>CM046293.1:36734968-38167468 GCA_025267735.1 Mactra quadrangularis
TTAAGGTACCAAAAAACGCGTGCAAACCTTGCGACACCAGGATGAGGCGGCCAGTTTTCCTGTTCTAAAGCCCTATATAGCCATATTGCACGGTATACTTTGCGGCGCTGTTGCCATGGCGCACCTCGGTGTGCGAATGTGATTTTTTGCAGTAAGGTTGCTAACTATGTAGGGCACCTTAAAACGTGTTTCATCACCAAACCCACCAGGTTCAGGTACCGAGAAACCCCGTGCAAATTTTGCGACACCAGGATGAGGGGCGACTTTGGGGCACTGTAGCCACTGTGCATCTCACTGCGCAGATATGATTTTTTTGCAAATAGGTTGCTAACTACGTGGGGCATCGAGAAAAGGTGTTTAAACATGTAACTAACTACATTAAGGTACCAAAAAAACGCGTGCAAACCTTGCGACACCAGGATGAGGCGGCCAGTTTTCCTGTTCTAAAGCCCTATATAGCCATATTGCACGGTATACTTTGCGGCGCTGTTGCCATGGCGCCCCTCGGTGTGCGAATGTGATTTTTTGCAGTAAGGTTGCTAACCATGTAGGGCACCTGAAAAACGTGTTTCAACACCAAACCCACCAGGTTCAGGTACCGAGAAACCCCGTGCAAATTTAGCGACACCAGGATGAGGGGCGACTTTGGGGCACTGTAGCCACTGCGCATCTCACTGCGCAGGTATGATGTTTTTGCAAATAGGTTGCTAACTACGTGGGGCATCGAGAAAAGGTGTTTAAACAAGTAACTAACTACATTAAGGTACCAAAAAACGCGTGCAAACCTTGCGACACCAGGATGAGGCGGCCAGTTTTCCTGTTCTAAAGCCCTATATAGCCATATTGCACGGTATACTTTGCGGCGCTGTTGCCATGGCGCACCTCGGTGTGCGAATGTGATTTTTTGCAGTAAGGTTGCTAACTATGTAGGGCACCTTAAAACGTGTTTCATCACCAAACCCACCAGGTTCAGGTACCGAGAAACCCCGTGCAAATTTTGCGACACCAGGATGAGGGGCGACTTTGGGGCACTGTAGCCACTGTGCATCTCACTGCGCAGATATGATTTTTTTGCAAATAGGTTGCTAACTACGTGGGGCATCGAGAAAAGGTGTTTAAACATGTAACTAACTACATTAAGGTACCAAAAAAACGCGTGCAAACCTTGCGACACCAGGATGAGGCGGCCAGTTTTCCTGTTCTAAAGCCCTATATAGCCATATTGCACGGTATACTTTGCGGCGCTGTTGCCATGGCGCCCCTCGGTGTGCGAATGTGATTTTTTGCAGTAAGGTTGCTAACCATGTAGGGCACCTGAAAAACGTGTTTCAACACCAAACCCACCAGGTTCAGGTACCGAGAAACCCCGTGCAAATTTTGCGACACCAGGATGAGGGGCGACTTTGGGGCACTGTAGCCACTGCGCATCTCACTGCGCAGGTATGATTTTTTTGCAAATAGGTTGCTAACTACGTGGGGCATCGAGAAAAGGTGTTTAAACAAGTAACTAACTACATTAAGGTACCAAAAAACGCGTGCAAACCTTGCGACACCAGGATGAGGCGGCCAGTTTTCCTGTTCGAAAGCCCTATATAGCCATATTGCACGGTATAATTTGCGGCGCTGTTGCCATGGCGCACCTCGGTGTGCGAATGTGATTTTTTGCAGTAAGGTTGCTAACCATGTAGGGCACCTGAAAAACGTGTTTCAACACCAAACCCACCAGGTTCAGGTACCGAGAAACCCCGTGCAAATTTTGCGACACCAGGATGAGGGGCGACTTTGGGGCACTGTAGCCACTGCGCATCTCACTGCGCAGGTATGATTTTTTTGCAAATAGGTTGCTAACTACGTGGGGCATCGAGAAAAAGTGTTTAAACAAGTAACTAACTACATTAAGGTACCAAAAAACGCGTGCAAACCTTGCGACACCAGGATGAGGCGGCCAGTTTTCCTGTTCGAAAGCCCTATATAGCCATATTGCACGGTATACTTTTCGGCGCTGTTGCCATGGCGCACCTCGGTGTGCGAATGTGATTTTTTCAGTTAGGTTGCTAATCATGTAGGGCACCTGAAAAACGTGTTTTAACACCAAACCCACCAGCTTCAGGTACCGAGAAATCCCGTGCAAATTTTGCGACACCAGGATGAGGGGCGACTTTGGGGCACTGTAACCACTGCGCATCTCACTGCGCAGGTATGATTTTTTTGCAAATAGGTTGCTAACTACGTGGGGCATCGAGAAAAGGTGTTTAAACAAGTAACTAACTACATTAAGGTACCAAAAAACGCGTGCAAACCTTGCGACACCAGGATGAGGCGGCCAATTTTCCTGTTCGAAAGCCCTATATAGCCATATTGGACGGTATACTTTGCGGCGCTGTTGCCATGGCGCACCTCGGTGTGCGAATGTGATTTTTTGCAGTAAGGTTGCTAACCATGTAGGGCACCTGAAAAACGTGTTTCAACACCAAACCCACCAGGTTCAGGTACCGAGAAACCCCGTGCACACCAGGATGAGGGGCGAATTTGGGGCACTGTAGCCACTGCGCATCTAACTGCGCAGGTATGATTTTTTTGCAAATAGGTTGCTAACTACGTGGGACATCGAGAAAAGGTGTTTAAACAAGTAACTAACTACATTAAGGTACCAAAAAACGCGTGCAAACCTTGCGACACCAGGATGAGGCGGCCAGTTTTCCTGTTCGAAAGCCCTATATAGCCATATTGCACGGTATACTTTGCGGCGCTGTTGCCATGGGCGCCCATCGGTGTGCGAATGTGATTTTTTTGCAGTAAGGTTGCTATCCATGTAGGGCACCTGAAAAACGTGTTTCAACACCAAACCCACCAGGTTCAGGTACCGAGAAACCCCGTGCAAATTTTGCGACACCAGGATGAGGGGCGACTTTGGGGCACTGTAGCCACTGCGCATCTCACTGCGCAGGTATGATTTTTTTGCAAATAGGTTGCTAACTACGTGGGGCATCGAGGGAAAAGGTGTTTAAACAAGTAACTAACTACATTAAGGTACCAAAAAACGCGTGCAAACCTTGCGACACCAGGATGAGGCGGCCAGTTTTCCTGTTCTAAAGCCCTATATAGCCATATTGCACGGTATACTTTGCGGCGCTGTTTGCCATGGCGCACCTCGGTGTGCGAATGTGATTTTTTGCAGTAAGGTTGCTAACCATGTAGGGCACCTGAAAAACGTGTTTCAACACCAAACCCACCAGGTTCAGGTACCGAGAAAACCCCGTGCAAATTTTGCGACACCAGGATGAGGGGCGACTTTGGGGCACTGTAGCCACTGCGCATCTCACTGCGCAGGTATGATTTTTTTGCAAATAGGTTGCTAACTACGTGGGGCATCGAGAAAAGGTGTTTAAACAAGTAACTAACTACATTAAGGTACCAAAAAACGCGTGCAAACCTTGCGACACCAGGATGAGGCGGCCAGTTTTCCTGTTCGAAAGCCCTATATAGCCATATTGCACGGTATACTTTCCGGCGCTGTTGCCATGGCGAACCTCGGTGTGCGAATGTGATTTTTTGCAGTAAGGTTGCTAACCATGTAGGGCACCTGAAAAACGTGTTTCAACACCAAACCCACCAGGTTCAGGTACCGAGAAACCCCGTGCAAATTTTGCGACACCAGGATGAGGGGCGATTTTGGGGCACTGTAGCCACTGCGCATCTCACTGCGCAGGTATGATTTTTTTGCAAATATGTTGCTAACTACGTGGGGCATCGAGAAAAGGTGTTTAAACAAGTAACTAACTAAATTAAGGTACCAAAATAACGCGTGCAAACCTTGCGACACCAGGATGAGGCGGCCAGTTTTCCTGTTCTAAAGCCCTATATAGCCATTATTGCACGGTATACTTTGCGGCGCTGTTGCCATGGCGCACATCGGTGTGCGAATGTGATTTTTTGCAGTAAGGTTGCTAACCATGTAGGGCACCTGAAAAACGTGTTTCAACACCAAACCCACCAGGTTCAGGTACCGAGAAACCCCGTGCAAATTTTGCGACACCAGGATGAGGGGCGACTTTGGGGCACTGTAGCCACTGCGCATCTCACTGCGCAGGTATCATTTTTTTGCAAATAGGTTGCTAACTACGTGGGGCATCGAGAGAAAGGTGTTTAAACAAGTAACTAACTACATTAAGGTACCAAAAAACGCGTGCAAACCTTGCGACACCAGGATGAGGCGGCCAGTTTTCCTGTTCTAAAGCCCTATATAGCCATATTGCACGGTATACTTTGCGGCGCTGTTGCCATGGCGCACCTCGGTGTGCGAATGTGATTTTTTGCAGTAAGGTTGCTAACCATGTAGGGCATCTGAAAAACGTGTTTCAACACCAAACCCACCAGGTTCAGGTACCGAGAAACCCCGTGCAAATTTTGCGACACCAGGATGAGGGGCGACTTTGGGGCACTGTAGCCACTGCGCATCTCACTGCGCAGGTATGACTTTTTTGCAAATAGGTTGCTAACTACGTGGGGCATCAAGAAAAGGTGTTTAAACAAGTAACTAACTACATTAAGGTACCAAAAAAACGCGTGCAAACCTTGCGACACCAGGATGAGGCGGCCAGGTTTTCCTGTTCTAAAGCCCTATATAGCCATATTGCACGGTATATTTTGCGGCGCTGTTGCCATGGCGCACCTCGGTGTGCGAATGTGATTTTTTGCAGTAAGGTTGCTAACCATGTAGGGCACCTGAAAAACGTGTTTCAACACCAAACCCACCAGGTTCAGGTACCGAGAAACCCCGTGCAAATTTTGCGACACCAGGATGAGGGGCGACTTTGGGGCACTGTAGCCACTGCGCATCTCACTGCGCAGGTATGACTTTTTTGCAAATAGGTTGCTAACTACGTGGGGCATCGAGAAAAGGTGTTTAAACAAGTAACTAACTACATTAAGGTACCAAACAACGCGTGCAAACCTTGCGCCACCAGGATGAGGCGGCCAGTTTTCCTGTTCTAAAGCCCTATATAGCCATATTGCACGGTATACTTTGCGGCGCTGTTGCCATGGCGCACCTCGGTGTGCGAATGTGATTTTTTGCAGTAAGGTTGCTAACCATGTAGGGCACCTGAAAAACGTGTTTCAACACCAAACCCACCAGGTTCAGGTACCGAGAAACCCCGTGCAAATTTTGCGACACCAGGATGAGGGGCGACTTTGGGGCACTGTAGCCACTGCGCATCTCACTGCGCAGGTATGTTTTTTTGCAAATAGGTTGCTAAATACGTGAGGCATCGAGAAAAGGTGTTTAAACAAGTATCTAACTACATTAAGGTACCAAAAAACGCGTGCAAACCTTGCGACACCAGGATGAGGCGGCCAGTTTTACTGTTCTAAAGCCCTATATAGCCATATTGCACTGTTTACTTTGCAGCGCTGTTGCCATGGCGCACCTCGGTGTGCGAATGTGATTTTTTGCAGTAAGGTTGCTATCCATGTAGGGCACCTGAAAAACGTGTTTCAACACCAAACCCACCAGGTTCAGGTACCGAGAAACCCCGTGCAAATTTTGCGACACCAGGATGAGGGGCGACTTTGGGACACTGTAGCCACTGCGCATCTCACTGCGCAGGTATGATTTTTTTGCAAATAGGTTGCTAACTACGTGGGGCATCGAGAAAAGGTGTTTAAACAAGTAACTAACTACATTAAGGTACCAAAAAACGCGTGCAAACCTTGCGACTCCAGGATGAGGCGGCCAGTTTTCCTGTTCTAAAGCCCTATATAGCCATATTGCACGGTATATTTTGCGGCGCTGTTGCCATGGCGCACCTCGGTGTGCGAATGTGATTTTTTGCAGTTAGGTTGCTAACCATGTAGGGCACCTGAAAAACGTGTTTCAACACCAAACCCACCAGGTTCAGGTACCGAGAAACCCCGTGCAAATTTTGCGACACCAGGATGAGGGGCGACTTTGGGGCACTGTAGCCACTGCGCATCCCACTGCGCAGGTATGATTTTTTTGCAAATAGGTTGCTAACTACGTGGGGCATCGAGAAAAGTTCTTTAAACAAGTAACTAACTACATTAAGGTACCAAAAAACGCGTGCAAACCTTGCGACACCAGGATGAGGCGGCCAGTTTTCCTGTTCTAAAGCCCTATATAGCCATATTGCACGGTATACTTTGCGGCGCTGTTGCCATGGCGCACCTCGGTGTGCGAATGTGATTTTTTGCAGTAAGGTTGCTAACCATGTAGGGCACCTGAAAAACGTGTTTCAACACCAAACCCACCAGGTTCAGGTACCGAGAAACCCCGTGAAAATTTTGCGACACCAGGATGAGGGGCGACTTTGGGGCACTGTAGCCACTGCGCATCTCACTGCGCAGGTATGATATTTTTGCAAATAGGTTGCTAACTACGTGGGGCATCGAGAAAAGGTGTTTAAACAAGTAACTAACTACATTAAGGTACCAAAACACGCGTGCAAACCTTGCGACACCAGGATGAGGCGGCCAGTTTTCCTGTTCAAAAGCCCTATATAGCCATATTGCACGGTATACTTTGCGGCGCTGTTGCCATGGCGCACCTCGGTGTGCGAATGTGATTTTTTGCAGTAAGGTTGCTAACCATGTAGGGCACCTGAAAAACGTGTTTCAACACCAAACCCACCAGGTTCAGGTACCGAGAAACCCCGTGCAAATTTTGCGACACCAGGATGAGGGGCGACTTTGGGGCACTGTAGCCACTGCGCATCTCACTGCGCAGGTATGATTTTTTTGCAAATAGGTTGCTAACTACGTGGGGCATCGAGAAAAGGTGTTTAAACAAGTAACTAACTACATTAAGGTACCAAAACACGCGTGCAAACCTTGCGCCACCAGGATGAGGCGGCCAGTTTTCCTGTTCTAAAGCCCTATATAGCCATATTGCACGGTATACTTTGCGGCGCTGTTGCCATGGCGCACCTCGGTGTGCGAATGTGATTTTTTGCAGTTAGGTTGCTAACCATGTAGGGCACCTGAAAAACGTGTTTCAACACCAAACCCACCAGGTTCAGGTACCGAGAAACCCCGTGCAAATTTTGCGACACCAGGATGAGGGGCGACTTTGGGGCACTGTAGCCACTGCGCATCTCACTGCGCAGGTATGATTTTTTTGCAAATAGGTTGCTAACTACGTGAGGCATCGAGAAAAGGTGTTTAAACAAGTAACTAACTACATTAAGGTACCAAAACACGCGTGCAAACCTTGCGCCACCAGGATGAGGCGGCCAGTTTTCCTGTTCTAAAGCCCTATATAGCCATATTGCACGGTATACTTTGCGGCGCTGTTGCCATGGCGCACCTCGGTGTGCGAATGTGATTTTTTGCAGTAAGGTTGCTAACCATGTAGGGCACCTGAAAAACGTGTTTCAACACCAAACCCACCAGGTTCAGGTACCGAGAAACCCCGTGCAAATTTTGCGACACCAGGATGAGGGGCGACTTTGGGGCATTGTAGCCACTGCGCATCTCACTGCGCAGGTATGATTTTTTTGCAAATAGGTTGCTAACTACGTGGGGCATCGAGAAAAGGTGTTTAAACAAGTAACTAACTACATTAAGGTACCAAAAAACGCGTGCAAACCTTGCGACACCAGGATGAGGCGGCCAGTTTTCCTGTTCTAAAGCCCTATATAGCCATATTGCACGGTATACTTTGCGGCGCTGTTGCCATGGCGCACCTCGGTGTGCGAATGTGATTTTTTGCAGTAAGGTTGCTAACCATGTAGGGCACCTGAAAAACGTGTTTCAACACCAAACCCACCAGGTTCAGGTTCCGAGAAACCCCGTGCAAATTTTGCGACACCAGGATGAGGGGCGACTTTGGGGCACTGTAGCCACTGCGCATCTCACTGCGCAGGTATGATTTTTTTGCAAATAGGTTGCTAACTACGTGGGGCATCGAGAAAAGGTGTTTAAACAAGTAACTAACTACATTAAGGTACCAAAAAACGCGTGCAAACCTTGCGACACCAGGATGAGGCGGCCATTTTTGCTGTTCTATAGCCAAACATAGCCATATTGCACGGTATACTTTGCCGCTCTGTTGCCATGCAGTGACAAGTTCTTCTTGTTTTATTCTGCTGAAAAAGTGGACAATAACGATCTTCAATTTAGATATAACTACAACCGATAGTTCACAGACAATGATTTATTATGGCATTTGTTACGACAAACTTTTCTAATTAAGTTAGTTATCACGAGATGCATGCTCAATGATTTTACGTTATTTTGATATTTTATCCAATTAATTCACAAACATAAATTATTAAAAAGGCATGGTATCATGTATAACGGTAGTATGTGAAGGTTTGTGGTGGTATGTGGTAGTGTGTGTTAACTTGTCAATTCTGGCCTGGCTCCTAAGAATTTACATTCGATATTCCTCGGGCAAAATGCTGGGAATGAGTTTAACGTCATAATTCAAATGCAACATCAAGTTTATCATCATAGTGTAAACTGTAACATAAATAATATTTATAGACTGGTTTAAAAGAGGCAAAGAATAGTGAATCTGGAACTCAGAATGGGTTTTGTGTGCATTAACTTCAAATAAGGTCTTTATTGTTTAACCCTTAACCGCTCAATCCCGCATTTTTACGTGTCTAGACCCCCCTCAAAATGGCCGCCACAGCCTTGAAAATGGTGTTTTTTAACTGGATTAAGCGAATTTCACTAAAGGATAGTTGTCCCAAAACATGAGCTCGTTTTCGCGCGCCGCCCCCATCAATTGATGTCTCAGGGGGGTTCCGAAGGGGGGATGTGCCCCCTTTGTTGCTGGGGTTTGAAGGGGGGCGCAGCGCCCCTCATCGCCAGAAAAAAAATCGGAGTCATTGAGTGCAGAGAAATGGCGCCAAATGCTGATAAGGAAACATGTTTTCAGTATCTGAAAAGACCTGGCACTTTAGACCTCAATTTCGGAAAATATTACTGTTTGAAGTGCAAACGTGGGGCGGAAAAAGAGCGAAAATTGCATTTTTTGCCGTTTTTGCTCCGCCCCAGCGTTGCCATGGTAACGGGGATCGGGGCTCAACTTGGTTTTTCTGAAAGACATTTACCAAGGGAATAACTTGGCCAAGTTGCATAACTGTATGATAATTAGTAATGAAATTAGAGCATCTTGAAATAGCCCTAGCGCGTAATGGTGAAAAAATGGCTACTTTTCACACATGTCGCAACCAGTAAAGGGTTAACCCTACACTGGTCAATCCCGCATTTTTATGCGACTGGGTCCCCCTACAAAATGGCTGCCAAAGCTTGACATTGATGTTTTCAACTGGATCTAGAAAATAGAAAATTTCCAAAATGACCTTTTTTATGTTCGCCTCCCCCATTAAAAGATGTCTCAGAGGGGGTACAAAGGGAGGCTGTCTCCCCCCTTTGTTGCTGGGGTTACAGTATTATAAGACACCTCGTCTCAGTGGTTACAGTTCTATAAGACACCTCGTCTAAGGGGTTACAGTATTGTAAGACACTTCGTCTCAGTGGTTACAGTTCTATAAGACACCTCGTCTTAGGGGTTGCAGTATTATAAGACACCTCGTCTCAGTAGATACAGAACTATGAGACAGCTCGTCTCAGTGGATACAGTTCTATAAGACACCTAGTCTTAGGGACTACAGTATTATAAGGCACCTCGTCTCAATGGTTACAGTATTATAAGACACCTCGTCTCAGTGGATACAGTATTATAAGATACCTCGTCTCAGTGGAAATAGTATTATAAGATACCTCGTCTCAGTGGTTACAGTATTATAAGATACCTCGTCTCAGTGGATACAGTATTATAAGATACCTCGTCTCAGTGGATATAGTATTATAAGATACCTCGTCTCAGTGGTTACAGTATTATAAGATACCTCGTCTCAGTGGTTACAGTATTATAAGATACCTCGTCTCAGTGGTTACAGTATTATAAGACACCTCGTCTCAGTGGATACAGTATTATAAGATACCTCGTCTCAGTGGTTACAGTATTATAAGACACCTCGTCTCAGTGGATACAGTATTATAAGATACCTCGTCTCAGTGGATATAGTATTATAAGATACCTCGTCTCAGTGGTTACAGTATTATAAGATACCTCGTCTCAGTGGTTACAGTATTATAAGACACCTCGTCTCAATGGTTACAGTATTATAAGACACCTCGTCTCAGTGGTTACAGTATTATAAGACACCTCGTCTCAGTGGATACAGTTCTATATGACACCTCGTCTCAGTGGTTACAGTATTGTTCGACACCTCGTCTCAGTGGTTACAGTACTATAAGACACCTCGTCTCAGTGGTAACAGTATTATAAGACACCTCGTCACAGTGGTTACAGTATTATAAGACACCTCGTCTCAGTGGTTACAGTATTATAAGATACCTCGTCTTAGTGGTTACAGTTTTATACGATACCTCGTCTCAGTGGTTACAGTACTATAAGGCACCTCGTCTCAGTGGTTACAGTATTATAAGATACCTCGTCTTAGTGGTTACAGTATTATAAGATACCTCGTCTCAGTGGATATAGTATTATAAGATACCTCGTCTCAGTGGTTACAGTATTTTAAGATACCTCGTCTCAGTGGTTACAGTATTATAAGATACCTCGTCTCAGTGGTTACAGTATTAAAAGGCACCTCGTCTCAGTGGTTACAGTATTATAAGATACCTCGTCTTAGTGGTTACAGTATTATAAGATACCTCGTCTCAGTGGATATAGTATTATAAGATACCTCGTCTCAGTGGTTACAGTATTTTAAGATACCTCGTCTCAGTGGTTACAGTATTATAAGATACCTCGTCTCAGTGGTTACAGTATTATAAGACACCTCGTCTCAGTGGATACAGTATTATAAGATACCTTATCTCAGTGGTTACAGTATTATAAGATACCTCGTCTCAGTGGATACAGTATTATAAGATACCTTGTCTCAGTGGTTAGAGTATTATAAGATACCTCGTCTCAGTGGTTACAGTACTATAAGGCACCTCGTCTCAGTGGTTACAGTATTATAAGATACTTCGTCTCAGTGGTTACAGTATTATAAGATACCTCGTCTCAGTGAACAAGTATTATAAGATACCTCATTTCAGTGGTTACAGTATTATAAGATACCTCTTCTCAGTGGTTACAGTATTATAAGATACTTCGTCTCAGTGGTTACAGTACTATAAGGCACCTCGTCTCAGTGGTTACAGTATTATAAGACACCTCGTCTCTGTGGTTACAGTATTATAAGATACCTCGTCTTAGTTGTTACAGTATTATAAGATACGTCGTCTCAGTGGTAACAGTACTATAAGGCACCTCGTCTCCGTGGTTACAGTATTATAAGGCACCTTGTCTCTGTGGTTACAGTATTATAAGACACCTCGTCTTAGTGGTTACAGTATTATAAGATACGTCGTCTCAGTGGTAACAGTATTATAAGATACGTCGTCTCAGTGGTAACAGTACTATAAGGCACCTCGTCTCCGTGGTTACAGTATTATAAGGCACCTTGTCTCTGTGGTCAGTATTATAAGATACCTCGTCTCAGTGGTTACAGTATTATAAGATACGTCGTCTCAGTGGTAACAGTACTATAAGGCACCTCGTCTCCGTGGTTACAGTATTATAAGGCACCTTGTCTCTGTGGTTACAGTATTATAAGATACCGCGTCTTAGTGGTTACAGTATTATAAGATACCTCGTCTCAGTGGATATAGTATTATAAGATACCTCGTTTCAGTGGTTACAGTATTATAAGATACCTCGTCTCAGTGGTTACAGTATTATAAGATACCTCGTCTCAGTGGTTACAGTTTTATAAGATACCTCGTCTCAGTGGTTATAGTACTATAAGGCACCTCGTCTTAGTGGTTAGAGTATTATAAGATACCTCGTTCAGTGGTTACAGTATTTTAAGACACCTCGTCTCAATGGATACAGTACTATAAGGCACCTCGTCTGAGTGGTTACAGTATTATAAGACACCTCGTCTCTGTGGTTACAGTATTATAAGATACCTCGTCTCAGTGGATACAGTATTATAAGATACCTCGTCTCTGTGGTTACAGTATTATAAGATACCTCGTCTCAGTGAATATAGTATTATAAGATACCTCGTCTCAGTAGTTACAGTATTATAAGATACCTCGTCTCAGTGGTTACAGTACTATAAGACACCTCCTCTCAATGGTTACAGTATTATAAGACACCTCGTCTCTGTGGTTACAGTATTATAAGATACCTCGTCTCAGTGGATACAGTATTATAAGATACCTCGTCTCTGTGGTTACAGTATTATAAGATACCTCGTCTCAGTGGATACAGTATTATAAGATACCTCGTCTCAGTGGTTACAGTATTATAAGATACTTCGTCTCAGTGGTTACAGTACTATAAGGCACCTCGTCTCAGTGGTTACAGTATTATAAGATAACTCGTCTCAGTGGTTACAGTACTATAAGGCACCTCGTCTCAGTGGTTACAGTATTATAAGGCACATTGTCTCTGTGGTCACAGTATTATAAGATACCTCGTCTTAGTGGTTACAGTATTATAAGATACCTCGTCTCAGTGGATACAGTATTATAAGACACCTCGTCTCAATGGATACAGTACTATAAGGCACCTCGTCTCAGTGGTTACAGTATTATAAGATACCTCGTTCAGTGGTTACAGTATTATAAGACACCTCGTCTCAATGGATACAGTACTATAAGGCACCTCGTCTCAGTGGATACAGTATTATAAGATACCTCGTTCAGTGGTTACAGTATTATAAGACACCTCGTCTCAATGGATACAGTACTATAAGGCACCTCGTCTCAGTGGTTACAGTATTATAAGATACCTCGTCTGAGTGGTTACAGTATTATAAGACACCTCGTCTCAATGGATACAGTACTATAAGGCACCTCGTCTCAGTGGATACAAAATTATAAGATATATCGTCTCAGTGGTTACAGTATTATAAGATACCTCGTTCAGTGGTTACAGTATTATAAGACACCTCGTCTCAATGGATACAGTACTATAAGGCACCTCGTCTCAGTGGATACAAAATTATAAGATATATCGTCTCAGTGGTTACAGTATTATCAGACACCTCGTCTCAGTGGTTACAGTACTATAAGGCACCTCGTCTCCGTGGATATAGTATTATAAGACACCTCGTCTCTGTGGTTAAAGTATTATAAGGCACCTCGTCTCAGTGGTTACAGTATTATAAGATACGTCGTCTCAGTAGTTATAGTATTATAAGATACCTCGTCTTAGTAGTTACAGTATTATAAGATACCTCATCTCAGTGAATATAGTATTATAAGATACCTCGTCTCAGTGGTTACAGTATTATAAGACACCTCGTCTCAGTGGATATAGTATTATAAGATACCTCGTCTCAGTGGTTACAGTGATATAAGATACCTCGTCTCAGTGGTTACAGTATTATAAGATACCTCGTCTTAGTGGTTACAGTATTATAAGATACCTCGTCTCAGTGGATATAGTATTATGAGATTCCTCGTCTCAGTGAACAAGTATTATAAGGTACCTCGTCTCAGTGGTTACGGTATTATAAGATACCTCGTCTCAGTTGTTACAGTATTATAAGATACCTCGTTTCAGTGGTTACAGTATTATAAGATACTTCGTCTCAGTGGTTACAGTATTATAAGGCACCTTGTCTCAGTGGATACAGTATTATAAGGCACCTCGTCTCAGTGGATACAGTATTATAAGACACCTCGTCTCAGTGGTTACAGTACTATAAGACACCTCGTCTCAGTGGTTACAGTATTATAAGACACCTCGTCTCAGTGGATACAGTATTATAAGTCACCTCGTCTCAGTGGATACAGTATTATAAGGCACCTCGTATCAGTGGTTACAGTACTATAAGACACCTCGTCTCAGTGGATATAGAATTATAAGATACTTCGTCTCAGTGGTTACAGTACTATAAGGCACCTCGTCTCAGTGGTTACAGTATTATTAGATACCTCGTCTTAGTGGTTACAGTATTATAAGATACCTCGTCTCAGTGGATATAGTATTATAAGATACCTCGTCTCAGTGGATATAGTATTATAAGATACCTCGTCTTAGTGGTTACAGTATTATAAGATACCTCGTTCAGTGGTTACAGTATTATAAGACACCTCGTCTCAATGGATACAGTACTATAAGGCACCTCGTCTCAGTGGATACAGTATTATAAGATACCTCGTCTGAGTGGTTACAGTATTATAAGACACCTCGTCTCAGTGGTTACAGTACTATAAGGCACCTCGTCTCCGTGGATACAGTATTATAAGACACCTCGTCTCAGTGGTTACAGTATTATAAGATACCTCGTCTCAGTGGTTACAGTATTATAAGATACCTCGTCTCAGTGGATACAGTATTATAAGATACCTCGTCTGAGTGGTTACAGTATTATAAGACACCTCGTCTCAGTGGTTACAGTACTATAAGACACCTCGTCTCTGTGGTTACAGTATCATAAGACACCTCGTCTCTGTGGTAAAAGTATTATAAGATACCTCGTCTCAGTGGATACAGTATTATAAGATACCTCGTCTCTGTGGTTACAGTATTATAAGATACCTCGTCTCAGTGGACACAGTATTATAAGATACCTCGTCTCAGTGGATACAGTATTATAAGATACCTCGTCTCAGTGGTTACAGTATTATAAGATACTTCGTCTCAGTGGTTACAGTACGATAAGGCACCTTGTCTCAGTGGTTACAGTATTATAAGATACCTCGTCTCAGTGGTAACAGTACTATAAGGCACCTCGTCTCAGTGGTTACAGTATTATAAGACACCTCGTCTCTGTGGTTACAGTATTATAGGATACCTCGTCTTAGTGGTTACAGTATTATAAGATACCTCGTCTCAGTGGATATAGTATTATAAGACACCTCGTCTCAATGGATACAGTACTATAAGATACCTCGTTCAGTGGTTACAGTATTATAAGACACCTCGTCTCAGTGGTTACAGTACTATAAGGCACCTCGTCTCAGTGGTTACAGTATTATAAGGCACCTCGTCTCAGTGGATACAGTATTATAAGATACCTCGTTCAGTGGTTACAGTATTTCAAGACACCTCGTCTCAATGGATACAGTAGTATAAGGCACCTCGTCTTAGTGGTTACAGTATTATAAGATACCTCGTCTCAGTGGTTACAGTATTATAAGATACCTCGTTTCAGTGGTTACAGTATTATAAGATACTTCGTCTCAGTGGTTACAGTACTATAAGGCACCTCGTCTCAGTGGTTACAGTACTATAAGGCACCTCGTCTCAGTAGTTACAGTACTATAAGACACCTCGTCTCAGTGGTTACAGTATTATAAGATACTTCGTCTCAGTGGATATAGTATTATAAGATACTTCGTCTCAGTGGTTACAGTATTATAAGATACCTCGTCTTAGTGGTTATAGTATTATAAGATACCTCGTCTTAGTGGTTACAGTATTATAAGGCACCTCGTCTCAGTGGATACAGTATTATAAGACACCTCGTCTCAGTGGATACAGTATTATAACGCACCTCGTCTCAGTGGTTACAGTACTATAAGACACCTCGTCTCAGTGGATATAGTATTATAAGATACTTCGTTTCAGTGGTTACAGTACTATAAGGCACCTCGTCTCAGTGGTTACAGTATTATAAGATACCTCGTCTCAGTGGTTACAGTATTATAAGGCACCTCGTCTCAGTGGATACAGTATTATAAGATACCTCGTTCAGTGGTTACAGTATTTCAAGACACCTCGTCTCAATGGATACAGTAGTATAAGGCACCTCGTCTTAGTGGTTACAGTATTATAAGATACCTCGTTCAGTGGTTACAGTATTATAAGACACCTCGTCTCAATGGATACAGTACTATAAGGCACCTCGTCTCAGTGGATACAGTATTATAAGATACCTCGTCTGAGTGGTTACAGTATTATAAGACACCTCGTCTCAGTGGTTACAGTACTATAAGGCACCTCGTCTCCGTGGATATAGTATTATACGACACCTCGTCTCTGTGGTTACAGTATTATAAGGCACCTCGTCTCAGTGGTTACAGTATTATAAGATACGTCGTCTCAGTAGTTATAGTATTATAAGATACCTCGTCTTAGTAGTTACAGTATTATAAGATACCTCATCTCAGTGGATATAGTATTATAAGATACTTCGTCTCAGTGGTTACAGTATTATAAGACACCTCGTCTCAGTGGATATAGTATTATAAGATACCTTGTCTCAGTGGTTACAGTATTATAAGATACCTCGTCTCAGTGGTTACAGTATTATAAGATACCTCGTCTTAGTGGTTACAGTATTATAAGATACCTCGTCTCAGTGGATATAGTATTATAAGATACCTCGTCTCAGTGACCAAGTATTATAAGGTACCTCGTCTCAGTGGTAACAGTATTATAAGATACCTCGTCTCAGTGGTTACAGTATTATAAGATACCTCGTTTCAGTGGTTACAGTATTATAAGACACCTCGTCTCAATGGATACAGTACTATAAGGCACCTCGTCTCAGTGGATACAGTATTATAAGATACCTCGTCTGAGTGGTTACAGTACTATAAGACACCTCGTCTCAGTGGTTACAGTATTATAAGATACTTCGTCTCAGTGGATATAGTATTATAAGATACTTCGTCTCAGTGGTTACAGTATTATAAGATACCTCGTCTTAGTGGTTATAGTATTATAAGATACCTCGTCTTAGTGGTTACAGTATTATAAGGCACCTCGTCTCAGTGGATACAGTATTATAAGGCACCTCGTCTCAGTGGATACATTATTATAACGCACCTCGTCTCAGTGGTTACAGTACTATAAGACACCTCGTCTCAGTGGATATAGAATTATAAGATACTTCGTCTCAGTGGTTACAGTACTATAAGGCACCTCGTCTCAGTGGTTACAGTATTATAAGATACCTCGTCTTAGTGGTTACAGTATTATAAGATACCTCGTCTCAGTGGATATAGTATTATAAGATACCTCGTCTTAGTGGTTACAGTATTATAAGATACCTCGTTCAGTGGTTACAGTATTATAAGACACCTCGTCTCAATGGATACAGTACTATAAGGCACCTAGTCTCCGTGGATACAGTATTATAAGATACCTCGTCTGAGTGGTTACAGTATTATAAGACACCTCGTCTCAGTGGTTACAGTGCTATAAGGCACCTCGTCTCCGTGGATACAGTATTATAAGACACCTCGTCTCAGTGGTTACAGTATTATAAGATACCTCGTCTCAGTGGTTACAGTATTATAAGATACCTCGTCTCAGTGGATACAGTATTATAAGATACCTCGTCTGAGTGGTTACAGTATTATAAGACACCTCGTCTCAGTGGTTACAGTACTATAAGACACCTCGTCTCTGTGGTTACAGTATTATAAGACACCTCGTCTCAGTGGATATAGTATTATAAGGCACCTCGTCTCAGTGGTTACAGTATTATAAGACACCTCGTCTCTGTGGTTACAGTACTATAAGACACCACGTCTCAATGGATATAGTATTATAAGACACCTCGTCTCAGTGGTTACAGTATTATAAGGCACCTCGTCTCAGTGGTTACAGTATTATAAGATACTTCGTCTCAGTGGTTATAGTATTATAAGATACCTCGTCTCAGTGGTTACAGTATTATAAGATACCTCGTCTCAGTGGTTACAGTATTATAAGATACCTCGTCTCAGTGGTTACAGTATTATAAGATACCTCGTCTCAGTGGTTACAGTATTATAAGACACCTCGTCTCAGTGGATACAGTATTATAAGATACCTCGTCTTAGTGGTTACAGTATTATAAGACACCTCGTCTCAGTGGTTATAGTATTATAAGATACCTCGTCTTAGTGGTTACAGTATTATAAGGCACCTCGTCTCAGTGGTTACAGTATTATAAGATACCTCGTCTTAGTGGTTATAGTATTATAAGATACCTCGTCTGGGTGGTTACAGTATTATAAGGCACCTCGTCTCAGTGGTTACAGTATTATAAGATACCTCGTCTTAGTGGTTACAGTATTATAAGACACCTCGTCTCAGTGGTTACAGTATTAAAAGACACCTCGTCTCAGTGGTTACAGTACTTTAAGACACCTCGTCGCAGTAGTTACAGTGCTATTAGACACCTCGTCTCAGTTGATACAATACTATGACACATATCCTTATGGATATTTCGAATTTGTATGTTTATTTGCAAATATTTTACTGCAAAATAAGATAAAACGTACAATAGCGTTAATGCAGTAGAATCAGTACTTTGAAAATATTTGACGTAGCTCATTTATTAATATTTTTTTATCCAATAATAAACAGTAGCAAGTTTTAATACAGTTTCATTTGAGGGACTTAGTTATCTATTTTTTGTTTTCAATTCTATTCAAATAATAATACTTCTTTATTATGACATTGTAGACAATCTTGAATACTTCATGCACAATTAATACTCAAGGACAGTGTGAAATATCATTTTTAAAGAAAATCATATTAGCATAAATATTCAGTAGGGCGTTCCTACTGGTGATCGTTAAAGTTAATAGCGATATTCATGAGGGGCGTGACTAAAACTCGTCTCAGTGGATACTGGTAACGCCCCTCGCCTGATTAGATACAGATAATCTATACCCGATTCTGACGGACGTTTATTCGGGATATCTTTGACTTTTCCCTTCATCATATGTCTGAGATTTGGACTGAAGTATATTCGGAATATGTTTAACTTGTCCGTTAACTTGAAGAGGAATAACGCAGTTATTTCCCTTTGACCATTAACTGAAAAATAGGCGGAGTCAGACTTATCACAGTTACCTCCCTTTAACTATAACAAGGAGAATGGGTGGAGTCAAATTCTTGGGCGCATGCGTATGTCGATCAAATGGGAGGGATCAAGTTTCTGGGCGGGTTGATTGATAGTTGTTCTGGAACTCTCAACGGCTGGCATTTGAGCTGGTGTTTACTGAGTAAGTTATTCCCCTTTTCAACAATTAATTTGCAATTAAGAATCCGTTAAGCCAGAATTGTCTGTTTTAGCAAACGCAGAGCTTGAACAGTCATGTAAGGGCAACGACTTCGAGCGTTTTATACTGTTTAAATATTTTTAAACGGTTGAAGATGCTTTTTTATCTGTAAACCCGAGACAATCGCCATTTTTATTGCAGACGACGCTTTCAAATTTATTGAATCTTTATCAAAGTTCCCTATATAACGTCATTGACTCAATGCTATCATCTTTTAAGGTCAAATAGATGTTAAGAGAATGATTTCCATACATTTCAAATGTTGTCAAGCCTCTGATGGTTTCAGGTGAGGGGAGATTTGAAAGGTGAGGGGGGGGAGCGCTAGGTACCCTACCATACAGGATGTCTCATTTCAGCATTGCCATTCTAATAGTTCTGGCTTCCAAAACTTTATAAGCCGCTTTTTTAACATTTTGATTTTCGTCAGATGCGGCATTACCCGTTCATTGATAGTATAAACACGGGTTTGCTGAAGACCTTAAGCTACCATTCTAACAGCCATCCCTCCACTCATCTATATTGTTTTGAAAAATGTGACATTTGTGAATAAAATTGACTTTCAATTAAATAAATTACTTTCAAAATTATTTGATATTTTATAGTGGGAGGGGGGGGGGTAAGCCCAACCTGTTCCTGCAGGCCAGCACTACTGCACAGTGTGGGTGCATGGAATGAATTATCCATGGTCAAGTATTCAACTAATTCTCATAACATTCAATTACCCCTTTCAGCAAATATGAGTCATCCATGAAATCGTTATAGAGCACTGACTGACATGGTTGAAGGTAGGAATTCAAATCCAGAAGTCGCGGGTTTGATTCCCTGCCACAACAGGTTTCACTCTACCATGAAAATTTCCTATTGAATTTTATAATAAATTTTTCTCCTAAGATGGAGTCCTTGTGGAATAGTAAGCCAGGTCTGATAAAAGAAGTCTCCAGGAAAGTTGGTTAGGTGTGTTGGTCACCGTACAAAACCTACCTTTACCTTAAAATTATAAGTCATTCAGCTTCAGGTTTGCCTCTGTGTTGACACTTTAGTATAACCCTTCTCATAGTGTAATGATAGCACACATTTTCTCTAAGAAAATGTAGTCTGGGTTCAAGTCCCAGTGAGAAGTTTACTCTTTAGTGTTGACCTGTCTGTAACAGCTGTAAATAAAATCTTGAAGACCTAACTTCAATTAAACATGGTTTAGTAGATAATACGGCACTTGTACTCCCTTGTCTTAAAGCTAGCTTTTATGGCCACATGGTAAAGTGTCTGCTTACCACTCGAGAGGTTGTGGGTTCGAATCTGACTTCGGACCATGGATTTTTATCAGGTTACATTTAGCTCAGCCTAGATCACTAATATATAATCAATAATACTTATGACAAAGTATAGCCAGTGGCTGGGACTGCAGTAAAAATATTTCATAACCAACCTCCACACTAACCAGCTATCCAGAAGAATTTATCACCTAACTGGTGTTGTTCAAATTCATTCAACTGTCGGTTGCACATACAATGTCATCCAAAATTACCATTACACTTGTTTGTTTTTTTTAATTCTGGTATTGCATTTACAAAAATATATTTTATTATATATGTATTTACACAATAGAATAATTAAAATAGATTGTAACATTTAAAAGAAGAGTAATTGGTTTATATTCTATTAAATTAGAATTATCAGCAGGCAAGTTATTCCACAGCTTGGAGCCAATGCAACCGAAATATTTAGTACCTGAATTTTCACTCTAGGGATACAATATCTGCCCTGGGTAGTTAATCTTGTGCTGTAAGAGTGCACAGAAGTTTGAGATAAAAAATGTTGTTTCGGGTACTCTTTTGAAATGTCGTTAATTTTATGGACATGGCACAACATAATTTGTTCAACTCTACAATTAAGTGTACGTTAACAAGTAACATCTATATTAAAATCACCTAATAAAAGAATCTCATGTGATAAAAAGTCATTGCTTCTGGAGCAAACATCATTAAGTAAAGAATAAAAGTTCTGTTGAGTTGGGGGTCTGTATACAGCTCCACAAGGAATAGGTTTGGACTTAAGAAGAAAAATGTCAACCCATATAGCTTCAAGGTCATTGTGAAGTAAGTCGCTGCGAGTGTTGAATGACAGGTCACTTTGTTTGTATAAACACACTCCGCCACCATGCCTATTACGATCATTGTGCACTATAATTTCTGCATCAATCACAAAGTCATTCAGCCAACATTCAGAAATACACATGCATGCTGCTTTTGAAATTTGAGCTAAGATTTAATCTCATGTTGTTTCAGGAGTCTTCTGACGTTGATGTGAAGAAAATGCAAACCACGCTGTTGAAAGACTTTATAAGCACTAGAATTGTAGTTGGTATCTCCGGAGTCACAGAGCCTGGACATGGATGAATGTCTCCACATATTAATAAATAAAACTATATGAAGAAAATGTTTATGTTGATGAAAAAAATGTACATATCACATATAAACTACAAGTAGACACATCAGTCATCCATATACCAAAGTTTCGATCTATTTACTGCTCTCTCCCATTGTTGAAATACTATTTTATATTTACTCCAAGTAGGCTGAGGTCGAAATTCTTTTTCTGTTTTACGTAACTCCTTAAGTTCACTTAGATCCTTCCATACACCTGCATAGAAACAATATCAGTGTTATATACATGTTGTATGTAAAGCATAATCTTACAAAATGAACATACTTCTTAAAATCAACAAAAGTCAAAGCGCATTTTAAAGTCTGTTTCATTTACATGCTCAGCCACTTCGAATAAAGCTCAATTTTAAATTCTCCACTCACCTACTTGCTAACTTGAGATCTGGCTAATTTGTTATGAGGATCATGTTTAGATGAAAGCTACCCATGGATTAGTCCACGTACAGGTCATCTGGCATGACCCTCGTAGGGACCATTAGAGATTCTATAAAACAGTGGTCTATAGGATATTTGTTTCCGGAGATTGATATTCTGCCTACAAATTTGTACAACAAAAATTTGTTTAAATCATCTTCAGGCAGGTGATCCCTTACAGTATCAATTTTACACCAGATGGCCGCCTGGCTAGCTCAGTTGGTAGCACACAAGTCTACTGATCAAGGGGTGGTGGGTTTCGATTCCTGGGCGGAGCATACTTTCGTGAAACTTGGTCATGAAATTATTTCTATGGCCATTCTCCCTCCTACCAATGATTTTTACAGCGTTTAACTAAACAAACAAACAAACTTACACCAGATGACAAAGTATTAAGCTCTTAATACATTTTAAAATATCGACAGCTAGACCAGCAAACAAGATAAATATCATATAAACCTACCAACAGCTAGTCCAGCAAAGAAGATAAATATCATATAAACCTACCAACAGCTTTACCAGTGAAGAAGATAAATATCATATAAACCTACCAACAGCTAGACCAGCAAAGATGATGAATATCATATAAACCTACCAACAGCTAGACCAGCAAAGATGATAAATATCATATAAACCTACCAACAGCTAGACCAGCAAAGATGATAAATATCATATAAACCTACCAACAGCTAGACCAGCAAAGATGTTAAATATCATATAAACCTACCAACAGCTAGACCAGTGAAGAAGATAAATATCATATAAACCTACCAACAGCTAGACCAGCAAAGATGATAAATATCATATAAACCTACCAACAGCTAGACCAGCAAAGAAAGCTGTTCCTAAACTTGTCATATTCTCAGTCTGCGTTGATCTATCTATTACTTGATTTGTTAAATCTGACATCAATTGTACAAGAAAGTCATTATTACACACACCACCGTTAACCCTGTAATTCATGTAATATAATTTTAAACAGTCATGTATTCAAGTCATTGCATTGCATTGATATGAAGATAGGGAGGGTAGCCCACAAGATTAGTAAGTGAATTGCAAGTTACAATAATCTTGCAGACAACAACCAATCATCAATCAATCAAATCTGATAGTTTATTTGTCATCTGCTGCCGGTGTCCCAGAGACTGGGGTAGACAGCAGCCGGCTAGATCTTCTCACATCTGTCTTTCATGTAACTCTGTCTAAAGGATCACTGCTGTACATCTTGTATGTCTTCATGTCTGCTTTTAAGCATTCAATATATTCATTTACAGCAGACATGAAAACCGTGTAACAGTCGTGAAGTTAGCAAATACAATATACATTAGAGACACAATCAACACTTTAAATCATTTTGCTTTCAAAGTTTAAGTTTGACAAAGTTCCCATTGGTAGATGGGTCCCTTCATAAGAGCACACTATATTCACCTTTTTGTTAACATGGACTTTGTATGATGCAAAATTATTAAGAGTATAACTATACAATTTGGAGGAAGCTTTTTTCTATCAAAAGACTTCATCTTAAACAGTGATCAGTTTTAAGAATTGACAATCAAAGTCTACTTTAGGTTTAAATCTATTTTCACTTTCAAAAACAACAAATAACATGAACGTATTTAAGCAATAATGGCATTTAACAAAAGTTATTTTCATTAAAGGCGTTTAAAATACTTAAATGTCTATTTGTTTACAGTCAATGGAAAGTGTTACATTTGATAATGAAGCTTTAATATGTCAGTTGAGGCAGCATGCTCAACTAAGTAAGTATTTGTCAAATGAGATGTGGTTGATGAAGTTCAAGGGGAGATAATTCTGAAAAAAATATTTGCAGTTATGAACCTTGTCACATGAGATGTGGTTGATATTAAGGAACATATATTTAAAGTTTAAAATTGATATCTAAAGAAATATAACAGTTGCAGTAAAAACAAATATTTTTTAAGAAAACTCTAAGTTCAAGGGGAGATAATTCTGAAAAAAAAATATTTGAGTTATGAACCTTGTCACATAAGATGTGATTGATAATAAAGAACATACATTTAAAGTTTGAAGTTGATACCTTAAGAAATAAAACAGTTATAGTAAAATATATTTAACTGCACACAAAAACTTTAATCAGAAATATGAACGCCGATGCTAGTGTGAGTAGGAGAGCTCTTTATTTCTTCAAAAAGTCGAGCTAAAAATCAATATTAGAAATTAATTACTGTAACAATATTTGTAGACCCTTAAATATTCAATTAAGACAGAACAAGAAATATTATGTGGAAACCACATTAAAGCCTGATTTTTCTGCAGATGGGGAAAATTTAGATCAAGTTTATGTTGTTACAAAAGAAACTTTAACACAAAAATTACTAAGGGAAATAATCCATAATAAAGCAAGGTAGAGTTGTGGTTACTTTTTTATTCTGTTCATCACATGGTATGTTATCATTGTATGAAGTTTCATAAAAATCTGATAATAAATGGCTGAAATATATAGTAAAAAACAACTTTAAATGAAATTGTAAACAACACCAGACACCCGCCCGGGTTTCACCAAACTATAAGCAAAAATGTTTTCGTTGAAAATCCAGCTAAAAATACATCACTTATACGAACCTGACAAATGATAGAGGTATTCGTGTCTCCTTGAGTACAGTTTCAAATAACAATTTAAATCTAAATGCTATAGATTCTAAAATAGCTCTAACCATGTGAGCTTTTGTAGTTGATGGTCTCATACCCAACATTAATGTAGTAGCTTTGTCGTCATTTATAGGTGCCTAAAATGCATATACAATAAATTGTCAATAGTCTAAAATGGAGCAGTATACCAATAGTAGGACACACACTTTGGGATCGAGAGGTCCAGGGTTCGAATCCCACTAGGGGCACTGCTAATTTGCTTGAGCAAGAAATTTACCAGTGATTGCTTCACTCAACCCAAGTGTAAATGGGTACCTGCGAGGGAGGTATAATTCTGTTGCGCCAATTTGTCGGTTGAACCAAGTGGAGTGAAAGACTTCCCAGGGAGATTGATAGATATGCATATCATCATAAGGGCATTATATAGTAAATACTCATATACTGTAGTTCCAACAGCTGCTATCACACTTATTTACTGATTCGATATATATCACCTATACTTGCCTTTTGATATATCAATACAAAAATTTCTATCAATGACAGTCCCAGTAAAAAGTATGTATCTATACAAGTTTGTTAGGATCAAATAAAATCCAACCTGTAATCCGCTAAAAGCAGGAACCACATAAACACCATCAGTATCTGAAACATACAAACAACATAATACAAGTTTGTATTGAGCAGAAAAACGCAACATGATCTAAGGCCGGTATTCACGTTTAGCGTGAGCATGAAACTAGAACGTGAGGCGTGAGTTTTCATACGGGGGCGCGACGTGAACGTTTAGTGTGAGCGTGAAACTAGAACGTGAGGCGTGAGTTTTCACGCTTACACTATTCCATTCATCCGGTTAGCTTGAAAACAATGGTAACTTTAATGTATGTCTGGTCATACGGTATGGCATTATAATTTAATTGTTGAATTTTGTAATTACAACAGAATTGTCCTAAGAATGCTTGCAAAAAATACACACACTTAAATTAACGTTGTTTTGCAACTGAAATAAATTTATGTTAGGTGTAACTTTCAAGCTAGGAATGTTGAGAGTCAGCAGTTATCTGCAATGCCCGGTCTTTGATGTTCGTGTCTCTGCTACTCCAAATTGCTTCAATAAGTTTTTCTGTTGCATTGACAGAGAACCTTGGTGGCTTCTCATTCGTGAATGCTGTGTGTGAACGTAAAAAATCACTACATGTAGTGATCGGTTTAACGCTCGCGTTACACAGTCACATGTCATAGATTCGCTTTTCATGCTCACGTTGTGCTCACGCCAATAAGGAATACATACAATAGAAAATCGTTTGTTTGATTTTTCACGTTTGAGCTTCATGTTCACACTACACGTTCCCGTATGAATGGAATACTGGCCTAATGAGGCATAAATCAATGTTTAGAAGTCTATTCATGAGGGTTGTAGGCAAGGGTACTTACTTGTATTTGACTAAATTTCAAACCATGACCAAAATTATTTATTTTTCATATAAACACAAACATTGCTAAAAAGAATTGTGTTTAAATTTCAATAATAAAAGAACTACCCAGGTATTCTTTAAGGAGGGGCATAAGAACCTAATGATCATTCTAAAAGGGATCTTCCTTCCAATCACAATGTATATCCAAATGAAGGGTGCAAGCTGTGTCAGCAGGCCTAGTGCCCTAGTAAATTGATCACACCCAGATGGACGAAACATGACTGGAGCATCTTTTCTAATACTTCTACCTTTTTCTATTCATATTGCATACATTCATCTAAGCAGGTTTTTTTCTCTCTTTTCCAACTTTCCTCTTGCGCACCATTGAAGAATTGTCAATCTGTGATAGCTCAATGTAACAATGTAGATGTAGAACTAATGTACATTGTATTTAATTTTTTAACGTCGTATTCAACACATATATAGGTCATATATACCATGGCCAGCTCTTACTACTATAGGTTTCCTTGACACTTTTCTACCACCAGCACTAACTAACCCTACCACGAGGCCGACAACTCATGTATAGGGTATGACCTGCCGCGACCGCATTTTGAACCCTCGATCTCCAGATTTGAAGTCAGACATGCTAACCACTACGCCACAGCCGCGGCTACAATATTATATTAACACTGAACGCAATTCCTGATAGCATTAAAATACAGAATGACCAGTCTAAAGGCAGTCTCACACAAAACATAGTTGTGGACAGGGTTCCTATACCGTATACTCGGTTAAAAACAGGTCGACTAGTACGAGTATTGGGCTCCAACCGTGTTTGGGAATTAGTGAATACGAGTGAGACTCAAATGTAGCACAAGCTTGTACGAATAAAGCATGGATACACTCAGTCAAGCAAGGTATGTTACGAATTGAACACGATTGGCATACTATTTTTATACGATTGTTTACTTCAAGTGTGGTATAGTAGGGTCTGATACGGTATAAGATCAAACACGACCTTCGCTCAATTTACTCGACATCCATAGGGTTTATATACGGTCCCACAGACTTTTGTTCAAGTAATGCTCGATTTATCACACATTCGTGTATGTTTTGATATAAATTGACTCATTTTGATGGCTTGGCTTCATTATACGATATTGACATGGCTGAGCTCACTGGTATAGTGGAATTCATGTTCTGTTGTACTAACGTTCTCATACGGTCTTACACGGTCTTTCACAGTCTTGTATGATCGCTTATACGATCTTACACGGACATGACATCCGTGCCAGTTTTTCAAAGTTATCAAAATCATACACAGCTTTCATGGATACACTGGAATGGCATGAGTGTAACTCAGATCAGAACACGGTTGGTTCGGTTGTATGTACGGTTTACATGGGAGGCCAACCATATAAGCTGTGTGTTCTGTGTGAGACAGGCTTAATACAAACATAATAATCCTGTCAAATACATCAATAGTTACCTTTAACAGATTCTGCAATACTAGATGTATCTCTAACATCATCAAAATATCCTGTAAACAAATATAAAAAAAGTTTGGTTTTTTTGTTCTTATTTCAGTAACATTTTTACAATATTATTATGAAAATTTGCTCATTCATTATTCTATTCCTGTGATACACCTTTGATTGTTTGATTGCTACTGCATCCATGTCAGTGTCATGCCAACAATGTCTGGGACCACAATGGAATTAAGAGATTTATCTCTTTTTTGTGTCATCTCCGGTATTGATGTGCATGGCATATGGCATTATACATTCTGTGCTACTCACTTTTTGTATGCTATGTGTCATGTCATTGATACCAAAATAAAATCATTATTACATGTATTATTATATAAATAACACATGGCAGTGAGGGTGACAGTACAGATTATCAACCTGAGGAAAATAATATCAACCGAGGCGCTAGTTGATAATCTGTACTGTCACCCTCACTGCCATGTGTTATTTGTTTTATTATACCGAACAAAACTGTAACATTCAAATATTTATTGAACAACAAATAACAACACAGTAAAGAAAACAATCAGTAAAATAAAAAAACTGAATTATAATTTATATCACTAATATACCCTGCCGCGACCGGGATTCGAACCCGCGATCTCTGGATTCGAAGTCAGACATGCTAACCACTACGCCACGGTTGCGGCTATTTACGGCTACTAATTGTTAATAAGTGGTCTCCCTTAGATAGCAGGTAATATTACCATGTGATCGAACAAAATATCACCCGCTCCGGTATAGGGCTTTAGCATAGGGAAATTCCAGTGAGGTATAATAATATCAAATAAGATCAATATCAATTGAGTCTACTTCTTGAAAAACTACATCAGAGCTATTGGTGCTTTTCACAAAAAATTGTTCAATAAAAATCATTGTAAGTCAAAGCAAGAAACATTAATTACACTATTCACTTTGTACTAATCCATTCCAAACAAGAAATGTAATGTGGAAACCACAAAGCCGGATTTAAAAACTTAAACGCAAAAATTACTAAGGGAAATAATCCATAATAAAGTAAGGTAGAGTTGTGGTTACTTTCTAATTCTCTTCATTACTGGTATTTTATCATTGTATGAAGTTTCATAAAGATCTGACAATAAATGGCAGAAATAGATGAAAAAGAAAAGCTTTAACGCAATTGTTAATGACACCAGACGCCCGACCGCCCGCCTGCCCAACCGTTGAAAAATCAGGCTTATAATATTGAATAATGTAGAATATTGTATACATCTTGAATATCATGTCATAGTTATGTTTATTATCCGGCTGACTTTGAACTACAAAATTGTTAATTTGACTTACTGTAACTTTTTTCGTAAGAAATTTGGTGAAAAAGTGTCGAGATTTTGTACTACTACACTACAGTCAACTGTCTAGGTGCAGAGAAACTAACCTATTGATCTTATTAATCAAATTGTTTTTGAATGGCCGTAGAAATAATTTGATGACCAAGCTCTAAGAAAGTATGCCACGCCCGGGAATCCAACCCATGACCTCTCGATCAGTATACTTGCGTGCTACCAACTGAGCTAGCTGGTCGGCTTCCGGATCTAGTCCATAGAATACAAATCAGATTCCTTCAAATACTCAGTAGTTAAGCACAACACCAAGTACTCACAATGAAAGTGATACTAAGGAAAGTATTGAAAACATAGTCCAGGGCTCGACAAATGTTTTTAAAGCAATTCGTCCTGCAGGACAAGCAGCTTGGAATTTTCACTTGTCCTGAACTTTACTTAAGAAAAATGCAATTAATTGTGAAGTTGCAAGAAGCAGTAACAAACATGTTATATGTTGTACCATATATGACGGCCATTTCTAGGAATGAAAAGCAATGTCATCAATGTTTTCAGTTTGCAAGTAATAAAATTAGCTTAATTTGTTGCTTTTTCGATAAAACTATGTATTTAAAACTGATTATTTGATTATTTTGGCTAGAAGCTGTACTCGTCCAGCAGGACGAGCGCTGACAGAAGATCAACTTGTCCTTAGTCAATTTGTCGAGCTTTGCATACCTATACTTTGTGCCCATGTTATCATTGTACCAGTGTCCGAGGCTGCACCCTCTGCCAAATATGTTAATTTATCACCGATCTTCCATCCTATGAGTGGATATAAACCTACAACAGTATATATACATGTATTTTAAAAATAATAGCAGAACGCTTACATTGAGAACAAGAAATTGATGTGCTTGTTTCATCTGAAATATAATTCTAGTACCATGAGCATCCATGAAAAACAAAGTTTATTTACATGATTGCTAAAATGTACACAATACAGTATTTCCAGTATTCTGAATGTATCAGAGGGCACAGAGGATTTCAATGTAAAAAGAGTGGAATGTTTGACAAAGGCAGATCTAGTGGGGGGGTCAGAGGGGGTAAGGACCCCCTCCCTAGAATTTCCAGAGGCTAAACGTCAGTTTTTCCATTGTTCATTCCATCTTACCTTAAGTTACAAGAATTTAACGGACCAGGGCTTGTCACAGTCCTAAATGACAGTAAATACTTAAAGAGGCCAGACTCTATCAGTAGCTGCATGTAAGATTTGCAATGTTTCTGTTAAATACAGCGAATCTTAAAGCCCACAATTTATATGGTACGTATTGCGATACGATGCCAGTGTATTACAGTATATCCCGATACGCTTCTGGCGTATCGTGACAGCCCTACTCTATATATAACATACCTTACATGAAATTGCTTCTTCTTTACGTATATAAAACATAGCGGGCCGTTATAATGTGATTGTGCCCACTGATATGGTAGTGGCCCTCTGACATCATATCCAGTTGATATCATTAAACGCTTCTAAAGTGGTGTGTAACCCATGTTGTAATTTTCACGGAGCAAAAATATTTTGGCACCGTGTCAACTAAGTTTATGCTATTAGTTTGATTTCCAAGTCAGCCGCCTAACATATAGTAGACCTCAGTCTTCGTCGGCATCTGTCCACTTTATGTTATAGGGCTGACTGGTTGGTCATTATTACCCCAGGGGGCCATCAGTGGTGTGAACTATTTCTTATATATCATACCTGCTACTGAAGCATGTGGATTTTCTCCTGTATTGACATCAATAAACATTCCAGTACCTAAAGTACATTTTATGTCACCAACGTCAAAACAACACTCACCAAACATAGAGGCACTTTGATCACCAGCCTGCAGTTATATCAATGTATAGTATATTGTATAGTGTTTATAACATACAAAACAACATAACCCAGGTCGATAGCACAGTTAGTAGTGCACCAGGATTTGGAATCTTGTGTCCCGAAGGGGGTACAGGTTCGAATCCCACCTGGGGAGGTTATACCCTTCCATGAAAATTTGACAATAATGTAAATTTTCCTCCATTGATAAGATAATATGGAGAAGTTTCTGACCTTGTGGAAGGGTAGGTGAGTACTGGTTATAGACAAGGGTCCGGGAAAGCTAGGTTAGGTGCACTGGACACAGTAAAATGACCTAAATTGTCTTGACACGGTGTTAAACCCAGTAAAACAACAACAACAAAAAACAACATAAGTATATGGTAAAAAAATGACAGCTCCAGTAAACATTTAGTATAACCTCTGCGGAGTGGCCTCTACAGAGCAAATCCTCTGCACAACAACAGATTTTCATATTTTCCTGATGTGATATTTTAATTGAATTTCTTCAGAGCAACAAACACTGAATTCTCCTGGTGGGCGGTCAGTAAACCTACTCACTGTTCCTGGAAAGACTAAATCTCTGGATTTAGCTGTTACCAACTACATAGCGCATACTTTCGTCAGTGAATGACAACTGCCCTACATAATTAAGAATCATTGGTAGGAGGCAGAATGGCCCTAAAATTTTTTTATGACCAAGCTCTACGAAAGTTTGCCCTGCCCGGGAATCAAACCCACGACCCCTCGATAAGTAGATTTGCGTGCTACCAACTGAGCTAGCCGGGTGGCTTTCCCTTTATGATGCACAACTCTTGATAACACAGACAAAGAGGACATAAACATAAACAATTTTAATGCAAAACTTACCAGACATGTTATAGGTATTTTACTACCAAATATTCTTTCTTCAACATGACCAAATAAACCACTACAATCATAAAAATATCAGATATTTAGTTATGTCATTTACATATAAGTAAACACACACACATTTTTTCTCAAACTAAGCAAATCAAATAGTTTATTTGTCATCTGCTGCTGGTGACCCAGAGACTGGGGTAGACAGCAGCCGGCTATATCTTCTAAATCTGTCCCCCATGTAACCCTGTCTAGAGAATTGCCGATTTGCATCTTGTATGTCTTAATGTCTGCTGTTACGCACTGTGACCAGGACTTTCTTGGCCGCCCACGTTTGCCAGAGGATGGTATTCTCAAACTTGTATTGGAGTTGATGCACCCGGTAGAGCGCATCACATAACCATACCATCTTAGCCTTCTTGTACGGAGGGCATCAGTAACAACCTATAAGCCTAGTTTGGCGCAGAAGAATTCTGTGGGAGTCTCATTATAAAGCAATAAAAACAATAATGCATAAATTACTGTTATCAATAATCAAGAAAACATAATGTAACAGGGTTGAACTTTGATATAGACTTTATAATTGCTCGCTATCATGTAAGTAGTGTGACGAGAAATGCACCAAGTATGCTTATTCCCTCATAAACCCGGGTCGATAGCGCAGTTGGTAGCGCGCCAGGATTTGGAATCTTGTGCCCGAGGGGGTGCGGATTCCAATCCCATCCGGGGAGGTTATACCCTTCCATGAAAATTTGAAAATTATGTCGATTTTCCTCCATTGATTAGATAATATGGAGAAGTCTCCGGCCTTGTGGAAGGGTAGGCGAGTACTGATTATAGACAATGGTCCAGGAAAGCTAGGTTAGATGCGTTGGACGCCGTAAAATGACCTAAATAGTGTTGACACGGCGTTAATTGAATAAATAAATTCCCTCATACAGCAATTAAAATGGTAACACCAAGAAATCTGTATAAGATTTGCAAAATTTTTAATCTAACTGGCTCAGTTTCGTTCATAAGAGCAAATACAAATTGCTGAAACTTCTGATAGTAAACTCTTCAGAGGAGCCTGACAGGGCAATTTCTAAACATGGTCAGTTTTGGCATTACTTGAAAAAATGTGTGAAGAATTTAGGCAAGGGTGTTGTCTAATATTTGCCATATAATCATATTACTAACACAAAATTCACCAGTTAAGCGAAAATCAGCAGCAAGTGCCATGTTTAGTAATGACTGTTAGCTAACGTTCCAGATATGGGAAAACACAACCCGAAGACAACTCAACCCGTGGATAACTCAACTCAAAGTTGTGATAACTCAACCCATTAGTTGGGGATTTAGTTGCCTCGGGTTGAGTAGTCTTTGGGTTAAGTTGTTCCATCCCTAATGTTATGGAAAGTTCGGGGTAATTTAACAAGCTACAGTCAAAACTTACTCTTTTCTTATAATGAGTGACCACCATTTTGTGCTCACCTGTGGATCATGTACAAATGTATTTATAGTTTATTTATAAAATACTCTTATTTACCTAGTAGGTTTGACTTCAGGAAAGAAATTCATTGGAATGTTAACAAGGCCACAAACTATAGTACTCCATTCCACCTGAGATAAAACACACATTATATAAAGCGTTATCAGTAGGACTATCACGATATACCGGTATATCGGTATATTGCAATACGCAGCTGCAGCAATATGTATCGTGGTACAATTTTAACAAACCAGTATTTGGCATTATTTGGTATTTCATTGGAAAATTCTTCCATTTGCAAAATAAAACTAGCGAAATGTCAGTTTTTCTATTTTTCATTCAATTTAACCTTAAGTAATAAAAATGTAACAGATTTGGGCACGTCAGAGTCCTAAATGACCATAACTACTTAAAGAGGCTAGATTCTATCAGTAGCTGCATGTAAAATTTGCATTGTTTCTGCTAAGTACAGCTGAGGCACAACGAATCTAAAAGCCCACCATATATCGTGGCACATATCGCGATACCCTTATGGCATATCGTGACAGCCCTAGTAATCAGTCAATTATAAAAAAGCAAGGTTTTTGAACTCCACTCTTGACATTAACTTCCCGATTATCAAGTCACACACAAACTGTTAACATAGGGTGCAGATTGCAGCCACAGCATACAGTGCATGACCCTAACCGGTACCCATTTACACCTGGGTGGAGTGAACCAATTGCAGAAAATTTCCCTGCTCAAGGAAATTAGCAGTGCCCTGGTGGATTTTGAACCCAGGACCTCTCGATCCCTAAGTGTGCGATCTACCACTGGACTACTGCTCCTACAGTAAAATAAATACACAAGTGTCTTTGATCAGGACAGTAAAATCTTGGTAAGAGTTGATGACCACAAATGGCATCTAAATAGTTGAGGTTTTTTTTTAATGTTATGCCAGAATACATGTGAAGTCTAACAAATGTGCATGAATGGCGTCTTTGAACCTATAGTCACTGAATGGTACTTAGAATGACCCCTTAAGGGTCTGGTAACCAGAAATCAAAATCAAATGAATTAAGAAAATATTCTAAACCTATAAAATTACTAACTTTGTAGCCCAAGCAAGTTCAGTGTTTCAGTGCTTTGATTCAAACACCCTCCAACATCTTTTATAAATGAACTAACTCTCACCTGAAATGGATCATACAGACCAGTGGCGCTAGCACAGGAATAATCTGTAGCATGTACTTTACCATCAGTTAGTTTCCATAGCAACCAGGTCTCTAAACAACCAAACACGGCAATGCCTTCACCAGCTTTCTTTCTTAACTACAATTTATTTATTTATTGGAGTTAATGCCGTGTCAACACAATTTTAGGTCATTTTACGGCGTCCAGCGCACCTAACCTAGCTTTCCTGGACCATTGTCTATAACCAGTACTCACCTACCCATCCACAAGGCCGGAAACTTCTCCATATTATCTAATAAATGGAGGAAAATCGACATTGTCAAATTTTCATAGAAGGGTTTAACCTCCCCGGATGGGATTTGAACCCTCACCCCCTCGAGCACGAGTGGTTGAAATCCCAGCGCGCTACCAACTGCGCTATTGACCCGGGTTTTCTTAACTACAAACAATGTATTATAATGATAAGCATGCACATGCCCGCAGGGTTAGGTCAGTCAGTAGCAAACAAGTCTAATGAATGAGGGGTTGTAGGTTTGATGGTCAGGCTAGGTAAACTTTTGTGGAGCTTGGTAATGAAATAATTTCTGAGGCCATTCTCCCTCTTACCACTATTTCTAAAAGATGTAGGGCATATTTCAAAATGCATATCGATTTTTATTCAGAAAAAATATTGATGATACATCAATATCATTGGAATCGATGACAGCTCTAGTCAGAGGGTACTGGTACAATTTAACCTCAAATTGAAACACTGAAGACATGAGTGAAGGTTTAAGTGAATCCTTTCAATGATTGCAATTTACATAAAATGTTGCAGCTAAAATCTTAACGAGGAAGAATCGTGCTCACAGAATAGTCAGAGCAGTACTATGCAAAGCATCATGGGTAAAAGTTTATTTGACCGACAGTACATCTTTGATGAAGAACAATGCCATTAGGAACAACCTCAGCGATTATCTACGAAGATAAACCTCGCATATCAGAAGTGGTATGAATACAACTAAATATAACAAGTTGTAAGTCCCGGCAAATAACTGGCTGGCAAGTAGTTCTTTTATTTTTTTACATGGACATGTAAAGTCAATATTATCTAGAATTAGCCTAATATTCTACTATTTAGCTACAAAACAGCATTCAGAAGTCTTAATAATTGCAAATGACAACTGATTTATTATCTACGTATCATTGAAACACGACCACCTGTCATTTTTATGAACAACACTTAAATACATGTATTTTGCCTTGAACCTGGATTTAAAGATCCACCGTCATATGTGACCATGTTTGAATTGTCTGCAAGAAAGTCACATATGACAGGTTTTACTGTATATAGTCTGGAACCCTGTTGTATCGATCTACCTAATTGTAAACATCAAACATTAAAACAAAATAAAGCATTTATCTTGTAATTTCTGCATTTCAATATTCTATAATGTCTATTTAATCTTATTATATGTAAAGTTTCTTCAATATTTATTATTTTCAGGAAATAACTTGTCAATATACACAAGGGAGGCGAGTCTAAGTGAAATATGACGTCATGCCATTGTATCGAAGCATTGTGTGAAACAGTTCAAAATATGGAAAGCCAGAGTTGTTTTAGAGTTTATAACTGTAGACATACTGACAGAATCCCTGTCTGTTAAAATAATATAAATCATTTAAAGGGAAGCAGACAAGGACATCAGATGTAGGTTTTATAGGATCTTACACAAGAAACTTACAGAAACATGCAGAAAAATTTATGGAGAAATCATGCAAAAAACGCTACTTTAGAAATGTTTTCATCGTAAAACTCCGTCAAAAGCCATGTGACAGTAAATCTGACCTAGTTAACGATGTCACCAATCGGCAGGTGGCGTTGCAAGCAAAAAATCGCAACATTTATAAATAGCACGATACAAAGGATAGATTGATACAATAGAGTTCACCTATACTTCATTACATGCTTTCTCAAAACATGTCATCAGTAAAACGCCTCACATATCATATTTCTGTATAGTTTTGCACATATTAAGGCAGAAACCAAATTTTCCATTGAATTCCTGTTTTCTATGGAATCTATGTTAGAACTACTTTCTCACCTTATAATATCCGAGGTTTATCTGCATAGAAGATCGCTGAAGTAGTTCTAAATAGCCTTATGTATCATTTTTGCATGGCTAAGGTCAGATGAAGGTGAATTTACTATTACCATATTTAATGTAGTAATTTCACTATTTTTTATACACTTCATGGTTTGACTAGACAGTGTCCCAGGATTCCCGGGATCCTGAAAACTTGGGAGGAATCCAAGTGAGTTTGGTAATGGGGATTCTAGCAGATCCCTTATAAAATCACCATGTTCTTATGAGAATTTGAGTTTCCATGATTGGTACATCATAATATGTGACTGCAAATCCGTATCTAAAAGTGTTGTCTTTTATTGGAGGAATCACTAGCATAAAGAAGGTATCTCTGACCTGGGATTCCATGAGGATCCCTTGCAAAAATAGTAAGTGACAAATCCTGATCTTATAAATGCCCCTTTTTGAAAAATGTATCACACCAACATTGCTTTAAATAGGGAATATACGGTACTAGGTATATTATATATTATTACACCATTAAATATTGGGATAGTTTACAAGGAAATAATTGTCATATAATTTGATATATCATAATGTATTTCAACATTAAATTATCTGTTTATGTTTATAAGAATTTAAACCAACCTCAGGTATATTCTCCAGTAACCATAACAACCTTAACGTAACCTGTGAAGTAAAAATACAGTCAAACTATAGATCATCTATTATAAACATGATGCATGCTAAGGCAGTAATAAAGTTATAAGTTAAAGTGCAGTTTAAAGTCTGCTTCCATAAACATGTTCAGCAGACTTTACAATTTTGTATGATAATTCCTGTTCATTGAAATCACCCTCAGACAGGCGACCACTCACAGTACCCATTTACATCAGGGTAGAGTGGAACAATTGTAGGTTAAGTTCTTGCTCAAGGAAATAAGCAGAGCTCCAAGTGGGGATTGAACCCAGGATCTCTCACATTGATTGGTCGATACCAAGGTCATATCGACGTGACCCTTGGAGCCACCATAAGAGATCCTATACAACAACGCTCTTATTGGTAATCTGTTTACAGAGATAGTATTGGTTGGCAAATTTAAAGGATACTTTTATGAAAAACATAATTAAATAATTTTTATTTTCTTATAAATTGCTTTTTTTGCTTCAATTTCCAAACTTTTAAACACCATTAAAAAAGCTTCTTAAGTTCATTTTTTTCATGCCATATCTTAAAAATACTAGGATGTTTTAAAAAGAATCAATATCTGTAGAAATATAGTTAAGGTTAACGAAATTTATTACTGTAAATTAATAATGCATAATATTTTTTTTTTCTTAAAGTATCAAAATATTATCTCGAATATAAAAACATTTTTTGACGCTCCTTTATTAGATATAGCAGATTGTACCGGTAATATTAGTAGAAAAATAAAAAAAATTGCGTTGGGTCTGTAGGTAGAAAAATTTTTTTTCAATGATTTACACATGGAACCTAAAGCAGAATTATTAGTGTTAAGAAGTTTCAGGAAAGTAATATGATGAACAGTCATGAGACTCGTGACCAATAAAAAAACACCACATATATTTTCTGAATAAAATCAGCAGCATTTTTTCGGGTCAGTCTGTAAAGGGCAAACAAACTTAATTTTAATTTAGGCCTAATCTAAAATTAGAATGTACAATGTATAGGAAAAGTTTATCCAGATTAGCCCATGCTTACCAAGATTGCTGCCAAGGCAGAAGCCCTGTAGTTCTTGTTTTTGTTATTCTTTGTGGTCGCTTTTTTATAACAAAAGTAAAAAATTTTTATAGAAATGTCTCATTCCTGACTGTCTGTAATTAAAGAGTATTTCCTTTATTGTCAGCTAAACACCATTTTCAACTGATATTAGATAATATACAGTACCCACCAAAAACTTGGAGACAAAAGAAAATTATTACAATTCCTCAATTTTGAGGATTATTTTTGTGGAATCATTATTTTCAATATATATTAGTATGGTTTGTGATACATTTATAAGATTCAGCATATGACATCCTAAATTTCAAAATTTCCAGTCGGTGGGCCAGTAGGTAGCGCGCTGGGATTTCGAATCTCGCATCCTGAAGGGGGTACAAGTTCCCATCAGGGGAACATTTTACGGTGTCCAGTGCACCTAACTTAGGTTTCTTGGATCCTTGTCTATAACCAGTACTCACCTACCCTTCCACAAGGCCGGTAACTTCTCCATATTATCTAATCTATGGAGGAAAATTGACGTTAATGCCAAATTTTCATGGAAGGGTATAACCTCCCCGGTAGGGATTCTAACCTGTACCCCCTTCGGGACACGAGGTTCCAAAGCCTGGCGCACTACCAACAGTGCTATCGACCGGATTTAAAAAAAAAAACTATTCAGTAGGCATACAAAGTGAAAATGTCTCCAAACTTTTGACGGGAACAGTATATCAACAATATCTCTTAACTAACATTAGTGTATTAGGCGAGAGTTTTTGCGAGAGTTTTTTATTTTTGTTGATACTCGTAATGTGGTGACAAAAATGTTGACAGGAGTAGGTAAAATAACTTTAACAATAAAACTTTATATAAGAACTTTAAAAGTGTATAAATCTATATCTGGTGATCCACACTAGATTGCAACTACATACGAAACATTTTTAAATCAAACATTGTTATTGATAAGGCTTCTGACTTTATTTATGTTTACTTCTTGATTTCTAGCAAACAATACCTAAGGAAATGACACATGGAAAAATTTTTAACAGTTTTTTGCGAAATAAATCCCCAAAATGACTTTTGCGTGAATTTCCAATTTATTTATTTTTTTTTTGGAAAATGGCAAAAATCCCACAGGAGGGTAAGAGTATCGAAAAATAAAAAATTGCTAGCCTTACTAAATAAACAGTTATCATTATTTCTTTAACATCTATTTATCTAAGAAACATAAACTTTTATGTGTCAAATAAAACTAATATAAAATGTTAATTCTCAACATAATTATCATAATACAATAACTAATTGATATAAAAACCATAATTTATTGCTTAATAAAACAAAGTTCTCTTATAAGCTCCATAATAAAACATATAACTATTGTCACTTATTATTTTCAAATAAAAAAAACAAAGACGAGAATAAGATTTCAACTTATCTAAGAATGAATAAATGACAGAGTAAAATTAGATTTGTAAAAACTAAGGCCACACTTTTTATATATTTAGTTTTACAAGAATTTTCTTGAAAAAATTAGTATGGTAGGTCAAAATAAAAAAGGATATACATTTGTAAGATGTCAATTATGATCGACTTTTAAACCCTTTTTGTACAAGTTTTGAGTGAAATTGATATATATTCATCTTAGAAATTCACTGACATTTTCTCAAACTTTGTGATAATTGACACATTGATCTTATTCGTACTGGGATGGGTTCAAGTTTTTTTCATTTTTGGTGCAAAAATTTGTATGTTGGGTAATAAAAAATATTTTATTATCCTTACATAGGACTTCAGAGATAAAATCTGAGGATTCCAACTGTAAGGACCTACTTACCAATTGGATTGCTTTAGATTGTATCAGGGAAAGATAACTAACAAAAGTCCCTTATTAATGAATGAATATTGAGTAAAAAATCAGGGGGGGGTAATGTATGTGTCAATGACAGTTGTATAATCATCATCATCATCAGACATTTGATTATCGTGCAGGTGTGGGGGCATCATTCACATCAACGGGCCTCCTTCCAGGTATCTTGCTTGTTGCACGCATGGCATTTCTCACACCTGATCTCCAGGTGTTTCTCTCTTAAGGGTCAATCACAGAGAGGTTCCATTCTCTAGGATCCCTCTGAGCTCTCTGTCAAAATGAAAAAACCTCTATGTACAAACCTGAGGAGACATAAACTTCATAACACTAGCAGACAGAAATCTTTTCTTTCTTGTGAAAACATGTAGAAACTTAGACCCATTGTTTAATGCCTGAAAATTTCAATATATAATTTGATATGTTAGCCAAACTTTAGAATGGATTGAAATATTTTGAAACAACCTAATAAAACTAAAGATTTCATGAGAGCATATTGTTCTAGCTCATGTGATGATATTTATAAATCAACCTGGTCACGGATTAAATAACAACCTGTCCAAGTTGTCGTCGGATATCCCACAATACATTATTCTGCTATGCTGCGTTATGTACAGTGGGTCACTGGGTCAGGAAAATCTCGTAATCATGATTAATTAATGAGGCAGTTTTATTTGTCCCACAAGGAAACCACTGTGGAAAACTAGCCAATGAAATTATGCAACCCTTTTTTTGAAAATCAAAAAACTAGCCAATGAAATTACGCAACCCTTTTTTTGAAAATCGAAAAACTAGCCAATGAAATTACGCAACCCTTTCTTTGAAAATCAAAAAACTAGCCAATGAAATTACGCAACCCTTTCTTTGAAAATCGAAAAACTAGCCAATGAAATTATGCAACCCTTTTTTTGAAAATCGAAAAACTAGCCAATGAAATTATGCAACCCTTTTTTTTGAAAATAAACATAAGTGTTCATTTCTATTTAAAGTAAGAAAAACCCAGTATGACGCCATTGTTATTGAGGAGTATTTAAATGTAACAAACAGTAACATGCGATTTTATTGGAAGAAGATTGTTCTTCCCTGCCTCATGCATATTTATGAAAACGAGATTTCATCAGTCAAATTTCTCATGGTATGTATGGAGCGTAATGGAAGAAAGTACTGTGGTTGCCAACGATGGTCCAAGTGAACATTTATTTTGTGCAATAATTAATGCAAAATCTTTACGTACAGTTAGAATTCAAAAATCAAAAATCCATCAACTTAAGTTCAGACTTCCAAATTAAACCTTTGTACAGATTTGATTAATAACTAGAGCTGATGGGTTTTCCAGTTGAAAAACTTTGTTTGTAGCTGATATACACATGCAAAAAAAGTTGAGATAATAAAGTATGCACACCGAACACATAGGCGGATCCAGCAGGGGGGTCAGGGGGTCAGGATCCCCCCTAGAATATGGAAACTGTACCTGTCCATTAGTGTATTTCTTGCCTGTAAGTCATTTTTAAGTAGCATGAAGCAATTTTTCTCGGTGCTTAACATATATTTAATGGTTATGTAGTTTTTATTATCAATATGTTGCATTTCTTCTGCAAAATGGGTATAATGTGGTTGTGGTTTGAGGTTCCGACCCCCCCCCTAGAAAAAGTTCTCCCCCCCCCCCCCCCCCCCGAAAAAAATCCTGGATCCACCCCTGGAACAACAGGATTAAATAATTTTGTGTTGCATACTTTTCAGCAATAATGTTTAAAATAACTTCATTCTGCAAGGATGCAACAACCTATATTTTGCTGGAAAACATAAGTTAGAGTTCAATATATATGAGTATGGTGGAATCAATAATTTCTTATTCTATTTATAACAGAACTTATTAACAATTTGTATAAAATTGAAGGAATTTTCTTTCATAAGAGATGAAATATGAACATCTTGGAAGGTTTCAATGGCAGTTCTTTCCTTTAAAAGTAATGAAATATGCCAAAGTTAGCTGGCTTCATAAGCAATGCTATCAAATTATGTTCATACATTAACCCTTTACTGGTTGTGACATGTGTGAAAAGTAGCTATTTTTTCACCTTAACATGCTAGGGCTGTTTTAAGATGCTCTAATTTCATGACTTATTAACAGACAGATATGTCACTTAGCCAAGTTATTCCCTGGGTGACTGCCTTTCAGAAAAACGTACATGAGCTCCGATCCCAGTTACCATGGCAATGCTGGGGAGAAGCAAATAGGGCAAAAATGTGATTTTAGCTCTTTTTCAACCCCAACTTTGCATTTCATTTAGTAATATTTTCCAAAATATAAATAAAAGTGCCAGTTCATTTTAGATACTTAATAAATGTTTTCTCATGGGCATTTTGCACCATTTCTCTGCAATCAATAACCCCTTGCACAATGAGGTGCGCTGTGCACCCAACAAAGAGGGGCACATCCCCCCTTAGGAACCCCCCTGAGACATCTTTTGATAGGGGAGGCACACGAAAAAAAAGTAATTTTTTGGGACAATTTTCCTTAAGTGAAATTCACTAAATCCAGTTACAAAACCCAAATTTCAAGGCTGAGGCGGCCATATTGAAGGGGGTGTCCACTGTCCAGACACGTAAAAAAGTGGTATTGACCAGTTTAGGGTTAATAGGGACATTTACCACCTAAAACACTCCAATATCTGTTTCAATTACATGCTAACATGTTTAACTTACAACAAAAACAAAATGCAGAAAAGAAGTATATAAATTATAAGTATGCAATACTTTTATACAGCCAATATATTAAATGGCACCACTCATTACTAACATGTAATTTCTATAGTCCCACGTATATTAACCTGAGCTTAACCTTAATGCAAGAATAAATCAAATTAAACTTAAGTACTAGTTACTGTCAATTTTGTCGTCCCTTGTAAATCACGCTTTATCAAAATCATTGTATTTTGTTTTCACAGAAAAAATACTTTGAAACTGTGCCAATATATTGCAGACTTACATGTTCCCCATTATTAGATGAGTCTAAATTACAGAATATCAAGAAAAAGAGTACAGTCAAACCTGTGTATTGTGACCTTCACTCGGAGTTAGCCAAAAAAGTCACATTAGACAGAGGGTCACAATACGCAGGGTAAAAATACAATTCAAGTTTTGTGTACACTATTTATTTAACAAGCTATTCAGAAGTACAATGTACCCAACACAAAGGTTAATGTTTAAAAAATTTAAAATCCATAGCTAAATCCATAAGTTCAACATTTCCTGTATATTGGGAATATAATCTAAGTTTAGATGCTAAGTTTATTGCTTCCGATGTTGTTGGAACAGGAATTTGGCTCTCTCCTCTCCCTGGACACGTTCCTAATACACAGAGTCGGATGCGTTTTCAGCCTCGATTTCATAGATCACTTGTCACATTAGACAGAGGATTGTAATATACAGGTTTAATATATAGGAAAATGTCACGGGAGACCCAAAATTAGGTCGGAATTGACAGATAGTCGCAATATACAGAGGGTCGCTAAGGCAGGTTTGACTGTAAATAAGAACGGCGTGTGAACACATAGCCAATGTATAAAAAGTCACTTCTCATAGACCTCCGGCTAGCTCAGTTGGTAGAACCCAAGTCTACTGATCAAGAGGTCGTGGGTTCGATTCCTGGGCGGGGCATTCTTTTGTTGAGCTTGGTCATGAAATAATTTCGACTGCCATTATTCCTCCTACTAATGAGTCTTATTGTGTAGGGCAGTTGTCCGTCACTGATGAAAGTATGCACTTAGTAGTTGGTTAAAAGCTAAATCCAGAGATTTAGCCTTTCCAGGAGGAGTGAGTACCGGGTAGGTTGACTGACCGCCATTATATGACCTATACAATATGTTGCTACAGCGTTAAACCCAACAAAAACAAACAAACACAGCCACTTCTCATAACTGCAAACAGCTAATAAGTATAGATCACTAGTCAAAATTAAAAGAATTTTCTCGCAAACAAACTGACAATACTTTTATCATACATCAATAAAAGTGGACTAAAGACGTCTACAAATAACCGTCGATGTTGTGCAAGTTGTTGTAAATAAACTCAGGTGCAGATTACCAACAATAAATCACTCTCAATAAAAATTTCATAAATTTAATGCACTTTGTTTTCTTATTGTGATTTCGATACTGATTCTTTCTAAATGTGTCTAGACAACTGAATTAATGTTAAAACAACTGGTAAAGAATGATTTATAATCATTGAATCCATGAAAAATTACAGAAGAAATACAAACCTTTAATGTAATAGAGTTATTCCATGACTTCACATAATCTCTGGCACGCAGATCTTGCCATGTGATGAAATTATGATATGGTTTACTTGTTTCACTGCAGGTAGAATTTAAGCAATGAGTTCAACATAATTATGACTGTTTCACTGCAGGTAGAATTCAAGCAATGAGTTCAACATAATTATGACTGTTTCACTGCAGGTAGAGTTTAAGCAATGAGTCCAACATAAGTATGACTGTTTCACTGCAGGTAGAATTTAAGCAATGAGTTCAACATAATTATGACAGTTTCACTGCAGGTAGAATTCAAGCAATGAGTTCAACATAATCATGACTGTTTCACTGCAGGTAGAATTTAAGCAAGGAGTTCAACATAATTATGACTGTTTCACTGCAGGTAGAATTTAAGCAATGAGTTCAACATAATTATGACAGTTTCACTGCAGGTAGAATTCAAGCAATGAGTTCAACATAATTATGACTGTTTCACTGCAGGTAGAATTTAAGCAAGGAGTTCAACATAATTATGACTGTTTCACTGCAGGCAGAATTCAAGCAATGAGTTCAACATAATTATGACAGTTTCACTGCAGGTAGAATTCAAGCAATGAGTTCAACATATTTATGACTGTTTCACTGCAGGTAGAATTTAAGCAATGAGTTAATTATGACTGTTTCACTGCGGGAAGAGTTTAAGCAATGAGTTCAACATAATTATGACTGTTTCACTGCAGGTAGAGTTTAAGCAATGAGTCCAACATAATTATGACTGTTTCACTGCAGGTAGAATTTAAACAATGAGTCCAACATAATTATGAATGTTTCACTGCAGGTAGAGTTTAAGCAATGAGTCCAACATAATTATGACTGTTTCACTGCAGGTAAAATTTAAGCAATGAGTCCAACATAATTATGACTGTTTCACTGCAGGTAGAATTTAAACAATGAGTCCAACATAATTATGAATGTTTCACTGCAGGTAGAGTTTAAGCAATGAGTTCAACATAATTATGACTGTTTCACTGCAGGTAGAATTTAAGCAATGAGTTCAACATATGACTGTGTAAAGGGGAAGCAATTATATCAGCGTTTATGTTTATGTAAAATGACATGTTGATTAAATGACCCCTAGGTATCAAAATTGCAATGCGGTGGCTAATTAATTTGCATGTGTTGTTTTTGCACCTATTCAGGCTGCCGATAATTTTTTTGGACAAGTTGAGGTAAACATTATGATTATAGACTGAAAAAACTTTTTGGTCTCAATTTAAGGGTTGAGTGATAGAAAAAGTTGTGAGAAAAATATTGAGCTAAACACAAATTTCATAGATAAATAAAGAAGGGAAAAAATTGAGACTTGATTTTCGATCTAGATAATGAGGAGACTATGATAGGGTAGTCGAGATAATGCAAATTGACAGTTACTAGGATAAATATCAATATATAAGAAATGGCACACACCACTGAGGGCCTCCTGGTCTAATAGTGACAGACCAGTCAGCCCTATAACATATAGTGGACTGAAGCCAAAGTCTACTATATGTTAGTGGGCTGACTGGGAGGTCACTATTAGACCAGCAGGCCCTCAGCGATGGGCATGTACTATTTCTTATATTATACCTACAACATGGGTTACAAGCCACTAATAGAGTCGATGTATCTAATTTCGTACAGTTGTTTTATTTTGTACACCTGAGAAAAGCGCCCTGCCATTTATAGTGTGTTTCTATGAGACATTTAACATACCACTAAAAATATCCATTTCTCCATGTTATTTTACAAGCATTCAATGATATCGACAGGATATCACATCAGGGGTCTACTAACATATCACTGGACCACTACCACATAACAGCCCACTGTCGAACTATAGTAAAATAACACCCGCTATACTTATCAGGGCTCGAATTTAAACACGCATACTCGCAAAATGCGAGTGGATGTTTAAAAAATTGCGAGTATCTTTTATTCTAACTCCCCAAATTTTGCAAGTTAAAATCATTGCAAAAAATGAGGCGCAAGTGGGCATTGAAAACGCCAGATAGATCGATATTTTAATATGATTGAAGATTCACAGTACTTAAAACATGTTTGATATTCTTTGCCTATTCCACAATAATGCACTTGTTCTATGCATAATTAAGTATTGTACTAAGTTGCTTTTATATTGCATATACGAATAGTTACTGTGTATGCTATTACAATTTGGAGAGAAAAAAATGCGAGTGTTTTATTATTTTTATTATTATATTTAGCCAGTTGAAATAAAATCAACTCGCATAGAATTGCAAGTCCATTTTTTGTTAAATTCAAGACCTGCATTTATATACCTAAAGAAGAAGCAATATTATGTAAAATAAAGTCCAATAAACATAAAAATAGCCGTGAGGGCACCATACAGGTGCCAGGCGATCAAGCTCCGCAAGGACCCGTACAAAGTCTTGCGTACCCGTACGGACTGTTACGTTTTTTACCAGGGTTCGTGAGATGAGCCCATGATACACGTATCAGTTTCAGAGTCAAATCGTGAACAAAATCGTGGCCGAGTATGGATTAAACATGCATATCTTCCAGCTACGGCTCCGTACGGGTGTGTTGTTCTGTGCCAAGTGCGCACCGTCACCTTAATACGCAAGGCTTCCCACGGCCTACGACTGTCTGCAAATATGGTTCCACAACAAGCCACAATTATATGGGACTGAGGCATAAAAAAGAATCAATTTTATGTAAGGTATATTGTAATGAAAGAGCCTACCTATCCCAAGTAAGACATGTATTCCTTTGTACAGAGATACCTAGACATGTAACATCTTCTACTCTTATACCAGCAGCTGTAATGAAGAAATATTGAAGATATAACTTAGGCCTTAACAAGTCGATCATACGTTCTATGGATTCGCTCGCACCTTAATTTTGACGTTTTTTCAAAAAAAAAATATTTTTATTTCCTCGCTCCCTCATTAAAGTTAGGTCAAACCGCTATATATAGCAACTGAATTAAGATTTTACTTATCTTTTTTTCTTTGCTTGCTCGCCCCATTTTTTCCCAGAAAAATTCCGTAGAACACATGATCAACTTGTTGTGGCCTTATAGTTGTTTATGTTCCATCATATAATAAAATATAAGCACTAGGGCCTAAATTAAAATTAAGTTTGTTTGCCCTTTACAGACCAACCCGAAGAAATGCTGCCAACTCAAAAAATTTATTAAAAAATATTGTGGTGTTTTTTTTATTGGTCACGTCCATTCATCGTATCACTTTCCAGTAGTTTCCTTACACTTATAATTCTGCTTTAGGAAAAATATCTGCCTACGGACCCAACCCAAAAATTTATGGCCAGTAAAGGGCAAACAAAGTATACTGTAACATTCTAACATAACAAAATATAATATTATATTAGATAAGATATATTTTGTAGAACTATTTTCAAACAACTTGCACTTCAATGGAACACAATGCACTGTATACAGTTATTCCATATGTGATTTGGGAACAGTCAAACTGTTGGCCCAAGGTGGAGGGGATAGTGTTTTAAACTGTTTCCCGAGGCGGTAGGACAAGGGCAACATTTCTAAACACTATCCCCAACACCGAGGGACAACTGTTAGACTGTTCCAAAATCACATATGAAATAACTGTTTTATTACCTGATCAATTACTGTTTCATCAGTACTTGCAGAAGAAAAAAGGACAATAAAATAGTTTTGCATATATACTGGTTAGTACAGTAACAGCTCAAGAAACATTACGTCAGAGCGTAATTATTTGCCTACTAAACTGACCCTTCAAAATAGGATAATATAGGATTCATATAATAGGATCATGTGGGAAGCATGCATATTAATTACATTAATATCAGTGGTGTTAACAGTAATAATAGATAGAAAAATAGTGATCTAATAATATTGTGGTTTGATCATATTTTTGTTATGATCATTTTGTTATTTTGTAATGTCTTTTTTTAGAGTCATATGAGAACAACTGTTTTCTTATATTTCTTAGATAAAAACATCATAAAAGACAATGTTTCATGCTAGCACTTTACAACTTTGGGTAAAAAACCTAAGCTAACAGTAAAGAATAAAGTTATCTAATGTCAAACCCTGCCTGGCTAGCTCAGTCAGTAGCACACAAGTCTACTGATGTTTGATTCTCAGTGGGGAGTACTTTCCATGGAGTTAGATTATGAAATATTCTCAACTACCATTCTCTCTCCTACCAATGATTCAAATCAAGTAGGGCAGTTGGCAGTCACTGACCAAAATATGTGCTTAGTAACTGATATTCACATTAATCCAGAGATTTACGGGTAGCCTTTGACTGATCGCCGTAATATGACCTATATGTACACTAGGGCTGTCATGATACGCCTTAAGCATATTGCGATGTGCTAGCACCATATCATGATACATACCATGATATATTGCTTAGCAAACAAAAGACACAGCTGCATAATATTTCCATCTTTAAGAACTTATTCAACTGTTCTGTATTGAAGTGTGTTATAGGATTTTGTAGGGCAAGTGCCTGTAGCAGACGGGAGAAAACTGGGCATTTTTTCGAGTTATTAAATCTTTTCAAACCCACCCTGGTCAGTCAAATTCTTTGAACTTAAGCTTAAATCGAATGAACAATGGAAATTGACTTTTCGCTACTTTCATTAGGCGAAGGGAAGAATTTTAAGATAATGAAAAAAAAAAGCTTAAAACTGGTACATTGAATTCGTATTGCGGTATGTACGGCCATAGCTGCATATTGCAATATACCGGTATATCGTGATAGCCCTAATATATACATTGTGTTGCTACTGTATTGAACATCCGAAAAAAGGCAGTCAACTTAACCATTTAATCCATTGACTTATAAAAGTTATAATGATAATTTAAATGCACATACCTTTGATTGACTCAGCTATACAATCTACAGTTTGTTTATATATAAGTTCAGGATCTAATTCAACCCATCCTGGCTTTGGATAGATTAGCTCAATCTGAAACAGTATATTACCAATTGTTATTTAAACATTTCAAAGTATATAGATTGAGTCAAATCTATTCTGCATTAGCCAGTTAAAGAATTAGGAAATTTAACTTGTAAAAGCTTCATACATGTAACAAAAAGTTTTGGACATTTTCATTTTGTAGGGCTACTAAATAGCTTTTATTGAAAATTTGAAAACCTTTAATTTTGAAATGCTTTTTGGTTTTGCTTTATTCTAGTTAGAGTTACATTTATTGTTGAGACAACCAAAATATCTTTACACCCTAAGCCTTATTAAAAAAGTAACATGTATCACAAGCCTGAATCAATTTTCATTTGTCCATGGCTTCGAGCTTGTGAACATTGCCCAAGCCCAAGCCTGGTTGTGAAATGGTGAGGGCAACACTCACTGGAAATTTACTATAGACCAGCAGAGGATGAAATTCTTCCAATGAAATTGTCTATTCTAGACACTTAACTTAAAGTTTGGAGTAAAGGTCTACCTGGAATGGAGGATCCTATATAAACATGTATATAGGGTCCTAGCTGAACGGCCCCAGGTAAAAAGTAAAAATCAAGCAGAAATAAAACAAGAGAAAAATAACCTTTTTAGAACTTGAAGCTTTAATGATTCCTTTGTCAGTGTAAATATGACTTCTTAAACTTGTAGTACCAACATCTACGGAGACAATATAAGCTTCACCTTTCACTTGTTCATCAGCCTCAGCTGCTTGGTGTACATCTCCTACCTCAGACATCTTAACTGTAGTATCTGCAATGTAATACAGTCATTTTCATGCAGGCCTTTTTTTCCTTCTTTAAGAGACGCTGTTAAACGGCCCCTTCCCAAGCAAAATAAGTATATTTTTTTCCCAAAGATCAGTATTTTTCCTCTCCGTTAGTAACTTTCCCCAACCAAATGACATGAAAACATCGTAATTATCGGATTTCATATAAACTGAAACCGGAAATATTATTGCTTTAAAAAACGAAAAAGGCTATTATTCGTCGCATCGATATTATAAATGATCGTCACTGAATGATTGATACTTAAATCGTCCACATATTTTTCATAGTAGACTTAAAAAAAAACATCCAAATTAGCCGTCGATTGTTAATCCAGTTAAGAGTTGTGAAAAAGATGTGACTGCCCGCAGCAATTACATGCCAATTAAACATAATTGTCAGTCACATGCTGGGAGATTAACTCGCCGACAAAGGTTTGCACAAGGGTGCCACAAAATAAATAAAGGAGTCGTCAAGTTATGTTTACACGCTTGATTACATTCGTATATTGGTACTACTGCAACAAAAAAGAAGTCAATTATTTCATGGTTAATACAGATTGCTCATACATAAATTTAGGGCCTTTTGAGGGCTTTTTCACTAAATTTAGGGCTTAGTTTTCTAGGGCTCATGTGGAAAGCCCTTGACTTTTCCCTTAGAAAACCGGATAAAGCAGAGATAGAGTTCATCCCCAGTCTTATCTCCCTGTAATATAATAGGGTCATTCAATTTACTATCTTTGGCAAACATCAAATATTTACTTAAACTATTGGTCACTCAAACCAGTCCGGACAAATTGATATTCTAGATCTTTCCAAATTAGTAATGTTTCAACATGTTTTCTTGATTTCGCGGGGCGTGGGTACAAGCGTTATAAAAGGGAGCCGCAGCATGACTGCGGGGTCCACAGTGGTTAGTCGCTGCTCAATGTGAGTACGACCGAAGTACACTAATAAACGTAGCTAAACTGTTGGTTGTGTTTCTCGATCTCTTATGTTACACATGTGAAATGGTGCCGTGATTATCGACATACCCCTTAAACCGGTCACAGAAACATTCATGTTCGTGCAAGCGGTACCACTTTATATACCGTACGCTAACAAAACTGAAAAAATCAAAATAAGTTCTAATGTACCACACTTCACAGCTTCAATCGACATTGAGGCTGACTATTTCTTAATAAACACCGATTTCTCGCAATTCGCAATCATGTCCGCGCGCAGCGCATACAAATGTCAGGATGAGTTGCTTCCTTTTTGCGAAATTGAAAACGGAATAGAATCAACGTATAATTCAAAATCTTGTTTAATAGCGTCCTATCTAAAAAGGCAAAATGACATCGATCAATATTGTAAAACTCTAATTCATACTGGAATATCAATGCCAAGAGCTATTTCTATCAATACAAATAGATGGCTGATTTTATCAAACGAAAATATTCAATTTTCGATTAAGTGCCAAAATGGGTCGAGTTCTGTCTTTAACGCTCAGTCACCGATTGGTGAATTGCAACTTCAGTCTGAATGTAAGGCAATTAACAGTCATTTATTCTTACCACAACATTTCCTACGATCTCTCCAAAGCAATATGGATCAAATTAGAGCTGAGAAAATTGAAATTAATCATCTTAACATGTCTAGAATTTGGCAATCATTTATAAATTCATTCGGAAATGAAACCGTTGTTAATATACCAAATAAATTAAAGGATATAACAAGGGTGCCACTTGAAAATTTTATTGATCAATTACACACTTTGGATGAAAACATAGTACCGGAAACTGATGACAGCGCATTTGCTCTTAACTTGAAATCAATTCTTTTCATTTCTGGGATATTAATAATAAGTTTCATACTTTTAGTATTATTCTTAATTGTTAAAAAGAAATTAAACCTTAGGTTCTGTGCTAATGACATTGCAAGGGTGACGGGTGAGTCTGAGAAGCATAATAACTTGACAGCAACCCCAATGGAATATAAATTCAAGATGCAACCAATGATCACTGACCAACATGCAGAAGCATCACAGCCAATGCTTCAAGGCTTGTTAAATCCACCAGAAACACCACCACAAGAATCCATGTACCCGCTAAGATCACTGTATATCAGGAACTAAGACGAGATGTGTAATATAGAAACAACAACAACCAATATGTTAAAAAAAAAAAAAGTGTGGACAATATTCAAGAAACCAAACAATTAAAACTAGTTTCCAGTTACCAAAACAGCAATAGTAATGAACAATATTATATTCAATTAGTTAGCTGCAAAACTGTGGACTTATTTTAAATATAACACTATTTATAGTGTCAAAGATGTTTCAACATAAACAATGGTTAACTAAAAACCATAGAGGACATGTATAAACGTTACTAAATTACATGTATATCCAACGATGTTCTATTCTACAAGACGAACAACTACTGATGTCACATAATATAGATTAAATTTCAATGGCGAAGAATGGTGGATGGAAGATAAACTTCAAAATGGTAGATAAACTTAAAAATGGTGGATGGTGGATAAAACAAAAATGGTCGATAAAAACTCAAAATGGTGGATAAAACTTTAAAATGGTGGAAATCACAGAATGATTTTAGCATAAAGATACGTAACACTAATATTATAATACTGTCATTGATAAATTTCATTGTTTAAATATAGTTTAATGTGTCAAGCATAAGTAAAATATATGACACTTTTATATAACTATTTTTTGAGTGATTTTAATTGTATAATATTGTCATTCCTAGATTGTATGCATCTGTTAGCAACAATTATTGATTTTAAATAGGTATACACATATAGATACATACACTTGTTTGTCTGTAATTACATGTATGTGTTATAACACCATGTCTTAACGTTTGTCTCATGTGGACATGCCTGTATGTGGGTATTTTTCTTATGTTAACAATTATGTAATTTTGTAATATTCCCATGTTAATGTACTTTTTTTTAGTATCCGGACCACATAAGATTATTATATTATTAAAATGTGTTAGTAGATAGAGAAATTAATTGGATTGTTTTGTATATTTTCAGTTATAAATTATATACATAAAGAGAACTATCAACCTATTCTCAGGGGAAAAAAAAAAAAAAAAAAAAAATGAATACAGAGAATACGAACAATAAACTGTGAGATGTAAATTTTCAAACTCGTGTTAATGGTAACGAACAATATCAAACAAATTGGATGAACAAGAAAAGTGAAGAAACAATACAACATGTGAATGAAATATCAGTATCGTGAACAATAAATAAAAAACTATAGTGTTCTCTGTATAATTAACATTAACTAAATTTTGCAGTGCTTTATATCATTGACAATATAGAAGTTTTAACTAAATTTTGCAGTGCTTTATATCATTGACAATATAGAAGTTTTGCCTCCTTTTCCCCAAAATTGTAACTCGCAGTAAGCGAGAGAGAATGATGGTTCTTAATATTATTAATAGATTTAAATTTTTTGATGGTTCTTAATATTATTAATAGATTTAAATTTTTTGTTTTATTGCTTACAATATTGTTTTTTTTTTCAGGGATTAAAATAATTGATGTTGTGATGATTGTATAATTATAATGTTGCTTTTACATGATTTCTTTTCAGGGATTTAAAAATTTGATTGTAATAAATGATTAATTATGATGTTTGATATTTATGTATGTGTACTCAAACATGAAGTAGCGACCAACATAGCAAGCTTGTCAATCTAAAATATCATTAAAATGTTAATTAAGTCGATTTAAAACGTTCATTAAGAAGGGGAGTGATTGTGTAATATAATAGGGTCATTCAATTTACTATCTTTGGCAAACATCAAATATTTACTTAAACTATTGGTCACTCAAACCAGTCCGGACAAATTGATATTCTAGATCTTTCCAAATTAGTAATGTTTCAACATGTTTTCTTGATTTCGCGGGGCGTGGGTACAAGCGTTATAAAAGGGAGCCGCAGCATGACTGCGGGGTCCACAGTGGTTAGTCGCTGCTCAATGTGAGTACGACCGAAGTACACTAATAAACGTAGCTAAACTGTTGGTTGTGTTTCTCGATCTCTTATGTTACACTCCCAAATTACGGAATTATATGCTATTTAAAAGATATTTATTTTGACCTTGTAAATCATTTAGATATTGATTACTAACCAACCAAATAGCTTCAAAACTAAATCTAGGGCCTTCAAAGTACAAAAATGTAGTCAGGGCAAGACAGTGCAAAGTTAGGTTTTTTTCAGGGCCAGCCATTCAATGTATGAACCCTGATTTCTCATAATCTTAACAACGCCCAAAATAGTCTGTTAAGGGCAACGGTCTGAAAAAATCTGTTGTAGGGTAGTCTCTAAATTTTTTTAACACAGCCAATGGTGATTTCAACTGATAATTTTTGTCATTATTCCTAAAGGTAAAATTCAATTTTTAGCAAAACAATTCTAAGATCGGGAAGATTGTTGCCCTAAACATGATTTTTAGCCCTCATCTGAACTTTTTTACTATACCTATTTAATGTCGGAAGTCAACCCCTCCCCTCTGTTACTATGTGAAAATTTACATTTATCGATGTATTAATTACTATTTTTATCTCCATATTTTTATTATCTTGTCTAATTTTACTTTCTTGACCTAAAATATTAGTTCAAGTTACAATCATCATTGTGTATTATCGATTTAATTTAAACATAATTGGGTCAATTCAGTGACCCTAGTTTTAAGTTATCATTCATGCTTCACCTGATTGCTAGTATAGTTTACAAGCTAACACCACAATTAAGATGCCTTTAAAAGCATCAACTCTTAGTTTCTGACCTAAGTTCTGATACAGGCTATTCTCCCATCAGCAGTTATTACTCTTAATTGAAAGACCAATCCTTTAGACAGTCTGGATTACCTGCCCCTTACCACTATCGTTATCAGGTCATGCAAAGATTGATCATGGCTGCTCCCTCATGTATTATTCTGGTAACAACATTTAGTTTACCTTTTCTTAATTTTGCATGATCCTTTGTTGACAATAGTAACTTTAGTAGGAGTTTGTTACTATATAAGTCATTGGAAGTCAATTTCTCTGATTGCTCGTATATTAAGCAAAGGATTAACCAAAAATATGTCTCGAAGTGAACACAATTCAAATGTGGATTAGCCTCGTTAGAATTTCGGATACTTTAATTATCATAAATGTAGCTGAACGGGTGCGAGTCAACTCGTCAAACGTACGAATCGTCAAACTTAATTTAACGCACATCCATTAGACCAACTCGTCAAACTGATAATATAGAGTGAAAAAATACATAGGAGGGGTAGGGGATACTCGTCTTATTTTAAGTGTAAAATATATTATTAGTTAATCATTTTGAATAAAATGTTTAGATAAATTATATTTTGTGTATTTCTTTATAAATAATCAGTAAAATGTTGAAAGTAATTATATTCTTTGTGTATTAATAACTTAATATTATATGTAATATGTATGTATAATAAAAAAGCTGCATTCATATTTTTGCATCATTTGAATAAATCAAGTACTTAAATTAATTTTATTCCTTATGTATTGATATTATTATCATAAATAATATGAAAATATTTTAATTTAGATTTTATATAAAAAATCATTAACAAAGGCTTAGTTTACACTGTTATATTACATTTAACAAACAAATTATGAAGATCAATAGAGTTTTCACAAATTGCAATTATCAATTTGATAATGATGATTATCAATTGGTAGTAATAATACGGATTGTAAAGTCATACTGCTATATTTAATTATTTATTAAATAGCACCACATAAACCATCTTGTGAGAATCAAACCATCAAGTGCCATGATATTAATCAACTAGCTAACTTCCATCACATGCACTAACAACCGAATTTTAGTGAGAATGTTACTTGATAATTAGAATAAGAACTAACATTTAACTCATTTGCAAAAAACTGTACATTCTAAGGTATAAAATTGTGACCTATCAGCTTTGGTGATGAATAGAGCTAGCATATGTTACTGTATTGGATTCAAACTAATAAATCACTGATAACATAAACTAAAACTCTTTCCAAATAATACTGTTTAAACCTGAAAAATACTTGAGAATTAATTAATTTATTCATTTATATTACATTTAACTACTATCAAAGTCTTTATTACTGCATTTTCTTTATTTTAAACATAATATAATAGAATAATTGATTTACAAATTATATATTCTCGCACAATATAGTACAAAAATAGCATAATAAATACACTTTAATTCTTTACAAAATAATATTTATTTTGATTAAAACAATGATTTAATATCAAAATATTATAACTTGTCTGATAAAAGTGACATTGCTATCACAGTATCGTATTAAATCAATCAATATAATTTATATAACTGTCATAAGTTTTCACACATGTTTTTTCACTCTATATTATCAGTTTGACGAGTTGGTCTAATGGTTGTGCGTTAAATTAAGTTTGACGATTCGTACGTTTGACGAATTGACTGTAAACCAGCTGAACAACTAAAAAATGTATCCACGGTAATTCTTGTACAATGATCCTTTGATTTAAGCCTGTGTAGTGACAAATATTTATTTGAAAACATAATTATCCAATACCTAATTCATTACGTAGGGTGCAGCTATTATCACGCTTTGCCTGACATACTTTTGACTGTCAAAATACAACTGGTAACCAGACAATGCTTTAGAGCGGCAATGAGTAACATAAGGAGTTTGAGATGGTGAAACTGAGATTAACAAATCATCAGAGATTTGGCTTCGAGCAGAAAATAAATAGGTTTTCAGGTGAGGGTAACATGTTAGGAGTTTAGAAATTATTGCACCTGTCATAGCAGAATAGCAGATGGTTTGTTTATTTACCTGACACAGGATCTATTTGCATATTCTGTAGATTGATAGAGGCTAAAATAACAGTAAATACGATGTACATTTATATGAAATGATAGCCACAAACGCTTAAATATTTCTACAGATATAAAGACATTTACCTAAAACAATTCCACAAAAAACCTCAGAAAAGTATTAACTGGGCAGCGCCATTTTGAACAATCACATGACTGATCATGCGACAATGATAAAGTCCGTAATAACCGGACAAAAACCGATTCGTACTCACTGCGTATTCAGCGTTTGATTTTAATGAGAGTCCTTCATTTCCGTAAAAATGCACTATATGTAAACCCCGGGATGTGACTCTTTGTCCCTTTATAATCTTGAGTCAAATTTGGAAAAAATCCAGATATAATTCATAAGGATAGTTTAATTCTTACTTGCTAAGATGCGTTTTATTTTGTCATTGCCAATGGTAGGTTATCTCCTAATTTAGCACTGTGAAGTTGGCGATTATCTAATCTAAGTAGTGTTTTACTCTGTTTTTTTCATAAATGGTGCATTAATGAATTAAATCATAAGTCAGGGAATGGTGTACGAGCATATGCTATTGTTACTCCAAAGCTCATTTGACTCTCTATAAGGCAACCTCTGCGTTGGCGGTATCATAGGTGCGATATCTTTTAGTTTCGCGGCAAATTCGACAGGTTCAATACATGTGTAGTTGCAGACTTTCAGCACTGGCACCAGAGTTCATATCTTATGATTATAAAAAATGCGTACGTCCCGATATATAGATCCCTGTGCATACATACATGTACACTGTCGTATAGTGCGTAAATATTGACCCCGATCTGACCTTTCACATTTGCATCAAATAATTATCTACACATATCCCGAAGAAAGTCAGTACCACGCCTATTCTACACTTCGGCAGCGATCGTAAAATTATAGAAGTATGTTTGTGTGATAAGTTTTAATTATAATCCTCACGGTCACAGTGTAATCGATCATTAATACTACATTCGTATTCAATGTAATGAATATTCTTGCATAAAGGTCAGGTCAGCGTCAAACTTTACGCACAATATATGGGAACCGATTTTTAATTGTGTTTGTTGGCAAAATATTATATGTGTGCGTATTTAACGAGTGTTGGAACTCTAGTGCCATTGACTTTCAGTTGTGACTATGCCAAAAAATAGTCAATGGACTTTATTTATTTGTTTTCTTTAGGTTTTTGCTGGCATAAGAATTTTGGTGAAAATGTCAAGTCATGTCAAGTAAAGTTTACTTATAAGTCGGATACATATAACAATTTAACATAAGCTCTGATGAGCTTTTTACACCGTCTGCTTGTTCACATAGTTACAAACATACAGCGTGCTGAGCGTGTTGGACTCCATAGCATCCATTAAAGGTACTCATTCACAGATTTCAACTTTAATATCAACTTTTTCTAAAACTATCAAAATTGTGTGGAAATATTTTTGGAAGCAGGAAAGTAGTGTTCTGATAATGACAATTTTAGTGCTAATTGACATTCAGCTAAAATAATGGTGTTTCTTGTTTTTATATCTACCCAGTATGTCACGGTATAGACACTTAAGGTGCATTTTTGTGACTTTTATTGTATATTTCTTGCAACATATATATAGGTCAGTTTGTCTAAAAATAATAAGAATTATTTTTTGACACAATTACAGACACTGAATGATATTTTGAAATTATAGAAAAATAAACCAAATCTGTGAACTAGTACCTTTAAATTCTCTTCTGAAAAGATCCTTAGCAAGATAGGCTGGGTATGTTGTCCATATGTCTGATGATAGATTACCGAAACAGTTTTTAGGTTAAAAAACCCCCAACTCGAAACAAGATATTCCTTCAGCAGTTGTAATTTGATTTTAGGGGAGTATTCATTCATGTGTCAACATTGTTTTAATGAAACTTAACACTTCCCTGACTCATTAAAATTATCTGAAATTTATAACAGCATGAAAAATATAGCAATAAACACGGTAAAAGTATACAGTCAGTAAAAGCAATGTCTTGCTTCATTAAAAAAGGTATATGAGCCTCGTCTAGGGATTTTTATACTGGTGTATATTACATTTCAATCAACATACAAACAATGCTTGTTTCTGAAGTTGCATATTTCCTCATTAAAACAAAATAGTAAACAATTTATATTAAATAGGTCTACAACCTGAACAAGACTATCTATTGAAATTTTTAGAAGTATTATACATGAACCATTGAATAATTATTTGTTTAAATGGCGAGTATTTTTTTATTTGTCGATACTCCAAGCCTCCAGTGCAATTGTACCCAATTTGAAAAAATAAATAAATCAGAAATTCGCAATTTAGATCGAAATCAGGTATAATGCAGACGATATTTGAGTCGTAATGAAATTTTATACATTGTATCTAAACAGTCCTTTGTGGACTGAAATTGAATAATACAATAAATAATTGTAAACTTATGAACATACCCAACTTTTAGACCCATCAAGATTTTCGCTGTATGATACAGCCATATAGCTCTAATTGTAGATACGTCTGCTTTGCGATGATATAATCTACAAGCCGTGGCCCCATGTGATCGATGAGATAAGATAAGGATCATTGGTCACGATTTTAAGTAATGTCAGGGGATTAAATTAATCCGTTGTAGACAAATGTTTTATATTGTCCATTTTGCAACAAGTGTAAATTAACAGATAAATGTTTCACAACTTTTAAGGTGACATTTTGATACAATACAGTCAGATAAAACAGAATGATGATTGAAATAATTTTTTGATGGTCAAATTATGTTAGAAATGAGAAATATATATGTACTCATCTACCATTTGAATTTACTAATTGCCCATCCGTTAATCTAGATATGCCTTATATTTATTGTTATATAAGGTTTAAATTTAAATGAATAGTTTTGAAACAATATTCAAAACTCATCGTTATTGTTTAGCCGCCAATAACTATTCTTTTGTTTCATCTGCCGCTTTATTTTACTTGGACTAGAATGCCAATGCATTAATTTATACATGTATAACTGTTTTATTTATTTTAATATTTCACCTTTTTAAAACAATCGTTCTACAATGATTTGTAAACTAATAAATAAAAAGTTTTCAATGTGTTAACGTTAACGATTTAATTAATAATTGTAGTGGTAAACTAAAAACAATTGATGTATTTCATTTATACCAGAGACATAGATAATGTGTATCTAATTCCCTGATTTATACATATGCCGCAAGAATAAAGTAATATGTTTATGATACTGTTTTCAGTAAAACGTATAGTCGAGTAAATCTTCCCGAACAATTATTCTTTGAATAAATAGATAAATTGCATGTATGTATTTTTAACCTGTCTAGAATCTTAACACGTTTATTATAATTTTTTAGACCTTTAATTACAACATCATTTGACAGATACAACCACATGTATATATACAAATAGGTATCAATAAAACAGAGACAGGAAGGTAATCCTGTCATAAAAGTGTACCCGCTGTGTCTCGCTATGCACAGTGTATTATACAATCACACCAGGGATCCATACATCCGATAGCGCACACTATAAATTTAAGAAAAAATACTTTAAAAATGCAAAACACTTGGAAAAAAGTGCATATGGGACCAAAACTTCATTAAGATATTTTAAATTAAAAAGTGCTCCGAAAACTAGAAACATACGGCTTTTTCATGTCATTTGCACAAATTTGATCAAAGAACCGGAAAGGCTTTATTTTTCAACTTATATCAGCATGGGTATTTATTTCCCTTCTTTGTTTATAGTAACGTGATTAATCAAATAAAACCTTAAAAGGGACCGAAACTTTACAATTTTACAAAAAATTAAAAACAACCAAATGAAAGAAGACAGTTTAAACTTTTTTGCATCATTTGCACAAAATTGATATCTTTAAAAATAAAAGAGTTATGACCGTTCAAAGAATTTTCCCCTATACTTTTCTATTGAAAATCGAATTTCGACTTTGGATTATGTATGGGCCTAAAAGTTGGACATGCTTTATTCTTATTAAGTTTTTATTTAAAAAAAAGAAATTTCGCTGCTCCCACAATGTAGTTTTCCAGATGGCAATCTACGAAGAGGCTATAATTATAATCTTCCATTTGGATCTAATAAATCTAACATTAAATATATTGACATATGTACTGTTGTTAATGTGAGTTAACTTTTAATTTGATTTCAATTTAATTAAACATTTTAAATGACATGGTTACTTATTGACAAGACCCTTGTCCTTGCTTATTGACAGCTCCTAATCTATGTATTGCATACATGTTATTTGAAATGCAAAAAGAGCCAATTATTTAGTGTAATAAAATTACTGTTGGGCAAAAATATTCAAGTTTTTGTTGTTGTTTTTTACCTCCTCCTGTCAACATTTTTGGACCCAGACTAAGAGTATAGTGCGTAAAGTTTGACCCCGACTTGACCTTTCACATTTGGACTCATACACAACTTGAAAAGTCATATTGGATTCGCCTATCAGCTCGTACAGTAAAATGTACAATAACCTATAATTATTGATTTAGAAATATAAATAGTAATGATAAAAATACGCACTTCCTGACTGTCATACGCCGACATCGTCTGCGTAATCGATTTCAACGGTTCTTTTAACCATTTATAAGGCGCGTATTTCCATCAGTGACTGATAACTGCCCTGCACGATTTCCAATCAGTAGAAGGAGAGAGAATGGACGTAGAAAAATATTTCTTGACCAAGCTTCACGATCTTATTTTAAATATACATTTATTTTTATATGTTATATAATCCAGACGATCATAAAACATATAAAAACACAAATGTCTCATTTATAATTGTTTACGAGAGAAAAATCTTCAACTCTGTCGCATTAAGAAAACTTTATTCATTTCTCGAGGCTGTAAACAGGTATTGTTGCATTTTTCAACTGTCGCACTATCCTCGGAAACCCAAGGTATTATTCGTCCGCGATAACGTATGAATATCGATGATGCTGTCAGTGGCACATGAGTTAATCCCATTGAATCAAATACTCAATACTTGTACAATAATCTTATTACATAGATACAGATTTAAATACTTAATTTGCATAAATTTGCATATTTAAATGATCTGATCAAGCTTAAAGTTGTACCATATGATAGATAGACCCATAAAACATGGGTATGAATACATAGTCGATGGTCTCAATTGTTGAATGGTCTTGGTATATGGACATATTGTCTCAAATCAAACATTTTGGACTGAAACTCATCCAAAGACGCATTATATTGCAATAACTAAGATGGCGTTGATTTAGGAATTTTACAAAATAAACGTAATGTTGAGCGTTAAGTTTGACCCTGATCTGACCTTTCACATTTGCATTTTACAATTATCTACACATATCCCGACGAAAATCAGTACCACGCCAATTCTACATCTCGGCAAGTAACGTATTCAAAATGAGCAATCGATTTACAGCGATTGTAAAAAGAAGTGTGTTTAAGAGTTAAATTTCACCACATAAACTTCTCGGCCACGGTGAAATAGACACTCTCTGTACGATTTAATATATTTTAAAAATTAATCCCAGTCAATAATTACATTCGAGCTTTGACGATATGCTCCGATATCGATATCGAGCATTAATACTACATTCGGATTGTTATTTGCATTTTAATTTTGGACTTGTCCGTTTATGGGAATAACACATGAGTCCACAATATTGTGTAGCAGTTTCAAAGTATTTATTCTCGTAAAAACAAAATTAATTATTCAGTAAGTGTGGCTCAGGGGATAAGAGTGTAGATAATACTCAATTAATTTACATATATAAAACGAAACATATAAATATATATGTAAGAAAAACGTGACCACTTTCTATTTCTAGTCATAAATATACTGCCCTCCAAAAGTTCCTTCATGTTACAATTAATTAAATTGTTACAAATTCCAGTTTCAAGTTTGAATAATAATTATGTTATTGTTTATTTATTCATTATTCATGCTATGAAAACAAAATTGTATTGGTGCATTTTATTTTATTAAGTTGCAGCAGCAGTTATCTATCAGCCTTTAGAAACTATGGTTAATGTATCTCAATGACCCATAATCGGGTTTAAGATATTTTTGTTATTTCACATTCAAAAGAAAAAGTACTAATTTCAAAAAGGAAACTAAAACATTTAACAATTAACTGCTTTTACAATTTTTTGAAACTCTATTTAGTACAACGTAAATTGTGAATGTGTGAAGTAACTTTTGGAGGGCAGTATATTCTGTGATTATTATATAATTATGGCACAAACAAAAAATTGGATGATAATTAATTTATATACATGTACATATGTGTCCATTATTATTACAAAATAATGTGAACAACATCACTCTTTTTTCCGTTTCTATAATTACGTGTACCATCGTTAATGACATGACAGTGTAGTTTTCTTTGAAAAGTTGGCAGTAAATATAATTGATACAATACCAATATATCTCAACTATTAAAAATGAAATGAATCGCACGTGTTAACAGTCTTGCGAGACTTGATTAAATCTCACAGAGTCAACGTCAGTTAATTAGCCAGGATTACAATGCCTGGCTTTTTTAATGTGAACAATATATCATTGTTAATGGTCAATTTTTTTATTGTTACATAAGCAATCCTATAACTTAAATAAACTTTTGTCTTGGATCTACAAAGGCAAGCTTTACGGAGCCCATAAAGTGACATTTATAAGTTACTTTTTTTACTTTTTTTATATTCACTATTGTTTCGTTTAAACGTAATATTATTCTTTTTTGTTGGATTTTACGCCGTAGCAACACATTGTATAATAATGTCATATAACGGCGTCTAGCGCACTTAACATAGCTTTCCTGGACCCTTGTCTATAACCAGTACAATGTACTCACCTACCCTTCCACAAGGCCGGACACTTCTCCATATACAAACTATTATTGGAGGAAAGTCGACATAATTGTCAAATTTTCATGGAAAGGTATAACCTCCCCGGGTGGGATTAGAACCCGTACCCCCTTCGGGACACGAGATTCCAAATCCCGGTGCACTCCCACATGCGCTATCAATCCGGGTTTTTACGAAATGATATTTCATTTTTTACCAAATATTATTTCGTTTACACAACAAATATATCGGTATGTTTTCCGAAAAATAAATTTTAATTTTCGAAATAATTATTACGTTTTAATGTAATAATATCATTCTGTTTAAACGTTATTTCACTTTTTACGAATTAAATTATATCGATTTTTAAAAGAAATATTATTTAGTTTTTTTTAATAAGTTTATTGGGGTTTTCAATATCACGTAATTACGTTGAATTTATTTTGTTTAAACCAAATTCCTTATTTCGTATAAATGAAACATTTTTTTATAAAAACGAATTCATTATTTCGAAAGAAAACAATTTTTTTAATGAATCGCAGACTCAACAATATTTCGAAAAACAAACGAAATAATTTTGGAAACATAGAAGAAAGTTTAATTGAAAATGTCACTTTAGAGGCTCTATATAGCTTTGTGACTGTACGTTGTATAGATATTTTCTGGTTTCTTCTTACGCAAATGACACATATATATGATGAGGTGATAGTTGACATTGTCAAGCCGACGTGTAGCCGAAAGCAATTAATCGGTCGGTGTGATTCTGTCAAGTACCCAGCCATTGGTCTGTGTGATTCTGTAAAATACTCAGCCATTGGTCGGTGTGATTCTGTAAAATACTCAGCCATTGGTCGGTGGGATTCTGTAAAATACTCAGCCATTGCTCGGTGTGATTCTGTAAAATACTCAGCCATTGGTCGGTGTGATTCTGCCAAGGACTATGTGATTTATTTGAATACAATGTATAAAAAATGTTATGTGATCTAGAGTCATTATCTAATTAGCTCACAAATTTTACCGTGACCAGACTAGGAAATAAATAAAGTATTTGTATTTAAAACATCTGTGTCACTAGATGTAGGATTCTTTATCAAATACCACATATCTAAAATGCAAAAAACTTATAATCGAAGCTATATATTTTTAATTTAACAAGAGGGCCGTGGTGGTTTTTTATCTCTCACCTGAGTACCATTAATATACAATGTATACGTTAATCAGAGAAAATAAAAAATCAAGAAATAAAATCTTTTTGCCACCCTTCTTAAAGGATAAGTATGTGATATCAAATCGAAAATACCAGCGGGCAAAGCGCTAGCTATCAATATGCTCAGGAAACAGGCTATTATATAACTGGGTGCTTATCGACACGACATATTGCATATGTTCAATCGTAAGTTGGCCTTTAAATCGATAGCACAAATTTTACGTAACTTTATAAAGTCTTATAAGATCATTTAAACACAATTTATAAATGCTCCTTTACAGAGTTTTTGCTAATTCAGGCCATTAGCAACTTAGTAACTTTAACAAACGTGCCCCGAAATGTGCTAATATAATCTTGTAAGAGTAAGCAATTAACGAGGCTCGTAATGAACGAGACTGTTGAACACCTACGTGTACACGACTATACCAAATATTATAATTGTACAATATCAATGACATGACATTATTGTTTTTATAGACAAAACATATATCCAATACCTTGGTATACGAGACACACCAGTGCTGAAGTAGTCAAGTAATTTTAACAGCTCAATTTTGATTTATCCAGATTATATCAAAATAATACATGCAGTAAAACATAAATAAAAAAGGTACACAGACTGAAAATGACATTTCAAGCGTTTACAAAATATTTACCGGTGAATATTCTTCTTGGTAAATGTTGGCGACTACGTTACCTTAAATTACATTAAATAGTCAATTTTTAATAACACGTGTAACTGCCACGCGCACGAATGGCTGCCTCAACCTTTCTTCTAATAAAACCAGAGATGCGTCTAATGCTATTTTGAGGTATGGTTGTTGTACAGAACATGTTCCAGTTGTTGCAGGGGGTCCAATTTTTGCATTTTTAAGCGCAGGATGTCTCACACGTGTTCCAGTAATCAGGATTCATAATAGGCAAGGAAATGGAGATGATGACACTCCTTTTCAAAAACTTAGTTACAGCATGGGATTGTAGTGTTCTGGCATCATCGTCAATATTAACAGGTTTAGAAGATAATGGATGATTATAAATATGTATACATGGACGATAATGCTAGACCACACCGAGTCTATGCTGAAACACAGTTAATTTCTAGGGCATGCTTAACTTATATCTATGTGTATAGATGATATTTATGTTAGATTTGGTTAATATAAGAAAGTAGTGGACATCCCTTTTGGTCTCAATTGTGCACCCCTAGTTGCTGACCTTTTTTACATTGTTATATTGGCTCTCTCTTTTAAACACCAATACGGGTTTTTATAACACACCCAAGTATCTTTGTTTAATATGATAAAATATACCATAATGGCAAAAGCAAAATGAAGGAAATTCTTTCCGAGCTCATTCGGTGAAATAAAAATAGATTTTACACCAAATTTGACGAATATCTGCTATATACCGTTTGTTAAATGACAATTGATCATAAATGTTGCTTGAATTAATTTGTTTGATTTTAGTGTTGCTTTGACTCCATACTGGCCTTCTCTTTATGTTTGGTATGAAAGCGTTGTTAAGACACCACAACACCATTTTCTGGTTAAATTGCTACACTAGAACTGTAGTAAGTTGCCAGCAAATTAAGTTGCTACACTGTTTCTCCTAGAACTTTTATGTTCTACTTTGTAATGTTGTAAATTTTTAAATGATACATTTATCATAGCGTAAAAATGTATTTGTCTGACGTAGTTATTTTATGTTTATTGTATGAATATGATGTTAGTTGTAGTCAGTCTATGGTGGCATATTCCTGCCACATGATACATTCATAATGAAATACTTAATTAGGATGTTAATTGGTTACACAGATAAATAATCATATAACTAACAAGTTTACTTAGCTTTTAACTAGAAACATTACTAAATAATCACTTACCGTTTCTCTATAATCAATAGCGCGATATGACCTTTCTGTGTTGATGCGCCGTAAAACCAAACTATAATCTATAATTGGTAAGTGATTAATAAGTTACATAACTAGTGAACTATTTAATTAACTTATTAGTTATGTTATCTAATGACTGAAATATTCCTCCGTAAAGGTCCGTATGGGATATTTGATAATTTAGTCATTTTGCAATGCCAATGCGTATAAAAAGTTGTTACTTAAGTTGTTTTATCATATATAAATACTTTTATCATGATGTATGACTGACAGGCTTGATTGTAGCTAGTTGCTTTTGTTGTACCACTTTTTGGTGTCCAATCTCTATGTCAAGCCATTATCATCCAATTGTTTCATAATATAGTCAAGCTATTTTGTCACTAGGATATCAAGAATTCCCTGTAGGAACTGATTTGGTGATTCTGTTGAAATATGTAGATCTCTGCATTTGTTTGTTTTAAACACAGAAATTGAGAAATATCAGCCGCAGAAAAAATGACCATACTTAGTGTTGACAAGTGTATTAATTTCCCATTTCATGATTGGAACATTTTTATGACAGAATTACATACATGTAAGAATAATAAATAAAAGAAAGCTTAAAACAAATATTCTTGAAAATACATCTTTAATAAATATAAAACTGAATACAAACATACATAATACATATAATCATATAAAGATGCAGAAACATTACATTAGATCCTGCATCGAAGTTTTACTTTAGATTTGTGATACAACACTTTAATTGTGATTATTTTATATTTTAAATAAATAATTAATTTGCCGTAAACTTCATATTGTCTAAATTCATTACATAGTATCACCAGACGAAACAACTGCAAAATTGTTTTATTGTACTAATATATGACATAATACAATTGAAATTATTATATTCAATAAAAAATTATATCTACAGCTAATATTTTTTCACAAACTGTTCTTCAAATCTTTAACTAGATCCTGAGAAATATGCAGATGTCTATCCATGACTATGAAATATTCAATGCTGTTGACACAATGATTATTACAAAATTAATACAATTTTAATCGTTGAAAATACATTATCGTTACTATGCAATTAATAATAATGTTTTGTTGAATGCATCATTTATAAAAATTAAAATAAATGACGAACTCATCATTCAACTTATTTTTGTCAACTTCGTTATTTCATGTACATGTACTATCAAAACAGGCTGTTTCAACGGCATTGAAGATTGACACATTGTTACATTCCAGTAGTTGTAAATGTAAATAAACCAAAAACTGCGTCCAAGGAACCCCCCTGTAATCGTTTCAGTTTTATCCCGTAAGTCAAATTTCTATCATCTCCGTAAAATACAAAAGTAAGGGGATATTTTGTGGAAAATCAGAAGCAACGTTTCTTTATTATATCATACGATGTTTTTACACTCAAAGTATGGTATTAGAGGTTTGTACATTAGAGGAAAAACTCGGGACTTTTTCATATTAACACTCACCAGTTAGGTTTTACAATGCCTTAAAGATTAAATTGAATTTAGTTCGAAACACATGCATCATTGAAGAAATTCAACTATTTTATGTTATATGGAAAACGTCCCTGCGCATGGCCTCAACACGTGGTACAAACTTGGGAATCCAGAATGTCACAAGTTTTAACATCTCCATACGACATTCTCTATACCATATCGCGTACATCAGTGGGTCCATCATACAACAAAATGTGTTAACAGCATCACACGGTAGTCTTAAAGGAATACTGTCAAGATCCAGCAATATTATAATGGCATACATTATCGCACTTGCTATTGAAGTCATTCCAAACGCCAAAACCAAAGTTGTTGATTTATAAGTACGCAAATACCTCAAACTGGCTGTACTTGGGTTTATGTTTTCTATTGAACATGTCTTTGTGAGTTCTTTTCTTATAATTAAAAATATTTTCAAATTACAGAGCACCGCCATAAGGCACACAAACCCAATAGCGCCTCCATAGTAAACAAAATTAATCCCATTGCAAACACCGATCAAGTTTAAATAGGAGAACGGCGGGAATACTAAGGCACACACTAAAATTCTAACTAACCAATAAGAAGCAAAATAAATTGCCCAGAAAGTAATTGCAGCCTTTTTCACACGTGATGCATTAATGTATCTGAGGTAGAAATATGGTGAGTAGAAAATAACCAAACGTTCCAACGACATTAGTCCTATTGTAACGAAAGCCAAACAACAGAATGATACTCCTAGAACTTGTATCATAGTATTCCATTCTGGGTTAGTGATAAATTTACGTACGTTGAAACAAACCACTGCGATTATATCATATGTTATTAAAGCGCCTGTTAGAAATCTTGCTGTTTCTGGCGTGGCCTTTGTCTTCTGCAACGCAATTAGAGCTAACGTGCTGTAAATTACACATCCAAATGATATAATCTCGAAGGCGCATTTTATTGCCACATGATAATCATCTAAATCCATATCTAAATCCACAACCAATTCCTTTCCAACACGAGCAGTTACGTTTGTTAAGGACATCTTGACAATTCTATACCTATACTAATAATGCGACTGTCTATGTCATTGAGATCCTTATAAATATACCAGCGCCTTATAAGTGTTTTCCAATACACTTGAATATCGTCTTTCGTCGTTTGTTTCTACAACGTTCAAGAAGAAACCTGTGAAATAATACGTGTTGCCATACCTTTCCATATAATTTATATTAATGTAAATAAATGTTAAATCTGTTTTGTATGTAATTAAAACCATGTCAAAAGTTTATATCCATTCGTAGTCTCACTTAGAGTCTCGAAAAATAAGAAAATTAAAAACAGCGTCAGCTTTCCTACGTTATTTGTAAGAACAATCTATATAAGTTCAATAAAAAGGCTATCAGCTTGATATTTTGCATCGTTCTGCGAGCTTTGGGTATTATCCATTCTACAGTTTATCAATTTGCTTATGTCTTTAGTTGCAGACGGTGACACGGATTTGAGAATTTATGAATGTTTTGATGCAAAACTTTCCTTTTAAGGAACGTAAAGGCTCGACATGAAACTTTCGTTCTTGTGGTCGTGTTTTGCTTAATTAGCTTAAGATGCTTTGGTATCTGTAAGGTCATTTAATGCTTGCCTTTACAATGCAATACGTTAGCCTTTTGTTTCAAGTGTTTTGTGTGTGTTTTGCACGCATCATTGTCGAGTGAGTGGTAGGTTGAAGGTTTTTATTGACTTGTTGAATAATTTGTTATTGTGTTTTAAACCTTTCTGAGATAAGAGTGAGGCTGGTGAACCATAGAACCTGGTTTAAACCCCTAGTGGCAGTTATTTCGCGACTGCCCATTCAAAAGTTAAAACCCTTTATGATCTTGTTCGTTATCTGATTGTGACGTCCCTTTAAGAATAAAAAAGTCTTTCAATTTGCTTTGGCAGAATGGTGGGTATGTGTTCTTTACTGATGCTATTCCTGATATGTTTACTAACCCCACTTTACAATTGAAAGGAGAATGTAAAAATTTGAACAGTCAAATATTTGTATTATTTAAAATAAAAAGAGTGTGCATTTGATGCAAATAGATTTAAACTCTTTTCTTCCACATAGCATGTTTTATTTTTGTTTTGGTTGTTACGTTAAAAATAACGCCGTAGCAACACATTGTATAGGTCATATAACGGCGGTCAGTCAACCTACTCACTCCTCCTGTAAAGGATAAATCTCTGGATTTAGCTGTTAACAAACAACTAAGCGCATACCTTCGTCAGTGACTGACAACTGCCCTACATAATTAAAAATCATAAGCAGGATAGAGAATGGCCGTAGAAATAATTTCATGATCAAGCCCCACGAAAGTATGCTCCGCCTCAAACCCACGACCCCTCGATCAGTAGACTTGCGTGCTACCAACTGAGCTAGCCGGGCGGCCTTTTCATTTTATAAAAGTCACTTTTTGTACTTTTTACAGCGTGCCCTATTAGAATTTGTATAGACTTTTATGAACAACACCAAGCCAAAAAATATTGCCAAATCTTAGGTGGATCTCTAGCACGATATTGATAAATCGCAGTCTGGGATACTTAGCTTTGTTCGCAGGTATCCTAAATGTCTATTTTCAGACTCGAGAAAATAAGCATTCACCTAGAGTGACATCACAGGACAGCCACCCGACATACTTTATATACATATCCGATAAGAACAAGATGGTTAAAACAATGCATGCCTGCCAATATCTTAAACATGACAAGGTTGACAAATGTCTGAGTAGTCCGATTCGTACAAACAGAACAGAATCTTCCTATATAATGATAGGTATACTTTATGACAGGATAACCTTCCTATATGTTTGGGTTTTTTTGGAGGGGGGGGGTAAACGTCGTATTAAACACATATATAGGTCATATTATATATGACATATATACGACGGCCAACTCTTTGTACTATAAGTTTCCTGGACACTTTTTTATCACTAGTACTAACTTACCCTATCACGAGGACATTAACTCATGTATAGGGCATGACCTACCGCGACCGGACTCGAACCCGCGATCTCCGGGTTCGAATCAGAGATGCTTATCACTACGCCACGGCCGCGGCTCCTATTTGTATTACATTGATAAGAATAATAAAAAAAGAAATGCTTATTTGCAAAAACATTTTTATACAATTAAAACATTGAACAAGGACACATATCAAAAAATAATCATATAAATATGACGAGCAATTATATACGTACAATGATCCTTTATCAAAGCTTTATATTTTTTGTGATAAAATGCACTCAATGTGGTTACACTAATAAAAATTAGATAATGTAGACTTCCCCAACAAGTTGAAATGGAATAAATAGGATATACATATCAAAATTAAAATTTCATTTATTCAAAAAAGAATCCTCTTTATTTATGGTGTTTGACATTTTAGAAATAATTTAAAACGTTTTTGAATCAGACAAAATACACATTGTATTAATAGCGTTGTCTTAAAAAAAGCACGTTACTATTTCAATTGACGACTCACTAGACATACGTTGCCCTTATGTTTAAATGAATAAGTTAGGTAGTATCATTACACAGTTGAAGAAATTCCACTATTTCATGTAATATGGAAAACATCCCTGCGCATGGCCTCAACACGAGGTGCAAACGAGGGAATCCAGAATGTCACAAGTTTTAACATCTCCATACGACATTCTCTATACCATATCGCGTACATCAGTGGGTCCATCATACAACAAAATGTGTTAACAGCATCAGTCGACAGTCTTAAAGGAATTCTCTCAAGATCCAGCAATATTATAATGGCATACATTATCGCACTTGCTATTGAGGTGATACCAAAACCAAAAACCAATGACGTAGATTTGTATGTACGCAAATACCTCAGACTGGCTTTACTTGGGTTAATGCTTTCTAGTGAACATGTTTGAGTGAGTTCTTTCCTTATAATTAAAAATATTTTCAAATTACAGAGCACCGCCGAAAGGCACACAAATCCAATAGCGCCTCCATAGTAAACAAAATTAATCCCATTGCAAATACCGATTAAGTTCAAATAGGAGAACGGCGGGAATACTAAGGCACACACTAAAACTCTTACTAACCAATAAGAAGCAAAATAAATTGCCCAGAAAGTAATTGCAGCCTTTTTCACACGTGATGCATTAATGTATCTGAGGTAGAAATATGGTGAGTAGAAAATAACCAAACGTTCCAATGACATTAGTCCTATTGTTACTAAAGCCAAACAACAGAATGATACTCCTAGAACTTGTATCATAGTATTCCATTCTGGGTTAGTGATAAATTTACGTACGTTGAAACAAACCACTGCGATTATATCATATGTTATTAAAGCGCCTGTTAGAAATCTTGCTGTTTCTGGCGTGGTCTTTGTCTTCTGCAACGCAATAAGAGCAAACGTGCTGTAAATTACACAACCAAATGATATTATCTCGAAGGCGCATTTTATTGCCACATGATAATCATCTAAATTCATATCTAAATCCACAACCAATTCCTTCCCAACACGAGCAGATACATTTGTTATGGACATCTTGACAATTCTATACCTATACTAATAATGCGACATTCTATGGAATTGTGATCATTATAAATACACCAACGCCCTGTAAGTATTTTCCAATATACTAGACTATCGCCTTTGTCGGTTGTTTCTTCAACGTTCATCGTGAGACACATACATTTTTGTAAAATAATTCTGCTCTATTTCACACCTTTCCAGTTAATTAGTTTGACAACAATTGAATGTCAACAATGTGTTTTGCATGTAATTAGCAAACACCGTATTGTATGTTATATATCACCATGTCTAACTTTGAGGTCTTGTCTAAACGTGCTCGCAATTAAAGAAAAATAAAAACAATGTTAGTTTTACAACGGTATTTGTAAGAACCATGTGTAAGCTCAAGAAGAAAGGTTATCAGTTGGATATTCTACAGCGTCCATCGGGCTTGATTATTGACCCTGCTATAGTATCATTTTGCTGATCTTTGGTCACAACGTGATAATCATCTAAATTCATATCAGAATCGAATTCCGTCCAAACAAGAGTAGATATATTCGTTACGGACATTTGCCAATTATATACCTATACCAATCATACGACAATCTAAGTCATTATCGATTTTCATATATGTTCTACCCACCTGTATGGTTTTACCAATACTATCGCCTTCCATAGTTAAAACTTGTGAACTGATGCTTTTTTTAGTTATACCTTTCCATCTAATTGGTTTGACAACAATAAAATGCTAACACTGTTTTTGTAAGTAATTAGCACTACTTCCAACAATTAAGCCCATACTTTAACTTAATTATTCTCTCTCGGTTCAAATTTGACAGACGGTCATCCGTCAACTTTAGTGGCCTAAAATTCTCATTTATTCTTTGTGATTTGTTAGGTGAGTATGTCTTAGTCTAAATGTTTACTTATTAGCTGCAACTATTCGAAGCTTTTGGGCTCGAATATTTCTTATAATAATATCATGCAACAAGAGCAGTCCAAGGATAGCGCGCTCGACTTTTCGGGTGTTTTGTTCATGGCAAGGCTTATCTTTAAACAAAAATTATTTCAAGACAGGACTTAATTTTTGAAAGGAATAAATCAGTCAACAATAATTACCAATTCATATTCGTAAAATATAAAAGGGGCATAACTCCTAAAACATTCATCCAGAGCAACGTCCCTTCAAAGTTAAGTAGACATAGTACCAATGAATAAGCATACCTACTTTCATTTAAATATCTTTATAAGGAACTATTAATATTTCAAATTAAACAAATTTTAACATTAAAGTAAAGGAGAATAACTCCAAAAAAATAATAAAGAGTTATGTCCCTTTGTAATCGTATAGATGTATTACTGATGAATAAGCATACTAACTGTCATTAAAATATCTTGATGAGTATTGAAAATATTTCAGTTTAATGAAATTTAACCCTAATTTAAAAGTTGAAAAGAGGCACAACTCCAAAAATACTTAATCAAGAGTTACATCCCTTTGTAGTCCAGTAGTTGTAGTACTGATGAAAAAGCATACATGCACTAACTTTCATGTTATTTCTACTGTCTCATTTTAAATTTCACTGGTGGACTACTTTTCCATTAAAAATCGAGTCTTAAAGTCATGAATACAGCTTTTAATCCAAAATCGACATGAAAGTTGGTTAATTAGATGTGCCATAGCAAGCAACAGTTTCAAAGGTAAATGTTGATTAACTGATATGCTAATTATTGCTTCATTTGCATCCCTGTTAAGTTCCATTTAATGATTTCAAGACAATGTTTATTATTTTAATCCCTTTAGTTAATTAGTATGTATACCTGATTTATTTACAATAATAATACTGTACCATTTTGTTGTCATAGAAACCATAGTAATTGTTACATTTAATTACTGATTGTAACAATACATCAACGAAGTTTTACAATGATAATGACCCTATCTGTAGAAATCTTTTAGTACATCAGCCATTTTCTTTCAATTGTACTGTATATGACAATTCAAACACGGATCAATATTTCGAGGAAAAGGCAAATTTTAGAAAAAAATACGGAAACAAAAATGATGTTGACTTTTTTTTTTAATCTAGTATGGTTCCGAAACTAAAAGCCACATAGATCTGCACATATGCACACCGTCCATACGTGTGCTGTATAACATTAAAAAAGTGTATTTTGCCAAAAGAAAGATTGGGATAAAAAGCTTAAAAAATGAAAATCTATTCAGTTAAAAACTACTAGTCAAACATATTATATAAGTTACAAATTGTTATATAGATGTAAATTTTGTATGGTAAGAAATAAAAGTACATGCACTGATAATACAGATAGGACGGTGCGACTGTAATTGTGAAATAGCTGTTTTTACACCTATGTATTTTGACAGGCATTTACTTTAATAAATTTTAAGTAAAAACAAATATTAAACAAGTATTAAATTTGCTATCTAATGGTGTGAATTATGTATTTTTAACAATTATTAAAAAATTATGACAGTTGAAATATTATACAAAACTAAAAATGTATGTGAAAACTTAAATTGATACAAATTAATTGATTAAATACAACATAAGTATATCATTTAAATTAGTAAAAAATGATCAAAAGATCAATATCATTCAAACGTGCAGTTGATCGTTAATTGGTGTTAATTGTGTCACTAGCAGTTTGACATTCCAAAATGAAAGATAAGATCAATTAACAAATTTTATTGTTGCAGCTGTGAGAACAATATAGATAATAAAACATCGGCTTGTTAAAAATTGAAATAATGACCTCTTATCACTGATAAATAAATGTTAATCCCTTTGATGATGATATTGTGACTGATTTGTATATTTAACTTCGGTCTGGAACTTAAAAAAGTAATCATTTTGAAGCAGATTTTTTGTTATTTCTCTGAATAACATTTGTGTTGTCAAAATCATTATTTTTGCATTATTAAAATCTTTTACTTAAAATTAAAGTTCATTTGAAGAAGATATTTTATCACTAAAAAGTTATTATTTAAAAAAGTGATTTAATTGTTAGCAAAACTAATGATATAACATTACTTTAACCAGTCAGACTGTACAAACAATGAGTGTGACACCTGAATGAATACCTGTATGTTTTAAATCAAATTTGCGATTAAAGTCAAAATATAACATACTATTTTTTCTGAACAATCATTAGGTAAGTGATTTATCTACAATATTCTGTTAAAAATATTTACATTATTTAGTGAAAATTCTGTTTTTTGAAAGCATAACGTTTAGAGGGGACAAAAGGGGAAAGTATTAGAATCACATACAGTGGACAAAGGGGGACAGTATGAGGTAAAGGGTTAAGCGCAATAATTAATGTCAATCAACAACTCGTCAACCTCAATGTTTTAAGATAACAATTTTAACGTCAGTTTTAACGTTTTGTCAAAAAAATGTTCATTTTACTTAGATCAAGATACTTTACATAGCTTTCATGGACAGTTTGTCTGTAACCAGTACCCAAATCATCTTCCATTGGATTTAAACTTTTAATACGCCTTATAATTAGATGTAGATCAATATCAAATTCACTAGAAGGCTGTTATATGACACGGAATAAGATCTGAGGTCTCCTGAATCAAAATCAGATATGCAACCAGTGTAAGTATGTTAACGCCTTTGATATATATCACATAAAGATTTTGTCTCACGAGGATTTCATCACATAGCAATAGTCCGAAAATACATCTCTGAGAGATATGAACCTGGATCTTTGTGCACGCAATGTCGTCTTGGTTGGGTTTACTGATGAAATACATAACATAAATAAACATGTTTTGCTAGAATAACGTAACGAAAATATCATTTAGGGGGACCGTTGAAAAAATATATTATCCCAAATCAGAGTAAGTCGATACTAGTCATATTTTCATTTGTCTAAAACCCATTATAAATCGGAAAACAAAATAAGATCCCGCCCAGTGCAATCCATTAAAGTTTGCTGCTGATTGATAACTAAAGCTAAAAATTTGATTTTATAACGTTAAATTTAATTTTTTTTATTTGATTAAACGCCTATTTCTATATTACATATTCAATGGCGTTGTACAAGAATGTAATAAAAAATAAATACATGTAAGTAAAAACCCTCCACCATAAAAACATAATGTATATACAATAACACAAAAAATAAAAAAATACCAAACATGATGTTATATAGTGTGTAAGTTTATTTTTTTTATTGAGCTTTTATATTTCATATTTTTGGACCTACATCCTTCACAGATCATGATTCGACTTAATTTTACATTTTTATCACTAATGTCTTATTTATTTCTATTTATTTTATATTGAAAATTGGTGTGCTGAACAGTATAACATGATGCTACTGTTAACCGGACATGTCCTGAACAGTGTAACATAACGCCACTGTTAACCAGACAATTCCCCAAAGGTGTCGAAACATCACCTTTAAATGGCCCTTAATACATCCCCAAAGGTGTCGAAACATCACCTTTAAAGGGACAATTTATTTAGGTTGTCATTGCAGTCTTATGAAACAAGGTATAAAATGACCGAGAGCGAGGCAATCCTCATTCCCACGTCATAATGCACTCACTCAATCACTTAGTATGTTTACCGTAATTGTAAGGTGAGGCATTAACAAGTCATGTCGTCGCCTCAATCTAACAATGTCCTATCTCCATTTTTGAAAAAAATGAGATAAACAACCCAAGCGATTTGTATGACCTTGCTCTTTCATCTAAAAATAGTTTCATGACTATATCATGTCAAATAGCGCAACCCGCCAGTCGTACATTATCCTAACTCCACACTTTTTCTCTGCTCACAGCGTACACATTGTTCTATGTCCAGGACATAGAACAATGTTCAGGCTAAAAATACTGTAATCCGATCAAAATGAAAGGTTTGTCTCTGGTTTAATGCCCTAGTTGACTCTAACAATGCTCTAAGTCCTTTAGAAGCTCGTTCGAACATTGCTCTATCTCGTTTCGTCCAGACGGAGTACAATATATAGTTATCGTGTTTTTGTTCTCCAGTGACATTGTTTCGCTTTGTATACCTGTATAAATATGTATGCAACCATACAGGCAGTGTTACAAACTCATCATTTCAGAAAACGTGCACTAATACCACTGAATTATCATCTTGGAGATAGCGCAATGTTAGACCGAGATACATCAACCAAAATAAGCGAATTTTGATCTATCTCCAAACACATAATTGCATTTTTTTTATATTATTATTTATCATATTTTAATCATATTCCTCATGTGTGTATTGCAATACATTGTAAGTGTGCCTGTCAAGTTTCATAACAATACATAATGAAACAACGAAAATATCACCATTAGAACTTTTGAAGTCGATTTCCCAAAAATAAAAATTTGGTAGTTAGGACATTGTTAGATTGAGGCGACGATGTCAGTTTTAGAACAGATCATAGAAAGTAGAGAAATAATGAGTTTTCAAGCGTTTTTTGAATACATCAAAAGTAGGTGATAATTTGATATCATCTGGTAGCTTATTCCATAGCATAGGACCAACTGTACTAAAGCTTCTGTCACTGAATGTTTTTTTCTTATTCATTGGTGCCAAAAAATTCAGGTCTTTGGATTTTGCAGATCTAAGACCAGATCTGCTTTGTACAGGCTTTTGGAGAATTTCAGTCAGGTATGCAGGTGCAGTTCCAGAAAAACAGTTGTACATGAAAGAACATATTTTAAAGTTGATTCTTTCTTTGACTGGTAACCAGTGCAGTGAGTACAAAGCATCCTTTAAACTGTCTGATTTTCTAAGCCACACATGTTTTGAATTCTCTGAAATTTGTTAAGGTCACATTTTGAGATTCCATACAAGATTAGATTACAGTAATCAATGTGGGACATGACCAAGGATAGGACTAGTGTTTCTGTTGCTTCTTTATCTAAATATTTTCTAATACTTTTGATACGTAAATAGTTGAACATGGCTGTTCTACTTTTTGTTTTGATGTTATCTTTAAAGCTAAAGTTTTCATCAAGAAAGGCCCCTAAATAGCGAATTGTCTTCACAGATTTTATAGTTTCACCAGCAATATTGATTGACTGGGTTAAGCATTTTTTCAACTGTGCTCTGCTTCCTAACATGATAAACTCCGTCTTTGAGTTGTTCATTTTTAATTTATTTTCATTCATCCACGAATTTATTGTTAGAGCACAATCTTCAAGATCAGAAATGGCATTTGCTTCTTCATTCTGATTATTAGGACAGAATCTTTTGTTAGCAGTGTGGTCATCAGCAAAACCATGCACTGATATATCAGATGGAATGACATCAAATAAGGTCCCTGCATAAGTAAGATAAAGCCACGGACCCAAACAACTACCTTGTGGAACACTGCAATCTAATGAACGTACAGATGATGAACTAGTATTTACGTTGACTCGACATGCCTGTGGGCGAAGATATGAGTCAATCCAGCGAAGTGTACCATTCTGTAGTCCAGATTGATTATTAAGCACTTCTTATAAAATGTCATGATCAACAGTGTCAAATGCAGCACTCAGATCAATAGCTATTAATGCAGTTACTTCTAATTTCTCCATACCACACAGTAGGTCATTAACTAATCTAAGGAGGGCTGACTCACATGAGTGAAAACGTCTATATGCAGACTGATTTTTTGGAAAAAGATTATTCTTATCAACATGAGTATTCAATCTATTTAAGGCAGCCTTTTCTATTACCTTAGATAAGAAGGACAAATTGCTAACCGGCCTATAATTAGCATATTCCAGATCCAGACCTACCTTCTTAAGAAGAAGCTTAACAATTGCCTCTTTCCACTTGGAAGGGAATACACCATGTTTCAATGATAAATTTATTAAATGAGTAATTAGGGGTAATAATTCTTGTAAATTACATTTTAGCAATTTTGTTGGCAATATGTCTAACTCAGATGATTTGGTATTCAAGTCACCAATAAGATCTCTGACCTCTTCTATTGTAAAATCCTTAAAATTATCAAGACTAGGTACATCCTTTTGTTGCGGTTAGTAAGTTGGAAATTGTAACAAGGATTCCCTAATTTTTGAAATTTTATTTAAGAAATAATCAGCAAAATTTCTGCTATGGAGTTCAATAACGTTAACCATAACAAGAACAACAACAGTCAAAACACAGAGCTTCCACACAGCCAAATAGGAAAGAGGTGTATATATATTTAGATTGTTTTGTTATACAAATACGTAAACAAATAAAAAACAAGAACCTAATTGGTTACCGCCCTGGGACCAAACTTGTCGAAATTATTCCCAGTGGGGGTTAAACCAGTTTCTAGGGTGCACCACTCTCACACGGGTCTCAGCAGGTTCATGTAAGAACAATCAGTTACAAATTGTCCGGGTTAACTTCAAGCCATCTTTCACTCGACGATGTTGTTGGCAAAAAAAGATTTAAAAAAAAAACACACAACATAACATTAATAAGATAAAATTCAAGTTACCAAGGACCTTACATTGTACCAGATCACCTGACGTTAAATTAGCAAAAACACGACGACTGGAATGAAAGAAACAGAGCGAGATGTTACGTTCTTTGAAAGAACATATTGATATAAAAAGCTTCTCAAATCACCGTCGTACAAACTATAGAGATAAAAAAGAACACTACATGGAATATCTAGCTGCTAACTGTTCTTTTTGAACTTACAGATGCTTCTTATAAATAAAGTAGGGAAACTAACACCGTTTTTATTTTTTTATCTTGCGTGACTCTAAGTGAGACCACGTATGGACCTAAACATTTTGTAACATGGTGTTAATGTCATACAATACACTGTCAGCATTTATTGTTGTCAAATAAATAACATGGAAAGTCATAAAAAGTATCATTTACGGGTTAGATCTTTAGACAAATGAAAGTTGGAGAAACTAACAGCGAATGGAGAAACTCATTGTATTGGAAAACACGAACAAGGCGATGGTATATTTATAAGAGTTGAAAAAAACTTACGATTTTGCATTATAAGTACAGGTATATAATTGTCAAGATGTCCATAACAAATGTATCTGCTCGTGTTGGGAAGGAATTCGGTGTGGATTTAGATATGAATTTAGATGATTATCATGTGGCAATAAAATGCGCCTTCGAGATAATATCATTTGGTTGTGTAATTTTCAGCACGTTTGCTCTAATTGCGTTGCAGAAGACAAAGACCACGCCAGAAACAGCAAGATTTTTAACAGGCGCTTTAATATCATATGATATTATCGCAGTGGTTTGTTTCAACGTACGTAAATTTATCACTAACCCAGAATGGAATACTATGATACAAATTCTAGGAGTATCATTCTGTTGTTTGGCTTTCGTTACGATAGGACTAATGTCATTGGAACGCTTGGTTATTTTCTACTCACCATATTTCTACCTCAGATACATTAATGCATCACGTGTCAAAAAGGCTGCAATTACTTTCTGGACAATCTATTTTTCTTCGTATTGGTTCGTTAGAATTTTAGTGTGTGCCTTAGTATTCCCGCCATACTCCTACTTTAACTTAATCGGTGTTTGCAATGGGATTAATTTTGTTTACTATGGAGGCGCTATTGGGATTGTGTGCATCATGACGGTGCTCTGTAACTTGAAAATATTTTTGATTATAAGGAAAGAACACACGAAGACATGTTCAATAGAAAACATAAACCCAAGCAAAGCCAGTTTTGGGTATTTGCGTACATACAAATCTACCACATTGGTTTTGGCGTTTGGTATTACCTCAATAGCAAGTGCTATCATGTATTCTATCATGTTATTGCTGGATCTTGACAGAATTCCTTTAAGACTGTCGTGTGATGCTATTAATACATTTTGTTGTATGATGGACCCACTGATGTACGCGATATGGTATAAAGAATGTCGTATGGAGATGTTAAAACTTGTGACATACTGGATTCCCAAGTTTGCACCACGTGTTGAGGCCATGCGGAAGGACGTTTTCCATATAACATGAAATAGTGGGATTTCATCATGATCGATGCATGTGACAGCATCTTCATCAATTTCGACACATTTGCAAAGTATCTGTCTAGTGAGTCGTCAACTGATATGGTCACGTGTTTTTTCTAATTTACAACACTCTTCACATTTACAACAACTGGAATCTAACAATATGTCAATTTTCACTGCTGTTTACGCAGCTTGTTCTAATAGTATACGGGTTAACAAAGTTGACAAAAATAAGTTAAATGATGAGTTTGTCATTTATTGCAATATTATTAATGATGCATTTCACAAAACAATTTAATGAACAATATGAATAACATCATATCTACGATAGGGTATTTTCGACAATTTAAATTGTATTAATTTTGTAAGAATTATTTGGTAACCAGTATTATATCTTTTACATTTCAAAGATAGGCTTCTATTTCTCAGGATCTATTAAAAGCCTTTTACCACAGTTCGTAAAACAATATCAGTTGTATGTTTAATGTAAGCCCCATAGCAAGTACAACTCAATTGAAAGCTTTATGGAATTTACACGTTTTAACTTCAAATGCATTTGTATGCACTATATTAGTACAACAAAATATGAGACACTTTTAGTGAGATAACTTAAACATTATATATATTTGTATAAAATCAATTATTTGCAAAATGAGACAAAGATCAGTTTTCTCATATGTATCCAGTAGCGCTACCCTATGTCATGATTTTAGACAATATTAAATCAACAATTTGTTTTTAATATATACATTGTATTTCTTTATAAAAATAACCACATTGAATGAATTGACAAAAACTTTGGTATTGCTTTGATAATGAATCATTACTCTTGATATTAGTATGATTATTTGTATTATATTTGTTTGTATCATGTTTTATATATGTATTAAAGAAGTATTTTCAAGTAAATTTGTTTTAAAGCTTACATTTCATTAATAACATAACATATAACATATAACATAACATATTCTTTATTTGGCATCAAATATACTATTTATAGCCAATACAAAAGTAATATTACAATTACATGGTACCAGGCGTGTATTTACACGATACAAAAAAAACAAAAACAAAATTTCAGTCAGAGAAGTTTAGATACAACAATGATCATTATTAATTCAGTTATACACTATATAAAGTTTTATGGTGTCCTGTGCTTAAAAGCAAAATATAAAAATTTCGAAATGTTAATAATAAGTTTTTTATTTTTTGTAGACATAAGGTTTTCAAATTTTTGTAAAGTAGGCCAAGTGCAATAATAAGCAGGTAGATATAGTTTTCTTAAATTTGCATGTTTAGGACATATGAGTAAAAAATGGTATTCTGTTTCTGGGATATTCATATTGCATTGTTGACATATTCTATTTTCTGTTGGTATTCCTTGATTTAATAGCTCGGATCTATATAATATATACAGGAAGGTATGTCATAAATTTTTTCTCATTGTGATATAAAAGAAATGCTTTTGTGGTAATTGGTTTTACATAGTGTCAATACAAACTATGGTCATTTTACTACCATGGTTCTTTCTGAATTTCTGTCTTTAGAACTAAAAATGCAGAGATCGCTTTTTTAATCAGAAACATCCAATCAGTACAGGTAGGCTATCCTACTTACAAATAGTCTGACCATATAATGAGACTATTGTATGATAACTGTTTGACATAGAGATTGGACACCATAGAAGTGGTACGACAAACACAACTAGCTATAAATCAAGCCTGTCAGTCATACATCATGATAAAAATAGTTATATGTTTAAATAACTTTATTTACAACTTATTTTACACACATAGGTATTGCACAGTCATGGAAATAAGATTGTGACTAAAATTATCATACATACCATACTGACCTTGACGGTGGCACATTTCAGTCATTAGATAACCACATAACTAGCAAGTTAATTAAGTAGTTCACTAGTTATGTAATTTATTAATCACTTACTAATAAGCTAATTGATAAAAGCGGTAAGTTAATATCTATGAAATGTAACTAGTTAACATCTTAATCAACTTGATCATTATGCAGTTTTCAGGTGACAGAAATATTCTACTAATATCACATTTATACAATAAAACATAAAATAACTACTTCAGACAAATCAAAATATCCGATTATTATATATCAAATAAATCAAACCAATCGACATTCTGCATTTGTACCACGTGACCGTCCAAAACATTCCTGTATTGGATCCAAATATATATATATTATTTTCGTATTGGAAGTATGTAAATTATGTTTTACACTATAAAAATGTATCATTTCAAATAATGTCAGCATTACAAAGTACAACATATACATATAAGTCCTAGGAGCAACAGAGATGCAACTTATTTTGCTGGTAACCAACTACAGCTCTAGTGTAGTAATTCAACCAGAAAATGGTGTTGTGATTTCTTAACAAGGTTTTCATACCAAACAAAAGTAAATGCCAGTATGGGGTCAGAGCAACACTAAAATCAAACTAATGTATCTAACCAACAATTACGATCAATTGTTAATTTAATAAATGGCAAACATACATGAATATATTTGATCAAAAGACAAGTACAGGTAGAAATGAACATACTATGAGGTTCTGCTAATGTGGTGGATGATATATGTATAAAAGACAATAAAATGTATACTGTAATAAAATAGCTGAATTATGATGGTCTCATGTAATAATAAAAATAAAATAAATTTACTCCAGATCTCATGTGTATGGACATTTCCTATTTAGACAGCAATAAAGTTCAAAGTCACAATAAATTATGTGGTTAAAATACACATTCAATGCTACATAACACATTCAACCAAGGTTAAAATAAACATTCAAGGCTGCACAACACTCTCGACTCAGGTTAAAATACACATTCAAGGCTACACAGCACACTCGACTCAGGTTAAAATACACATTCAAGGCTGCACAACACTCTCAACCAAGGTTAAAATACACATTTGAGGCCACACAACACACTCGACCAAGGTTAAAATACACATTTGAGGCCACACAGCACACTAGACCAAGGTTAAAATACACATTCAATTCTACACAGCACACTAGACCAAGGTTAAAATACACATTCAAGGCTACACAACACACTCGACCAAGGTTAAAATACACATTCAATTCTACACAACACACTCGACCAAGGTTAAAATACACATTTAATGCTACACAACACAGGACAATACCAAAAGGGGTTGATCAATAAATTCATAGAACACTGCTATTAGATAAACATGAAAATATTGGTATTAAAAATTGTTTTGAATGTTGAAGAGTTCTGACTTTGATGTAGACATTATAAGTAGAAATATTTGATCATAGTATTCACAATAACTGGAATTTACAGACTTTTCCATATGTTAATGTTTGATTCAGCCAGATGCATCCGAGCACAAGAAAGCTATTGTACAAATTATTGCTGATAGTTGCACAAGGTAGATTATTGTTTTGTGCACACACATTTTTATTTGTTAATTTTGTCAAAAGTTTTTGTTTCAGCTGGAATAACATCTCAAGTTCTGAATAAAATCCATTGTCTACAAATTTATTGATCAAACCTTGTAGTTGTATTTTGACAACACCTATAAGCACCATATATAATAAATAACAAATATATCTCCATTCATCTATCATGTGTTAAGAAACTAAGTTTTCACCTATTTTTGCGTCTATATATACATTATGTTGGTAAATGAAGTAACAAAACGAACACTTTTTTAAGGTTGATATATGAGCATAATAATTCATTCATACCAGATTAATGAATATTGAGGAAAGCTCAGACACATATTATCCCAGAACAGAAGTAGTATCAAATTAGTAAGCACAAATTACAAAACAACTTTTGGGAACTCAAAATGTTTATGATGAAAAAAAATTTTATCACTAATAAACAGAAGGACAATATTCCAGTATCTAAACTTAATGATTGCACAAACAAAGAATCAAAGAACAACCTTTGTATCAATTTATTATTGAAGAGTTATAATAAAGAGTTAATATCAACTTTCATGATAACGTCTAATTATACTGAATGTGTATTCATAATGATTTCATGAAGGTTGGAAAAATCTTCTTTTCTTACAAATATTTAAATTACTAGTGGAGTTTGAATGACAGATTACACTAATTGGAAGTCGGTGACTCCTAAACCATGACATTTAAGGACAAATAATAGGTGACATATGAAGTATTATTAAAACATAAGATTTGTCATACATGCATAATCATTTCTTATGATAAATGAATATAAACAAGTCTGTATGAAAGCATGGAATTATTGTATGTGTAAATTAACATGTGAAATGTAACCTGTAAATAAAAAAAACATTGGTGGAAATAATCAATAATGGTATTAAGTCTTTATAGAAAGAGGATCTTCACACAGAGGGTAAAATGCAGAATGAAGTTAGTTTACATATTATTGCTGAAATGTATGCAACACAGAATAAATCCTCGTGTTTTGTGAACACACATTTCTACGACAACTTTTACTGCACAGGCATACTGGTACAAACAAGTTTTGATCTGCTAGAAAAAACTCAATAAATAAAATCAATTCAGATTAGACTGTATTGTATAGTTAGATTGTTTGTTTTGTTTGTTTGTTTTGGTTTTACGGCGCACCAACACAGAAAGGTCATATCGTGCCGATTGTTTAGTTAGAACAAAATAACATAACATGTTTAAGTTAACATTAATAAACCAATTTTCCAATTCATCCAATATTCCAAAGGTAGCGCAGAATTAAAACTAAAGGTTCAAAAACAGGGTTACTTTTGATTATGGGGCTTCAACAAAAACAGTGACTATGGTGCAAACTTATATGACCTTTTTTTCTGATGTCAACACCTTCTTTCAAACTACATGTACAACTGTTTAATAGCAGTAAACACTTCTTTTAATAATATGATAAATGAAATTGTATACATATTTTCACATCTTTGTTGACAGTATCTGTGTTCACACCGAGTACAAATGTCTATAGACTGAATTGAGCTTTTAACTGTATCACGACAACACATAAATTTGACATGGTCATGAATTAAGTGATATAAATATTCCGATTTACATTGTTGATGTTACTTTAGGCAACAAACGACTAAGTATACCAAGTAAGCATTTATATAAGTTGATAAAAACAACAATACATGTGTGAATATACAACAATTATGAATATATTATAGATATAGTGCCTAAAGTTTGACCCCGATCAGACTTTTCACTTTTGCATCAATTATTATCTACACATACCCTGACAAAAATCAGTACCATGCCTATTCTACACTTTGGCAAGTAACATATTCAAAATGAGCAATTGATTTATAGTGATTGTAAATAGAAGTATGTTTATGTGTTTTACCACATACGACTTATGTGATACACTGGCCTAATTGGTTAAGCACAGTGGCTATAAAAATTAATCCTTGACTAATAATTACATTCAAGCTTTGATGATATACTGCGATATCGGTATTGAGCATTAATACTACATTGGTATTCAATGTAAAGAATATTCTTGCGTAAAGGTCAGATTGGGGTTAAACTTAAGGCACAATATCAACTTTTCTGACAGTTGACACTAAAGTGATGAAAATGTGAGAAAGAAGGATGCAATCAACATTGAACTCTCAAAGGTCGGGGTTACTTTCTTTAAAATACATGTTATACCAGGTGGTAAGCAATTAAGCTGTTAAGGAGAAATGGGGAACATTTGACTTATGTAAACAGAGGTCACCAATGGCTAGATTCTCTATAACTGTAAATAATTTCTCACTAAAATTACTACAGAGTTAACATTGTAAATTCCACAAATGCTGTAAGAAGAGTATAAGACACTAAAATACTGCAGATTTATAATCCATAAATCAACAGTAATGAGAATTTTCTATGAGAGGCAGCCAGAAGATAATATTACTGGCTCTGTGAAGTTCATGAACTCTCTTTTGATTGGCTTAGTGAAGGTCATGAACCCCTTAGCTTCTCAAAACATATGTCAATCATATTTGATTTTTTTTAATTTGCAACAAATTCATTCTTTTAAAGTATGATTTCTAGGTAAAATAAAATACTAAAAAATTCAAATAGTATTGAAAATGTGTCAAAGAAACTGTATGACAATTTTCATTACAATCTGCAGCGCTTTTCACAAAAAAACGTATGATAAAAATCTTCGTAAGTCAAAATCAAGAAACATTAATAACAGGGTCATGTTTTTGACCTGGGTCATGTTTTTGACCTATCAATTCCAAGTATAATAGAATTATGTAGAGTATTGTATACCTTTTGAATATCATTTCATACTTGTGTTAAGTATCCTTCTGACTTAGAGCTGAAAAATTTAAGAAATTGACTTACAATAACTTTTTTCGTAAGAATATTTGGGAGAAGGTGCACTGATCAGTAAATTTGTGGCAGTTCAAGATTTTTCTCTCTGCTAAACATGTTCAAAGCTTAGAGAGTCAGAGAAAAGTGGCTATTTTCAGATTCTCCTGACCTTTAACAGTCGTAAACTTTCTCATCTAGGCACAGTCTTGAGACAGGCTAATACAAGTACATGTTTGTCTCATAATTCACTATAAAAACCACCAAGGCAATGATAGCCCTTTATTACAGCATTAAGACAACTCGCCCCCTTAAAGTAAAAAGAAACAGAAGCGTTCTTTAATGTTTTATAAGGTAGTACCTTTTTGCATTAAGGGGATGAATTATAATCAATTGATAATTTAGCATGTATCAAAGTAAAAAGCTAATTTAAATACTTGATATTTGTTCAATAACCCTCATACATAAATATGCGGAAAAAGTAATAGGTCATTAGTACATAAGCACTGTACTACAGTAGTGAGTACTTAAATCAGCAGGGTTAATGTATTCAGCAATTAAACAACCCCAGGTGTCAATGTAGCTAGTGTTCTCAATATAATGATCACATCAGGAAAATTCTACTTGACTTTCATTGGCACATACATTAACTCCCCTGATTTAAATACTTGATTATGAATAGTAAGTACAGCAAAACTGTAATGAGTACATTGTATTTAGATTTGCTAAATTAATGTATGTTGTCCAATACCCAGGTATTTCATAATTGAACATCAACTCATTTCATGTTATATAGTAAGAAAGAAAAATATCAACTAGCGCCATCATATAACAAAAGTAATTATTGCTAGCACGAATAAATTTTCACAACCCCCTGGTGACAAGCTAGAGGGTTAAGGTGATGCCTGCAATCAGAAGCACACACTATTGTCTCATCAAAGCTTGTACCCTGCCTTCAAATCAGAATGGAACACTCAGGTATCACAAAGTTCTCTATATAATAACCACATCAGGTAAATTTCACAAAGTTTTCTTGTCAACTCAGTTTTACAATACCTCTTAATATAATGTATATATAAAAGCTGATATTCTATTCACTATCTATGTTTAATGTTTATATATGAAGTATCAGCATTGTGACCAGACCTGTAAATATACAAACATAATATTTTTACAAGAAATATATAGAGAATATTTGATTATTTTGGTGTAAGATCGATTTTTATTTCATGAGTGAGCTAAGGATGTAATATTTTCATGAGTGGCGTAGTCACAAGTATAAATAAAATATCATTAGCTCACAGGTGAAATAAATAGATCTTACACCGAAATAAACAAATTTTCTGTTTATCATATGCTTTAAACTGGCTTTTTATAAAGTTTAAGTATGATATGTCATCAGAACGGCGCATCCAAACAATGAAAATAACACATTTATTTTTATTGTTTCAAAACAGTGAAATATCGATTTTTATTTCACTGATAAATCCCAATATTCGACTGGGAAGTATATAATAAAATGTGGAAACCACATTAAAGCCAGATTTTCATCAAGATCTAACCATAAATGATAGAAAAATCCAACATTTTAAGAACTTTAACACAAAAATTACAAAGGGAAATAATCCATAATAAAGCCTGGTAGAGTTGTGGTTACTTTCTAATTCTGTTCATTACATGGTATGTTATCATTGTAAGAAGTTTCATAAAGATCTGACAATAAATAGCAGAAATATAATTATGGTAAAAAAAAAACTTTAACGCAATTGTTAACAACACCTGATGCCCGCCCACCGGATGCCCGCCCACTCGACCGCCTGCCCGGGTTTTGCCAAACTACATATATAAGCTGAATTTTACACTGAAAATCTGCTAACCAACTGCGCTACCAACCTGCATACTTCCTTTTGTAGCAAAGCACATAAACACCACGTACATGCCACTCGAAGACATGCTTTCTGAGTTCCTTCAGTAAAAAAAGTACTTCACCATGTACAAAATTTTATAAAAATTGTGAATTAACTTACCTAAAACGTACGCAGCAATAAGTTTTTGATTCACAGATAAATGGAGATAATCAGGCAATCTGGAAGCAGTTTCACCTTGTGAAGGTAACATAAGAGCTACAATACATACTAGACCAGTTAATATAACCACAAAACTTGGTCCTCGTACTGAACGTCTTCGTACAACTACAATATATGATTATTTCAAGTTTTCAACACATTTCAACTTTTATTTAAATACATGTATTTAAATTTCATATTATGATAAAAATAATCAGCACGGCACAAAGCTAAAAGGAAAAAATGAACTGGTTAAAAACCGTAAGAATTCATATTGCAATATAAACCGGTATATCGGTTAAAGCCACTAAACGAAGACAAAATCTTTATCATCAATTTAAAAACAAGTATAACTATCAAAAAGACTATAGAATATAACTGCTTTTCGATTATAATAACTCTCTGTAGCGGGTCCCCTTTTAGGGGTCAAGTTATTCGAAATATCAAATTCTTATAAAAGTAGGGTACTTTTATAACATGCAAAATAGACTACGGAGATGCTCTCTCAGCCAATCAAGTTGCTTAAAAGGTGTTTGATAAAACTTACACAAAATTGTAAAGTGTTGGATATGTCATATCGTTTTTTAGTGGTTTACTCGAGAAATCAGTGCGTGCAAATTTTGAGTACGCAAACATTTAAACTGATGCTAAAAAGAAACGTCTCATTTCAACTAGGTACATAATTTTCATGATTCAGAAAAATGTAAGGAAACATTAATGTTTTCACCCAGTAAGAAGTCCTTGGTGACATACGCAACGTAAGATCTGTCGTTACTATGCTGATAGACACAGTCAGGACGTTGTCAGACTATAGAGACACTCACCGAGCATAAAAGCTGGTATATGTGTATGTCCACGAGATAACCTTGGCAAACAATGAGTTGTGACTTTAACTCGTTTTGAAACATTGATTAATCTGAGGGCATTACATAAGCCGAAACGAGAATCCTCACTGAACTCTACATTCTCCCAACACCATTATCGCCATGATACGAGCGGAGAGATAGACGTTGGTGACGGTGGCATAACTTTAGAACCGTTTACGCCAAACAAGAAGATTTCCCATTGTTTATCGACTTATTTGGCATACACGGTTACCCTTTCACCACACATGACGTTAATTTGTTCGTTTCTTTTTCCCGTCAGTATATTTTTATGTATAAAACTATTTACATGATTTCGTGAGTTTAATTGGCTTTCGCACGAAATTCGCTATACAATAGTGTATTTACCAAAGAAGAAAATTTGTTTTCTTCCGATTTGAAGTTGTGGTTATTTTTAGCCACGACGGGATGTTCCGATCTTGTTTGTTGAGTTCCGTGATTTTCCGTAGAGTCATTACTTTGGGTTTTATCGCTAATTTTAAAATAGTATAAGTATAAATTCTGGAGAAAAAACTTGAGTTTTTTTGTGCCTTGGGTGATTTTTATATAATCAGGTAATGTTTGCATGAGTTTTAAGCAAAAGCGTGATACTTGACAATTATCAGCGTTCTATTTAGTAAAGGGGCTTTAACCATTACACCCCTAATAAGATGTAATAAAATAATCACAAAGTAATAAAGTATTTTACCATCATCAAAAGAGGCAGATCCTGGGCTTTCTACTCCCTGTTGTGGTCTAGTTGTAGCATGAAATTTATCATCTCTATTGGGAGTAGTTTCTCTACCTCTAGTCGGCAATAATACAGCAGAGAAATCTTTCTTTCCTGAAAGTGTTCAAAGATCTATTTAAATTCTTATATTTCAAATGTTTCAGTCATTGGTCTTCTACAGTTGATATTGCCACAACAAGTTTTCATTTTCTTATTATCATAAAAAAACATACAGGAAGTGAAAATGTTTATTTAAACAAACACATTTCAATATGACACTGAGTAAAAAAGTAAGTAAAATAAGTTATTGCCTTTTATAGTCTAAGTTAGCAAATTTTAGGATCAATTATCCATTTAAGTATGTTATAAAGTGCTCAGATTTGCACATTTGATATGAGAAGTTTCAAAATTTGTCCAAATTGTTGCAAGGGGATACCCCTTCAAAACCCACCCAAACTGTGCCCCAACTTACTACCCTTCTAAATCTGACCCTGAGTCAAAGTAGACAGACCTATGCACACACAAAACTCGAGAAAGTTTAATAATTCATGGCAGGGTAAATTCTCATGGTTGAAACATGAAAATGACACTCTGTTTGGTGACGACCCCTAGATATATTAAAGAGCAATCTTCGTAAACAGATATCCTGCAGAGCATTGTTGTACAGAATCTCTATTGTCTCTGTGGAAGGTCACGTCGAAATGGACTTTGTGTCGACCAATTAATGCGTAGCTTTCATCTAGACAAAACACTATTAATAACATTTTGATTTTGTAATTTCTATTTTTAGACCAAGGTTTTCAAGCTAATTTAACATTGGTATCATTCACAGTCTGTGATTGGATGGTTCATTTCAAATTGCATGACGTAGACGATGTAAACAAGTTACATATTATAACAATTTCATCATGAATATTATGACGAGAGAAGGTCACCTGAATGTGATCTTCATTCGGAAAAGGCCAGATCTAAATTAGGGAGTAGGCGAGCGGAAAATTTTAGATCGAGTTTTAATCAGATTGATTAAAGAGGGACCCCGATTTTTACAAGAGGGAGTCTCCCTTGACGAAGTTTAAAATCATGACATCAGTACTAAGAGTTCTTGGGTTCAAGACAACACCTAGACTGGATCTAGAAGACAAAATGTAAAACAATACATACCAAGTATTTTTCTATGGCCATGTTCAGACACTTGTATTCTAAACTTATCATTCACTCCTTCATTATTTATACATATATCTATATGGCGAATCACTCTGAAATAATTAACAGTAGAAATATAATAACAGTCTACAAAATTAGTCTTTAAAGCAGCCTAGCTAGCTCAGTTAATAGCTCACAAGTCTTCTGATTGAGGGGTCCTGGGTTTGATTCCCAGGGGGGAATACTTTCGTGAAGCTTGGTCATAGTGGGGTCGATAAGTGTCATTTTTCACGACAATCTTTCACTTTGTGATACAAGCACCAAATTTGGTACAGTTGTTGTACATAGTGTGTAGTTTACAAAAAGCACGATTTCCAACTCCAAATTCAAGATGGCCGCCATTTTTTCAAGATGGCCGCCGATTATTGGTTTTTTTTGTCCTGTTCATAGTAAATAGCATTTTTTTTATTTTTTTTATTAAAGTATATATCAAAATAATTTCAATATTTTATTACAAATAAACAAATTCTGTTAAATTCTTTAAAAAAATCAATTTAAGGCTGTCAATTCAAAATGGCGGTCATTATAAGACGCTAAATAATTTTATACACTAGCACTTATTCTCGTATGAAATTCATTGCATTAAATTGATTCAGAACATTTCACATTTATAAGAATATATCTCAAAATAAAACCAGTGCATCTGGTGACATCACTACAGTGAAACATAGGCATCCGGCACGGTTCCGGATCAAAAACATTACATATATGACCGCCGGTGCTGTGATACTCAGCATGTAGATCAGTGTCAGTTTATAGTATGCTTACTGCTGTATTGGCACAGGATATCTTTCTTTGTTTGTGTGTCGTTAAACTAAAAAAGGTTTCTGTAAATTATATTAAAGTGTCCCAAATGCTATCATAACAGCCCCTTTTTATATTTTATAACTAGAATAGTCGACGTGAAGGAGCCAATGTTAATAGGGCTGACCACAACGGTGTACAGCTCACACGGAATTCAAATAATACTCAATGAACTATTTGGTTAGATGTAGGATACTCATTCCATTGACACACATTTAGGAATGATTATCCCGGACTACTATGAATTAAATTCAGTGGCGTTCGTATCAATTAGTACAAATCAGAAATTAATACGTTATCATCCATGACTACGGTTTGAATCCAAACTACTTTTAAACATATTCAAAAAGTACCTCGTGTCTCAGGAGCTACATATTCATTTTTGTCAGTACCCAACCGACTTCATTCTTCTGTAAATGTGTTGCCAAGATATTTAAAAGTATATACCGATAGTTGTCTCACATATTTCAATGTGCTTTTACGGTAAAGCTGTAAAAAGATTCACTATAAAGCATAAAATGTCTACAAAAGCCATCATGTATTTTTATAACAACCGATTTTGAGAAGTGCTGCTTTCTCTATCAGACACATACAAAGTTCAAGTCTCCCCAAAATTGTTAGTAGCTCAAATGAATTTTCTATATTAAATTTAGATTGTTTTTAGGTTTAATCCACTTTGCAAGACGATAGAGCTGGTATTAATGAATCTTTGTAATGCAATAGTGCAAATTATTACGAAACTTCCTTCATCAAATGATTACTATTTGCTAATTTGCTAGATAACGAGCAGCCTAATAGAATAGTCATTCGTAGCCACACAACCAAGAAACGCTATACAGGTCAGAAACAAACATCAGCTGACCAATACTTTTCAGACTACATAATACTTGACAATGAACCTATTTCCGATGCAATTTTTATTTATGGATTCTTTCTTGTACATTCTTTTTCTTAGAAAGCATTAAGGGCCTTTGGATAATATGCTTCTCATACATTTTTTTTCTTAGAAAGCATTAAGGGCCTTTGGATAATATGCTATTAAAGATTTGATTACATAGGTGCATGCGTATGAATCAAAATATAAATGGACGCACACGTGTTATTAGTTTTTGATGTTTACGAGTGTCAATTGATGCAAAAGAGAGCGCCATAGAGTAGTAATTAAAACAAAGTTACCACAAATTGGCAAAAAGTTGTACGTTGTAGAGACAACAAGATCGAACTGCATGGGATTCTGATCTGAAAAAATACTAACCATGTGTTTTGTTATGTTGTGACAATATGTGAGATTTCACTATCAAATGCATCCATCAGTTTTACAATAGAATAAATCCTGTAATCACGATGGATAAGATTCAATCTACTTTATACTATAAAGCAACAGGCAAAATATGTTATAATAAAGCATGTGTGACTGATGATGTTGAAATAAACGTGTTTGTATCACTAAAAAATGTGCAGATTTGATAAATCTTGGATTAAGTTTGGTCAGGGGTAGTAAATAAGGAGGTTACCAATACACAAAATGACGGCTCTGAAAAATCTAATAGAATGTTGTTCTTTCACGATTTTACTGGTAGTCATTTTATGTCAGTCTTTGAAAAAGCTAAGTCAATATTTACCAGACAGGATCAAGATTTCAAAACATATCCAGATATTTGTCATAATTATGTGCGATTAGAACAGTCTTTTAGACAATGTTGCGATGTCAACTTGAATTGTCTGCCCAAGACAGATATCTTATGATACAAATCCACATAAAAGGTTGTCTTTCTATTAACATGTCAAAGGTTCTGTCTTCCTCGCTGCATGTATTTTGGGTCAATTGATGGTTATCAAGATCAAAATCAAGTCAAATGGCTCTAGTAAAACAATAGCGAATGGTAAGAGCTATTGACCAACCTTTCACCGATTGCGAAAAGTTGTCATCAGTTAATCAAATGTGATGACAAGAGGGAATGTCATGAGCGATGCAAATGCTATCGAGTCAGTTTTAAATGGACTCGTCTATGTGCTTGCATGTGCAAATAATGAAATCATCACACATACTAAACCATCTAATGTTTGCATTCATATAATTTAATATCACAACAATATTTGAACTATCTATAAGACCTTGACCTTTAATTGTTGACTTTTAGACATGTGTGCATCACGCATTATTGTTAAAACTTTAGTTTTTAACAAGGATTATGAGAATCCTTGCTTCATTTTCGTGAATTGTGTTAAATTTCTGATAAATCACTTGATACATATACCTTTTCATTTGACATTGACCTTTGACCTACACAACATGTGGACAACATTAAGCATAAACATAGTAAGCACTTGATGAAAGCAATCCAATATATATATTCATATTTCACTGTCAAAATAATAGTCTTAAATATACTAATTGTTTGATTATTTAAAAAGTATTTACGGGGTATTAACATCCTCCTTGGATCAAGGTGAAGGTCACGGTAAATGTATAAAATGTAAATTTATGCCTAAATACTTGCCTAAGATTCTATCAAGTTAATTTGAATAAAAACTATTTTCTATTTGTATCTCGAACCTTACATGATCATTAAAATGATTCAAAAAGTTTGAAACAACTTTCTCATGTGTGTTACCTTTACCATGACCTTGACCTTGACCTTGGAAGTATATCACATAATGTAAATCAATGTCTTAACATGGTTAACATTTGAAGAATGAAAAACACTATAATGTATCATCCTATAATACATTTAAAGCGGTTAAAAGAAGTTTAGTCGCTTTGGGATACTGATTTCCAGGCGCATGCGCAGAAACGACGGCCATCTTGAATTTCGAAGTGGAAATCGTGCTTTTTGTGAATGGTAGACCATGCAGGTCATCTGTGCCAAATTTGGTGCTTGTATCACCAAGTGAAAGATTGTTGCAGTTATCGACCCCACTATCATGAAATAATTTCTACGGCCATTCTCCCCCCTACCACTGATTCTAAATCATGTAGTGCAGTAATCAGTCACTGGCGAAAGTATACGCCTAGTAGTTGTTTAACAGCTTATTCCAGAGATTTAGCCTTTCCAGGAACAGTGAGTAGGTGGGCTGACTGCTGTGATATAACATATACAATGTGTTGCTACAGTGTTCAACCCAACAAAAAAACAAAATTAAAGGGTGTCTGGTTGCCAGGACAACAAATTTTTAGTTCGGACAACCAAAAATTTCCATTGGGCCACCAAATTTCTACAAACAAGATGTAGTGCTAGCTGCAAAAATAACTTGTTCTGGAAACCACTTTCATATCCAAATTTTGTAGACTGTCACAACAAGTAAACAAATTTCAGGATAACAAATATCTGATAAAAAATCTCCTTGCATTTTTTATTATTTTACATCTGAAAAGCTCGCAATACCCATTATGTTCAGCTGACTTTAGCTTTATTATGATATTCATGACACAGCTCATCATCAAACATCTCAACACAGCAGATGAACCTTGAAAATATCTTAAGGCGGTTACACACAGAACACGGTTAGCAAGACAGTTCTTATACAGTAAACTTGGTTATACACAGTCATGTAGACTGGTATGAGATAGACTCAAATGTAGCATGAGTGTGTATGAATAATCATGGATATACTTGGTTAAGCAATGTTTGTCACAATTTGAACACAATTAGCAAACAATTTTATACAATTGTTTGACGTTTCCAAGTACGGCCTGGTATGATTAAGTACGATCAAACACGACCTTATCATGATTTTACTTGGCATGTTTGGTTGTATATACAGTCTCATATGTACAGTCTTGCAAGTTCTTGTATGATCACTTATACAATTATACATGGACATGACATCTGTACCAGGTTTTTAAAAGTTTTAAAATTCATACTATTACATGGTATTCACGGATACACTCGAATGGCCCAAGTGTAACTTGGATCAGACCACAGTTGGTTCGGTTGTATGTACACGGGTTGCCAACTGTATAAGTTGTGTGTTCTGTGCGAGACAGGCTTTAGAAAACCTGATTACAAAAATCTATAGCTATAAATAGTATTTGGTCTAGATAAAAGCTATGCATGGATCAATTGGTCTATGCATAAGTAATTTGAATATGACACCTCCAGTGCAATGTTGGGAAATCCTACAACAGAGGTCTGTAGGAGATCTGTTGACAGAGAATATAAATTTGATCAACACCACAAGCATTTAGAGTAAATAAAATTAACCAGTTCAAGTAAAGTCTATGGGCCCGTTGCCTAAGCATATCACTAGGTATTGCTACGTAGCAAAATCATAGGAAACGACTCAGCACAGGCCATTTCCTAGTGAAGAAAAGCTACAAAAAAGCGCTTTTCATAGCGACTCATAGTGAAAAGGTTAGGCAACAGGCCCTATGTCAAAGAAATCAATCAATGAGGAAGGATAGTACGACATAAAATAGACTATAACCAGAATTTAAATATTTGGGTTTTTCTTGCAGTAAAACTTTCACTGTCACAATAAAAATTTGATCTAAAAACTAAGAATAATAGGATTTAATTCATGTTTTGTGCTTTTCAGCAATAATTTGTTTAACATATTGTTTGTACCATCTGTTCTGAATAAGGTCTATTGCAAACACATAAGAATTAAGATATCATTTAAACACATGAAAACTACTTACACATCTACACAGCATCGTGGTCTTATTGTTCCTTCTGAATCAACCACAGTATATTTTCTAGGTACAGTACATAATACTGAAAGAGAGAACAGAGGTTTAAGTAAGAAGGAAATATTTGCAGAACTGAAGAAGTGGGTTTACATTTCGATAACCAATGTCATTTTTACATTTACAAGCAAAGTTTATAATGAAGTTATCAAGAGTTAAATACTGCTAGCTCAGATGGTAGCGCATAAGTTTATTGATGGAGGGGTAATGGGATTGATTCCAAGATGAGGCATACTTTCATAGAGTTTGGTCATGAAATAATTTTTATGGCCATTCTCCCATATACAACTGATTCTAAATCATGCAGAGCAGTTGTTAGTCACTGACAAAAGTATGCATCTAGTAAATGGTTAACAGCTTAATCCAAACATTTACCAGAAGTCTTAGTAAAATAGCTAGACTGACCTATGTAAATAGAACCTAAACAATGCATTGATACTATCTGATTAAAACCCGATATAAATTTTTCTGCTCGCATACTCGCTAATTTAGATCTGGCCTTTTTCAAAGCAGGGTCATGTTCAGGTGACCTTTCCTCATCATAATATTCATGACGAAATTGTTATGATACGTAATTTATTTACATTGTCTATGTCACAAAATTTGAAATAAGCCGTCCAATCGCAGACTGTGAATAATACAGCTGTTAAATTAGCTTGCAAACCTTGGTCTAAAAACAGACATTACGAAATCAAAATGTTATAGTGTTTTGTCTAGATGAAAGCTATGCACTGATTAGTCGACATATAGGTCATCTTGACGTGACCCTCCATTGAGATAGTAGAGATCCTGTACGACAATGCTCTACAGGATATCTGTTTACGGAGATTGGCATTGATACCGCTTAAAACCAACCAACAACAATAAAATTGTAATGGAAATTGTAAATAAAATTACCTTTAAATTTTAGAGGAAACTCGTATGGATTGTAGACAGTGAGAACTTGTTTATGTGTAGATTGATCATCGGAATAGAAACTCAGGGTAGATGGAAACACAAACACCGGCAGTTTACCATCTGCCAAATTTGTACTTTGATTAAACATCAGTCTCCACCACGGGTTTCCAACTTCATACCTTATTTAAACTGTAGTTTGTTAACACTAACAGCATCCTAAAACAAATGAGAGAAAAATCAATATTCAATTTTTGATTATATTAGTTTATCTGTTATATGTATATTGAGTTTTTATCTTAAGGTGGCAGGCAGTGGTCCAACTCCAATAGTCGGTTAAAAAGCTTTTATAGCTTATGTTTCTTGTTATTATATCTTGCCGACTGTAAATAAAATTTACTTACTTACTTACTCCAATACTAGGCAAAGCAATGGATAATATTTTTTTAGTTTTTTCGTTATGATTTACTTTTTTTTAACATTTAACTGTTTCATTCTACAGCTTTGTTCTTCCAGTTTTATTTTACCTGCCCATATCATAATGTGAGAGGTGTGTGGCAGTATTATGAGATAGATAGATAAAAAACAGGTTTGGTTCCCAATAAAGGTGTAAGGTTTCTTTCTCCTAATATACTTAGGTAATTAGGATCTTACCAGAAAGCATGTATGACTTATGCCTCAGTCCCATAAAATTGTGGCTTGTTACGGACCCGTACGTGCAGACAGTCATAGGCCGTGGAAAGCCTTGAGTATCAAGGTGACGGTACGCACATGGTACAAAACAACACATCCACACAGAGCCGTAGTTGGAAGATATGCATGTTTAAGCCATACTCGGCCAAGATTGTGTTCATGATTTGACTTTGAAACTTATATGTGTATCCTGGACTCATCTCAGGAACCCTGGTAAAAACGTAACAGTCTGTACGGGTACACAAGACTTCGTACGGGTCCTTGCGGAGCTTGATCGCACGGCGCCCGTACGGTGCTCTCACGCCTATTTTTATGTTTATGGGACTGTAGCTTTGCATACATTAGTGTTTACATAATTTTACATTGTTATACAATAAAACGAACCTCTGCGTAGACAAATTGTTTATTTTGGATAAAGGGTACTGGCTACTGGTATAACATTAGTCAATTTAGTGTCACAATACGTGCAATATCAAGAAAATATGACTCAGCGTTCAGCATTCAGAGGCATTTCAAGGATATTCCTCGGTGTTTTGAAACGTAAATATGTACCTAAATAACAGTCAACAGTGTTTTATAGACAGTAAACCAACTTTCTTTGTTGTTTTGAGTTATTTTTACATCTGATCAGCTGCTATATTTGATTGTTATGTGAAAAACGTCATTGAGTTTGCGAACATCATGCGGATAAATTCGGTCTTTCAAACTTCCGCAGCGGTTATTTCCCTTTACTTAATCAATAACAAGGTCAAGGTCGCAATCGAAGTTCTCTCGTTTTTCCGTCAACGCCCTTGTTCTAGATGCATTCGCGCTCGAATAAAGTTTAATTGAATTTTCACGACATTTAGGTGTGTTTTTGTTGAAATGATATTCGCTGTTTGTTAAAAGCTATTCGCAAAATTGATTTAAGCTTAAAGTACTGTGGGAAAAGATTTCTTTCGTTACGATGATTGAAATCCGTACTTGCATAGGTTTCGTATAACCCTTGAATTCGGATACTTTGGGGTAGTTAGTAACTAATGGCATTTAACAGTCTAAGTTTCAACTTTCATGCTTATGCACATTCACAGACTTTACAGCTATTACACTTAGTCATCGAGCTAAGGAAATTAGTGATGCCTCTTCTTCTTCTTCCGTTAATATGCAGGGCTCTCTCTGGAGCATAGTCGCATATGTGAAATATGTACAAGGTGGTTGTGAGGCGAACGAGTGCACATGTAAAAACTGATAAAAGCAGAGGTCTGTACATAGCTAGTGGATGACAGCCAACCCAGACTTGAAAGTGTCCAAGGTCTGGGCTGTGGCAACATGCTCTGGGAGACTGTTCCAATAGCGGATACCGGCTGGGAAAAATGAATGCCTGTAGACGTCTGTTCTACAATAGGGCACCATGTATCGGAGAGTGTGTCCTCTTGTTGACAGTGATGATGGGTGAAGATAAGTGGTGGCATCAATATCCGCAAGTCCATATATAATACAGTACATCATCACTGTTCTGGTGTGTTGTCTCCTTTGTTGTAAGGTTTCCCAACCAAGATCCTTTATCATGTTGCTGGGGCAGCTAGTTGTCTTGTAATCTCCGGTGACAAACCTAGCAGCACGTCTCTGTACCGCTTCCAGCTGTTGAATGTTCTTGGTGGAGTGGGGGTCCCAGGCGGCTGATGCATATTCTAAGATTGGTCTCACCAGGCTTGTGTAGCACTGTGCTTTAATATCTTGTGGGCATCTGGTGAGATTTCTTCTTAAGAATGATAGGCTGTTGTTGGCCTTCTTGGCTGTAGCATCAATGTGGGCATTCCAACTCATGTTGTCTGAGATCGTCACTCCAAGGTACTTACCACCTTTGACAATGGCGAGGTTGTGACCATGGATGCTGTAAGTAGCATTGACTGGATTCCTCTTCCTGGTAATGCGTATGACTTCGCATTTTGATGGATTGAAGGACATTTGCCAGTCTTTTTCCCACTTTTGTAGGTGGTTAAGGTCATCTTGTAGTATGGCTGAGTCCTCTAGGGTCTTGATCTTCCTGTACAAGAAACTGTCGTCTGCAAATAGTCTTGATGTTGATGATACTTTCTCTAGTGGGATTTGAACCCAGGACCTGTCGATCCCTGAGCGCGAGTCCTACCACTGAACCATTGCTCCTACAGAAAAATGTTATGTTTATTTTTATATATTTAACATTAGTGATTACAATGCTAGTTGTTCAAGGTGGCCAGCTGACCTAGACAGCTTTCACGGCATTATTGCCAGTATTCTCTTACCCTGAAATGTATGTACAATTGAACAGATATAGAACTTTATTATACTAACTATGTTTAACACTGTCATGATTGTGTCAACACCTTGATAGCTTGACTATGTTAATATATAATGTTGTCTTCAAGTCATACATCATTACATGTTATCAAATAATTCCATGGCCCAATGGAACTGAACACTCAACCTTTTGAGTCATAAGTTGACACTCTACCACATCCCCATAAAAGCTGTCTTTAAGGCAGGGAGCATGATGACATATTATAATTTTGCTACATATACATTACCTTGAAAGGGGAAAGTATTCCCTTATTATATTTTTTCTACTTAGTGTTTTTAACACAAAATTAATGTTATCTTTCTTAATCACTTACACTTAATCACTTAATGTCTACCGCCATTATGGACTATGTCCATACAAACACATGGGTTTTTAGGAGGCAGTTTTTTTTGTACACTTTTCATTATATCTGGTGCTATTATCTTCATTATGTAATATATTACATTTGAATACTGTTTCATTGATTTGACACTATATTATTACTACATGGTTGGTGCTCAATTAAAACTATATACACTATTTACATAATAATGTCACTCTAATGCCAATTGGTATTGATTTTTAATGTCATGTTTATACTGTTCCTAAATATTTTGCATCGAATTTGGTCATTTCCTATCCAATCTTTCTTTCAGATGATTGTACATGTACTTGAAGTAGGAGATATTCTAAGTGTATAAAGATAAAATAACACTTTTAATGAAGTAAGCTGTAAATATTAGACTTTTTGTCTATATAATTCAAAGATGGATGGTAGAGAACAAAAAAGAGCAAAGCTTTATAAATGTGAAGTTTGTACATCTACATTTACATCTAAGCAAAGTTTACAAAATCACATGAGAATACACACAGGAGAGAAACCTTATAAATGTGATGTTTGTTCATCTGCATTTACACTTAAACAAACTTTGCTTATTCACATGAGAGTACATACAGGAGAGAAGCCTTACGAATGTGATGTGTGTAAGTCTAAGTTTAGACAGAAAGGATATTTATTAGATCACATGAGAATACATACTGGAGAGAAGCCTTATAAATGTGATCTGTGTAATTCTAGGTTTTCACTGAAAGGAACTTTAAGAAATCACATGATAATACATACAGGAGAGAAACCTTATGAATGTGATGTTTGTTCAGCTAGGTTTGCAAAGAAAGATGGTTTAAGAATTCACATGAGAATACATACAGGAGAGAAGCCTTATAAATGTGATGTTTGTACATCTAGGTTTACTCGGAAAGGATCTTTAACAAAACACATGAGAAAACACACAGGAGAGAAGCCTCATAAATGTGATGTTTGTTCATCTACATTTACATTAAAACAAACTTTACAACAACACATGAGATTGCATACAGGTGAGATACAAAAGCCGTATAAATGTGATGTTTGTGAATCTACATTTACAACTAAATATGTTTTACAAAGTCACATGAGACTACATTCAGGAGAGAAGCTTTATAAATGTGATGTTTGTGGATCTGCATTTTCAACTAAATATGTTTTACAAAATCACATGAGAATACATACAGGAGAGAAGCCTTATAAATGTGATGTTTGTGCGTCTGCATTTATAGTTAAACATCATTTACGAAATCACATGAGAATACATACAGGAGAGAAACCTTATAAATGTGATGTTTGTGGATCTATGTTTACAAACAAAGGAACTTTGATAATACACATTAGAATTCACACAGGAGAGAAACCTTATAAATGTGATGTTTGTGGATCTATGTTTAGAAAGAATGATACATTAAAAAATCACAAGAGAATACATACAGGAGAGAAGCCTTATAAATGTAATGCATGTAAGTCTTCATTTACAGCGAAAGGACAGTTAACAAGACACATGAGAATCCATACAAGAGAGAAGACTTATAACTGTGATGAATGTATGTCTAAGTTTACACAGAAAGGAACTTTGATAAAACACATGAGAATACATTCGGGAGAAAAGCCTCATAAATGTAATTTATGTACTACTTCATTTACAGAGAAAGGATTGTTGAGAAATCACATGAGAATTCATACAGGAGAGAAGCCTTATAAATGTGATTTATGTATGTCTTCCTTTACTGAGAAGAGAACTTTAATAAATCACATGAGTGTGCATACTGGAGAGAAGCCATATAAATGTGATATATGTACGTCTTCATTTAAAAGAAAAGGATCATTAACAGAACATATGAGGAAACATTCTGAAGGAAAGATAGTATCTGATAATTAACTTTACGTGAATATGTTTATTTGTTCTAATGAGGTATAGTATGACAATATTAACCTGAGCTTGACCTTTATATAATATATTAAACTCAGTATTTACTGTCTATATTTGTCTTTGTAAATCATGCTTTATCGGAAGCTTTCGGAAAAATGCATGTATTAAGCAATTAGTTGTGTTTTCATCAGAATAAATACTTCAGTTTAAAACTGTGCCACAACATTGCAGATTTGCATTAAAAGTTCAATAACATGCCATGTTTACAAAATTTGTATTATAGTCACATGGGTTGTATTACCATGTGCAAGCATATGGAGACTAATGATTTAATGTAAGTGTAAAGCCTGTAATTATTATGATAAGGAAGTTCAAGCTCTGGTTAATATTGTCACACTATATATACATAGAAATTAGTTCCCATGACTAATTGGGAATTTTCAGGAAGGGAAACATAGTTGGTCTTTGTACAAAGGACTATATCATGTAAGATAGCTGTCAGTCAATGATTTAGGTATGTGCCTAGTAACTGGTTAACAGCAGCTTCTGAATAAAGAAATTAAGCTGTTCCAGGAATGGTGAGTAGGTTGACTGACCACCATGATTATGACCATGACACTGTGTTGTTACAAAATAAAACCTTACCCAAAAAATTGGTCCCTCATCAGGGGTCTCTAGTTTAACCTACTCCTATGTGCCAGATGCTGTAAGAATCTAGTTATTGCTTGAGCAGACCAGGGTCATCACTTTAATCACTTTTTTAAATATTTAACTGTATAAATGTGTAGATTTTTGTGTCTTTTGTTTAATTCTAATATATTATATAACTTGTTCACATTGACCTGTGACAGAGGATATTTTTAACATCATTATATAGCTTGTTCACATTACCCTGTGACAGAGGATGTTTTTATCATCATTATATAACTTGTTCACATTGACCTGTGACAGAGGATGTTTTTATCACCATTATATAACTTGTTCACATTGACCTGTGACAGAAGATGTTTTTAACATCATTATATACCTTGTTCGCATTGACCTGTGACAGAAGATGTTTTTAACATCATTATATACCTTGTTCACATTGACCTGTGACAGAGGATGTTTTTAACATCATTATCAGCGATATTTTTAGAAATGAATTCAATGGGTCCGACAGGACTCGCATGTTTTAAAACAATGGGTCCATGACAGAAACAATGGGTCCCTGCATCAGGGTTGGACAGTTTTTGCCGCATGGCGGAAAAAACCATGGAAATAACCGGAAAAAACTGGCAAGGAAAAAATAGGGTGGCAAAAACTGGAAAAAACTGGCAAAAATTAAATATCTCAAATTTAAAAAGAAATGTTCATAAATTTGTATTTTTAATTGATTGACAATCCTAATAGCTTTCATATTACATGTAATTTGCTGATGCAGTAATAAAACATACATATTATAAATAATATTCATGTTTGTGTCCAGGGTTGGAGTTTTTGCCGTTGGAAAAAAGTCAATGAAATATCTGGTGAAAAAAATTGAAAAACTAAATAGTGTCTTAATTTCAAAATGAAATATTCATGAATTTGTATTCAAAACTGATTGAAAGTGCTAATTACTTCCATATAAAGTGTAAAATTGACTGATACAGTAATAATCATGCTTGTGCCCAGGATGTGAAGTTTTTGTCAATGGAAAAATCAGAAAGGAAAAATTGAGTGGCAAAAGTAGGGAAAACTATACTTTTATATTTAAAAAGAAATATTTTTACTAATTTGATTTTAAAACTGATTAAGAATGCTAATTATTTTAGTGTTAAAAGAAATTGAATAATAATTATAGCAATAAAGAAAAGATTTTTGCTCAGGGTTGGAAGATTTTGCCTCTGGATGTCTGGTCGAAAAAAGAAAGAAAAAAAAACAGGGTGGCTAAAAAGCCTTTCTCAGAATTTATAGGGGAATGATTATATTTTTTTAACTTATTAAAAATACTAATTACTATAAATAAATGTTAAATATTATATTGAATGACACAAAATAATCCATAAACAATACATTTGTGCCCATATCATGATCAACCACAAATTAACAATCGACTCATTTTTATGACAGGTATACATTTCGCTTTACAGACATGGTATATTTTATCATAAGTTGCATAACCCAATGACATGAGGTCCCTAATTGTATGAACTTTCTCCCATTTTTATTCACATTGAATAAATTTGCCTTTATTTGAAACAAATTTGTATGCATTTGACAGACAACTCTGGGTCCCAATGAGCAGGGTCCTAGATTCATCCTAGAGCTTTATATGATGGACAATTTTTTCATTTATTTTTGTCATTTAAAATTGTATTTATATTTAGAGTTTGTAAATAAACCATCAACAAATAACAATCATTAGTATTTGCATTGGTCAAATGTGTTAAACAAGCACAGCATTGAGCAAAATAAAATTATTTTGGAGTTTTTTCCATTTTTGCCGGTTTTTTCCAGTTTTTGCCGGTTTTTGCCAGCGGAAAGGAAAAAACTCATTTTTGCCGGCAAAAACCCAACCCTGCCCTGCATATACAATCAAACATCCAGCTACATGTCTTTATGAACTTTCACTTTTAATAACAGTGTAAACTCAATAAATCATGTATCACTTTCAAAACTGCAGGAAAGCAAAACAATAAATTGAAATTAAGATTTCCATGTTTTATTGACTCAGACTCAGTCTGTACCAAAGACTTCAAACTATCAGTAAAAAGGCATATCTGGTCAGACTTTCTGTCTGCCCAAATAATCAGTTGACAAATGGAATAATTATGTAAAAATTGAAAAGTTGCTGAAATGTTTATATCATACACCAAACAAACTATGTTTATTTTAGGATGCAACCTAAGTCTTGTGATTTTTTTAATTTCTTTGGGTAAGAAATCTCAAGAATTATCCAACATGTGTCTCTAACTCAGGCTTCAAAAGTTAATAGTCAATGACTCATATGACAACATTTAAAGAATCAAAAATATTTCTCAAGCAAGAGTCCAAAATGTTGTATAAATGATGGTGGAAATCAGTCCATAATAATAAATATTATTGATAATGCATTTAGTTGATATACATTGTATTTCACAACTCTTTAGATGCTTTTGTATACAACCACCAACAGTCATTTTATTTACCCTGAATGCATCTTTCAGTAATTCTGGTGGTTTTTCATGAGAAAACTTGGATATTACAATTATTTGATAACACAATTCACAAAATAAGTAATTTATTCTTATCAACTTATTTAACCGTATAAATGTCCATTCAGTTGACATATTTTTCAAGTTAATCAAGTTGATAAAAAATTGTCAAATGAAAAAATCTTTCTTTTTTTAAAATGTTCATAACGTATCGAGTACGAACATTATTGAGGACGAATGTTTCACGGTGCAGATCGTCATCATGTTAAAACAATGATACAGGATGGATTCAACGATCATATAATTGAGAAACCATCATAAAACATAGACATTTAGGTGTGTTTTTGTTGAAATGATATTCGCTGTTTGTTAAAAGCTATTCGCAAAATTGATTTAAGCTTAAAGTACTGTGGGAAAAGATTTCTTTCGTTACGATGATTGAAATCCGTACTTGCATAGGTTTCGTATAACCCTTGAATTCGGATACTTTGGGGTAGTTAGTAACTAATGGCATTTAACAGTCTAAGTTTCAACTTTCATGCTTATGCACATTCACAGACTTTACAGCTATTACACTTAGTCATCGAGCTCAGGAAATTAGTAATGCCTCTAGTGGGATTTGAACCCAGGACCTCTCGATCCCTGAGCGTGAGTCCTACCACTGAACCATTGCTCCTACAGAAAAATGTTATGTTTATTTTTATATATTTAACATTAGTGATTACAATGCTAGTTGTTCAAGGTGGCCAGCTGACCTAGACAGCTTTCACGGCATTATTGCCAGAATTCTCTTACCCTGACATGTGCAATTGAACAGATATAGAACTTTATTATACTAACTATGTTTAACACTGTCATGATTGTGTCAACACCTTGATAGCTTGACTATGTTAATATATAATGTTGTCTTCAAGTCATACATCATTACATGTTATCAAATAATTCCATGGCCCAATGGAACTGAACACTCAACTTTTTGAGTCATAAGTTGACACTCTACCACATCCCCATAAAAGCTGTCTTTAAGGCAGGGAGCATGATGACATATTATAATTTTGCTACATATACATTACCTTGAAAGGGGAAAGTATTCCCTTATTATATTTTTTCTACTTAGTGTTTTTAACACAAAATTAATGTTATCTTTCTTAATCACTTACACTTAATCACTTAATGTCTACCGCCATTATGGACTATGTCCATACAAACACATGGGTTTTTAGGAGGCAGTTTTTTTGTACACTCTTCATTATATCTGGTGCTATTATCTTCATTATGTAATATATTACATTTGAATACTGTTTCATTGATTTGACACTATATTATTACTACATGGTTGGTGCACACTTAAAACTATATACACTATTTACATAATAATGTCACTCTAATGCCAATTGGTATTGATTTTTAATGTCATGTTTATACTGTTCCTAAACATTTTGCATCGAATTTGTCATTTCCTATCCAATCTTTCTTTCAGATGATTGTACATGTACTTGAAGTAGGAGATATTCTAAGTGTATAAAGATAAAATAACACTTTTAATGAAGTAAGCTGTAAATATTAGACTTTTTGTCTATATAATTCAAAGATGGATGGTAGAGAACAAAAAAGAGCAAAGCTTTATAAATGTGAAGTTTGTACATCTACATTTACATCTAAGCAAAACTTACATCATCACATGAGAATACACACAGGAGAGAAACCTTATAAATGTGATGTTTGTTCATCTGCATTTACATTTAAACAAACTTTGCTAATTCACATGAGAGTACATACAGGAGAGAAGCCTTATGAATGTGATGTGTGTAAGTCTAAGTTTAGACAGAAAGGATGTTTATTAGATCACATGAGAATACATACTGGAGAGAAACCTTTTAAATGTGATCTGTGTAATTCTAGGTTTTCACTGAAAGGAACTTTAAGAAATCACATGAGAATACATACAGGAGAGAAACCTTATGAATGTGATGTGTGTTCAGCTAGGTTTACAAAGAAAGATGGTTTAACAAGACACATGAGAATACATACAGGAGAGAAGCCTTATAAATGTGATGTTTGTACATCTAGATTTACTTGTAAAGGATCTTTAACAAAACACATGAGAAAACACACAGGAGAGAAGCCTCATAAATGTGATGTTTGTTCAACTACATTTACATTAAAACAAACTTTACAAAAACACATGAGATTGCATACAGGTGAGATACAAAAGCCGTATAAATGTGATATTTGTGCATCTACATTTACAACTAAATATATTTTACAAAGTCACATGAGACTACATTCAGGAGAGAAGCTTTATAAATGTGATGTTTGTGGATCTGCATTTTCAACTAAATATGTTTTACAAAATCACATGAGAATACATACAGGAGAGAAGCCTTATAAATGTGATGTTTGTGCGTCTGCATTTATAGCGAAACATCATTTACGAAGTCACATGAGAATACATACAGGAGAGAAGCCTTATAAATGTGATGTTTGTGGATCTATGTTTACAAAAAAAGAAACTTTGATAATACACATTAGAATTCATACAGGAGAGAAACCTTTCAAATGTGATGTTTGTGGATCTATGTTTAGAAAGAATGATACTTTAAAAAATCACAAGAGAATACATACAGGAGAGAAGCCTTATAAATGTAATGCATGTGAGTCTTCCTTTACAGAGAAAGGACAGTTAACAAGACACATGAGAATCCATACAGGAGAGAAGCCTTATAACTGTGATGAATGTATGTGTAAGTTTACACAGAAAGGAACTTTGATAAAACACATGAGAATACATACAGGAGAAAAGCCTCATAAATGTAATTTATGTACTTCTTCATTTAAAGAGAAAGGATCCTTAAAAATTCACATGAGAATTCATACAGGAGAGAAGCCTTATAAATGTGATTTATGTATGTCTTCCTTTACTGAGAAGAGAACTTTAATGAATCACATGAGTGTGCATACTGGAGAGAAGCCATATAAATGTGATATATGTACGTCTTCATATAAAAGAAAAGGAGCATTAACAGAACATATGAGGAAACATTCTGAAGGAAAGATAGTATCTGATAATTAACTTTACATGAATATGTTTATTTGTTCTAATGAGGTATAGTATGACGATATTAACCTGAGCTTGAACTTTATATAATATATTAAACTCAGTATTTACTGTCTATATTTGTCTTTGTAAATCATGCTTTATCGGAAGCTTTCGGCAAAATGCATGTATTAAACAATTAGTTGTGTTTTCATCAGAATAAATACTTCAGTTTAAAACTGTGCCACAACATTGTAGATTTGCATTAAAAGTTCAATAACATGCCATGTTTACAAAATTTATATTATTGTCACATGGGTTGTATTACCATGTACAAGCATATGGAGACTCTTGATTTGATGTAAGTGTAAAGTGTGTAATTATTATAAGGAAGTTCAAGCTCTGGATAATATTGTCACACTATATATACATAGAAATTTTAATGTTTGAACCATTAGTTCCCATGACTAATTGGGAATTTTCAGGAGGGGAAACGTTGTTGATCTTTGTACAAAGAACTATATCATGTAAGATAGCTGTCAGTCAATGATGGAGGTATGTGCCTAGTAACTGGTTAACAGCAGCTTCTGAATAAAGAAATTAAGCTGTTCCAGGAATGGTGAGTAGGTTGACTGACCACCATGATTATGACCATGACACTGTGTTGTTACAAAATAAAACCTAACCCAAAAAATTGGTCCCTCATCAAGGGTCATTAGTTTTACCTACTCGTATGTGCCAGATGCTGTAAGAATCTAGTTATTGCTTGAGCAGTCCAGGGTCATCGCTTTAATCTTTTTTTTAAATATTTAACTGTATAAATGTGTAGTTTTTGTGTCTTTTGTTTAGTGCTAATATATTATATAACTTGTTGACATTGACCTGTGGCACTGGATGTTTTTATTATCATTATAACTTGTTCACATTGACCTGTGACAGAGGATGTTTTTATCATCATTATATAACTTGTTCACATTGACCTGTGAGTCTGTGACATAGGATGTTTTATCACCATTATATAACTTGTTCACATTGACCTGTGACAGAGGATGTTTTTATCATCATTATATAACTTGTTCACATTGACCTGTGACATAGGATGTTTTTATCATCATTATATAACTTGTTCACATTGACCTGTGACAGAGGATGTTTTATCACCATTATATAACTTGTTCACATTGACCGGTGACAGAGGATGTTTTTATCATCATTATATAACTTGTTCACATTGACCTGTGACAGAGGATGTTTTTATCATCATTATATAACTTGTTCACATTGACCTGTGACAGAGGATGTTTTTATCACCATTATAACTTGTTCACATTGACCTGTGACAGAGGATGTTTTATCACCATTATATAACTTGTTCACATTGACCTGTGACAGAGGATGTTTTTATCATCATTATAACTTGTTCACATTGACCAGTGACAGAGGATGTTTTTATCACCATTATATTACTTGTTCACATTGACCTGTGACAGAGGATGTTTTTTTAACATCATTATATAACTTGTTCACATTGACCTGTGACAGGATGTTTTTATCATCATTATAACTTGTTCACATTGACCTGTGACAGAGAATGTTTTTTTATCATCATTTTATAACTTGTTCACATTGACCTGTGACAGAATGTTTTATCATCATTATAACTTGTTCACATTGACCTGTGGCCATCTCTTCCTACTATAGGTTTCCTGGACACTTTTCTATTGCCAGTACTAATTTACCATACCACGAGGCCGAAACTGATGTTTAGGGTATGGCCATGGCTTACATGGATTATATAAATATATTAAACATAATTTGATTAAGAAACATATTGACATTCTGTATTTTAGTAAATTCAGACATTGTTTAACAAACTGTTCATTCTATTAACAAGAAAAATCAGTGGCACATTTCACAAAAAATCTTATGATAAAAGTCATTGTAGGTCAAAAGCAAGAAACATTAATAGTAAGGTCACTTTTTAGCCTTTATGTTCCAAATAGTACTGAATTATGTAGAATATTATATACATTTGAATATCATATCATACTTGTGTTCACTATCCTTCTGACTTTGAACTGCAAATTTTTTTTCGGCGCAGCTGTCTAAGCCAACTTTTGACCTATATTTTAACCAATACAATTTGCTCTACCATAGCTGTTTTTCCAATGAAATTCTTTTACGGTATAGAGAAATGGATAAAACATAAAATCATTGGCTATTTGTGATAAACAGGTGTGTAGCACGTACAGTAGCTGCTGACTATTTACTCTGTGTATTATGAGTGACTCACTAGTCACTATGCTAATTGATCATACATTTGTGGTACGCACCTTGGGGTATAACTAAACTGCGAATACAATTGTATGACTCGGCGCACGCTTGGAATGGGTTTTTATTTTGCCATATGTGGGCCGCCATTTAGCATTTTTATCAATTTTTTTAATGTTTGCCAGAAAATAACATATAAATTGTTTGGTCATTCTGGGAAGAAGTGATTTTTTATCGAAAATCATGGCATTGTTATTAAAGATGTTTTTAATTTTAGAATCAGACAGATTTTCATATTTGACAAATCAACAAAATGGCAATATATTCAAACAAAAATTGTCAGTTGAGACTGAATTGCAATTTCGGACAAATTACACTTGACCTAGAGTTAATACATGTACACTGTACATGACCAACATTTAAACTTCAAACCATTGAAAATTAACCCAGCAGAGCGCCGAATATCTTTTTTAAAGATATTTCTTGTTTTAATTGACTTACAATAACTTTTTTCGTAAGATTTTTTATGAAAAGGTGCGCTGTGCATTATAAATTTTAAAAATTGTGGCTTGTTATATATTAAGCAACTGCTAAAAGAAAAATGCTTATTTTAAAGTTACATGTATTATCTTTTTCCTTTAAATCCTTAACATACTTTATTATTTGTATGATATTGGAATTCAGGGTTGATGAGGCCTTTCCTATGGCATTTTAACCAAATACTCGGCCATTATGGGAAAAACATAGCCTTTATGAAATACCTCGGCTATTATGAGATTCAGACATATTGATTGGTTCAAAATTTCAGAATGGCCGAGTTTTCTTATAAAGGCTGTGCTTTATTGAATATTGGTACAATCTAAGTGTTTTTGATTGTTAACCCTTTAGTGATTTCCTTTATCTATGTTACTTTTTCACAAATAGTATAATTTATTAATAATTATTATATACTAGAACATCATGCAAAGACTTAATTTTTAACATTATATTGAATACATGTATGTATATATATGGCTTGTTTGCCAACTTCCATACATTCCATATTATTGTCATATTGCTAATGTTGTTAATAGTGCTACAATATTAACCTTAGCTTAAACTACCATTGTTTATACAATAGGTCGCTTATTGTAATAACTACACTATATATTTATTGAATCCTCCATATTGGAGATAATAACATATTTACAAGGTTATGCATATGTATAATATTATGTTCATTATATAAAACAATTATATTAAACAATTATATTAAATAGAATCCATGTAGATGTATGAATAACAGGAATGAAAATATACTATTATAGCATACTATTACATAATAGATGAAACCTATATAACAACATTACATGTACATGTACTTATACAGAATTTAGTATTCTATAGTATTATTTATGTATGACCATACCTCACCACATATTACTCTAATTAACAAGAAATCTAATTTGGAACAAAATATTCAAGTTGTGAAAGTTTAAACTTACATTGAATCGTACCTGTAGTCTATTAGGTTCCAGTTATTATGGGTCTTCCGTTAGCTTGAGAATTGATAAATATTTGGATGCTCATGTAGATTTTATTTCTCGGTACTCTCACATTCCCCACATTAGCAATTATTTGAAGTAGCATTTTGTATTAAGCATCATATAATGTAATTGAATAAATGTTATAATTGTACATATACTAGGACGAAAAAGAAACGCCGGGTAACCTATAATGATTGTTTTAAGGGATAAATTGTATTATTGGATTATTATATTTATTTTTGTATGAAATGTCATCTGTATGGAACCAGCTGTTGAAGTTTCAATCGATTTCCGATGCTGATTATGTGAAAAAATACCCCCTTTTAACGATGACCCTTCTTGTTTTGCGAAACACTGCCGGACATGTGTTGCATATTTTATGTACCCAGCGTTTCTTTTTCGTCCTAGTATATACCAATTCTGGAAACTAATAAATAGTGCTAATGTTATATTTTCATAAGAGTTTTATGTTTTTATACAGATCCCAGGTGAAATACCAACAAGGTACATGCTAGTGGTTGACAGTAGTAGCACCTTAAATGCAGAATTCATATTTAAATACGCATTATCATGACAAACAAAGACAGTATAAATGACTATTGTGACTAATAGACACTATAAAGTCTTATGCTTTTATAAATGACCTTCAGGTGTTTTTCTATGTGAAAGTACATATTTTCTATGCTATTTTAAGCTTTTAGAAAAAAAACGCATTAATTTTTTCTTCGCTTTTCGCTTACTTCTCAAAATACAAAATATGGGAAAAAGTATTTTTATTTTTTCATCCCTCATTTTTATTTTATAATTTTATATATACATGTATATTTATAATTTTTTTTTGGACAAAATCCATAGAACATGATCAATTTGTTGTGGCCTAATACAAAATAAACATTATTATTGTTGTTGTTGTTTCTTGTTCATATTGACTTGAGACCAGGAATCTTAACATTATTATGGTTGGTTCACATTAACCTGAGATCAGGAATCTCAACATTAATAAGGTTGGTTCACATTGACCTGAGACCAAGAATCTCTACATTATTATGGTTGGTCCACATTGACCTGAGACCAGGAATCTCAACATTATTATGATTGGTTCACATTGACCTGGTAACTAGAATCTCAACATTATTATGGTTGGTTCACATTGACCTGGTGCCAGGAATCTCAACATTATTATGGTTGGTTCACATTGACCTGAGATCAGGAATCTCTACATTATTATGGTTGGTTCACATTGACCTGGTAACTGGAATCTCAACATTATTATGGTTGGTTCACATTGACCTGAGATCAGGAATCTCTACATTATTATGGTTGGTCACATTGACCTGGTGCCAGGAATCGCCACATTATTATGGTTGGTTCACATTGACCTGAGATCAGAAATCTCTACATTATTATGGTTGGTTCACATTGACCTGGTGCCAGGAATCTCCACATTATTATGGTTGGTTCACATTGACCTGAGATCAGGAATCTCTACATTATTATGGTTGGTTCACATTAACCTGAGACCAGGAATCTCAACATTATTATGGTTGGTTCACATTAATCTGAGACCAAGAATCTCAACATTATTATGGTTGGTTCACATTAACCTGATATCAGGAATCTCAACATTATTATGGTTGGTTCACATTGACCTGGTACCAGGAATCTCTACATTATTATGGTTGGTTCACATTGACCTGGTACCAGGAATCTCTACATTATTATGGTTGGTTCACATTGACATGGTGCCTGGAATCTCCACATTATTATGGTTGGTTCACAACAAATATAAAAAACATCGTTGTCATCACATTTGAACATGAAGTAGATATTTGTATGAGATAGGTAGGATGAAAATGAAATAATGTGGAATAAAGATGAACATAAAAGTTGGCAGACTCAGCAGACACAGCAGAAGGAACGATATTAATACACTCACACTGAAAATACACACATCAGGAAAGGTGTTACCGTGTTTCATGACCTGGTAACACGCGTAAACGTAAATATGTTATGAAAACCTTTCGGTCATATAAGACACGAGAAAACCGTCGTCATATGAAAAGGGAGACAATTCAGTACATAACATATCACAAACTCCTCTCAGTGCTTACGCCACGCTTTGCTACTTAGTCACTGCCACCACGTAAATCATGTGACAATAGTTATACTATCTACATTTGTATTTATAGAATGCCCACACTTCTCATAGCGCTTACGTCACGCTTAGTTATTTCTACAAATTGATAATAAAAAACTACTTTTTATCTTTATGTACTTTGAACATCATATTTTACTTAGAGAAGTCTAAAATCATAGAAAATAATGAATTGTTAAAGAAAAGATGAAAAAAAGTTTTTCGGCTCTCAGAGAGACGAATTTTACTTGTGGTGGCAGTGGTTATTGATTTGATAAAGGGAGATAACCGCTGCGGGAAGTTTGAACATATCAAAACGTTGAGTTATATCCCTTTGATTAATAAGAGTTACTGTAGTGCCGGGGGAAATATTGGAATATTCAGAACGTTACTGAATAATCGAATGTTGAAAAACGAAAACGAATAATCGAACACTCGTAGCAGTTTGATGTGAGATGTATCAACTCGCTTCGCTTGTTAATGAATCCCATATCAAACAGCTACTCATGCTACCTATAGGGCCGATTGCATAATTCAAGTTTTATTTAGTCTAGTTTAAGCCATAGTCCGGGACTCACCAGCCTCGAGTTTATCTCTCAATTGCATAATTCAAGTTTAATTTTGTTTTAGCTATATGTTGTCTAAGACTATCTATCCGGGTGATAACAGACCTTGAGCTTTGTTAGTCTTCAGGTAGGATAAACAATAATTGGAGTTTTTTTCATTGCACCGAAAAAATACCACTTAATCATGAGAATTTCGTGCTTGAACATTGATAATTTTGTATAAAAATTTGAATCGATCGATTAACAGTGTAATTATCGAATACATGCAAATGTAGACATTATTGAAATAAAAATGTTGTTATTTATGTGCGACTGATTTTCTTTCTGTGATTGTCTTGAAAAGGCAAGCGCAAAAACAAATGGCAGAAAACCAAAAAAATGGCTTTATAACCTGTACTTTAATAATATTTTCTGTATAAAATCCATTAACTAATTGTCATATATATCTTTATTGCCTCCATTTTCTGGAGATTTACATAGTAATTACAAACATATATATATATATATATATATATATATATATATATATATATATATATATATATATATATATATAGTGAACAAATAGAATATAAGAGAAAAGTACATGTTTGTAAGTAGAAATACAGAAAATGTTATGTACAATAAATTGAAAATGTAACAAAGACAGTTGTAAATGAATTAATCCAGGAAGCAAATGGATAACGCGAAACGAAAACGAATCCATTCGCAAAGAAAATAAGTTTACATGATAGTTACAGAAAAAGTTAAGTATCGTCATAAAGAACAGATCTAATAAGAACATGACATAATGACAGGTATCTTGGGAACAGATTAATGTCAATACAGTTACAAAAGGTACAGTCTAATTTTCCAAGCATGTAAGCAAAGATATCTTCCTTGCTACAATAACAAGATTTGTTCATTAATAAATGAATTGTATGTTGTTATGCCCAGTTTAATTGCACATTCAGAGAGCTCTCATACAGATACTTTTAAGGTTCCTCAGTTGAAGGCTGAATGAAACTATTTTTTCGGATGTTAATATTTAGTAAGCCTGATGTTGAGACTGCAAAATTTTAAAGTACAAATTCATTGTTACGCTTTTTTTCGAACCTTCAAGCAGATAAATGCCCCTAGGTATATTCCAAGAAATATATTCGTCTGTCGGACCATTTTAAGACTTTCGCAAGAAGGTCTTACCTATAAATCACAAAATGAAAACTTTCAACAAAATTCCTTACGAGATAAACCGGAGGAGTAATATACAAGGGTTGATTCTTAGACATTCGCTGTACCTATCTTCACTCTGTGCTATTTGTTCATTACAATGCTATTAACTTGCCATTTATACAACCAGAGACATAGATAACATATATTATATTTGGCAAATTGACATTATGAAGTAATGGTAAAATCCGAGTAATCCAACATATTGGACCTACCTATTTGACGAGTATACAATGAGATTAACTGACTAAAGTCCCTTATTGTATTTATTATACTTCTATTAAAATCATACATGTAGTCTCATAGCAACACGTGCATGGCTGATGCGCATATGTACAGCATGTCAAATTTTTGGGTTTGACACCTTGACCAATCTGAAATACTCTTATTATCAACCAATTAAGTTGAATAATAATTAAAAAGGAAACAAAACAACCTTTTCCTGTGTTAATTGATAAATAATTATCTGATGGCTTGACACATTGAGTAGACGTTAAAATTTTGCAATTATAGATAAAGTAGACATGTATGATTGACATCAATAATTACCGATTATCCTGAGGAATTTATTATTTGAAATGAGAGGAAATAATTTTATCAACAAAAGGCAAAGTTTTACGCATGATTTCTTTGATAAAATTATATATCTAAAACATCAACACATACTCAAAAGACTTAAAGAGACAACCATAAGTTTAATACCAAATACGATTACCTAATATGGCATAAAAATACACATCATAATACAAGTATACCCCGATATGTGACTGAAGCAAATCAGCTATGACGGTAGACTTGTATCCTCGGTGTTGGTTCGAATCTTATTAAGGAGCCATTCTTTTGTTGTTATTGTTTAATATGCTGTGAAAATTATTATATTTTTTGTTGTGAAAAAATATTGAGTATAATTTTTGTTTTATTTTAATGAATAAGTTTTAATTTTCTATATATGTGAATCCTATATTTTTCATTATGAATATTTTGTATAAAATTCTTTAAGAGATTAAGGTAAAAGATAAAAGTGTCAATTAAGCTAATTTAACATAGTCTGTCAAAATAATAGGGGTTAGACTGTTAATTGCTGTCAAAACAGTCAAAGCAACATAAAAAGGGTCCTTTTCCAGCTGACAATTATCAGATTTCAGCTTTGCTGATTGACCACACCTTTTTCACAACTAGGCTTGGGGCCGGCTACGGTTGGTTGGAGGCAATAAAGATATATGTTATATTGAAAAAACATTTCATACGGTTGGACGATTACGGACAATGAATGTATTACACAAATATGTTCAACTAAATACATATTATATTTACATGTACGTGCTTCTTAAGAAGTACATATTGACATTCTAATAAGTTCAGGTTGAAGTTCGAATGGAAATAGTTTGGATACTTAAGCTAAATTTTTAATGTGAGTATTATATTTTATACATTGCATTTTTATTAATGTTGTTAATCTGTTCATATTTTAATGTACAAATGTATCATCTCTATATCAAGTCACAGATGGTGCCAATATCACGTGACACCTTGTAATTAGTGTTGGACATACATGTACTATAATAGCGCGCGCTCAAGGTATGGGGTTTTCTTCTATAACTTTAACTTAAACTATACATTTGACATATTGCTCGATTATAAATGAAATAATCTGTGGAATGAAAGATTCATAATGGCCTCTATATCTGAACTTAAATATTGTTTATTTCTTCGTATTCAACCGTCAGTGGCGCAACCATCAACTCTGCTGATTCAAAAACTCGTCTTTGGTTAGATAATTCTTGTATATAAATACGACCATGCATCTATTGATTGACCATAATGATTCGTAGTTTTTAAAATGTTCAAGTTGTAGTTTTTATACTCTTAGGCCTCAACAAGTTGATGATATGTTCTACGGATTTTTCTAGAAAACAATGGGGCGAGCGAGCGAAGAAAAAAATCAAAAAATCTTAATTTAGTTGCTTTATATAGCGGTTTGACCAAATTTTTATGAGCGAGCGAGGAAATAAAAATATATTTTTTGTAAAAACCGTCAAAATTAAGGTGCGAGCGAATCCATAGAACATATTATCAATTTGTTGTGGCCTTAGCTTTTAATTGATACACGTATAGTCAAAGTTATGATTTATGTTTATGGTAAGCAGTTGCTTTTAAAATCTTGTCTATGTTTTTCAAAAAAGTTACTGCATTTTTATTCTCTGTGCCCCCTATATGTTTAATTGTTACATTCAATATGATCTATCAGTCTTACGCTTTGCTGTTTTAATTTTTTGTTATTGTGCTTTATATGTGCATAAATGTATGCCTAATTCTAAAATGCTTTCATTATGCGTGCATAGTGTCTTTCTTTGTAAAAAGTTTTTATAAATGTATTGTTTTATGTTGTTTTAATGTATGTTTATGTGTTATATGTATAGTCGGTTCAAAAGACCAGCAAGGGCTTATGTTTATTGTTTTTGGTATACTTGCCGACTCAAAATAAAGAATTATCTTATTCGTGCGTACTAAAGAATTGTAGTGAATATCTAAATCAAAGGGGTTAATGTATGCACCACTGACAGTTAAAAATTAGCAATACAAAGTCCCATTTTTTGAGTATTACACTTTATAAGTAGAAAAAGTCTTGGTCATCTATAATCTTGTCCATTCGCAAATATGCGTAGAAGATCGCCGATAAGTTCCGAATGGATCTACAATCGTACGGGGAATCATACTTCAATAATTTACGCAGTATGATTTTATGAGTTAATTTTATTTTATGATAGTTTATGATAGATACTCTTCCAGAAAGACAACAATGGCGACTGGGGGTGGCAGTTACAGAAGTGGTCGATCTAGAAGAACCAGAAGTGACGACATTGTGTTAGGGTATGACGTCACATTTGTGCAAGAGGTGGAAAAGAAATATACTTGTGCAGTATGTCTCCTTGTGATCAGGGATGCCATACAAACGCCCTGTGGACACAGATTTTGCCAGAACTGTATTGAAAGAGTTGCAGGGTAGGTATAAAGATACATTTCATGGCGTTTGTGCTCATTTCTCTTGTTAAGCCAAGAGAACAATTTCTACCCAGAGTTACATACCCTGTTAGCACACCATGCAGCCAATGGGACTGTTAATCCGGAGAAGTCGATTCGTTTCTGTACGAGACCAAAGTACCTTAGTAGAGTTTGGTATCGAAAATATTTTCTACTGCCTCTCTTTAGCCAACCATTGTATAGTAAAAGGCAACTGTCAGCTTCTGCCATTGGTATCTGCAGAGGTCTGTTTAATACGCGTGTTTTAAGAAATCCAAGCCACTCATGGAAAGTGAGTTGGCAACGTGACCCTAGCTATACGACGCCATATGTCTCATGAATTGCAAATGTGAATTTACCTTCACATTAATTCGCATAAGATTTTGCAGTATTATGAATTGGAGTGTCTCAGTTTTGTTCGTAAAATCCATTGGATATTGCTAAAAGTACGAGTTGAAAACATAACTTGTGGATTCCTGATAGGACAAAACAGCTAGTACACTGTCCTGATATAGTTTGTATATATTACGACGATTAAAAAAGTAGTATCTCTAACGCTCGTAATGTTCGTTTGGACGCTGCGGTGAGTCGTTTTCAATAAAAGTTAAAGTTCATAGACCACACGAAGTAGTTCAGTATTTCTACAATTTAATCCAATATTCATAAAGTAACAGTTGTCACAAAGTTATTAAAGTTCGCAATAAACCAATATTTACTAGAATACTATTAAAGTCACAAAGAGCATATAACACACAGATCAACAAATGATTCTTTCTTCTTTAACTAAAATGTGGTTGGTCTTATATAGCATAATCAGAACAATAAACAATTTCATTAGCTGATAAATATTTAGATAATCAAAATAATTACTTAGAAGTTTGACAATAAACTACCGGAAGACAGGTGCAATCAGCATAGTAAATCTAGTTATGACATACTGACACATCTTAAAATGCCTAAAACTATTAGTTAAAAGATAAGGTGATAATAATGATAAATATCAAAAGTGACTGTCGCGTTCAATACCTAAGGACATATAAACTAAAATAGGTTTACAATGTTATGACATGCCAAAATAATGCATTTTAAAAAAAATGAAAATATTCGTTTTAATAATTTCCCTCCACTACAAAAATCTTTGTTCCACAAAGTTAAAATAAACTGTATTGATTTCGATCAAAATTTCCTTCACAATTAGAAATAATTTGATATAAGAGGACACAACACACTAAAATGTTTGTCATCACAAAGAACACATGTACGGCCACCAAGTCTATTAGCATTACAGAATTCTGGGTCATGATACTTGCCACTACCGCAAACTTGGCAATAAAATTTCTGCAAGTAAAGTTTTTCTTTTTTATGGAGTGAGTACGATGCATTTTTAAGAGCTGTTTCACATAAGATAGTCGAAATTCTACTTTGTTCTATTACTGCCGCTTTTATCACTCGACTGAAAATATCTTGTTTCTCGTCTTTATTTTGTTCAGATGTTTTGCCTGTAGTATTCGGTATTTCGTTCAGTTTTGTTTTCAGACCACTTATTTCAATTTCTAGGTCAGATATTCGTTTTTCTTGTGTTGATTTATCAATTCTAAGGGCTTTGTTCTCCACTTTTAATTCCTGTATTTGATCATAATCTTCAGGATCAGTATTAACCTGTACGGATGTTGTTGTTAATTTGATTTCATCATTATTCAGACACACAGTTTGTGAGAAAGCATTTTTCGTTTCTTGATTTTTCCGACACACACTTCGAACTTTATTTATCATTATATTTGGTTTGGAATTCCTCGATTTGCACAGATCCGCGTAATGTCCATAACGTCCACATTTGTAGCATTTCCTGTTTAGAGCCTTGCAAAAATGTCTAAAGTTTTTACACTCACCACAACGTCCACAATTGTTTTCTTCGTTTTTTCTCCACATAGATTGATTGGGAATTTCACGTCTCACAAAGGAATAACAGCGCCCATGACCAGTATAGTCTCTGCCCATGACAGTTGACGGCATATTTCTTATAAATCTTGAAGCACTCATGATTGTTCTATCGAAGACAGGGAATTTCATAAAGTTACTCGCTTGACTGTAGAGGTTAAAATTACCCGGATTCTCCACCAGTTATTACGACGATTAAAAAAGTAGTATCTCTAACGCTCGTAATGTTCGTTTGGACGCTGCGGTGAGTCGTTTTCAATAAAAGTTAAAGTTCATAGACCACACGAAGTAGTTCAGTATTTCTACAATTTAATCCAATATTCATAAAGTAACAGTTGTCACAAAGTTATTAAAGTTCGCAATAAACCAATATTTACTAGAATACTATTAAAGTCACAAAGAGCATATAACACACAGATCAACAAATGATTCTTTCTTCTTTAACTAAAATGTGGTTGGTCTTATATAGCATAATCAGAACAATAAACAATTTCATTAGCTGATAAATATTTAGATAATCAAAATAATTACTTAGAAGTTTGACAATAAACTACCGGAAGACAGGTGCAATCAGCATAGTAAATCTAGTTATGACATACTGACACATCTTAAAATGCCTAAAACTATTAGTTAAAAGATAAGGTGATAATAATGATAAATATCAAAAGTGACTGTCGCGTTCAATACCTAAGGACATATAAACTAAAATAGGTTTACAATGTTATGACATGCCAAAATAATGCATTTTAAAAAAAATGAAAATATTCGTTTTAATATATACATTGTAAACCAATTAGAATGCATTTTTCAATAAATGAATTATGTATATTGTTTATTTATTAACAGCCGAATGTCATCAACATGTAGATGTCCTGTAGACAACACTACTTTCAACTATCTGGAAGGGGTATGGATTTTAATACATTCATTTATATTCTGTCTTTGTTTTGTCCTAGAACAAACTTCCAGTTGCGGTTATTTCCCTTGCTACAAACGTAGTGAAGGATAATGTTAAAGTAAGTGGTGTACAAAATGCCTTTCTCATTTAAATGCATTCGGAATTCCTCGGTCATTTACTACTAATAACCTCGGACATATTAAGACACCATGTTGGGACTCATTTTGCGTAACATGGCGCAAAAATGCGTTATTCGGTGTTAAAGTGAACAAATCAACGATCGTTAGGGAAATGTCTAGATAATAAAATAAGTCTACTCAATGATATCACTTAACAATATTTAGCCTCATATTTAACATAAACATGTGTTCAGGAAGTCTTGTGTTTTTGTGTGTGTGACAAGAACTATTTTTCATAAACTGTCACGTGCTTCGCCTCGCGTATGTAGCCAAAAAACCCCGATATTCTTATCGTACTTCCTCATAATCTTCGAGATTATTCATTCAAAGAACGGTCGAGGTGTTCCGAATGTCAGTTGATGACTTATGGCTCAGTCCCATAAAATCGTCGCTTGTTGCGGACCCGTACGTGCAGGCAGCCGTAGGCCGGGGAAGCCTTGCGTATTTAGGTGACGGTACGCACATGGCACAAAACAACACACCCGTACGGAGCCATAGCTGGAAGATATGCAAGTTTCTTCCATACTCGGCCACGATTGTGTTCATGATTTGACTTTGAAACCGATACGTGTATCTATGGCTCATCTCACGGACCCTGGTAAAAACGTAACAGTCCGTACGGGTACTCAGGAGTTCGAACGAGTCCACTCTCCGTAAACAGATATCCTGTACAGCGCTGTCGTACAGGCTCTCTACTTTCTCCGTGGAAGGTCACGTCGAGATGAACTTTGTGTCGACCAATCAATGCGTAGTTTTCATCTAGACGAAAACACTATTAAACACATTTTGATTTCGTAATTTCTATTTTTAGACCAAGCTTTGCATGCTAATTCAACAGCAGTATTATTCACAGTCTGCGATTGGGCGGCTAAATTCAAATTGCGTGACGTAGACGATGTAAACAAGTTATGTATCATAACAATTTCGTCATGAATATTATGATGAGAAGAAAAGGTCACCTGAACGTGACCTTCGTTTGGAAAAGACCAGATCTAAATTAGCGAGTAGGCGAGCGGAAATTTTTAGATTGGAACGAGTCCTTGCGGAGCTTGATCGCACGGAGCCCGTTCGGTGACCTCAAGGCTATTATTACGTTTATGGGACTGCAGCATAAACTGTTAGTTGGTTTGGTACACGGTACACCATATTAGACTAAAAGGTGTTCTATCTTTTAGTGATTCCATGCTCAACTAGACTCGAAGCTTTTTATTTGTGATTTATGAAGTGAATTTAGTGAGGCTTTTTATTTAGTGTTGCATTTATAGATCATCTTAAGAAACCATGCAATAGTAATAGTATCATGTCATCAAGGGCCTGAGATGGTAATACGTGTATTTTAGACAAAGCCAATCCAGTCTGTATTTTGCGATAACTGATGTAAAGGCAACTTCTTATAAACGGAATCGTGTGTTGCATAAAAAAGACTATTACGCAATTGCTCGGTTTTTCAGCATGTCTCGTTGCATTTTATCATGCTATGAGAACAAATGTGATTTTCTCGCATGTTTCTGAATAATAAATGTTTCAATCAAAACATGATAGGCCTTTTGTTACTCCTTATTGTACATATACACCGCCATCTAAATAGTACGTGCAAAATTCCACGTTTCACATTGTATTAAAGGAAACTCACAAAACTGTAATAGACTTTACGACGACATGCTTTTTAGTTATGCTTTGAAAATCAGAAAACTTGTCTTTTGATATGAGATAACAAAATATCTTAAAATGTACGTTGTTAAAAATAATAAGTAACATTGACCATAGTTTTTTGAGACTTACTGAAAATTACAACAATCAAACATAAATGTATTTTGAAATAGTGTTTTTTTAAGTAAATAATTACTTTTGTTGGGATATTTTTGTCGCCGTAACAACACATTCTATAGGTCATACCACGGCGGTCAGTCAACTTATTCACTGTTCCTGGAAAGGCTAAATCTCTGGATTTAGGTGTTAACCAGTTGCTAGGCACATAATTTCGTCCATAACTGAAAACTGTTCAACATGTCTATGTTTACCTGGGCCTGACATGTTGTAAATATATGTATAGCCAAATGTATATCTTGTATACAGATTTTGCTAGTAATAAAAGAAAAAAAATAAGAAACTGTGGTAGGATAATAAATAATCATTATAATGATTCTTTAAACCTTAACATGGAAATAATAAACGAATAGTTCATTGCACAGTAAAGGAACTTTTGAAGTATAGTATACAGTACCCACCAAAAGTTTGAAGATAAAACAAATTTATTATATTTTTTGAATTTTGATGATTATTTTTGTAGAATCGTTATCTTTTATATATTTAAGTATGGTTTGTGATAAAATGAAAACAAATTTCATGAATGCAACACATATATAAGGATTCAGCATCTAACATCCTAAAGCCTCTATAACCGTGTTTATTGTAATTATTTTCCATTACATAGTTTTCGTGCTATTTGTGTAGGCACATAATTTCAGTTAAATGTATAATAACAAAAAAAAAACATAAAGCAAAACTAAAAGGCATTTTAAAATAAACAGTAATCAAAGTTTAGGTAAAATCTATTCAGTAGGCCAACAATGTGAAAAAGTCTCCAAACGTATTTTTTGTCTTTTACTGGGTTGAACGCCGTGTTAACACAATTTAGGTCATTTTACGGCGTCCAGCGCACCTAACCTAGCTTTTTTGGACCCTTGTCATAACCAGTACTCTCCTACCCTTCCACAAGGCTGGAAACTTCTCCATATGATCTAATCAATGGAGAAAAATTGACATTATTGTCACATTTTCATGGAAGGGTATAATCTCCCTGGGTGGGATTCGAACCCGTACCCCCTTCGGGACACGAGATTCAAATCCCGGCGCTCTACCAACTGCGCTATCGACCCGGGTTCCAAAACGTTTGGTTGGTACTGTACATGTCTACACTATTTGTTTCAGATATTTCCTGATATAGCAACACGTAGAGAAATTCTATCACTTGAAGTCTATTGTAATCAACGTGAGAATGGTTGTGATTGGACTGGAGAGTTGAGAGACTATGAGGTAGTAACTTAATACATGTACATGTATTTCAACTTAAATCAAAGCGCTGAAAAGCACTGAATGAAGGATTTTGAAAATTTGCCTCTCTTAATTCATGTCAGACATTAATTTTATTTGTTCTTAGTTGACTGTGTTATCAATGTATTACTCGTATATCGGTAAGTAATATTCAAGTCAACGAACGCATTATTGGTTGTTAAGTAATTAAATAACATTTTTTAACAATTACAAGTCTTCCACATTTTATCTACTTTTGTTTTATTCTATGCCTTGGGCCCTATTCAGGATAATGTATCTACGATTGGGTATATGTACAACTTCTGCAGTCTGAGTATGAAACTCCATTGGATATTCGATTATAATAAGTGGTGAAAGGGTTCTGCACTGCTAAAGAAAATAGTCCAGGAAAGCTGGCGAGGTAATTCGGTCTGCGAATATAACTGAAAAATAGGTCGCCAGAACTTTATCTCATTGCTGATAGTCCGAACCTCAGAACTAATTTGAGTAGAAATGTACTAAGATGAAATATACAAGATGGCCGACAGAGAAAATACATTCGGAATGCCTCGGTTATCAGAAGTGGTAGGAATACTACTACATGAAGTTATAAGGCACTGTCTTCATCAAAGATTAGGGCTCACGGTGGCGAGTATCCGAGTACTCGGATATTCGCGATTTCGACAAGAAAATCGAGTACGAATATTCGTCACGTCCAAAATCGTCGGATCGCGATCCTGTTTTGTAAAACTATGAAAGAACATTTTCAGCTTAATTACAACTGAAAACGAGTCGCACTACTAATGAAAACTTAAATTTATCTTATTTAAATTTTTTTCGATTGATACGCATTTGAACAAAGATGTTAGCACTGAAAATACCCATAAAACGTCTGATAGTAATGTCTGGAGAACATGGTTTCCCATATAGTAAAAGCTTCTGTAATTTTTCGTGATTCGTGGTTCGATTCGTGAGTCGCTACAAATGAATCGTGATTCGGATCGGATCGCCACTTGTTCAACGATCCGCAGCCCTGTCAAAGATCTTCGAGCAGTTCTAAAAGAGAAAACCGTGTATATTTCCAGGGACATGTAAGATCTTGTATCTATGTAGAAGTAGAGTGCGAGTATGGCTGTGAAGTGAAGACTATACGTAGAATGAACTTACAGGAACATTTAAACAATTGTCCATCTAGACCTGTCAGATGTGTTCATTGTAATTGTTTAACTACTTCTGTGGACATTATGGTAAGTGCACGGAATGTTTGATCTTTAACAATAATAATAACTATGATAATTAAACAATTAAAAAAATATCTATAGTAATAACAATGGTAATAACAATAATGATTATAAAATAATCACAATAACAACAATAATAATAACAATACTAATAACAACAATAACAATACTAATAACAATAATAATAACAATGTTTATAACAGTAATAATGATAGCAATAATAATAATAACAATCATTATAACTATAATAATATTAATTAAAAAAAATAACAATAAATACAACAAAAATAAAAACAATAATTGTAATGACATCTAAGTGGAGATATGTTTTGTCAGACCACATATATGTAATAAAGCGCTGACTTTCTGGGGTGAATTAGCTTGTACAGCGGCTTTATTATGTTGCTATGAATACTTTGTTTTCAACACTAACGTCTGTAGTATGGACAGTACCTAGGAATTATAAAATAATCCAAAATAATATTTCAACTCTTCTTTATTTTATGATTTCAACACGGCAACAGTTAGCAGAATTATGAAGTACGCAGCCTGCATTGCTTATTTTATTTTTCAAACATTTTTACATGTATCCAATGAAAAATACTGTTTTAAAAAGATCAACCAATGAAATGTAACCTTAAATGATATTAACCCCGTTTTGACAGGCGGGCGGGCTTCAAAAGTCATACTATCTTGCGCAATAATGTACACGTACCTAGCCGCTTTCTCCTGACATCCTTTTCCTGCGGGCTAAAACTTTATGGATAAGATATGTCTTTTTCTGGTTATTTATTGTTACCATAAAATTCAGAATCAAACTTTGCATTGTTCATATTATAACTCAAGGCAAAATAGCGACAAAGATTACTATTTCATGTGTCAGTATATTTAAACAAAAGAATCATGAAAAACTAGGTAGACAAAAAATAATACTGAACAAATATTTAACCAAATATTATAAAGAATTTCGAAGAAAAATGTTCCATAATTTGCCCTTTAATAACTCTCCCCTGCTGAAAAACTTTGGACCCCAAAGTTAAAGAAAGATGTTCCATACAACAACAAAAGTTTACCAACAGTTTTATAATTGATGTCAGATAATCTATCAAATGGCAATACACCTATAAACCCATGTCCCAATTACATATAATACAATACATTTGTACAAATACAACAATTATATTTGACTTCCTTCCCAGAGTCAACATATTAAATATACAATTATTACATCATCAATCTAAACAATACATGAACAATAATAGTTACTATACAGTATATTGCAACTACAATGCATTTCTTTACAAATATAGCAATAATGAACAACAATCATACAGTAATAGTGCAACACAATGCTTCTCGTACTTATATGATGTTCTTAACCGTCTAGACAATATTTCTTTTACATATTTCCCATTTGACTAATACTAATTAGCGTTTTTCATGATAAACCTACCATCTATTTAAGAACTCAATCTTATTCCTAAACGACAGGACTTAAAATCATCACTGATTCATAGTTACAAAGTAAACTATACTTAACGTTTAGCAAATATCTTACCGGTCATTTAGAACAAATGATATTTTGTTTTAGCCGTTATAAGCTTTTTAGCCTTAGCTTAAACATGTTATTATATTTTTTTATTTTTTTTTATATCTATATTTTGCTATTTTTTTAATATTAATTTTTTCTAACATTCATTTCTTTTGAAAGTATCTCTTTTTCAAAGGATGCTTTTCATGATATGCTTGCTTAGCTAATAGAGAAACATTTCTACTAAGCACCCAGGAATTAGGGCTACCATCTCCCCATTAAAAAGGTAGTAACGCTTGCCTTTTGATTTTTGTTTTATTACTTCACAATTAAACCATTCAGAATTTGGTTCCTGATTAGGCCCTGGCTGATCGGCAGGTATATCTTCCGGTACGGGGCCAACTTCCGGTACATTATCTGGACCTTGCGTATTGGTACCATTATCTTTGTTTGAATCCTGATTGACATATGTCTTTTCACTTGCTGTGTCTATATAAGATTTCAGTCTGCTAACATTTGTCAGGCAGGTTAAACGATTGTTTTTCAAATTTATTAACTTCTATGTATAATGATGTCCTTCTTCTACAATGACATAAGGTCCCTCAAATTTTGGCTGTAGTTTCGGTGAAAGTCCTACAGGTGTACGCGAGGATTGTAATAAAACCTTATCATTTACTTTAAATTTTGGAACGACTGCTGTTCTGTCATGTCTTTGCTTCATCTTTTCTTGGTAAATAATTTTGTTTTTCTCTGCTATGTCTCTAACCATTGTCTGTTTTTTAATCAAGCCTTTGAAAAAGTGTTGACCTTCCTTGCCTAGGGACTGTTTGGGAGTTAATTGTAAATCAATAGGTAACTTCATAGGAGAGCCAAACAGTATTTCATATGGAGACACTTTAGTAGCTTCGTTTAGAGAAGCCCTCATAGCCATCATTACACTAGGTAACAGAGTGTGCCAATTTTTCTGATCTTGATTAATATATGGTCGAAGCATTTGCAGAATAGTACTATTCATTCTCTCACACGTCGCATTAGTTTGAGGGTGATATGAACTTGTAGAATGTTTCCTTATATCAAACAGTTCACAGAGTGCTGCGATTAGCTTAGACATAAAATTGGCTCCCCTGTCGGTAACTATACTCAAGCTCGGACCATATATTGTGAAAACTTCATTGTACAAAATACTGGCTATCTCTTTGGCTTCTTGGGTTCGTAATGGAAACTCTTCAGGCCATCTACTTCCGCGGTCAACAATCAAAAGTATGTATTGGTAACCCTCTGCCGTCTTAGGAAAGTTTCCTAATATGTCCATGTGATACCGCTGAAATGGTTTCATCAGTGGCATTGGAGTCAACGGGGGTGAGTGGGGATGGCGGTTAACTTTATTTCGTTGACAGTTATCACACGATGATATATAGCTGAAGGCATCTGAATACATAGCTGGCCACTAATACTTAAGTCTTAATTTGTCATAGGTTTTCTGCTTGCCTAAATGACATCCACCGGCTTTACCATCATGATAAGCTTTCATGGTCTCCATCCCGTAGATCTCTGGTAGAGCTAAAAGTAAAGGTCTTCTTTGATCAACATTTAGTCGCTGGTTGCGCAATTGAGGAAAACGATACAGAACGCCATTTTCCATCACATAATGTTCAGCATGTTGTATAACCTTCTGAGCTTCTTTAGAATCATCTGGAAGTATTTGGCATCTAGAATCAACATAATTATATATATCTTTGAAATCGCTACTTTCACGTTGAAACTTGGCAATATCGTCACTTGGATGAATGTATTCTAGTGTTTCTTCATCTATCACATTGATTTGTTCTCCTGTGCCAGGCACTGTCATGGTTTCACCATAAATAATATCAAGTTGGTGGTAGATCTTGGCAGCATTGTCTGTTTCTAGACTTGAATCAATACATCTTTGTATCTTTGTTCCACGCAATTTTCAGAGTTGGTTTCACTTGATTCATTTTGCAAGTGTGCAACAATATTGTCATCAATTGTCACCCTTTTATTCAATTGTTCTACCTCGTCCTCACTCAGACCTTCAAACATACGTGAGAGCGCGCCAGCTTGCATACTTTTGCTCTCTTTGTATCTTATCTCAAAATCATAGTTCTGGAACTCAATAGCCCACCTGCCCAGTCTACTTGAAGGATCTTTCACGTGGTTTAACCATTGTAATGCTTATGATCGGTGTAAACTATAAATGGTTGGTGTTGCAAGTAATGTTTGTAAGTTTTAATTCCTTCCAGTACAGCAAGACATTCTTGTTCCGAAATACCGTATTTCTTCTCCTCACTTCTCAGTGCACGCCCTCCATAAGCAATTACGTATTCTTTATTTTCTTCGTCTTTTTGAGAAAGAATATATCCTAACCCGCTTTCGGAGGCATCGGTAGTTAAAATAAAGGTGCGGTCCATTACTGGATATCCTAAAATTGGTGCAGACGTTAAGCATTGTTTTAATGTCTCAAATGCCTCCTGACATTCTTTATTCTATTGAATTTTCTTGTTTTCAGATTTTTATAATAATTTGTTTAATGATGCGCATATTTTAGCATAATTCTTACAAAATTTCCGATAATAATTGCAGAGCCCTAAAAATGACTTAACTTGAGTCTGACTTTTTTGAACCGGAAAGTTTTCGATTTTTTCAATTTTAGAGTTATCTACCCTGACACCCTCAGACGTTATTACATGTCCCAAATACAGAACCTCATCTACTGCAAATGTGCATTTTTCAGGCTTAAGAGTAAGTTTTGCTTCCCTTAATTTAGCAAAAAGTTCATTTAAGTGTGCCAAATGTTCCGTAAAATTTGCTGAAAATATCAAAATGTTATCAATGTAACAAAGTACGTTTTTCCAATTCATACCCCTTTGACATAATCATCTGGAAGCTCATAGGTGAGTTCTTTAATCCAAACGGTAATCTCAAGAATTCATATACACCTTCATGAGTAATGAATGCTGCCTTATGACGGGTCTCAGAGTCAAGTGGAATTAGGAAAAATGCAGATGAAATGTCAAGTGAACTAAATATTTTTGCCTTAACCTGACCAATTGCATCAAAAGCGTCTTCCAAACGCGGCATAGGATGTGAAATTGATTCAGTTACTGCATTCAATTTTCTATAATCAACAGCAAATCGATAAGTCTGATCTTTCTTTTTTACTAAAACGACTGGCGAATTCCAGATAGAACATGACGGTTAACATAGTTTTGCATCAATCATAGTTTGAACCTGTTTCTCAATTTCGGCTTTTAGATGTGGCGGCTGTCTATAAAAGGGAAGGTGCACCGGCTTTGTCCCTTGTTTCGTTTCTATTTTTTCTGAGCATAATCAGTCAATCCTATATCATGCATTGAAGAAGAGAATACATCTTTATTCTTTTCCAATTAGTAGTTGTTGCTTTTCGGCATCGCTTAGACAAGAAGATGACAAGTCAAACTTAATATCAGATTCATCCGAATTGCCGTTAGTATCCGACAGAATTAATGTCGGCTGATTTACAAGGTTCATCGAGAGAGTATATTTGATCAAGTTCAACATTATGTACAAATGCAACTACTTTATTGCGCTTAAGTGTTATAGCCTTGTCAGTGGGATTGTTAACATTAATTAATGCTAGCTTTTTCTTGACAGTCACCAAGCTTTTCGCACCCATTAATTCACATGATTGTAGAAACGGATTCGGCTCTAATAGCACTACATCATTATCTTCTCTTTTAGAAACTTTTAAAGTCAAAGATTTTACGTGACCCGCTTCAATAGTGATATTTTTAGGTACGCGAGCTAAACCATTTTTTTGTAGTATTCAAACTTGCAATGACTGTATCATCAGCGATAGACAATAACTTCCGGTCAAAATCTAACTTTACTTTATGTTTTTCAATGAAATCTAATCCTATAATAACAGAATGACTTATTTCTTCTAAAATGTGAAATTTATGAGAAAACTCTACGCCTGAAATTTTGAATGAAATATCTAAGGTTCCTAATACAGAATGTTTAGTATTACCAACACCTACTACAGTCTTAATTACTGAATTCAGTGAATTTCTGAAATCAATACATATTTGTTTTGTTTAAAAACGACCTCGATGCACATGAGATAGTTGCGTCCGTGTCAATTAAAGACTGGTTTTTTTACCATATACAGAAATCAAAGCTGTATTTCTATTCATTTGAGATGTTAACTTTACTGAATTACACTCAGAATTTGATATTTTATTTTCATTCTTTGAATTTAAGCTTAGATCATCTATCTTTGTTCTCCTAGCACATTTAAATTGGTCATGAGTATTGTTATAACTATGCCAACCCTTCAATACACCGTGATGGGCAGGCCCGTGTTCCTATTGATTATTATATTTTGCCTTCACCTTATTGTAACATAGATGGGGATAGTGGCCAGATTTTTTACAGTGTTGACAGAAACAAAATTTAGCTGGACAATCTTTATGAAAAGTTTGCCTACCTGTACTCAGTCCACACTTTGCACATGCGTTTTCTTTCCTGTCTTCGTTTCGTATTATCGCCGAATTAACTTCTTGCTTTATAACCATATCTTGTAATTGCTGCACCAGCCCGACCAGTTTTTCTGTCTGTGGTGACGATTCTTTTTCGAACGCCTCTGACCTTTCAGCCAGAGTCAATGCTAATCTTGCGTCCTCAAGTGTTTTAGGGTTCTTTAACGTAACAATAGACCGCAAATTGGGTCTCAGTCCTCTGATAAATAGTTGAACCCTATGGTTCTTCTCCATATCACATCCGTTACTAACTTGGAGGAATCGCGTCAAGTAATCTGCACCTGACGCGTGGATATCTTGTTTCAAGTCCCACATCCTGCTCAAAACGTCGAGTTCGAGCATGTCCATCAAGATAAAAAGGAAACATGTCTGCCTTTTTTCGTCTGATTCAGTAGCACTTATATATCTGTCAAAGTATTTCAACCATTGTATAGGGTTTTCACCCTTTTCTCCATTAAAAACTTTAAGCTTTACTCTTGGTTTCATGATTGGATATCGTGTATTCAAGTTTTCTAATATTTCTTCCTGGTCCAAGGACAACAAATCTTCCTCTGGCTGGTTTGATTCTTCTGATCTCCGTAACCAGTATGGTACTTTAGTGTTTTGTGGTCTCATCCGAGGTTGACCGAGTCTTCGAATACCTCCACCAGTTAATAAAGAGCTGACTTTCTGGGGGGGAATTACCTTGTACAGCGGCTTTATTATGTTGCTATGAATACTTTGTTTCCAACACTAACGTCTGTAGTATGGACAGTACCTAGGAATTATAAAATAATCCAAAATAATATTTAACTCTTCTTTATTTTATGATTTCAACACGGCAACAGTTAGCAGAATTATGAAGTACGCAGCCTGCATAGCTTATTTTATTTTTCAAACATTTTTACATGTATCCAATGAAAAATACTGTTTTAAAAAGATCAACCAATGAAATTTAACCTTAAATTATATAAACCCCTTTTTGACAGGCGGGCGGGCTCCAAAATCATACTCTGTTGCGCAGTAATGTACACGTACCTAGCCGCTTTCTCCTGACATCCTTTTCCTGCGGGCTAAAACTTTATGGATAAGATATTATACACTATTTCATGTGTCAGTATATTGAAACAAAAGAATCATGAAAAACTAGGTAGACAAAAAAATTATACTGAACAAATATTTAACCAAATATTATAAAGAATTTCGAAGAAAAATATTCCATAATTTTGCCCTTTAATATATGTATATGGAAATATTAACTGTCCAGTAAGCTACGTCAGACTAAAAAATTAGGGGACTTTGGTCCAGTAAGGGACTTTAGTCAGTTATCTCCCCCTGTATACTCTTCAAAAAGGTTGGTGCTATTAGTTGGATTACTCGGATTTTACCTTTACTTTTAATGTCGATTTGCCACAATTAATCTTAAATAACTTCTTTGTATATCATTTAATTTGTTTGAAATTCAAGCTAAGTATTTTAAGGGTAAAGAACTCTCCAAATTGTATCACTTCTGTAAATATCTTCATTAAGAAGAAAGATATTAAGTGAAATATTTGTTATCCTTACATAAAAATTTAACGATAAAATCCGAGGATTCCAACTGTAAGGACCTACCTACCAATGGGATTGCTTCAGAGTTTAAGGTCCCTTATTCCAACATACATGTACTTCTGTGGAGTTAAGTCGTCAAGTATTCTTAAAAGCCATTCTCATGACTTTCTCTGGGTTAAGTAGGGTATCAGTCAGCAAAGTTGTCGCTTCACATATATTTTTTATATCATCATTAGTTAATAAGGAGATTACTACTGGCACACAATTTATGCATTTCTTTCCCATGTTGATGTAAATGTACAAATAAATATCAAAATATCGCGAGCTTTTAAAATCATGTTTTATATTCACATTATAACTGTCTTTCAGAAACACGAACTTCTGATCTGCAATAAATTTCCTGTGACTTGTTCATTATGTGGTAAAACTGGCATTAATCGTGAAGATATACCATCACATCTACATCAAACCACTGGAGACTGTCCTCGTAGAATTATTCCTTGTTCATATCAGAGGCATGGCTGTATGTTTAAAGTAAGTAACCTTTACTAGGGCTTTATACAGGGCGGCTAGCGTTTAACTTGAATGGCTTTGCGTACTACGTAAGTATATCGTACGCATAAAGTGCCTGTGTATCGTATCAAAAGAAACTCCGGTCTAGATGCAATAGGATATGGGTCACAATATAGTATATGTAGCTGCGATACGGTATGTATTACAAAACATGTACGTTTAAAATGACCTGATAAAAAGATGACAGTTCTAAATGAGACAGTCCAAATATTGAATACTAAGAATCTATTGTCCCGTAGTCTTCAACATAAACTATATAAGTTAACAAGGTTTGTTTTTTTCCTGTCTGTTTCTTTTTCCAGTAAAATAATTGAATGACATAAAGTAGCAAGTAAAATAACTTCTACTTTCTGTTCTCGAAAACCGATTTGATCCTATTCTTTTTTATCGTTGAATCAAATGGCGAACTAGGACACGAGCAAAAACCAAATTGCGCAAAGGATTTAGAGGAGATACTAGTATTTCTACTCACATGTCATTGTGGAACTTTTCTACATTGTTTGACAAAAATTGAAATATTTACTGTTATTTTCTGTAGTTTGAATGGACTAGGCAAAGTTTAAGTTGTGTTTGGAGCTTTCGATCACGTAGTATGTTCACTATAATAAGTCTATATAAATACTGAATGTATATTATGTATATTCAGCAGTGTTTTATTGATAGAACAAGCAGTTAGGGATCGAGAGGTCACTGATTCGAGTACGATATGAAACTCTACAAATTTTCTTGAGCAATAATTTTAAGTACAGCAGTTCCACTTCACCCAGGTGTAAAAAGGTACTGTGAAGGATCAACTGTCTGAATGTGATTTCATGAATCAGGGGTTATCACACAAAATTGTAAAATCAACTGAACCACACTTTAATTCTTTAACTCGTTTAAAATAATTGCTTTACATAAACAGGACAGCCAAGAGAATATGGATGAACACGAGAAAGGAAACGTTCACAAACATTTACATAGTTTAAGTGAAACTGTGAAATATTTAGAAGATAAAGTTAGTACCTTGACAAAAAGAATTAATACATATGAAAGGTAGGTTGATCACACAACTGTTTGTACATAGAAATCAGATTTAGTATACGTACATTATGTTGTAATTTGCTACGACAAGCTCACAAACACCAGGGGTTGCACAAAAGGTACAAGCCCTTTTTCCCATTGTGGTCCCTATATTATAGATAAATCATGTAAGCCTTTCGGTCTTTAAGGACAACATGTTTTAGTCGCTTATAATACTTATAAGTACGTTAATACATTGTGGTGAGAAGTCACATGTTATGCAATACATGAGGTAAACCGTGCACGTGTGTAGACAACATTCTAAAGCAATTTAAATTCTTTCTGTTGTTCATACAGACACCAGTTAAAGAGTTGGGCTATTTTATGTCGTTTATTCTACATTTTACTATGTATATTTCAAACTTTCATAACCATAGCTTGACAGTTAAGGTTCTAGTCCGACAATATTGTCCTGAGCTTGACTTTTATTTGTTGAGTACGTGTATTTTGCCGAAAGCTTCCGATAAAGCACGATTTACAAACAAAGACCAAAATAGACTGTAAATACTGAGTTTTATATATTCTTGCATAAAGGTCAAGCTCAGGTTAAATCTGTTGGACTATACACCTATATAAAAAATAATTTATAAGTGTTACATTTGTTTCCAATTAAGTAATGTATGAGTAATTGTACTAGTACATTGTATATAATTCTTATTATACTATATAATGCTTTATACATAATTACTGAAATAAGTTGCCAGTTTCCTAAGCATATCGCTAGCTAGCGCTTCGTCCCTGGTACCCTCGATTCGATATCGCATACTAACTACTTTAAGTATAAAAAGGGTACCAGGAGTGTAAAGAGGGTACCTGAGGACAAAGCACTAAGTTGTGATTTATTTAGAAAACTAACAAATGTACCTGTTTTTTCATAGATTCATGCAAACGAACAACCAACCAGGAGCAATATCAAACTACGATGGTAGGTTATTCTGGACAGTAGATATTCAGCAAGACCGTCAAGAAGTCATCTCTGAACCGTTCTCAATTTCTAACGCAGTTAATGGTAATACACTCCGTGTTTTACTGGAAACTAGAGAAAGGGGTTCAAACTCTGAATATGTTTCTTTATACATCATCCGTGAAGAGAGTGCAACCAATGAAGCGAACTCTCCGCCAATTGATGTGCTATGTGAAGTCTCGCTGTTTCCGAATGATGGCTCCAGTGTTAGGAATGTATCTATTATGTGTGACGAGGTACCAGTATGTCGGTCTAATACCCTTGTTGAGAGAATGAATTGCCGACGTGGACTTGCCTATTTTATGACTTCGGAAGAGTTATTAAGCCCTAACTATTTGTTTGGTGAACATTTATGCCTGTCTGTGTGCGTGACCGTGTTAAAATAAAACATTGAAGGCTCAGCAAGACTTTTTTGGTGTACGAAATAAGGATATAAAAGTGGTTGTATAAACAGGTCATTTTAGTTTAGCAAGCACTTTATCTTGTAAATAGTTTTTTGTTGCCAAAGAGAAATTATTGGTTGCCCTGCCTGAACTAAAAAGTGAATGTGCTGGGCAACTGGACACCCACTTATTTAGTTGACTACTTTCGTCTTTTGATGGACTACAGAGTACCGTGATACATGTATAAGTTTGTAAATAATTCTTTTTGGAATACATTGTATATTTATGACATCTTGTATGTTTCAAGCTACCATTTTCCTTGAATTTTGTAAATAAATTTAGTTCATTGAATTTGACTTGTTTTTTATGATAACCTGTATTGTAAGTGTAGGTATGGTCGAACGGGAATGTATGCATCCCTGTTCAGTACTATATATAGTGCGACAATATTAACCTGAGCTTGAACTACCTAATTATAATAATTACACAATTCACTTACATTAAATCGTGAGTCTCTGTATGCGTGTGTACGGTAACACACGTGTTTATAACATTTGTGACTATAAATTAATTTTGTACTACTGGCATGTTGTACTTTTAATTTTGGAAGCATTCGTTTAACGGGAAAAACGCTAGTTCGCAATTTGTAGGACAGTTTAAAAGTATTTAATCTTATGAAAACAAAATTAATTGTTTAGTGCATGTATTTTGCCGAAAGCTTCCGATAAAGCGCGATTTACAAACAAAGACAAAAATAGATTGTAAATACTGAGTTTAGTATATTCTTGCATAAAAGTCAGGTTAATATTGTCGGACTTTACATGTATTTACAATGTAAAGGCACTTTTAATGTACAGAAAAGTACAAAAATCCGCAACAAACAAGAAAAAAACCAAATACATGTACAAACAGAACATTATATTAAAGTCACAAACGGAATACATATACATCTAATATGTATTTTAAGTAAAAGTTGAAAGTTTTGAAAATACTGGAAATCTACATTTAAAATATCGAAATAGACTGATTTCATAAAAAATACATCAATTTATTTTCAAGGTACTAAAATCAGTATTTTATCAGAAACAGTTTTCATGAATTATATTTATTTGTTTGTTTGGTTTTACGCCGTAGCAACACATTGTATAGGTCATATAACGGCGGTCAGTCAACCTACTCACTCCGCCTGTAAAGGCTAAATCTCTGGATAGCTGTTAACCAACTACTAAGCGCATACTTTCGTCAGTGACTGACAACTGGCCTACATAATTAAGAATCATTAGTAGGAGGGAGAATGGCCGTAGAAGTAATTTCATCACCATGCCCCGCCCGGGAATCGAACCCACGACCCCTCGATCAGTAGACTTGCGTGCTACCAACTGAGCTAGCCGGGCGGCTGAATAATATTTAAAGTTACATTTTTATCAGGGGTCAATAAGGCTGATTGACAAATACTCTATCTATAAAATTGATGATTTTGTGTTCCTTGGCACAGGTCAATATTAGCCAGACATTTGGAACACCTCTGCTTTTCGAACTGGATGCTTTCATGGTACACGGGTTCCTTTTAAATAAACACTGACTTTTTTCTTAATAATTGGATTTTGTCGAAGCAGTTAAGTCCCGATGACAATGCTGGACTTTTGTTGGTGGAAATCGCCATCTTAGATTTGCAAACTTGAAGCAAAACCGTTCCATAAAACTCGTGTACAGTATAACCTCTGCAGAGTAGCCATATACAGAGCAAGTCCTCTGCACAAAAACAACTTTTTATGATTCCCTTAGGTGTGAACTTAATTGAATTTAACCTCTGCAGAGCAAAACCTCTGAACAGCAACACACTGTTAGTCCATCTCAGTGGGTGTTGCTCAAGGGAGGTTGTACTGTACCACAAAAAGCGCTTTCAAAAATCGCAACGAAGCGATTTCCTTTCTAACGGATTGAGCTTCATTTTTGTATAAAACTTACATATAAGCAAACATATTATTATTTCAAACATCTTTTTAACTCGTGATGTAACACAGCATTACAGATGGTAATACTGTTTTTATATTCTATTTATGGAGATTTAACTACATGTTATTATAGAGAACAACTGAGAAAGGCTTGATTGACATAATCTGTCTTAACTTTTTAATTCTTGACGTAATTCCTGTAGGATTTAAACCACTGGAAACAATTGTAACACATAGAAGACAAATGTCACAGTTGGACAAGGATTTTAGGTACACGTGTTCTTGTTTCATTAAATGAAGATCGGATCGACATTACATTTGACTCGTTGGAAAAAGAATGGTTTGTACTTGTAGTTTACGGTTTCCATCATTGGACCAATCATTTTACTCTTGTGAAATTACGTATTTGTAGTAGTTTGAAGTCATACTCGCAGGCTAACATTTATATTTAAACAAAATGAACCCAACTCAGCGCCCAATATCTTTATCCGAGATTTTCTTGTTTCAAATCAATTTATTTCAAGACTCCAATATGACAGCACTGAATCCTACAGGTTCTTTTTCACTAGGGTGTACAGCCGTTCAAAAGCCGGGCCTCAGTCGTAGAGCAATCGTATGGGATTTCGTTCTCGGGATAATCTAAGACTATGCACCACGACCAATCTGATCGTTTTTGCACATGGCATAGTTAACCGCTCGATTTAAATTTGAGCGGATGGTTTGGAGCTTACAATCAAAACTCGGAATCAACTGAGTACATGAAACAGTTATTTTAAACGCTATTTTATGTACATGTTATTCAATTATTTGTCCGAAAAAAAAGAGAATTCGGTCTCAAAATTGTTAACCACATTAGTTGTTAGTAGATTACGTGACTTAAGACCTTGAAATAATTGAACTAAAATTGAAGAGGATGTGTTCAGATTGCCTTACGTTGTCACGAGTTTTTACTCCAATACATAATGCATGAAAAATGTTGGACATACCGCTTATTAGATTGATTGATTAGGCATCCCATTTTATCAAAAGTAATGTTATATTATTTCTGCTCATTAGATAAACAAGTTGTAAAAGGAACAGCTGTGAAGCTTTGTTAAGCATATCAAATGAGCTAATTACAACATACTTTTCCGGCATAAAGATAAAACATTTTACCGTAATTTGCTGCAGTTTGCTGTTCGTCCATTCGTAATAAAGCAATGTGCCATGCAGCAGGTGCTAACAAACGGACATAGCAATTAGAAAGGAATAACTCACATTGCCTTGAACAAGTGAATATGCATTAATCACGAAATAATTGACATCTTGTCTTTACTCATTCACTCCCAACAGGACATATCAATCCACATCTTAGATCCTAATGATTGTTGTTTAAATTTGTACTCAACATTTAAGCTCCTATCAGTAGATATTTTATTTACAACATCAACTACAAAACTCCATTTACGAATCTATTTATTTTAAGTTTCATCTATGCTCAAACTGAATATAAAAAAACGAATTTTAAACCCTTTGAAAAATTAAATATGAGATCAAAAAGACAAAGATTGCTATATTTTGCTCAGCTTATTTAAATGATAAAATACACATTTTCTGATAATTTTAAATCTTCGCAACACTGCACTTGTATTGAACAAGACAGAAAGTGGTCAAAATCCGTCAACTTGAGCGAAATTCGCCGTACCTGGCACTGACCAAGGACCCCATAAGCAGTAAAATGAACTATATATAATTTACATTTTCATAAAGCTTGAAGATAGACCTATTTGCATGAGAAATATTAAGATCGAAATTGCCAATAAAAAAGCGATTTTACAGAGCCGAATCGCACTCCCTTTGATCAATCCATTATGTTGCCATGATCATTTATTCATGAATAATGCCAAACAATCAACATCCAATTTGAAATCAGTCGAGTAAAAATACAAAATCTCTGATTTTACAAATCCCTAATGTGCAAAAAGTTAAATTGCAAAAAGATTTTAATCGAACTCGTGAAAGACAAAAAGCTCATTAAAATTCAATGTTTTTAATTCAAAACCACTGAGTAAGATTTTAAACCCTGCATTTTTCTGTGACACAGACATTCTTTAATATGTCAAGACGCTTTTGTTCAAAGATTTTAAATTCAATACGTAAGCACTGCCTTTTGTATTAAAGAGGCAAGTTAATGGACTAATAATTACAATTGTAAATGAATGGTAATTAATTTTTATAAAATTAGAAGCACTTATTTTAAGCCACTATTTAGCGGAATGATTAAGATATTTTATAATGTTAAAAATGTCATTGTGTGTTCGTTGCCAAGAGTTCATGACTTGAAATTAGTTTTTATCAATTTATTAATATTGTCAATACAATGTACAAAATAACATTGCATGTTTGTGACAATAAAATAATCCAATCCATTCCAGAGCTAAGGCAGTATTGAAAAAAAAAATGTATTTCTCATTTTTACAAAATAAGTGTGGCAGATAAACCACCACCCTCTTTGCCTATCATGCTTGTAATGGTAGATCGCTTTACCATTACACCTACAAAACACTTAATAATTTATTAAAGTTATATTTTATTGTAATCCTGAGCATCCCCTGTCGCGGATTAGTTCATTGTTATGTTAACACCAATAGGGTTTCGTTTTTTTTGTACGAATTATAGTAACGCGTGATGCATTATACATGAACGCCTAGACCTGTATCCAACGTTTTACAACAACGTTGATCGGTATAGTCCGACAATTTTAACCTGGGATTGACCTTTATGCAAGAATAAATTAAACGCAGTATTTACTGTCTAATTTTGTCTTCGTTTGTTTATCGCGCATTATCGGAAGCTTTCGGCAAAATACATTTACTGAACATTAATTTTGTTTTCATCAGAATAAATACTTTGAAACTGTGCCACAATATTGCGGACTTGAGTTTTTCCCCAATGAAACGAATGCTTCTAAAATAAAAAAGTACAATACTATACCATCAAATTTGATTTACAGGTCGTCCACGTAAATATTGCGTATACAAACATTGTCGGTTTCATTACACGCTAATATTTAGGGCTATTTATTTTTGAAAAAATATGGTATAGTTAGTTTACACTTATTTAATAAACACATTATTGTATAGAATTTATAATGTGCATATACACTAATTAAAATAAATGTAAAATATCAAAGTGATATGTTTAAATCGGTGAAAATGCTGTTCATGCATCATGTCCATTTAGTGGACAAGTCCATTGTTTAAAGTACAAAAACACACATGACATAGAATACGACCTGTAGGTTGTTATAAACACGTGTATAATTGTATACACACATACGGAGACTCACGATCTAATGTAAGTGAAGTGTGTAATTATCATAATTATAATGGTAATTCAAGCTCAGGTTAATATTGTCGCATTATAAACATTAAATAACAATAGTGCTTACTTAGTTGCACTTATGATGTGCCTTGAATTCATCCACGTATGTCAGCTTAAAATGTTCGTTAAATATATTTATAACATTCATTTCTTACATGAGAATAAATTAATATACTGCCTGTATTTGTTAATGTCTGCGAGATCAGATTATAAGAAGATTATATTGATATTCCATTACTTAACAAAAAAAACCATATCAAATCAAAGACTGCAACTTATTTGTCACGATTTATCAAATGGACCAGAAAACGAGATATAACGTGATGTGCATTACATAAATAGATCACAATTTTATTGCAAAACAAACCAATTTCTTTTGTGTCAAGCATATGTACTGTACAAGAAGTCCTCATCCCTATTTATTCAGATCCTACCATACAACTAACTCATTGAGCATGGCAAGACAAAACATTCGTCTTTATTCTTAAGATATGTTGGCTTTCCACCCATATTGTATAATATTTATACAATGTATTATGTTAAATGTTTAGCCACAATTACGATGTACTTATATGCTTGTATAGTAATGTTCAACATACATGACAAAGACCAAACATTCAAAACAGACAAACAGACAGATATACAAATAAAATATTAAATATATACAAAGCATGTACAACGTGTATCAATGTTGCAATGAAATAACGACATGCATAAGGCAATGCCAAATTGGAATTTTAAGCGCCAACTCAAGTTAGACAAACCTAGGTACCTATTCACAAAGCACACAAACCGAAAACGAAAACACATGTCCATTCTAGCTAGTATTCACACAAGTAAGTACTTGGTAGTATATGAATTTTTATGACATTAATGTGGGATTAATGTAATTCTTAAAAAAAACGTATAAACAACATACACACGAACATTTTCATTAATCAAATACACAGAAACAAGGAACTATCAGTATTTCCTGAGGAAATCAGTTATCGAATCCTGGAACAACATAAATATTTAAGAAAATTTCACCAACATTCCTTTTTGATTGAGGACTCCAAATCCTACGCGCACGCTTAACAAAATTCCGGCATGGCATGACCTAAAATGTTGGAAAGTCGGTCGCGAGCCAATAAATATCGCCAAGACATTCCCTGCAAACGGTATGGTATAATTGTCATGGTAATAAAAACACTTGATTATAACAAAACCACTTAAATATATCAAATAAAACACAATCAGCTAAAAGTAAATCAGTAAAACATCAATTACATCTCTCCAAGCACATTATCTTTCATAGATATACATGAAACTCAATATCGAGGTCAGGAAAATGGTGAGAAATAACGTAAAATAAATCCTTGGACTATATCTTATATATAGGTCTGACCGACAATGCAGACAAATAAAAGAGAGACAGACGATAGAGACACATCATTATTAAGATAGTGACGAGTCAGGGTTCGACACATACACATGTACTGTTTTATCGGAAGCCCCATATGAACAATCAATTTGTTATTCAGTGATTCTCCCTTACTGTTAGGGATTTAACTGATAGATAAAAGACAGAAATTTTGGATACAGATTTGTACTAAAATATTGTGATAAGCAGTTCATGGAAATTTAGATTCATGTTAGAACAGGGCAATTTTTAAGGGATCCTGACTGGATAATTGGGTTATTCCAAAACTTTTGGAATCAGTTACATTAACAGACCTTCCAAACAGCCAAAAGCATGTATTCTTTTTATAACATTTGTTATAAAAGGGACGTCACAAACAAACAACAAAAACAAGAACATCAGGTGTTTCCGCCTTAGAACGAACAGAGTTAAAATACGTGTTAGCAACTCCAACGTTATGTCATTTAGTATTGACACAAGTAACATAGCTGTCTGTCATGGGAAGTGCAGTGCATTTAACTGTTAGAATCTTCCGTAATGTTCGTTGAGTCAACAAAACTGTCTATGTCCGTACTCTTTCTACCAGTTGTAATACTCTTAAGAATTTTGGTTGATATACAATATACCAAGATGCCATTCCCTGTTTTGTTCCTAATTATATTACAAATATGATTTTTTCGGAATCAAATATCGGCTTCCATATTCATTACTTAATGTGGGTTTAATATACTTTTTTACATAAATTGCTTTGAAAAGCAATATTCTTTTATTATTATGAGTAAAATTGTCATTAATTTTAGAAATACCTTATTCTGGTTTGGTCACTTTATGGCGGTTTGTAACCTACTCACTGTTCCTGGAAATTTCGAATCACAAGATTTAGTTGTTAACCAGATACCTAGCTTATTCTACCGTCTGTGACTGCCAACTGTCCTACATGAATTAGAATAAATGGTAGGAGCGAAAATGGCCATGGAAATTATTTCTTGACCAAACTCCACGAGAGTATGAACGTACGTCAAAACTATAGTCGCTTTTCTTACTGTGTTGACGTGCCTTTAAACACAAAAATCCAGACAAGTATCAGTCAATAATTTATTTCAATCAATCAGACGGCCGACAAAAAGACAAATGCTATGAACAACAAACCGGCATTGGTGTTTCTTGAATGCTTCACGTTTTTCTAAATAGATTTAAGAGTGCCTGGTCTGTGTCATTGAAATCATTAATATATGTTAAGTGACCAACATAAAACATTACGTTACTTAATTTAGTAATCAGCTAGAGTAAGGCTTGATGCCTACATTAATAACATTTCTTTCATTAACTTAGAATTGTCTTCTTGAACTTAAATATCTGAAATATTCTGACAAATGTTAAATGTCATCACACAATCCCTAATCAGGATTAAAACGAACACCGATATTAGTCACAATAGTATTAGGGATTTGTTTTAGGTTTAAAGCCGTAGCAATACACTGAATAAGTCGTGTCACATCGGTCAGTCAACCATAATGTAATGCAATACGGTTGTTACCGTATTGTTTGTTTGTAACCCTCGTATAACTTAAAAAAAAACTTGTTTGTTTGTTTGGGTTTTTACGGCGCATTAACACAGAAAGGTTATATCGCGCCGAAAGCAATCGATGATAACAATTAATGCAACTGAATTATAACTGTTTTAAGTCTTACATTTTATGATAAATATTTATTTCCTTCATATAGTTAAGTATCGCATATGATGAATGAAAAAGTTCTCTAAGTGAGTTAACCTTATAATGTTTGTCACGGGTGTATTTAAGATCCGGACGGTCAAGGAGAACGTGTTTTACATTGAAATGCTCGTCACATGATATACATTTAGGTGCTTCCTCTCCTTTTTTACCGTATTGTTACACCCCTAGTAGATTGTATAATATAAGTAGCAATGTACATCCATCAGAACTTTATTGTCAGTACACTGCTTTTCTGTTAAAAGTTAAAGAAAAAAATATGAAAAAAGTTAAAATCTGTGAATTAGCAGCTAGAAAGTATAATTTTAAGTAAATGAATTCTACGAAGTCACTATTACAAGAATAACAACTATACTTAACAAAACCTCTAAGTACCCCGATTTCCATAGTGTAGGAAATTAAATTTTTTCAACGTATAAGTCCGATAGATAATGGAAATGTGTTTATGAACATACTTCGTCTGCTTGCTTGATTTTCTTGCTTCTTTATCGATGCAAAAACCTGTTTTGTCGTGCATGTGTTGAGAAGCGGAAATTGGCACGTGTTTTTCCCATATAGACAGTTTCGGCGAAAGTCATTAATGTGTTGATATGCACAACGAAAAATCAATAAATAAACTTAGGTGAAGACTGCATTCGGTATGTTCTGTAAAGTGTGAATAAGCAATAAGCAGAAAATGAACTTGGTATGAGTGTGGTTTGTCGTTCAATATCAAATGTAATACAGAGTATAAAAACGCAAAAATAAAAGTCTCTGTTTAATCCAGAGGTTAACACTAGCCTCTGGGTATGAGAATGATATTTCGTGGAATAAACTATTGATTTAAGTACATGGTCACCATTCAATGGTATCATCGTATCAGGATTGTCATAATATTGTTTGTACAGTCCAATAATCTTTGATAAACTGTCAGAAAGTGGCACAGATCCATCACTATTAACGACTTGTAGTGAAGACGAATGAAAAGCAACTTGAGAAAGTATCCCATATTTCAAAGAGTAGATAAAAGAATTAATCAAGTACAAAGACTAAACGTTCGCGGAACCTAACAATTTCTCTTCTGATGATATTATGGAATCGAACAACAGATTAACATTTCAAACCGTCTCTAAGTTAATATAAAAGCATTGGAACATTTGACCGTCTATGATAGACTATAACAAGTAATCAAAATTGTTAATGAAAGTAGAACGTTTGGATTTTGATATTTATGCATCTTAATCTAGGATTACCGAATGAAAAAGGAAAATAGGATATATTCCAAGTTTTGAACAGAGTAAATTGTGTTTTTCACAAACAATCTTCTTGTCCATATTCTAGAGTCTAACACTCCCGGGGAGGTAACACCCTTCCGTAAAAATTTGATAATTATGTCAATTTTCTCCATTGATAAGATATATGGAGAAGTTTCTGGCCTTGTGGAAGGGGTAGGTGAGTTCTGGTTATAGACAAGGGTCAAGGAAAGCTATGTTAGGTGCGCTGGACGCCGTAAAATGACCCAACACGTGTTGACACGGCGTTAAACCCAGTATAAATAAGTCTAACACTGTCCATGGACTGTAAAGAAAAATGTCATATATCTGGTTCAAAGGAGTTCTTATTTTAAGGTTATTTATCAGAATCAGTTCAGTTGTCAGCCACGTTGGCCTAAAATGACCCAATTAAATAATATTTGTCAATACCCAATACTTTTGTTCAAAAAGTCTAGTGAACAGAAAGCCTAAAATTAAATTATGCACTGAATTTAAACCATAAATCATTCTCAAGTATAGTCCGACAATATTAACCTGAGCTTGAACAGGGTCTTTCAAATAAAGATCCAGGCTTAAACTATCTTATTATAATAATTGCACGCTTAACTTACATTAAATCATTAGCTTCCGTATACGTGTGTCCGAATATACACGTATTAATAATAACCTATATGTGACTATAACTCAATTTTGTAAACATGTGGCATATTATTGTACTCTTTTTGGACTCATTTAATTTAGTTTATGGAAAAACATGTATAGCTCGTACAAAAAACAAAACACTGTTTATATAAACAATACAATGAACTAATCCACAACAGGTGATGCTCAGGGTGACAATACTATATTTAAGTTTAATATGTTTAATAAGTTTCTTGTTGGTGTAATGGTACAACGGCCTACCATTACAAGCATGATTGACCAAGGGGTGGTGGTTTATCCACCACAATCATTTTGTTGAAATAAATTACAATGTATACAACTTTTTCAATACTGTCTACCTCTGAAATGTTCCATTTTTAATGTTTAAACGAACACGTTTTGCACGAACTATACCTTTTAAATTAAACGATGAAAGTAACAAAAAGGTTTACAGCAAAATAACAAATAATTTACCTTTAGCATTTCCGTGTGATGAAGTTGAAGGTACATCTTGTGTAACAGTAACAGCGTTATGTAATTGATTATCATCAGTTGGCGGAGTAGAAGTCAATGATTTTGTCTTTGATTTCTTATAGTAAGAATGTTTGCCTACTGGTGGCCTTTTACACTTCAAACTGAAGAAAAAGAAATAAATGATATAATAGACAATACCTATATTTTTTTTAACATTTTGAGAAAAATAATAACTTAACTTCATCCTTTCAATCCCTTAGCATCTGTAAAAATAAGGCAGTAAATGTGTCTTCTATTTTAACATTCAAATCAATCTGATTAAAACCTGATCTAAATTTCTTTAATTTAAGGAACCATTGAATTTTCCCTTAGGTGTTCATATTTAATTACTCATATAATATGCATGTCATGAGGGTTTGTGCTGCGAATTATTAGGTCACACCATTCATAGTTCAAAATATCCATCTGTCCTTAAATATGAAAGTATTGATTTTGTTTTAATTCCAGATCATCATTATCATATCTTAATCAGAAGAGTTAGGGACAAGGCAGACTATGAGACAAAGAGGGACATATTTCGCGACATAGCGAACTATAATTCTGGACGAAGCGGACAATCGTCAGGATCTTGTTGTGTAGCATCTTTATTTATGGTGTCACTTTTCTGAAGCACAGTCTTATTTTCAATCAATCCTATTGGTTCAGCCTGTCGATATACAAAACCATCAATAGATGCAGCTAAATACGAGTGTCTCTCGTCCACAATTAGTCCAGGAATGTCAATTTTAGTAATGTGTTCTTGTAATAAATGTACTCCTTTTTGTACTCGCGCCTTCTGCTACTCATTAAGTCCTTTGATGGTGTGTGCATTTCCTTTAAACCTATTATATAACAGTCTGGTCACTGATTTATTTGAACAATTTGTTACAGATCTTTTTAAAATTTCGCAAAAAATTGAGTTAAATTTATGTAGACAACAACATTTTTTGTCGTAATATGTTTGGCATTCTTTCTCAAGATGTTCAGTAGAAATGTCAGGTGTAACTATCAACACACCATTACCATAATCAGTACTTCTACACTTTGTTGGTTGGCTTTTATCTGTAGTTTATATTTTCCTTTTAAATATACTCTCTAATATCTTAGCTGATTTAATACGGTTGGCATGTTTAAAGCTCGTCCCTGGTAAGGTTGTTAGTAGACCTGATCAGGCAATTCACAAGTGACTTTGGTATACACTTGTAGAGACTAAGCAGTCCCAAGAATAGACCTTGGTGCACCACTATAGCATCTGGCATTATACGAACGGTGGTAACATTTGTTCAACATTTTTCCACCATAAAATTTGCACCTTATGTGCACCCAACATCTGCTAAATTAGAGGCAAACTTCCGCTTAGTCTTGGAGATTTTTCCGCTAGTCTATTTAAAATTACAAAAACATCTTTCAGTAGGCTTTTATTTACAACAGTCAATAATTTACCCCCTTTTCTCAAATTTAATTCTTCTTTTTTCCGAAAGTTCCCAGTTAGAACACTGATGTCTTCCTCATTTTCATCATCACTTTCTATATTATCCTGATTACTTGTTAGAGTATTTTCTATATTTACAGAAATCTGTTGAACTCATATTATGGCAACCCAACACATGTCTTCCAGCATTTCTTATGTTCTGGTGCGATTTTCTGACAGCTAACAATTTGTTATCTTCTAAGCTGCATAACCTTTTCTCACAGCGTACACCTAACCTTATTTTTTACATAAGTCTTGGTCTTGGTTACCTTTATAGTGGTTATTTTCAGCGATCTTTTTTTTCTTAACCTTAGTTGCATGGTTACTGCATTCTAATTTCATTAAATAAGGTCCCTAGACAAGTACATTTTTATGATATTTACATTAATGGAACTGTCATTATCAGCAATAAGTCTCAAATATCTTACACCATATTTTTGTTCACAATTTAATGAACCAAATGAACCTTTAAAAATTATATCGGATTCAATAGACGGAGCTTTCTTCCCAGTTCTTGAAACACCCATGTTTAAATGGTTCAACATTGTTCGTATTAGCACGACTACATATGTAACCTTTCGGCGCGATATGACCTTTTTGTGTTGGTGCGCCGTAAAACCCAAACAAACAAACATATGTAACCTAATTTGTAATACTTTCTTTGTATTTTCTTCTAAAATTACATCGACACATAGCATTGTACGTATGTTTATGTGATTTTTTACTCCAGCCACCATCAGCTATGACGGTTATGGCAGGAAAATCCAGAAAGAAATAATCTTCTTCCACAGCTATCTTTCTCTCCTCCTCACTCGCTTTCGCCATTTCTTAATCAATGACCTTACTCCATCATTTTCCAATCTCTCTTTCTAAAAGAGAATACTAATTTTCCGACATTCCTTCAAATGCCCAAAGTTCGAAGAATTTCATTTATACTTGAACATCCATCGCCGTTCACCATACTACCCCCTACTGTCCTTACATCTATATCCTTTATGTTCCGGTCTTCAACATTAGGAGTTTTACCAGTTTCAAGCATGAACTTATGTTTACATCCCAAACATACACATTTAAAAACACTCCATATACCTTTTCATCTAGTTCATTTATCATTGCTAAATTCCTAGCAAAGTCACACATAGCAGTATGTGTTGTAATGTCAACTAGATTGTCTTTAAGCGTTTCCAAATTGGATACTATGGTCTAACACATAGTGTTGAACAAAGACTAGGAATGTGTGTTTGTTTGTTTTTATTGGGTTTAACGCCGTATCATCACGTTGTATAGGTTATATCAAGGCGGTGAGTTCATCTAATCACTGTTCCTGGAAAGGCTAAATCTCTGGATTTAGCTGTTAACCAACTACTAGGTGCATACTGCCGTCAGTGCCTGACTATTGTCCAATATGAGTTAGTGGCAGAAGGGAGAATGACCGTAGGATCTATCAAACCAATGTTTAGTTTAAAATAACACACGCCTACAAACGACTTTTATATTTCTTCTACAAAGGAACACCAGACATCTGGCTAGACTTACATTTAACAACAATTTTTAATTCATTGTTAACAATAGAAAATTAATGAAGTGGATTTAAATATTATGCAATTCTATCGAGATGACATTAAGTAATTTATTTCGTTACGATTAATCAGAAATAAATCGTATCAGAGTGTCTAGGATAAGTACTTGGCAGTACTTTTTCACGTATACAAGTATTGAACATTTAGCGTATAAAGTTCAGTGTGGGGAATCCCGTGACCTATATGATTCCTAACACGACAAAATGACGACTACATCAACAAGTTTAAATGAAAAAGACAAGGTAAATGACATTTATACGTAACCAATTTTTAATCGGACCAAGTGCAGTATAAACAGCACAAAATTATCTTTCTAGCGGCAGTTCTCCCAACCCCACAACCGTTCTAGTTTTCTAGATTACCTCGAGGTTCTGAACGAGTCGAAAGATTTTTTGAAGAACCTCAAGTAACAGGATTCCCTCCACTAAAAGTTTATAAGCATTCTATTAAAGATAATCACTTTATTAAAGACAGGTTGTGTTCAGTATTAAGGTAATCTGTCTATTCAGCACGTTGAAAACAGGGTTGGATAATGCCAATGACTGACAATGACAATCCGGTACAAAAATAATACTAATGACGCGATTACCAAGGAATCAACGATATATAAACGATATTTATTATTTCGCTTGCTTGATTTCTCAATTGTACCGACGAATTAACACAAAAAGGTAATATCTAGTCGAAGGCAATTAAAGTTGACAATTAACGAAAGCGAATAAATAAGTCCTAAATATTGTGATCGATATTGGCGTGTTTATATTCATAACACCGACAGTCATGAAAAAAATGCTAAAAATATTTTAAAATGCTCGTCCCATGGTATACGTTTCCGTTTCTTTCTCTTGTCTATTGTGGTGGTCAATAATAATTGTATTTGTAGTCATAGTTAAACCGTCCATACAGCAGTGTGTGTTTGTTTGCCAAAGAACATTAAAATGAATAAACAAGACCACTCCAAAGCAAAGTAGAAATGCCTAGTAGTACAAATTTTGATAATGTTGTAATGGAGTCATATTCAGTTTCTCTTATAATTTTAATTCACTCATAGCTTTCTTGGCAGCAAGAGCAAGTCTAAGATTGTGGCAATGAAAGGTAACCAAATCTGGCTTTATCTCACTCAATCTTTTATCTACACCAAATTTCTACCAAACAAAACACCCACCACAGCCAAAAGCAACACATTTCGTAAAATTAATGTCTTTTAAGTCAGATTTTATCTCACTTAATATAGTTTCAGTTTTTTTAATCAGTCACCTTTACATCTTTCAGAAAATCCACGCCGACATTACCACTGTCTACACCAAGCTATGATTGGATATATCTGTCATAATTGCATATCCAGGACCTTATTAACTCTTGTTCGGCGTAGCTGTCTAAACTGACTTTCGGGATACCAATGTCTATTTTTATTGGACTAATGCAAAATTTCCAAGGCGTTGTATGAGAAAACTTTTCTAATATTAGTTAAAAGTAAAACATATGGTCACAAGGACTGAAAATAGTATTTTTCCGTGTACGTCAGGTTTTGGAAATTAAAAAAAATCAGTCGTGTTTTGGAAATAGTTAAAAATGAAGTAATGCATCGCCAAGGTTATTCTTTTTGAAAATTTGATACTTGATTGATACATTTAACAAAGGTGTGTCATGTTAAAGTAAATATTTTTTTCACATACCGCAAGATTTTTATGAATGGCCTTTATGTAATGTAAGCCACAAGTAAATTACATTACACTATAGGTCACATTACGTAAACGTCTTTGGACGATGATTTAGGTGAACAAACAGACAGGGAATTATTATAAGTTTTAGGACAACTACGTTTGTTTGGAAACATTTAACACGCACATGTGAAAATGACTTCTTACTGACCATAATATTTCGCATAAAATGCGTTTCTGTGATTCACTTAACAATAATCGTCTGAAGCTGTGGACTGATTAATTCAGTAAAGTTGGTGAACATGTATCTCCTTATATATAAACTGCGATTAGTATACAACTATTCCAACCATTTCTGGATGATTTCATATGATACTAAACCATCATCTAGAGTCAATAAATATTTCAATGAGACTTTTTTATGAACAACTTTTCTATCATCAAATATGTTTTCTTCAAGCTAGTATTAAGTACTGTTATAGTGTGGAACTTCTTATTCTCCACTAGGCAAATTATAATAGGGATGGCAGAAAGAAATATACTTTAAACAGCTTAAAGGGGATTTGTGCGTCTGGTTATATAGTTAATAAATATATGTAATAGTGGAATAATTGATACTGACCTTATGACTAATATATCTTATAGAAGATACCCCTAGGTCGCTTACTTAAGCTTTTTCAAGATTTGACACGCTGACATACTTTAAAAAATCAAGTTACCAAATTATAGAAAACTTGCTAATACAACGTTTCTGACAAAGTTTCAAACATGTGAAAAAACGAAGCAACTGGTGATTCCATCTACCTCTTACATGTAACCCCTAGTGCTCAAATGGTCGTTAAACTTTTAAACATGCAGCGCATTAGAGAACCCAATTGGTTCAAATGATTTTTCTTGTCTTGTATTGTTTAATACACTATTCAGTAGTGTATTGGCATTAGTTTGCCATTATTGTACCGTGAATTTCGTTAAAAGATATCAAGCCACAAACACAACTTTTTTTTAACGTCGTACTCAAGACATATATAGGTCATATATACGATTCATTATATGCTTCCCAGTGGAATACCGGGATTTATCAGTGAATTCAAAATAAATTTTATATCTTCACTGTTTGGATGCCCCGTTCTGGTGACATAATTATCATACTTAAAAAAGCCAGTTTGAAGAATATAATAATATAACAGAAAATTTGTTTATTTCGGTGTAAGATCTATTTAATTTACTCGTGAGCCTATATTATTATATATTCAATATTATATATGAAAATCTTGCATCCTTAGCTCACTTGTGAAATAAATATCGATCTTACACCGAAATAAACAAATATCCTCTATATTCCACATTGTTTGCCATTTTTACTTAATTAACGTTTTGATCGAACTCTTGAAGTCACTGCTTAGTAATTTGTTATCTACTGGTTAGTATTTGGTTGTTCTCAGACTCATTTTTTGACACAACTTATCTACTGGTAACAGGCATATTGTTATTATTGTCTGGTTTCAATAAATAGTTCAAATAAGAAGTGAAATATAGAGTACCATCAAGTATTTATAAATGTATTTTGATCTTAGACACATTTGTATTGTAAATCCTTATGTAAATCTTCTTTAATTGTACAGCTTTAAGATGGATATTATAAGAGGAAACAAACAGACTGCTTAGCATTGTTGAGTGATGTAACACGTGACGAAATAACTTATGAGCAAATATGTTTAGACTGTCGTGGTATACAGTCACAAACATGATCTTGAGACAAAGATAATATAGACAAAATCTTGTTTATTTGTTAAATTCTTGCGACAACTAAGCAAGAAGGATTTAAACAGTGCATAATTTAAACGAAATTTTCACATATGGTTTGACATGTTTATTGTATTAATGCATGTTATTACAGCCTAGAAGCTTAAGCTTTGAGACAGTTTTAATGTATGCTGAAAATGCATATAATTATCACCGTATAGTGGCTTTATAGCTAATATGAAAACTGTCTTCAAACTGTATAGTCAATATGGTAAAGAAGCATTGAAGACGCGATGAACTTGTCAAACTATTTTCCTTTCCAAAATTCAAGTTCGACAAAGTGCCAATTTTTATATTAGGTTCCTTTTAAGAGGAATGCCGTATATCTATTATTTTTTATTATAACTTTGCGTGTAGTCTAAGTACATTTTATATTTATTACACAGTGATCCAAACAAAGTTTGATAAGTACTATTTAATTATCTTTACTTTGCGATTCTTAAACTATCTATTTAAGAACTAGCACAAACAGATTTTAATTGTTCAGTCATTTTGACAAGCCATTTTATTCGGTTGAGTCATTTGAAATAAAATATAACATATATTTTACCCATCCATGGGTTGTGTTAGTCTTGACTAAAGAATATCACGTTTTTATATCGTCTGGCAGTTTAACAAAACGGTGCATCTGTATCAAGAACATTCTTAATTCAGTTGTAAACGCTCGTGGCGAGACAGACTAAGTTTAGCTTTCCATTATAAATTAGCAACGATGATAGCATTTGATGACGTTTTTGTAGATTTGTTTTGTAACTTTGGACACATTTTTATAGTACTTATCACGAATGACGCGGAAGAATAAAGAAGAGAAAATAGAGCCCGAGTAATATTTGCGATGTAGCGCCCAAACGTTCTCCTTGACTGTCAGGATCTTAAATACATCCGTGACAAACATTTTAAGGTTAACTCACTTGTAAAACTTTTTCAATCGGTACCATCATATGCAATACTTGACTACCTGAAGGAAATAAATATTTATCATAAAATATAGGACTAAAATTTTTATAACCTTTTGTGTGTTGATGCGCAGTAAAACCCAAACAAAGCAGAAACATAATCGGCGAAGAGTCGTTGGTAAGTTGTTTCATTGTTTCAATTTTCCCCACTATCAGCTACATAAACATGAACACTGCGTAATATGGCAACGTTTTATTAACATGCAATCAGTAATGTTACATGTGTCAGTAAAAATAATACAATGGCGAATAATACTGACACTTTTATAGATATTTATACTTGGTATATACCGGGACATAAATGACGCTTTTAATGTGATTAGTATTGAAGAAATAGGAACACTTTTCATGCAAAAACTGAATTAATTAATTTAAAGCACATTAAATTTACAAGGGAAAACCTAGAGAAGTAAACAAGTTTTTATTCCGTTGGTATAACATGACCTTTTTTGTTCGGGATTTATGTCATGCCAACGCATTTAAAGGTAATTTTACGTAGACTAGCACACCTAATCTTGCTTTCCTAGACCCTTGGCAAGTTTCCAATTTACAGCAAACGCTTTCCCTTCCACGGGACCGGCTATCTCTCCATTTGACTTATTGATGGAGGAACACTTATTTTTTTATGGATCATTATTATATATTTTCATATTGACAATCATTATGTTGTTAAGCGCTTCACCATAACATGCATAGTAAAATATGATAATAATGATAAAGATAACTTTTTGAAAATACAGAAACAGTATAATAAATACTGATGAATATTAAACATCAGTGATCGATTTAGTGACTATAATGGTTTATTAAGTACAAATGTGGCTTTTTTATTTTTTTTCATAAAAATATTAAGAGAGTGGGCACACTTGAGTGAGTCCGGAAGGGCATTACATAGGTTTGGTGCAGCATGACTAAAACTACGGTTGCCAAAAGTAACTGTCATAGACTGTAGAACAGTAATAGATAAGAAATTACTAGAATGGAGATCTCTGTTTGGCTCGCAAATATGTATTAGCTCGTGAATATACATGGCACATTGGATGTTAAGTGCTTTATAAGTATATATCAAGAGCTTACAGCTGATTCGCTGACAGACAGGGAGTCATTGAAGTTCTTTCATTACTGGTGTTATATGATCATGACGATGGGTTCAGGCGACGATTCTAGCTCTAGTATTTTGTAGACGATGAAGTTTATTCAGATTAACATACTTAAAAGCTTTCCAAGTCACTAAGAACGTCATTGCAAAGCCAATCTACATTCTACTTTATATTACACGTAGTTAACATAGACCTGAGCTGACCCCTCAATATCATTTAATATTAAGAATACGCGTTCTCTTTCTCTGTACCATAAATCATAACCAATACTTACTTAATAGAGAAAAGAAGCGTAGAAAATTATTTCAGTCAAAGTACCCTAAACGTTAAAATAAGCTTCGTTAAAAGTAGACTAGGACACGAGAATCATAATCAAAGCGCTAAAGGCACTGGAGTTGTTCGACATATAAAACATGTTGTGCTTCGGTCCCTTAAGTGCTCAAAATGTGTAAAATATATGTAGAATAAGATTTCGTTTCTTGAAACTAAGACTGTAGAGCTTTCTTTGTATGAAATCTTCAAAATGGTGCCATTTGTACTTGTAAACTGTACATGAAAATCCAATTTTCATTGAATTATCCCAAAAAACGATATCCCAATGTTCAGGTAAAACTAATTTAGAAATTGATTAAAATGCATACTCCTTAAATTGCACAGGCATAATAACCATAGAGGAGTACAGGGAAATACAATTGAATGTTCATACAAATTAATTGGATATGTTACTAATATATAACAGAACCACCTGTATACATTCAATAGTGTCACACACGACGTAGAAATCTACAGTTGTATTAATATTTATTGCATTTAACTTATAATAAGTAATTATCAAGTAATGATAAGTGTTTTTAAATTTGCTTCAAAACTTCAATTCATTACCATATCAGAGCTATGAGAAAAATACAACGTGGAACAATTTGACCAATAATCCTAATAATCTGTTTAATTTCCCATCCATTGATCTATATTAGAGTTCAACATAAACTAACTGGTCAGTGCGATACTACGTTAAGCATCATGGGTAAAAATGTCTAAATACATGTACTGAATAAATGAAATATGTTTTTGAGATTTCGCAATATGATATTGCTATCCATAAAAGTAATGTGCACGTTAAATAAAACTTTTATACTGGTCATTTAATGTCCATGAGAAAGTGTTTTAACCTTCTGTCAATCATTACACAGACCTTTGAAAACTGTGCGTTGTTGTCGTGCGATATGAGTTAAGCGTCTGAGCCAAGATATGTTTTATCGTCTACGTATAGAATGAGAGATTAATGCGTCACACCCTATTAAATTGGGGTTCACCACAGGGAAAATTAACTGTTGTATATATTTTTCAGTGTTTGGTTAAAAGTAATTATTACAATATTAATTATCAAAACCTTTCTCAGTAATACACATGCTTGAAGAGTTGAGTTCCTTCATGTACCTCAAAAAGTAGATTTTGTAGTAAGCTTGCTATACTAATTTATAAAAATGTTTGAAAACTTCGTATATCATAGGTTTGAAGATTTGAGCCCCGTCGTGTACCTCAAAAAAAAAGAATCCGTAGTAAGGTAGCTACACCGATTTCTCAAATTGGCGTATATAGCTGTTCGACAAGCGAACAACTAAAATGATATTTATAAATTAAAACTGTGGTGCTACAGCACTGCATCCAATGATTTTAATAACATAAAACGATAAGTACACTATCGCAAAAAGAAATTATTACAAAAGGTTCACGATGCAAAGTCGTTGTCCGACTGTTTACCCTATAAAACATACATCTTTCTCAAGAAGTATTTTAGTATTCCCTAAAATGCCCTCCGATTGTATGAATATTGTATGAATTGGCTTTAGATTATTTTGCATAGAAACACATTTCCTGATCTATCCTAAATGAGACGCATTTTCTTTACGAAAATTGTCATTGCACTTAGATAGAATATATTGACAAAGTTACTGTGTCGTTACCAAGTTATTGTTATTGACTTGAATATGTTATTTTTTTGCATGTTACAGAGCAACCTCTTTTGAGGTTGTTGCTCTGCAGAGGTTAAATTCCATTAAAATTAAGCCCAAGAGAAATATCAAAATCTGTAACAGTTGTTGTGCAGAGGGTTTGTTACGAGAGGGCTGCTCTGCAGAGGTTATACTGTAGTACTTATATATCGTAGTACAGGAGCTTAGATTATTATTCAAAGATGTAAACATAAACGCTTTAAGTATATGCATATCTTTGATTCCATTGATTTTAATTTTATTTGTTTCAGGCACAAAAATAAGATCCTAACTCGTGTATAGAGACGCTATGACCTCTGTCGATAACGAGTGCTTCAAATACATATTGCGTCTCAGTAGGGACTTATGTTATATACTGATTGGGAGGGTCATATATTAAGCCGTCAAGATAATTTGACTACAACAGACTACATTGTATTTCTAAAGCATCACAAACGTTTTTATATGATTTTTTCGGCCATTCTCCCACTGATTCATGTAGTCATAATCGTTTTAGCAGCTGTCAATTACTGATCGAAGCCTATAAACTGATTAACAGCTAAATCCAGAGAGTTAACTAGGGCTGCGGCGAGTATCCGAGTACTCGTCGCGTCAGAAATCGTCGGATCGCGATCTATTTTTGAAAAAAAAGAACAATTTTACTTTAGTTACCACTGAAAACAAGTCGCACCTCTTACGCAAACTTAAATTTATGTAGGGATTGAATAATCGTGTATCAACATTTCGATTGATACACATTTAAACAAAAATGTCATCACTGAAAATGCCATAAAACGTCTGGTTATAGAAATGTTTAGAGTACATGGTTTTCCATGTAGTAAAAACTTCTGTAATTCTTTTTTATTACATGAATTATGTATGCTTCTCCATTAACAAGTGATTCGTGGTTCGATTCGTGAATCGATACACATGAATCGTGGTTCGGATCGGATCGCCGCTTGCTCAACGATCCACAGCCCTACCGCCGTTGTATGTTGCTACGGTGTTAAACCCCCAAAATATATCAGATTAAGTAATGGCATTCGTTAAATGCTTTTTTTTAACAATATAGTTGTAATGTTGCTATCACAATGTTTAATTAGCAACTTTATTTGGTATTTCTTGGTATTTATCTTTATCTTGAAGTTGCGTTACCATGAGCTTTCATATTCAAATAACGTATTTTATTCTACTTGTTATAATTAAGCGTTTAGGGAATATATGTGATGAATGCGACGTATATAGTCAGTGGAAATTCCCAATGGTTTTATAAATCTTGAAGACCTTGAACTTTTGACTTGTTCTCCAACTAGTTCTAACAGTTAAAGCCACAAGGGAGGAAAAGGAAAGTGACAATCCATTATAACAGCGTACATATCAAAATGGAATATCTAAGCCACAATGCATTAAAGGGCTTTCATGCATAAAGATAACACTTACTAGTGATTGATATAATTATTATAGACATTACTTCTTATTTGTCTTCACTATAGATACGTGTAATATGAACTTAGTGTAGCAACCTTCTCAAAATATTCTCAATACATTACTTGAGCAACAAATGCCAAATGTGGTAGACGTATACTTAAATGCTGTTTGAACATTTTATATAGACGAATGACATAGACAACATATTAGATGTATACATAAATTCGATTCAAAATCATGATCTGCGGTCTAAATAACATCCCGATCTTTTAAATTAAGTTTACCAAAAAGTGAGATAAATCACATCCGATTATTACACATATAAAATTACTACTTGACTATGATAGCAAAACAAAATTGAATTTAATAAATCAGTTACAATGGGCATTCTATCACATTGCGTAATGTTTGTGAAAAACGAAGGTCAATATCATTTCCTCAGGAAATTGATAACAGTTACTGGTGATTGATGTATTCATTACAAACATTACTTCTTATTTGTCTTCGCTATAGATACGTGTAATATGAAATTAGTGTAGCAACCTTCCCAAAAGAGACGAAGCACCTAAATTTATACCATGTGACTAACATTTCAATGTATATTATAAAACACGTTTTTCTTGACTGTCAGGATCTTAAATCTATCCGCGACAAACATTTAAGGTTAACTCACTTAGAGAACTTTTCAATCGTACCATGATATGCGATATTTAACTTTCTGAAGGAAATAAACATTTACTACAAAATATAGGACTGAATACCTGTATTATTCGATTTCATTAATTGTTATCATCAATTGCTTTCGGCGCGATATAAACTTTTTGCGTTGATCAATGCGCCGTTAAACCCAAACAAACAAACAGTAGCAATTTCATGGATTATGCTGGCCCCAAATTCTTGTGAGAGAAAAACAACCTATTAGGCCAAATTAAGTGAGAGATTTCAAGTTCTGAAGAATTTTTTCTAACTGGAGTAAAAAAGCAGCATAATCTTGTTTTTTTGCTTAAATCGACTTGCATGTAAATGCTGCATTATATTCATTAATATAGTGAATAAAATAAAAGTTTCCCAAATGTTTACGGATCCTAATACGGATGGAACAGCAGTCACACACACATTAGTGTTTTAAGTTCAACTTGAGAACATCCGGTACAAAGATTTTCAGCTAGAACAGTATCGACTTTATTCTCGTACCTAGAGTCTAGTAAGATTCTCGATATTAGATCGAGAATCTTGATAACCTTGGGGAACGAGAATGTATCGACTTGGGCTCCAAATAAAACTAGTTTTCGGCTCATCAAAGCTTGTGGCCATGCTTTTATTCTACAAGAATATATAGAAAAGGTGTAAACATTTATTATTTATTCAGTCAAAGAAACATAAATAAGTATATTAATGTGATAGCCGGAATAGAATAAATATTAGAATTGAAGTTAGACATTGGATTCATAAGAAACTATTATACTTTTCATATGTACTAGTATATATGTCAAACAGTAATAACGCATCATTATAGCTATCAAGGGGCTTGTTTGTGTTTAAATAGCATTATTGATGTAGTTGTTTGTATTTGCCATACATGGTATTTGATCAAACAAAGTTTCGTTTAAACGTATGGTTATACAGCTGTATAATAGTTTTCTAATTGCATGTATCAAAGGTATTACCTAAAAACAAAAACCATTACTAAAATTATTTTACTTTCAACAATGTCGGTAATTTAATATTCACAATAAATTACTTGAGCAACAAATGCCAAATGTGGTACACATGAACTTAAATGCTGTTTGAACATTTTATATAAACGAATGACATAGACAACATATCATAAGTATAGATAAATTTGATACCAAATCATGATCTGCGGACTTAATCACATCTCGATTTTAAATTAAGTTCACCAAATGTGAGATGAATCACATCCGATTATTACACATAAAATCATCACTTGACTATGATAGCAAAACAAAATTGAATTTAATAAATCAGTTACCATGGGCATTCTATCACATTGCGTAATGTTTGTGAAAAACGAAGGTCAATATCATTTCCTCAGGAAATTGATAAGGTGCTAGTAACAAATGAAACTTTTTATAGGTGTGTAAATAAATGTCTTTCTTGAGAAAATGTCTCAGCAAATTCAATTTGATGATATTTTCATTTCAAACAACAATCACCTTCCTTTAAATTAATCAAGGTTTGCTTTTAACGAATTAAAACTGGGACAAAAGAACTTAAAGCTTGATTAAGTAAAATGAGATTATAATAATCAAATAACAAGAAAATTCAATAGTTTGAATCTTAATTCAAGAATGAAAAAACGATTAGTGACGTTTGTTCACACCGCACCAAATGATGAGCCTGCCCGGCTAGCTCAGTTGGTGTCTACTGATCGAGGGGTCGTGGCGCTTGGTAATGAAATTACTTCTACGGCCACTCTCCTTCCTACCAAGGATTTTTAATTATGTGGGACAGTTGTCAGTCACTGACGAAAGTATGCGCTTATGCTAGGTTTACATCTGGCCACGATCTCCCCGAATAGCCAGAGGCTAAAAAATCGGGGAGCTCTACGATTAAATGTTATACTCCACGTTTTGTTACGCTTCCTTACGAAATCAGCACGTTTTGTTGCGCTCTACTGCGCTTTGCTACGATGGAGCCCACGATTTGCACCACGTTCTGTTGCTCTTTGTTGCGATCAACACGATTGGCTTCCACGCTTCACCACGTTCCGTTACGTCCTGTTAAGATCTCCCACGACAAAGCCGCTTTGTTGCGATCTCCTGCGATTTGACCTACGATTTGAGACAAATGACCACGTTTTACGTCACGATTTGATATTTAAACAAGAACTAATTCTTTCCCAGCGACGCGGGATGAAAAACTGTGTCCACGCTTGTCCCGATCTGTTGCGACTGTACTCCACGTTCTGTTACGCTTCGGTACGTTCCGTTACGTTTTGTTACGAAGGCCACGCTCTGTCACGATTAGAAAATGAATAGGGGCAATCGTGGTGAAATTTAAGTTTGATTTAAAATTTGTCCCGATGCCCACGATGTCCCCGATTCAACCACGTTCCGTTACGCTCCCCCACGATCACCCCGATTCGACTCCACGCTCTATTACGTTCGCCACGATGCTCTGGAATCGGGGACATCGTGGTCAGATGTAAACCTAGCATAAGTAGTTGGTTTACAACTAAATCCAGAGATTTAGCCTTTCCAGGAACAGTGAGTAGGTTGACTGACCGCCGTTATATGACCTATACAATATGTTGCTACGGCGTTAAACCAAACAAAACAAATAAGCACATAGGTAGATGCTTGCTGCAAACTAACGACAGTCTATGATAGATACAGCTCATTAAAAATTATGGCTAATTTTCTTATGTTTGATAATCGAATATTATTGTTCCTTACATAATTGATCATGCAGTCAGCAATCTGGTCAATATTTGTGTGTTGTCTAAGACGGTTATCCTGACATCAGCATGGTTTGCATCTAATTTTGACACTCGCAAAAATGTGCAAAGCCATTTTTTGTTAAATGGGTACACCCATGTCATCTGACAGCCACGTCCTATATTCTGTCAAAAGCAGAATAAATAACATTTATACTATGAAAACCTTTCCGCTTGACAAACATTTTCTAATCCACTACAGAAGCCATTATCCTTTAATGGGACTCGTATACTATTCCTGTTACTTAATGAAATTTTGCCAAACCATAGAACTCCTTCATTTGACTGTCATATTTATTTTCAGTCTGGGGTAACTTAATAAATCTAATTATTTTCCTTCATTATTAGCCTTGATAAATGAAGTAACAACCATGGAAACGCACTGCTGTCTGACATGATGTTGAATGACCGCCGTGATATGACCTATACAATGTGTTGCTGCGGCGTTAAATCCAACCAAAACAACTAACAGTCTAAGCATCATATTGCCTGTGTTAATTCTGTTGCCGCCTAAAACATTTTCTACAACGAATATGAAACATAGTTAAGCACGAAAATCTGACATAGACTTGACAATTATAATCATTTAATGTCATTAAAGTGAATTCGGACATAACCCTAATAGGTTAATAAAGGAAGAAAGATAATAAATATCTGACTAGCGTCATTACGATATCCGCTTCCGCATAATTAGTAATGATATAGTGAATATAGGTCAAAGACTAGAAGTAAATGAACAGGTTATTTTAAAACATCGTACTTTTGACGTTCTTTGAACTCTCCTTGTTAGAAAAGATTATACATTGAAAAAAAGTACTTTATTAGGCATATATTGGGTACTTAAATAAAATAAAGTATTTCATAATAAAGATTTCATAATAATGACAATTCGTATTATCCACTTTGTTCCACAATATCAACATATGTTGCTCTTCTCTTTCTATCCCCTGCTTTTGGTAATTAGTTTGCTCTTTGCGCGATATAACCTTTCTTTGTTGATGCGCCGTAAAATCCAAACAAAGCAATTGAGCTTGGTGGTTTGGGCCTTGGGTCGGTACTAAGCCACCCATTAAACTGACCAAACTCATACTTTCTTCTGACATATCTTTCCCTAGCAACGAAGTCATAGTTCAAGGCTTGAAGTTAAACTCCCTAAGGTGAATTCCAACATCCAGGGTATGCAGGATTTCAACACTGTTTTGATGTACTTCTTCCAGCTTATAGAACCCTAAAGCAGAAGGTAGATGTTGCCTGTACATTTGGTGTGGTATTTTCTCTGCGATCCCCTAGCAACCAGGGATGATGCATGGGCAGTTCTTCCATAGCTTTTCTTTTTCTTAGAGGGAACTGGTTCGAACTCGCCATGTAGAGGTTGCTTACCATGTCTTCTTCCAGGGCTTCAGCTTATAAACTGTGTACCTTCTTCTGGTGTATTATCTTCAGTTTGGAATATGATCCTAAAACTGGTTGAGATTTTCTCTTCTCTGTTGACCTAGAGCGTACTCTCTTTCTGATTAGAGGTTTTTCTCTTCTAAATTCTGCGTGATTACAGTTCCACATCGCAATGAAAATCGATACTTTGAGTCTAAGGGTCCTCAGACCTCACCAGTGGTAGTTTACACATCGGTGGATCCGAGTTTTTAAATCTCACCAAGGGGTTGCTCTCTAATTGGTGGACATTTCCTTTAAGGTGTTTGAGACTTCAGAAGTTGATCTTCTTTACCTGATGAGTTCTTTGGGTGCATATGTAGGGATCTCTTATGGTGAGCCTTTACCAGTCACCGCGTCCCGTACTGATTTGGTGAGGTTTTGAGTCTTCAGTATTACGTTATGGCACATAGTGGTTAGACAGTACTCCTGTATGAGCTTGACGTTAGGATCATGCATCTTATATTTATTCTTGTCTGTGAGGCAAGTGCTTCAAGGTCCAGGATGGTTCTATATGAAGCTTAGTATCTTCCTGCATGTCAATTACCCATCGTCGATTACGTTAAGACTTGGCGAAGATAGCTTTGAATGGCATTAGGTTTCAAACCCAGAGTAATGAAAAAGTGTCAAGAAGTATTGTTTATTTGTTTGGTTGTTTGGGTTTATCGGCGCATCAACACAAATGGTTATATCGCGCCGAAAGCTAATGATCATAACAATTATTGAAACCGAACAATAAAGGATTTATCTCCTATATTTTGTAATAAATATTTATTTCCTTCAGATAGTTAAGTATCGCATATGATGGTACCGATTGAAAAAGTTCTCTCAGTGAATTAACCTTAAAATGTTGTCACGGATATATTTAAGATCCTAAAAGTCAAGGAGTACATGTTTTACATTGAAATGCTCGTCACATGGTATTCATTTAGGTGCCTTATCTCTTTTGAGAAGGTATGAATGTGTTAATCTTGTATGACCAGTGCTACATCGCGTAAACATTATTTGGTCTCGATTAGCAAATATTATTGAGAAAAGTGAATCAAAAGTTGGCTTTATGCCATGTAACTAATTAAATGTAACATTAGTCAACATTGTTTGATATTTTGAACTGACATTAAATGACCATAATTATACACACAAGCCAACATAATTTATTATCTGTATAACACAAAATATACTTTTATTTGAGTCAAATTGGCATTTGGCAGTACACTTTGTACTTCTAGGTTTATATAGTCAAACTGAGCAAGTGGACAACATAGGCTCAGTGATTCCACAAACAACAAGAAGCTTAAACAAGTCAACACCACATTTCAATGTCAATTGCATGAATAGCACATATGATATCACAGATAAAGCAGTTTTGTGAACGTTAATGTCAAGTACTGTCACATGTTGTTATGTCCACCGAAACAATTCAACACACGGACGTTGGAAAAAGAACAACCTTCCCTGAAAAAATAGGTTCTGTTGCTTTGTACAGTGTTACACATTTTCAAAGACACACTGATTGTCATGGATTCTTTCACTTGGTAAAAATCTGTCTAACATTTTCCTGTAGGCGTAATCATAGGGTTCAGGTAACTTTGTTTCCCATGTTCACATGAGAAACTTTTATCTTCCATAATAAAGTATATTAAGTCTGGTGAATCATTTGGGTATTCTATTTCTCGCTATTTACGTATATTGTAATCTCAATGAGAGAATATTCCATATTATGTCGTCATGACACATTATTTCTTATCCATATTATGTTTCACAGTGTCTGCTAGTGAAGTATAATAAACAGTAATTTGAAAGAACCTTGAAATTTAGAAATATATTTTAAAGTTTTGTTTACTGTTTACAAGCATGAACTCAGCATAGATTCGCCAACAATTTTCATCCTATTTCACCACAAAAACAAGCAATGTAATGTGGAAACCACATCAAAGCCGGATTTTCATCAAGATCTGACCATAAATGACTGAGATGTCCAACATATTTAAATCTTAACGCAAAAATCACAAAGGGAAATAATCGCTACTAACACCAGGTAGAGTGGTGGTTACTTTCTAATTCTGTTTATCGCATGGTATGCTATCACCGTAAGAAGTTTCATAAAGATCTGACAATAAATAGATGGCAGAAATATATGGATAAAAAAACTTTAATGCAATTGTTTACGACACCGGCGCCCGCCCGACCGGGTTTTGCCAAACTATAAGCCGAATATTTTTCGGCTAACAAACTGTATGCACACAAAGCATGTTACGTATCACAGGTGCGTATTACAAGCTTCATCAGACCAACATAAGCTTTACTGAATTTATGAATATACAAAACATTCAATAGCAATATAGGGGTAGCTTCAATCTTCCAAAGATGGACTGTAACACTGACAGTCACATACTTGAGTGTAAAACATCCACCCCTCTACTGACAAGACTAGAAAAAAGCATATCACCATACTGTCACTAAAAATTACAAATCAAATGAAAAAATACGGATCGATGAGCACATAACAACTGTGGACGGGCTTTTACAAAACGCGCTATGATCGGAAATGTTTGTTTGTTTGGGTTTTACGGCGCATCAACACAAAAAGGTTATATTGCACCGAAAGCAATTGATAGTAACAATTAATGCAACCGAATTATAATGGTTTAGGTCCTATATTTTGTGATAAATATGTATTTCCTTCAGATAGTTTAGTATCGCATAATTATGATGGTACCGATTGAAAAAGTTCTCTAAGTGAGCTAACCTTAAAATGTTTGTCACGGATAATGTGATCGTAAATCGATCCAAATATTGCAAAATGATGTGCAACATGAAATAAGAAAACGAGCTGACAAAAAAGTTAGTTTTTGTTCGTTTGAACGCCGTATAAACACATTGTATAGGTCATATCAAGATGGTTCCTGGAAATGCTTAATCTCTTGATAAAGCTGTGAACAAGTTACCTGGGCACATAATTCTGTCAGAGACAACTGCTCCACATGATAACGAATAAGGGGTAGCGGGAAGAAGCTGACGTTTAATCAGATCAACATTGTAAGCAGACTACATTTAAGTAAAAAACATGCGTTTATCATTCATTTGATGTAAAAATCTGTTAAATAAACTACTCTTTGAACTTCTGTTTTTCTTGATATTTAGACGTGTTAGATAAAAAACGGAAATAAAAGAAGTCAACCTTGAAGATATGATACATATATGTACTTTCTGGTAAAGTGAAACGGTGGGTTAAAACAATAAATAATCACACTATTTCACTTTATTACTAAATTTAACCCTTTTTAAAAGTAATTGTCCACGTATGAGTTAGAAAGAACGGACACTCCACTTTATCCAACAACAAAAATAAAATAGTATAGAAAATTATGGAAGAAAAACATAATTAACACAGTCTACGAAATTAAGAAAAGAAAGTGGTTGCCCAAACAGATCATTTTAATAGCTATCTTGTTTGCAGGCAGTTGGTTGCCCAAAAGAGTTTGTGGTTGCCCGAAGAAGAATTGGTTGTCCTGGACAGCAGGACGAACACTAAGTTCGTAGATTGTTGACAGTGCGTTTGATTTGATATTTTGACACTCTCTGAACATAAAAAGTCGCGTTATACTGACATCGAGAATCATAAGAACAATTTCAAATGGCCATAATTATTAAAACTGTAACCAACTAAACACTCATTAGCAATGTTAATCATTATCAAAACAAGGTCGGTGACAATATAATCACAAACGACTTAGAGATCACATGTTGTTCAACGAAGACTATCAATTTATTATGGGTCTCGACAAGACAGGGAAAAAACAAGTAAAATGCCTTTATTTATTTAAATATTTATGATTCAAAGTGTCGCCAGGATACGAAAAGTTTGATTAAGAATAAGTCAAATATCTATGAATTAATTGCACCGCAATAATTAAATGTATGCATTAATTACGTCCGCCATATTGTTAATGTAGAAAGTGTAATCAATTTGTTTCTATAAGACATAATTTTTATTAACTTGTGATAAATAATAAATGCCAATTTCAATTTAAATAATGATGTTTTGTTTTATTTAATATTTTATTGTCAAACAAAGAAAAGTTCTTGTCGAGAAAGACAAACATTAAAGATATTTTTGCTGGACAGGTTTTAGCAAATAAAATGAAATTCAAATGTTAGTTTATTGCCTTGGGACATAGATAAAAACCGATATATTCAATTTAATTATATTTGAAGAGCTTTGAAATTGGTAACATGACTGTTTTGAGCTATATTTTTTCTCTATTATTGTGTTCTTGTATTTGTTTTTTGGCTGTATTTTAATGGAGTTTTACCGCATTTCGGCACTATTCCTCTCCCTTCAAGGGTATTAATAGTTCCCTTTGGTGTACACACATTCCACTTTATATAACATTGTGTATTCAGTACTGTAGAATGCATATTTATTGTTGCAATAACGTCATGAATGAGTCTCAGAGGAACATGTTGCTTCTATAGTTGGACTTTTCAAACAAAAAGGTGGTAGTAATCTGTAGACTACATGTTTCAATATGTAAATGAATGTTTATTTTCCAAGCATTTTTAAAATATGATATAAAATATTCCCCTTATTCAATTTTTGTCGCTATTTTTATAAAGGGCGTCGCCACATTTCCCCTAGACCAAAGACCTATTAATGAAGACAATCCTTGACGAGTAGGTAGATATTAAAGTCTACCTTAAGGTTCATGTAAAGTCTCGGTTTGCAAAATAATTCAGTGAAAATGAAAATGCTCTAATTCTGTCACATGTCCACTCAGAGTATTGTTTTATACATCAAAATGTTCCTTATGAAACATACAAAGTGATGCTTGTCATCAATTACGACTAAAATATTTAACAAAAGATGTATTTTTAAAGATGTATTAATCTTTTCTTACAACAAGTTTTAACATAAAATCCTTCACAGAACATTACAATTCATATTCCCATGAAGGTACTCCAATATTTATAACATTGATAAATGTTAAAACAAAACTAAGGCAAATGAAAAACAAAAGTGAAAGTAGAAACAGGGTCGTGAAAAAACCCATTACACTTGCATCTGTCAAAATGTTCTTCATATACCGTAGATTTGTTTTAACATTTATTGAGATTATATTTTTTGGAGTACCTTCATTGGAATATGAACTATAATTTCTGTAAATGATTTAATGTTAAATTAGTTTGTAAAAAGAAATAAATGTTTTTTAGTATTTTCATTTTTACAGCATCAATTTTGCAAATAATAATAATAATAATAATAATAATAATAATAATAATAATAAAGACTTTATTTATAGAGGCAACACGTTAGGCAGAGCCCAATCTTCCCTGTGAGCCTCTTAACAAAAACATATTTACATACACCTTTTGTTAAAAGTTTTCATCAAAATTAATTGCCAGCATCACTTTGTATGTTTCTTAAGAAACAATTTGATGTATAAAACACTGCTCTTGATGAAAGTATGACAGAATTTTTTATTTTCCTTTTATTAATGCAAATGAAGACTTTACTTGAACCTTAAGTAAGTCAAACACTGGCATAATTATAATTTGGTTTTTATATATAACAATCAGATTACAAGTGCAGTTCATCTAGCCATGTTAAATGGGATTAATCAACTACAAGACTTTCATGCTTAAAGACATTGCTTCCAAATGATCGTGCTAAGACGTTTCAGCTTAATTCCATACATCTTACAGTTAAATGTATTCCAAACTAATCATCAAGTTCTGTATTATAGAATTTTAGTTTTGGTATCACATCATCACCATTATACCATCATACAAATGTTATAAGCTGTTTAAGGTTCGTTACACCAAAGAGGTTTTATAATATGTGTTTGAAATTATTTTCAAATGAGAAATTAATGTTTCTAAATCGGACTAAGTCGAGCTTGCATCTTCACAAATTATGTCGGCGGTAACTTATTTTCAGCCAATTCGTTCAACTTTATTGTATTCGTATGTGTTATTAAATGTTAAATGCTGAAATGCTTAACTTTACTTAGCACACTGTTATAATAATTATTAAGACATACTTAGTAAAATACAATATGTACTCTAATTACCAACGGTCTTCAACAGTGAATAAATCGATTGATATAAATCATGTATAAGTATTGGTATTATAGCAATATTTTTGTTGTTGTTGGAATTAACGCTGTAGCAACACATTGTATAGGTCATACAGCGGCGATAAGTCAACCAACTCGCTCCTCCTGGAAAGGCTAAATCTCTGGATTAAGATGTTAACCAACTACTAAGCGCATACTTTCGTCATTGACTGACAACTGCCCTACATAATTAAAAATCATTGGTAGGAGGGAGAATGGCCGTAGAAATAATTTCATGACCAAGCTCCACGAAAGTATGCCCCGCCCGGGAATCGAACCCACGACCCCTCGATCAGTGGACTTCCGTGCTACTAACTGAGCTAGCCGGGCGGTATTATAGCAATAAAATTACCATTTCTGCATGTATGTACATACCTATTCTGAACGTAAAAAACAGCTTATTACACTGGAACTTGTAAATACAACAATAAAGTACAAAAATGATTAGTACGGGTTTGCCACTGTCGTAGTACAGGGATATAAAGCTTGATTTCAAATCCGACAATCCAAGATTGTTTCCTGGGCAGATAGTCAATAGATCCCATGTGAAAAGGGGTTCCGGGAAAAAGAAATTCCATGTAAAAATGTATTAAGCGAATATTGGTAAAACTGCCAGTCGGCCGTCGTTAACTACCTAATGTTTCATTTTAGTCTGAATAGATGACGCAAAATCAGAATGTTAAGCGTATATTGTATGTTCGTGTGTATTAAAGCAAAACTCACAATTGCTAAATATGAAATAATAAAGCCGATCGTTCTTGTTTGTTCGTTTGGGTTTTAAGACACATCAACACAGAAAGGTTATATCGCACCGAAAGCAATAAGGGACATTAGTCAGTTATTTCCCCTTGTATACTCTATACTCTACATAGGTAGGTCCAATTAGTTGGATTACTCGGATTTTACCCTTACTTTTCAATGTCAATTTGCAAAAATTAATCTTAAATTACTTTTTTGTAAATCATTTAATTTGTTTAAAATTCAAACTAAGTACTATTAGAGTAAAGAACTATATATATAGATTTCCCCTCTTCTGATAATATCTTCATTAACAAGAAAGATATAAGATGAAATATTTTGTTGTTCTTACATATGACTTCAATGATAAAATCGGAGGATTCCAACTGTAAGGACCTACTTACCAATTTGATTGCTTCAGATTTTATCAGGGGAAGATAACTGACAAAAGTCCCTAATTGATAATAATAAACTAATAACAATTAATGCAACCGAATTATTAGTTTTAAGTCCTATATTTTGTGATAAATATTTATTTCCTTTAGATAGTTAAGTTTCGCATATGATGGTACCAATTGAAAAAGTTCTCTTAGTGAGTTAACCTTAACATGTTTGTCACGGATACATTCAAGATCCTGATAGTCAAGGAGAACGTGTTTTACATTGAAATGCTCATCACATTGTATACATTTAGGTGCCTTATCTCTTTTGAGAAGGTATGAATGTGTTAATCTGGTATGACCAATGCTACATCGCGTAAACACTAACGACTATTTGATCTCGTCGATTAGCAAATATAATTGAGGAAGATGAATCAAGGGTTGACTTTATGTCATGTGACTTATTAAATTTATCATTATTTCACATTGTTAGCCATTTTAACTTAATTAACGTATTGATCGAACACTTGAAGTCACTGCTCGGTTATTTGATATCTACTGGTTGAAGGTTTAAAGATTCTTTAGCTAAAATGTCTTCTTTTTCAATTCCATGTATTTCGATATTACTTGGTATCCAGCAAGGTTTTACTATTTTAGATTTTAGAATAACATATTCTTGTTTATTATACATGTAGTAATATAAAATCATCGAAAGGTGTGTCTTCGCCTTGGTAATTAAAAAATAACTCTTAATTGTTGATTGTTTAATAGGAGTCTGATTTCTTTGCTTTTGATATGCTTGTTTTAGAAAAATAATGCGCCATTATTAATAACGTAAATATCAATGATTCAACTAACTACAATCCCATCGCTAACTTTTCAGATTCCATTGCAGACATGCCTTTTTTGTCGGCATTTTTTCGTCGGCCATTTCATTAAAATAATTCTTGTTAATGCAAAATGTGACATTTCTCAGTCTGATAGAAATTTTCCTGCTGGTCTAATCAAGGACATAATGGAGAAGCCCAGCCTTCTCATAACTGTAACATAACAAACTAAGAGACGATGCTGAATATAGAAATACGTCGTGATTTACGAGACAATGTGACCTTGCCGTATGAAATTCGATCATACTCATCATTCCAATACTACGTAGTTACATGCAACACGATCAAGTTATGAAATTATAAAGCGCCTATACCATGTGACTTTGTAGCCAATGTGGGTTAGAATGTCAAGTCAAATGACCGTCGATGTAGATGTTTTCTCACTAAAGTCACGTGGTGAGTGCACAATATGCGTCAATTATACCATGTGACTTTGTGGCCAATGTGGGTTAGGGTGTCAATCCAAATGACCGTCGGTGTAGATTTTTTCTTACTATAGGCACGTGGTGAGTGCACAATATGCGCACAATATATATCAAGAAACGTTATATGATATACTTGTATTTAAGTTAAAAGTACGGTTATATCTTGGAAATAATTAATCAAAAAACTTTTTTGATCCTTTCAAATTGTAGAGACCGTATATAAAATAAAATTATCACACCGAATCAAATTAAGCCGTCATTTAAGGGTATCTAATTATTTCAGCACTAATGTTAAAATCACGATTTCCTAAAAAAGCTGAAGCTTTTTTTATTTAAGTTCAATATATTTGGATTTTTTGGACAAATATACGGCACCATCGTATGCGATTCTGAAGGAAATAAATATTTATCATTAAATATAGGACTGAACCCATTGTTATTCGGTTACAATAATTGTTATCATTAATTGCTTTCGGTGCGATATTACCTTTCTGTGTTGATGCGCCGTAAAACACAAACAAACAAACCATCCGAAATCACTTTTTATAAACCCCCATAAGGGTGGGTGTTTAGTTCTGGTATAAGACTTGGACCCAGGGATCTAGGCCTCTCTTCATATGAAGACAATGAGTATGTTTATAATCATGTAGGGCAGTTGCCAGTCAATGACGAAAATTTTAACCTAATACTTAGCAATCTGATTAAAACACAATCTTACAGTCTCCGCTTACTTTTTCGATAAGATGTGGCTATTTCGTTACGAGGGGTTAGTTCAGTTGATCTTTTCTCATTACTTTATTCATTATGTTTAGAAACTTGTTTACATTATCTACTTCACGCAATTTAAAAAAGAGCAGTCCTGTGAATAACATACCCGAAGAATTAGCTAGCAACCTTTGCTAAAAAATAGAAATTACGAAAGCAAGATGCTGAATCTTTTTTTATTTAAGTTCAATATGTTTGGATTTTTTGGACAAATATACGGCACCATCAAATGCGATTCTGAAGGAAATAAATATTTATCATAAAATATAGGACTGAAAACCATTGTAATTCGGTTGCATTAATTGCTATCATCAATTGCTTTCGGCGCGATAATAGTGTTTGGTCACGACGAAAGCTACGCTTGAATTGGTCGTCACCAAGGTCATCCTAACATGACTCTCGGAACTACTATAAGAGATCCTATACGAGTGCGCTCTATCGAAGTCTGTTAACGGAGATTGAGTAATTGGTTTACAGCTTTCTGGTTAGAGCTTCAAATTCTAGAACATCTACATCTACTTCTAAATACGTATGAATTATATGACTACGCACAAATGAATTCCAAGTTAAGGCTCACAGTACTAGTAAATCAAAATGTTGTCTTACTTAAGTTTATTAATGATGTAGCCAATGGTAAATATAAACAAATTATTCTAAACATTGTATTAATGGTTGTCAGCGGACTCTATAAAGAATCCTCATTAAATATAATATATGTATTTATCGTGTTCAATTATGTAAATTGGTAAAGATATAGAATTTATTATGTTATTATTACTTGTTGTGACTATCATAATGAGACGGTATTGTCCTTTGAAATCAATGTTTATCCTATTAAATGACATTTCTTAAAACAACATGACCAGGCAGGACATTGCCTTGTGGTATACACGCGCAAATATACCTCACCGACTAGATAAGTAACTAATGCCCAGAATTAATGTCCCTACATCAAGTCTAACACTGTCTATTTAAAGTAAAGAGAATAGTCATTTATCTGGCGCAAGTCTCTTTGAAAACAGTATTGTAACAAAATGTAATTTTCACTCAAATAGTGGCAAATTATTTATTGCGTGTCAAAAGTTGAAGTCATGATATTTATTGCATTTTTAAGTGAAAGACATGTTATTTATTGCATTGTTAAGTAGAAGTTACGTTATTTATTGCATTTCTAAGTGGCAGACATGTTATTTATTGCATTTTTAAGTGGACTTCGTGTTATCTATTTTATTTCTAAGTGGAAGTCGTGTTATCTATTGCATTTCTAAGTGGACGTCGTGTTATCTATTTTATTTCTAAGTGGAAGTGGTGTTATCTATTGCATTTCAAAGCAGAAATCGTGTTATTTATTGCATTTCTAATTGAAAGTCTTACTTGAAATACATTTTTCTAAAACTCTATAATTATGTTTGAATTAAAGTTCTTGACCTTTTTAAAGCTAATAGGAACATCTGCTCAGAAACTACTTTATTCAACGTATAGGGAATTTATAAGTCTGTAATAAATAAAGCTTTTTCATATATTCTTAAATTACAGGGAAACATATATCAAGTGACATGTTTCCAATTACAAAAGTACAAAAAGTACACTTAGGATCGATTTACTGAAGTATGTCTTGACATTTGATGTAGTGTACAGTGGACTAGAAGGAAATACATTGTGTCTATTAGAGTATAAAACCAACCAAAGTTACATGACATATATATATTAGCCTGATCATGTTCAATTCGGTATATTTATCACACAAACTGATTAGGACCTGATCTAAAATTATCCGCTCATGCGTTCGTAGAAGCTGGCTATTCACAGTATATTTCACGTGTCGATCAGCTATACGACAGCAACTTGTAGACTATTTTACTACGGATATTGTTTAACACCATATATAGTAGCAGTACAAGCAATTAACTAATGCCAAGCATTTCGGCTTATAAGCAACACATTTAACAAACGTCTACAAACAAGATGTGTAATCTATCACCGTGTACTAGTTGCGTACTTAATCTAATGTTCAACATTTAGCTACAGTCATTTTATTACGTCCACCATAGCTGACTTGTGCGTCTGTTACTTGTCACGCGTTTGTTCCATAACTTTGAACCATCTTTACAACTCTCTATGTAGGAATATAAGAGTATTATTTAATACTTAATAAAATATTGCATTATTCGATGAAAATATAAAACAAGAGGGTCCTGAGGACCCCGGAACGCTCACTTGAGAAAAAGATTGTTTTACAGATACAGCAGATGAAAACAGTGATCACTGTGTCCAGGCCAACATTGAACCGAGGAGCATAATTTGAACAGTCTTTGTGGAAGACTTAGAATTTTACCACATATATTATTTTTCTAGTAAATTTCTGAACAACCTCCACAGTTAATATTCAATTCTTTACTTGGTACATGAAATAACAGTAACAGTTATCGGGCTTTATAATTAAAAGATTCAGCACTTAACAGAGCTCTCGATGTTGATTATCTTGCAAGTAAGTAAATAAAGACTAATGAACCCGTACCACCTTAAACTAGTTTAAACAAGATAGAAGATGAGAAGTAAAACGTCCTCTACATGACAAAATGGCATATTTCCAAACAAATAACAGTTTATTTTTTTTACCTTATATTGTAACGACATAGTCATGTATCTATGTTATGATGATATCATTGATAACTAATTACAGTTTGGCCAAAGAGAGCGTGCACGGACCCCTCAGGGTTCATCCATAAATTATGTTCATCAAATTATTCAAAAAATGGTACACTTGCACACCGATATCTTATTAGTGTAAAAGTATAAATTACACAATCGGTGTCAATTTTGAGCGGATGATTCTCATAGATTACTGCAAAAAGTAAATTATCATGCTGTGTCTAATCGTATAACACTCTCTCTAACAGTACAAGTGGTCTTGCTTATTGACATTTCAGTAAATTAAGATATAATGGGGTTTCCACAACGAAGTATGACATTAGCATTAAGTCTAAGTAATACAAAGTAATGTACCAAACATTAATATACTATCGTTAACAAATAAAAACTAGAACATTAGAATCGCTTAATTAAGACTTAATGGAATTACTTCCGACAAATTTGACACTTCCGAAGGAAAATAACATTGTCTTATATTTCAACGAACTTAGAAATAAATGGGATATACGAATACGTAGAAAGTAAGTTGAATATTTTATCATCTTTTATCACATTGTAAATTGGCCATAGGTGTGTTTTACGTTTGAAGTAAACGTATAACGTCTTTAGTTGTTGATGGTCTATACTAAGGATAAGATGAAGGAGCGGTGTGACCGAGTGGTAAAGACGTAGGACTAGTAATCATTGGATAGCAATCTCGGCGTTGGTGTTAAAATCCCATTCAAAACCCATCCTGGTGTTTCCTTGAGCAAGAAACTTTATCCTATTACTTCAGTATTTGGGGACCAGTATTGAAGAAACCGCAATAAAATTGGATCTTGAAAATGATATTGTAACTATTATGGGACAAGAGGTAGCACTCAACCTAACAACATCAGGTTATAACTGTATTCCGATATAAAACAGTTGAAGTGCCAGAACAAAAAGGTGTATGTGGTAAATTTAAAGAATTTGAACACAATATCCTTTTGAAACCCCACCGACAATTGGCACATATTACCAAGAAAAGGTTTGTCGCACTTTTAAAGACGCCAGGAATATTGGAAATATGATTATTGAAAAATATCTAAACCAAACTGAGAACAAATGTGAACTTTGTAAAGTTTATTGCTTTGAGGAAGATGAATCACGGGTTGGCTTTATTTCAAGTTACTTATTAAATCTAGCATTACTCCACAATGTTAGCCTATTTTGACTTAATTAACGTATTGATCGATCACTTGAAGTCACTGCTTAGTAATTTGATATCTACAGCTTGAAGGTTGAAGATTTTTTAGCTAAAATATTTACTTTTTCATTTCAATGTATTTCAATAAGACTTGGTATCTGGCACAGGTGTACTATTTTAGATTTCAGAATACTAGTATCATGTAATTTTAATTCGATACTTTTAATTAGTATATTGTCTGAACTACGACTTTTAGCCAGTAATACAGATCTGAGAAAATAATAAATTTGTTATTAATACTACGTGATATGTACGTCAAAACTTAGATATATTGCTTTGACTTCGGCAGTTAATATATATGCCTTGTCAGGCAGTCGCATTCTCGCAACAAAAGAATTTCCATATGGAGCGCAACCAACTTGGTAACCAATTTTTAAACCGTCAGTAAATAAATGTGTACAAGCTTTGTATCTTCCCAAGATGTTTACGAATTCAGATTCTAAATCAAGTTGGGCGGTTGTCTATCACTAACGGAAGTATGCGCATAATTATTGGCTAATTGCTTAATCAAGAAACTGAGCTTTTCCAGGAATGTTAAGAGGGTTGACTGACTGTCGTAAAATGTACATAGTCATTGCTTAAGTAATATATCAGAAATGGTGGTATTTGTTTTAGATGTACAGAATACAGTTTGTTATAGATATACTAGAATACCATATATAACCATCTTACGAAGTTAACTGTCGTTAAATGCCTACGATCAAAGACACCAAATACAATAAGTAAAGTAGTGTTCATACATCTTTTTTTTGCATCTGTCGATGTATTGTACTGTGTGTACAGCTGCTATCCCATGAATATATAGTATATAACATAAAAGTACAGAACATTTTTCTTGGCTTACTTATTTCCTGAATGCTGATGAAATACATGAGACATTGTAATGCAAGCAAGTAGGCAGCAATGCTAGAGGTTCAGGAGCGTGATGTATGTGTCTGGTTCGGGGAAAAAGAAGATGAAAGTCATTTTTATGGCATGCGTTCAATATGTAAAGTACAGTGAAGTTTCCTTCTACTAATATGGTATGAATTATAATAATAGGATATTTTGTAATACCCTGTTTTTTACATGTTTAAAAACGTATTTTGAATTCTACTTTTTACCTAGTAACACTTTGTATACTCAAGTATCATTTCTCATACAATGTTGTTTTTTTTCGCATTGTATATTTATTGTGCATGCATTTCTTCATATTTCAAATTAATAGTAAAATACTTTTACTTTATTTCAAATTGTATAAATTGTTTGTAAAATATCTTCAAAAATAGTCTTCGCAGTGAGTATAGTTTATGCAAATAAAATGTTTTAACTTGACCTTTGACTTTTAGAACTGATGGACAAATATAGCAGATGGCTAGGAGCAGGGGTTCGGTAGAAGGACTCGCGCTTTGAGAGTACATTTATGTCTACGAGGTATCACGAGGTATCAATTGTTCACAGACCAGAAGGTGATCAGTACAAAATACGTACAAAATGCAATATCTGTTGAAAATAAACATGGACACAGCCATTAAACCTCTTAACACAATACTTTTGCAATATAAACACGAATTTATAATGCCATCTCATTAGAAAGAGGGAAACAAAGTACAAAGTCACGTGTTATTTGTAAATGAATAAAATTCTTCTAAAATTTGCATTACTCGGTCTTTATCTATTTATATAAATGAGTTCGACGTTAAATGATACTTTCTTGGTTATTTTTTGTGTTGTTAAATCTAAATTTAGGTGTCAATGACGTACATTTATTAGCAAAAAATCACAGTTTCTTGCTATTTCCAATCATCGCTTGACAATATTTGCATTATCAAACTTAACGAAAATAACACTTGATACCCTGAGGAATAACAGCGTTAAGTTATTTAAGACATTTCGAAATAATACATCATCGATGTACTATTAATAGATTTAAAGTATTACATGGTAATTTCTCATTTTATTTTGACATACATACTAGAATGTCTGGAAGCAAACTCCTATGAAAGTCAGTCACGTGTAAAAATACTTTTTAATAGTTTAGTTTCAGAAGATTACTAAAAAAATGCTAAGTACAAGAAAACGAACTCTCCACTGCATCAGCCGAATGTTTTACTCGTTCACGTTCTACCCTTTGCTAAAAGTCTACGTGCGAACCGATATTTCTTTTTTTAGACAGATACATACACATTTAAATTGCATGGCCGTCACGTGGCAGAGTGCAAAAATTAATGTATGAAATTTTTTAACTATGCAAAGGGGAGTAAACTTCTGTATCTTCTATATGTAAGCGTAATTCTAGTTGGTAATTTTGTTTTGATCTCATATGGAGATGTATTTGCATAGTAAATTATCACAAAACTTAGGACTTTAAACCCTTATAATTCGGTTGCATTAATGGTTATCATCAATTGCTTTGGGCGCGATATAACCTTTCTGTGTTGATGCACCGTTAAACCCAAACAAACAAATGATAACATAACGGTTATTGTCAACTCCCATCTTTTCAAATAGTGAGCGAGATCTAATTCCATTGAGTTACAGCTGTCGATGTTTGAATGTTTAATGCAAGTCAATCAAGAACAGTGTTCAGATTAGTATAGCACCAATAATCAAAGGTATAGCCGGTCAACGACTTCTCACTTTGTACTGGAAGATAATGAAAATCAATTCAAGAAGTGGCTAATTTAAGGTAGAATACCCATAATACACATATCAAGGAATAAGACTTTTGCTACTTTCTTTATAATCAGGATCACAACCTAGATTCACTGGCAAAATATTTTAAATTTTTACCGTCCAATAAATTTTTTATAACATTTTTTTGAAAATTGAGTTATAAGTAAGAATCACACTATAAATTTGAAGGGGTATATGTCTTTAAAATGTAAAATTGAATTAAATAATCAAATTATTTTCATAAATTTTGTTTGATAAAATTCACAATACTTTAATGAATGCAAATACATCAACTTTAATAACTTTACCTTGGTATTTTTACACACATACCAAGTTAATAATAGGGAGACCCAACAGAAAATGTGACGATTTTCACTAGCTATAAAAACTACAAGTCCGTATCCTTATTTTTTGACTATGAAAACAGTTTCTGCGCTCCTAGTTACACATTTAATAATTTACCTTAAACCAAATGGCAATGTATAAAACAAAGAACAAAAACTTTTACCACAGATAACTAAACAAAATGCCATTTTAATACATCAACCCCCTTTTTGAAAAAATGTCAAAACTCTAGTGACCATCATAATATGAAGTAAACACATCTTTACAGTATATATTTTACTTTTAAACGCCATTATTGACAATTTAAAGATAAAATAATGGTATTTTACGGTCTAATTGCATTAATCATCAACAACTTATTGATTACGAATTTGTTCGGGGACGAATCTGTTAGGGGACGAATCTTTTCGACCATTATTTGAATTGGATTTTTAAACTTCCGGTTTAAACTTTTTACACGAATTCTACCTATTTTCTCAAATAATTGAGAGAATTAATATTCTTGTGAGGTAATACAATAAAAATAATAATAATATTTGAAAAATGAGGCATTTACACAATAAAAAAGTTCATCCGATCTTTATCGATTGATAACGACACCGACGAAAACCGCTTACGTAATTTGTCGACATTACCCGACATCGCCCGAAGTTTGACAGCAGCTATTATGGGAATTCTACCTTAACTTATTAATAAGATGATTTTATGTGCAAAAAGCACATAACAAACATGTGCATTTAGATGAATTCGATTACAACATCTGATCCAATTGATTAACTGCTAACTTAAATATCGTATAACAAACCTATCATTGAAAATCTGACGTGTAAGTACTGATCTGACAACTTTCAGAGACAAACTAAGAATACCCTGAAGTGAAACGTATATAGATTCATTTATAAACGAAAAAGGGAGAATCAACTCTCTTAACGAATAAACAGCTTCAGTGTTTAAATACAGATTTTGTCTACTGCTCGTTTACATCGTAAACGTCTTCGTTTGTTTGTTTGTTTGGTTTAACACATTGTAAAGGTCATATAACGGCGGTCAGTCAACCTACTCACTCCTCCTGGAAAGGCTAAACCTATGGATTAAGCTGTTAACCAACTACTAAGCGCATACTTTCTGCAGTGACTGACAACGGCCCTACATAATTAAAAATCATTTGTAGAAGGGAGAATGGCCGTAGAAATAATTTCATGACCTAGCTCCACGAAAGTATGCCCCGCCCGGAAATCGAACCCACGACCCCTCGATCAGTAGACTTGCATGCTACCAACTGAGCTAGCCGGGCGCCTTCGTCTACATCACGCAATTTGAAAATATATGTTCAATCACAGCTTGTGAATAATACCACCGTCAAGTTAACTCGCAAACCTCGGTTTAATAATAGAGATTACGAAATCATGATGCTAATAATAGTGTTTCGTCTACATGAAAGATACGCATTGATTGGTTGACGAAACAAAGGTCATCTCAACGTGCCCTCGGAGCGACCTTAAAAGATCTTATACGGCATTGCTCTATAGGATATATATTTAAGGAGATTGTCATTGTGATTACGTACAATTTGCATATAAGAGTAATTGATATTGGCTGCATTCCTAGAGGGCAAGTTGGAAAAGAAATATCTTGCCAGACATATCTTTAAATTATAGCTTTAACTTGTATCTTGAGGGAATTCAAGTATATTAACAAACAGTTTCACCATGAGCAATTAAATCCTGAACTATTATTTTTCCTTGATTATTTGCAGTTGTCCGTGCTATGACAATTAATATTATAAGCGCGGTACGGTCAAAACGTACACAAGTCAAAATGTTGACATGGGATTGGTCAAATTTAAAAATAAATGTTGATGACATTTATGCTTTATAAATACGATGTCAGTGAGAACATATTTCATAGTTAAATGCCTTAATTATTAATGACAAAAATTGTCATAGAAAAAAACACAAAATTAGTTCCAACTTATCGGTATCCAACCCTACTCCTGTGAAACTCAAGTTCTTGAACCCCTTATGCAGATAATTAATGTCATGATCAAAATGTAGTCTCAAACTAAGACTGTCTATCAGTGGTATTAAGCAATGATCAGAAATTATCTATCTTAATCATTCGTTCACGTAGTGATGGGTTTTGATTGTTCAGAAGGTGAATCACATGAAATGCAAAGCCCACCGTTTGTTTGGAGACATTGGAAATTCACTTAAATTCTTTTATTTCAATAATAGGTTTTGAACAATTATGTTAAAAGTATACAAACATTCGTTGTTGTTTGTGATAGATAAAAAACAAATTACATGCACGGTTCCTAACTGTCATCCCGAAGTCTCCAAAACAATGAACAATGTTGTTCATTTCCATAACGCGTAGTTTTAAGCTACTTTTGTACTTTCAAAAAGGACCATAACCGGTCACATCAAATATTAAGAAAAGCTAAAAGGCATTTCAATTTAAACAGTTATCAATGATAACATAGAGAAAAAAAATGTCTCAGAACTTTTATTGGACACTGTGATATGTACTAGACATTCTAATCCAATTCAACAATGAACAAGTTGTTTGGAAATTGATGCAATGCATAATGAGCGGCATAAATTAGTACCAACTGTCAGAGCGTATTTGAGTAAATAAGTTTCCCATCGCAAATAAGCATAATTCAATTCGGCAGAATGCTACTTTTGATATTTCCAATATGATATAAACAGTAAATAAGATTTAGGATTGGAACCTGAAGTAGATTTAAATCTGATTTGTAATGCCATGCATGATTCGAAAGCGAGTTTACGATATGGAGCACAACTATTGAATGTTCAATTGTGCAAGTATAACTTAACAATCTTGATAGAAAGGCAAGGAATGACAGATTCTATTAAGGCACACTTGGCCTGTTCAATAACCTCTACTTATGTTGTCATTTTAACAATAAGGTGTTTTAAAACCATGACAAATCATGCATTTCTATCAAAGTCTCCGTATAATAAGTATTTATCGGCTGACACTGGAAATGTTTAGCAAGTACTTAAGGCAAGTGTCTATGACAGCTGCTTAGATGTGTAAGCCATGCAGTGTTGGCATGTATCTTTAACTTACCCAAGCTATCGCACCAAGAAACTTAAATATTTTGTCATTTTTGCCTTATTACGCAGCATTACTAAATATTTCTGACACGTCTCAAATTATTTATTTAGACTTTGTCGACGCTTCTGACAGCCTAATCAGTTATAGCGTTCTGTCAATATATTACTAATACTTATAAAGTATCAAAACAATTGAGTCTGGAAGCGACTTATAAATATTTACAGAATACATACGACATGTCAACTCATTTCACTTTCTTCTCAGAGGAATCCATTATATTGAAAAGCGGTATATGATAAATCATGCTTGTTTATGAATTCATTATATTACCATTAATAGTTAATAACGACAAAAAAGGCATTGATTGATTAGTTATGGTTTAACGGCGCATCAACACAGAAAGGTTATATCGCGCCGAAAGCAATTAATAATAACAATTGATGCAACCGAATTATCATGGTTTAGGCCCTATATTTTGTAATAAATATTTATTTCCTTCAGATAGTTTAGTATACGATGGTACCGATTGAAAAAGTTATCTAAGTGAGTTAACCTTAAAATATTTGTCACGGATATATATATATACATAAGCTCGCCAACCTCGGTCCAAAAATAGAAACTACGAAATCAAAATGCTAAAAATTATGGTGGCTGATTTATGCCATGTCGTATTTTCGTTTCTTCGCCGCAAAGAAACGAAGAAACAAAAAACGAAAACACGAAGACACGACAAATCGATAGTTTGTCGTGTCTTCGTCTTTTCGTTTCATCGTTTCTTCGCCACGAAAAAACGAACACACGACCAAATTAAATACAACAATACGACATATAATATGTCTCGTGTTTTTGCCTAACATCTGTCGTATCTTCGTCTTTTCGTTTCTTCGTGGCGAAAAAACGAATGGACGAAGATACGACAGATGTAAGGCGAAAACACGAAAAATCCATAGTTTGTCGTATCTTCGTCTTTTCGTTTCTTCGTGGCGAAAAAAACGAATGGAGGAAGATACGACAGATGTAAGGCGAAAGCACGAAAAATCCATAGTTTGTCGTATCTTCGTCTTTTCGTTTCTTCGCCACGAAGAAACGAAAGGACAAAGATACGACAGATGTAAGGCGAAACACGACAAATCCATAGTTTGTCGTATCTTCGTCTTTTCGTTTCTGTGGCGAAGAAACGAAAACACGAAGATACGACAGATAAAGGGCGAAAACACGACTAATCCACAGTTTGTCGTATCTTCGTTCTTTCGTTTCTTCGCCACGGAGAAACGAAAATACGAAGATACGACAGATGTAAGGCGAAAACACGACAAATCTATAGTTAGTCGTTTCTTCGTCCTTTCGTTTCTTCGCCTCGAAGAAACAAAAAGACGAAGATACGACAGAGGTAAGGCGAAAACACGACACATTTTATCTGTCGTATTGTTGTATTTATTTTGTCGTGTGTTTGTTTCTTCGTGGCAAAAAACGAAGAAACAAAATGACGAAAATACGACAAACTAGCTATGGATTTGTCGTGTCTTCGTGTTTTCGTGTTTCGTTTCTTCGCGGAAAAGAAACGAAAATACGACATGGCATAAATCAGCCACCATAAAAGTAGTGTTTCATCTAGACGAAAGTTATGCATTGATTTGTTGACACAAGAGTCATTTCGACATTACCCTTGGAGCACCCATAAGATATCCTATACGAGTGCGCTCTATGGGATGTCTGTCTACGGGGATTGTCATAGAAGCTGTACAACTATAACTAAGCAAGGTTACTGACCTAGTGATACAAGTATATTGTGTAAGTAATTTCTTTGTTCCAGATATTTCCTCCTTTTTTAATCATAACAACAAAGTTGTTAGACTTCTGAAAATAAAAGGTGAGACTTCATCCGTCTTTTTAGTGATGTTTTTAGTACATTTTAGCGTGTACATTAACAAGGCAAATAGTCACGTAATATTCAGAATGTCAGAAAACCACTTGATTTGTCAAATTCTTCGAACAGATAAAAACACGGAAATTTCATTAACTTTGACGTATCTGTAAGTCCGAAAGTTCAGAATATCATTATGTAAAAGTTGAGAACTACTATTTGGTAGAAATTTAATATAATGGTCGACAAAATGAAGTAAATGTAGTAATAAATAATACACTAATCTTAATATAATTATCACGGCTACATGTCGTGATGTTGTTAGATCTTTGACTTAGTCTAGTCTGGTTTGTGTTTAACGGCGCATTAACACAGAAAGGCAAGCAATTGATAATAATTAATTGATGCAACCGAATTATAATGGTTAAGGTCCTATATTTTGTGATAAATATTTATTTCCTTCAGACAGTTTAGTATCGCATATGATGGTACGATTGAAAAAGTTCTCTAAGTGAGTTAACCTTAAAATGTTTGTCACGGATATATTATTAGTAGGAGGGAGAATGGCCGTAGAAATAATTTCATAACCAAGCTCCACGAAAGTATGCCCCGCCTTGGAATCGAACCCAAGATCCCTCGATCAGTAGACTTGTGTGCTACCAACTGAGCTAGCCGGGCGGCTTTGATCCACATTGTTTGCCATTTTGAAGTCACTTTTTGGTAATTTGATATCTACTGGTTAAAGGTTTAAAGATTCTTTAGCTAAAATGTCTAAATTTTCATTTCCATGTATTCCGATACGACTTGGTATCCAGCAGAGGTGTACTACTTTAGATTTTAGAATGTCGTGTAATTTTAAGTCTAGTCTGGTGTTATGAATTACAGAAATAACAGTTAACGACATTAATATCAAAAAACACGTTTTAAATTTATATTCTGTCATTGTGTGTATATTCAACATACTTTAAAAACCATATTACAGTAAAGTTTCACTATTAGAATAATCAAAGTCGGTGTCTTTAGAGAGAAATTGTTTTAAAGAGCCATTTTTTCATATCCAACTAGGTATCCAGGACTAGAGATTGTCATATTTCCTTCTTTTTTGCAGTTGCAAAAGTGGTCTTTGTGCGGAACTTTGCATCTATCATTTGACTGACCGTCTTTATTAAACCTAAAAAATGTGTTTCTACGTCAATAATTCCAACCATAAAAAACCAACAGAAAGAAAGGTTCAAATATTTAGATTTGTGATTAATGATATTCGTCCTCCAAGACAGTTTTACTTTATGGATAATATCAATATGTGACTATGTTAAAATTTCGACCAGTCACGACATTTCTAGATTTATCAAATTTAATGTAAAGTAAAATGGCATATAATTCCACACGTAGACAAATCATTAATAAAAAGACACGTCAGTCAAATCGTCCTCTAAAAGCAAAAAGTACCATCTTATATATGATTAAGGAAAATACTGTACGAGGCGAACTATGCCAAATTAGAATGGCACTGCACCTGATAACAAAACCCTTACATACCTGGACTTAGGTAGTGTAATGATTCTAATCCAAAATTTGATACCGAAATTTGACATTGTGAACCTACCTAGATAATGTTAAAATATCATGATAAAAACCACAAGATTTTAGCGATGAATACAGTTTAAGCAACCGTCATCAAAGGCGTCGCCGACATTACAATTCAGAGGTACCACAAAGATTGATGAAAACCGACATACCTTGGAATAACCTCCTCAGCTTTTTAAAGCATAAAACGTAACACTTAGTAACAGTAAACACTTAACTTTTTAAACTTCATCAATGTTGTGCAAGTAGTTATTACGGAAAGTATTGTAACTAAGAAACCCAAACAAAAGTAAAAACACGCTGTAAATTAAATCTAATGTCAACTTAAATCCAGTCGTGTATTTCTTGTGTGTTTTGTTTTCCAACAGTTTGCTACGCATTAACATAATTAATAGTGTTAAAGCGTCCAGAATCAACGCGGTATATGACATAACACACAATGACGTCAGCGAGATACATTCAGATTGTCACGTACGCACTACCGTGTTTCTCAAATATGAAACCCTATCGTACTTATAACAATCGACATTCTTTTTTACACATGAACTTGTTTTGGACTCAAATTAATCTGCCATTATTAAGCAAAAGGACAAAGGCAAATTTTATTCAAGAAAATCAAGGCCATCGGCCCAAAATACAGCAATACAATATACAAAATGGTGTGGTTATGTTAGCTTATAGTAATAGAGTTGGATAAAATAGGAAATTACTGATCTACATGTAATTCATAATAATTAATCGTTTAACTCCTTCCCCCAGTTGAATAAAAACTTATCTCGTATAGTATCATATTTATATGATAAAAACCGACTTGATATAGCATAAATGGAGGAAACAAAAATTGCCGATCTTTTCATCCCTACTAAACTCCGCCACTTTTGGAAATGTAACGCCCCCGGGGCGTTAAATAAAAACAATACGGTATGGATATTTTCAAAAACAGTGTGGTATTACCGCATTGATTAGATATTTCAAAGCAATTAAGATACCACAGTGGCATTTCCCTACTAAAATGTCAATTAAATATTGTCTACGTATTGCTTGTCAGAAAATAACTTAATTACATGAAACCAGTTACCGCTCCTCCTCAACTTCATTATCTAGATGGATACAAATTACATAAATAATAATTAGATAAAAAGTATATTTTCATCTTGCATTAATCCATTACTATAGCTAGACGAATATTTTTTCTTAATTTTAATTAGGGTTTTTCTTCATATTCAGTGAGCTTATGGTCCATCAATAATCCTATATGAATTTTATTAATATCGATACCCTACATAAAACTTATTTTTTTTTCACAAAGGTTAATGGCATTACGTTTTAGTTAGGAGTTTCACACTGAAATGTTGACTAAATAATTCGGTAAATTGAGTGCTTAGACTTATCCAAAACAAATAAATACGTGAACACAAAAATGACATTATAAATTGGTAACTAACACTTGCTTGTTAGTATTCATCGTCGGCTACCACAGTACTTTCTTCTGTTACATCTATACGTACCGTGGGCAATTTTACTGACAAAATCTCGTTTTCATGAATATGCATGAGGCAAGACCAATCGTCTTCCAATGATATCGCGTGTTACAATTAAATACTCTTCAGTAACAATGACGTCATACTGGGTTTTTCCCACTTAAAATAGAAACCAACGCACATGTTTATTTTCAAGAAATGTTTGCGTAATTTCGCTGGCTAGTTTTCCGCAGTGGTTTCTTTGCGGAACCAATTAAACTGCCTCATTAATTATTCATGATTACGAAATTTTTCTAACTAAATGGCCCACGGTGCATAACGCAACCTAGCGGAGTTATGTATCGTGGGATAACCGACGCTGGGTTGGGACATAAATTTTACCTTGCAAGAAACATCTATCAATTAGAATCATCTGAGACTAATAAATTACGTCTTCGCGATGCTAGAAAACGTTACAAAAGAACACCAAAAACGATAAACATAAAATTCTGTCAAACTATGAAAGCTTAATGAAACCAATAAAAAAAGTATTGGAAATTTCTCAAAAATATTAGGCCGGCACATCAAAAAAGGATTCTTAGAATAGATTAATTTTACCGCCCATTTAAATCAATCAATGACAGTACAATTCCAACAGAAACACATTTTGACCACAACAAAGACGTTGAAAATAAATTTTAACACTGATTCTCTCAATATGAAAATCACCCTGACGAACTACATAAATGTATTAAAAATCTCTTTATAATGGTATAACTCCAAGTCCTGTCGATTAAATTTGTAATGAATACATTAAATGCACTAAAGGCCTTCTCACATACCTTTTTACCCTTAACTTTTTAAACAAATATTTGAATCGGGTATTATACCAACAATTTATAAAAAGGGCGAAACAAAAGATCCAAATGTTACAGGCCAATAACTATTCTTAGCTCTTTAGGAAAATTGTTTTTTTTTGTAATTTTCTTTATTTACAAATAAGTATATTTCCATGTGTACATACAAATTATTACAAAACATGTAACATACATTTGTTATACTATACAATTTGTTACTGATATTTAATTTGCTAAATCTTAATACTATTTTTACTGCAATTTTCACTGATTAGAATAGAATACAAACAAACTTTAAAGCCAATAAACAGATTGTATAGCTTGAGTATATTTGACAAGTCTAAGATAAAACAATTTTCAAAGATGGGATTTAGAAATATACAAATATTATAGCAAAGAGAAACAAATAATTCAAGGTCCTAGGTTTTTGTCAGGTACATGCTTTTTGTCTAAAAAAAAAAGAATAAAATAAAAAATTAAGGAATAAAGAAGCAGATAAAAGAAAATTAAGCTATAAAAGCACTAGTAGATCTTAATAGTGCTAGGGTTTGGAAGCAAGTGTAATATTAGGTATAAATACTTATATATGGTTAACATATCTACATGTCAGGCTGGAGTGGGGGCCAGAATGCTGAAAAATTATGCCAGATAGTCAGGAATTTTGTAGTTTTATCCGTATTTTGAGCATAGTAACGTTCACTTAAGATGTAGGTTTTGAGTTTTAAAATAAACAAGTCTAGGTTTGGTAGACATTTTTTTGTTTTACATTTAAATAGATATTCTTTCGCTAAGACACATATTGTGTTTAGGACTATTGGTTTTTTAACATTACCGAAAAGAATTTCACATTTTAACCATGCCAACGAAAGGTTGTGGTTGTTTTGGAGCCAAATGTTTAAGTTGTTCCAGAACAGTTGTGTATAACAACAGTCAAAAAATAGGTGGGATATAGTTTCTGGAAACTGACTACAGAATGTACAATTCTCGTTTTCACTAATACCTATTTTAAAAAGTAAGTGGTTTGTACCAAGGATTCTATGAAAAATTCTGTATTGAAGCCAATGAAGTTTGGATTCTTTTGTGACTTTATAAATATTCTTGTATAAAGGGTTCCAATTAAAATCTTGGGCCAGGTTAAGATCTTCAGTCCATTTAATTTGAGATTTTATAACACATTGATTTTTTAATACAAAATCATATATCGTTCTACAGCCCTTATTAGTTCCATTTATTAACTTAATAATGAACGGCTGTACAGGTTGGGTCAAACTGTATAATGGCAGATCAATGTTATTTATATTAAGAACATGTTTTACGCATCTAATAACACTATTATACTGTAAGAAGTTAGTTTTTACTTTCCATTTATTTCTGAAGTCTTCAAATGACATAAGTTGACCATTTTCATTAAATAAGTCATTGATAAAGATGACTCCTTTATCATAGAAATTTTTGTAAAAGATACTTTTGCCTCCAATTTTAAATGTATTATTGTGCCAGATTTGAAGTGACTGAATTGTACTGTTTTCAACAGGCAATTTCTCATGGATTGCTAATAGGTTTAGAAGAAAATCATTCCAAAATGGGTTAGATATATCTTTCAAATTATTTCTAATAAAATCTCCGCCAAAAGAGGGAATCTTACTAATGCAGGGGTACTCGGACAATACAAAATCTAGGTATTTTGATTGTTTTGTGAGTATTCTTCTTAACCATGTACATTTTAGGGATGTGACAAATTTTTTTATATCTACCATTCTTAAACCACCATATTCATAATTTTGTGTGATTTGAGTTCTTTTTATCTTATCAGGCCCATTATTCCAAATAAATTTAAAGCATAGATTTTGTAAATGGTTAAGTATATTTTCAGTGGGGGAGGGTAGACTAATAATTAAATGGTTAATTTTAGGCAGAGCTAATGTTTTTAAAACTACTATTTTTCCAATGGGGGTTAAAATCCTTTTTGAATAGTGTTGCAAAACATTTCTAAAGTCATTGATAGCCTTGTTATAATTAGACTTAATAATGTCTTCAAGATTTGTAGAAAAATTAACACCAAGTAAGTTAAATGTATTTTGTTCCCATATGAGACCTAAGTCTTGACATAATGAAACTTGACTGTTTTTATTACTGCCTATCCATACTACCTTAGTTTTGTCCACATTAAGGCACAAACCAGATACTCTAGTATAGAATTTTAAAACTTGCATGGTTTCTCTAAGTGACTTTTCAGAACCATCTAGAAGAATAGATGTGTCGTCTGCATACTGAGATATTAAAAATTCTGTATTATTGATGTTGATACCATGAATGTCTGGGTTATTTTTAAGTAAAAGTGACATAATTTCGGCACAGATTATGAAAAGGTACGGAGAAAGTGGATCACCTTGTCGGCAACCACGCTGTACAGGGAACCAGTCAGACAAATGTCCATTAACTATGACGCAAGACTCAATATTTTTATAAAAAAGCTTAATCCACTTAATAAAGTTTTCTCCAAAATTAAAAAACTTTAAAACTTTAAACATGTATACCCAAGAGACAAAGTCGAATGCTGCAGCAAAGTCAATGAGTAGCAACATACCAGGGATATTATATTTTTCAGCAAAGAAGAGAACATCATATACTAATCTTATATTATCACCTATAAATCTACCAGGTAAAAATCCAGTCTGATCTTCACTGATTATACTATTTAAAACCGGTTTTAGTCTAGCAGAGATTGCCGCCGAGGCAATTTTGTACGAGACATTAAGAAGGGATATTGGTCTCCAGTTTTTTAAGAGTAGCTTGTCCTTGTCTCCCTTAGGTATGCATGTGATTACGCCTTGCTTAAAGGAAATAGATAGTTCTTCTTGTTCGAAAGCTTCATTTATGGACCTAACTAAAAAATCTCCAATATCGATCCAGAAAAATTTGAAAAAACTAGTTGTGAAGCCAGAGTTACCAGGGGCTGTACTATTTTTCATTCTTTTAAGACTACTTAACATTTCTTGATTTGTCATTTTACCTTCTAAAGAGAGTTTATCTTCAGTAGACAGTTTAGGAATATTAGAATTAGATAAAAAATCATCGGGATCAAAGTGTTCAACTGGGACATCGGAGTACAATTTTCTGTAGTGGTTTCTGGTTTCTTTTATAATATCATCATGGTTGGTTAATAAATCCCCTGATTTTGAATACAGCTTATTCATAGTTTTAGAAACAAAATTTCTATTCTCAAGGTTACAAAAGTAATTCGTAGGTTTCTCACCTTCGTGAACCCACTTGGCTCTAGATCTTATCATTTTACCGTGCAAATATTTTTGTCTAAGTTCCAAAAGTTCTTTCTGCTTATTCTCTATTAAGACTCTATTATTATTGTCGTTTTGATTATTAAGGGTTTCAATTTCTTGTATTAAATTAAGTTGTTTATTAGTTTCCAATGATTTTTTATATGATGCATAAGAGATTGTTTCACCTCTTAATTCTAACAAGAGAGTTTCATAGAACAGTCTATCATTTATAACAAAAGGTATATCTTTATTATCAATGCTTTCTAGGCGATGGTTATTGAATTGGGCATTATCTGCATATTGCAGTTTTACTCTCTTTATAGTCTCTTTAATTTTCCTAACATAAGTTATATCCTTAAGTAAAGAATCGTTAAATTTCCAATAAGTAGAACCAGTATTCAATTTATCTAAGGTTAAACTTAAAGTTATCATGGCATGATCTGTCCTGTATCCCGAGAGAATTTCTGTTTTGTTTACTTTGTTTAATAACATATTTGAGATTAAAAAGAAGTCCAATCTTGCCTGTTTAATAGGATTTTTTTTAAACCATGTAAATTTTTTTATCTCTAAATTTTCATCTCTCCAACAGTCTATAAGGTCATAATCTAACATTATTTGTAAAACTTTTTCCCTGGAATTAGGATTGTTAACATGTATATAATTAAAATAGTCTTTTTCCGGACACATTACTAAATTAAAGTCTCCTACTAAAATACAATTGTTATCAATATTTGAAAGTTTTGCACCAATATAGTCATAGAAAGCTGGGTCATCTCTGTTTGGACCATACAGACAAAATAGAGATAATTTGGTTTCGTAAGAGGTAAAATGTAAAATTATTAAATTGCCCTTTTCGTCTCTTTCTATATCATCCAGAGTAAAATCAAAATTGTTATTAATGAGGATTGCGACACCTCTAGATTGTGAGTTGCCATTACTATAGTAACATTCATAGCCCCACATGGCTCTAGTAATAAGTTCATCATTTTTAGTAAAGTGAGTATCTTGTAAGCAGATTAAGTTAAAGTTTTTGTTTTTCAGGAAGTTTAATACATCTCTTCTTTTTTGTATGTCACCTAGTCCCTGTACATTCATGGAAGCAATCGATAGTTTACCAGACATCATAATATCATTTTACTATTAGATGAGTATTTAGACCACTTGACCCCACACCAACCTGAACATAAAATTTTGATAACATTCTTAATTTTATACACATCTAATTTGCTTCCAATTTTCTGCTTAAATAATATTGTAGAAAAATAATTTAAAATTGAAAAACTAAACATAAAAATGAAAAAGAGCTTGCTCCTGAGTTTTGAGGAATTTTGAAAAAAGTTTGTAAACAATGAAAAAATCTTTTATGGCTGGACAAAGAAAAAAAGAAGATAGTGATTTAACCAAAAATTGTGGTTATTTATAAATATCCACTAAACCTAGAAATAAATCTCGTCATGTACCACCTATCAAACAAATGGATATGATATTATATACTAAACATTACAGTATTCGTATCATGTGTCACAATATCTCATACCAAATAAAGCCAACCTTCCTACATATTTATAAACAATACAAGTATTTTTTACATATAAAAGATTATGTCATACCAACAAAGGCAACTGTTCATACATATTTAACAAACAATACAAGTATGTCATGTTTTGTAAAAGAGTACATCATACCAACACATGCAATCATTCGCACATATTTACCAAACAATACAAGTGTATCTAGCCACATTAAAGTGTATGCCATACAAAATAATGTAAAAATTCCTATATATATATATACTATATAGAACGGGATTAACTTGTCATACCAACAGATGCAAATGTCTATAAATATTTAGCGAGCAATACGAGTATATCTACCCATGCAAAAAAGTATGTCATAACACAAATGCAAATGTTCATGCATATTAACCAACTAATACAAGTACAACTTGCCATGTCAAAGTGCATGTACATATTTACCAAACAATACAAGTGAATCTAGCCACATTAAAGTGTATGCCATACAAAATAATGTAAAAATTCATATATATATATATATACTATATAGAACGGGATTAACTTGTCATACCAACAGATGCAAATGTCTATAAATATTTAGCAAAACAATACGAGTATATCTACACATGCATAAAGTACATCATGCCACAAATGCGAATGTTTATGCATATTAACCAACTAATACAAGTACAACTTGCCATGTCAAAGTGCATGTCAAACCGACTACATGCAATGTAAAATTTGATACATATAAACCATACAAAACTGGGTTGTCTTGTCATACCCACCGATGCAAATGTCTGATCATATTTAGTAAATAGTGCAAGTATGTCTTGTCATGTGAAAGAATACATTGTACCAACAAGTGCAAGGTATCAAACAAATTTACCAAACCGTATAGGTGTATCTTGCCAATTAAAACAAGTGCAAGGGATCATACAAATTTACCAAACAGTATAGGTGTATCTTGCCAATTAAAAGAGTACATTATACAAACAAATGCAAATGTTCATACAAATTACCAAACAAAACAGAATGTTAAGGTTCATACATATGAAACATACATATCAGAGGGTCTTGCCATAACAACAAATGTAGATGTTTGTACTCATTAACCATGTAAACAATAATCAATATATTACATAAATTTTGTTTGTGTCCAAATCATCTTACCAAAAAATCAAATGTTCATTCATAGCAACTAAACAGTAAAGTTCTATGGTTTCATTTACCAAGTACATTAATATAGTAATTATACCATTAGTTCATACATATAAACCAATAATAACAATATATCTTGTCATGTATCATTCAAAATTCATCAAACCAAGAAATGCTATTGTTCATACATATAACTAGCCATTACAAAGTCGCAAATCCCTATACGGTTTACAGACATTTGCCTAGTGTTATTACCAACAAATGCTGGTGTTCATACATTTAAACCATATAAACAATAATCCATATGTTACATAAATTTTGTTAGAGTCCAAATCATCGTGCCAAAAATCAAATGTTCAATCATATCAACTAAACCGTAACATTCTATGGTTTCATGTGCTCAAGTACATTAATATAGTAATTACACCAATAGTTCATACATATGGACCAATAATAACTATATATCTTGTTATGTATCATTTAAATTTCAACAAACCAAGAAATGCAATTGTTCATACATATAGCTAGCCATTGCAAAGTCGCACATCCCTGTACAGTTTACAGACAATTGCCTGGTGTTCTTACATATAAACTGAACATTACAATAATCATGTCTTACATATAAACTGAACATTACAATAATCATGTCATGCATCAAAGAGAATAATGCCAAAGTTTATACATAAAAATAAAACATTACAATTATGCATTGTCATGTATAACAGTACACAAAACTAACAATTGCTTATTTTCATACAATTAAACATTACATAAATTAAACATTACAGCATATATTGTCATATTCTACAGTACATCATACCAACAAATGTAAATATTTATGGTCATACCAATCACGATGTTGGATTAAAGCTTTATCAAAAATTAACCTTTTTATGTAGCACTTCATATTCTTAATAATACCTCAATAAGAGAGTGTTATTTACATAATACCAAAGATAGAATTTCATCAATATAAAAAAAACAAAAAACTAGGTACATGATAGATTGTTTAACTGGACTACATAATTATAATATTTATCTCAATTCTCACTCCACCTTATTCACAGTACATCATGTTAATGGAGTGCAAGTGTTCATACTTGTATCTTAAACAAACATTTCTTGTTATTTATTACAGAATGTCATGTCAGAAATAGCGAAATGTTGAGATATAATCATAACTGGATCAATTTGTGATATTCCCTCCTTGTCTGGTCACCTGATCTCATTGCATGATATGATCTACTGAAAGACAGAACAGAACAAAAAAAACTAAATTAAAGACCAAATTTAAGTAACCGTTACCATATGAAGTAAAATCTAAACAGACAAGTAAGCAAGTTTCACACTATGTTTATCACTTTCGAGCCATATGCATGTTTTTGAATGGAAAGTGACTTGGCATAATTGTATTGATTTTTCGATACATGGAGGGTTGTTATTTCATATAATCATGTGCGAACAAAGTTATCTACATTTTATACGTGTAACTAGGTTTATAATTAATGATAACGCACGTATTGAGTTCATTATAATAATCAGTACATTATAATCTACATTATTAATGTGCAAAGAATTTGTATTAACAGACTGTTTGCATTAAGAACTGTGAGACATAAATGTGCTCTAAATGTCAAAAATATTCATGTGGCAAGATCACTGACAGAGCCAGAATCCACCCATTCATCACTTATGAATAATACACTGTTGTATAAGTTATTACTCTATCTTAAGACAAATACGTTTCCTTATCAAGACTTATGACGTAAATTGTAATGTAAGATGTGAGACTGCAAGTTACTAAGACTAAGTAACTGCTATCCTTATTCATAAAAAAACTAAAGAAAGGTTTCAGATAATAATGTGAATAAATTATACATATTAACCAACCAATATTTAATCATCTCTTTGGTTTAAACATCTTTGCATCCTGTCAAATCGACATTCTAATCTAGACCATGAGACTGCACGTTTTTCCATTTCTCCACGAGCTCTTGGTCGCTTACAACAAAGGTAACAACTTTGTTTACAATTGGTATGTTCAAAACGCATTATTCAAAAGGAGCAGATTTATATAAACAGTAGTTTGAATAAAAATACTGTATTTCGTTTAATGACTAGTTTCGTAAACTAAAAAAGTAGATACATACAAAAAAGTAATAAAAAATAATTACATAAGCGATGCACTTTTTTGAATCGCTTATATCAAATATGTATTAAACACAAACTCGCCCACCAAGACCAGGTTCTGATTTAAATTAATAAATCAAATCTAAATATAAGTCGTTAAAATTATTAAGAAGAAAAATACTTAGCTCCATTCATGTTTCCTCAGATTTTTTTATAAAATAAGTTTAACCTAAATAAGTAACGTAATCTATGACATAGAAGAAGTAGAGTGAATTGGTGGTAATGCGGAAATAAAACAATAAATCTACCATATAATTCTTTTCTAGAAGAATACACCCACATGTGCAAAAACCATATTTTAACACAAACATATATACAAATATTGTCCGCAATTCCTTATTACGTTTAATTGAAGATAAATAAGTTCACTTGAATTAATATTCTCCCAACTGATTCTATGATGACGTATATTAGTCACGTGCTTTTTATATCCAATCATAATCCATTCTTCTTGACCGATGAATAGTCACGTGTACGATTATATCCAATGAAAATTCTGTTGACTATTGGTTAGTAAACATAACCACGTGTTGGAAGCTGTCAAATGTTTATAACAGTTCACGAAGATTGGTTTGAAGGTCACTGTCAGTGTGGGATGACATGCTTTTTATGTCTCTCTGAAAACTTAAAATTTCTGGATATTATCTTCATATATTTAGAAAATTTATGGATAAATTGACTCATGAACATTTAAGGAATAATTTGACATAAGTATGGAAGGTTAATTTTGTGTTTTGAGGAATTTGTAGAGCGTTATAAGTTATGGCAGTATAATATGTGTTCATAATCCGTGACCGTGTCGAAAATCTTCATCAATACACAGTATCGGATTGAATTGTTCTCATAGCTCGATAACACGTTTCATTCTATATTGAATTATATAAACAAAGAAACTCTGTTTGTAAAATGTCAACTAGAAAAGAAAGGAGTAAAAATAAACCTGAGAAAGATAAAAAAGACATGGAGGAAAAGGGGGAAAAACAAACGAAATTAGATGAAGTATTTTCCCAGATAAATAAAGAATCTACAACACCAGAACTTATCCTAGCACTTAATATGATGAACAGCAAACTTAATCAGCTACCCACGAAAGAGCATATGGAAAAAAGTATGAGGCAGTTAGTAACAGAAGGCTTTGTCAATGAGAAACTCATAGAACTTAAAGAAGAAATAAAGAATGAAATAAAAAGTGAGTTAGATAAAATCTATGAAAAGGTTAATATCATAGAGGTAAAGATGAGAGATCAATCAACCGAGATAGAGAAGATAAAATCTGAGAATAGTGACCTCAGTATTAAGATTGAGAACATATCGAGTGAAAATGCAAGCTTGCGTAAGTCTAACACCGAGTTAAAAGAGGTGATTAATCAAAGAGAAGCTAATCTTCGTGCTCATGATTTTGAAATAAACGATCTGGAACAGTATACAAGAAGGAATAGTGTTCGAATATACGGAATACAGGACTCAGACAAAAAAGAAGATTCTGAAACAACTACTACGAAAATAGTAAGCATGCTTAATAACAAACTTTCGATTCCAATTAAAACTTCAGATATTGATATTTCTCATAGACTGGGCTCATTTAGACAGGATGGTAACAGACCCATCATATGCAAATTCATATCAAGAGAAGTTAAGAGAGCCGTATTGAAAAAAAGGAGACAGCTGAAAGGATCCTCAATAGTAATTAGAGAGGATCTTACAACGAAGAATGCTAAATTGTTGGAGGAGGTATCCCGATTAGATTCAGTCACAAATGCATGGTCAGACGAAGGGAAAATTATCGCGCTACTCAAGAGTGGCAAGAAGGTAAAAATTAACCTTTAGGAAAATTGTTTGCTTCTATTTTGAATAAAACAAAATTTCTTAATGATAACAATATTTCACAAGAAAATCAAGCGAGTTTTCGCCATGGCTATTCTTGTAATGACCCCATATTTACTTAATATTTATTAATCGAATTATTAAAATAAGAAAACGAAAGCTCTTTTGTGCATTTTTGATTTTGCCCAAGCATTTAAAACAGTGTGGCGACCTGACTTGTGGCACAAACTTTTAAATAACCATGTGAACGGTAAATTTCTTATTGTTGTGCAAAATATGTATAGCAATATCATAACAGCGATTTTACACAATAGACAACTATCGAAGCCATTAATCTCAGAAACAGGCGTTCGCCAATAAGGAAATTTGTCTCCGATTTTATTTTCATTATATCTCAATGATTAGGAAAACTATCTTCTAGAAAACTCAAGCGTTGGTGTTGAACTTTTTGATCCTCGTGATTTAACTTTATGGCTTAGACTTCTAGTTCTACTCCACGCAGACGAGACTATACTCATGTCGAACTCGGCCACCGACTTACAAACTAGTTTAGATCATTTTCATTCTTATTGTAGCACGTGGCATTTAACTGTTAATCTTTTAATAAAACCAAATCTGTCATCTTCGGTGCGCGCCGCACAAACAACTTCAATTTTAAATTATCTCGGCATTACCTTTACTATAGTAATAGTAGTTTCTTAACGCACGTAAACACATACCTAAGCAAGCCACGAAGGCATTATACCTTTTATACACTAAATGCAACAAGTCTGATATACCTTTAGACATTATTCTTAAACTTTTTGAACACTCTTTTTCCCCTATACTGACATACGGAAGTGACATATTCGGTTTTGAGAACCTAGACATACTAGAAAAAGTACACAATAAGTTCTTACGAAAAAAAGTCCAAAAATCTACCCCTCTCTGTATGATAATATGTGAACTGGGCAGATACCCTATATCAGTGCTAACTGAATAAAAAATGATTGCTTTTTTGAATCGCCTACTTATAGGTAAAACGAGCAAGGTCTCGAGCCTAATTTATTAATAAATACTTAGTCTACCTTTTGAATTAAAATGGATAACAAAAATCAAACAAATACTTAACTCAGTTGGTAGACCAGACTTTTGGCATCATCAAGACCAAATAAATAGTTCTACTCATAAACACATAAAAACAAACATTAATAGATCAGTATAAACAAAATTGGCACGCTCAACATCTGAATTCAAACACAGGTTTGATTAACAATAGTTTTAAAATTAATCACAAATTTGTAAATTAACTCAAACTCTTACCGTTTAACGAATCTCTAACACTTCTAAAATTCCGCACAGCAAACCATAGACTTCCGATAGAAACAGGGCGATACGACGGCACACCATTCTTTGACAGGAAATGCGTTCTCTGTGAATCGAATTTACCCGGCACTGAACACTTTATTTTTCGATGTAACTATTTTGACCTTCGACAAATTTCTTAAAAAGCCTAGATAGATTCAATACGCGACTAAAATCCATTGAAACGATTTTAGTAAGGATAGCGAATATCATTTAAAGAAAATTGCACTTTTCCTTAACATTATAATGAAAACCTTAAGTGATTAATCCCACTGCCTCTCAATTTCACATATTTGTACCTAAATCCATAGTTGTGAATAATCATATAGTAATGTACTCCATGATTTAAAATAAATATACTATATAACAACATGTTGTAAAACGAAAGAGTGAATAAAATCCAAACGAGACCATAAACACAAACAACGTGTTCCACGTGCACTGCGTATATTGCCTCGATTTGGTTTCGTTCATAAATTTAGCTTGGGCGTACTTGTGCTTTTTCACATTTTCTTAGCTAACAACCTCATTCAAAAATAAATACACTTTTATTATGTGTAACTTGTTAAAACAACTTTTTGTTTCTTATTTTTCATAATTTAATTGCTAGTATTTCTCCAATCTGATTAATTTCTCTCTGATATTCATGACGAAATTGTTATGTTAAGTAACTTGTTTACATCGTCTACGTCACGAAATTTGAAATGAGCCGTCCAATCGCAGACTGTGAATAAAACCGCTGTCAAATTAGCTCGCAAACCTTGGTCTAAAAATAGAAATTACGAAATCAAAATGCTATTAATAGTGTTTCGTCTAAATGAAAGCTACGCATTGATTGGTCGACAAAACGTGACCCTCCATGGGAACCTTAGATATTTTGTACGAAAACGCTCTACAGGATATCTGTTTACGGAGATTGGTACTCCTCATACCATCTTTCACTCTGACATTCATACTTCAGTTATGATGTTCCCAACCTTTAGCTATGGCTGACTACATTTTCGGTTGTTTTTGTTGTTGATTTGCCTTCTCTCTATTTGTTTAAATGTTTACACCACACGTATAACCTATCAAAAGTGTACATTTCAATTATGTCACTTATGATCTGATTGCTGTTTTTTAGCTGGAAGTTTTAACTCTCAGTACTATTTACTACTCGACGATCGAACTCCCCCAAGCGGTCATTTCCCTTAATTAAGTCAATAAGTTAAGTAGCAAAGCGTGACGTAAGCACTGTGAGGAGTTTGCTCGACGATATGGTGCACAAATGAAATCGTGACTTTTATTTTTAGGCTTAACGTCGTGTCAACATAATTTAGGTCATTTTACGACGTTCAGCGCATCTAATCTAGCTTTCACGGACCCTTGTAGCGCACCGAGATTTGGAATCTCGTGTCCCGAGGGGGGTACTTGTTCGAATTCTATCCGGGGAGGTTATACCCTTCCATGAAAATTTGACAATAATGTCAATTTGCCTCCATTTATAAGGTATATGAAGAATTATTCGGCCTAGTGGAAGGGTATGTGAGTACTGGTTATAGACAAGAATAGTAGGCTAGGTTAGGTGCGCTGGAAGCCGTAAAATGACCAAAATGTGTTGACACGGAGTAAAATAAATAAATAACAAGAAAACAATAACATTTTATAAAGAACAAGAACAAAAGTCAGAACTCCACTTTGAAACATCTGATTTATTTTACAAATATATTCATTAAAACAAAACATTAACACGATACGGAATGAGTAATAAATGGAATTCTAAATGAGAACATTATCAAGAATTCAATCTTATGTTCTTCAGCATTGCCACAAAATCATGTACAATGTATTTAAGAAAGAAAACAATCTGTTAACCGTTACACCCCTAGTGTTAAAACAGTAAAACTCACTATTTGAACATTTCACTTTTTGACTGCTTCACACATTTGACAAAGAAGTAGTATTTGTCAACATTCTGCATTCTCGTACTAAAGTTAAAGCAAGTTGTTTGAAGTTTACTTTCAGTATCTTTATTCAGTCGGCTCTTTACAATAACTTCCCCGAGCATCGAGTCATACATCAACTGTTAACATACGGCACAGGTTGCACCAACAGCATGGAGTGCATGACCCTAACAGGTACCATTTACACCTGGTTGGAGTAAAGCAATTGCAGGTAAATTTCTTGCTCAAGGAAATTAGCAGTGGTATTCGAACCAAGGACTACTGCTCCTGTATTCTCGTATCTAACTGTTAGATCTAGGTATGAGAGTGACATTCTGTAAATCACGTGTCACCTTCTGTAGATCACGTGACCAGATGCCCTGCAATAGAGTATTGATTGATCACATGGTCAATGTCCCCATCTTGTCAAGTCATAGGTATCAAGAACAACAATCTTTGTTGACCTCCTTCCTATTTACGGAGGAAGCGTAAGTCATATAGCACTCTCATAAGGTTTCTTAATTTCCTTTTCTACAAAATGTCGCCTTTAATGTTCACCAACTTTGTATTTTTATTTCTAATTTAAATTATGGCTTTTTTGCTATTGACAGAACAAGAAAATACAAAACATTTTGTTTATTAATATCCAGTACAAAGGAACCAGACTTACTATTTATATTATAGGTCATGCGTGTGTTTGTACGTATAAAAATGGGCTTGTCCTCTCTCTTTGATAATTAGTTGATGCCTGTATATAATTTTGCAATATTCCCACTTTTACATTCAGCGTTTATCATAAATTTGAAAGTCTTATATGATGATATATCAATAAAATATCTTTAAACTGACTAAAATATTTAATTGTTGTAAAACTCCAACATAAATATTGGATTTTAATGTTGGTTGTTTGCTCTCCAGATAAGGAGGAAATAAAGGAATCTAATCTAATTGATAATAACAATTAATGAACTAAAAAAATAAAAGTATTCAGTCCTATTTTTTGTGATAAATATTTATTTCTTTCAGATAGTTAAGTATCGCATATGATGGTACCGACTGAAAAAAGTTCTCTAAGTGAGTTAACCTTAAAATGTTTGTCGCGGATATACTTAAGATCCTGGCAATCAAGACAAACGCGTTTTACATTGAAATGTTCGTCACATGGTATACATTTAGGTGCTTCCTCAGATGTGTTAAAAAGGTATGACCAATTATACTGTCTACATCGCGTAAACACTATTTGATCTCGTCGATTAGCAAATACTATTGAGAAAAGGGAATTAAGGGTTGACTTTATGTCATGCAACTTGATTTCATTAACGAATTGATCGAACACTTCACTGCTTGCGGATTTAAATGCAAACGGCTTTGCTTACACGAACGACATGTACTGTAAAATAATTCTTACCGCGTCAGACAAACAAATGTCGGAAATGGTAATTTTAAGTTTAAAACAAATATAAGAAAGCCAGGGTGTCACATGAAAATAAAAAAATAAACTTATACTATGTCGTAATAACGAGATAACTAACTCGTAATAATGAGATAACAAAGTCGTACTTACGAGATAACTAACTCGTAATTACGAGTAAATTGTCTCGTTATAACGAGTTAATTATCTCGTAATTACGAGTTAGTTATCTCGGTATTACGACATAGCATAAGTTTATTTTTTATGTGACACCATTCGGTTTTCATACAAATACTATTTGTAACGGTATGATTTCAGAGCATATTGTGACATATTTTATATCTATGGATAATATATAATCTATGGACAAACTTGGCTTCAATTTTACGAACTCAGTCTTCTTGTCACGGTTACAAACGCTGTCATGTTAATAAATATCAAAAATTTAAATATAAAAAAATAACCAAAATCTGGGAACGAGTAGTTTTTGGCCAACTCAAGACACTTATTCAGACTTGAAGCAACACTTCGTGGTTTTATGGTTGTTTTTTACGCCGTAGCATCACCCTGTATAGGTCATACTACGGCGTCAGTCAACATGCTCACCATTCCTGGAAAAGCTTAATCTCTGGATTCAGCTGTTGAGCAGTCACTACTTCTGTCAGTGTCTAAAAACTGTCCAATATGATTTAGCCATTGGTGAATGAATACTATTGTAAAGATTCTTTTGAAGATATAGAATTGTAAAACATTTCTAAGATATTTAACTAATTGTCCTTGATATTTGAAGGGTTTTGTAACAATGTACAAAGACATTCATCCAGTAATGCTAACTAACACCACTTCAAGCGATGACAACATTAATCTGGTTTGATAATTGTAAGCTCTGGTCCTTTTGTTTTTCTTTTAGATGACCTTGGTTATAGTTATACAGTTAGTGTATTGGATATAAATCACACCATCATTGTTATAAACTTTCACTTTTTTGCACGGAATGTTTTCTCTGCTTTCTCTGATTTATGTTCGCCATTATAGAATCGTCCTGAAGGAATGTACTAATCACATTACTAAAATTTGTGTAAGACATAAAATATTCCATAATGTATGTATTTGTTTATTTATTTTGATGTATTAATAACCTTAGCAAGCTTTAGCAAGATTAAAATCAATCCCGTGACTCAAAATACGCGTTTCCATTTCTCTATGAAAGCAAGTGAATGCATGTCTTAATAAATATTCGAGACTGGTATAGATAGAATGTTGGAACTACTTTTCTTTCATGCTTTACGATTTAAATATACGATGCAAATATATTAATCTTTTCCGAGTTCACTCGGTGAAATAAAAATTTATCTTACACAGAAGTTGACGAATATTCTCTATACCTTTGATTTCATTAAGTCACGTGGTAATGGCATCATGATTGCAATAAATTATGTAGATGGAGAAAATAAAGTATTTGTGGGATTCACAGGAGCAGTGGTCCAGTGGTAGGACGCGCATTTAAGGATCGAGAGGTTCAGAGTTCCTTCCCCATTAGGGGCAATGCTAATTTCATTAAGCAAAATATTAACCTTCAGTTGTTCCACTTTGTCCAGGTGTAAATGGGTACTGTGAGGGATCGCCTGCCAGTAGGTGATTTAATTGATCAGGGTTTATCGAACAAGGTTGTCAAGTCGGCTGAACAATGTATCGAAGCAGACTTTAAACCGCACTTTAACACAAGACGACATAAGCCAATGATGATTAAGTACAATAATTAATCCCATCTATATAAGACTGATTAGATCTAATGTCCATCACAGAAAATGTCGTATCACTCAGTGATCTCAACATAACTAGATTGAAGGCGACTAATGTCTAAGATAATCGTACTAGATCTACATAACATTAACCATAGATTTAATGACCATATTATTCTTACAATGGATCAAACTAACAATGTGTTTTACGAGCGAGAGACATTTTATTGAGCTCCTAGATGAAATACTTATAGTGCATAAAGTTTGGCATCGATCTGACCTTTATGCAAGAATATTATTACATTGAATACGAATGTAGTATTAATGCTCGATACCGATCGGAGTATATCGTCAAAGCTCGAATGTAATTATTAGACAGGGATTAATTTTTAAAAAATAAAAAAAACTTGCAATTCTCTTCCATGACAAATAATTGAATAAGATAAATTTCTAAAACCTCCGCACCAAATTAAGTCGAGAAGTGAACTAGGTCATTTGCTGATTTGTTTTGTGTAGATTCAGAAAGATTAATTTCATTTCAAAGACGTATGAAGACATTTTTGGGAAAAGAAAAGTAATTGTTTTTTGTGCTTTTTAATTCTTCTCCAAATTTGACAGTTTTAATAATTCGGCTCAAACAGCCAAATGTTTACATTTTGAAGATCACGCGGCTACATGTATACATGTACCCTGATTTCTTACGATAAAGTTAACTGCCCATTATGTATTCTTTTCTCAGATAGCAGATAGTTTTGACAAAATGATACTCTAAAATGATTAACATTCTGTTAATTGTGATAACGTTGAAAAGTAAATAGAAATAGTTTTGAATTGATAATCGTGGTTTGTGCCATTGGCGTACGAAAATATGGCTGAAAAAGTGAAACGATTCATTGCCACTCACTGACCCCATTCGGAACACCTCGACCATTCATTGAATGAATTATCTCGAAAGGATTCGTAGGGGTCCACCAAGAATAGTGGAATTTTGCTACATATGCGATGCGAAGCACGCACAGATTATGCAAATTAGTTCACAGAGCAGTGTAAAAACACGTTTGCGTGTTATATAGGTGTCTATATATTGTTCAGCGTTATCACAGAATGAAGTATTTCAAATTTATAGACTCAAAACAGGACTTTAATTATTGCCTGAACGATTTCAACTTGTTACTTCGACACCGGTAAAATTATTTTGTTTGGATGTGTGACACAAAGGTTGTTTCAAAATGGCGTCTAAATATGTCCTAGGTTATCCGTAGTGAATTGCCGAGAAGTTCCGAATGACACTTACTCATATAGTGTTTAACTAATTATAAAATCTAACACAAGAGTCACTGCTGGATATCTGACGTGGTGTTTTAGTCTGAATTGTTCCATTACTATACTTCATCTCAAATTCAAGTTCTGCTATTGGTGACCTTCGACCTCTGCAATGTGAGCTAATCATATGGTTGTTACATGACGTCACCACACTTTTTCTAAAGTTCTTTGACATAAATCCATATATGAGAGGATTAAGGCATGACTGAACGTACGGTAAACATTGTAAGGCAATCTGAAAATATAGCGAATGATAAATTACAACAGTGTTTAATAGGGCTACAACTATTCGATTCCATGCATCCTTAGTCGATTACGTGAGGCCGAATTATTTCAGATGTGTTTTAGCATTCGGAACCGATCATTAAACTTGTCTATTTTTAAGGTATAATATTACGAGAAACCGAAGCGCACCTAATAGATTGTGCGCGTTTAATTGACTAATTTATTGGCTGAAATTGTATATGAAACAATAATAGTTTTATCAAAAGCAAGAAACATTTATAATACGGTCATTTTTGATCATTTAATTCCAAATATCATTGAATTATGTAGAATATTGTAAACCTTTTAAATATCATATCATAGTTATGTTTGAACTGCAAAATTTTGAAATTGCCATACGATAAATTCTTTTCGTAAGAATTTTTGTAAAATGGTACACTGGCAAATCGTCTGTTGGTCAAACTATGTTTAACAAAAACCTTATAGAAACAACAGTAAATATGACCTACCTGTAAATTGAAGTGAGCTTCCGTGTAGGTAAGTTCAGCATAGTCTGAATACTTTATTATTCGGAATATCAGTTTTGGTCCCCAACATATAAAAAATATTACAATCACAGTAATGAGCATTTTGATTACCTGAAAAATGGAAATATTTACAACGATATTTACAAGGTATATAGTCACGTTATCTACAACGATAATAAATTTGGTAAAAATGCACTTGTATTTAGATATTTCTTTTTTCTTTACATAAATTTGAAAGACATCAAATAATGCATGCATTAACGAATTATAAGATACAGCGTATAAAGGTACTAGTTCACAGATTTGGTTTTTATCTATAATTTCAAAATACCATTCAGTGTCTGAAATTGTGTCAAAAAATTAATTCTTATTATTTTAAGACAAACTGACCTATATGTTGCAAGAAATATACAATAAAAGTCACAAAAATGCAATAAAAGTGTCTATACCTTGACATACGGGGTAGATATTTACTACATGAAACACCATAATTTGTAATTGTAAGTCAATTTGCACTAAAATTGTCATTATCAGAACACTACTTTCCTGCTTCCAAAAATACTTGCATACAATCTGATAGTTTTAGAAAAAGTTGATATTAAAACTAAAATCTGTGAATGAGTACCTTAAATTTCTTGACAAGCTTCATCAATGTTATTATTGATTTGATTCACTTGTACTAGGTGATAAAGATTATGCCTGCTAATAAAAAATGAAACAACCGTGACCTGATTAACCTTTCAACACCTTTTAAGATATCCGCTATTTTAAGATATATCAGTGAAGGAAAAAACAACCCGGGTCGATAGCGCAGTTGGTAGCGTGCCGGGATTTGGAATCTCGTGCCCCGAAGGGGTGCGGGTTCGAATCCCACCCGGGGAGGTTATACCCTTCCATGAAAATTTGACAATAATGTCGATTTCCCTCCATTGATTAGATAATATGGAGAAGTTCCCGGCCTTGTGGAAGGGTAGGTGAGTACTGGTTATAGACAATGGTCCAGGAGAGCTAGGTTAGATGCGCTGGACGCCGTAAAATGACCCAAATTGTGTTGACACGGCGTTAAATCTAGTAAAAAAAGAAAAAGAAAAAACATCCCGTGACGCACTTAGTAGCTCTCTGACAGAATTGCAGAGAGCTATTTTAATTGGATTTAAGCCTGACATTTAAATAAAGGAAGTCTATATTCGTTCATAACCGTGTTTTACTTGTTAATTAAGGCAACTACTGGCAATAAAGGCTAAACTGGCTAGGTATAGATCTATATTACATTGTTAGACATTTCCCTTAGCCGGCTGATTAAAGTGATTATAATCATTACAATGAGACAACTTTTTAAAATGTACAGTTCATTTAAGTTCGCTTGAGGTGCAATCGAACTAAATAACGGGTTAACTTGAGTTCGTGCTAATGAACCGATCAAAGTATTATACCATTAAAAGATGCGTTTATTCGAAATGTAATGGATCAAATATTGGGTTCATTCGAGGCAAAATTGATTGCATTCTAGTCAGTCTACCTCATTTGTTACAAGATGTTTTAAATGCCTATAGAATAATAGTACCGCAAACATATATGACTATTTTAATATGTTAAATGCGGCATTCCAATCGCCTAAATAAAGACATACGAGTATGTAGTACGTCATGTTATTACGTAAGTATGTACATAACGGCACGATTTTTAGTATGGTCTGATGTGTTATTACGTAAGTGTATACATTATGTCACGATTTTCAGTATGGTCTGATGTGTTATTAAGTAAGAATATACATTACGTCAGAATCTTAAGTATGGTCTTATGTGTTATTACGTAAGTGTATACATTACGTCACGATTTTCAGTATGGTCTAATATGTTATTACGTATGCAAATATGTACAATGCATCATGACGTTGTATATAACATGGTCAAACGTGGTTTAGTAAGCTAAACTTGGTATTACCTATGCATTTACATTGTGTCATGACGCTACGTTCAGCATGGTCTAACGTATTTATCTAATTACGTAGTATTGTATAATGCAGAGATCTGTGAGATACTGTGTTATAGAAGGGATATATCAACTACATGTATATTTACCTGTTTACGACTGTTCATGACAGAATTTTTGAAACCTGATGTTATAGGTTGTGAACGTACAATGTGTTTTCTACATCTACATTGTAAAGGTGTGCCATCCGAGGATGAGGCACTGGAACCAACTTCTACTTCTCTAAATGGTAATCTACCACGTCTGGAATAAACCATTAAGTAAAAACATATCAATATCATATACATGATGCCTATACCACGAGACTTTGTGATTAGTGAGTGCCATGATATATAAGCACCATCCTATAGTTCGTACAAAAAAATCACTATTTATTAAAACAATACAATGAACTAATCAACAGCAGGGGGTGCTCAGGATAACAATAACATATATAATCTTAAAATGTTGTATCAGTATCTTGTTTGTATAATGGTAAAGCGATCAGCATGATTGACCAAAGGGTGATGGTTTATCCGCCATACTTATTTTGTTAAATGAATTATACAACTTTTATTTTCAATTTTTGGTGACTACATAAATTAGAATTAGAATTACTTATTTTATATGTTATATAAATTCTTTCTTTACTTACAGATACGTCGTCGATGTCATGTTTATTAAGGTTCTTCCACTGAGCCAGAGGACATATATAACTACAGTATAACAGAAAGACATCAAACCAGTAGGTATAATAAACATGATGAGGAATTGATATATAGCGAAATGTATCCTCTGATGATCATTCAAACCATGGTCCGCACAAAATTCTATGGTAACGGAGCTGACATTGTTGTAATACGTTGTCTGCTGAGTATCCTGAAAACATGTTTATACAAAGTTTAGTAAAGATCTTGTTTCATTTTTGTCGCGTTTAGCGCCGAGGCAGCACATTGTTAAGGTCATATCACGGCCGTCAGTACTCGTCTTTCTTGCAAAGAATATACCTTTGGATTTGGCTGTTAGTCAGCTATGACATGACAAATGCTACGATTGGAAGCAGAAAACACTGAAAAATCAGCCACGACTCAAAGTTTTTAAGAGCTGTAAGTCTTATAATTCCTGTCAGAGTTCAATGATACCTAAGCGAGGCTAAGCAAAAAGTGTATACTATTTGCTGCGCATCACATCTCAAACGCTAGTTTAATACTTTTTACATCGTCGACATCAACAGTACTTTCTTCCGTTACACTGCATACGTACTTTGGGCAATTTGACTGGCAAAATTTCGTTTGCATGAATATGCATGAGGCAGCGGAGACCAATCTTCTTCCAATGAAATCGCGTGTTACAATTAAATACTCAACAATAACAATGACGTCATACTGGGTTTTCCCCAATAAAAGTAGAAACCAACGCACATGTTTATTTTCAAATAAGGTTGCGTAATTTCATTGGCTAGTACACAACAGTGGCTTTCTTACGGAACAATGAAACTGCTTCATTAATTATTCATGATTACAAGATTTTTCTAACCAAATGGCCCAAGGTACATAACGCAGCTTAGCGGAGTAATGTATCGTGGGATAACCGACGATGTACTTTTCACAAACACTATGAAACTTAACTATCTGGTTTATCCCTTTTGTAATTAAGGTATAGTTCTTTTACTGTTGCTGTAGAAAAGACACATGGTATGAAATTATATTTAATGTACGTATAATATATTTTTACTCTTTGTCTTAATTATAGTGATTTCCCTGACCTAATCACGTAAAGAAAGGGAAACTCTCCTCAGGCTGTATGTTATTAAATATATTCTCAGTACAAGTACTGCTAAACTTGTCAATGACTTTTTATGAACTGTTAAGCTAAAAATTCATATTGTCTATTATGTAAATGATGTAACGTAGTGCTATATCGTCTGTAGGCGTTTTACAGCTTTGAACAGACGAACGAAATTGATCTTGAAAGCCAACATAACTAAAATTGAATTCAGGTTTCAGTCACGTATAATTGGATGGAAATTCAATGCTCTTGCAATAGTATTGAATATTTATCTTGTCAATCAAAGCACCGATTCGACCGAAAGTCCAGGCTCGGGTCAATTAGGAAAATCGATTTTGACGTATTCCTAGGGTACATATACGCAATAAAGAATCTGGTACCAGAAGAACCAGTAAATAAAAACAAAATAAGTAAGTACAATGTATATAACTTTTGAAAACAAACTCAACCTTGCAATTGAAGAAATATTCCTAAACATTGGGTAAAACGATGTAAAAAAATGCAACATAAATTGACAGAGTTTGTAACATACATAACGGATGAAAATCCATTTCTCGTGAATTGTTTTAAAGAATATTCATAAACGAACTCAAATGACATATAGTCTCTGAGATAAACTGGTACGGCATAGGTAATGAAATAAACTTTAACACATATTTCTTTGACATATCTTCAGACTTGAAAAAAGTATATTAAGAAGAAAGAAATGTATTGATTACTGTGTTACTTACCCGTATGTATAGAGTAGGTGAAGAGAGAAATATTGATAGAATCCATACAACTACAAGAAACTTTCTTGTATTGCCTACTGTACATTTTCTACGACTCTGCATTGGCATTACTATAACAAAATATCTGAAAGTAAAGAAATCATATAAGAATAAGTTAAATTTACAAAGAACTTTTGTGTGTTTCAATATCGCACTATGTGCCACTAAAGCTAACTGTTCGGTGGTTTTAGGTAAATTTTTTATATTGTTATACCAAAATGCGACAATGTACATTATCTTGTACAAGTCTAAATTGAATCTGAAAATAATATTTCAAAATTATCTGTCAATGTCTGTAATTGTGTAAAAAATAATTATTTAAATTTTACGGCAAACTATCCCATAAATTGTAAAGAAAAAACTTCAAAAAGGCCCTAAAGTTACTGATGGGGTAAGTTTTTTGCATAAAAACTACCATCTTTTATAGTTGTTTTTAGGTTTGCTCTAAATTTCGCTAAACTGTTTTGTACTAAAATTTTATTTATGAACGCTACAATATTGATTTAAAAATGTTTCTATTCAATTTCAAGAGTTTTAGATAAGTTGATAAACCTAAAAAACCTAGTAGAAAATAAACGATACGTTCATATCGGTGGGGTTTTTGATAGTGAGCAACAGAGCAAACAACGTGGTTTTAGAACTTTTAAGTTATTCAATGGAAACAACTTAACATGACATATTCTTAATTTGGCATCAAATATTCAATTTATAGCCATCAGGAACAAATCACTATTAAGTAAAATGATAATATACCAACATCGATTGTTGTTTTCAACAGATTTCTCTATACATACCAACGATTTATAATATAGTGGTAACCCGGGTCGATAGCGCAGTTGGCAGCGCGCCGGGATTTGAAATCTCGTGCCCGAGGGGGTGCGGATTCGAATCCAACCCGGGGAGGTTATACCCTTCCATAAAAATTTGACAATAATGTCGATTTTCCTCCATTGATTAGATTATATGGAGAAGTTTCCGGCCTTGTGGAAGGGTATGTGAGTACTGGTTATAGACAATGGTCCAGGAAAGCTAGTTTAGGTGCGCTGGACGCCGTAAAATGACCTAAATTGTGTTGACACGGCGTTAACTCCATTAAATAAATAAAATATAGTGGTTCAAAATATTTGCTGAACAGCAAAACTAGCACCGGATTGAGGAACACTAAAGCAGCCATTCAATTTATTTGAAATTTTCCATGTTTTATGCTGAATGACCGTGACAACATTTCATGAATACAAAATGTAATATATCACAAAATGACAGAAGTCAGAGGCGATACAATTAATTCATTGTGATTAAATACAGTAAATTGCTCATTTGAGTAGACGTTTTTTTTTCTCGGTCATTAGCTTTAAACACGGTGTATCCAAGGAAACATTGGTACGTTGTTACTAGGAACATTAGTTATTCCGTATTCAGTGACAAACATGCTAAGTCTTAATGGAGTTCTTAACAAATGAGCTGTAAAGGATTATTAGCCATTTCAGAATCATTGACAAGAACTTTCTAAAGGCATTAAGAGGTGACAGTTGTGGTTTGGGGTCACCTGACAGTGTAACCCTCATATAACTTGTTTGTTCGTTCGTTTGATCATGCGTTCGTTCGATCGTTCGTTCGTCCATTCGTTCGTTCGTTTGTTTGTTTGTTTGGGCGCATCAACACAAAATGATTATATCGCGCCGAAAGCAATGGATGACCACAACTAATGAAACCGAATAACAAAGGTAGTATGTCCTACATTTTGTGATAAATAGTTATTTTGAAATAGTTTTCTAAGTGAGTTAACCTTAAAATGTTTGTCACGGATATTTTTAAGATCCTGACAGTCAAGAAGAACGTGTTTTACATTGAAATGTTCGTCACATTGTATACATTTATGTGCTTCCTCTTTTTTGTGAAGGTATAAACGTGTTAATCTGTTATGACCAATTCTACATCGCGTAAACACTATTTGATCTCGTCGATAAGCAAATATTACTGAGGAAGATGTATCAATCATTGGCTTTATGTCATGTAACTTATTAAATGTAACATTATTTCACATTGTTTGCCGTTTTGACTTAATTGAGGTATTGATCGAACACTCGAAGTCACTGGTTGGTAATTTGATATCTACTGGAACTTGAAATACAATATACCATGTACATAAATTAAGTGGTTTAATGGATTATTACATAAAATTTCTTTGATTGTTACACAAAAAAGAAAGCAAGACTTAAACATATTTTTATGTTACAAACAAACATATAGAAAGTTTGCTCACAACTCGTTCTCTTCTTATTCTTAATTCAAGTATGAAAATCAAATTCGAACTCTCAGTTGATAAAAGTTTTAATCGTAAAAACAGTATATATCTTTATACATGTAATCATACACATTGCTTTATCTTTTCTGTTGTCAGTCAATGAATTTGTCAAATACGTTACAATGATAATGTTTAATTCAGTCTTGGGCAAATTTTTTGTTTATTTCCAGATATTATTAAAGGATATTCTTAACATTATTATGCAAGTTTTGTTCTCGTTTAGATTTAATTCTCGCAACTTTGCTTGCAATTTGTGTGTGCTACATATATTTTTATATAAACTGCGACATTAACCATCTATGTACAAATATTCTGCGCGTGGCCTTGGCGTGATTACTGCAATTATAACAAGAGGAACTCCTTTCATTTCTGTAATTGTAACATAATGACACGAACGACTTGTCATTTCATTAATTATTTCTTCAAGAGACAAAATACAGACTGCCTTGAGTGAGTGCAAATAGCTAATTTTCAAATCATGCAGTAATTTACGATACATGATACAAGAATTGTTCTGTAACAATGTTGTCCTCACAGTTACATAAACATGAGTTAGTTATTTATTATCCGAGGTTACAAAACTGTTTTGTTTCAGTACGGGAAAGACATAACAGCTAAGTCCACATCATTGATAATAGTAAGATATTTATGCTGAATAATTGTATAGGTCGTCCAAATACCTGTTTATGTAAACAATACAATGGACTAATCCACGACAGAGGATGCTCAGGTTGACAATCACATATTTTTTAGTTTTAATTTTGATGTTTTTATGAGTGTCTTGTTGGTGTAATGGGGCATTACGAGCATGATTGACTAAGGGTATAGTAGTAACTGCACCAGAGAAATAAATCATACTAAGAGTCATTACGTATCTAACGTTGCTAATAATCCACAAAAAGAAAACGTATACAGTATATCATAATCATGTCAGAACAAAACATATCATTAATTTGAAGCATCGATAAACCGTGGCAAGCACTACATGATGTAGGTAATGTTTCAACTGATTGTTTGAGCGATTATCAAAACAAATGTTTCAAGTACGCAATATGTTTATATTAATTCCTTCTGATGAAAGGTATAGGTCACTTATGTGTATAAACATGACCGGTTTCATTAAAATACAATAGTTGGGTGGGGTGAAACTTGATCAAGTTAGTTTAAGCATATTTTTGACATATAAACATACAGTATAATATTATGTTTGAAATTTATTAGGGATGTAACGGTTGACCGATATATTCGTACGATTTTAACCAGTTTTTTTTCTTCTAAACTTTTTTTCTTTATGTGCCATACTAATTGTTTTATCAGAATCTAATCAAGGTTAAACTATGTTGAAAACTTGAAAATCTCTTATTGTGCTTAAGTAGTGAAACATTTTATCAATAGAGAGAACGACTGTTTTTCAAATTCTTTTTCAAAATACACATTTTCTTACATACAGTTCATTTTCCATTAATCATAAAACTATAAGTTTAAAAGAGCATTGGAAAATAGAAATGTTCATGTGATGTTGATTCATTTAAAACTTGTAATGTAGTAATTCAATTCCTGCTTTGCTAATCTACGCAAAAGAAACAATACGTATTACAATATTTTGTTATATGGGTATCATCATTTACAAGTTACTATGTACATTATGCCCTAGTGATAATGTTACAGCTCAAGTCAGTAAATTACATCGTATTGTAATGCATCGCCTTATTTATTTGACAAGCCAATTATGTACATAAATATGTATGCCATATTTTACGGCTTATAGTTAATAACTGCATGAGTGGTTGAAGATTAAGTTTAAAAAAATATATTTGCTAACGCTTCTAGACACCACAAGTGGTATGTACTTATATCATTAAGCACAGGTCATTATTTCTATGCATATCCAATTATAAATAAACACTATCTCAGGAAATGAAACAGTGTTACATTAACTCACCAACATCATTATAACAACTGTTCTCAGTAAATACGCCAGACAAAAACGTTTATCAACCATTAACAACTCAGGAAGTAAGAACATAAAATATGTTTCAAGTGTAAACAACCAGAAATAGAACCGAGAAGACTCGTACAGGATATATCATTTATTGGCAAGATATGCTTACCAAATACTTTTTCAAACTACCAAGCAGTGACTTCACGTGTTCGACCAATACGTTAATTAAGTCAAAATGGCAAACGATGTGAAGAGGAAGCACCTAAATGTATACCATGTGACGAACACTTCAATGTAAAACACTCACTTTTCAATCGGTACCATCATATGCGTTACTTTAATATCTGAAGAAAAAAATATTTATTACAAATATAGGACTTAAAACTTATAATTCGGTTGCATTAATTGTTATCATCAATTGCTGTCGGTGGAGTATAACCTTTAGTGTTGATGTGTCGTTAAACCCAAACAAACAAACATACCAAATACATTTACTTTTGTCAGATTAATTATTCACCTATGTCTGCTAGTTACTTGTCAAACAAAACGTCTTTTTAGAGAAATTGAGTGTGTAATGTCTAAATGCACAACACATTAAAATGCAGTGTTTCATAACATTCTGCATTATTAACCAGTTATTATCGTAATTCCCTTATGATATCAATCGAAGTGTCTATTTATGTAACATTTTCTGACCACTTCTTGTAAAATTGTCAAAACTGTCCGCTCATCTTCAACAGTCTCGGTCGAATAAAGCGGACTGAACAATTTTTATATTAAACCCATGTAAACTGTTAACCATTATTATAAAAAATGATCAAAGAAATCACAAAAAGTAAATAATTCATTTTATACAAAATTATCTGCCTTCACTATAAGACAAGATGCATAGAGAACACATAAATCGTAACAATAAATGAGATATAACCTTTACATTTTATGTACGAAGAACACTTCCTGACTCCAAAATATCACAAATGAAGTTCAAAAACCTTGTGTACGGTGTAATAAAGTATAACGATTTGTTAAATAACTTTCTAGGAACACAACAACAGCTTTACAACAATCATTACTGACGACAAGGTCACATTTACAGTGTCAAGTGGATCAGAGATCAAAAAAGGCATTTTATAACTGTTGTATCGTAGTAAACCACTTAACCGACTTCATTAATATATCAGAATTTTGTAATAGCATAAAATACATTAAGGTTTCAATTATGTATCGAATACATTAACCTATGAGCAAAAACAACATTACCAGGAAGGAAGAGCGAAAATAAATAAGGTCTAACATTGACATCAAAATAAATACTGTAGTAGAACTAAAATTTCAGGAGGATATTTCAGAATGTTGCACTATAAGATCATTTAGCAACAATTTTTACCTAAATAATGATTCATTTAAACAGAACTGAAATCAAGTTTAAATTTAAACGGTATATGGTGCATTTTACAAATGTACCAAACTATTACCGATGATTTCTGCTTTGATACAATTATTATTTGAACAGCAAATGTGAAACAATGCCTTCTAAAAGTAATGGATGTCATTGGGTATAAATATAGTTAAAGCATTATTGCCATAAATCAAAATAGATAACATGGAAGTACGAACTATCACATTTACGGACTAATGTCTTAAATAATAGTGAAATAACATTTATAAGTTATTTTTAATTTTAATGGCACACATTCATAATATTATTAAAACCTCTCTAGGCATTATTACCTATATTGAGTATAAAGAATGTTCTTACCTTTGAAAATGTATAAGCCCATAACATTGTGAACGCTTTAAATATATGGTGTTCACTTTCAAATTGTTTTTGGAAATGCCAATGATCTATAATACTTTACGTAAGGCAAACTAATGACCAGACGGCTCCAATCATTACAAAAGTTACATAACCAAACCTGACGAAATAACATTTAAATGCTCTACGAAGACTAATAACCGCGCTGAAATATTTTTAAACAAATTGAAAGGAAACGTCACATAAATAGATGCAGTATCGGGAGAAAGTTTTAAATCTAATTAAATATACTTGAAATAGCCCTAAGCAAAATCTATGACAATCATTTACTCATAGAATCGAAAATGCTTTGTCAGAGAAGATAAATACAAAAAGTGTTTAAAGCAAACTGTTTAGGATTTGACACACAAAGTACTCTAAACATAGAAATGCCTTGACAATTCAGTACAATGTTACTTTGAACAGCTATATTAGTGTTATACAGGAGACGCTAGTGTGGTTGCCGACAATGCATCAGTGGATGAACGAAACATTTTGTAACGAAAATTTTACACTTCAGTATCTTCACAATTCTATAGGTAATTTTCCCTTCAAGTACAATACTATCCAGCATCAACAACTACATTTTTTCTTTTTTTCAAAGTAACTCATGATGACCATGTATAATAACTTGTGGTCATTACCCTTTCTATAGACATTGATTATGTTGACCACAATGGCAATTACAACAAGTCAAGTCAGTGCAATCTAAATATCTTATATTGCAAATCGTTGTTCTAAGAGTAATTAGATGTTTGTTCAGAACTATGAACAAACACAAGATCTACATCAACTAGGCAAAGAACATTGACATTGTCTAGCTCATCTAATAATTTCTAAAAAGCAATTTTGATACGATATAACCAGATTTGTATCCTTCTGACTTTTACCTCTATTTCTAATATAATTGAACATCGTTTAGTTGTCTTCAGTAATTGTATAGTTACGTATAGTCCTAATTAAGCAATTTTCTGGAATGTGTTCATGATAAGCAACATTTAAACTATCACATTCGTGAGTATAATCATCAGGTATAAAACTATCAGTGTCAAACAAATGACAATTAATACCAGTAATGTCACTAACAAGTCTAATACAATTTCTATATATAACAAATATATTATTACTACAGACACCGTAGTTTAAAGAAGTCATTACCCACTTGATCGTTCAGTAGAACACAATGTTGTGAAATTATCAGTGGAAGAAATAAGGGAAAACAAATACCAGTAATAAGAGACATACAATTGACTGTCATAAGCGTGTGTTTAATTATTATTGTTTCGTTCTTGCGCTAGTTGAAATTTAAGAAGATTTAAATACAATAAGTAACAAAATTAACAATTCGAAATTGCTATCTGAAGTTAATTGAAATCTGAAAGATACCATCAAATATGTTTCAGTTTCCATTAAAATTGACAAAGAGGAAATGGAGCCACATTTTAACGATGTTACAATATCTGACACTCTGATAAAATCTAATAGCTTTACATAACTGAAATACTTTATGATGCCATTAAGATGTGAATAATAGTATATGTTTATTAAATTCGACAATATATGTGTTGGTATCAAAACTCATACTGAAAGTTGAATACAAAATGAAAACAGAAAAAATCACATTAAAAATGTCAAAACGTCCCTGATAAATGTATTTACCATTGAGATACTATCAAAGTAAGCTTATTACCAAAAGGCTTGTTTTTAATATCTTACATATTTAATCCATCGTTGAGACATGAATTCATGAATTTCATACTATTCCAAGGGAATATAAAAATAATTTAAGCCTATTTGCAATGCCAAACCTGAATAAAATACAACACTTTGAGGTTGTAACGTGGCAAAAATAATTATATTCATAATAAACTCCCATTTCATTGTAGTCGATAAGTTTCAGGTTTTTTTTCGAAAATGACGTCTACCATTAGTGATTTCCTTAAATATATCTCATCCTATGATATTCTTTTATTCACTGAAACATGGACGAGTGAATCATCCAACATAAATATAGACGGTTACAGTTATTTTAATTGCCCTCGTCCTAAGTTTAACCATAGATCACGAAGAAATAGTGGTGGTGTTGTAATATATTACAAACAAAATTTAAAAGATTATATTCAATTGGTGGAAACTGATTCTAAAGGAATAATATGGTTTAAAATAAATAAATCAATATGTCATTCTATTAATGATATTTATATTTGTATTTGTTATCTCCCACCTGAAGATTCCAAACTATACAGGAACTCAAACTCTACTTTATTTCAATATGACATGTATGATCATTTGAACTCCGATATTAGGAGATTTAGTGAACTAGGTGATGTTTTTATTACTGGGGATTTAAATTCACGGACGAGTGATTTACCGGACTTCATACAAAATATTAACCTTGATACATACATTGATATACCTTCTTTAAACTGTGCTAGCACAAATTTACCTGCTAGATCAAACCAGGATAAAATCACAAACAATTTTGGTACAAAATTGCTTAACATATGTAAAGAAAACGATTTATTTATTGTTAATGGTCGTCTGGAAGACGGAAGTTGTACTTTTTATGGTCAATGTCAAGGTCGCACTGTCTCAAGTCTAGTTGATTATGTAATTACTAGCGCTGAATGTTTTAAATATATAAGTTACATGGATGTTTTAGACATGACCGAATTTTCAGATCATTGTCCTGTTGTTTTTTCTTTATGTACAAATTTCCTTCCAGACGATAAAGTGTCTTCTGTTTATACTAAAATACAATGGGATCCATCCCGGAAAGATGAATTGTTAAACAATGTGTATACACATGCACATATTTTTGATGATATTAATAATAAATTATTGTCTAACAGTTTTGATATTGATGAATGTATTGACAAGTTCTCAAATGTTGTTTATGACATATCTTTTAATTGTTTTGGGCATACATTTAGTAATAAACCAAAAACCAAGCATAGGAAATCACCATGGTTTGACGAGGCCTGTAGGCAGTCTAAATCTATGTTTTATAAAGCAAAAAGAGCATACCACGTTGATAAGTCTGATGCTAATAAGTTAATTTTTATGCAATCTAGAAAAAATTATATTAAAATAAAAAGGCATGCCAAGCATAAATTTTATTACTCTGAAAAAGTGAAGTTATCGAGTATGAGTAAACGTTCACCAAGGGCATTTTGGAAATATATCAAAAAGTTTACTAATAAAACTAAATCATCTAACACTAACGAAAACATAACTATAAATGAATTTAAAGATTTTTTCGAAAATACATCGAACGAAACACATGGTAATTTTAGAAGTGAGGATTATTCAAATACTAGAGATGAACCACTTTCTGTAGATGATCTAGACAAACCGATTTCTGTTGATGAGGTCATTAAGACTATATCTATGTTAAAACGTTTTAAAAGTTGTGATAATGAATGTATTGTTGCAGATTTTTTTATTGATACTAAAGATTTTATTGCACCATATCTATGTACTATATTTAATGTTATATTTGATACTTGTAATTACCCGAAGTCATGGTGTAAGGGTAATATTATACCTATCTTTAAGAAGGGAGATAAGTCATCCCCGACCTGTTACAGGGGAATAACTCTTGTTAATATTGTTGGTAAAATATTTTCTCTATTGTTGAGAAATCGTATTTATTCATGGTGTGAAAATGAAAATATACTTAACGAATCTCAGTTTGGTTTTAGAGAGAGTCGCTCTACGGCTGATGCCATATTTCTTTTACACTCTGTTATTCAAAAAGTTTTTAGCAAAAAATCTAAATTATATAGTATATTTATCGATTATCAAAGAGCTTTTGATACCGTTAATAGAGATGCATTATGGGTAAAACTAATACAAACAGGCATCAGTTGTAAAATGACCAATATGATTAAATGTATTTATAATGATGTACAATCTTGTATCAAGTTCTCAAGTAGTATGGAACTTTCTGATTTTTTTAACGTAACAGTTGGTTTAAAACAAGGTGAACCTTTGTCTCCATTATTATTCATTATATTTATTAATGACATTGTTGATTGTTTTAATATGAACGAATTGACTGAAAAAGATTTAAAGCTTTTATCAATGTACATGATTCTGTTTGCTGATGACATTGTTCTTTTTACAACAGACCCAAAAAGCTTACAATCACAAATTGATAATATATATCAATACTCTGAAAAGTGGGGTTTAAAAATTAACGTGAATAAGACTAAAGTATGTATTTTTGAAAACAAGAGATTAAATAACCATCCTGATTTTTTTATAAATGGGGTAAAACTAGAAATGGTAGATAATTTTATATACCTAGGAATTAATTTTTCATACAATGGTAAAATGGCATTAGCAGTAAAAACACTTAACGAACAAGCCTTATGTGCTTATCACAATTTGATGTCATTGTTTGATAAGGTTAGTTTAGATATTAAAACAAAATTGTCTTTATTTGATTCCATGATTACTCCAATACTTCTGTACGGGGCTGAGGTCTGGGGGGTTTATAACCACACTGAAATCGACAAACTACATATTCGATTTTGCAAATCTATTTTAGGAGTAAAACACCAAACACCTAATTATGCAGTGTACGGTGAATTAGGGCGTTATCCATTATCCACAGTTAGCAAAATAAGAGCTGTAAAATTTTGGACTAAAATTATGAAAAACGATCAATCTTACTGTAATCAAATGTACTGGGATCTGTGTATAAATGTGAGAAACAGAAGTTGGGCTGCACGTTTAAATTCTATTTTAGATCACCTGGGTCTCTCATATATAAGAACAACCTTTAATCCAAATCATAATTACTTCCCTTTAATCAGAGATAGAATTAAAGATCAATTTATTCAAAACTGGACTACAACTATCAATTCAATGTCTAGACTTAAGTATTATGCAAATTTTAAAAATGGTTTTAAATATGAACAGTATCTTGATAATGTATTTAATGATAAATTAAGAAAACAATTAACTTGTTTTAGATTAAGCAATCATAATTTAGAAATTGAAGCAGGAAGAATATCGGGCACTTTAAGGGAAAATAGACTGTGTAGGTTATGTAACATGAATTTTGTTGAGACTGAGTATCATTTTATTATGTGCTGCCCAGCCTATATTGACATAAGAAAACAATATCTCCCGTATGCAAAATGGGCATGTATCCATAAATTTAATAATATAATGTCGTCAAATAATAAAAAGTTTAATATAAATTCTGCCAAATTTATTTCAGAAAGTCTTAAAAAACGTAAAAATATTTTGGAAAATGTATAATGTTTTTGGATGATTAATTATTGTATAATTTCTCATATATATTCTGTTAATTTTATTCATAGATATCCTGTTTATTTATTTTTTATGTAGATTCTCTGTATGTAATGTATGAAAATTGTATTTTTGTCTTTGCCATAAAATATCTCGATGGAAATGGCCAAAGGCTAAACTTAGCCGATAGCTAATAAACATATATATATTAAAGGGCTTTGTTTGTATTTGTGATTGAAATTTTAATAAAATGATTTTTGGTGCTTTCCCGTAGCGGCGTACTTTTAAATTGAAGTACTTTAAAATCATATGAGAAAGTTACGTACTGCAAAATAGTAGATCAGGTCAAGACATTATTACTTTATATAATGAATGTCTTTGTGTGTGTTTGGTTTTTAAATCCTTGTCTGGACACTGATTACAATATTGACATGATCAACAGGAGTAATAAGTGTAATATCTTTGATGATGACTATGAAATGTTGGGTTGTCTAATTTCATTAATCGGCTTCTGTCGACTACATATTACAAAACTATTGCACGAAACCTTACAGAATAATTGAAGTAAATACCTTTAAATGTCGATAAAGCTATACTGACGTTAAGACGTTATGTCATGCATCTGATATCGACAATTCTATATCAAAATAATATTACCCTTATATTTGGATCGTATGACGCATTAACTTGAGTCATTTATTTATGTGGATTGCTTTCTCTTCACTAATACTTTTAAAACATTTAACAAATAATTTAATCATACATAAAAAGATTGACTTTTACAACTGATCGTGTTGATTGATTAAAAAAGATTTTCTTGAATGTAACATGTTTAAACAGTTTATAGGTCATTCCATTTATCTTACAGAAGAGTTGGCATACAGTTGATGGTGGTTCTTATACTGATGTAGCTGTCTATCAGGTAAAAGATATTTCTTCAGTAAATTATATCCTTCACAAAGATGTTTTTGTAGTGAGTTAGATTGATATTCTGATATTAGTTAGATCATTTATTTGCTTTACGTTCTTTCCTAGGTCATATATCTTGATAATGACTATCAATTTATGGAAAATCGAGGGCTAAAGTAATTCAATAGATGATTCTAGTTATATTTACGAGTTATTTGACTTCTCTAGAGAAAATTTCAAACTTCTATATCTATTCGGCAGTGGTGACACATTAATTTAGGATATATACACATATAAAGGATATAATTTGTTTGTTTGCTTGGTTTAATGCCGTAGCAACACATTGTATAGGTCATATAACGGCGGTCAGTCAACTTACTCACTCCTTCAACTACTAAGCGCATACTTTCGTCAGTGCCTGACAACTGCCCATCATGATTAAAAATCATTGGTAGGATGGAGAATGGCCGTAGAAATAAGTTCATGACCAAGCTCCACGAAAATATTCCCCGCCCGGGAATCGAACCCACGACCCCTCGATCAGTAGACTTGCGTGCTACCAACTGAGCTAGCCGGGCGGCTATATAAAATATAAAGGATATAAAGATTCAAATGGCTTTCAAATACCATATAACCAGATATAATATTATAAGGCGGCATATGCACTAATATAGAATTAGACTGAAGCACGTATACGTACTAACTTATTGGTAAAGTTGTTAATGGATCTGACATTTTGTAAAGTTAATTCAATGGACACAAAGTCTTTAAATCATTCGTTGTTCTAAGAATCGAATTTATTTAAAAACTGAGATTGTCATGATTTTAGTAATTTAGTTATACCAAGTAATACCGAGTGGGTTGAATAACTAGTGAGAATACTTAATTTCATTGACTTATTATAATTGTTGATAGTGCTTGAAAGGGTTTTAAAAAGTTCTTTTGTTACATTAAAGTTATATTTTATAAGGACGTTCTTGGGAAAGGTCATACATTTGTAAGCTTTTTTATCAATATTTTTGTATTTACCAATTACGTGTGACGCAGCTTTTGTAAATTAAAATAGAAAGTTAATTGTGGTTTCACATAATGCGTTGCTAAAGGGGATTAATAAAACACAAGCTCTGGATCAGGTTATAAACTGCATCTGGCGAACCGTATCACAAATGTAATTTATATTGTCGTAAAACATTGTTTCATTTCTAATAACCTTGTCTGGTGTAATTGCTAGCGGAAATATTGCTTCCAAAATTGTAAATTCTATCTCTTATTATGGAAAATATCCCAATAAATGTCGCAGGTATTTTTTCTTTATCACCTTAAGTGAAATATGTTGATAACAGAGATATAAGCCAAGATTTCAGAACAAAACTCTTGCTTACCAAGGTACATTTTTGTAATTGTTAATGACTTTATTCAAGTAATTTGTAACTTTTGTAATGTCTTTATTCGCTCTAAGATGTTCAATAAAGTGCTAAACGTTCATAACATGCTGTGGACATGTCTCTACAAGTGTATATATAAAAATTATGAAGGAATGTTTTTGTCTAACTTCAGACTTAAAATCCGTTGTTGCTTAAAACTAATAATGCTATGTTAGACTTTACTAGACACAAGTTATTTGAAGTCATGCAAGCGTAAGATTAAATTCATATTGTTCGTTCTACGTAAATATAACTAAATTGGTTTGTGACAAGCAACGGGAAAGAATGTAAATTGGCAGTATTGTCATATTATGACCAAATCAGTTTTTTTATCAACTGTCCAGCGGTTCTTTGACAATATCCAACTTAATAGATAAAATAAAATCTACGTAACACATGCCTGATCCAAAACCAGATTAGTTACTGCTTAAAGACTATCTGTAAAAGTAATTGAATTTAATTATATACCTTGATGGAGTTGGATGTATGCTCTCCAGTATTGTATATCTAAGCTTCACTATGTACCATCACATCCAAAGACTGTTGTATCTCTGTCACTTTAATTAGTGTTTATATATGCATTATTGTACTTCGCAGGAATGCATTTGTATCTTTATATAACGTTTAACATTAACAATGTTTAAAGATATATTTCAGACATTTGGTGGTGAAAATATAACTCAAGCATAAGCAAGATGTTTGACGTTTCATTAATTTGATTACTAATATTATATACTTGCATCATCAAACCATTAATTGTATTAATTGAGTTAAAAATACGGTAGTTTCTACTGCATACGGCTTAATTACTTAAATTATTTTAATTATATTTTACTGTTGTATTGTGTCTTTCGAATCAATTCTGTTTTGTTCCATCTTGATTTTTGTTTGGAACAACGCTCGTATAAATCGCAATTGCATCTTCAACATTATGCTCTGTTTGCTTTGTTTTACACTGACTGTTTACAAAAAGAGAGACTCGAGATGTTTATGGATTCAGACCATAGTTATTAATTCATTCAACTAGAACATTAATAATACTGTTCGTTATTTATAGTTATAATAAACAACATTATGCTTGCAGACTTCACTAAACAACTTTCTTATTCAAACGTTCTGTTTTGGCAAGGTTAAAGCTTTATATTTTAATGTAAATAAATTTTTTCCTTCTTTCAATAATATTTGATTATGTTCTTATCGTGTACTTAAGTAAATCAATCATTTTTTGGATTGGATTTGGACATTAGTGTGTTATTTTGTACACTTATAATTCACAGATTAAGTACATTGAACACATTTTAGCATTTTGGTACAGATAATTAAAAACCAAATATGATTGAATTATTTGGAAAAAATAATCTGTTCGCTGAAGGATCGGTTAAAATACAGGTCAAGCGATTCTGTAGTATTGGAAGATATGTAAAGTATGTAGAGATCACAGTTTCACTTATAGTTTACCTTATAAGTATCATCTTATACACGCACCTAATAGTTTGATTGTTTTGCAGTTGGTAGCGCGCCAGAATTTTGAATCTCGTATCCCGAAGATGGTACGGGTTTGAATTCCACCCGGGGAGGTTATACCCTTCCATTAAAATTTGACAATAATGTCAATTTTCCTCCATTGATTAGATAATTTAGAGACGTTCCCGGCTTGTGAAAGGGTAGGTGAGTACTGGTTATAGATAAGGGTCCAGAAAAGCTAGGTTAGGTGCGCTGGACGCAGTAAAATAACCTAAATTGTGTTGACACGGCGTTTAACCTAGTAAAAAATAAAATAAAAATATTTTTATTTATTTGTTTAATTAGCCACGTTGTTTGTTTTTGTTAGGTTTAACTCCGTAGCAACACAATGTATAGGTCATACAACGGCGGTAAGTCAACCTACTCACTCCTCCTGGAAAGGCTAAATCTCTGGATTTAGCTGTTAACCAACTACTACGCGCATACTTTCGTAAGTGACTGACAACTGCCCTGCATAATTAAAAATCATTGGTAGGAGGGAGAATGGCCGTAGAAATAATATCATGACTAAGCTCCACGAAAGTATGCCCCGCCCGGGAATCAAGCCCACGACCCCGCGATCAGTAGGCTTGTGTGCTAACAACTGAGCTAGCCGGCGGCTGATCAGAACGTAAACAAAAGTCTTGTTAATATAAGTATAAACTGTTCTTGAAAATCATATTTTTGGATTACTTATAGATTTACCAGCAACACTTGAATGTAATGGTAAAAGGAAGAAAAAATTGGACCATACTATGATTATACATTATATGCACATCTTAACATAATGCTTTTCTCTTTCTGTTTTTCCTCTTTATATTACTTTTAATAGACTGAGACGGATACAAATAGGTCAGTTTATATGGGATATGAAACACAAATTTATTCAAGTGCATTGCCTCAAAAGGGCCAATTGTTTTATTGTTTTTATAGATTTAACGCCGTGTCAACACAATTTAGGTCATTTTACGGCGTCCAGCGCATCTAACCTAGTTTTCCTGGACCATTGTCGATAACCAGTACTCACCTACCCTTCCACAAGGCAGGAAACTTCTCTATATTATCTAATCAGTGGAGGAAAATCGACATTATTGTCAAATTTTCTTGGAAGGGTATAACCTCCCCCGGTGGGATTGGAACCCGCACCCCCTCGGACACGAAATTCCAAATCCCGGTGCGCTACCAACTGCGCTATCGGCCCGGGTTCTCAAAAAGGCCAATGAAAGTAAGAATGTTGCCTAAATTTTGACCGCAATCTGACCTTTTAAATTTGCATCTAAAAATTATCTACACATATCCCGACGAAATAAATATTATATATCTTGTATGTCTCAGTATAACATTTTATCAAAACATCTCAAGACTGCAGTTTTAATGTCACTTAAGCATTTAATGTGTTATTGAAAACAACCGCTAATATTTTCTTTCTACAAAACAATATAAAATATGTTATTTTCATCATTTAAAAGGATTCAGAACGGTTTAGAAAACTTTTGTGTTTTTTTTTGTCAATTAACACAGTCTTTCATAACATCATATCCTTTTCATTAAGTGGTATTTGTTTTTCTCAATAATAAATGTGAAACCGTATCAAAAACCAATAAAGAGGAAGGTGCTCTAAAATGCACGTTACAACTGCTTTCATAATTTTTAAATAATATTATTCATTAAATATTGTCTGATTTATTCTAAATAGCTCCTCAAGACTAGTTTCAATACGATGTCACTTGAGACGTTGTTAACAAATATGTCTAATATTGCCATTGTAAATTATTCTATGAAAATGACTTTACTTGCAATATGGGCAGAAGATTGTATCTATTTGCTGTATCTTCAAACCCTAAGACTTATGACAAAAAATAATTGAAAAAATTCTAGACAATAGCCTGCAATATTGCTCACTAAAAGATAAATCACAAGTCGTGCCTACAAAATAAGAATCTAACCGATTGTTTTCATTATCTGTCCTATGCGCAATAACAGTAAAAACAATATATACGGTTTTTTTATTATTAATCGTAGGCCTCTAACAAATATCGTTACAAAAACATTATTAAAAGCGATTAGTTTGTTTGGGTTTTACGGCGCACCAATACAAAAAGGTCATATCGCGCTATTAAAAGTGACAAATTATGTCAAAACATACCTTTTTAATGATAATGCACAATTTTAAAACAGGATTGTGTTTGGAAGGATTTTCTTCAAAGAAATCAATCCTTTCTACAGGAATGGTAAGCCAAATTTCACAAGAACGAATGTTATCTGGTTGAACTATGTTTCAACCCACGAGCACAAGTTAAGTTTATGGTTATATATATTAAAACTATACATTTTATTTTTGTATTTTTATTGCACATTTCGAATGAAAGGTATTATTCAACATGTAATAGTGATTTAAATTTCATAAATAGTGGCACCGACTTTCAATTAAAAGGAAATATTAGGAGATGTGCGTTATTACTTGAGATTATTTTGAGATTTAACAAACTAACCATAAAATGTAAACAAAATATGTTACCATTACTACCCAAGAATTTCTTACGAGTATCTTACAAAATAAGTGAAATAATATATTCAGTTCGAAATTTCGTTAGAAATAAACTCTAAGAAAAAATTGTCACGCCTTCTTTTAATCCTATGCTTCATATTTTGGTTCATTAATTCAAATACATGTAGTTTCAAAATATAATATAACATCATTTTATGCATTTTTTATTATTACTATTATTACATTCAAATATCAATGAAAACGTACTTTACTTGGCAAAAAAGTGCTATCATTATTACTTATACGATTAAATACGTTCTATTCTACAATAATTGTAATAATCAGAATCACACTACCACTATTGCATAAAATATTATTCTTTATCACGCATGAAAAATAAAAATAAAATATTCCATACATAATATCAAGAGACATAGTCAAGGCTGACAAAAGATTATTTGCTTTGGTTTTTATGTAAACCACATTATACAATACATGTACATACAATGCGTTACTTGAAAGATAACATGAGCGACGTAACCGTGGAAATATTAAATAAAATATTGACTATTTCCATGCCACTATGTTGGACAAAATGATGAAGTACTGTCTATTAAAGCAACCTAAGTTAATAATAGTCTTTCATCAGCACATTTCTTGAGAGAACGTGATGTAATCTGCATGCGGGTAATGGGAATTACAAAACGAACCTGCACAATAACAACACTGATAGAAACATCGTAGACATACTAGGGCTGCAACGATTCGATTCGATACATCGAAACTCGATTGCAAGGGTGCCGATTCGATTTCGATTCGGGACCCGCGAGTTTCGATTCGATACTGACTTTTAAAAGTGTCTACATAAGTTATATGTTAGTTTATCAAATTTAAATAGTTTTGCATGCACAGTGTATGTTTAACTAATATGTACAATAGTATACCAAGAACTTCATCTTTCTACAACTTATGATCCATGCTGTCTTTACTTTTTAAGTCGATATAACATTAGTAATACATTTTCGCGACCTTTACATTCGTACTCAATCCATTTCGTACTTTAAAAAAGCAAATATAAAAAATTATCAGATATTCGAGTTTCGTGTTATCCAATTTTAGTAACACTTTGATTGAAATACTATTATTTAGTTTGAAGCTCAAATATGTGTATAAATGCATATTTGTAGTAAATTGTATTTATAAAAGAATCGAATCGAAAAAAATCGATTCGAAAAAAAAGTATCGAATCGCATCGAATCGACTTTCCGGTGAATCGTTGCAGCACTAAGACATACCCGGTGTGCTATGTTAAGTTCTTAAAATTGATAATACTTCAATGATGTATAACCTATCATGTTGGTTTAAGATTTTAATCTAACAAATATTTGTCTTGTCTGCACAACATTTTTGACATCATGTCAAGTTGGGATATTGATACTGAAGTTCACAAAGTTACAAAAGACGAAATTTACATATCCATTTATCACCTCTTACATATGTTTTGTACATTTGTGTTTGACAAATTGCTTTTTGCTTAGTTCAACAGTGTTGCTATATGAGTGAATTTGGATATAACTTTATCTTCTTTGATAATGTACGCCCACGTTATTGTATAATAGCTGTATGTGCTGAATAGAAAAATGTTGAGTCACAATAAAAAGTGAAAACTTACAGTCTATCACTTTTACCATCTGAGCAAATACTTCATATGGTTAGGGCGCCGAATGCAACACATTACCTAAATGTATACCATAGGACGAGCATTTCAATGTAAAACACGTTCTCCTCGACTGTCGGGATCTTAAATACATCCGTGACAAACAATTTAAGGTCAACTTAGTTCGAAAACAAACAAACAAGCAGCAAATTATCAATTTTCAAACGATACCATATGGGTTATACAATGAAACTTGGCCATAATGCCGTACATTTTACTAATCACATGTGCATTATAAGCTGTCATATATCGTAAGACTGTTTATCCTAACCATTTGTGCTTGAATTCTGTCATTCTAATTACACATCGGTATACATTTCATGTTGTCTGTAGGCTCGTACAATAGTAAATTGAGCATTTTGACGTTTGGACATTTGGTTTATCGTCTCAATTCACATCCATTAATAGATGGGTGCAGCTGTTAATAGGCTATAATTATATGCATTTATATCGTCGTTGTAAATTATATTGAGGATTTCATATAAACAAAAAACTATAGAAGACGTTGATTGTTACAAACGATACGTTTGTTCTCTCTAATAGCTATCCTTACAGCCCTTCTAACATGAGTTATATTCATGAAACTGGTATCTGATATTAACTGATCAAGTTGATTAAAATCTACCATTCAATTAATAGTCTTCGCACTTCATAACAAACAGTCAAGAACTATTCATGTATTAATATTGACATTAACAGGATACGTTAATATTCTTAAATGATTTAACAAGAAAACGCGAGTTGATATTTCCTGAGTGTATGTGGTATTTAATGAGCTATATTAAAGGTCAACCTTCAGAAAGGGCTAATGTTACTCTTGAAAAAATATTAGTAATTATTACACCCAACTTCGTATTCAAAGCATATCAAGCATTTGATTAAAGTAATCGACTACACTTTTATTGCTAAATCAACGTAACATGTCGTCTAATTAAAAGTTTTTACTTTCATTATACTATTGTGATACGTTTTAACGCATTATATACACTTTATCTATACAGCTTTGCCAGAACTTGCTAATATGAAATGTTATAACTTGTAAGGTATTTAATAAACTTTTAGAGGAATTGGCATGCAATAAATGACTTTATCATACTTGGTGTAGCAATTTATCTGGATTATGTAATTTCTACAACTTTTGAAACACTTCTAGTTGGGTATAGAGTAGGTCAAGTGTTTGATATATATCTTCTCAAACATTAATGAAACGATGGTACGATGATATAGTTATCTTTGTGGATATCCCTTAAGACCACAAGAGCGAATAAATCTAAAATTAGTAAAATGACAAGAAAAAATGTAACAGTAGAACTTTTACAAGTTATTCTATTTAAATAGCTCAATAGCATTTGTAGTGTATGATAGTGACAGTGTATGCAAATACCAGCCACCAACGTATTGTTATAGTCTTGTGTTCAAATATGTACATATAGTAATGATAGCAAAGCAATATTGTTCCTACTTCTTAATCACATGAGTGATAAAGTAATTTGGCAATCATATATGCGTTGAGTAGCAGTTGTTTAAATATCATCGACTCAATTAAAGAACTAAATAAAAAAAGTGTTATGCAATTGAACTTAATATAATGAGAAAGCTCTATCGATCAATTTGCTCAAATCTCAATCACAGGCAATTAACTATTGTGTTTTAAAGGTAATCCAGCGCAGTCTTTGAACATGAATAAAAATGCAATTCATATTAATCATTACCGCTTAAGAGCCACTTTGGTACAAACATTAACTGCAAATATAACGTTTGATCAATGAAGAAGGATTCACGAAGCTTTCGAAGCCGACATTTGAATTCATTCTATCAAACAAAACTGATCAAATTATGAGGTTTTTTTTATTTCTCTAATTTGCTTTGTAAAGTCTTCCGTAAAAGATCATCTTGTAACTTTTTCGCGTCAGGTGTCATTTTATTACGTTACCTTTATATTACTTTAACATATTTGTTGATGTTATCAGATGTAAATGTTTCTACTTCAAAACACCAACTTATCAGTTTAAGCAATATCAATATACACGATTAGAGTCGTTTGAAGACTTCATATCAGAAGCCTTTGGATATTAGTAAAGGTAATGTTTGTCAAAAACATACCAGGTCATATTATTTTATTGCCTTAAAGTTGGTATTTTAAATAATACATATATAAAAACAAAACAAACGTGCTTAAATTGTCAAAATATCAAGACAATAGAATAAAAATTGATAGACCACAAGCTCCGATTTTAAGAAGTTCAGTAAAGGATCTTAATATTTCAGAAGTAGGATAATTGGTGTTTTAACTTTAAGCCATACGTTTCTCTAAATAGATAAAAATGACCATATTTTTTTTTTTCTAATCAGGTTAACTCAACATAACACATGACTTATAAATAAAAGCGTTAGCGCATTTTGTTATTGTAAATGGTGTAGCCCAAAATAAATATGTAACAATTAAAGCAAATATTGTTTTTATTTGTTTTAAATGATGATTAACAGATGTAGCGTTACGGAGAGAATTCTCAATTAAACTGCAGACTTGCTATATTAACACCGTTAATTTAGATATAAATATTTGTTATCTCTACTATATGCTTCAGACTCATAAGATAAAACGTGTTAATAAAATTAAAATCAAATGGACAAACACTATAGCAGACAGCGTAATTGTATCTAAAAATAAAGTACAATCTTTTGAAATGTTATCGTCAAATTAAAACCTTACGGGAGATACACTTGATACACAATGATGGTATGATGAAGAAAAAAAGGCAAGATCTTCATGTTACCATATCAAACTGATATCTAATATTCAATATCGATTTATCAATTATAATTGGGCCAGTTGGTTAAAACACGGAAAATGCTTGTTAAAATAACATATTTGACGTATAACATGCATCGAACCTTCTCAAAAGAGAGGAAGCACCTAAATGTATACCATATGACACACATTGTAATGTAAAACACGTTCTTCTTGACTGTCAGGATCTTAAATATATCCGCATCAAACATTTTAAGGTTAATTCACTTAGAAAACTTTTTCAATCGGTACCATCATATGCGATACTTAACTATCTAAAGAAAAAAATATTTATCACAATATATAGGACTTAAACCTTTATTATTCGGTTTTATTTATTGCAATCATCAATTGCTTTTGACGCGATATAAACTTTTTGTTACTGTGCCGTTAAACAAACAAACAAACATGCATCGATTCTTGATTATACTAAAGTTTTTTTCATTGAAATTGTGGGACAATTTTTTAAGAGTTCTAGTAGGGTCACTCTAGATCAGGTGGACAATATTAAGCCTTCTAAATATGTTGTTTGTAATGATTGTTCCGGCAAAAAAAAAATATTATAAGTCGGTTACAAAATACTATACCTCATAAAATCAAACTATAGAAAAAAAAACTAAGATAATATAGGAAGAGAGAAAAAAACAAACAAAAACAGTTCTGATGTAATTATTATTCATAAAAATAGAAAACTCTGCCGTCATCAATATTTCGGTCGAAGCCTTTATCAAAAAGTTTTAATCATGAAGTCAAATCACACTTTAAACATAGACGCCATATTGTTCCTTTAGGCAAATAAAACATGGTATATATTGTCCCAGACGGAATTTTCTTTCTCAAGATATATGTTATTAAAAATGTTGGAAACTTAAGATATCATTTCGAAATTCCAAAAAGGTCACTATCACCTTGAATCATTTTCTCGCTATAGATTGTCAAAGGAGAGCTTGAAATAATGGAAAGCATATTTTCTTAACCTTTTGTTACACAGGTTTTATTACACCCTTAAATGTTCGCTGCAATTTGTATTTCAATACGCACTAATTACACAAAACAAGCACATAAAAGCTACACTGATTACAACACAAACGTTTAAACCACTCCGGAAATCACGCAGTCGTAACATGAGAATGTTTTGTTCATGATTAAAATCATTAATCAACATCCAAACAATTATGTAACATCGGAAAATATTTTCATACAAAGATAGTCAAGCAAAGACAAAAATCATTTTATGTATGTTATATTAACCAGATGGACTAGTTGTACATTGAGAATTTTTGTTCTTGTGTGTTTTATAATTCTTTTTAATTGCATCTCCACAAATAACAACATCTTCCCGACTCGACATTAAAACACGAAGAATGCCAATAGACGCATTTACTTTTATTTGTGACTTTAAAATGTACAACATCATGTTTGATTTCAACATTATCAACCATCGCTATGATGCATATACAGTGCCATCCATAATTACCTTAACACTTTTGTAAGTGTGTGATTTGTTTCTAAATTTCTAAAACAATCAGAAAATAAAAACATACTTAACATACCTATACATGTATAACAATTTCAATTGAATAGTATCAGTAATTCACTATCAAATGTTACTATCTATTATTAAAATCCTTATGAGTAAATACATCTGAAATGAAATTTAATTGTACCAATAAATTCCCAGATTGTACACAAGTGTAAAGGTAATTCTGGATGGCACTGTATTTAACAATGTATATATATTTATAGAGTTTTCCATTTCTGTTTCATCTAGAGTCATTCTTAATATTATTATATTCTTTTCATTCAAATTCTCGTGGGTGTAACACAAAAATAACGTCAAACTTAAAGACTATGTAATGGTTTGGCATACTATCGAATTAAATAATGTGTCAATTGCGATCACCAAATATGCGTTATTACAATTCACAGTTCAACACTAAATTCCGTTGCATCTTCCCAGTCATCTTAAATCAGATTACTGAAGCATCATGCAAATGCAGTGGAATTGAATCAGACAACTGGATGAAATGTTAGGATGAAAGGAAATTTATGCTACTTAATCTTTTATACGATTCGCCTGTATTTTAAATTAAACAAGACATGATAACTCGGAAACTGCTATTGCATTTTATATCATCGCAATTTATCAGATATTTCAGAATTGATCTTTCCACACTCAGCAGCAACAAACACTTTCACGGAAAGTTGTATGCTCGCAAAAATACTAAAACAATAAAATGAACAGTAAATTTAATAACGCATCTATAGCAATAAGATGTTCCTCTTAATAACATACAAGAATTAATTTAACTAGGGTCGATAGCGCAGTTGGTAGCGCGCTGGGATTTGGAATCTCGTGTCCCAAAGGAGCTACATGTTTGAATCCCACCCGGAGAGGTTATACCCTTCCAAGAAATTTTGACAATAATGTCAATTTTCCTCCATTGATTAGATAATATGGAGAAGTTTCCGGCCTTGTGAAAGGTTAGATAAGTACTGGTTATAGACAAGGTTCCAGAAACGCTAGGTTAGGTGCGCTGGACGCCGTTACATGACCTATACAATGTGTTGCTACGGCGTTAAATCCAACAAAATATATATATATAACTGTTTTGTACACTGGACGTTAAAATCAGCGATAAGGACCATTTGTTAACTCTCTTATCAATATTTGACTTAGAGCAACTAGTAACTCGAAACTTTAAAGCTTGTAATATGTTTGGGCAACATACCTTACTCAATATATCACTTACAACTTCTTGTACAGAAAAAAATCCGTCGCAATCAGGAGCCGCGCCCGAACAACCAGATTTAGCCATTTCTGCTCTTCACGACTTAGTCTACACTAACAAATGTATGTTATCAACGTTAATCATCCTAATCATCCAGTCGAATGAAAAAGAAGTATTGTTTGTGAAATGCATTGCAGCGTGTACCGACCTTTAGAGGTAATTGAATGTCGGTCTTGAAAGTAACTCTTCCGGAAGCAACTAGCCTCAGAGAAGACAATTTTATGACAACAAGAAATTAGGTTTATGCAGCGAAACAAACTACTGAAGCGTTTTATTCCATTTTATTGTTCTTGGCATTTGCATTTTATTGATATTAACTTATTTAACTACGTTAGTGAGACGAAAATGCTGCTAATATATTTGATTTAGTAATGCTGTTCCTATAGTATACTTGAATATAAAAGGTGAGTTTGATCATACAGCTTTAGATGATAATTCCTTTATAAAGTCAAGATTTATTTTAATAGCTTAAAGCAATTGAAAATGCTGCAATGGATCTCTTAATTCATATAATTATTTTACAAAGTTACCTTCATTCTAATCGATTTCAACTTCTGCTTTTGAAAACTTGAAATGATATTCTTACTTCATGATTCCACTTGACATTGAGCGAATGTTCAAAGTTATATATGTAAATATTATTTTTTGAATTTCAATTTGAGCATGGAAGTTATAGAAGTTAAGAATATCTTCAAAAATCGATCTTTTTAACTGAAGTGGAAAAAAGCTTAGGTATGTGTTTAGCTTCCTGCATGCAATGTATGTACGCTTTGAAATCAAATTATAGTTTGTTAAATTGAAAATTCGAAGATAGACTAAGTTTCAACTGTAATATGGAAAAACATTTGTTTTTGTTTTCGCTATTTGTTTGTGGAGTATACTTAATGACAACAGTTTAAAAATCTTAAACAAATCTCCCTGTTTGACTTTTGGCTGTAAGGTATGTCTGTGATTTTGGCTGTTGCTGTTCCTGATATGTTCTCCAAAACGTCAGACGTAGTCTACCAACATAGTCTCAACTTAATTTAGGCTCATCGATTTGGTTTATTCTAGCTTATATGTATTGTATACATAATCTTATTGTGTGTCTTACCGAATGCTGATCTTGTATGAAACAAGTGCCTGATAATAGACATTGAATGATAAGTCAATATTGGCAACTGTTTTATTGCTTTACTTATCATCATTTAGATCCAGTATCACTACCAGCAAACTAACATTAAGCTCTTAAATTGTAAAAGTTATTTTAAACGTAGATACATTCATCATAACAGATATTTATGAAGATATCATGAAGTGATATTCATATTTGTTGGACTATTCGTTTAATGTTTATCTTATTCATTTATAAAGCTGGTTATGCATCTTTTGAATGCACTCGTGGTAAAATACCAGATAGTTTACAATGTGATAAAGATAGTATTACGTTACCTTACATAGCATTGCATTCGGCATGATATGACATTAGGTGTTGGTATTCCAAAAAAACCCAACAAACAAAACAAACGAAAATAAATAATAATATTATGAGACTGGAAAATGTCCCTCTATAAAGAATGAGTTTATTATAGGAAGAAAATAGAGTAATTCCTCGAAAATTATTTACATTAAATAAATTACCTTATTTATGAACAGGCACAATGTAACCCTATGTCCATTCTTTATATTTTATATGTTTCCCCTAATATGTTTCAAAATAATATACTACAAGAGTATTTGATCAATTTGAAGACTTTGTGAACATTTTATTGTGTCGTGACGTTTAACGATAAACTTACTGATAAGTCATTTTGATAGAAAAATACATTTTTTTTTGCATCAGGAAAAATCTAGAACAGATGTAATTAAAGAGTAAATACTACGCTAAAACACAATAAAACGAAAAAAACCCAATATATTTATTATATGATATTAATTCAGCATATGAATGTTGTTGTAATTTATGATTACAACTACTTTAGTTGCAATAACTGTACAGCTTATGTCTTTGTCTAACGTTAACTGCGTAGTTTATACTTGAAGATGAAATATCGATGTACTAAGAGTTGGGATGTATCTGAAGATGATAATGCATTTATTGTGTTTAGTTTAATTGGGATTTGTTACTTCATCTATAAGAGCTGTCGTCAATTATATTCAACAACTACTTTTTGAAGATTTATGAGGTGTTATAGGCTGTACAAGTTGGAAAAAGGTGTAAGTAAACATTCATAGAAAACAACGGCACTACCACACAGTCATAAAGCAAAAAGTGAGAATGTTTTAGGTTTTTTGTTTATTTATGTAAATAGTCATAGAAAACAACGGCCTTACCACACAGTCATAAAGCAAAAAGTGAGATTGTTTTAGAGTTTTTGTTTATTAATGTAAATATTCATAGAAAACAACGACCCTACTACACAGTTAAAAAGGAAAAAGTGAGATTGTTTTATGTTTTTTTTTTGTTTATGTAAATCAAAGGACGCCGCAAAAACCAATAACGTAAACAGCTACCTGAGTTTTCCGCTTTGGAACGGACAGTGGCAAGATAATTGCTTAATAAAGTGAAATATACCTTTATATTTGTTGGTCATTATATTTAAATGCATCAATCCAGAGTTGTTTTGTCTTTGCCATTTGAAATTAAATAACATGAATGATTTCCGCATTGTGTAAAGGAAAGTTTTGAGTCAGGTGTATGTTGGCTTTCTTTTGGATTAATATACCTTATCTGTAGGATATATGTTTAAGAAAACCAAAATAAAAGGCAATGGTCATACTTTTTTCAACACAAATAATAAAACATATTCAATCGGTACCATTATATGCGATGCTAAACTTTCTAATACAAAATATTTATCACAAAATATAGGACTTAATACCTTTATTATTCGATTTCATTAATTGTAATCATCAATTGCTTTCGGTGCGATTTAACCTTTTTGTGTTGATGCACCGTTAAACCAAAACAATCAAATGATAAAAACATCTAAGAATTACTTCTCAACATTGACTTTAATCGATCTTTTTTAGGATCCAGACAAGGGTGATAAAATTAACGTCTGTAATAAATAATACTTTTTGAATTTATGTCTATGTACATGTAGTGTATTTATGTTCAGAATATCGATAGTCTATAAACTTTCAGTCTGATCTTACCATAGGGACAATTTTCTTCTTAGATAAGCACATTGGACTAAACATCGTCAAAATCGAATTATTTTACACTTACCAAGGTAGGTCATTAAAGTCAAACTTTACTGAGTGGATTTCATTTGAGTTCCTGCATAATGAAAGCTTTTTTTATCCATGACATAACAAAACACAGTAACAACAGTGCATATATTATTGTTAATAAATACCAACTTAGTAGATGGTTATATCGAATTGAACAGTTATGTCACATTTCATCAATATATTCGCATGTAACTAAAAAAATTGGCTCATAAAAAGCCACTGACAGTTGAATAAAATATTTCAATAGCTTAATATATTATAACATTTCAAATGAGTCAGAACATATGGTACTTCGTGGTTTCATATTTCATTCTTAATTGTTATGTAATATTTTTAAGTGTCGGCAATTAATCAAAAACGTGTGTTTTCAAGTGTTCATTGAGTAACAGCTGGGTTTTAAAATGACTTAAGTTGTCTTTAATCAATGACAATACCATTCCTAATGTAGTAACATGAAGGCAAAAAACTTTTTCTTATAATAAAAAAAAGTAATATACAACAATTCAGTCCACGAAATTAGGAAATGAAAGTGGTTACCCCAACAGGTCATTTTTGTGGCAAGCGTTATATATCTTGTTGGTAGATTTTTGGTTACTCAACAGAAATTGTTGATTGCCCACCTAAACATTGTTGTCCCAGGCACTGGTCACCTACAAACTATAGAATGTCTCTACAACGTGACTTTTGTGATAAGCGTGTATCAAAATGTAAAAGAGCACCGTCAAAGGAGGTTCAACAATCTCACCATTTTATGGTATAACATGTAGTGTCCACTCCTTCTAAGTATAATATTAATCTGAGCTTGACCTTGTATTTTCAGTCTATTTTGTCTTCGTTTGTAATTCGCGCTTTATCGGTAGCTTTCGGCAAAATTCACGTACTGAACAATTAATTTTGTTTTCATAAGAATAAATACGTCGAAACTGTGTCTCAATATCGCGGACACTGGTATAATGTGTCCAAAAGTATAAGTACAATAACACGCCACTCTTACAAAATTGATTTATAGTCACATAGGTTGTTATTAACACGTGTATAACCGTATACACGCATATGGAAACTCACAATTTAATGTAAGTGAGGTGTGTAATTATTATAATTAGGTAGTTCAAGCTCAGGTTAATATTGTCGGACTATTCCTTAAAAAATCAGTACTTTCAGTATAGTAAAACAGTGACTTTTATTACTATTCTAATGTACCGTTTCACCTCAAACCTTCTTTGAGGGTGCAGTGTATGGTCGTTTTAACACGCTGATCACATAAAAGGTTAACTCAGAGAACTTTTCAATATCATATGCGATACTTAACTATCTGAAGGAAATAAATATTTATCCCAAAATACAGGACTTCAAACCATTATAGTTCGGTTTTTATTTGTTTGGGTCGTCCGACCAAACAAATAATGGTAGCGAAATTTCAGACCCGAATGCTGGTAATTGCAAATGCCGAAAGTAGTCCGGGTTTTTTTGAAGCGGTTACTTCCCTTTACATGGACATTAACGCCGAAAAATTCAGGGGAGATAACTGCGTGAAGATTGTGAAATGGACTGGACCCCTGCGAACCATGATAGGACAGGGATCCAGATTAATTGTCAAATAACAGGCGTATTAATTTTCAAACCTGCTCAGAAGAAAATATAGTTTCCGATTGGTCGAAGATTTCTAATATTGTGCAATTCTGTAACATTTCCGCAAATTACTTGTAATATATTAAGATAATTTTGATTAAACGCACGTCAATTTTGAACTCTACAATTAAAAGGCGTTCGTCTATGGGTTAGTTTATATAACACATTTAATTTGTCACGTGATCAAACCACGCTGAAGAGTCAACAGAACAACCAACGGAGAAGAAAGAAAGGAGGTTTGTAAATAAAATTTCATGCAATATTTATTATACATTATCGTTTGTTGGTATTATTTATAAACAAGAAATATATGTAAAGTTGATTTCACATAACAAACCAGTTTGTGACAGTGATAATATTGATTAAAGCGCATACTGATTCAATTTTATGTAGGTCACAGACACAGGTCCTTTGTTTACTTAAATAGGCCTATCATTATAAAGCGACGCCAAATATTCCGAGACCCAAACAAATTTAGCGCCTTCTGTGCTTTGACTATTAATTGTTATCATCAATTGCTTTCGGCGCGATATAACCTTTCTGTGTTGATGCGCCGTTAAAACCAAACCAATCAACATAAAGCCACTTGATTCAGGCACCGAGTCCAGATAAGATATCGAATTAAACACATGCCTTTGCTAACATTATTATACGACCACCATGTCTGTAAAGCTGTTCCTAATCACGCATTTGCTAGAAGACTACATTGACACTTTAATAAGCAGAAACGTCAATATTCTCTTACTTTGTGGAAATAACGTTGTCATGAATAATGAAGAATAATGTACAGCAATACAAATTGATTGATTGGTGTATGCAGTGTTTTAAAGTAATTTATAATGCTATTTCCGTAATCCATTAGTATTTTAGAACATTACTAATATTAGTTTCGGTTAGAGTTTAACGCCATTTTACTGCACCAAGAGCTCACTTTTAAAGATATAATTATACCTGTTATACGATTTGTGTAATTAAATAGACTGAATTATTGAAAGAAAAATAGTTTAAGTATAATATTTAGCTACAGATTAGAACCCGTTTAATACTACAATATATTTTGTACTGAACAAAATAAAGACTTTGAATTTACGACATTACGACATGTGTTCACTTCTGCTCCGCACAAAAACTTTTAAGTGTTATTGTTAGGTTGGTATCAGGCTCTTCGAGAACTTTATCAGTGGAATATAAATAATAATGTGTTAACAGCTGTAACCCCGAAACGAACAAACGAACAAACGAAACATGGTAGTTGAATGAATTCTTGGTGATTATTCTTTGTAAATGTTTGTTCTTGCATGAAAACATGAAATTGGTGCACCCTAGAACTTGCTTTAAACCCCAGTGGCAATTTGCTGTCTGTTCCAAGGCGGAATCTCGAGCTTTGACGACATACTTCGACATCGGTATCGAGCATTATTACTACATTCGTATTCAATGTAATGTACATTCTTGCGTAAACGTCAGATCGGGATCAACCTCTAGGCACTATAAGATAGGTGTTTTAACGTTGCTCTCCCTGATATGTTTTCAGATTCCTATTTCCCTAGTAGTTGTTATCATAAATAACTAAATTGAAATGCACGCGCTTGAGATATGTTTGCAATAATAAAGATCTTTAATCAATTTTAGTATGATTTACAATGTACATATTGAACAATTGGCAAATAAAAGAGAAAACAAACAGTAAAGCCATGGAGGTTATAAATCAATTACGACATATAAAAAACCTCTCGGAAGTTACATCTTAAAGCTTGATATTCATTCTTTTGAACTCAAGTGCAAAGTTGCCTGTGTTTCTTGTAAGTCATTCCCCATTGGTGGTAGATATTTGTTAATCGCCCGCAATCAGGAAATATCGATCTCAATGCACTCATTTTATAACTATTTTCATTCTAAAACAGGTTACTCCTTTCATACCTGTACTAAAAAGCAGGTAATATCTCAATGGGTGTATTAAAAACATGGTTCATTCCAAGGAAATAGGTACAAAACTACACTGTTAATGTGAGTAAAGTGATCGAGGAAGTAGCAAATATCACTAAATGCAGTAAAAAGGTGTAAGCAAAAATATCTGGAACAGTAAAATTCCGCTACAATAAACCATCTTGTTAGTAGCAAAATCTTTTGATATTTTACATTTTTGAAGCATCAAATACTTACATTGTAATTTGAAAAGAAAATGGTTGCGATGTTAAGACTATTCCGCCACTAAAACTAACGATTTTAATTTTAGTGAAGCTATACTGTGGTCAAGTTATGGGTACTTTTTCGGTCGGATTGAACTGCGCAGCAACAAAACATTGTACATTTTATATAACTACGGTCAGTTAACCTACTCACTGTTCCTGGAAAGGCTAAATCTCTGGATTAAGCTGTTAATCAGTTACTAGGCGCATACTTTCATATGTCACTAACAACCGTCCTATATGATGTAGAATCAATTATGGGGGAGGAATGACCGTAGATTTTTTTATGACCAACTCCACCAAAATTTGTCCCGCCCTGAAATAACAGATCTCTCGATCTGTAGACTTGTGAGCTACCTTCTAAACAATCTGGGCAGCTTAATACTTTAAAAGTTAAGCGTCGGTTAATGGGTATAGATTGAACCACCATAAGATGTAAAATCTTTCATGACAACTATTATAGTTAAAAGCACTATGATAGACGATAAAAAACCAAATACACAGACATCTTAACAATTTGTTATATGACAGCACAAAAAACCAGACATATTAACACCTTGAAATATGGCAGCACATAAAAACTGACATCTTAACACCATGTAATATGGCAGCACATAAAACATAGACATCTAAACACCTTGTAATATTGCAGCACATAAAACACAAACATCTTAACACCTTGTTATGTGGTCGCTTATAAAAACAGACATCTTTACATCTTGTTATATGGCAGTACAAAAAACCAGACATCTTCACAACTTGTAATATTGCAGGACATAAAACCAGACATCTTCACAAGTTGTAATATGGCAGGACATAGAACACAGACATCTTAACACCTTGTAATATGGCAGCACATAAAACACAGACATCTTAACACCTTGTAATATGGCAGCACAAAACAAAGACATCTTAACAACGCGTGATATGGTCGCACATAATGTTTTCTTCTATGTGTCTGGTATGAATAAAAAAGAAAAGAAAAAAGAAACAAATCCTTGCAAGATAGTATTTACATCTACGAAGAAATTGTTCAAATCTACAGCTTTTTGTCCAGTATGACACTGACACTGCTATGCGTCTGCACCATATGATTAATTTAAATTTCTATAATTCATGTAGTTGGTTATTGTGTAAGTGGTGAAAAATGGTCTTCGGTAATGGAGAAGAAGTTGATTTACATGTAATGAAAATCGTTCAACTTAGTTTCTTAATCAGCTCTATTCAAAGATTCAGAAACTTAAACTGAAACTCATCAAGGCCGAAACAAAATGCCATAAAATAGTAAAAAGATACGTTACATAATAAGGTTTGAATGCTAAACACTATTTATCATTAAAAAAGTTGGAACAAATGACAAGGGCGAAATAGAAAGCTAGAAAATATTTTATTATAAAAGTTAGTGCAGATTTCAAAGCCGAAACAGAATCATAGAAAATGGCAATATGATACGTTACATAATAGTGTTTGAAGGCAAAACAGTATTTTAATTACAATAATAAGTTCAATTACATCTGAACCACATTGTTAAAGCAACACGATTGCAGGCGAGTTTTACCATATGTCTAGTACTCGTATTACAGAGATGTGGAAAGTGATGTGCCACACTCCCTCTGGTTGTAAAGTAATATAATGAAACGGAAAACTAATAGCAAATGCCGACGTTTTGGCGTTACTGAAGTTTTAACATGACAAACAATTTTACTATTGTATAATTTATAATTTTAACATACCTTTACTCGTGATACAATATTTTGAAATAGATCTAGTGCATGTTCTGTTAAACATTTTGCAAAAATTTGCATATGCAAATCATTTTTATGCTGAAGTTAGTATCATAAGATGTTAGAACTCTACAAACATGTGCCTAGATATGTTACTGTAAGAAATTGTTCAAATTTACAGTTCTTTTTGTTCAGCTATGACACTGACACTGCTATGTGTCTGAATCCTGTTATTACTTTAACTTCTAAAAAACGTTTAGTAAGTAATTGTGTTTATAGTAAAAAAACATTTCGGTACTGAGGAAGCTAATTTGCAAATAATGAAAATCGCTCGAAGAAGATAGGGTGTCATCACTCAGTTTCATAATCAGCTCTATTCAAAGATTCAGAAACTGTATTAAATGCATCAAGGCCTAAACAGAATGCCAGAAAATAGCAAAAAGATACTATATAATAATAATGTTTGAAGGCAAAACAATTTTTATCATAAAAAGTTATAGCAAATGCCAATCTGAAATAGAAAGCTAAAATATATTTTATCATAAAAAGTTCGAGCAAATTTAAAGGCCGAAACAGAATGCCAGAAAATGGCAAGACGATACTTAACATAATAGTGTTTGAAGGCAAAACAATAATTTGATAATAATGATAAGTTCAATTACACCTGAACCACATTGTGAAAGCAACACCATTGTAGACGATTTTTACTACATGTCTAGAACTCGTATTACAGTGTTGCAAAAGTTGATGTGCCACACTTCTCAATGACTGTAACGTAAGATGATGAACCGGAAAACTAATATCAAATGCCGACGTGATGGCGTTAAGATGACATTTGTTTTTTTATTTTGTATAATTTCTGATTTTAATATATCTTGACTCGTGATACAAAATTTGAAAATAGTGCGTAATCTGTTAAACATTTTTCATAAAATTGTTTATGCAAATCATTTTTGTATGCGGAAGTTTTTATCATAAGATAGTATGACACTACAAACATGTACCTAGATATATTACTGTAAGAAATTATTCAAATCACAGCTTTTTGTCCAGCTATGACATTGAAACTGTTAGGTGTCGGTACAATATGATTATTTTAAATTTCTATAATTCATGTATTTGGTTATTGTGTTAGTGGTGAAAATGGCAATCGGTAATGTCGAAGTTAATTTACATATAATTAAAATCGTTCAACGATAACTGAACGCCATCACTCAGTTTCTTAATCAGCTCTATTCAAAGATTCAGAAACTGTTTTAAATTCACCAAGGCCGAACAGAATGCCAGAATATAGCAAAATGATACTTTACATAATAAGGTTTGAAGGCAAAACAATATTTTATCATAAAAAGTTTAAACAAATGACAAGGCCAAAAAAGAAAGCTAGAAAATATGTTATCATAAAAAGTTAAAGCAAATTTCAAAGCCAAACAAAATGCCAGAAAATGGCAAAACGATACTTAACATAATAATGTTTGAACGCATAACAATATTTTACCATAAAAAGTTAGTGCAAATTTCAAGGCCGAAACAGAATGCTAGAAAATAGCAAAAAAAAACGTAACATAATAATTTTTGAGGGAAAAACAAAACTTTATAATGAAAGAAGTAGAGCAAATGACAAGGCCGAAACAGAATGCTAGAAAATATTTTATCTTAAAAATTAGAGCAAATTTCAAGGCCGAAACAGAATGCCAGAAAATGGCAATAAGATACGTTACATAATAATGTTTGAAGGCAAAACAATATTTAATCATAAAACAGAGGAAATTACAAGTACACAGTATACAAGGTTTAGATCAGAAAATGTCGATCAATCCTCGTACTGTAAGAAGTGATTGGTTTATATGTGTTACATGATAGAAAATTGCTTGAAGCCTGATAGAAAACTATATAATTTCATAGTACTGACATCAATTACGTACAAAATCACTTCACGAAGATATATGAACTGTCTTATAAATTGTTATAAACATTAGTCAAATGAAACTTTAGAATGAATTGTATCTCAGAATAAACGAAGCGGTTTGAATACTATGTTTTAAAGAAAATAAATCACAAGAATCAAATGAATGAAATATCTAAGATAACCGACGATTATAACATATCAGGTCACTCTAAAGATGTTATTACATAGTTCATAACAAAATGTGCAAGGTGTAGTTCGCACAAAATAACATTACGTGTTTGTGTAAACTAAAAATAAGCCAATTCATTCCAGAGGTAGGGAAGGGAAATATTGAAAATTAAAGTTGTATACAATGTAGAATCTGTGTGGCGGATAACCACCATCCCTTGGTCAAGTATGCATGTATGATAGAACGCTTTACCATTACACCAACAAGGCGCTCATACAACATATTGAGATTATACATTTTATTGTCATTCTGAGTATCCCTTGTCGTAGATTAGTTCATCATATTGATTACGTAAACAGCGTTTTGTGTGAAAACTGTCAGCTCATATGACAATTGTCAGCACTGCTATAAATCGTGTTTTTAGAGGCACTCAAATCAGACAAAGATAAAATTAAAAATCGTGACACAAATTGAGAATACAGTAAAAACATCATCAATGAACTACTACAAGAATATAACATTCTATTCAATCACCTGAGCCACTTTAGAACCTCAGAACATTGATTTGTCTTCTTGTAGAACGGTAAATTGAATTACCATTTTCAATATGCTTGGTCTGCTTTTTATCAGAATTCTAGAGTACGTATATATATATGGTAGCATTGTTTTGCCACGAGATACATCAACATTTACAAGTGAAATGAGTGGCTATTTAACTAGTTACGTAACTAGTTTACCAGTTATCACTTTTCTAAAATCGCTAACTTGTAAATGGTTATCTAGTTACATGTATATAACTAGATTATCACTTAATTAACTAGTTCATAAGGAAGTGAACTAGTTTCGATACTAGTTAAGATGTTATCACTTATTTAAAATCGCTAACCCGGGTCGATAGCGCAGTTGGCAGCGCGCCGGGATTTGGAATCTCGTGCCCGAGGGGGTGCGGGTTCGAATCCCACCCGGGGAGGTTATACCCTTCCATGAAAATTTGACAATAATGTCGATTTTCCTCCATTGATAAAATAATATGGAGAAGTTTCCGGCCTTGTGGAAGGGTAGGTGAGTACTGGTTATAGACAAGGGTCCAGGAAAGCTAGATTAGGTGCGCTGGACGCCGTAAAATGACCGAAATTGTGTTGACACGGCGTTAACTCCAATAAATAAATATATAAAACCGCTAACTGGTAAGTGATTATCGAGCTATGTAACTAGATTATCACTAAGTAAACTAGATAATATCGAGGGGTAACGAACCAATATTGAAACGCCCTTTTTTCAAATAGAGTTGCAATAGTGTTATATTCACCCTTCGATATGTTGTCACTTGTATCATCCAATATATTACTTCAATATATAACTTACCTATCTGTTAACAGATTACCTAGTCACGTGACTAGTAAACCTCTTCAATAACTTGTTATTTATGTGGTTATCTGATGGCAGAAATAGTCCACTATACATATAAGATACTCTTCTTTGGTAGGTGGTATCTTTATTCTTCGCAGCGATCATTATAGCATTATTTATATTTACCGTTTGTTTGACGTGGTCAGTTTCACTTTGACAAAACAATAATGAATGGAAGTTGGTTCGTCAAATCCAATATCATTAACCGGAAAACAAACCGATAAATGAGATTGGATTTGGTACCGTCATTTTAGACGAAATGATATACAGACTGGTAACGACTGAAAGACAATGAGAATAGTTTCTTAGTTTACTTTTGTATTATGGTAACAACTCAAGTATCATTAACTGAAATGAATGTCGATAAATCAGATAGAATATATAACTTCAGAAAATATTTCTTCAGAAAAAGCAACAAATAACCGATTTACTGTTTGAAAGTCAAGTGCTGATGGGTTTATCCTTTTTTGTTGTGCATTCGATTTTCTTATTGTAATCTTGTATTCACGTTCAGTCAGGAAGTCCCTTTCAAAATTATGTCAAATGTAAATGTATTTCTTTATAAATCTATAGCTTAAATCAATGGTTTTTGTGTAGGTACCCACACAATGCGCCAGTTTAGTTAGTAGAAATGTAATTTACATGTCAATAATATCCTGTTACAAAAGTAGCATTATTTAGAACCAAAGTCTCAGTGACTTCAGGAAAGAAACTGTTGAGTTACGTTAGTTTTACATTTAAAAACTTGTTTACTGTATAACCTCTGCAGAGCGGCTTTCTACAGAACAAAACTTCTGCACAACAACAGCTTTTGATATTTCCTTTAGGCATAGTGTTATATTAAATATAACCTCGGCAGAGCAACAACCTCTGAACAGCAACATAATTTAATCCCTCCCAGAGGGTGTTCTTCGTTCACAGTATTCATATCAGCCAGTAAATATTTTATTTCATTTGACGCGACTTGCCTTCCTGAAGCCCTACGTACACGTGTTACAGACCTTCTTATATGGTTGCAAACTAGTGTTACCAATGGTTTTATAAGGACAAATTAAGCAGTTTTGACACCAAGCTCATAAAATGGTGTGTTCGATCGACGCCAAAGTAATTTTGCACCTAATTGAAGACCTACAAAGAAGACCTATAGATTATGATATACGCTTGTACATCTCATGCAGTTTTATCTGACGTTACACATGGTTGCAGAGAGAGAAAGAGAGAGAGAGAGGGGGGATATTGTTTTTATGTCTGTGTTCTATTTGACGTGGATTTTAAATTATTTACAGCGCGCGCCAAAGAAGATAATGTCAATTATATTCTTCTAAGCAAATTGAAAGAGAATTTCATTTCCTTCTGTGTTATTCAAAATACTGATATATTAGACAAAAATTAATTGGTAATGCCTCTTGACTTTCATCAAATGAATCAACAGTATATTAGCTTCAAGAGATAAACGATTGTTGTATATTTTTGTTTCACTTTTAAAGGGGTCATTTTTATTCCGACATAACTGCTCTAGATAAAGGAGTGTTCTGATTGTAGAGTATTTCTGCATTGCATAATAAAATGTATTGTGTTTGTTTATCTTTGTATACGTGTCATACTTTACTTGTTGATTTTCGTGTACCAAAGACAAGTAGTTGCCGATATGTTGATAAAAGTCTCTATAATAACAATTTTATGGAAGAAAGTGAACGAAATCGGAGACTAATCAAACTTGAGGACGTAAATAATACAAAAGGTCAAAATGCTCAATACTTTAGTGTTTCAGCAAGTTTGATGTATTTGTCTGAAACGATTGCATATAATAAAATTGATAAATAGATGGGGAACAGCCTATGAAGATGTAGTTTCTGACGCCATCATTGCGAGATTTATTACTTTTATTGTTAAGGTCACAAACTGCAGACGTAAATATATCTAGATTGAAACAAAATATAGAATGAAGACAAGTCACACACAATAATGAGGGCAAGCATGTAAAATATTCAAACAGTATTAGGTTTTGTATTAGTGTTACTGCCAATAGTTCACTATTCTTACTCAGTTTATGTGTTCTATGCATCTTGTTCAATTGCTTGGCCTTCTATGACACAACACTGTTGTCAGTCTCGCGATAGAAATATTTGTACGGACACATTGTCCGTTGATCATCTAATAAAATCAGGAGGAATTCTGTTTTTCATTTGTTGCTTCTATTTTGTAAGCTCCTAACTTATTCAGCTGTAAAACATATCTTATTGTTTCAAATTACATGGTAATGTTTACTGGTGAATTAATTCAAGCGACCGGAATGTATTAAGCCGAGTAAATTAGTTTGTATGTCCGACAAATCATTTAATCTCGTTCAATGGGAGAAACGGCGATAGTATACGATATTACAAATAAATCATTTTCAATGTCCCAAGTTAATATCTTTATTGGATAATGATAATCAGTCACTTAGCTCAATGAAAATGAAATAAAAACAGCTGTGTGATTGATCATATGATAACAAGCATCCGTTTTTATTCAAATTGTAAGTCTTCAGAAAATGTAAGTATCATATACATTGCCATTTAAACATTTGTAGGGAACTTGTTGGACTTGTGGAAGGGTAAAAGAGTAATAATTACAGATAAGATTCATGAAAGCTAAGTTATATGAACTGACCGTCGTAAAATTACCAAAATAATTTGAAATGTCATGGTATTACACCCAATAAAAATATTCTTGAAATACAATATAACTCTGATTAAAATCCGATCTAAAATTCTCAACTCGCCTATTCTCTAATTCAAGATCGATCTGTCTATTTCGTTGTGTGTCACGTTCAGGTGACCTTTTCTCATTATTATATTTATGTAGCAATCATTATGTTTAGTAACTTGCTTACATCGACTACGTCACGCAAATTGAAAAGAGCCGTCCAAGCACATCCTGTGCATAAAATCAGCGTCAAATTAGCTCACAAACCTCCGTGTTAAAATAGAAACTACGAAATCAAGATGCTAACAATGTTTCGTCTAGATGAAAGCTACGCATTGATTGGTCAACACAGGTCATCTTGACGTGACACTCGGAGCTAACATAAGAGACCCTATACTACAGATGCCTACATATTTCTAATTAAATAGATTGATACAATGTGAACTATCTCGAGAGTTAGTTGCAGAAATGACGGCACTTATCTTTCACTTCCTCCAATAATGCGGTATACATTTTATATGTTACTGAAGCCAGTAAAGAAGGAAAAGACGTAAAACATACACAACAAAAATGCCACAAACATTAAGCAAGATATTCTTAATGGTTTCTTGTAATTTCTTAACTTATTTATTTTAGGATGTTTAATATTCGTTACATGTAGCTTTTTTTCTGGCAATATTGGATTTAAGATAATCTAATCAATTCAATAAGCTAAAATTCTAGTAGGAAGTTTTCAATATTCTACACAGAAAAAGATTGAAGATGCCAAATGAGCTGTCCATATCTATCTAACAAATTTGTTTTTCTTTAATACTTGAGTCATTGAATTTTTTAACATATCATAGTCATGCGTACAGTAAAATATACAATTTCATAAGTGTTCACAGCGTTCACATCTCTTTGCACTAAAAGCATTTCAATGCTTTACCAGAACAACAGTTGTGTCATGTCAAATTGCAGTAACATAGCACACATGTTTAAAACGGATACCATTGCAAACAGTGAAACAATGTTTCCTATGATACAGCCGCTAAAATAATGCCACATTGTCTTTGTACGACAATTAGCTACATATGGTTACGTTAGAAATATGTGTAAAGACCTCGGGATGTATCAAATCCTGATTTTAAGGAATTATGTTTACAAAACAAATGACACTCAATACTACCGTACCTTTCATTCATGATACCACGCGCGCATTATCACAGAATGAAGAACTTTCATTTTAACCAATTAGTGCCTTTGAAGGCCAGATCATTCGTGAAAATAATTGCTAGATGAAATTAAATACCAACACGTCTAGTTGATGACTAATACTTTCATTTGTTTTTGATATTTAGGACATTGAATGATATGTCGAAACAACACGTGGACACGTGTAGAGTTAAAAGACTTTTCAACATAATTAGTGTAAACACACATGACAGCTAACCATTAGAAACAAAAAAAACGCATTTATTTCTATTTGTATGCAATCAAAACTAGCCATTGAATCATTTTTCCAGAAACGAGAATGTGACAATAATGTAGCACTACATACCAAAATAAGTGATGACTTAAAAAAGTAAACACCTTTGTCAGGGTATAGTCCGTAGTCTGACAAAGCATTGATACTTTATTATATAGTTTCATAAGCAATTATAAATTGTGAGGTTTAAATTATAACTCTTTTATGTATTTATCTATAGCAAGCATATGAAGATATATATTTTCTTACAACAGACTTTCTTAAAATGTTTAAGTTTAACAAAGTGCCCATTTCTTAAAAAAGTGGCCCTTTTATATAAGGGCACAGATTGTTTTACTTAACATAAAGTTTATATCATAATTGTGTAATTTTGTGAGTTTTTTTATCACAACGCGTCAAACTGTACAAACTGTAATCAAAGCTTTTGTTTAAGTATTGACTACCAAATTTTACTTTAAAAAGTTCGAAACGCGATAAATAAAAACATATTTAAGCAGAATTCCTTTATAAAAAAGATATTTTTCATTAGAGGTGTTTGAAATAATATTTGTACCAGATAAATGTCTATTTCCTTAGCAGTCTTTAATGCATGTTACAGTTTAATGATTTCATGGAACCAGGGTGTTTTCATGTCAGCTCTAAATAATTATTCGTACAGTTTGCTTTTAGTTAAGTATCAGTAGTTCTAGAAATAAGTACCCCATTTGATAAATAACATCAAACATAAATATAAAAATATGTGTTTGTTCTTTCTCAAGAAAATGTAAAAATCTCTATTTAAGATACAATGTTATACGTGTAAAATACAAATCCAAACCATTGGTTCGGAATAAAAACGCGTTCACATCTCTTTGCACTAAAATCCTGTCAAGCTTAACCAAAACAACAATTGTGTCATGTCAAATTGCAGTAACATAGCACTAAAGCTAAATACGGATACAATTGCAAACAATGAAACAATGTTTCCTATGACACATAGAGATATATATTGATGGCAACAACATAACACACTTCATATCAGATCATAAAAAACACATTAAAAGGTTGTCAGACTGAAAAGGGGCTCGTATTTTTCAAGATAATGAGGTACTGAGATATAAATAATGTAATCTAGGTCTCGAAGACATGTTATAAATTTCCTAAATGCCATTAGATGAGACTATTTAGTGTTATATAACAAACTTCAAGTCTGAGATACAGGGATAGATGTTTTTCTGACTCTAAATCTGGCTAAGTGAAATATTCTAACGAGTGGTTGGACATAATAGAATGATTAATATACTGCAATATGAAACATATATAATAGATCTATATATTACTTTCTTTCTAACTCTAAAATATATAGAGACATATTCGCATTATATGTATTGAGAATTACAAAAAAGCCATTTTTGTACTTTTCTTTATTATTTTTGTATTCGTCTTTAATATTTTTGTACTTATTTTATTAACGATTATTTAGCACTTGTCTTTATGAATAAGTATTTTTGTACTCATCTTTATTATATTTGTACCTGCCTTTTTATTCTAGTACGTGTCTTTATCATGTATTTATACTATATAAACATAGCTACATGTATATTATTTAATTAAGTTAGTAAATTGATACATCTTATAATAGACAACCATCCCAATTTTACGTTACGCCTTAATTCCCTTCCTATCCACTGCCTAAGTAGCTTTAACTTCATTTATTTCTGTTAAAATTTAAAGTAAGGAAAGGGACAAAAAGAAAACATTGAATGAGACATTGATATAGAAAGAAACATTCAATATGTCTCAGCAACATTGTCTAAGAAATAACACATTTTTATAATGTATATATTCCTGTTTTCTATAAGAGGTTTCCAGTGTTATTTTGCGTGATGTGCAGCTATTCAATTAAGAAATAAGAAGAAATATGGCACAAATCAACTGAACAAGTGGCAATTATGGTGGAAACAGTCTAATATATCAAACAGAAAGAGATATCAGCGGATGAATGCAACACTACCTACTCAAAGTGACTTTTGAATGCATTTTAAAACTACTTCCTTGGCACACATCTAAAAGTAAAATAGTGTTGCCAAATTTGACAATTTAGGGAGAATAGGAATATTTGGCATATCTTATTTTGCTCATAATGTCTGTACTTACCTTTTGCATTTTCTTTTTAAACTTTTTATTTTATTCTCTTTTATTTTTAGATAACATAATTTTATGATTTAACTTTCATATTTTACTTCCAACGTGTTTTGTAGATATCTAATTAATATATCAAATAATATTTGTTATGCTTGTTTCAGAGCATACATCACATAAAAAACTCAGAAATTGGCAGACCGTTGACAACATTAACTATGTCATGAGATCATCAGAAATCATTGCTAATACTAAAGATTACTTAAAGTAATCCAATTAATTATTCTGATGACAGACAATGGTTTGTTAATGGAATGATTATGATGTATAATATTTTCACTGTAGGATGTATACGACTTATGATGTCGAAGGCCTTCGAGATTGTTTATGTAAATTTTATCTGGGAAAAAGCTAAATGATTGATATTGTTGTTATTGTGGTTGAGTAAAAAGACAACACAATTTTGTAACAAAGTAAAAAAAGGTGACGAAGAACACTATCTGAATTTATGGAAAGCCTTGACTGTCTTATACGTGCGTTAACGAACGTTGCTGTGTTGAAATATCATTATATCAAGTGCTTTGATCACTATATTGCGTGCATTCTTCTACGCAATATATACTGAACAAAGCACCGAATTATATAATAAAGAAATCAGATTTGGTTAAAGAGTGCACCAACCTCACAATCGTTTCAAGAACAAACATTAACAAATCGTCTGTGTAATAAAAGTCAACCCATTATTCAATCGGCAATGCTACGTGCAACCAAACATGTAAAAACAGGAAGCGTACAATACATACGAAAATATGAAAAAATCAACATCATACAATGCATAATATTATACATGAATCTAACAAAATATTTACGTTTTAAGTCTAGTTTACAACAAACATTGATGATGATGTTTATGTGCGTGGTTTGTTGTTATTCAATCAAGACGTACTAGAAATTACATTATACAATCAAATATACAAGATACAAGTCTGGTACAATGTCCAATTTATCAAACATGATGGCATGCAATAAGTCCATATTTTATATGATAAAATCACGAAAAATTTGTGTTCTTATTTCTCCGGCTTTCCACTAACTCACGTATAAGTCAAACACCATGTAACTGGTAAGCAGCTAAATTCAGAGATTTAGCCTCTCTAGGACCGGTACGTAAGTCGACTGACCGTCGTGATATAACCTACACAATGAGTTGCTACGGCGTAAAACGAACCACAAATGTAGTTATTTGTGTTTGTTATACAAAATTGCCATGTTATGTTCTTACGCAAAATAATTGAGACATGTCAACATCGAAACCATGTTAAAATTATTCAGTGTGTATTAAGTTTTGATATTTGAGTATTCTCTACACAAAAAACACCATTCCCTGACGCCATAGCTTTTATATTTCAAGATGCCATATTATCAAAAATATAAAACAATCTTTTTTAACCGATTAGTTTCCATACAACCAGATCATTTTTGCATATCTGATGATGTACGTGCCCACGCTTAAGGTAGAATTCCTCCTATTCTAAAATATGCTCTTGACAACAAAAACACTCCCAGAAAATTGGTATCTAATTGTACATTAATAGTTCTAGCTTCTAAGACTATAAAAGCCTCTTTTTGACATTTTGTTTTATATCTAATGCGGCATCAACGGCATATAGACACATATACGCTGAAGACCTTATTGTGCAGTGAATTTCTAATGTTTTCACAAATCACCATTTGCGATGTTTTATTAATACATTAATTATTATTTTTTATAGTAAAAGTACAAATTACACCATTTTCCATGCTCCCTTGGCAGTTCAGTGAATATACTACATTCACACGTCACCATATTGAGTGTCGATTTATGATATTTTCCTTTACTATGAACTTTGAACGACCAATGAATGTTTACAAAATTCGATTTTCACCGAAAAATTGTATACACATTTTCATTGGTTGAAACTATCACCTGGCTAAAATGAGTAATAATAGACGGGCAAACAACGCTATATTTGGTTTAATAATACTCATGACGAATGCAACCGCGTATGACGTCATAATAAGCGTGGCTTCACTCTATGGTTAAGTTGAATATGCTCTATGTTTCCAGTTAAAACATCAGAGATACACGTGAAAAAAAGATTAATGTTTACTTTCATTTTGGTTAATTTGCCATTATTTTACTAATGCAAAACTGTTCAACATCTTTGCATAACGACATTTTGAAATTATAGGCGTAAAAAGTGTTTATATTTTTGTACCTTGTAGTCGATCACATTTCTATTTTTAAAAACCACGTGACAGTCATGCGATTAAAACGAACTTGTGACTTTGTCTAAAAACAGAAATATCCAAGTCTTTTAACTGAATGAAGGAAGTGAACGAGTGAAACTTTTGAGCGATGCGAAGGAAAGTAACTATTTTCATTCCATACTGTAGGAAGATACTTGTTCCTCGCTTTCATTTAAATTGTCTTCATAAATAATATTGACATAGAATGTTTTTATATAAATCTTATCCAAGCAAATGGTTTACACAATTTTACTGAAAGAAACATAAATCATTATGTTTTGTGACAATTTATCATGTTTTGTAAATATATGTATGACTCTAAATTGGCTTAATAGGTATTCTACCTTAACGCTGTTCTACCTTAACGCTGTTCTCTGGAATGTTATTGAAATGAAACATTAGTCTCTAAAGAAATAATTACGAAAAAACAAGCATCTAAAGTGAGAACTAGAAGTAACTTTAATCAATGGAATTGTGTCAAAAGCCGCTGATACAAAAATTATGTTAGGATTGTGTAACTCGTATTTCATAATGTAAATTGACAATGAAGATAAAAACTAGAAGAAGTTGTTAAAAAATATGTTTTATGATATTTTAATGATAGGAACGTGTCAGTATTTTTATACAAATGGATGTAATTGACTCAATGTGTCAGTTAAATATTGGCATGATAAGAAATATCAATTTAAAACTAATAGCAGCATTTTACATCATAAATGAATTTAGCTCACTAAGTGCTCAAAGTGAGTTATGGGCGAATGGCAGGATCGGTCTCCGTCTTTCTTTCGTTAATATTTTTATTTAAACATATTTTTCTGAAATTGCTTCAACATGACATAAATGATCATGACATAAAACTTTTCACAGTTTTCCAGGAAATTTCATGCTTTACCTCTGATTGCAATTGCAATCTATTTCTCATGTGAGCGACCCAGGGGCCCGTATTATGAAGCGTCTTAGGACTGATTTCAGTCGTAAATCTTTCTATATTATGTTGTTAAATTATCGTAAAGTTTTAATAATATGCTGCCCCTGGGTCCTCATGTTTCTATTATATTGACTGTTTCATTTATATTTGAGCGTGCCAAGCTCTGTGTCAAGTCTGTGTCATTTTGCGGCTGTACCTTCATTGTCTTAATACATTCACCGCTCAAAACAACTCTGTAATTCTGAATGTCCCCGATGCCCCTTGCTTGGTAACGAAATGGATGTTTGGTGAATCAATTTCAACAAAATTCTAAAATATGCGGGCGATATAAAAAAGTTACATTGTACTCACTAGCTACCAGCATATGAATATAGACTCTCATTTGCATCGCTCAAAAGTTTCACTCGTTCACTTTCTACACTCTGCTGAAAACAATGCGTGCAAACCGATATTTCTATTTTAAGACAGAGACACAAACACATTTTAATCACATTACTTTCACGTGGCTTTTAAAAATGGATGAGTGATCGACTACTAGAATACAAAAAATGTCTCACTAGTATAGTTTCAAAACGTCGATATGCCAAGATGTTGGACAGTTTATGACAAGCAATAAGCAGCGTGTGAATGTTTTATATTCACTTTGCTAAGAGGGGAGCGTAATGAATATATAACACAAACGCAAAAAAAAGTAAATATCGATCATGTAGATTAACATGGCTTTTTTCGGTAACAAACAAGAAACCGATTAAAAGCTAACTTCCGTTACAACTATAAATACCAAACACTACTTTCTCTTCAAATACTTTAGTTCCTTTTACATTGCACGCATATACAAAATAAAGCATTCAATATCTTCATCCAAATTGATTAGAGGACGCCATATTTAATTATACCTAAATGTTACCCTTAAACAAGTACATGTAATATTGACGCCTATGTAGTTCATGAGTAACTGATAAATTCTTCTTACAGAAATTTAATATTTCTCGATTCAATAGATGTTTATTATACATGTTAAATATATTTGGAAGACAATATCGGAATATTCACAGCATTAGGGGTCAATGACATGATCGGTTGCTAGCATTACTGTCATTTAAGCGATCCAATTATTTCATTGGCACGCGATGTTGCGTTAATAGAAATGGAAAGCGTTGATGGTATACGTTTATTTGAGCAGAAGAAGAAGTTCCCGAAGACGTTTATCTAGAAAATACTATATTAATTAATACTTTAGTCTTATTAAGAGACAATACAATTAAAGGAAGAATAAAAATGGAGAAGCATTTTGTAATGAGAAGCATAAAAACAAAACTTAAACAGCAACAGTAAAAGAATACCTTCAGCCCTGCCGAAAAGTAAAGAATGGAAATGTATCATTTTTAAACTTTTGTTATAAAAAGGATGAAAACAACTAAGAACGGAAACAAGAACCCATGAATTTCCCGCCTTGGACCGGACAGTAGCAAAATCATTGCCACTGATGTTTTGAACCAGGTTCATGTCAGAGCAAAAAATAACAATTTGTCTTCGTGAAAATACAATGTAACTTGTTATACACAGACATACCCAGCCGAGTGTCTATCAGCCAATAGGTGCGCGTTCCTTATCTCGGAACACCCTTGTGACGGACAGGCGGCACTGTTGATCAATCCCTGCTTGTCTGTTCAGGCTTCAAAGACTCTTCATTTAATACCCTTCGTATCGCTCAAAAGTTTCACTCGTTCACTTTCTTCACTTTGCTAACAGTCTTTGAGCAATCCGATATTTCTACTTTTGGACAGAGACACAAACACGCTTTAGTCACATTAATCTCACGTGGTTTTTAACAACAGACGTGTGATCGTCTACTAGAATGAAAAAAAATCTCACGCATAAAATTTCAAAATGTCCACAAAACAATCAAAATATCTAGATTTTGTGTTGTCCGAGTACCCCTGCATTAGTAAGATTCCCTCTTTTGGCGGAGATTTTATTAGAAATAATTTGAAAGATATATCTAACCCATTTTGGAATGATTTTCTTCTAAACCTATTAGCAATCCATGAGAAATTGCCTGTTGAAAACAGTACAATTCAGTCACTTCAAATCTGGCACAATAGTGTTATAAAATCTCAAATTAAATGGACTGAAGATCTTAACCTGGCCCAAGATTTTAATTGGAACCTTTTATACAAGAATATTTATAAAGTCACAAAAGAATCCAAACTTCATTGGCTTCAATACAGAATTTTTCATAGAATCCTTGGTACAAACCACTTACTTTTTAAAATAGGTATTAGTGAAAACGAGAATTGTACATTCTGTAGTCAGTTTCCAGAAACTATATCCCACCTATTTTTTGACTGTTGTTATACACAACTGTTCTGGAACAACTTAAACATTTGGCTCCAAAACAACCACAACCTTTCGTTGGCATGGTTAACATGTGAAATTCTTTTCGGTAATGTTAAAAAACCAATAGTCCTAAACACAATATGTGTCTTAGCGAAAGAATATCTATTTAAATGTAAAACCAAAAAATGTCCACCAAACCTAGACTTGTTTATTTTAAAACTCAAAACCTACATCTTAAGTGAACGTTACTATGCTCAAAATACGGATAAAACTACAAAATTCCTGACTATCTGGCATAATTTTTCAGCATTCTGGCCCCCACTCCAGCCTGACATGTAGATATGTTAACCTTATATAAGTATTTATACCTAATATTACACTTGCTTCCAAACCCTAGCACTATTAAGATCTATTAGTGCTTTTATAGCTTAATTTTCTTTTTTCTGCTTCTTTATTCCTTATTTTTTTATTTTATTTTTTTTTAGACAAAAAGCATGTACCTGACAAAAACCTAGGACCTTGAATTATTTGTTCCTTTTTGCTATAATATTTGTATATTTCTAAATCCCATCTTTGAAAATTGTTTTATCTTAGACTTGTTAGATATATTCAAGCTATACAATCTGTTGAATGGCTTTAAAGTTTGTTTGTATTCTATTCTAATCAGCGGAAATTGCAGTAAAAATAGTATTAAGATTTAGCAAATTAAATATCAATAACAAATTGTATAGTATAACAAATGTATGTTACATGTTTTGTAATAATTTGTATGTGCACATGGAAATATGCTTATTTGTAAAATAAAGAAAATTACAAAAAAAAATTTCAAAATGTCAATATGCAAAGATCTTGGACAGTTTTGCATTAGAAAAATAATTGAAAATTGACTAAAATGAAAGTAAACATTGATCCTTTTACATGTGTATCTTTGCTCTTTAAACTGTAAATATAGAGCATATTCAACTTGATTATAAAGTTAAGCCACGCTAATAATGACGTCATACGTGGTTGCTTTCGTCATTAGTATTATTAAACCAAATATAGCATAGTTTGTCCGCCTATTAATACTTATTTTAGCCAGTTAATAGTTTCAGCCAATGAAAATGCGTATACAGTTTTTCGGTGAAATTATGATTTGGTAAACTTTAATTGGTCGTTGAAAGTTCATAGTAAAGGTCAATATCGTAAGGTGACACTAAATAAGGCAGCATGTGAATGTAGTATATTGACTGAGCTGTGAGTGGAGCGTGCTCTTCATTGTGCCAGAGCCAGGACCAACTGGACACTCATTGAGCTGATTTGAGGAGAAATAAAACTCGGCGCTTTGCCTTAACATGCCTATGATACATAAAGCTCCCAGGGCTGTCAATAATTATTAGACAAGGAGACCTTAACATATGAATAAAAACTTAATTGAGAAATAGAGGACATTTGTTTATTTCTGAGTAAAATCGATTTTTATTTCACGAGTGAGCTAAAGATGCGCAAAATTTTCACATGTGGCGTAGCCACGAGTGAAAATATAATATCGTTAGCTCACGAGTAAGATAAATAGATCTTACACCGAAATAAACAAATTTTCTGTTCATTATATGCTCCAAACTGGCTTTTTTAAAGTTTAAGTATGATATGTTATCAGAACGGCGCATCCAAACAGTGAAAATAACAACAACAAAATTCTTTGTTTAAAAACAGTGGAATATCGATGTTTATTTCACAAAATAAATCCCGGTATTCGACTGGGAAGTATATAATAAAAAGGGTATCTACATTTAGAGCAGTCTGCTTATAAGACCATCAATTTTGATGACCGAAATACGGAACTTAATCATTTAGTTTACTAATCTAACGATCTGCGATTGTAGTAAAAAAACAACTCATATATCAAACTAATATGACGATATACCATGATCTACGATGACATATCTATTTTCTTTCCTCAATAAAATATTAACACCTCTGTTTAAGATACAATCAAATCTCTGGCGAATAAATTGATGACTTGACACATTTTACACAAGGCCGTCAAAATGACGTAAAGTAAATGACATACTATGTTTTCTAAGAAAATAAGTTCCTTACATAAAGATCATTTAATCTAGGTCTCATAAACTTGTGATAATTTTCTATTTTTGTGGGTGACTTTCTTCATCAAAAAGTACTATCATCTTTCAGGAGCTGAACCACATCACGCCTCACGCCTATAAATTCAAAATGTCAATATGCAGAGATTTTTGACAGTTATGCATTAGTAAAATAATTGAAAATTGACTAAAATAAAAGTTAATATGGATCATTTTACACACTGTGTGTATCTTTGATCTTTTAACTGTAAACATAGAGCATATTCAACTTAAACATAAAGTAAAGCCACACTTATATGACGTCATATGCGGTTGCATTTGTCACTAGTATTATTAAACCAAATATAGTGTAGTTGATCGCCTATAAATACTTTTTTTAGCCAGGTAATAGCTTCAACCAATAAAATGGGCATACAATTTTTCGGTGCAAATGGAATTTGGTAAACTTTTATAAGTCGTACAAAGTTCATAGTAAAGGTTAATAATTATTTTAGCCAGTTAATAGTTTCAGCCAATGAAAATGCGTATAAAGTTTTTCGGTGAAATTATGATTTGGTAAACTTTGATTGGTCGTTGAAAGTTCATAGTAAAGGTCAATATCATAAGGTGACACTAAATAAGGCAGCATGTGAATGTAGTATATCCACTGAGCTGTGAGTGGAGCGTGCTCTTCATTGTGCCAGAGCCAGGACCAACTGGACACTCATTAAGCTGATTTGCATAAGAATAAAAGCTTAATTGAGAAAATAGGGTATCTATATTAAGAGCAGTCTGCTTATAAGACCATCAATTTTGATGACCGAAATACGGAACTTAACCATTTAATTTTACTAATCTAACGATCTATGGTTGTAGTAAAAAACAACTCATATATCAAACTAATATGACGATATACCATGATCTACGATGACATCTATTTTCTTTCCTCAATAAAATATTAACACCTTTGTTTAAGATACAATCAAATCTCTGGTGAATAAATTGATGACATGACACATTTTACACCAGGCCATCAAAATGACATAAAGGAAATGCCAGACTATTTTTCTAAGAAAATGAGTTTCTTATATAAAGATCATTTAATATAGGTTTCGTAGACTTGTGATAAATTTTCGATTTTTGTGGGTGACTTTCTTCATCAAAAAATAATATCTTCTTTCAAGAACAGAACTATATCACGTCATAGCATATATATTTAAACCGCCACATTGATTTATAACAGATGAGTACAGATAAGTCTTATTTCAAAGTGCTTGTATTAGTTTCCTGAAAGACCATTTTGTAAATTTGATTTTTCATTTCTGTTGCTTAATATTATTTGAAATTCAAAAGAAATTATCCATAAAGTATATCACTACCCAGTAATTAATGAAAAATTGAGTGATACTTCAACCAATGCAAGGGGTTAAAATAACCCGTAACCCCTTCAAGACACTTAATTGAAATGTTAGGCCACAACAAATTGATCTTTTGTTCGTCGGATTTCCCGCACCTAAAAATCCGAAAATGGAAAAAAAATATTTTTATTTTTTTTTTGCTTCCGCACTTTAAAATCTTTACCGCATCAAGATTTTTTTGAAGTCAATTTTTTTTTGCACTCAACCAAGAAGTTTTACGGAGAAAATCAATATTTTTTGGTCTAAATATCAAAGCTTATCACCATGACATTGCTATATTTGTAACAAAACAGTAATGTATTCACGTTTACATACGTCACTATGATGATCGTATCGATCCTTTGTTCCTTTGTTTTTCTAAATCCTAAATTATATTTAGTACACGTTTTAACGCATGTATACTAAATTTATACGTAATAAATGCAATGCTTAACTTCAATAAATTTTAACTTTTGATACACACAGAAGTTGAACAGTGACGTAGACAGAGCGGCTCCATCAACCCTACAAATATGATCTGGATGTGTGACGTCATATGTTCACCTTCTGTGTAAAAATAATTTACAATAGAGGTCGACTCATGTCTTATGAATTGAGGTAGGACAGGATAGAAAAAAGCCTTTTCTAATTATGTTCATGCTGGGGAGATATTCGAACAGACTGATTTAAAATGAAGTTGTATTATTTACCAAAAGGCTATACTTTCGACACCAAAACGTATAGTCCATTTAATTTTATAGGGGTGCTGATTCTATTTTTCCTTCAGGATTACTTAGGTATACTTAGCAGTTGTATGTTGTTGAGTCTGTAGCATAATTTGGTTAATTATTAATCTTCTTATTCTTCCTAATTAATAAGACTGTATTTATGCACTTAAAAGTTAACAGGTTTTGTTCATTATCATTTTATAGGGGTGCTGATTCTAAATTCTCATTCAGGAATATATGAATATAATTATATATAATGTTTGTTTTTGAGCCCATCCTTTATTTACTGGAATAATATTAAGACTTTATTTATACACCAAAAGTCAACAGGTTTGGTCCATCATTTTATAGGGGTGCAGGGCCTAAAATTTTCATTCAGGAGGATTTAAATTTGCTGAGTAGCTGTTTGTTGTTGATTCCATCTCTTATTTATTTGGTTAATATAGGGATTTATTTTACATTAAAAGTCACCAGGTTTGGTCCTTTATATTTTTAGCAAAGCTGGTTCTAAATTTTTACAATGATCTAGGAAGTTATGAAGTTCAATATTGAATGAAATCAGTATATTTTACAGTATGATAATATAGTACAGTTCATCTAAATGCAAATGGAACAAAATACAGGCATTTATTTTGTTTGTATCATATTAAAAGCATTAATTTTATGAATATTAACAACAAGTAATCTTTCTTACAACAAACTACAAGATAATCAGAGCTAAACTGATATTTCCTTGTAATTCAAGGTCAAGATAATAAAACCCAAGGAAAAAAGACTAAATATGAAACTATAATGAAGGGAAAAATATTAAATACATGCAGTGCTTTTAAAATTGTATCATGTAAGAAAAATAGAATAAATCCATAGTAGTACAGCATCAATCCATGTTTTATATTTAAATAAGCATGTCTATATCCACAACTATAATTTAAGAGATTATTGTGGCTTATATGCACTTTGAAATAATACAGAATGCTATATATATATTAAAAAAATTTCTGCAAAAAGTCCATATTTTAAGTGCATTTTGACTTTAAGTAAATGAATATTCATAAAAATAGAACTTTTTTTTATTTTTCGCTTTTCGCTCGCTCCTCAAAATGCAAAATCAGGGAAAAAAATATTTTTATTTTTTTTTCGCTCGCTCGCTCCAATTTTTTTCGGACAAAATCCATAGAACATATGATCAATTTGTTGTGGCCTTACTGATTTTTTTGTCATGTCACTGATTTTGCTGGCAAATTTAATGATTTTGCTTGTTTTACTGATTTTGCTCGTCAATTTACTAATTTGCTGGCTATTTTACTGATTTTGCTCGTCATTTACTCATTTTGCTTGTCATTTACTTATTTTGCTTGTCAATTTACTAATTTGCTGGCTATTTTACTGATTTTGCTCGTCATTTACTCATTTTGCTTGTCATTTACTTATTTTGCTTGTCAATTTACTTATTTGTTTGCCATACAGTTACGTCAAAGTCTTAACTGATAACATCATTAATGCACTCAATGACATCATAATGTGTTGCGTGAAGTAATTCAGTCTTACCAGTAGTTAGTAACTGAAACTGGTTCCAAGTTGACACAAGTGACACCTGTCCTGACTGAAAATATGACAAAATTATTAAGGTTATCCTAACATATTCGTTGAATGACGTTGTAAGACATGACATGTTACTGACCTAACCCTTGACATCCCGTGGACATATTATGAAATCATTAAGTATTAACAACAGAGATGTTCCAAACAATAAAGCAAGTTGTGTTTTAATGATATAAGGATTGTGTCCGATTTCAGAAACATCATTGTCGACACAGCGGTGATGATATAAACAATCAGCTTAACAACAGCGGAAGAAACGAAGCAAGAGAGAAATCTGAATATTAAAACTGATCTTAAATACATTGATTTTAATATGATTTAAGAAAAGCTTATGTAAGACAAAGGAAATGACTCTCATCTAAGACCACATGCTAAAATCGGTAAATGTCAGATTTGATCAATTTAATCTTTTAATGTCTCAATTGCGCCACAAATTCTAGTGTAACACCAGCTATACAAAGCGCTTTGGGCATGGTAACGGTTTTTTTTGTGGGTTTATCTAGTGCAAGCCTGCAATTATCAGTATCTTAACTAAGCATCCCTGGAAATTAAATATTAGGACGCCTTAAACAATGGTTTGTGTCTGGTGTATTCAAAGCAACTAGATGTTTTCTCTATAATCAAAGCTAAGAATATGTTTCATTTTAATTTCTCTAAACTTTTGGTAGATACTGTACATAGCACAATGATGTTAAAACACCAAATCATGAAGTATAAATACTGTAACTACTTTACATTTATTGTTCTAGGAAATATTTTCATCTGCTAATACAAATCAAAGCGCTGAAGGCACTGAATTTGTTCGGGTTTGAAAAGTTAAAGTAGATTTAGTGCTTTAAGGCCAGTGACACTGGTTTGTTAGGTAGAAAAAACGTGCACAGATTGATCAACTAGTTAGTCAACTTTTTGTGCTGATTTTTACCCAGACAAATTATAGGAGCTTTAGGGATTCGTTATAGATTTAAATTCTTCCCTATACGAACGAATCCATTCTATTATATAAGACGATGTAACATCTCTACAGATTAGACGCACAACGGGTCACCACTAAATCGTTGAAACCATTCTGTTACATAAGATGTTACATAACCATCCCTTCTGAGACGTACAACATAGCAGCGTTTATACTTACACTTGAGATATAGTTCGGATAACAAGTGTATTATGCGCCCGTCATAGCAGACGATATTTTTAATTGCTCTTTACTAAAGTCTTATGTACTGAGAGACTATTTCTGGATTCGGTAAATTTTCAAAATCGACTGAAGTCCCAAACAAATAAAAAGGACTTGTGAATTACCTCGTTTCCATTGAAAATAAAATCATACAATTACTCTAAACAACAAAGTTTCGCTAATTGATCAGGCCATCAAAACTTAATTGTCCAAATTTCAAAATGGTCTTAATAAACGACCGTTTTTCTTCTTAAATTATACATTTGGGGGTTACATTCGCATTATTTTGCTATTAAAAAGGCAGTATATTTAGAGAAGCTTTTAAATACATGTATTAGTGAATACAATGTTTCATTCATGATGTTGCCAATTCCATTTTCACAGTATAAGTTATACTTTTATTTACTGCATATACACATATAAATTACGATTTTGGTTTCATATTACAGTTAAACGATAGAAATGATGTACATGTATATATATTAAATATACTGACAGCAATAGATTGTGAAAACATGTCCTATTTTGTCCATAGCTATATTGCATTTATTTGTGATAAGGAAATTCAATTTTTATAGCCAGTGAGACTGTCAATAATCTTTACATCAACTTAGGCCATGCCATATCAGAATTTTGTTAAGCGTCCGCGTGCGCGTAGGTTTTAGAGTCCTCAATAAAAAATGTCGGTGAACTTTTCTGAAATAATTCCAATGTTCCGGCATTCGATAACGACAATTTCGTGAAAACACAAGTTGTTATATAATAAACTATTTGTTTTAAGTCTTTGCTTAGAATAGTCTTTCCATAGTAATTTATACTATTGTTTTATATTATGATGATGTTTTTCAATTTAGAAATTATATAATGCATTGTTTTTGTCTTAAAATATTTGTGTTTTTGTTTTCGGTTTGTGTGTGTTTTGTGAAATAGGTACCTAGGTTTGTCAAACTTGAGTTGACGCTTAACAAAATTCCAATTTGGCATGGCCTTATATATCAACTTATAATTCCGAGAAATTATTTAAAGAATATCAGTTTTAACAACACAATTTTAAGTATTTGATGTTATTGCATTTAAACACGCAATAAGCAGATCTTCATGCAATTTGGATATGAGGAAGACATATTTAAAAATAATGATTACGTTTTGCATTATGTTTTTAGTATAAAAAAGAGCTATGACGAATTTGTATTAAATTTAATTTTCATTCATGAAATATTCACATTATTTATAGCACTATGTGAATACACATAAGCATTTTTCTTAAGGGCAAAACTTGATTTTTTTTAAATGGCGCTTACTTAGACAATATGCTAAAAATAAATGGCGACGTTTGGAAGTAAAAGTAATTGCATTTTTATATTTTTTTAGATTCATTGCCGACACACTGTAACCTTGCCTACTGGCTGCTCAGCGGCCAAACATTAATAAATGAATGTCGAATGGGATATTTGACAAGGTATATTTAGAAGTCAAAGCCAGTGGTGCCGTGGAATTGTACTAGCATCGGTGGTACTTATATACTCGTACAGCTGAGAAAAGTAAGATGAACAAGGAAAGTTACCGTGCTCCTGACAGGATTTGAACTCAAAATCTTACAATCACAAGCGCGGGGTCATACCACTGAACCATTGCTTCAGCCGTACTTTACGTCTACAGCCTCAATTTCATCAGGTGTGCTCTACTAAATTAATAAACTCTGACATAGCCCGATCCGAGCCAAGTTGAGGAAGGAGGAAAGACCGCCTTTAACATTTGACTTAATCTCAATAACCCGCGAAAATTTATTTATTTATTTTTACTGGGTTTAACACCGTGTCAACACAATTTTGTTCATTTTACGGCGTCCCACACACCTAACCTAGCTTTCCTGGACCCTTGTCTTTAACCAGTACTCACCTACCCTGCCACAAGGCCGTAAACTTTTCCATATTATCTATAGTCAATGGAGGAAAATTTACATATTGTCAAATTTTCATGGAATGGGTATAACCTCACCGGGTAACCCGAGAAAATACATTTGTGGTTTTAAACAGTGTTCGATTGATACAAACATCGTATTTTACACAGGTGCCACTTTGAACATCCGAGTATTCGGAATGCAAGTTAATAAAACAAATAAAGCCTGTTTGTATAATAATGATTATCGCAGAATGCATGCTGCTATCAAAAGCACAATAACGTAAATATAAATAAATAAATTGGTGATTAAGGAAACATCAAAGCACTTACCTTTCAAAACTAACAGCTGTAAGATTGATAATTGAAGCAACTGCAGTGAGCATTTCTGTGAACCCTGATATTTTACAAAATATTCTCCCTCCAGGCCATCCACCTAATATCATCCTTAAAGTTTCGTGTGGTATCACAACTAAAAGAAACAACAAATCAGCAATAGCCAGGCTAACCATAAAAGTGAAAGTTACATTTCGCGAGGACCGTGACCCCAAAATTGAAAATATAACAACACCGTTCCCTACTATTCCTAATAAGAATATGGTCCCATATATAGCCACAAGGGGTACTACATGTGGTTCGTTCATCCATGACGTAGATTCACGTAATTTTTCAATATCCTCGTAATAATAATATCCACCCCTTTGATATTCGGTAGAAGAATTACCATCATAATAATCATCAACTGTTTGGTAATAAACCTCACTTCCGGTCACATTGTTTTCATTCCAATTTTCAACTTTCATATTTTGAATTTCAATATTTTCTTCTCTTTAATTCTTCATTTTAATGTCTCTTAACATTAATAAAAACATAAAATTTGTTGTATATTCAATATATTTATCTTCAAAACTATCTAAAAATACCTAAATAATATCCAATTTATTTCCGTAAAACTATCAAACAATTTAATTAAATTCAACAATCAATGTCATAATAAAATTTAAATAAACACGCAATATCCATGTAAGCATTTACACTTTTTTCACAAACTATTATAATTTATGAATTAATTTATTATTATATTCCTCAATACAATATCATTAAATTCTCTCTCACTCTTAAGTATCCGCTCTCACTTGCAGAAGAACTTTTTCAGAATCCAACGCGTTTATAGATAATGAAGAAATATGCTCAAGACGAATCTGTCGCTGTAAATGGACAGACCACTCAAATGGTATAGAATCACTATGATCAGTTTTCTTATTACTATAATTTATAAAACGATCGACAGTATTTTCTCTCCTCATGGGCTAGTTTAAATAGTTCATCTATCGCCATCATGTTATTATTTGTAGCCTTATTGCCCCTTTCATCTGAATTCTTAAATCTCAGAGCTTTATTGCCGCTTTTGTTAGAATTTAAAATGCCATAACTTTATTGCCCCTTTTGCTTGAATACAACATACCTTTCGTCCCTGTTGTCTAAATCTAATAATCCAAAACCTTATTGGTCCTTTTAAATCAATATTAAATTCCAAAATCTTATTGTCCCTTATGTATGATCATAAAATTCCAGAATAGTATTGACCCTTTTGTATGAATCTAAAATTCCTAAGTCTTATTTCCCCTATTGTCTAAATCGAATGTTTCAGCGTGCTATTTTTAAAATACCTTCACCACAAGAAAAGCAGTTATCTGTAGTAATGCTTCTTTCCGTTTCCTCGCCAACAATTAGTGCAATAAAACATTCTTATTTCACTCTACGCTAACAGCTTTGTTAGAAATAACGACTGTTATCGCTCTGTTTGTACAACCATTCATTCAAAATGCAATTACGCGGACAAATGAGCAATATCACTGATGTCTGCATTTGCTGCTGCAAATATCTTTTTAATGACATTGTTTTTCCTGTCTTTGTCTTTTGGATATTTCGTTTGCTATCAAATGTTGCGATGTAAAGCATTTATCAGTAGGCTTGCTGGAGAATAATTAATTTACTATCACATATTTTATTAATTCATTGTGCAACAAAGAGTATATAACTAAGTAAACACTACATCAGTCAAAGGGTTGTTCGCAAGACTGTAGTAACTCGGTCTTAAACGCAATGCACTTACTACAGTCTCGCAGGCAACCCTCGACTTGAATATGGAATGTATCATATAACATTGACATTACTAAATGCGTTTTACAATATCTTTTGATCAACATTTTGTAATCCCAGAAGTAGTTTCCCGGTTTTTAATGTAATAACACATCTATATCTTATAAGATATCTTACCTTTCTAGATATTTAAATTGAAAATACATTTTCCATTATCAATTTTATCAATATAGCGGTCTACGAAATTAGGATATGAAAGTGGTTGCCGAACAGGTCATTTTAGCAGCTAGCGTAATATCTTATTTGTAGATACTTGGTTGCCCAGAAGAAATTTTTGGTTACCTGAACTAGAAATTGGTTGTCCCGGGCAACCGGACACCCACTAATTTCGTTGACTGTTATGGGCATTAAATCATAGTCGCCAAAACGCCTTACCACTGGATTCAAAACCATGGACTTTAATACTAAATTTAGTTCATGCAGGACATGAAGAAACTTTACAAGTCTCTTTTGACCAATAACTAGTTTGATGAACTATTAATCTTTAGTTTGTTTGTGACCGGTATTTAAAAGTCTGGGGTCAATTGTCCCATCAAGGATATCTAATTTTATTTCCAAACGCGGCGAGCATACACAATAACGAATACCATAGTGGAGTTTGGTCTTGATAAACTTTATCCATTCAGTCTTCTTGATATCGTTGTACCGTGTTCGGCAGTTTTCAGTTACTGGTAAAGGTATGTGCTCAGACCTTGAAAGTTTTGGTCCAGATTGCTTAGCCTTTTCAATGATTAGGTTGACTATCCGCCACCATGTTTCTGGAAATTGTCGGAAGAGCAACGCAAAAGTAAACCAATCTGATTAAAACCCGAACTAAAATTATCCGATTGCCTACTCGCCAATCTAAGATCTGGCTACTAAGTTATGAGGGTCACGTTCAGGTGACCTTTTCTCATTATAGTATTCATGACGCAAGCATTATGTGTAGTAACTTGCTAACATCGTCTGCGTCACCCAATTTGAAAAGAGCCGTTCAATCACAGCCTGTAAATAACACCACTGTCAAATATGCTCACGAACCTCGGTCTAAAAATAAAAATTACGAAATCAAGATGCTATTAACATTTTTTTCGTCTAGATGAAAGCTACGCATTGTTTCGTCGACACAAAAGTCATCTCGGATCGTCCATAAGAGGTCCTATACAAAAGCGGTCTAAAGAATATCTATTAACGAAGATTGAAAAAAAACCGAACCTAAACAAAATCAATAAGAAAATAAGCAAGGGAGACAAGTAGAACAGAACTAATGTAGAAATGTTAACACGGATTTTCTCCCTTGCCCATGTCACTTACATTATCTATAGACGTTTTATTCTTTAATTGTTCGTTCTTGAACCTTTTGGAATAAGTGAAAGGTCGATGCACCTGGATTTACACACCCAGGAGCAATTATTTTGCCACTGTCCGTTCCAAGCTGGTGGAAATCCCTAAAGTTCTAGTATTCGTTGTTTGTTAGCGTCGTCCCTTTTATGACAAAATTTTCAAATTCTAAAAAAGCTCAGTACATTTGTGAATAAAGTTATGCAACACTTCGCCAGACGTTAAATATACAAAACACACGCACTAAGACACCTTCAAGTTTACACGTGGTTACTTCCTCTAGTAGACAAACCTGTTTATAATTTTTTTTTTTATTTTTTATTTTTTTTTTATAGATTTAATGCCGTGTCAACACAATTTGATGCCATTTTTCGGCGTCCAGCGCACCTAACCTAGCTTTCCTGTACCATTGTCTATAACCAGTACTCACCTACCCTTCCACAAGGCCGGAAACTTCTCCATGTTATCTAATCAATGGAGGAAAATCGACATTATTGTCAATTTTTCACAAACTCCTCACAGCGGTTACGTCACGCGTTGCTACTTTAACCACTGCCTTCACATGAATCACGTGACGCAAGTAGTACCATGTGACTAATGTTTTAAATTTAAACTGCAATAACGGTAAGCCTAAAATGTGTTAGGCGGAATGTAGCGAAAAATGACATTGAATGATAAAAAAATTGGTTGATTTACAAGTACTGACAAAGAAATAAGATAAATTAAATAGAAATATATCATCATGTACCAAAACTGTTTAATTCATGAATAAATTACAACGGAAAGTGAGCAAGGTCGGGACTGAGCTGCGTTGTCCACCCAATAGGGTCCTTAGTCCACCTCACGCTACTTACATGATGCTTTTGTTGAGTAATCTTCAGTATTTATGATTAAACTTTATGTATATGATACTGAATGATATATCATTTATACATTAAATGACTAAAATAAGTGCAATTATCCATTTAATATTTACTTTGCGTAACATTTTGTTATTTGTGCAATTTTACGCACTTTAGGTAACCGGTGTCAGGGTAAAATTAGTCTTGGTTTTTTTACAAGTTATTTATCAAACTCCTCACAGTGCTTACGTCACGTTTTGCTACTTAATTATTGATTTGATAAAGGGAGATAACCGCTGCGGGGAGTTTGAATTTTTCATGGAAGGGTTTAACCTCCCCGGGTGGGATTCGAACCCGCACCCCTTCGGGCACGAGATTCCAAATCCCAGCGCGCTACGTTTATAAATATCTATTATATTTAAATCATATAACATGACGCTTTGTATGATATAAATTTCCAGAGTACATTTCATATGATTAAAAGAAATTACATGTGTATTTATGAATAAAATATCTTAATTAAAACATAATTAATGAGTTATTAAGCTTACCTTAGTGTTCGTATTAAATCCATAACTACAATCATAATATAGACCTAATCCGGAATTCAAATTTATGGGTTTTTTCGTCCGTGCACAGGCGGTACAAACAAAGTTTTCTACTCAGTCTCATTATTGCTAAATAGCACGAACTATGGATTAAATCCTATTGTTCTTTTTACACGTGTTTTCATTGTAACGGTGAAAGTTTGTTTGTACCGGAGGGGAAACCCCAAATATTTGAATTCCGGATATAGTCTATTTAAGTCACTGACCAGTTCAACTAGAAGCCACGAAAAACCCGTGATCCACGCACGATGTACTTAGTGTAACAAGAAAGACAACTCTAGAAATTAAGCAACTTGATTTTGACCGGAACAGTGTACGAGTTAGTTCCCTTGAGTAAGCGGATCCAAAATGGCTGCCAGTCGAGTTAGTGGTAAAGGTCCGGGGGAAAAAGATGCAGAAAATGCCGGAATTGATGTATCTTCTGATAGTGAAAGCGAACCGGAACCTGCAAAAATTTTTCATAGACGTATATCAACGAACAAAGACATACGAACATCGGTAAATATATTGGATTAAGCCGTGACATATGCGTGAAAATATGGAACGCGAGTGAAAAGTGTGTTGGCGTTATCTAAATGGATTGTTATTTTGTGCCGATTTATAATTTCATTGTTCTTTTTGCATCATCTTATTGCATTTTAGTAGTGCTTATGAAATTATGTATTTATTGTTATATTTAATGTTTTTCTCTTTGCTTTACCTGCATTTTCTATCTTTTTTTGCAAATTTTGGCAAGTGGGTGACACTTTCAAGACTTTGTGAAGTTTGTCTCTGACGGAACGTATCTAGTTTAGCGTACTCCGGAAGTAAATATAAATATGCGTGTGCAGCCTGCTGTTACTTTGAGCTGTCGCGCAAATTTTAGTGTCAGTAATTTTTTTCTGTTATTATGGGGACTGCAGCCCCCCAAACCCCTGCTGGATTATTAAAATGAACAAAAAAAGCATTTAAAAATAGTTATTAAAAATTAATTAATAAAAATATGAATTATTGTAATCTTTTCATCATTATTGATTTCTGTATTGATTTTACCAGTATACCTTTTTTATTTATTTTCCTTACTTAATTGTTAGTGTATTTGCGATGTCATGATCATGGATCATTTTTCTTTTAAACATTCTTTCACTTCATCTCTGCACTCTCTTCACAACATACTATACTAACATATCTAACCAATTGCACCATTCTTTTATTCCCCGGTACTAAACTGGGTTTGTATATTACTCTTTATTTATTTTATCTTTACTAACATCCTCATGCACAACCCTGTCTGTAACCCTCGATTGTGTGGTAGACAGTATCAATGAGATAGATTGATAAAAACTGCATCGTTAAAAACAAAAAGGCAATCAACATTTGCAAACAGTGCAACGTCTGAGCATGCACAATAGCTTAAGAATGCAGTAAGCATCTGGGGTCTGTTTAACTAGATTCTATCCGTCTCTGACAGTGACAGGACCCTTGCTAGTTTTGTCTGGTTGGTTGGTAATGTAAGAAATATCACCATTCACATAAATACATAACATTAATCAATAATTTACCTGTTTACAACAAAATTTACTTTTTTTTTACTTTAAAACAAGGTGACTGAGCACTGGTAGGATTTTTTCTAAGTATGCCGTGTTTTGTTTATGGTGCTTCACGCCTATTTTATTCAACATCTGGGTTCTTTGGATGGTTGTTTTTTGGAAACGAAAGTTGGCAAACACAAAGATGCTTTTACCCTAGGAACTTTACCAAATCAAATTTGATATTAAAGTGACCGAGCATAGGTAACGTCTCTCTATTTATAAAATAAATAATGACTACAGTTACACCAGTAGTGCATCCCATATGATTGAGGAACTTAATTGGCAAACTTTTTAACATAAGGAAACATTAGTACTGTAACATTTCTTTACCAATTCCAAAAAAAATCCTTGTACGTTGAGAGTGGTTGCCATCTTACTCGAAACCTTCACTACCTAAATGCTGATAAATACCTAACTCCAGTCAAGGTTTTGCCAAGATCGAACCACATCATCAAGTTCCTGCCTTACTCTACATCTACTGACAGCTATAAATACAGCTTTTTCCCACATAGTATCCCTCTATGGAATTCTCTACCAGCTACAGTTGCTGAGGCTCACTCTTTAGCATCCTTTAAGAGTGAGCTTTCCAACTTGACATTCTAAGGGGATCTCTTCTCAGTTATGAATTAGCCTCTATGTGAAGGACTTGAGCTATATCGGAGGGGCTTCGCGCCCTGGCACCACTTGGAAGACGAATTGGTCTAGTCTGGATGGAGGTGACAAGTAACTGAGAACCTCTTTTCTGCTTCTGTCATTTATCTGTTTAGGCACTAATTTTTGCCCTATCTATTTTGTTACTTTTACTGTAACTTTTTCATATGTAACTAAAAACTTTTACATTCTCTTTTCTTTGCGCACCATCAAAGAAATGTCAAGTCTGACAGTTTGATGAAAATATGTAGATGTAGATGTACCTAATACCATTCTCAAGCATTCAAAATCATGTTTAAAATATTGTTGTGGGTTGAAACTGTATGCACTTGCTCCCAGGGGTTGCGAAAACGCCGGACCGCCGGTCATGTCCGGCAAAAATTCGTTTCGGTCCGGCAGTTTGATCGAGCCGTCGGTCCGGCCGACCGGCGTTTTTTCTCACGACATTTTTACATTTTTCGCCGATAATTCGTACCATACTTTGGTTCGAGATCATACCAAGCCCAATCAGAGTGAACCAGAATATTCCTAAAAACGGCAAAAATCGCATTAAAAGTTTTTAAATGCGAGAAAATATCGCACCACTTTTCTAGACGCTTTTGGGCGTCTAAAATTATCAATAAAATCGTGACACTGTTTGAAAAAAAGTTTGAAATCGGCGAAAAAGAGTTAAACAAATTTTCATAGTATACTAAAATTAAATTCCCTAATTGATCGTCGATTGTTAATCAAGATATGAGTTGTGAAAAATAAGACCGCCCACGGCGATTACATGCTAATTACATGTCAATTAATTTAATTATCGGTCACACGCTGGGAGATTAACTCGCCGACAAAGGATGTCATAAATTCGATTTGGAGTCGCCAAGTTATGTTTACACGCGTGACTACGTTCGCATATGCCTAAGTTACCTATATTCGTCCGAGAGAATTACGTTATTAGCGCAACGAGCAAGTCATTTTATTTTAAGACGCTCGGCGATGTTGGGGGATTTATTTTAACGGCGTGTCCGCGGAAACAAGTTAAAATTACACTTAATGTCGTATCATGTAGCATCTTTTGTTAAATTAGGATGAAAGCATAAAAACAATAAGCCTTTCAATCAAGATGGAAGTTAGATATGAAATTGATAAGCAAAGTTGAATGACTCTGAACTGCAATAAAAATTATATCTATTAAAACATTGATGATTATTGGTTAAATATTTAACATTAGATTACGTAAATTGGCAGTATTTGTCAATTCATGTACAACTACATACTTTTGTCGGCGAGTTAATCTCCCAGCGTGTGACCGACAATTAAGTTTAATTGACATGTAATTAGCTTGTAATCGCCGTGGGGGGTCTTATTTTTCACAACTCATATCTGAATTAACATCGACGATCAATTAGGGAATTTAATTTTAGTATACTATGAAAATTTGTTTAACTCTTTTCGCCGATTTCAAACTCTTTTGTCAAACAGTTTCACGATTTTATTGATAATTTTAGACGCCAAATAGCGTCTAGAAAAGTGGTGCGATATTTTCTCGCATTTAAGAACTTTTAATTCGATTTTTGCCGTTTTAGTGCGGGAAATCGCGGAAATCGCGTCCTAGGAATATTCCTGTTAAATTTGTAATCCGGATTAGTAAAATTGGTATGTTACATCATGTAGAATCACAAACGGGGTATATTATTGGTTAAAGGGTTAAAATCTTTTTATAGATATGATTTGAGAAATTTTGAATTTTGATGCCACAATGAAAATTCTCGGTTTTTTTTTTGGCCAATCGGAGAATTTCTTCCACTGTAATCAGAAAAAACTTATAATTTACTTGTGAATGGGAGAAAATCTCTCACTGAAAATATGACCTAGGAATATCCCTGATGTTTGCTGTCGGACAGTAGTTAAAGAAAAAATTGTTGTTGTTTTTTTTCGGACTGGCAGAACTGTTTCCGGACTGGCAATTTTTAGTAAATGCCAGACCGGATGACTGGCAGTTTTTTATCACTTTCGCAACCCCTGTGCTCCCCTCGGCACTCTAACAAAAAAAGTAACATGAATTCACTTGTGGTAGTTCCATTTTTCATGCACCATCACTATTACTGAATTATATAAACTACATGTAAAGTGAATATTTCAGAGAATGTGCAAATGCCTGATTGCCCATAAACATTGAGTCTTGTTTTTTTTTGCTTGTACAATCTGATTTAAACCCCATCAAAAAATTTCCGCTGGCCTACTCGCTAATTTAGATCTGGCCTTTTTCAAACGAGGGTCACGTTCAGGTGACCTTTTCTCATCATAATATTAATGACGAAATTGTTATGATACGTAACTTGTTTACATCGTCTATGTCACGCAATTTGAAATGAGCCGTCCAATCGCAGACTGTGAATAATACTGCTGTTAAATTAGCTTGCAAACCTTTGTCTAAAAATTGAAATTACGAAATCAAAATGTTATTAATAGTGTTTCGTCTAGATGAAAGCTACGCACTGTTTAGTCGACATAAAGGTCATCTCGATGTGACTATGAGATAGTAGAGATCCTGTACAACCATACTCTACAGGATATCTGTTTACGGAGATTGTTTGCTTGTAATACAAGCCTTGGTAAAAAATGCTGACTGCAGGTGTATTGATTATATTGCTGATTTTATGTCAAAATGTTTCAAACACTTGTACAATTATTTTGCTTTAATGGAGGAAATCATTTTGAAAGTTTTATACATATTTCATCATTATTTACTCAGTCTATAAAATTTACAATTGTCCCAGATATCCACTCTTCAAGTGAGACAACCAAAATTTTTACTTGGATAATAAACTTATTACAAAAACAGCATAGCCAGAGCAACTATTAGAGCTCTTTTAGACCGTTATCATAGCTAGTGTTTAATAAAAATATTATTGAGATAAGTTTAATATTGTCATACACTCTTTGACAGTTTTAAGCTTATCTCAATAATATTTTGATTTTATTGAGTTCAAAAACTAAAACATATTGATACAAATTACAATTTGTCCCTAAAATGTATACCACTGTCTAATGTATTTAGTGAAACTGACTTATAAATTAATATAGTATAATATGTAGTAATTGTTTTTCAAAAACTTTGAAGGTCCAAAATTGAGAGATCATGGCCTTAGCCCACTGCCCTGAAGCTTGGAACATGTGGAATTGAGTTTGACTATTAAAAATTGCTTTTTTCATTTAGTCAGACTGGTTGATAATTTTGCCTTTTACTACATAACCTAATTGGGCTTGTGATCAAGAAAATTACTGGCAATGTATAACAGAAAAAAGTTCAAAAAACAGAGCATTGGCCCCTTCTCAAATAATAAAAAAGCCTTGTTTTTTCTGTATATTTTATACATGATAATATTATATGAAACTGATAATTCATGTTATACTTTATATATATATCCGAACATTTATTTAACATAACCAAGTAACTATGTGAAAATTACAGTAATTGTTACTAATCATTGTGTCATTATCACTATTTAGGATATAAAATAATTATATGGCTCATGGTTAGTTTTTATATGGCTTGTGATGAATGGTGACTATATTTACATAATTGATGTATTAATTTCTTTAGTTTCTATAGCTTGAACTAACTGACATGAGACTAGAAATACTATCTAGGAATATTACTTGTATTTACATCAAATTGGTTGAATGAGCCTGTCATTGTTTGACTTCCATTGTGTTTTGTATCACAGTATTAGACCAGGGTGCCTACAGTCTTGAACAAAAAGCCCTAAAATTTGATGGCTGTTCCTGAAAGCCCCTTAATTGCACTGTCTGGCTCTAAATTACTATTTTGAAAGCCTTTAATTAAGATGGAAAATAATCAAGTCTATTAATTATCAAAGTCTAAATGATTTACAGTATGGCAATTGAGCCCATCATCAAGGCTATTATTAATGTGGCACATTTTAATGTAACTTTAGTATGAAAATTTGGTAGCATTTCGAATTTAAGTTTTTCTCAAAATTAAGGTTTTCTTACCAGTGTTTACTGGGGTCCAAAAGTTTCTTAACACATGTATTTTTTTTTTCGATTATACTTAGATATACTTAACATGTTGTTAGTTTCACAAGTTAACTAATATACATTTAAACACGAGTCTTCAATTATGACCTTTCATAGTATCTCCTTTTTGGCAAAATTTAGTTTTTAATGTAAAATGACTTTTACTGCATACTTATTAAATTCTCTAAAAATGACAAGATTTCAAAAAAAATATGAAAACATCAAATGTGTAAAGAAACTTATGGACCCCAGTGTATATATCTAAATCTAAATTCTAATGCTTGGAGTAAAAAAGAGTTATCAAACTTATCAGAAACTGTAACAGTCAAAAGTTTACCTATTCAATCTTAATATATATTAACATCAATTTGTTCATGGCTGATTAAACTTATATTAATGTTCAGCTTCAACAATTTTATGTGATAATTTTATGGTTATACTTTTCATGAGATGTAAATAATATATTTGAACAGGGTTCAACATTATCAGTGCCCCGGGATTTCGAGGATCCTGAAAACTTAAGAGATATCCTAGTGATTCTCATCAAGGGATTCTGTCAGGATCCCTGAAAATTGTTTTGAGTTGTTTATTACAATTAGTGACTGCAAATCTGTATTAATTTTTATCTTTTATACACGGCTCAAATTTATGCTCGCATACTCACAAAATGCATTTTGAAACTTGCGTGTAACTTTTATTTTAACTAGTTGAAATTGATTGAAGGTACATTATTTTATTGTCAAACAGTTTGAAACCAAACCGGCAGTGCGTCGGTGGTGGGACGTGAGGAAAGGGTGAAAATGTCAAATAAAAACCTAATATGAGACAAGATATGACGATATTTCACTCAGCAACGTCAACTGAACGAAAGTCTCTGATATGATTATCTAAAGTAAAAATATAGTTCTGAGTTGCTTTTATATTTATGATGGTTACGCTATTGAAATTTGGAGAAACAAATGCAAGCTTTTTTATTCATTTTGCGACTTAAAGTAAAATCTACTCGCAAAAGTTTGCAAGTCCAAGATTTTGTTAAATATAAGCCCTGCTTTTATATAACATAATAAATCGGGCTTGTGCTCAGTGTGATGCTTAACTCAGATTGGTAATGGGGTTGGTAGCGCACAGAGATTTCAAATTTAGTGTCTCAAGAGGGTATGGGTTCGAATCCCACCCGAGGAGGTTATACCCTTCCATGAAAATTTTACAATTATGTCAATTTTCCTCCATTTATAAGGTATATTGAGAAGTTTCCAGCCTTGTGGAAGGGTAGGTGAGTACTGGTTATAGACAAGGGTCCAGGAAAGCAAGGTTAGGTGCACTGGATGCCGTAAAATAACCAAACTGTGAAGACACGGCATAAAAACCAATATAAATTAAAAAAATATGATAGAAATATATACTTAAGTATTTAAACTAGTGGGATTAATACGGGTTGAATAAATAGATAAATGAAGGCGATGTCTGATTTTATGTTAATGCCTTGGTTAGTCTTGTATCTTAAGTTGTGTAGTAGTAAAATAATGTTATACATGTATTATCTCACTGGTACCAAATGTAGGAAAATAAACACTGACTGTATTTATTAATTTCAGGCCTGCACAAAGCAAGGATTTCTACACAAACAGAGTAATTTCCAGGTTAGTAGATTTTAATATTTAATGAAGCTGAGCAGTGGATGGCATTGGAAACATTATAGATTGCATGAGTATAGTTTAGACAGTGGAATGAAAATTGGTTGCATAGACGGATCGAGAATTTCTAGTTAGGAGGGGGGACGGAAAAATCTAGTTAGGAAGGGGGATGAACAAGCCAACTAGGGCCCCTGATGGGTCCTATGCAAAGCCTTGACCAGGGGGGTGGGGGGTTGGTGACAGCCCCAGAAGCTCTTGGGTTTTGATCATTTCTATGGGATTCAGGCACATTTCCATACCCTCAATTATCCTATCCCAGAGTGTACAATAAAAAGCATCTACATATCTCGTAATTTTCTAACAGCCCTTCGATCAAATTAAAATCTTACAAAAAATGAAAAGGAATTGTTTTTGAGTTATTGTACATTATGTCATTCTGTTAATGTACTCCCAGTCTCATAACTTACTGCATGCAAAGCGTTTAAATTAGGGGAGGAGGTCAGCCCCCCCCCCCCTGGATCTGCCTATGGGTTGTGATAGAGAGGAGAGAGAGACAGAGGACAAAGTATGACATTCTGTTACTCTGTTCTAAGTTATTACTATGTATTGGTTATAAAATGTAGGTCACCACTATAACTTATAGGAGATGTTTGGTATTGGGTGCTTGGAGACTTTAAGCTACTTGTACAATGATAATCTAGTGCCCCCACATTATTGTTTATACAGAACTAATTTTGTTTTTCTCCTGTAAATTTGGAAAATGGAAGTTTCACTGATTTTCTATTGTCTTTGATGTAGTAGAGTTGTGTGAAATTATTGATGAATTATAAGGCTACATAGATGTCATCTTTGTCCTATGAATTTCTATTTCAAGATTATCGGGTAATTTGTCCCTTTGCACTTTTGTTAGCTATGCCCATGATCATTCATAAGGAAGCATATTTGACAGAAGACCAAAATTGAATGCTTGCAATAAGCCTATTTTACATTTTTAGAGGCTGATACGGTTGGCCTTCTTTACTTTTGGTTTGAACGGAGGTATGGGTTCCATGGTGTGGTTTGTATTTTAGTTTCCTGGAATTAGAAATGAACTGACTCAATATCATAATAAATTTATTAAGCATATGCTTTCATTTATATCCATGACTTCCTACCCGAATCTGGCCTTTAAAAGTAGGTTGCTGTATATCATTAAACACTGAAGAGCACCTAATACTGTAATAGACATGGTGAATTTACAGTGAGACAGTGTTTGACTTTGTTATACCCTATTTTGTGGACATTGGTTTTATAATTTGATGTGTATTGACCAGGGACCAGGAAATCGCCGGTTTTTCGGTTTTCGGACCGATTTTTTCATTTTGGACCGATTTAGATTTCAAAATCCGTAAAAAAATCGGTCCGGGAAAAACTCGCAAAATTTGACCTCAAACCTTTAATTTTCATAATTTTCAAGAAAACGTATTGATAAAATGTTATCTTACATCGATCAGTTGAATAAACCCACTTGTTTATTGCAGTAATATCCTGCTTAATTGTCCACACGTTATATCAAGGACCCTGTATATGTATCCATGGTTACATGTATCATCGGGGGTTGACGCGGTGATATTTTTTTAAGATCGAGCACAGCAAGTTACTCTTGATTTGCACTCGATTAATTTGTAGAACAGCAGAAGAATATGTTCTTACTTAATCGTGTCCATCGAACCGATTACGTTTTTCAATCGGTCTGTTTGAAACCTGTAAACTTGTAAAAAACAATAATGTTTTATAAAGAATGTTTTATGAATAATTAAAGAAAACAATTTAATTGCTTTTGTTGTCAATTGCTGATTGATGTTTCCGTTTTATCTTTAATTTGTTTGACTTGATCCTTGATTTATTTTTACGTCTTAAATTGAGGTGTGAATAATAAGAAATTCTCTTAGGACATGTAGCTACGCAAATTCTTATTAATCGAAGGTACAGTTGTTGATGATCAAAATTCAACCTCATTTCTCTCTCCTTGGATGAACAAAGGATAAAGGAAACTATAAAATTCCAAATTCAACGAAAATAATTTTCAAAACGAACAGTTTTGTCATTAATTTATCTATTAATAGGTGTACTATGCACGATTTGATAATCTTTTGTGTTGAACGAAACCGCTTGAACCATTGTGATGAGATGTGATACATTTTCGAGACCCACGCTAAATCGTCACTTCGTATGAGAAACGTTTTAATCTACGTGTGTAATTAAAAAAGCTTATCATTATTTTACGTTTGCAAACGATGCTTAAAAATGCGAGACATTTACTTTGGACCCGTTGTTTGCGCATGCGCAGTTAAAATAATTTCCCCTCACGACGGAGTTTTCCAACAACATTAGAACTAGATGAAACAGCCTTTTTCAAGTTCTGTTTATTGAACTGAACGACGATTGCGGGGAGTAATTTCGGAAAACACGTTTTAATGCTAGATAGAAGATAAGTTTTGTAAAAATTTAAACAAACAATGCCAATGTATCGTATGCCTTCCTAATAAAAGGGAGCAAAAAATAAGTACTAACATGGTCGTGAATAAAGTACAGTAAACGGTCGGGTCCGTACGGTACACGTTAAAACCCGTATCCGGTACTCGGACGGCTTTGGACCGATTGACTTCGGCGAATTTCCTGGTCCCTGGACTATTGACTGATTGAGGGGTCATAGATTCACTTTCCTGATGGGTCATACTTTCTTGAAACTTGGTCATGAAATAATTTCTACGGCCATCACAGGATCATTGTGTAGGTTGACTGACCACCTTAATCTGACCTTTACAATGTGTAAGCCATTGCATTAAACTCAACCAAAGAAAGAATCACATGAAATTGACTTTCCAATAAATGATTGCAGTTCTAATGACTGCTAACTATGTAACCGGATGTAACGGTTAACTGTTATACCGGTTAATATTGCAATACAAATTCTAACGTTTTTTAACCAGTACGTTTTTTACTGGTTTTTGTAGTAATGTGTTGTACTGTTTGCTATTATCATAACCTGAAAGTTAAATGTTTAAATAAATGTTGAAATGTATTGGATACTTGAAATAATCTTACTGTGCTTTAAAAGGATAAACATATAGTCATTTGAGTGAAAAAATATCTTCAAAAGTCTGCTTCATAATATGCATGTTTCTAACATATAGACCATTTTACACAAGTAATTCAAACATTTGAATAAGAGATCATTTGAAAGTACACATATGCATGTTATGCTGATGCAATCAGGATGAAGCACATGCATTTAATTCATGCTTCGCATGTATAAGCAAAAAAGGTATGTTTTGCAATATGGGTTTTGCATATTGCAATGTATTGCAAAACAGGTTTTGCATATTGCAATGTATTCAATATATTACAATATGGGTTTTACCGTATTGTTACAGCCTTATTGCTAACTAGGATTTGACCATGTTGTGCATAGTAATGTACATTTATACCTTAGGGATATACAGAAGAGTTCAAGTCTTACTACATTTTCATAATACTGTATCTATAATATCATTAATGTATGTAAATGACTTGTTAGTGCCGATACTGCCTTAATATAAGTCATTAATTGATATGAACAGAAATAGGGAGAAATTGTACCAATTATTTCTAATTCTGTAGGGAAAAAATCATTAATATTTGATTGGTTGTTCTATGTGTGTTAGGAGACGTATTGTTTTCATCAATTTCTACATTTAAAACTGTCCTATATGGAATAAAAATTGTAAACAAGATACATTAGTTTTATGGCTAAGCTTTTATTTTTTATTTTATTTTATTTACTGGGTTAAAAGCTGTGTCAACACAAGTTAGATCATTTTACAGCGTCCAGTGTACCTAACCTAGCTTTCTGGACCCTTGTCTATAACCAGTACTTGCCTACCACAAGGCCGGTAACTTCTCCATATTATCTATGCAATGGAGGAAAATTGACATTATAGTCAAATTTTCATGCAAGAGTATCACCTCCCTGGGTGGGATTCGAACCTGTACACCCTTGAGGACATGAGATTCCAAATCTGGCGCTACCAACTGTGCCATCAACCCGGGTTTTTATGGCTTAGTATTGGCGAGTTGTGTCATGTATCGTATTAGATATTTTTTAAAGCCACTGTATGAGGATGTATTCATTAACATGTGATTTCGAAACGGTTCTAATACTGTGATACCATCATATCTTATATCGAGTTCTGAAAATAGATTTCGGACCCTGAATCAAACGTTGGTATATCATGATATTTGGACTCCAGTTGACATGCCTAGTACTGACATAGAACTTTCATATCATGCAAACTCATTTTCCTATTTTACAATATTTGATTGGTATATGAAAATTTTGCCTGGAGAATATTGTATAACTGTGATTATAGTTTTACTAGCTCCGTGTGTCTATATGCGACTATGTGACAAAAGTCAATATGATGTAGTTTGGGTTTATTTATAATTTATAAGTGTTGTGTCATATTTTGTATTTCTGATATTTTAGAAAAAAGGTCACATATTTAGGTTTTCACTCTTAATGCATGGCTTTTGTATTGGTGAACAATTTATAGTGGGTTGTTCTTGCTGTCAGAACAGAGGCAGGAATAAAATTATTAAGAGAAAAGGGACAGTTAGGGAGAAAAATGGGCAGGAAGGGGGGGAATGGGGCACTCGTCTGGAACTGAGAAAAGTTCAAGGCAAAAGAAATGGACTAGGCCCAACAGAAGGTTGTTAATTTGAAGTATTATCCAATTTAATTAACCTATCACACATGATTATAATTTCATGACAAATAAAACCTCTGAAGAGTATCAATAATTGGTATGAAAGCGGTCTGGAAAAATCAACGAAGCAAGTCCATGATGGACCCTACCTCACAGTCACTACATATGCAATGTATAATTTCATTGTGTATACACTCTCTTAATCTAGTTTACTGACTATAAACTAGGGTAGGTGGCACAGTTGGAAGCGTGCTAGGATCTGGAATCTCGTTTCTCGAAGGGGGGTGCGGGGTCGAATCCCACAGGGAGGTTTTTTACAGGCCTCTTTATTTTTTAAATTCTTTAAAAGTATGCAGTTTATTCAATCTGGAGTTTACCAAACGCTTTTATTTCCCTGTTAATTATCAATATTAACGATTTTCATAAAAATTCCCTATACATGTATGTTCTATATAAAGTAAGGTTCCTGGACCCTATTCAAAAACTAGAAGTCTCTGAAATGAAGACTAAAAGCCTTGGTTTGAAAATAGAAATGTTGCTTTTATTTTACAGAGATGGAAAAGAAGATTTTTCAAGTTGAAAGGAAGAAAACTTTACTATGCAAAAGATACAAAGGTAAATTTCAATTATTGATTAGGCCACAACAAGTTGATCATATGTTCTATGGATTCGCTCGCACCTTAATTTTGACACTTTTTTACAAATAAAAATATTTTTATTGCCTCGCTCACTCATAAAAATGTGGTCAACCTGCTATATAGAGCAACTGAATTAAGATTTTTCTTATTTTTTTTCTTCGCTCGCTCGCCCCATTTTTTCAAAGAAAAATCTGTAGAACACATGATCAACTTGTTGTGGCCTTACAATACACTGGGTTCATATAGATCTGGAAAAAATCATGGAGTTTTGATACTAGGGGATTTACAGGGTTAATACAAACTGGAAAAATCAGGGAAAATGAGATTTTTCTGGAAAAATCATGAAATTTTGATTTTAGGGCAAATATCATGGCAAAGTCATGGGAAATTATGAAGCATCATGCAAAAAGTTTAATGTGTCGTGGAAAAAACTATTTTATACATGTCTATTTTGATTTCAACTCATAAAAATGAATGAAAAGCATGAGCATCAGGTGTATACATGTTGCCGATGTCAAAATTCAGACACATAAATGTTAGTGCTAAAACGCATCACAGCTGTATCAGGACCATTTTTACTTGTATATGAAACCATTTTATATGCATTTTTAATTTTCAACTATCAGATGTTATTTTAGGATTACATTTTTTATTACATGTATGATGATTTTATGTTAATATATATTTTTATACACAAATAAATCTATCTATCTATCTATTGTATATATTTTCAGTCGTCAATATTTGATGAGATAGAACTAACAGATCTCAGTGTGGCAGAATGTAGTACCAAGAATATAAATCATAGTTTCCAGGTTAGTACGCCATGTTTGTCTTCAATATGTATTTTTAGCAATTAGGGACTTTAGTCAGTTATCTTTCCTTGATAAAATCTGAAGCAATCCAATTGGTAAGTAGGTTCTTACAGTTGAAATCCTCAGATTTTATCATTGAATTTCTTTATATGGATAACAAAATATTTCATCTAAAATCTTTCTTGTTGATTAAGATATTAACAGAAGGGATGCAATTTAGATAGTTCTTAACCCTAACAATACTTAGCTTGATTTTAAAAGAAATTAAAAGATTCACAAAATAGTTAATTAAGATTAATTTTGGCAAATTGTCATTGAAAGGTAAGGGTAAAATCCAAGTAATCCAACTAGTTGGACCTACCTATTAGAGGAGTATACAAGGGAAAATAACTAAGGTCCTTTATTAGAAATTGTCTTAAATGACACTACACCCAACTACCCTCCTTTTATTATTTGACAAGAAATAATTGATAGTTGACTAAAAAGGTAATCTGATTAAAACCTGATCTAAAATTCTCCACTTGCCTACTTGCTTATGTAAGATCTGGCTATTTAGTTACAAGGGTCTCATTCAGGTGACCTTTGCTCATTATAATAATCACGAGGCAATCATTATATTTAGTTATTTGTTTACATTGTCTTTGTCACACAATATGAAAAGAGCCGTCCAATCATAGCCTGTGAGTTACCCTGCATTCAAATTAGCTAGCAAACCTTGGTCTAAAAATAGAAATAATGAATTCAAGATGCTATTAATAATGTTTGCTCTAGATGAAAGCTATGCATTGATTGGAGGACACAATGGTCTTCTGGACGTGATCAACATGTCCTTGTCTTAATTGCAATACTGTATGTTTGCAGCTTTAAAAGTCAGATTTGTCTATGGACAAGTATGTTGGTAATATTAACGTGTCCACTTACATAAATGTACTAGTCTGACAAGTTGGGCATAGGATATTCCACATAAAAGCGAAAGATGTTGTATGACATGACTGATAAAAATTTGTTTTGAGTTTGACACACAAGGTGCTGAGTTATCCAGAGACATTGTCATGCAAAAAAGTGATAAAGAGCTGCATAAATTTTGCAGTATGCCATCATAATTCATTATTTGTGCCCAATGCCATTTTTTACATTTTTACAAGTTGGCAGTTACATGTACATATGATCATATATTCATAAATTATACTTCAATATGTAAATTCTACCATTTTACTGTTTGCAATTTCTATCCACCATACTTTATTTAACTCTGAACTATAATGCTGTCGTTCATAAATTCTACCTTCTCTATCTATTGGCAGTTTGAATCCATCATTCTTTATTTAACTCTTTATTACACTGCTACAGCGTGTAAATTTTACTTTACCTCTTGGCAGTTTCTATCCACCATACTTAATTTAACTGTACTACAGTGTAGAAATTCTACCTATTTTATCTGTTGGCCCTTTCTATCCACCATACTTTATTTAACTCAACACTACAATGCTATACAGTTTATAAATTCTACATATTCTAGTTATTGGCCCTTTCTATCCACCATACTTTATTTAACTCAACACTACAATGCTACAGTGTATAAATTCTACCTATTTTACTTGTTGGCCATTTCTATCCACCATACTTTATTTAACTCTATACTACAATGCTATACAGTTTATAAATTCTACATATTCTAGTTGTTGGCCCATTCTATCCACCATACTTTATTTAACTCAACACTACAATGCTACAGTGTATAAATTCTACCTATTTTACTTGTTGGCCATTTCTATCCACCATACTTTATTTAACTCTATACTACAATGCTATACAGTTTATAAATTCTACATATTCTAGTTGTTGGCCCTTTATATCCACCATACTTTATTTAACTCTATACTACGATGCTATACAGTTTATAAATTCTACCTATTCTACTTGATGGCTGTTTCTATTCACCATACTTTATTTAACTCTATGCAACAGAATAAAAATTCTACCATTTTACCTCTTGGCAGTTAGTGTCCACCATACTTTATTCAACTCTACACTAAAGTGCTACAGTTTATAAATTCTACCTATTCTATTTGTTTGCCGTTTCTATCCACCATACTTTATTTAACTCTATTCTACAAAACTACAGTATATAAATTCTACCATTTTACCTATTGGCAGTTAGTGTCCACCATACTTTATTCAACTCTACACTAATGTGCTACAGTTTATAAATTCTACATATTCTAGTTGTTGGCCATTTATACCCACCATACTTTATTTAACTCTATACTACAATGCTATACAGTTTATAAATTCTACCTATTCTAGTTGTTGGCCCTTTATATCCACCATACTTTATTTAACTCTATACTACAATGCTACAGTTTATAAATTCTACATATTCTAGTTGTTGGCCCTTTATATCCACCATACTTTATTTAACTCTATACTACAATGCTACAGTTTATAAATTCTACATATTCTAGTTGCTGGCCCTTTATATCCACCATACTTTATTTAACTCTATACTACAATGCTACAGTTTATAAATTCTACATATTCTAGTTGTTGGCCCTTTATATCCACCATACTTTATTTAACTCTATACTACAATGCTATACAGTTTATAAATTCTACATATTCTAGTTGTTGGCCCTTTATATCCACCATACTTTATTTAACTCTATACTACAATGCTATACAGTTTATAAATTCTACATATTCTAGTTGTTGGCCCTTTATATCCACCATACTTTATTTAACTCTATACTACAATGCTATACAGTTTATAAATTCTACATATTCTAGTTGTTGGCCCTTTATATCCACCATACTTTATTTAACTCTATACTACAATGCTATACAGTTTATAAATTCTACATATTCTAGTTGTTGGCCCTTTATATCCACCATACTTTATTTAACTCTATACTACAATGCTACAGTTTATAAATTCTACATATTCTAGTTGCTGGCCCTTTATATCCACCATACTTTATTTAACTCTATACTACAATGCTACAGTTTATAAATTCTACATATTCTAGTTGTTGACCCTTTATATCCACCATACTTTATTTAACTCTATACTACAATGCTACAGTTTATAAATTCTACATATTCTAGTTGCTGGCCCTTTATATCCACCATACTTTATTTAACTCTATACTACAATGCTACAGTTTATAAATTCTACATATTCTAGTTGTTGGCCCTTTATATCCACCATACTTTATTTAACTCTATACTACAATGCTATACAGTTTATAAATTCTACATATTCTAGTTGTTGGCCCTTTATATCCACCATACTTTATTTAACTCTATACTACAATGCTATACAGTTTATAAATTCTACATATTCTAGTTGTTGGCCCTTTATATCCACCATACTTTATTTAACTCTATACTACAATGCTATACAGTTTATAAATTCTACATATTCTAGTTGTTGGCCCTTTATATCCACCATACTTTATTTAACTCTATACTACAATGCTATACAGTTTATAAATTCTACATATTCTAGTTGTTGGCCCTTTATATCCACCATACTTTATTTAACTCTATACTACAATGCTACAGTTTATAAATTCTACATATTCTAGTTGCTGGCCCTTTATATCCACCATACTTTATTTAACTCTATACTACAATGCTACAGTTTATAAATTCTACATATTCTAGTTGTTGACCCTTTATATCCACCATACTTTATTTAACTCTATACTACAATGCTATACAGTTTATAAATTCTACATATTCTAGTTGTTGGCCATATCTACCCACAATACTTTATTTAACTCTATACTACAATGCTACAGTTTATAAATTCTACCTTTTCTAGTTGTTGGCCCTTTCTATCCACCATACTTTATTTAACTCTATACTACAATGCTACAGTTTATAAATTCTACCTATTCTAGTTGTTGGCCCTTTCTATCTACCATACTTAATTTAACTCAACACTACAATGCTATGCAGTTTATAAATTCTACATATTCTAGTTGTTGGCCGTTTCTATCCACCATACTTTATTTAACTCTATACTACAGTGTATAACTTCTACATATTCTAGTTGTTGGCCATTTCTATCCACCATACTTTATTAAACTCTATACTACAGTGTATAAAATCTACCTATCTACCTGTTGGCAGTTTCAGTGTACCATTGATATATGTAGGAAATGTTCAATGTTTGAATTCTACTGCATACTGTATACAGGTCTAGGAGAGTATACAACCATAGGTATCTAAACATATCTATGTTAAAGATGTGTATTTAGAGATACTGTAGCAGAAAACCCTCTGAAAAGATTTTTGTATGATTGATATATCTATGTTTTTGGCACTCGCTATTTATTATATGAAGAGGTTAAGTTTTGGCTTCAAAGTTAGTGTTGGTAGTGCAAAATTGTTAGAAACAACAGTTCTTTGGTTCTATTGTGGGGTTTCCCTTAGAATACGCCTTGTTGTTATACTACTTTAATTGTAGTTTGTTAAAATATATTGCTGGATATTTATGTATGTACATTTTGACTTGGATTCTTTATTGTTAAGTGCTGAATTGTCTAAGAGCTTTTTATGTTTCACAGTTAAACATTGAAGGTATGCTGTGTATCTTTTCATATTTCTGTTGGTTTAAAATTGCATGGAATCAAAACAGTTTTTCAGACATTTCCTTCAGAAAGTTCACCATTTTGAAGTCTGTAATTGTTTATTATTTTTGTCATACTGGTTAATTTTCACTATTGAATAAAAATGTAAGTCCTGTTGAGTAATTTAAGCCACTTTATTTGTTGACTAATATCATGATCAATGGATTATTATTGAAACAAGTTGGAAGTTCACAATTTATAATTACTTCATAACTATTATGAGCTGCTCAGTCTAGCTCAGATGGTCAACTAAGAGAGGGATCTTGGGTTTGATTCCCGGGCGGGGCATTCATTTGTTGGGCATTTTATCTCCTACCAATGATTATTAATCATGTTAAGGGCTGTTGTCAGCCACTGACGATAGTATGTGCCTAGTTTAAAAGCTAAATCCAAATATTTAGACTTTCCAGGAACTGTGATAATGTTAACTGACCGTCTTTATATGACCCATACTATGTGTTGCTACGGTGTTAAACTAAATAAAATTGAAAAAACTTTACTGTCTGACCTATATGTCAAATTAATATTTATCTATCACAAATTTGATAATTTTTGTTTTGATATTTTAAAATTACCTTTAAATGCCACTAATTGAGGTCAGAAAACTAACTCCTTATAATACAAGGAGTTAGTTTTCTGACCTCAATCAGTGGCACTTAAAGATAATATTTTAAGGCAAACTGGCGTAATAGATAATATTTTTTTTTTATACTTTCCATAATCTAATATCATATGAGTTTATGAAAAGTATAAAAAAAAACTTTCTGTGTTTAACTCTGTGTCAACACAATTTAGGTCATTTTACAGCACCCAGCGCACCTAACCTAGCTTTCCTAGACCCTTGTCTATAACCAGTACTCACATACCCTTTCAACAGGCTGGAAACTTCTCCATATTATCTAATCAATGGAGGAAAATTGACATTATTGTCAAATTTTCCTGGAAGGGTATAACCTCCCTGGGTGGGATTCGAACCTGTATCCTCCTGGGAACACTAGATTCCAAATCCAGGCTTGCTACCAACTGCACTATAGAACGGGGTTAGAATAAAAGTCACAAAATGCACTAAAATGATGTATACTATCATCAAGAATGTGTTAACATAAATCACCATGTTGTACAGTTGTATGTAAATTTGCACAAAAAATGTCATTATCAAAGTACTGTGAATTGTTTCTAATTGAGTTTGAAAAGTTGATAATTTTGTTAAAACTTGTGAATGAGGATCTTTCAAGTTTTCATATTTTTTCATGAACTTTGAACTTTCTGATATAAAATTATGTGTCTTTAGACACTGTCTAATGACTGTATGGATGATTTACGATAGATTATTTATGTATCATTGAATCCCTATCATGTTTCTGTTTTTATTTATGACCTACAAGTCTGTATCTCTCTGTATAGTACCCACCAAAAGTTTGGAGACATTTCCACTTACCCACCAAAAGTTGGATAACATTTCACGAATGCACCAAAAGTTTGGAGACATTTTCACTTATTCATTCAAAATTTTGGAGACATTTCCTCTTACCCACCAAAAGTTCAGAGACATTTCCACTTACCTGGCAAAAGTTAAGAGACATTTCCACTTACCCACTAAAACTTTGGAGACATTTCCACTTACCCACTAAAACTTTGGAGACATTTCCACTTACCCACCAAAAATTTGGAGACATTTCCACTTACATACCAAAAGTTCAGAGACATTTCCACTTACCCACTAAAACTTTGGAGACATTTCCACTTACCCACCAAAAATTTGGAGACATTTCCACATACCCACCAAAAGTTTGGAGACATTCCCACTTACCCACCAAAAGTTCGGAGACATTTCCACTTACCCACCAAAAGTTGGAAGACATTTCCACTTACCAACCAAAAGTTCGGAGACATTTCCACTTACCCACCAAAAGTTTGAAGACATTTCCACTTACCCACCAAAAGTTTACCCATTTTCGTTTTATAGGCTTACTAAATAGCTCCTATTGAAAGAATTGATAACAGCTTATTTTGAAATGCTTTTTAGTTATGCTTTATTTTTTGTTATGGCTCTATTCATTGTCGAGACTACATTAATCACTTATAAAGAATGTTATGGAAGATAATTAAATTTATCATGATTTTGAAGCTTTTGGATGTCAGGTGCTGAATGTTACAAATGTTATGCATTCATTAAATTTGTTGTCATTTTTATCTTCAACCATTATAACTCAATAAAAATAATAGTTCTGCAAACAGGGCTTTAAAATAAATTTGATTTGATAAGTTTGCTTAGTCTCCCAAAATTTAGTTTGGCACTGTATATTTAATCTATAGTGAATGATGAAAATTTATTCATATATTTTGTTTAGATTCTAAAATTTATAAACATAAGTATGTTGCAGGATTAAAAATATATGTCATAGGTTAGACGTTAGTGAACTAAACTATGAACCCATTGTTGACTAAAGGTGAACGTTTCTAGGATGGGTGCTAAAGGTTCAAGATTTTGATTTGAGAAAATATGATTTTCCTTTGTATTTAAATGCCTGACTAGCTCAGTCGGTAGCACACAAGTCTACTGATTGAGGGATTGTGGGTTTAATTTCTTGGCAGGGGGGGGGCATACCTTCATATATTGTCATGTCAGTGACTGACAACTGCACAACATGATGAAGAATCAGTGGTAGGAGGGAGAACTGTAGAAATTATTCCATGGCCATGTGCCATGCGAGTATGCCTGGTTCCTTAATCAGGCTTGTGCACTACCTACTAAACTAGGCTTATTTAACATTAACTGTGTCTACAAGCCAGATTTCTCTATTCTCAGTACTTTGTCTGTGTTCAATATTTCTCCAGTAATTCAGTGAGTCATTGAGGCAGTTTAATTGTGATATTGTAGGCTGGCTGAATGACTATGGAACAAAAACTGTCAGAAAATTGATCTTTTAGTCATGACGTTTTTATAGTAGTTAAATATTTTTGTGGCATTTAAAGGAATTTAAGTCAGCTAACATTTGATAGTATTTGTGAATTCTGTGGGTATGGTCCTGCCTGATGGTGATTTCAATGATTAGAGGTTATCATATAAAAATTGCCAATTTAACTGTCCATGTATATGGAAGCAGACTTAAAACCACACTTTTTTAACTTTAACCTTTAAATGCATTAAGCCTGCCTGGCTAGCAATTAGTCTGTAGCACACTAGTCTACTGATCGAGGGGGTCGTATGTTGGATTCCCAGGTGGGGCATACTTTTGTGGAGCTTGGTCATGAAATAATTTTCTACATCCATTCTCCCTCCTACCACTGATTCTAAATCATGTAGAACAGCTGTCAGTCACTGACAAAAGTATGCGCCTAATGGAGATTTAGCCTTTCCAGGAACATTAAGTAGGTGGACTGACCGCCGTGACATAACCTATACAATGTGTTGCTACGGCATTAAACCCAAAACAAAAAAAATTGAATGCATTAAACTTATACTAATAGTTACTTGAATGTTGAAGTTCTAGTAAAATGTTATTTGACTGATTGCTGTAGATTTGTTTACAGTTTCTAGTGAAGAAAGTTATGTGGGTGTTCCAGTACTGATGTCCTAGTATCACTCTTCCTATAACAAATATTTCACTATTGTGATAGCTTACTCACTACAAACCGTTAGTCTTGATTTACTACTGGTAGTTTATTACTAGTTTTGTTTAGTACAGTACCCACCAAAAGTTAGGAGACAAAATAAAATAACTGCAATTCTTGAATGTTAATGATTTTTTTGTAGAATCATTATTTCAATATATTTAAGTATGGTTTGTGATAAAATGAAAACAAAGTTCATGAATGCAACACTTTATTAGATTCAGCATCTGACATAGTAAAGCCTCCAAAACCATGTTTATTGTAATAATTTTCCATAAGATAGTTTTTATGCTACTTTTTTAGTCTCAGTTATAATGATAATGGTCACCAAAAAATAATTAAAAATTACAAAGCATTTCAAAATAAGCAGTTATCAAATTTTAGCTAAAAGCTATTCAATAGGCCTTCAATCTGAAAATGTCTCCAAACTTTTGGTGGGTACTGTATCTCCTAGTATAACCTATAGTGACTAGCTAGCTAAGCATTGAAGTTCTCAGAATTTCTTCCAATATTGGCTGACACTGGCGCTACTAACATTTGCCTGAAGAATTATGTGAACCTGATTCTCTGTGATGGAAAATCTAAGAAGAATTTTCACCAAGTTAATGATTAGCTTGAAAACTGTCAATTGGGCCAAAATTAGAGTATGTGCATTGTGCTGGTAAACTCTATCTCTCTCAGTATTTGAGTATTTCTGTGTTGTTATTCTGTTAATGATATTCAGATTGACTGTATTGTAAGAACTTTATAGGGCCTCCAACCTATAGAAACTAAGGGCATTGACCCTAGCAATTACAATCCTTTTTAGCCAGAAGTCATCTGTATATAAAGTTTAACCCAGGATCTCCATCCTATTGAATAAAACTACCCCGGATAGGTTAAAAACCCTGGGGTAGTTACTCGGTATTTGCACTATATTGGGATTCCCGCAAACTATTAACCAAAAATAATACTATAAATTTTTTCATAGTAGTGGTGGAATGAGACATTTGCACCTTGAGCTAAATGTTTCAATCAGAAATTACACCTACTAAACACTATCAGTTTCAAAAACAAATAGTACCAGTCAATGTGGTTTTTCATGTAGAATCTTTTAACGTTAACAGAATTTTTTGTAAAATTTTTAACTTTTTTGTCAAAAATATTGTAAGTGTTCAAAACCAAACCTTCAAACGCTAGTCCTGATCACTAACCAATCAGTGAAGAGAAAAAATTATTTAGGTCAATCTGATTTTAAAAATAACTCTAAGTAGGTCACTCTACTAGGCAGAGTATATAAACGTATGGAACACCGTAGTCTACTCAACTCATTAAAACATAAGATCATAGATCTACATGAAATTTTTAATTAAACACTTTTACCAATTTAAATGTGAAAAATTTGTTATATCTTATGTTTATAAACATACTGAGTTCATAAAACTTACAAATTGATCTCATTTTATGCTTAATATTATCAATTGTTAAATCTTCGAAATATGGAAAGCCGGGGTATATATACTCAAGCTTCAAAAATTATTACGCTTAAAATCGATTTTCTTAATTTCAAGTAATTTGAATAAACATAAATCTATAAAAGTAATGCAATTATGTTACAAAGACTAAATTGCTTATTTTATAGTTTTAAAAATATAAAATCTAATTACTATACCACATTGGCTGGCTACTTCTCCAAATGACTTAGACTGAGTACTCAAATTATGGGAGAGCAACCCTGGCCCACCTATACCGGGGGCCGTTTCGGCTGGGTCGCCTCTATCATAACAAAACATGTGTATACCATGTGGGGGACTTGGGGCACTTGAGGCGAATTCGTCTGCGGTTACAGCAGCAAATCCCTCCTCTTTTGCCTTAGCTCTCCAACGTATGTCTGACAACATACATAGATATATACCCTTATACAGGGCTTACAATTAAAATATATTAAATACAGTGACCTAGTTTTGGCGGCTGGTCATGACATACTCCCAGTGGTGATGATCTTACTCCACACTGGGAGGTGTTAGCCCTATGGCCAGCCACTAACAATAGGCCCCCCTCTTTATTCTATTATTTTATGTTCACTTTGAACTACATTTTATCACTTGTCTGCACCCTGTTAGCATCTAAGGGCCGGTTGGTTCAATGCAGGACGGGGCAGACAAAAGTGACTTCATTCAGATTAACATCCTGGCAATACTAACTGGATAGTCTTCATCTGGTTTAGATTTTTTGCTAGTTAGACCGGTCTGAATCCTCCGGTCTACCACTCAGCAATTTATCTCATTCTTGTTTGTGTGTTCTGCGCGGTGGTACCTGTGGGGGTCATGTCTTCCCAGGGCCATGGCGCAGTACACACAAAAATATGATTAGACACTGAATTATAATAACTTGAGGCGACCCAGTCTTCCATCCTCCTCTCAAGCACTGCTGAGCCAAACCCCTAGTTGTAAACAATACCAGGTGCAAGATCGTACAGTCAGGCAGTAGTCAATTCCTAAGTAACAGTCAACTACACCTGAAATATTAGCGAAAACCCTTGATATAGAACAAATAAAGAATGGGGGCAAATAGATATACACATATCCCTATCTTGGGATTTATTTGTCATGAAATGACTAAGCCCTTGTCAGGGCTATTAAATTATATGAAGCGTATACAGCCCTTTTCAGGGCTATTTGTCCCCATACATACATTAAATACATCTATTAACTTATCAGGGACTCCCTGTTCGGCCCACTTACCTCCTTTTTAAACTTGTAAATACTATTGTAATTATGTTATTTTATTAGTTTCTGTACTTTTAGTTATATACTTTTACGTGGCCCTATAAGTGTGCTGTTGTACCAGGTCGGAATAACATAATTCGAATCACATTTTATAATACTATTTTTATATTGTTTCTTTTACCTGCCGAACAGGGAACTCTCCCCCCCTTGTAAATAACACAGCCGACAAATAGACCTAAACTTGTTTTTTCATATAGTTGGAAACATTAAGAAAGTTAATAAACTCATGTATTTACTTGTGCATAGTACATTAATATAGTTATGCATTTGTATATTTTTAAAACATAGATATGCTATATTCTTATATAGATTTTTAAACAAAGTTATTTAAAATAGATTTTTAATAAAGAGTTTACTTTTGTAAACTACTGATATATTATTAATTCTGTTGATTTTAAAACATAGATTTTTAACATAGAAATTTTTCAAATAGATTATTAAACTAACCAGCAGACGATTAATGAGAGTTAACACTCGCCCAAAGCATTTTTGCAAAAGGGCGAGTATAAATAAACACCAGTCAGTCAGGCGGATGGGCCGACGTCCAGTGTCGTTTTTTCTTTTCCATATATTGCTGCCATTTTTTGTCAGATTTTTATGAAACTTCATACAATGATAACATACCATGTAATGAACATAGAAAGTAACCACAACTCAAAATAACTTCAAAACAATGACATTAGAGGAGTCCATAAAGTCTTTAAAAAATGATCTAGCAGAAACAACATCTAAACTACTGATACTGGAGGAAGACCACAACAAACTGAAAAAGACGAATCAATCATTAAAAGCTGAAAACAAGTCATTGCGAGAAAAAATATCCAGACATACCAGCTCATCAGAAAGCATGTCAGAACTAACAGCAGATGTAGCTAAAGTTACAGATGACATCACTGATATTAAAACTGCTATAGTTAATATTACACATAAACTAGATAACAGCAAAGTTCAATCTCTCCATGAAGAAATTGCAACCCATAAACAAGAAATCATTGGGTTAAAAACTGAATTACAAAATGCAATAAAAATCATTAAGAATAGTTCTGCAAACACAGATGGAAATTCAACACAGCAAGATACAGAAGTCAACACTTCTAATACTGGGGAACCTATTATCATTAATGATTGTGTAACAACTACAGAAAAACCAAATGGAAGTATGGAAAAGAAACAAGCATCAAAAGTTCTAATATTAGGAGACTCTGTTACAAAAATCTTAGATCCAAGACGTCTCTCTACAAAACAGGTGGAGACCAAAGTGAGATCCCAACCTGGTGCTAAAATTCAGACCATCAGAGAAAATCTAAATGCCACTAAGCATCAGGTATCTTCATCTGATGTAATTATAATCCATGCTGGAATAAATAATATATCAAATGCCGACAAATGTGAGGACATCATGGAAGAAGTATTAGATCTTGTCAGTTCAATCAAAACTCTAAACAGTAAAGCTAAGATTGCTATGTCATCAGTGCTACCAAAGAAATTTGATAAATTATCCTCAAGTCTTATTGAAGAAGTTAACAATGAATTATCAAAATTCTGTCATGACAACAACATAACCTTTATTAATAATTCTTGTAAATTCATGAAAGACGGTACTGTAAACAAATCCTTGTATAAAGATGAAGTACATCTCAATACGAAAGGTGCAGCTATACTAGCTGGCGTGATAAAGTCAACTATTACAACTTGCTTGAATCTCCCAGTTAATACCAGGAAAATTACTGGAAATTTTCCCAGGGCCAGCCTGCCCTCAAATTATCAGTTGAAAAAACGCCCATATCCAATGTGGCCACCAAGAATGTGGATCTATCCTCCCCCACATTACACATAAATGAAACTTCTAATATTCCTACCGAACAAAATGATAGTCAAAATTTAGATACCTCAAGTAATCTTAATTCTTTATTTCAGAAAAATGGTATAAATTTTATGCATGTCAATATTCATTATCTCTATCCAAAATTTACTGAAATCAAACATTTCCTTGATAAAAACCCATTATTAGATATTTTTGGATTTTGCGAAACATTTTTAAATGATAACTTTTCAGACAATGAATTTCACCTACATAATTATCAAATGTTCAGGAAGGATAGAAATTCACTTGGTGGTGGCATTATGATATATGTGAAATCTAACTTGGCCTGCTGGCAAAGATATGATCTTGAAAACCCAAATTTAGAACTATTATGGCTAGAAATCAAACCTCTAAAACAGAAATCATTTTTATTATGTTATGTATACAGACCTCCATCTTCATTAACAAACTGGACACTGGAATTTGAACAATGTTTAGAAAAAGCATATGCTGAAAACAAAGAACTAATTTTATTTGGGGATTTTAATTACAATCTATTAAATAACTCATCAGTGGTTAATACTTGGAAGAATCTGATTTGTTCATATAATTTAACCCAACTTGTTGATAAGCCTACCAGAGTAACTTCCACTACATCAACTATTATAGATCATGTTTATACTAACCAACCAACTAATATTGTTAATATTCAAGTTCCATGCCTAACATTTAGTGATCATTTTCCTGTATCTTTCACTCGTAAATTGTCCTCTAAACCTGATAAAGGCCCTCTACACTCAACAATTCAATATCGATCATACAAACATTTTGATGAAGATGCATTCCTAAACGATTTACAAAACCAACCCTGGTCTGTTTTGGACATATTTGATGATCCTGATGATGCCTTAGATTATTTTCTTAAATTATTTACTGATATAATGAATCGTCATCTTCCAAAGAAAAAGAAACGTGTAAAATTTAAACAACAACCAGATTGGTTCAATTCAGAAATAGCTGATGCAATTAGTGCTAAAAATCATGCAAAGAAAATTGGAAATGAAGACCAATTTAAATACTGGAGGCAAAAAGTAAAGACAATTTCTTTTAAATCAAAAAAGGCATTTTATTCAAAAACAATCACTGAATGTAAGAAAAACACTAAATTATTGTGGAAAAATATCAAAGAAATGTCTGGAAAAGAAACAAATCACCAAACAAATTTCATAAATGATGATCATGGGAACCCAATTTCAGATCCTTTTGCCACAGCACAAACCTTCAATTCATTTTTTGCCAATATATTCAAAATGGTTCCTGATCCACCACAATGCCTTAGTCAAGCTAGTGAAGAAATTGTCAAACTATTTGTTGATAGTAAAATTGATCAGAAGGTATTTGACATACCAATGGTCTCTGAATCCTTTATAACTAAACAACTAAAAGCTTTGGATGACACCAAGTCTACAGGTCTAGATGATATTGGTCCTAAAATACTTAAAGTTAGTCATCTTATAATAGCAAAACCCTTAACTAAAATAATCAACCTCAGTATTATTAAATGTAAATTTCCCTCTAAATTCAAAGACGCAAAAATAACTCCTATCTTTAAGAAGGGTTCTAAATCTGATAAAAATAATTACAGGCCAATATCTGTATTACCGGTTTTATCAAAACTCATTGAAAAACATGTATCTAGTAATGTTCAAAACTTTTTAGAAGAAAACAAATTACTCCATTCAAAACAATCTGGATTTCGCCCTAATCATTCATGTGAAACTGCATTAACCTCTATCATTGATGATTGGATTACATCTATCAATGATAAGAAGTATGTGGGAACAATATTTCTAGACCTTACCAAAGCTTTTGATCTTGTAAATCATTCTCTACTATTAAGTAAACTTAAACTTTATCATTTTAGTGACTCCACTATTACATGGTTTGAGTCATATCTCACAAATCGTACTCAGAAAGTTTGTGTATCAGGAACTCTATCTGATGCCCAAGAAATAGCAGCTGGGGTACCCCAAGGTTCTGTTCTTGGACCAATACTTTTTATTTTATATATTAATGATTTACCCTTACATACAGAAAATTCTAATGTTGATATGTTTGCTGATGATACAACTTTGTCGGCAGAAGGTAAAACCCTTATTGAAGTTCAAAATAATCTTCAAACAAACATTAATATTATTTCTAAATGGTGTGAACAAAATTCTATGTTACCAAATGTCTCTAAAACTAAAGCAATGTTCATTTCAACACCTGCAAATAACAAAAAAGTTTTAGCACATACCAATACTAATTCTTTACTTATGAATGACCAATGTCTAATGTATTCTACAACTGAGAAGCTGTTAGGAGTGAATGTTGATCATAATTTAAATTGGAAATCTCAGGTTGAAAAAATCCTTAAAATATGTAATAGTAACTTATATCTTCTCCTACGGATTAAAGCATTTCTTAACATTCCTTCCCGTAAACTATTCTTCAATGCATATATACTACCCCATCTAGACTACTGCTGCACTATTTGGGGAAACTGCAATGGAGAACTTATAGATACTATAATCAAATTTCAAAAAAGAGCAGCAAGACTTATTCTTGACAAAGATTTTGATACTCCTTCAGCTGATCTTTTCAAGGAGTTAAAATGGATGACATTCCCTGAGAGAATCATATTCAAAAAAGCAACTCTTATATTCAAATCTTTAAACAATACAGGTCCCGATTATTTAAGTTTGATGTTCAATTATCAAAATTCAAACCATGACCGTGTTCTAAGATCTGAAAAACAAGCAATGATATCAGTCCCAAAGCCAAACTTGGAATTTTTTCGAAAATCACTTAGCTATTCAGGCCCTATGGTGTGGAATTCAATACCTTTAGAAGTCCGCCAATCTGATTCTCTCAAGAAATTCAAGACTAATTATCTAAAATGGAAATACTCTGGTAGTGCTATGTAAATATATGTATTATAATGTAGTCCCTTTCTTTTTATATTTTGTCATTGTTCTATGTACATATTTCAAACTTTGCTTTTAATCACATGTGTTTGTATATTGTTTTTCATGTACTTATGCATTATTTTCTTTCATGTTTTTATGTCATTGTTGTTGTTTTATGCTGTATGTATATTGTACATTTTCTGAGTGGACCATATTGAAAATTGGTTTTAGCCAAATATGTTATCCACTTTAAATAAAGTCGTTATTATTATTATTATTATTATACTCTACCTGGCTTTATTATGGAATTTTTCCCAAAGTAATTTTTGCAGTAAAGTTTTTAATATGTTGAATATTGATATTGAATGTGCCTTGAAAATAATTTAGCCTTGCATCTCAGTTGAATACTTGAGTATAGACTAGTGCTGTGGATCATTGAGCAAGTGGCGATCCGATCCGAACCACGATTCATGTGTAGCGATTCACAAATCGAATCACGAATCACTTGTTAATGGAGAAGCATACAGAATTTCATGTAATAACAAAAAAAAGCGATGAATTACATTAGCTTTTACTAAATGGAAAACCATGTACTCCAAACATTACTATTACCAGACGTTAAATGGCCATTTTCAGTGAAATCGTTTTTGTTTAAACGTGAATCAATCAAATGTTTAAGTTTACATTAGTAATGCGGCTTGTTTTCAGTGGAAGTAAGCTAAATTTTTTCCCCCAAAAATTAGATTGCGATCCGAGGATTTCCGATGTGACGAATATTCGTACTCGATTTTCTGGTCTGGATCGCACTTTAGTATAATAATATACTTAATTGTCATATTTTTTATTAAACTGTTTTCTTTCTATGACTGGTTAATATCAACCTGACCTAGAATGATTGTTATAATAGTAGTCATATATTCTCTGTAAACAGATATTCTATAGACTGCTGTTGTAAAATGGATCTCTTATAGTCGCTTCGAGGGGCACCAGTGGACCAATCAATGCGCAGTTCTCATCAAGACAAAACACTATTAATAGTATCTTGATTTCTTAATTTCTTTGCCGTGGTGTTATTCACAGGTTGTGATTGGACAGCTCTTTTCAAATTGCCTGACATACGTAGATGATGTAAATAAGTTACTAAACATAATGATTGTGTCATGAATATAATATTGTGAAAAGGTCACCTGAACATGACCCTTATAGCAAAATGGCCAGATCTAAAATAAGCATGTATGCGAGGGGATAATTTTAGATTGGGTTTTAATTAGATTGAGTAGTGATTGTACCATTGCTTTCTTTCTGACTTTTTATTACTTTTGTGTAACTTGCAGCTGCTGTTATATATTTAATTAAAATCTTACACTTTTAAAACATTCCTTGTATATGGCATTATCAAAACTATTTATTTGAGAAAACTCACCAACATCTTGTGAAGTTGTAAAAAAAATTGTTTATCAAAAAAACTTCTATGTCTTGTTTATTTCATCAGAAATTTTGTTTGTCTTGAAACAACTACTAGATTTCGTGTGTTTACATGATGTGATCATGTGACTTGCTGGCTGTACAAGTGTGGGAAAATGTTTTATCTATTTCTAATTAATTGTGCTTTGTGATAATATTCCTGTTTTCATGTGCACCTGAGCTTAAAAATCTATGTAGCTGTGTTTTGTTAGGGACTTGCAGTTGCGACTCTTGTTTTTCCAAATATGAAATGGCACATGTGGTAGTGCCTCAATGTTATGTCAGTGAGTCAAGTGTCGCATCCAGATCCTGTTACATACAACAGTGATATTGGAATTAGCCAGAGGTTTAATGATGATCTGATATGTTGTAAAATTTATTCTATTATATAATAATTTAGAAATCAAATCAAACAAATGCACTGCAAGGAAAAACATCTGCTTCCATTGGGTTCTAGTAACATTTAAAACCGGGGTCGATAGCGCAGTTGGTAGCGCACCGGGATTTGGATATTCAGCCCGAAGGGGTGCGGGTTCGAATCACACCCGGGGAGGTTATACCCTTCCATGAAAATTTGACAATAATGTTGATTTTCCTCCATTGATTAGATAATATGGAGAAGTTTCCGGCCTTGTGGAAGGGTAGGTGAGTACTGGTTATAGACAATGGTCCAGGAAAGCTAGGTTAGGTGCGCTGGACGCCATGAAATGACCTAAATTGTGTTGATACGGCGTTAAATTCAATAAATAAATAAATAGTAACATTTAAATGTCCCCAATGATTTTGACATATTGGGCCACTAATAGAGCTCCACATTTTTTAAACTCTTGGCAAACTTTGTTATACAGTCAGGTACCATTCAGAACACCTCGACCTTTCATAAATTAATAATCTCGGAAGTATTGGTGGGGGGTCTACCCTGGTGGCTTGGGATTTTACTACATACGCGAGGTAAAGCATGCAGCGGTTATGCAAAATAGTTCTTGTAGTATACACACAGATCTTTTTCAAAACATATTTATATGTTATATATTGAACCAAATATTGTTCAGAGGTATCATTGAACTGTGTAATTTCAAATTTACGGACTAAAAACAAAACATCACTCATCACCTAAAAGATGTGTGTTTGTTTACTTCAACACCAGTAGTTTCAAAATGGCACCTAAATATGTCCGAGGTTATTCTTAGAGAATGGCCAAGGAGTTCTGAATGAGTATAATGAATAATATAGTGCATAGTTTTTATAATCAGACTCCGATGTCTTAAGCTAAGCTGTCAAGGGTTATATCTTTGGTTTGATAGTTTATTTTTGCAAGTGTTTTAGAGGTAGGGACCGCAAATCAATGACCAGGGGTTATAATACCAAGTTGTAAGTCTTCTTAAGATGTATAATATGGCAGCCAATTTTAAGCACTACTTTAACTCTTAATGAGCCTATGTTTTTGTTTTTTACAGGTGATTACACCATTCCGTAACCTTGTGCTGTGTGCTGAAAGTAGAAAAGACATGGAAGAATGGATCTCTGCCCTTAAACAGTCTTCTAAAAGACAATATGTTGAGGTATGTGTATTATCTTGTATATATCTTGTTGCATGATGTTATTTTATTCTCCTGAAGTGCTTGACAATTCTACTGAGTTGTTTACAGTTTGTGATTTGTTAGGACAAATTATTGTCATATTAAAAAATGGGTTAGTTTGGTTTCACTAAATTTCTTAAAATGAGGAAAGGTAAATTTTATTTCCTGTAACATTACTCAGACTCAAAGCTTAGCTAAATGTCTGCAGCAGTCGTAGAGCTTCGGTATTTCGTTATATGATTAAATTTTTTTGAGATTTTTAGTTGAGACTGATTTTGGTTCTCATTTAAAAAGTTGGTGAAATCAAGCCCTGCTTCATGTAAAGCCTCCATGGTTTAACATGGCTTATCATAATGTATGTTTATAGTTTTAAAGGGGTCAGTTAAAAACTTGGTGTAAGGTGTTTTGTATTGTGTAGTGATTATTCTAGAACCCAGAAAAGGGCTGGGAGGAAGAAAAAGGGGTCAGGGCTCATCCGAGGGTTGATGTATCAAATTAAATATTTCTGCATAGGGAGAATTAAAAAGGGTTTTGTAGGAGAAAAAAGGGATAGAATGGTAGGATGCAGCACTCTGCTACTTTGATTTAGGCTAAGAATAATTACTAGCATTGCATGATAAAATTTCAGTAAATACCAATATATAGTCCTACATGTTACATGGTTTAGGGTTTTATTTAGAGAATATATTGTTAAATATTATTAAACTGTCATAAGCGTTTACATTAACCCTGCTGATTTAAATACTTACTTCAGTATTTTGTTACTCACTAACAATAAAAAAATTGATATCTTTATTTATATATGGGGATTATCAAACAAATGTTGAGTATTTAAATCTGGGGGGTTAGTATATGGACCACTGAGAGTTGAAATTATTCAATGAAGAAATTCGACTAATAATTTGGCGAAACATGGGGGGACAGGCAGGCAGGCTTCCAGTGTCGTTAATAATTGCCTTGAAGTTTTCAATTTAGCATATATTTCTGCCATTTATTGTCAGATGTTTATGAAACTTCATACAATGATAACATACCATGTGATGAACAGAATTTGAAAGTAACCACAACTCTACCTGCCTTTGTTATGGATTATTTCCCTTTGTAATTTTTGCATTAAAGTTTTAAAATCCGGCTTTAATGTGGTTTCCACATTACATTTCTTGTTGAATTCATTAACTTGATGTTGATTCTCTTTGTACTTAAATTTTGTTGTTGTAACATTGTCTATTTGTATAATTTATACAATATATGTATATACATTGTAATTTGTATGACTAATGTTTGTTTTTTATGGAAGTTTATGTTAGGTATTTAATCTTTCACCAAAAGTACAAAATTGAACCTGCTAATACTTGCCCCTTATGTCATAGTCTAACTACTTCAATAGAATGCAGTGAAGTTTTTTTTTTCCATATATTTCTGCAATTTATTGTCAGATCTTAATGAAACTTCATACAAAGATAACATAGCATGTGATGAACAGAATTAGAAAGTAACCACAACTCTACCTGCCTTCATTATGGATTATTTCCCTTTGAAATTTTTGCGACAAAGTTTTTAAATCCAGCTTTAATGTGGTTTCCACGTCATTACATTTCTTGTTAATCTAAGACCTCACAATCAAGCTTAAAAAAATCTGCATATAAGTTAATTTGTCATCAATATTGTAGGTTTACTTATTCAATCAAACAGGTAGGAAGATGTTTACTAGTTTTACCTTTCAGACTGAAATCCTTGCAGTTATAACATGTGTCTATAACATGCTTAAAATACTGTAATCATTGTTTTATTTCCTTTTTAATCCTGAACATCAGCTTTAATTAATACAATCTCCGTAAACAGAATAAAATCTTCGACCCCTCTGTTAACATCGTCGATTATCCCACTTTACATTACTCCGCTGTGCTGTGTTTTGTATTTGAGCCATTTGGTTGGGAAAGTCTGGTAATCATGAATAATTAATGAAGCAGTTTCATTTGTTCTGCTAGGAAACCACTGCTGAAAACTGCTGAAAACTAGCCAATGAAATTACGCAACCATTTTTGAAAACGAGAAATTGCCTGTCAAATTGCCCTCAGTACGTATGGAGTGCAACAGAAGAAAGTACTGGCGTTGCCAACAATGGCTATCAAAGGATCTCCTAACATTACACAGAAACTCATGTTCAGATGTCTTGTGTGTAGACCAATCATAACCACTACTTCTAGTGGTGGTAGGAGGGAGAATGACCATAAAAATGATTTCATGACCAAAATCCAAAAAAAGTATACCCCTCCCGTGAATCGCACATACAGCCTCTCAATCATTAGACTTGTTGGCTTCCGACTGAGCTTGCAGGGCAGCTATTGAAGAATCAATTTAGGTAGATGCTAATTGGGGAGGGGGATTGGTGATAGTTACTGTTTCAACCTCAAAAGCTACTTTTTCAACTTCTGAAGACACACTCTCCTTCTGAAATTTCTCTCTGAACACAAACTTGTTATTAGAGAAGCAGGTAGTCTATATGCTTCTGGGAGAATACATACTTTTTTGGGAAGGGAAATATGACTAGGAAAAAACCACTGGATATGTTGTGTTTATTCTTTGGTTTTATTTAGATACTCACCAATCCATCTATGTTTATATTACCTTGATTTTCACTAACAGCCTCAGGTAAATTATTTATCATTTCTGTTCTATATCTGTAAATTGACCTAGTATTTTGACCTAGTATACTGACCAGTGATAATTCAATCATGTAAAACCTAGAATATTTGTGCTTTGTGAATATTTTATTACCCAATGTAAAATTCTCTACTTGCAAACTTGATTTTAACATCTGACAAGCTTACAAGCTATTATAATGGTATTGTGCATAAAGTTTGACCCCGATCTGACCTTTCACATTTGCATCTGATAATTATCTACACGTATCCAAATGAAAATCAATACCACGCCTATTCTACACTTCAGCACGTAACATATTCAAAATAAACTATCGATTTGCATCGTATATCATATAATCTTCTAGGCCACTGTGTAATAGACAATAATTGTATGCTTTAATATATTTTAAAAATTAATCCCTGTGTAATAATTACATTTCGAGCTTTGACGATATACTCTGATCGGTATCGAGCATTAATACTACATTCGTATTCAATGTAATGAATATTCTTGCATAAAGATAAGGTCGGGGTCAAACTTAATGCACAATTAATTTTTACTAAATTTTGTTATACTAGATTTTACAAATTATTAATTTTGTTACAAGATGCATTTCTTTCTTTAAAACAACAACAACAACCACAAATTCCTACATTGTACAATCAATAGTTTTACCCTGACACTGTTAGTTGATTAATTGTTAAATATTCCCACTCATCAAACTACCTAAACTAGTGTGTTATGACAGAATGACATAGGGGATATTTATTTTGGTATAAGATTGTTTTTGATTTCACGAGTGAGCTTAGGATGCAATATTTTCATAAGAGGTGTAGCCACGAGTGAAAATATAATATTATTATCTCACGAGTGAAAATATAATATCTTTAGCTCACGAGTTAAATAAATAGATCTCACACCGAAATAAACAAATTTTCTGTTTATTACATGCTTCAAAATGGCTTTTTTAAAGTTTAAGTTTGATATATCAGCAGAATGGCGTATCCAAACAGTGAAAAATAACAAATTTATTTGCATTGTTTCAAAACAGTGGAATATCAATTTTTATTTCACCGATTAATTCTATTATTCGACTTGGATAGTAAAACTGAGATATTATTTCCCGATCATCTGTATTGAGTCTGTAATGAATTTGACTTTCTTGTTAGAACTGTTTCATATATCAAGTTTGACCGTAGTCTAAGCTCATTGGTATACATCGTTGGTTATCCCATGATACATTACTCCGCTATGCTCTTCTTGTTAGATATCATACACATAATAACCCCAGGTATAAAAGATTCTCATAAAATGCTCCAGTGTACAGTAGATTGGTCAGTGTTGGTCAGTTTACATATTTGTGATTAACAATATGGCACCTGTAAGCTGTTAACTGTATTTATCATCGTTAGTACTGACAGATAATTATAAGCAATGTTAAGGTACCTACCATAGTTCTCCTATTTTCTGCACTATTTATGTATACAGTGATCAAATTCCCGTAAGTTCTGAACACTCCATAAAGAAACTAAGAACCAACAACCTCCGATTCGCACTCATGAGAATCGCAACTGAGTGAGCTACAAGTAAACGGGTAGTATTTTTATTTCCTGCACCATTTGTGTATACAGGGGGCATTTGATTGGCTGTATGAAACTTGTGCAGAACATGTTCTTGAATCAAATACTATGGAACAGAAACAAGCATGGCATTCAGGAGCTTGGTTGCCAGGATGTTTATACCCGATGTGATCAAGGGGGCGGGGTAATTGTTTCTTTCTACTGAAGCATCAATTTTATTGGCTAAACATAAACCGAATATGACATATTTTAGTTTCTGCTCACAATGCATTAATTTGCTGATAAAACCATGATAGACTTGTGTATCATTACCCTGACATTACGACTGCCCTACATATTTAGGAATCATTGGTAGGAGGTAGAATTGCCGTAGAAATAATTTCATGACCAAGCTCCATGAAAGTATGCCCTGTCCGAGAATCAAACCCTTGACCAGTAGTGTCTTACCAACTTTAAGCTAGCTGGACGACTCTGGTGTTTATTATGGTAAATATGGTAAAGAGTGTTAAGTGGATATGTAGCAATGTGTTAATCTAAATGATCAATTAATTAGATTATAATCAAGGTATATGTTAACAATATATACATGTATCTGTATAACTAATGACTAGTTTTACTTGGTTCATTTATATTGATACCAAGACAATAGTCATGTAGTTTTTGTGTGAACATTTAAACTGAAATTTGGATTGTTTTAAATTAGGATATTCTAAACATTGGTGATATTATAATAAATTATCATTGTTATTATCTGAGGTGATTGCAGGTGAGAGAATGAAAGACTTAATATATTGCAAAATGTATTCTTATACAACATGTTCGTAATCTCAATGCTTCTTGATTTTGATATGTACTATTTAGAGTACTTAGTTAAAATGTTACTGGAAGATTTGGAACTCAATTTGATGTTTTTTTCTGAAGCACACCTTTGTTTGGGGGGAGGTGCATAGGTTGTGGGTCAGCTTGTTGGTTGGTTGGTCGGTCTGCCTGTAGCATATACTTGTCTGCTCAATTTCTCAGCAGTTTTGATTCAAACTTCACATATAAACAGGGTATCATGCAGGCATGTGAGTATCCCACTTCTCTGCTCGCTCGCCTACTCGCTAATTTTAGATCTGGCTGTTTGGTTATTAGGGTCAAGTTCAGGTGTCCTTTTCTCATTGTGATATTCATGACACACTCACTTTGTTTAATAATGTGACCCTCAGAGTGATCATGAGAGGTCCTATACCACAGTGGTCTATTGGATATCTGTTTAAGGAGATTGAGTCCATTGTTGACTCATAGTATGATGGTCAAGTGTTTCAAGACTGTGTATGTGTATTTATTTGAGGATTATATTGTTTTGTAGAAGGAAGTAAACATAATAAATGATGGTTAGTCACGCTGAAGTCACTAGAATCTTTGACCTCTGTTAACGTTTAAACTTATCTTAGATTTTACTGTTGAACCCCAGAAGAACCAAACACGCTTTCCACTTAGGCTGCTGTGAGTATCGGAGTACTTGGATATTCAGGATCCCGACGAGAAATTCTAGTACGAATATTCGTCACGTCCAAAATCGTCGGATCGTGATCTTTTTTGAGAATAATGAAAGAACATTTTCAGTTTAATTTCCACTGAAAACGAACCGCACTTCTTATAAAAATTTTGACTTAATTCAAAATTTCAATTGATACACATATAAACAAAAATGTTAATCACTGAAAATGCCTATAAAACACTTGGTAATAGAAATGTTTGAAGTACATGATTTTCCATAAGCTTCAAAAGCTTCTGTAATTCTTCACTTATTTTTGTTATTACATGAATTTCTGTATTCTTCTCCATTAACTAGTGATTCGTGGTTCGATTAGGGAATCGCTACACATGAATCGTCTTCTGCACTTTAAGTTTTAGACCATATAAATTAAATAAGAAACAAGGAAATCAGGGACTGATTGTAAAATGTTCAGTATTGAAGGATTCATGTTTATGAGGTTTTACTGTATATGTATGTATACATGTACAATGTATATAAATTAACATGAAACCATTGAAGGTATAAAAGCTTTAAATGTATTAGAAGTTCAAAGACCTTACACCATTAATGCTTTTAGTCCTTTAAAAAACATTCCTAGATTGTACTATTGTACTATTGTCTTATTTATATTACATTTTTTACATTTTTACCCATTTCCTCAGCATTCCAGTAGAGAGGAGGATATCAATAAATTAATGGTATATCTTAGCAAGAAACCCAAATATTTCTTTTACTTTAACCTATCTTAATACATGTATTCACAATATATCATTGTTTTATTTGTGCCTTAGTTTATATAGCCTATGATAATACTTTTAATATAACATTTCTGCCACTTATAATTCTTGATACTTGTACCTTCCTTGAGTATCTTAAGGGTATGAATTCCTCTAATGTGCTGGCCTGTCCTAGTATAAACCTTTTTTATGTTGGGTTTAATGCTGTGGCAACACATTGTATAGGTTATATCACAGGGGTCAGTCCAACTACTCACTTTTCCTGGAAAGGCTAAATCACTGGATTTAGCTGTTAAACAACTACTAGCGCATACTATGCTGTCATTGACTGACTACTGCCCTACATGATTTAGAATCAGTGATAGGAGGGAGAAAGGCTGTAGAAAATTACTTCATGACCAAGCTCCACGAAAGTATACCTTGCTTGGGAGTGAAACTTTTATTTTTGCAAAAATCCCTTGAAATCTTTTTCTTGTAATGTTATATAGTCCCAGTAACTTGTTTTAAAATCAGCATAGGGTCACTATTGTGCAAATCCTTCCCTATTTGAGAATTTTAATGTATGATTGTTAGATTTAAGGCAACTGTTAGTGACATATGCATTGACCCTGATGATTTAATTACTCAATATTTGTGTGATAAACCTCGTACATAAATACAGATTTCAATGTTGACTGATAGTGAGTACTTAAGTTTTTATGTACTGGGATAATCATACAATTATTGAATATTTAAATCAGCAGGGTCAATGTATATGTATATGATATATAAGTTGAAAAGAATTTAACAAATGAATTGATATATTTGACAATGTGTCATCAAGTACATTAGAGGAATTCTGCCTTGTAACAGTACAATCTTTGCTAATATCAGATATTCTTAATTCTATCACTTAGATCTCACAACTGACTATACAAATGTATATATATATTTCAATAAAGAGAAAAACTGTGTAAAAGTATATGTTTTTAATAAAGAGAAAAACTGTGTAAAAAGAACATGTTTTTGTTTTTTAATAAAGGGGAAAACTGTGTAAAAAGTACATGTATTTGTTTTTTAATAAAGAGAAAAACTGTGTAAAAAGAACATGTTTTTGTTTTTTAATAAAGGGAAAAACTGTGTAAAAAGTACATGTATTTGTTTTTTAATAAAGGAAAAACTGTGTAAAAAGTACATGTATTTGTTTTTTAATAAAGGAAAAACTGTGTAAAAAGTATGTTTTTCAATAAAGGGAGAGAAATGTGTACAAATTATGTATTTCCATAATGAGAAACAACTGTGTTTTTTAGTGATTTTTTGAATCAAAATGAAAAAAGTTATGTTCTAAGGGTCAGGCAGAATGTGAATCTATCAATTAATTTTCTATGTATATGTACTCTGTATATTACATCTTAAACAGAAATATAACCATGTTCTGTTTTCTTTTGTTATTAAAATTTCATTCAACTTTTTAACTATTTGAAAGCTATTTTTTGTCTAATTTGCATAAAGATATTAATCGATGTATACTAGGACGAAAAAGAAACGCCGGGTAACCTATAATGATTGTTTTAAGGGATAAACTGTATTATTGGATTATTATATTTATTTTTGTATGAAATGTCATCTGTATGGAACCAGCTGTTGAAGTTTCAATCGATTTCCGATGCTGATTATGTGAAAAAATACCCCCTTTTAACGATGACCCTTCTTGTTTTGCGAAACACGGCCGGACATGTGTTGCATATTTTATGTACCCGGCGTTTCTTTTTCGTCCTGGTATATATACATGTATTTTCTTTGTTATATCACTCATCTAGACAAAACTGTAGCATCACTTGTTAATACAGTAAAGTTCCACTCTAAGGACCATCAGAATACAGATACAGTACAACCTCTGAAGAGCAACACCCAGTGGGAAGGATTAAATTCTGTTGCTTTTCAGAGGTTGTTGCTCTGCAAGGTTTAAATTTAATTAATATTATGCCTACGGGAAATATTGAAAGCTGCTGTTGTGCATAGGATTTGTTCTGTAGAGAGCCTCTATAGAGGTTATACTGTATAAAGGAATGGTCTTAGTATTGGGATTTTTTTCTCAAATTAAGCATCTGAAATCTGTACAAAATTGCTTGAATTTACCTTAACCAAGGTGGTTTTTATAGCAGAACTTTACTGTAGATTTACACTACTCAAAACTTCTAAGAGGTCACTAACATATCTTATTACACATTCTATAAACAAGCTAGGTACATTGATTCTGTTTATTATAATTAACACTTTATTTCATTGGTAAAATTAACTTTATAAATAATTTAGTTGAAATGATAACAATATGTCATAGCAATAGCAACTATTGTCAGGAGTCCTGGAGTGTAAAGTCACATAAATCAATTAGAAGTGTGACCTCTTTCAACGTCAATAACAACATGACATCATTGTCTTCTTACCTAATGCAGGTCATGTAAAATATTGGGATAAAAACTGTCAAGGACATGTTACTTCATGTGACAAATCATTAATGTTATTTGGCTGAGGTTGGATCCTAATCTTTTTTTCCTGTCAGTCCCATACTTGCTCAATAAGTGTTCGCATCCTTCCATAGCCTGCAAAATGTCCTGATCTCAATCCAATTGAAAAAATGTAATACCTGATGAGTAGAGGTGTTGGCACAACATCGAAGAAAGCTGACTAGATGATATTACAGTACTATGTACTGTTACTTGACTATTTTAATGTATTATTATTATTATTCTTTCAGGGTAATGATACACAGAGAGAGATGATGTCTGGTTTACATAATTGGTATACATGTTCCCATGCTAGACCTACATATTGTAATGTTTGCAGAGAAACATTGTCTGGTGTCACATCACATGGTCTCTCTTGTGAGGGTAAGTTACTTTGATTGTGTCACATCACATAGTCTGTCTTGTGAGGGTAAGTTACTCCAATTGTTTGTGTCACATCACATGGTCTCTCTTGTGAGGGTAAGTTACTTTGATTGTTTGTGTCATATACATGGTCTCTCTTGTGAGGGTAAGTTACTTTGATTGTTTGTGTCACATAACATGGTCTCTCTTGTGAGGGTAAGTTACTTTGATTGTTTGTGTCACATAACATGGTCTCTCTTGTGAGGGTAAGTTACTTTTATTGTTTGTGTCACATACATGGTCTCTCTTGTGAGGGTAAGCTACTTTGATTGTTTGTGTCACATACATGGTCTCTCTTGTGAGGGTAAGTTACTCTGATTGTTTGTGTCACATACATGGTCTCTCTTGTGAGGGTAAGTTACTTTGATTGTTTGTGTCACATCAAATAGTTTCTATTGTGAGGGTAAGTTACTCTGATTGTTTGTGTCACATCACATGGATTCTCTTGTAAGGATAAGTCATTGTTTGATAGACCATAGCATTCTTTGTTTAATGTCTAGTTAAAATGTTTGAATTAATCTACCTAGCAGATATTGCTAACAACTCCTGTCAAAAAAACAGAAAAAAACTCAACTGACTGGCTAGCTCAGTCAGTAGCCCATGAGCCTACTAATCAAGTGGTTGTGAGTTTCATTTAGTGATATTTGGTCATGAAATGGTCTCCTCAGCCATTCTCCCTACTACCACTGGTTCTAAATCATGTAGGGCAGTTGTCAGTTTGCAAGGGAAGTATGTGCCTAGAATATGGTTAACAGCCAAATGCAACCTTTCCAGGAACTGAGTTTGTTGACTGACTGATCATATGTCCTTAAATAATCATGGAAAAGTCCTTGAATTTGAAGATGAAATTTCTGTATGAACTATGTCAGATGTGATATGCCCTATACAATGTGTTGCTAAGAAATAAATACAATGTATATGACAGTTAAAGCTATTCTTTCTTGTTTTTTTTCATGTACAATGCATAATTATGTTTTACATATATTTTCAGTTTGTAAATTCAAGGCCCATAAGCGTTGTGCAGTGAAAGCACAGTCAAATTGTAAATGGACTACTCTTGCAGCTATTGGATCTGAAATTATCGAAGATGAGGATGGGGTAGGTTGTTTATCCATTGGATAAGTTACAATTTAGAAATTTTCAGTAGCAGCAATAGTCTAGTGGTTGAGTGTGCATTAAGGGATGGAAAAGTTCTGGGTCCGAATCCCAAGAGGGGTGCTGCCAATTTTCTTGTACAGGAAATTTACCTGCAATTGTTTCCTGTGTACCTGTAATGGTGGTTTAATTCCTTTGCGCCTATATGTTGACTGTATATGAACAGAGAAAAAAACTTTGGAGGGAGATTGATAGATAGATCCCAGTAGACTAATGATCAGAGGTAATAGCTGTAATATCAGTGAATATGTATCAGCATGAAACTTAGATTATAAAATGCAATTAATTTTTAGTTTTAATTAATGTTGAAAGCATGTTATTAGCAATTCCAATAGATTCCCTTATCAGTAGAAAGTTACTTGGAATTTTACCAGCATTAGGGGATAGTAAGGTTTAATTGTTTCTAAAACTATTATCAGTATGGCTAGATATTTACAAGTAGTATATTATTAAAGTTTATAAAGTTGCATTTTTATGGTATAAATCTTGGTAAACTATTAAATTTTACTGTTTTGAATTCAAGGTCATGCACAAGGGTCTAGATTCTAAAGAGCGGTGGTCTAATGGAAGGATGCACTAAGGGATTGCTAGGTTCAAACACCACAAGGCACACTGCTTATTTCCTTTAGTAGGAAATTTACCTACAGTTGTTCCTTTCCTTGCCAGTGAAAATGGCTTCTGTGAGGGATTACATGCCTGAAGGTGATTTTAATGATCAGGTTTATTGTTAAGAATAGTTGCATCTGCTAAATATGTATATGGATGTAGACTTTAAGCTGCTCTTGAATTTAAATGAATATTCACCAGAATATGGTATGTTGAAGCTTATTGGATGATAATTGTTATTATTTCAGGTATCTATGCCACATCAATGGTTAGAAGGTAACCTCAATGTAAGCTCTAGGTGTGCTGTATGTGATAAAATATGTGGTAGTGTCCGAAAATTACAAGATTGGCGCTGTCTATGGTGCAAAACTACTGTAAGTATCTCCAGGGTCTGACACTAACTCTTTAAATCAGTGATCCAGAAGGAATCCCAAGTCAGTAATTCTGATTCCTTCTTTGAATAAAAGATTTCTCATATAAAAGAAATATAATGGATACAGGTTTGCAGTTGCACATCATGATTATCATTTCATGGAAACTCAAATTCACTTAAGCACATGGCAATTTTTCAGGAATCTTAAAGGAATCCCCAGCTAAAATCAAAGGGGTTCCTCCCAAGTTTTTGGGATCCTCAGAATAGATCAGTAGGAATTAATCTGGGTTGCCTTCTTTCAGCAATAATTTGTTAAAAAACTTCATTCTGCACAGATGCATTGGATATAATCAAACCTCATTTGGCTAGATAATCCATAAATTCAAGTTCAGTATATGAATTATTACATTATCTTTGTGCAAAGGAGATATCTTATAATGTACAGTTCACCCCCTCCTAACGGCCACCCCTCTTAAGCGGTCACCCCCTGTAAGCGGCCAGCTCATGCCGCGACCGTCGGAAAACGCTCTATAATGCACCCCTTTTAAGCGGTCACCCCCGTTCTCCAGCCAACGGCCAGCCATTTTGCATCCCAAACCAAATTTTTCCCCCGCGTAAGCGGCCGCGTGCATGAGAGTCTGACCGTTATGTATATTGACAAAATTTGTCAGAGCGTGTCATCTTTTGTCGTTATACATAATACACATGTCAACGTTATCGAATAAACTTTATCACGTTGCCGATGGCAACATAACTAAGCAGTCCCTTTATGATCGAGAGAGCCAATCATAGCAGTAAATTTAGACACACCTTTCGCGGTTTGTCTCGATAATTACAGAACTTAAGAAAATGCACATAAAAGTTAAACGATTATTTTATCTTGTGTATTTTGCACCTACGAATATTACCTATTATTAAGCGGCCACCGCGGTCATGGTATATTGACGTAATTGCAGTGACCCGTGTCTTATAAATACAAAGGAAATCGCTACATTATTTTATCAATTAGTCGTGACAGGCTCTAAAAATTAATAATGAGCTACCTTATTGTTGTTAGCGTGTATAATCAACTGAGTGACACGTATTATAATCTGATCATTATGTTTTACGTAATAAACAATGAACAATTTAACCTTTATCCGGTCTTGTTTAAAACCAATACTGACCGTTCAATCTTCGTAAGAGGGATGAATTATTGCCAAAACATTTTATGTGACGGAAAATAATATTAGTCTGATTTAGAACATGTTTATTGCACGTGAAGATGTACTTTTGGAAAAATACGATCATCCGAAACTATTTGTTCGTAAGGAAATAATTTTCATGATTAATATTTTTAAACAAAGAAAGGTGAAAATTGAGGGATGTATTATATGTTACTCATGTATGCAATAGAGCGGGCATAAAATGTTTATCATTGCAATGGCCGGCCGGCATATTAAAAATGATTTTATTTTGGTTTCACGCTGAAACACCACAAATGTTGATTTTAGCATTTGATCGTTTAAGTATCGTGAAATATATATTTGAATGATCTATTATTGTTTTGACTATACTTATTTTACAGGGCCAAATGCAGAGGAGTCGTAAGTTGGGGGGGGCAACGGTAACGGTGCGTTCGAAAGGTGTTTGTCCTCCCTACGTGGGAAAAATTAATTTTCACATGTCTGAGGTGCAATTCTGAGCTCTTCAAAACTCACTTTAAAACGGATAAAATCAAGTTCAAACTCAGTTATATATCTAGGGCTGCTGCGAGTATCCGAGTACTCGTACATTCGCGATCTCGACCAGAAAATCGATTACGAATATTCGTCACGTCCGAAATCGTCGGATCGCGATCTATTTTGGGAAAAAAAATGAAAGAACATTTTTAGCTTAATTATCACTGAAAACGAGCCGCACTACTCATGAAATTTTTATAAAATGCATTTTCCGAAAATAGGCTGCGTTCTACATTCGAATTATATAAACGAGGCCAACAATGATACACAGTTTTCAAAGCACTAGTTATTAAATTATTTGTTGGTTAATAAGACTTTTATCACATTTCAGACATATAAATTGCGTAAATTTCACAGTTTCATTTTCGTATTTTTTAACTATTACGGCATTTATTCTGAACGACTATAAATTACCGATTTTTTCTCAACTTGGTCGTACATATATCAGCAAGTATTAAGTTTTTATCTATTCAACAGAAATAAAGAATATTACCCAGAATGAAAATAATTTACTGTCTATTGCGTGACCTTGTCTTGTAAAGCATAAAACATGCATACAACTTCAATTTAAACAACTATTTTTCATTAAAACTTTATCTCCATACCCGCCCCCCCCTCTCAATGCCAAACCCCCTCTTAAGTGGTCACCCCGCTTAAGCAGCCAATTTGGCTGTTTCCCTTGGCTGGCTGCTTAAGAGGGGTTGGACTGTATAGAATTTTAGATTGGATTGTCTCCCCTAGTGCACTCAAATAAGATATTTAATGATGAAAAATATCAAAACAAGCAAGAAAGTATGCTAGCCAACAATAATCTAGGCTCAGTACTAACAGAGTTCGGCTTTAAGTGTGAAAATATTACTTTACAAAATTTGAATAGCTTAGCTTAAAATGCAAAATTAGGGACTTTAGTTACCTTCCCCTGATAAAATCTGAAGCAATCCAATTTTTAAGTAGGAATCCTCGGATTTTATCATTGAAGTCCTATGTAAGGATATTAAAATATTTCTTCTATAATACCTTGCTTGTTAATGAAGATATTAACAGAAGTGATAAAATTTAGATAGTTCTTTACCCTAAAAATACTTTGCTTGAATTTCAAACAAATAAAGTGATTTACAAAAAAAGTTTTTTAAGATTAATTTTGGCAAATTGACATTGAAAAGTAAGGGTAAAATCTGAGTAATCCAACTAATTGGACCTACCTAATTGAAGAGTATACAAGGGGAAATAACTGACTAAAGTCCCTAATTCAATACACTTGTTCCGCAAACAAATGATGATTACCATAAAAATAATATAATATATACCATTACATTACATTTTATTTTATACTTACAGGTACATTCCATGTGTAGGGAACAATTACCTAAGAAATGTCCATTCTCTCAATGTCGTGTCTCTATATTACCTCCTACTTCTATAGACAATATAGATTCAGATGGCTATTGGGAAGCTATGAGACCGCCAGGCACTAGTCCTCTACTTGTATTTGTTAATACTAAATCGGGTGATAATCAGGTTTGTGGCGATTTTAATATATTCATGGGGGGGGGTTGTCACTTCCTTTCAACTTATCTATCTCATTGGTGTGTCTCACTTTTTTAATTTGCAATCCCAATCTGTTTTTAGGAAAATCTCAGTAGCAATTGAGTATAAATTTGCATAAGATGCCCCTTCAGAACCCTCCAGAGCCATCTTATGATGGGGGAGGCGCGCCAAAATGAAGGTCATTTTTTTGGACAACTATCATAAAGTAAATTCACTATATCCATTTAAAAAATACCAATTTCAAGGCTGTGGCGGGGAGGGGGGTTCCAGACACAAAAAATGGGATTGACCTGTTAAGAGTTAAGATATTGTCAGATATAAGTTATTGCTTGAAAAAAAATATTTGCCTGCTATAGTCCAACAGAATTAACCTGAGCTTGACCTTTATGCAAGAATATATTAAACTCAATATTTACATTCTATTTTTGTCTTTGTTTGTAATCGTGCTTTATCGGAAGCTTTCGGCAAATACACGTACTGAGCAATTATTGTTGCTTACTTAAGAATAAATACATTGAAAGTGTACCATAATATTGCTGACTTACTTGTTTCCCCAAAAACTAATGTGTCCAAAATTATAAGTACAATAACAGGCCACTTTTAATAAATTAATTTATAGTCACATAGGTTGTTAAAAACATGTGTATAACCGTATACACACATATGGAAACTCACGATTTAATGTAAGTGAAGTGTGTAATTTTTATAATTAGGTAGTTCAAGCTCAGGTTAATTCTGTTGGACTAGAACTACTGGCTAAATATTGGATTAAGAAACTGCAAAGAAACACTTGGTCTAATCTGGATAGTCCTTGTTAAATAATGGTGTTTATTCATAAAATCTGTTACCAAAAAGCAATTGTTATAAATTTGTTTTCTACAGGGAGTGAAATTTCTTCGAAGATTTAAACAATTATTAAATCCTGCACAAGTATTTGATTTAATGAATGGTGGACCTCATCCGGGGTAAGTTCTGTCTTCTAGTTTCAACTTGTAGTGACATTTTTAGCAGAACTAGGAAGTGATTGTTTATTTGGTAGTGGACAGTTATCATTATTTATTTAAATAGTGATTTTTAGCAAAACTCAGGCGTATGGGTTGGTGGGTGCTTGAGCAGTGGGGCAGGCGCCCTGTGTCATTAACAATTGCATTAGGAGTTTTATCTTTACCGTATATTTCTGCCATTTATTGGCCGATCTTTACGAAACTTCATGCAATGATAACATTCCACGTGATGAACAGAATAAGAAAGTAACCACAACTCTACATGGCTTTATTATGGATTATTACCTTTGTAATTTTTGCATTAATGTTTTTAATATGTTGGATATCTCTGTCATTTAGGGTCAGATCTTACTTAAAATCTGGCTTTAATGTGGTTTCCACATTACATTTCTTGTAAATTCATAAATCGTTCCTGAAGCTATCTTCAGAACCTATATTTGAACTTAAACAAGCATCTAAGGAAGAAGTCTTAATTTCATGAATATGCTAAATCAGTTTATTTTGTGGATTAGTTTCACATTGTTAATATGGTAGGTGCAGTAGTCCAGTGGTAGGACATGTGCTTAGGGATTGAGGTCCCTGGTTAAAATCCCACTAGGGGCACTGCTAATTTCCTTGAGCAAGAAATTTACCTTCATTTACCTCTACCCAGGTGTAAATAGGTACCTGCGAGGGTGGTGTAATTCTGTTGGGCCAATTTGTTGGCTGCACTAATAAACTGAGTAAAAAGACTCCCAAGGGAGACTGATAGATAGATATTAGTAGCCTAATGACCAGGGGTAATATCTGTCAAGTCGGTGAACATGTGATACTGTGAAACTTGGACTATAAAATAGCCATTACATTATTACATTATTATTAAAAAGTTGTGTAATAACCATTTTTGTTTGAGGGACAAGCTGACCCAACATGCAAGTTAAGTTTTGTTTATTCTGATAATTTAGATGGTGTTAATTTATATTTTAGGTTGAGATTATTCCAGAAATTTGACCAATTTAGAATACTGGTATGTGGAGGAGATGGTAGTATAGGCTGGGTATTATCTGAAATTGATAAGATGGACTTACATAGACAGGTAACATTTTATCTCCCCTTTTTGTTTATTTAACCCAGGCCAATAGCGTAGTTGGTAGTGCACCGGGATTTGGAATCTGGTGCTCGAAAGGGGTGCGAGTTCGAATCCCACCCGGGAGGTAATACCCTTCTATGAAAATTTGACAATAATGTTGATTTTCCTCCATTGATAAGATAATATGGGGAAGTTTCCGGCCACACAGGAACGGAACCTACGATCCCTCTATCAGTAGACTTGTGAGCTACCCACTGAGCTAGCCAGGCAGGCTGTTTAGTATTTAGTTTACTTATCAGGAAGTTTAGTGGTGTGCAATATCCACTTATAGACACTAGGCATTTTATGTGGGGAATGTGCCTGTGGCCTAACTTTATATTGAACAATGGGGAAAAGTTTAGTGCAATGTCATTGATAGTGGAATGAAAAATAACCTTTAAATTTGAGAAAACTGTATGATTTTATAGAAATTTCAGAAGGGGAAGGTGCCTGTAAACTGTCCCAGTTATATAAAAAAAAAGCCTTGAAATAAGCTGTAGATTACTGTCAAAGTATCTTATGACTTTGCCAAAGGGATTACTTGTAGATGTGCTTCCAGACCTTTTTTCCTTATATAACGGGGGTCGTTTATAGGAGCCTTCCCCTCCAGAAATTTCTTTAAATCATGCAGTTTTCCCATAATTTGGAGTTAACCTTGGGTTAGTTGTTTCCCTAAATTGGGATAAAATGCCCCCAAATGTTTTACTTAAAGAATGACCCATGGCCCCTTCCCCAAGTACTAAAAAGGCCCTGGATTGATGTTGATCAATCACTTATTCTTAATTATACATAACTATTTCATGTTCTGTCTGTACATTTTATAATAATGCTTGTATATGCATTTTATTGTGTATGATGTAAATGTCTGTAATTGTATGTATATATTTGTTTGTATATGGGCTGGTGGCCTACATCCTTGTTGAAATAAACTCTTAACTCTACTTATGTTTATACAATATTTATCAGATAAGTTTTATTATTGATTATTAACATACATGTACATGTATGTAGCAAAAAAACAAAACATTCAGTATGAAATGTATGTAACTGTGAAATAAACTTTCCTAGTTTGCTATAAAATGTATGTTACATAAATGTAGTTTGTTTACTACATACATGTACTTAGTATGCTATATGGTTATGTATCAATTATTACATATATTGTATATATGTCTTTTATAGGGCCCATTGGTTTAATGTTATAACCAATACAAGTTGTATGTATTATATTTTTGTTGTTTATTTTTCAGTGTCAGATTGGTGTTTTACCATTTGGTACGGGTAATGATTTAGCGAGAGTATTAGGATGGGGTTCAGCATTTGATGATGATACCCAGTTACCAGCTATATTAGAAAAACTTGAACATTCACAGATTAAAATGCTTGATAGGTAGGTTCTATCATAATTAATTTGTTCATTGTGTTTATGATTTGGTTTTATATTAAAAGAAGTCATTTAAAGATTTAAACAACACAAGTTTCTCTCACAGGTTTTTAAACCTTCTTATAAATGTTCATCTACCTTTATTTTAATGACTTCATGTATTGTCATACATATTGTATTTGCTACTCTTAATTCAATGTTAGTGAAGTAAGTCACTTTGATAACAAGGTAGTTCAGGCCTATATTAACATTTTAAGATGATGTATATGACTAAACTCGGTAGGTAGCGCAGTTGGTAGCATGCCAGGATTTCAAATCTAGTGCTCAGAAGGGGATATGGGTTCAAATCCCACCCAGGAAGGTTATACCCTTTCACGAAAAATTTGACAATAATGTTGATTTTCCTCTATTGATTAGATAATATGGAGTTTATATAAGTTTCCGGCCTTGTGTAAGGGTAAGTGAGTACTGGTTAAAGACAAGGGTCCAGGAAAGCTAGGTTTAGTGCGCTGGACGCTGTAAAATAACCTAAAAAATTGTGTTGACATGGCGTTAAACGCAGTATAAAAATAGATATTAATATATGGCTAATTTACACACATTTTTCTGTTGTACATATGCTAATTATCTGTATATTTTAGATGGAGTATATGGACATATGAAGGTTATATGCCTCCACCAAGAAAACTGTCTCAACAAGTATGTATATAAACAATCTGATTAAAACCCGACCTAAAATTTTCCGCTCGCTTACTCGCTACTTTAGATCTGGCCTTTTTTCAAACAAAGGTCATGTACAGGTGACCTTTTCTCATCATAATATTCATGACGAAATTGTTATGATACGTAACTTGTTTACATCATCTACATCACGCAATTTGAAAGAGCCGCCCAATCGCAGACTGTGAATAATACCACTGTTAAATTAGCATGCAAAACTTGGTCTAAAAATAGAAGTTACGAAATCAAAATGTGATTAATAGTGTTTTTTTCGTCTAGATGAAAGCTACGCATTGATTGGTCAAAACAAAGTTCATCTCGACGTGACGTGACCTTCCACGGAGAAAGTAGAGATCCTGTACGACAACGCTCTACAGGATATCTATTTACGGGGATTGGTATACAGTATAACCTCTGCTAACGGCACCTCTAACAAGCGGCAACCTCCGACGAGCGGCATATTAGAATTCCCCCCGTCGATTTTACTCTATGATTTACCTCTAATGAACGACACCTCTGCAGAGCGGTAAACGGCCGTTCAAATAAATTCCCAAAGTTAATCTTTACCTCTATACAGCGACACTAAGTCTAGCAAGGTTTACATCAATAATCGATAATTATCTATAACCGGATGATTTAAACAATAAGTGAAACCCCTAATCGTATAACACTACCCTCAAGTGTCATGTTGCTAAATCATTTGTCTAACAGGGGTTACTAACAAGTGACATGGTTTCCATGACACCAACGAACGGACCTTAGATGAGGAGCGCTTTGTTTGGTAGGCTGACGTCATCAAGTATCAGATGCACATACGTCTAGCTAGTTGACAATAATAAATGAAACTTATTTGTTATTGTTCTTTTTATTACAAGCTTCGATGAAATGAATTCTGTTTTAAGATTATTTGAGGTTTAAGATAATATCAGATATTTACTCCCGAAAAGACGACGATAATTCCTTTTAAATAGTATTCGCCATTAGACAAGTATAAAAACATTTGACAGTAACATAATCGATTTCTCTTGTGTATTGCTTTCTTTAGCATAAAACTAACCTTCATGCTAGGAATTGTAAACCGTTATAATAATTTACTTAAAAAACTTCGTAATCTTATTAAAACTTTTTTACTTTTGTCGATCAGCACTCGCTAAAAACTGTATTTAGATTACAGAACGGATAAAGGCCAGTGTTCCGGACCGAAAACGGCCGTTTTCGTGATCGGTAGAAAAAGTCTACCTCTGCAGAGCGACACCTCTGCAGAGCGGCAATTTTTTCAAACTCCGCCGAAAGTCGCTCTGCAGAGGTTACACTGTATACAGTACCTACCAAAAGTTTGAAGACATGAATGTTTTAAATTTCATTGATTGTTTTTGATATAGAACTGTTATTTTATTTATATTTAATTGATATTTAATATGGTTAATGATTAAATGAGAACAAATTTCTTAAATGCATTACATTAATTTTGTAAGATTCAGCATCTGACATCTAAAAGCCTTCAAAGATAAATTCAATTTTTTTCTATAACATAGATTTTAAGCTATTTTGGTAGTCTCAACAACAAATTGTACCAAACCAAACAAAATAAGCCAAACTAAAAAGCATTTCAAAATGAATAATAATAATAATTATTTGGCATAGTGTACACATAGTAAAAACATACAAACATAAATCACTGACATCATGATGTAGTAACTATGTCTTGCACACCAACACCAGGGATAACACAAAAAGGGGCGAGCCCTTATTTCCATTGTGGTCCCTAATGGTAATCGTATTTTTTATAAAACCTATGTGGTAGGCTTACAAAGTGAAAATGTCTCTGAACTTTTGGTGGGTACTATACACAGGCTGTCAACCAATTCCTATATTCCTATATTATTCCTATATTTTGGGTTTCATTCCTATATTTTCAAAAGTGTCCTATATTTCCTATATTTATACTATATTTTGTCCATCATTCCTATATTTTTGTAAATCATTCTAATTTGAACATGTCGAGTATGTTTAATTGGTTTTTTTTCCATATATATTTGAGTATTTTGTATCTGTTTCCTCTTATACTGCCTATAAGTTGAATATAGTAAGTGCCTATGATGAGTTGATCTGGTAGGTGGCTGTCAAGTGTCAGTATTCAAGTTGCCCTAACCCTTTGCTACTTATGCAACTCTTTTTTAAAAACCCCTCTTGAAAAATTTAGAAGAAATGTTCTTTGTTCAAGTTTTCAACGTGTTCTATTCAACCTAATTTTATTTTGTAGTCAATGTCACTTATTGCCCATTCACTGCAACCTATAAAATACATTGCTAAATTATACTACAAAGTAAGGCAATTGCAAGGGTATTCCAATACCCTACTCTACTTGTAGATAATTAATGGTACCACTGGTGTGTTATAGATCTCTAAATCTGTAGGTATGCATCCTTCCACTCATTCATTGTATTTCATCAAAAATATGGTTACATAGTTATTGAAAGGAAATAAATCAATGAACCTGTTTTTTTTCTAACAGTGCTAGAAATTGTATAGTATGTCCGAAAACATTGTCTAGTATTTTTCTTAAATGATTGTGGGTGACAAATTTTAGCCTTAGGTTCAAAACTAGCCCTGTTAGGGTGTATTTTTTTCTCTCAATGTATATAGTACATTGTAGTTATTACTTTAGTAAAACAGTCAAAAATATCTCATGTAACCATTAAGTCAAGAACCTCCATATTTGGCATGCATGGAAAGATCATTTAAGTGACACATTTGATGCCAAAGGTAACCTCTGTTTAGGCGTACTAATTTTCATAAAGAATTTTTTATAGAAGGCTTAAAAAATATTTTGTAAGTAAATTATATTTAGAACTTTCATGTTAGGCTTGCATCATCTACAATGTTCAAAAAGTGAGAGCAAAATTGACAGAATTCACAATCTTAACATAGAACAATTGTTTAAATATTTCTGTATAAAACCATGTGCCCAGAGCTAGTAGAGTTTTTATGTAGCATCATCTTGGGGTGTTCTGGACTACACTGATAATTTAAGCATCTTCCCTTTTGAGTCACTTATAAAAAAGTTGTATGAAATAAGAAAATTGGAAGTCCTCATTTAGTTACTTCGATGAGTAACTGGCATGAATCTTTCATTCAGTTTGCTATGATGTATGATGCATTATCAGTTGATACTCTCTTATCATCAGCTCTGTGGATCAGGAAAGGCTACATCAGCTGCTTTAATAAACGGCAGGTTTCTGCTTGTATCAGATCAAATGATGGAAGAATTTATTTTCTCAAGATAGATTTAAAGCCCATATTCCGGGTACCACAATATTTTCATTTATTATACCCAGTTAGTGTATATAAAACCTGTCTTTAAACAATGAAGTCATTAACATAGAGGGATTAGAGACAAAGTAAAATTGTCAAACCATTTTCTTTTAAATTTTACCATTTCTTTAAAAGAGTTATTAATTTGTAAAACATGCATTAACTCCAAGATAGTTTGTAGTTATTATTTTTTTCATTTAGAGGTACATGTAGTTTGGTTCATGATGCATTTAGTCATTAAAAGTAATACACCGATACTGAAACTTGTATTTATTCAGAACATGTACTTATTCAGTCTTTGTATTTATTCAGAACATGTACTTATTCAGTCTTTGAGCAATGATAGTATGCGTAAAGGGACCTAAATGTATTGGAATAACGCTCAAAAGTTCCTATATTTCTACTTGGTTTTCTCTAAAAGTTCCTATATTTTGAAAATAAAATTCCTATATAAATTCCTATATTTTTATCAGTGGTTGGTTGACAGCCTGTATACATCGTCCTAAATAAATATTGTATCAAAATTTACTTCATATAGCTATGCAAACTCAGTCCAAAGTCGTGGTTTCTTAGTCACATTAATCTGTGTGGTCTTTTTGATACAGTAATTGCCACTAGGGTGCCACAAGTTCTTGGGTACACCAACCCCACATTTGCCCCTAGAAGTTCAAGAACAAGCAATAATAAATTGTCATAGTGATAAAAGTCCAACTTGCCATTATCTTAACAATGCTGTATGCAAAAACTAGCCAACTCATAAAAAAAACCAATAAAGCTTATAGCATCGCCATGGTATAAGGCATGTACTTACTGACCTTAAAGAGACTAGAGCTCATGAAGTTAAATGAGTCAGAACGCAAAAACATGGATTGAAAGTAAAAAGTCAAGCCTTTGTGTTCTTAAAAAGAAAAGGTTTACATTAAAATCATCTTTAAGAGTTGTCTTCTTGAAAAAAAATGAAAACCTAGGTCGATAGCGCAGTTGGTAGTGTGCCAGGATTTGGAATCTGGTGTCCCACCTGGGGAGGTTATACCCTTCCATGAAAATTTGACAATTATGTCAATTTTCCTCCATTGATTAGATAATATGGAGAAGTTTCCGGCCTTGTGGAAGGGTAGATGAGTATGGGTTATAGACAAGGTTCTAGGATAGCTAGGTTAGGTGTGCTGGATGCTGTAAAATGACTAAAATTGTGTTAATGTGGTGTTAAATACAATAAAAAAAAAGATTTAGATGAAGATGTTATTGAAGATAGTATATGATATCTGACTTATTGTGTATATGGAATTAGACTTTAAGCAAACTTTGATTGTTTTTATGAAAATACAAAATTTGGTTTTTAATGTGTTTTTCAATATTTTCAGTTTGATCCTATATCACAATATGAAGATTCTGTTGCCAATCATTTATCTAAAATTTTACATTCTGAAGATCATTCTATTGTTATAACATCTGCCAAGTAAGTCCAACATTTTACTAGCTTGACTATTTGTAGATCTACAACATTTTACTAGCTTGACGATTTGTATATCTACAACATTTTACTAGCTTGACTATTTGTAGATCTACAACATTTTACTAGCTTGACTATTCGTAGATCTACAACATTTTACTAGCTTGACTATTTGTAGATCTACAACATTTTACTAGCTTGACTATTTGTAGATCTACAACATTTTACTAGCTTGACTATTTGTAGATCTACAACATTTTACTAGCTTGACTATTTGTAGATCTATAAGCTTTAGTTTAGTTTATATTAATTTATTTTAGCTTGATTGTGACACAAGTTCTTACAACCAAGATTAATAACTTTCGAGTCCTCTTCCTTGTCCCCCAGTACTGAGCTAGTTGGATTAAGATTCTTGCTACAGGAAACTACTGGGTAGGTTTTGGATGGGATTCAAACTAACACAGAGCTGGCCATCCAGTGATGACCAGTCCAAATATTTCATTTAATAATGTAATTGTCAGTAATTATCCATTTAGACCTAAAATAAAAAACAAATAAAAGTTCATAGGCTTGAACCTGATTGGTTCAAATTACATACTGGGAGGGACTAAAGTGTGTTGCTGTTCAGAGGTTGTTGCTGTGCAGAGGTTAAATTCAATAAAATCACGCTTAAGGGAAGTATCAAAAGATGTTGTTGTACAGTGGATTTGTTTTGTAGAGGGCTGCTCTGCAGAAGTTAAACTGTACATTATACCACCATAGTCTTCGCAATTATCCTTACAGGAGAAATGTAGAATGAAAAATGGGGCTACAATAAAGTTGAATTTGGACAGTCAAACACCCAGCTTACTCGACCATTTTGTTTTGTCCCATTGAATTTGAGCCTTCAAACTTTTTCTGTATGTCACTTTGTCTAACAACATGTGTATTAATTTGTCATATTATAAATATTTCAGAGTTCTATGTGAAACAGTTAAAGATTTTGTAGCTAAAGTTGGTAATGCACATGCAGAGAAAAATGATGATTCGGATATAGCAGATAAAGTATGTATTGTTGATTTACTAGGAATGCATTTTCGGTTATTCTACTAATAATTAATGAGGCAGTTTCGTTAGTTTTGCAAGGAAACCACTGCAAAAAACTAGCTGATGAAATAATGATATATCTAAGGTTTTGTTTACCATTCAAAATGGCGGCCTCCATGAGTGATTTTTCTAAAGCAGGTGAAGAAAATCCCTGTTAAAATATACAATGTAAATCAAACTTAAATGAAGACTTTTTGTAGGTACTCTATTGTAATAGTCCTGTTTTTTTACTTTCAGTGTGCCATATTAAACGAGAAGTTGGAAAGTTTGCTCAAAACATTAAATGAGGAGGCTCAAGCTTCATCACAGGTAGTTTAGAAATTGTTATTTTTATAAGGGTGGGTGTGACTAATTAGTATTGATAAAAAAATGTAATGGCATTTTATAGTCTGAGTTTCATGCTTACGCACGTTCACCGACTTTACAGCTATTACCCCTGATCATTGGGCTACTGGTATCTATCTATCAATCTTCCTGGGGAGTCTTTCTACTTCACTTATTACAGAAGTGTATCAGCCAAATTGGCGCAACCCTTGCAGGTACCTATTTACATCTGGGTTGAGTGAAGCACTCACAGGTTAATTACTTGCCTAAGGAAATTAGCAATGCCCCTAGTGGGATTTTAACCCAGGACCTCTTGATCCCTAAGCGCATGTCCTACCTTGGACTATTGATGTTACCCTTGTCTGTGGAGCAGTAAGTTATAATGTAGGATTTGGAATTTAGTGTTACAAAAGTGCTGGTTTGAGCTTCGCCCAGATTATTTTAACCCTTCATGGAAGATCTACAATAATGTTTATTATTCTACTTTAATAATGCATAGGGCACAGTTGTTGGCCTTGTGGTAGTGTGAGTGAGTACTGGATATAGACAAGGATTCAGGAAAGCTAGGTTAGGTGAGCTGGAGGTTGTAAATGACCATAATTTATGATGTCTTTGCATTAATTCCATTAAAAAAAGTTAAGAACTAAGTATGGTTATTTTAAACACTTGTCTCTTCTAAATAATCAAAGGATAGAAACTTTAGAAAATAGAAAAACCAAGTATTTCAAAGCTGTTTGAATAGTCCCAAATCATCTCTAAACAAAAATAGCATTCGTTTGTTCATATTGTTAACATCTCTTTAATTGTTTACTGACTTAGACCAATTATATTGTCTGATTCAAGCATTTTGTTTATTGTATTCTTTAACTTGAAGAAGATATGACATTTCCAAGTTGGTTACCTGTAAACAAACATTTCCTTTGTACATGAGTCATATGTCATTGTTTTATGTAATTAGGGACTTTTGTCAGTTATCTTTCCCTGATAAAATATGAAGCAATCCAATTGGTAAGTAGGTCCTTACAGTTGGAATCCTCGGATTTTATCATTGAATCGCTGTATAAGAATAACAAAATATTTCATCTAATATCTTTCTTGTTTATGCAGATATTTACAGAAGTGATGAAATTTAGATAGTTCTTTACCCTAAAAATACTTAGCTTGAATTTCAAACAAATTAAATGATTTACAAAAAAGTTATTTAAGATTAATTTTGGCAAGTTGTCATTGAAAAGTAAGGGTAAAATCCGAGTAATCCAACTAATTGGACCTACCTATTTGAAGAGTATACAAGGGGAAATAACTGACTAAAGTCCCTTATTGTATATCACACTGTAACATCATACATGAAAAATGTGCTATAAGCCCTCAAAGAAGCTTTATTAACAGAGAGCATATAACAATGGCACCATCCTTCCTTGAGTCTGGCTGTCTGTCAAGTTTTTTGTGACCAAACTATATACACTACCCTTCAAAATACACTTATGAATTACATGGTGTTTATAAAAACTTTGCTAACAGCTTTGATATTGATAATCTAAGGAAGGTAATTTAAATTAAAAGGGAGAAATATATGGAATGACAAAATATAACCTTTAGGAGTAAAACCATCTGTAAAGCATGATAATGTTGTTAAATTGGTTATGAATCTGTATTTTGTTACAGACTTGAAAAGAAATTTTACTGAATTTTTTATCAAGTTCTTTTATTTAGTAGACTGTTGTTTGACAATTAATAACGAAGGCATTTGATATAAAATGAATGAAATGCCAAATAAAGCATTTATTTAAAAGCTGTTTGTTTTTGCCTTTTTATGAAATACAACTCTACCCTAAATGAATTTTCACTGGTCCTGGGCCAATCTGATTAAAACTCGATCTAAAATTTTCTGCTCGTCTACTTGCTAATTTAGATCTAGCCTTTTCCAAACGAAGGTCACATTCAGGTGACCTTTTCGCATCATAATATTAATTGTTACAAAATACAAAATTGTTATTTTACGTAACTAGATTACATTGTCTACGTCACGCAATTTTAAATGAGCCGTCCAATCGCAGACTGTGAATTGTACCGCTGTTAAATTAGCTTGCAAACCTTGGTCTAAAAATATGATGAAAGCTACGCATTGATTGGTCGACACGAAGTTCATCTCGGCGTGACCTTCCACAGAGAAAGTAGAGATCCTATACGACAATTCTCTACAGGATATCTGTTTACGGAGATTGGTCCTGGGCTTCCTTGCAGTGATTGAGATCTTGATATAAAATTAAAACTTTGATAGTCTTACGTTTGAACAAACAGATTATTTTTTACCTTTCTATTTCAGCTTGATAGTGATGAAGCAGTAATGCATAATGATCCAGAATACAATGTGACAGACACAAATATCACCTCTGTAGACAACGCTGACAATGTTGGCGATAATCGTTACACTCAAACATATTCTGATACCCAATCTAATGATGAAACAAACTCTAGAAATTCCATTGATTCCACGATAGAGGAGGGTAATGTGTCGGTATCCAGTATTGATAAAAATGGTCATGAACGAATCTCTAGCAGGGCTGGTACCAGAAGTATGGAAAATCGTGAAGTAACGTTCCAAAGTGGAGATATGGGTAAAAATGTTGATAGCTCTAGAGATAGGGTACAAGGACCAATGTCTTCTAACATGAAACCAAAGCCTGTAAGTGTATCTAGATTCTCCCTCCTACCAATGATTCTTAATCATGTGAGGCAGTTGTCAGTCACTGACGGATATTGATAGTTGATTGAGTTGATAGTTGATTGAGAAAATCTGCCCTGTGCAATTTTTTAATGGCTTGACAAATATCTGTATCATTTCCATTTTCAAATTGTTCATTATACCCCCGCTTCGAAGAAGAGGGGGTATACTGTTTTACCCTTGTCCGTCCGTTACAAAATTTCCGTCGCAGTTTTCTCAGCAACTATAACATGCAGCAGCCTAATACTTTGCATATTGCTTCATCCCATAGTCCCATGTGGTGTAAAGCGATTTCATGCTCATTGCTCATCTACTTCCTGTTTGTCGCATATTTTTAGATTTTGTAAAATGAAAGTTACATTATGATAGTCATATTTCTCACAGTGGGGGTATCACTAGTGAGCATTAGCTCACAGATTTACTTGTTTATCTAGACAAAAAACTATCACCAGCATTGAAATTTCTATTTTTACATTGGGCATTCCTAGTTATTTTGCATATTATTCATTGGTTTTTAAATAAAGATTTATTTCAAGTGTGTCATGAATATTATGTAAGCAAAGGTCAGATGAAAGTGTCATGTACTGCATGCTTGCTAGTTGTAAACTAGCCCAGTGTAGAATTTAGACCAAGTTTTAATCAGATTGCAAATTGATCTTATTTCAACATTACACTATGTTTTAAATAGTAGACCATGTTTTACATTGTTAAACTTAAACTTGTTCATTTGATTAAACGCCTATTTCTATATTACATATTCAATGGCGTTGTACAAAAAGATTAATAACAATAAAAAAATAAGTAAAAACCCTCCGCCATAAATATATACAATTGCACAAAGCAAAATAAAATTTATGACCCATGATGTTATATAGTGTGATTGTGCATTTTGTTTTTCATATATCAAGTTTATAGGACCCACATTAATCTTAGTTCATGATTCGACTTAATTTTTACATTTGTTTTTATTAATTTGATTTTGAAAGTTGTTGTCCTGAACAGTATAACATGATGCTACTGTTAAACGGACTTGCCCTGAACAGTGTAACATAACGCCAGTGTTAACCAGACAATTCCTTAAAGGTGTCGAAACATCACCTTTAAAGGGCCCTTAATACATTGTTATGACTTAAATAATGTTATTGTTTATTTTTCAGACAATATTTAAACCTAGAGATGCACTCATGTCTAGAGCTAACAGTTTAAAGAAAGCTATACGACAAATTATTGAACATACTGAAAGAGGTTAGAACAATTAATATTATTTGTAATGCTAACTAAAATTTATAATGTGACTTGTTACTTGTTTTTCTATAAAAAATATTCTATGAAAGTATTTGAGCTTTACAAACTTCTGTAAAAAGGGGGTACTGTAATTGATTTGTTTCAAAAATTGTATTAACAGATTAAGCTAACAAATCTACTGATCAAGGGGTTGTTTAGATTCCAGGGGGGCATACTTTTGTGAGGCTATGTCATTAAATAATTTTGATGGCCATTCTCTCTCCTACCACTGATTCTAAATAATTTAGGGCAGTCGTCACTGACAGAAAATGTGCTTAGTAACTGGTTCACAGCGAAATCAAGAGATTCAGCCTTTTTAGAGTAAGTTGACTGACCTTGATATGACCTATTAACTGTATTGCTACGGCTTAAACGGAACACAAAAAAGGAGCGAAAAAATCACTCATCTGGAATTAATATCATTGACTATTTATACCCCCGCTTCGAAGAAGAGGGGGGGTGTACTGTTTTACCCTTGTCCGTGCGTCCGTCCATCCGTCCGTCCGTCTGTTACAAAATTTCCGTCGCAGTTTTCTCAGCAACTATATCATGCAGCAGCCTAATACTTTGCATATTGCTTCATCCCATAGTCCCATATGGTGTAAAGCGATTTCATGCTCCTTGCTCATCTACTTCCTGTTTGTCGCATATTTTTAGATTTTGGCGGGGGTATCACTAGTGAGCATTAGCTCACAGATTTACTTGTTTTAACTGTTTTATCCCATACATAAAATATTTATCTAGAGGAATTAAAGGTACTAATTCACAGATCAGGGTTTTTTTTCTACAATTTCAAAATATTATTCAGTGTCTGTAATTGTGTAAAAAAATTAATTCTTATTATTTTAAGACAAACTGACTTATACGAAGCAAGAAATATGCAATAAAAGTCACAAAAATGCACTAAAATTGTCTATACCATGACATACAGGGTAGATATTTACTACATGTAACACAATCATTTGTTGTTGTATGTCAGTTTGCACTAAAATTGTCATTATCAGAACACTACTTTCCTGCTTCCAAAATACTTCCATAAAATTTTGATAGTTTTAGAAAAAGTTGATATTTAAGTTGAAATCTGTGAATGAGTACCTTTAAGTTGTGTATTTTCTTGTTCCATAATAGTGATAGTTTTGCCTCACTATTGTTACAGCTGTAGATGAACAGAATGCTCAGACAGAAGAACAGACAAGATTATTACGTGGTGCGTCTGGTAGTTCTACAGATTTAGTGGAACCATTTAACAGTAATCAATGTGGTTTACAAGCTGGAAGTCCTAACTCACATTCTGCACCAAGTTTCTCCGTATTTACCTCAGAAGTCTTACAGAAATCTCCTCCTTTAAATATAAGAAAGTTAGGTAAGTTGATCTAGCTCTATAACGTCTTATACCCAGGTTTACACTGGGGTCCTAAAGTTTCTTTACATATTTATTTTTCTCACATTTTCTCTAAAAACGTGAATATTTGTAGTGAGTTCAATGAGCATGAAATAAAAGCTACATTTTTACAAAAGGTAGATATGAACATAATTGAAGGTTCATATTAAAATATATATTATTAGTGAAACTTACAACACTATGTGAAGTATATCTAAGCATATTTGAAAACAAAAAATTAACACGTGTAAAGAAATTTTTGGACCCCATTGTATAATAGGGCTGTTACATAGGCTAGAAGCATATCCTGATATATTGCAATTTACTGGCCCTGTATCACGATACATACCACGATATATTGTGGGTTTTAGATTCATTGTGCCTCCGCTGTATTTAACAGAAACATTGCAAATCTTACATGCAGCTACTGATAGAATCTAGCCTCTCTCTGTCTATACTGTCATTTAGGGCTGTGATATATGTTTTGCATATAAAAAAATGCTTGGGTTGGAGAATCTTGCCACTCTCTGTCTATACTGTCATTTAGGACTGTGATATATGTTTTGCATATAAAAAAATGCTTGGGTTGGGGAATCTAGCCTCTCTCTGTTTATACTGCCATTTAGAACTGTGATATGTTTTGCATATAAAAAAGATGCTTGGGTTGGAGAATCTTGCCACTCTCTGTCTATACTGTCATTTAGGACTGTGATATATGTTTTGCATATAAAAAATGCTTGGGTTGGGGAATCTAGCCTCTCTCTGTTTATACTGCCATTTAGAACTGTGATATGTTTTGCATATAAAAAAGATGCTTGGGTTGGGGAATCTAGCCTCTCTCTGTCTATACAGTCATTTAAGGCTGTGATATATGTTTTGCATATAAAAAGATGCTTGGGTTGGAGAATCTAGCCTCTCTCTGTCTATACTGTCATTTAGAACTGTGATATATGTTTTGCATATAAAAAAGATGCTTGGGTTGGAAGAATCAATCACCCTCTAGCTGCAGAACATCCTAGGGATCAAGATCCTGGACGCCATGCTTGTTTCACAACTTCCTGTCCCAAAGCCTTCAATTCAAGAACATTTTTGCACAAGTTCGGTGCAACCAATAGAACTGGCCCCAATGGTTTCTTTTGAACTTAAGTTTTGATCCAATGAACCATGGAAAATTGATGTTTCGCTTCTTCCATTTTGCGAAGGTGTCTGTTTCAACCACTTTTATAATGATAGAATTCAAAATCAGGTAATGGGAATATGAAACTTGCCTAATTATCCCTTTAAGGCCATCATAGCCGCCTGGCTAACTCATTTGATAGTGCTTAAACTTTAGTGGTACTGAACGAGGGGTTGTGGGTTGGTTTCCTGGGCAGGGCATACTTTCATGGAGCTTGGTCATGAAATTTTTTCTTCAGCCATTCTCCCTCCTACCAATGATTCTTAATTATGTAGGACAGTTGTAAGTCACTGACGAAAATATGCATTTAGTAGTTGGTTAACAGCTAAATTAAGAGATTAAATCTTTCCAAGAACAGTGAGTAGGTTGACTGACTGTCGTTATATGACCTATACAATGTGTTGCTACGGCGTTAAGCCCAACAAAAACAAACAAACCAACATATAAGGCCATGACTGTGCATGTATGAGATCAGTTTTATCACATTAATAATGAAGGTGTCAAGATCACTGTATTGTTATATTTACAGATGGTTCAACATCCCCTCCAGTTAGTAGTTCTAGAAGAATCAGTAGTATGTCAACATTTAATAAATCTGCAAGTGTGGGCTCCAATCTTGATGCTAAATTAACAAGTAAAGAAAACATTCCAGGACATCACACTGTTCTGTCTTCTATTCCATTTGCTAACTATCCTATGTTACCTAGTAAGTAACAGCATTTTTTCGTTAAATTATCATAGCCGCACGGCTAGCTCAGTTGGTAGCACCCAAGTCTACTGATTGATTGGGACGTGGGTTCAATTCTCGGACAGGGCATAGTTACTTTCGTGGAGCTTGGTCATGAAATTATTTCTACGGCAATTCTCCCTCCTAACAATGATTCTTTATTGAGTAGGGCAGTTGTCAGTCACTGACGAAAGTATGCGCTTAGTAGTCGGTTAACAGCTAAATCCAGAGATTTAGCCTTTCCAGGAATAGTGAGTAGGTTGACTGACTGCTCTTATATGACCTATATAATTTGTGGCTACGGTATTAAACCCAACAAAAACATACAAACAATTTGAATTATAATAGGGGTCCTGTGATTCTAATCAGAGGATTCTGTCAGGATCCCTAAACTACTGATCTGTTCTTACGTGAATTTGAGGTTTCATTGATTGTGTATCACATTCTGTGAAGGCGAATCAGTATTTAACTTTTTGTCTTTTATTGGAAGAATCCTTAGGCAATGCCATACCGGAATTTTGTTAAGCGTCCGCGTGGGGGTAGGTTTTAGAGTCCTCAATAAAAAAAAATAAAAAAAATTGTTGGTGAAATTTTCTTAAATAATTATGTTGTTCTGTGATTCGATAACTGACTTTTCTCAGGAAATACTGATGATTCCTTGTTTCTGTGTATTTAATTAATAAAAATGTGCATGGATATGTTGTATATACTTTTTTTATAGAATTACTTTAATATCACATTAATTAATGTCATAAACATTTATGTACTACCAAGTATGTATTTTTGTAATTACTAGCTAGAATGGACATGTTTTTTCGTTGACGGTTTGTGTGTTTTTGCAAATAGGTACCTTGGTTTGTCAAACTTGAGTGGACGCTTAACAAAATTTGGCATGGCCTTATTGTTAAGGAGAAATCTCTTGAATAACTGACTCGGGATTTCATGATTTCATTCTCATATAAAGGTCAAGCTCAGTTTATTGTCATCAGACTGTATAATAATTTATACTAATGGAATGACCACATTTTTCCATGATGTCTTTTTAACATGATAATTTATATGACATTATGTAAAATAATGTAGGAATGAGATACTAGCATATTGACCTGTGTTCCTTTTCACAAAAATTCTTACGAAAAAAGTTATTGTAAGTCAATTTCATATTATTAGCAGTTTAAAGTCAGATGGATTATAAGCATAACTATGATATGATATTCAAAAGGTATACACTATTCTACACAATTCTATAATATTTGGAAATGATTAGCCAAAAACTGAGTGTATTATTAATGTTTCTTGCTTTTGACTTACAAAGATTTTTTCGTAAGAATTTTTGTGAAAAGCACCACAGGTAAGAACATTGACCTGGTTAGAACATTGACCTGGTAAGAAGATTGACCTGGTTAGAACATTAACCTGGTAAGAACATTAACCTGGTTAGAACATTGACCTGGTTAGCACATTGACCTGGTTAGAACATTGACCTGGTTAGCACATTAACCTGGTTAGCACATTAACCTGGTTAGAACATTGACCTGGTTAGCACATTAACCTGGTTAGAACATTGACCTGGTTAGCACATTGACCTGGTTAGCACATTGACTTGGTGAAATTTTATGTTTTGTGTAATCATAGTTCAGACTCAAGGGAAGATAGATTGGGTTAATTAATCATTATCAAGAAGACTATAAAGGGTTGCGACTATGCAAGGGTCACTAGTACAATGAATATTTAGTTTTTTTCAAGAAAAAACTCTACCTATAATATATATGTACTGCATTTGTGAAAACTGAAGGGATGAAAACTATGTACTAACTATATATATCACGGGTATAGAGCAAAACAGTCATAACTCAAAATAAGAAAAGAGGGAGTTACGTTCCTTTTGCCCTAAACCCACGACATTATATATAATGTACCTAAGCAGATAAAAAAAAATCCTGAACTTTTCTTTTATTATGGAAACATGTCTGTGTAATTTACAGTTCCTCAACATTCTAAAGTTCAATTTTTAAGTTTCTATAATAAATCTCCTTGTGGTAGGGAATGCAAGTTTTTGTAAAAAAATGTTTATTATAGCTTGTTAGGTTAGCTAGAATAACCCTTTACTAGCAGGGTTCGTACAGACCTTGAAAAGTGCTTGAATTTTAAGATCTACCTTAACAAATGCTTATAAATGTTTTTGAATGCTTGAAATGCTTATTTTCATTTGCAACCTTGAAAAATGCTTGAAAAGTGCTTATTTTCAGTCCATGAGTGCATACATAACATTCAGATTATATTCCAAATTTTAATGCTATATTTTAAAAAAAAAATTGGTTGCAATAGATGGTCATATTCTGTAGGCTTTGTTTTTGGAAGAATGAAAGACAACTCTGCCAGGGAATTTGATCACCATTAAATTTTATGTGCCACAAATTTGTTTTGACTTTCAATTGACATTTTACAGACAACATGCAGCAAATAAATGTGTCTATCAATCATCTTGGTCTTCCAAGTACCACAGGTTGGAAGACACAGACTTTTGCCAACTGACTCTTTGTAGATTATCCATCACAACAATAGAGTCAGCCCTTAAAAGCTTTAAGTGCTTGAATTTGGCACTTTAGTCTGTGAAAAGTGCTTAAAAAGTGCTTGAATTTGGCACTTTAGTCCGTGAAAAGTGCTTAAAAATTGCTTGAATTTTGTCACGGAAATTCTGTATGAACCTTGTGACTATATATTTCAGGTTTAAGTAGTTCTATAGCAGGCAAGTTAGCTGGTGGAAGTTTTATCAGTAAAGTATTATTAGCCAACGCTGATGCTCTCTGTGCTGCAGCTTCTCCGTTATTAGAAGAAGAAATCCCATTGTAAGTATATTACGATTGTTTAACAACTCTGAAAGGGCTAGGGAGGTAGAAAATAATGTTAGGGGTCAGTGTCTAGAAGTAGGATTAGAGGTTTAACCTTACTATTTCTGCATATTAGTTAAGGTTTCTTGCTGTATCTGAGTAGAGGGAAAGAAAAAGGGCAATAAGGATAGTATAAGGGACACTTATTGGATTGTCTCATCTGATTTTAACCAAACTTCCCCCATAGTTTTGTTGTCATTTGATTTTGTCAATTTTTATAAAATAATGTATTTATGTAATAAATCTTGGAAAAAAATCTTTCTGCGTGCAACTCGTACACTTGTCTATGGATTTCAACCAAACTTCCATAGAGGTATCATCACCATACCTTACACCAACTTTTATATCTTTACATACCAAAGGCTAAATGAAACACTATTTTAACTCCATCTGAAAATAAAGAGAGTTACAATAGTGTTTTGTTCAGCCCTTGATTACATACTATTGGTGGGGTTTTTTTTTGGACATAAAATATTCTCCTGAAATTATTAAATAGAGAAAAAACCTTCTCTGGGCAACTCTACTGCACGGCAGGAAACCTGTTTTTGTCTCTGGCTGTATTTTGTAAAAATTGTTATTTCTATAACATTTGATTATTATTATATTTGCAGGGATGAGTACACAGAAAAATGTGTTATGAACAATTATTTAGGTATTGGTCTAGATGCAAAAATTACTTTAGATTTCCAGAACAAACGTGAAGAACATCCAGAAAAATGCAGGTAAGTACATAATGTCACAATTGTTTTTCAAGTATGTTTCAGTGGGCTACCAATCTTCTTTGTGTTGATCACCTCCGCTTTCTAGTTACCTCCCGTTGGTCCTTTTAAAAATCATATAAAAGGGAGATAACATACCTTTATTTTTCGAACTAAATTTGGACTTTGGGAACGCTTCTAGTTCCTGTGCTTACCAATCTTTGCATTGTAGGAGGGTATGACTTTATGACTAAAACATGCAATAAAGCGAAATGAAACATACATTGGCGAATTGGAAATTTAATAATTTTTTTGGCCCTTACAACCAACTAACAACTTCACCAAATTGCATGTCTTTTCTATCAATAGGCTGTGCCTATAATTATACCCCCGCTTCGAAGAAGAGGGGGGTATACTGTTTTATCCTTGTCCGTGCGTCCGTCCGTTGCAAAATTTCCGTGGCAGTTTTCTCAGCAACTATAACATGCAGCAGCCTAATACTTTGCATATTGCCATGTGGTGTAAAGCGATTTCATGCTCCTTGCTCATCTACTTCCTGTTTGTCGCATATTTTTAGATTTTTGCGGGGGTATCACTAGTGAGCATTAGCTCACAGATTTACTTGTTATATTCTGTTTTGTATTGTAGAAGTCGTACAAAGAACCTCATGTGGTATGGTGTATTAGGAGGAAAGGAAATATTACATAAAACATTCAAAAATCTTGATCAAAGGGTCCAATTAGAATGTGATGGTCAAAGAATACCTCTACCTAGTTTACAAGGCATTGTCATTCTAAATATTCCAAGGTATTAATCTTATTTTTATATGACAGCTGTAAAGTCAGGTCTGTGACACAGTAAGCTTGTCAGTGTGTGTGTCCAGTTGCTTAGGACAACCTCTTATTAGTTGTGGCAACTAATAATTTCTGTTGGTCAACCAAAATTATACCATGACAATGTTAGATACAATGCTTGCCAATAAAATGACATACTCAGGCAATCACTTTCATATCCTAATTTCGTAGACTGATGCTTCTTGCAGGATTTTGAATTTAGTGTCCTTAAGGTGTAGTGCACCGGGATTTGGAATCTCATGTCCCGAAGGGGGTACAGGTTCGAATCCCACCAGGGAGGTTATACCCTTCCATGAAAATTAGATAATAATGTCAATTTTCCTCCATTGATAAGATAATATGGAGAAGTTTCCGGCCTTATAAAAGGGTAGGTGAGTACCGATAATAGACAAAGGTCCAGGAAAGCTAGGTTAGATGCGCTGGATGCCGTAAAATGGCCTAAATTGTGTTGACATGGCCTTAAACCCAGTAAAAAAAATGAGCCTTACCTTGGATGGTTATACCCTCCCATGAAAATTCAACAATTTAAGTTATATGGAGAAATTGTCAGTCTTGTGGTAGGGTGAGTACAGAGGTTCAGGAGAGCTAGATTAGGTGCACTAGCTGTAAAAATGACCATCATTGGTGCTGACACAGTATTTAATCAAATAAAAAAAAGTTAATCTCATCATATTTACATTATAAACTTCATCATTACTTATAACTTTTGACCCAAATTAATGCATATCTATGTAGAATGTCTTCTGGAGCTATTTTGTTTCTCATATAGACTGAGATGTATCATAACTATTTTTTTTCTATTACAGTTTTGGAGGAGGTTCAAATTTCTGGGGTGGAACCAAAGAAGTAGATGTAAGTAGTGTTTGTTATCTATCAACTGTCAAGACTTGAACACAGCCCGTCTGGCTAGCACAGTCGGTAGCACGCAAGTCTACTGATTCTAGGGTACTGAGTTTGATTCCCAGGGGGCTATACTTTATGTTTTGTTTGGATTTAATGTTGGCTACATAAGGATGCATTATGTGCAGAGCCATGTCATACTTTAGTGTAGTTAAGTCATGAAATAATTTCTACGGCCTCGTAAACGGTGAACAACTAAACCCAGATTTTTAGCCTTTCCGGAAACTGTGAGTAGGTTGGCCAACTGTCATTATATAACCAATACAATGTGTTAATACAGCATTAAACCCCATTAAAAAATTTCTTAGAGTTTTAGTGTGGTAAAATGTTTATCATCATAAAGTTGTAATATATTCTCATTAGTAGTTTAAAATAGCAGCCTAATGTCTGCTTGCTGGGTCAACATAGCCTTCGTATTTGTATAAGAGAAAGACATTTAGTCACTGTTAAATTATTACTACTTGTTTGTGCTTCCAAAATGATTCTGTATGGTTATGAAAGTCTTAGAAAAGTCAATATTTAAGTTGAGATCTGTTGACGAGCAGCTTTGAAGACATGCACTGTATTATTTAATCACTCATCTTGATTGTAGAGGTGGTGTAAGACAAATCTCTGAACTTATCTATGGTGGAACTATAATAATGTTTGTTATATTTTCAGACATTTTCAGCTCCAAGTTTTGATGATAAGATATTAGAAGTTGTAGCAGTATTTGGTAGTACACAATTAGCTGTGTCTAGAGTGTTAGATTTACAACATCATAGAATAGCTCAGGTACAATCATTATGCTACAGTCCCATAAACATAAAAATAGCCGTGAGGGCACCATACGGGTGCCGTGCATTCAAGCTCGGCAAGGACTCGTACAAACTCTTGCGTACCCGTATGGATTGTAACGTTTTTACCAGGGTCCTTGAGATAAGTGGTGGATACATGTATCAGTTTCAAAGTCAAATCATGAAAAAATTGTGGCCGAGTATGGTTTCAACTTGCATATCTTTCAGCTACGGCTCCGTATGGATGTGTTGTTTTGTGCCTTGTGAGTACCCTCACCTTAATACACAAGGCTTCCCACGGCCTACAGCTGTCTGCATGTACGGGTCCGCAGCAAGCCACAATTTTATGGGACTGAGGCATTATTTAAACCAGGGAACAAGTTAACTTGACAAATTTAGTTACCTAATTGGTCTGAATATGCTTTAATTAATCTGCAGTTCAGTTTTTATGCAAGGGTATCGTATTTCTGAGTGAATCATACAAGTATGGGGACTCATTTTCTAAGTAAATAGTCCTGTCTCTTATTGGCACACTTATAATTCAAATTTTGAGACAAAGTTATTTTTCAATCATTTAAATCCGCCATAAATAAAATAATGATTTAATATTTGCATGAGCATTCATTCAGTACAGTGTTAATTTCTACATGTTATAATCATTTTTAAACATGGGAAGAAAGATAATACATGTATTTTGGTATAGAAAATGCTCAATTTTGTGTTACTCCATTTTGCAACAAATGTATTAATCTACCATGATTTTTTTTTTTTTTCTAGTGTCGTACAGTAAAGATAATGATAATGGGCGATGAAGGGGTACCAGTTCAAGTTGATGGTGAAGCCTGGATCCAGCCTCCTGGTTATATACGTATAGTTCATAAAAATAGAGCACAAATGTTGACCAGGGATAGGGTAGGAGTTTCTTTTAGCTCATATTATTACATAATAAAGAGATTATATGTAGTGCAATCTGATTAAAACCCGATCTTAAATTTACCGCTTGCCTACTGGCTAATTTAGATCTGGCCTTTTTCAAACGAGGGTCACGTTCAGGTGACCTTTTCTCATCATAATATTAATGACGAAATTGTTATGATACGTAACTTGTTTACATCATCTACGTCACGCAATTTGTAATGAGCCGTCCAATGGCAGACTGTGAATTATACAGCTGTTAAATAAGCTTGCAAACCTTGGTCTAAAAATAGAAATTACGAAATCAAAATGTTATTAATAATGTTTCGTCTAGATGAAAGCTACGCATTGATTAGTCGACACAAAGTTCATCGTTCGACCCTGCATTGAGAAAGTAGAGATCCTGTACAACAATGCTCTACAGGATATCTGTTTACGGAGATTGTATGTAGTGCCTCCCATTATTACCTGTACACTTTCATTCATAAGTTTTTACAAATATTTTAGAAATTAAAAGCATGTTTTTGATACTTGTACATGTATAGCAATTACAATGGTACATGTATGAAGTATCATTACTGCACTTTTGCACGATATGACGTTTTTGTGTTGGTGCGCCGTTAAACCCAAACAAACAAACATTACTGCACTTTTCAAAAAATATTTTATCTGAAATAAAGTTTGTGTTAACGAAAGCTTGTCTTTTTACAAGTGTAACAGTAATTTTGGATAGCTCTACAAGCTTTTTCATCAAGCACTTTCAACATTCAGTGCTGACAATTTATTGTAACCATACATGTATATATCAAACACAGCCCACTTGGCACTTAATTCATATTTATCTACGAGTAAGACCAGACAGTGTCAGCAAAAGTGATGAAAATGGCTTAAAATTCAAATTAACAAAACAACAACAAAAACAAGAAATTTACTGTCACTGATATGATTATAAGAAATGTTATATTTCAGTCGTTTGAAACAGTATTAAAATCTTGGTCTGAGAAACAGAAGGTAGAACCATCAGGCTCACAGAAAATTATATCATTGAATGTTGAGGAGACTGCAGCTTTACAGAGATTTGTTGATGTTGCTTCAGGTCTTATTAAAATGTAAGATTTTATATAATTAATTTGATAGCTGTCTGGCTAGCTCAGTTGGTAGCACCCAATTCTACTGATCGAGGGGTTGTGGGTTCAATTCCCGGACTGGGCATACTTTGTGGAGCTTGATCAAGAAATTACTTTTACGACCATTTTCCCTTAAACCTCTGATTTCTTATCAGGTATGGCAGTTATGAGTCACTGACAGAAATATATGTCTAGTTACTAGTTAACAGCTAAATTCAGAGATTTAGCCTTTCTAGGAACAGGGAGTTGGTTAATTGACCTCTATTATATGATCTATACAATGTGTTGCTACGGCTACATAGCCCTGTGATGTTACATTTAACTTGACTTAGGTGTTGAGCTGTTTATATCCCTGACTCAAATTATTATAAATTCTACTATCTGTCAAATGCAATGAAATGTTTACATTAGAAGTGGAAAAATGTATTGTATGTTATCGTAGATTTCTTTTTTCATTAGTGTGGTAAAACAAATAAAGAAAATGTGAGAAAATACCAGATTTTTATCAAAATGGCACGTTTGTTTACAGATCAATTTTCAATTCTTCAATATTACTTTTTTATTTCAGTGTAAAAGTTGCTGCTCTTACATATAGTTCTGTTGAACAAGAGTTGTTTCCCCTGGCAACAAGAGCATCAGAATACCTAGATAGATTATATCCATCTGGTCATTTATCTGAGGTGAGTAAATTGATTAGATGGATTTTTCAACGATAAAAAAACGGCTTATAGATTGGCGAAACCTGGGCCGTTGGTGGGGTGGGCGGGCATTCTGGTGGGGAAACAGGCGCCCCGGTGTTGTTAACCATTGTGTTCAAGTTCTATATCAACCATTTATTTCTGCCATGTATTGTCAGATCTTTATGAAACTTAATACAATGATAGCATACCATGTGATGTACAGAATTAGAAAGCTATCGCAACTCTACCTAGCTTTATAATGGATTATTTCCCTTTGAAATTTTTGCATTAAATCCGGCTTTAATGTGGCTTCCACATATTTCTTGTAATTATGTATATTTGGCATCATAACAATCACAAGCCTCGAGCTCATTTGGTAGTGCACAAGTCTAATAATAAGGGGGTTGTAAGTTCAATTCTTGATTGGGTAAAACTTTTGTGGAGTTAGGTCATGAAATGAATTCTATGGCCATTCTCCCTGCTTACACTTATTCTAAATTATGTAGTTAAGCTGTCAGTCATATGAATGTGACTAGTAAATTGTTAACAGCTTAATTGAGAGATTAAAACTAAAAGTAAAAAATGATTTTATTGTCATTTCATGATATTTTTGTTGACTTTAAGCATTGATAGAAAATAAGATGGCAAACAATGTTTTTCTAGTTTGTTCTTAGATTTAAAATAAAGACTTGGAATACTTGATCCTTAATGAAATATCGAAGTACAATTCAAAAAGATTTTACACATTTAAAACTGGCAATTTTTTACCAACATAGGAAATATTGCAAAATGAAGTTACAATATAATCTCTGTATAAAATGCAAGGCAATCTGCAAAGAATTGTCCAAGCAAAGACGTGAATAACACATCATCGCAAAAGTTGGTTTCAAAATACAAATTATGAAATTATGATTAAAATAAAAGCGTTTCATCTAGATATATTTACCTGCAGTTTGTTGTCTTACGCACTTTGTCAAGTGTTGTTTTTTTTACTTATCTTATATTTTTCAATTACATTGTATTAAGAGACAGTCAGATCTCGATACAAGGACATCGTTCGTTTCCAAGAAATGTGTCGTTATAACGCATATGTCATTGTAATGAATTCTTCCGACCGTGTACATGTTGGTATTGGTTCCCATAAAATATGTCAGTATAGCGAGAATGTCGTTGTAGCGGATGTCGTTGTATCGAGGTCTGACTGTATGTACAACTGATTTAAAACTCATATATGATCATTATATGAATATTTGATAATTTTTTAACATTATGTGTATATCACACTCACACTTTCAGAAACAGAAAATTTCTCACTTTTTACCACTTATTCTCTGTTACCAATCACACTTTTTTCTATGAAAAAGGGGCCATATACAATCTGATAAACTATGAAAAAAGGGCAAACATCTGATAATCTATGAAAAAAGGGCCATATAAAATCTGATAAACTATGAAAAAGGGGCCATATACCATTTTATAAGATGGTTGGGTTTTTTTTCTTATAAAAACTGTTAACCAGTAACATGGGTATATTTATGATATTTTGAGTTAATTTAATAAAACATAGAAATATTGGTTTTAGTATTTTAGAGTTGTGCTTAGGGAGAAACAAACACCAACTCTGTGTAGAGATTAGTCTTGTTTGTCACAGATTGGTATAAATTTCCAGTAACAAAATGGAAAAAGCTGACTTATAAATACAGCCTCCAAAGATTGTGGATAATCTCATTTATTATATACTTTCCAGTGGAGTACCAGGATTTATCGGTGAAATAAAAATTGATATTTCACTGTTTTGAAACAATGAAAATAAATTTGTAATTTTTCACTGTTTAGATGAGCTGTTCTTAAGGCATATTAGACTTAAACAATAAATAACACCAGTTTAAAGCATTTAATAAACAGAAAATTTGTTTATTTCAGTGAAAGATCTATTTATTTCACTGGTGAGCTAAGGATATTAGATTTTTCCCTTGTGGCTACTCCATTTATGAAAATATTGCATCCATAGCTCACAGATGAAACAAAATCAATCATACTCCAAAATACACAAATATCCTTTATAAATTTACTTGTGAATGTTGAACCTAAAGTAAAATTCTGTTGCAGTATAAGTCAAGCAGCGCAACTATTGAAATCACAAGCATGGGTATTAAGTTTCCTTGAATGAAAAATGCTTGAATTTTATCACTGATTTTCTGTATGAACCCTAATACATTGTTTAAATGTGGTCTCAAGTATTTCATTATTATTATTCACTTTGTTAATTTTGTACCCTTTTCTTTACTACCTATTGTAAGAACACTTCTTTCTAACCTATTTATATACACATTGATTTTTCCCTCATTTTTTTAGTTGGATGGAAGGAACGTTGACTCGCGACAGGTTCTTATTTTATTATTTATACATTACGCTGCAGTAGAAGTGTTGTTCCTTTTGTGTCGTTTTTTTATATTTTTTTTTTATTTTCAACAAACCTTTTTATACTCACTGTGGCTTACTGTGTATTGAATATCTTTCATATTGTGACTGTAGTTGTGATTATAAAAGTTGTACAGAACTCGAGTGTTGCAGAGTGGGAGGGATAAATGTTGATTTATTGTGACCTCTTCTGTACTTGCTCAATTCTAGACCTGCTTGACCCAATTGTAAAATTATTGTAAATGGCTGCCATGAAATGACTATGAGTTATGTAAACATGGTTTGCAACTTAGTTAGAGAAAGAATCATTGAAAGTAATGGAAGGTCACTTAAAATATGTTTAGAAAAGAAAAGATCTAGGGCCCATATAATTAACAGTATTATGACCAATTTTTTGTTGTAAATCATTTCATAATGTATTGCTAAATGATCATATGTTGATTTTGGGATAATATATTGCCCTAGATAATTTCCTAGATAAAGTAACTAGGAAAAATTCATGATTTATGTGTAGAACTTTGACTTTAGGTATTAGTATATTGGTATAATGTATTCAACTTTCCGTGGGGTATGCAATAAACTTGCCGATTAGGATATATACGCATATTTTTTTTATTGATATTGAGTACAGTAGTTCTTTAGTGAGAATTTAAATCAGTAGGGTTAATGTATATGCCACTGATAGTTGAAGAAAATTTACCGATATATTACTCGTATTGTTAGCTTTGTGATTATTTAAATGTGTAAAAGTGTTACCTTTATGTTGAAAGCTTAGTCTCATATTACTGTATGACTAAAACATGTTAAAGCCTGCTGTATCTTTTTTTTTTTTTTTTTTTTACTAGAATTAACGCCGTGTCAACACAATTTTAGGTCATTTTACTGCATTCAGCACACCTAACCTAGCTTTCCTGGACCATAGTAGTGTTGGTATTGTGCAGGGATTTGGAATCTCGTGTCCTGAGGGGATACGGGTTCGAATCCCACCCGGGGAGGTTATACCCTTCCATGAAAATTTGACAATTATGTCAATTTTCATCCATTAATAAGGTTTATGGAGAAGATTCCGGCCTTGTGGAAGGATAGGTGAGTACTGGTTATAGACAATGGTCCAGGAAAGCTAGGTTAGGTGCGCTGGACACTATTATTATGACCTATACAAGGTGTTGCTACGGCATTAAACCCAACAAAAACAAAATGTAAATGGTTTCCTGGTGATGACAAATTTTTACTTGAATTGAAAATATGGAAATGTTAAAAACCTTCTTTATTAAATTCATAAGGCTTAGAGCTTCCTCCCTGCAAAGAAAATTTAAATAATGGTCTTGGGGTCATAAGTGGTCCCACTTTAAGGTCTGATTCCCCTTAGGATCTAGATCTCAGATGAGCCTTCTAGGGTCCTCTGGATCCTTTTGTATCAAGTAACATATTGAACTTTCCCTCCCAATAGATTTTATTAGGAACTCAAGTACATAGGTTTTTCCAGCTGAAAAAAAGTTTGAGTGCACTAAATGTACCCGGAGTTGGAATAAAAATGTGTGTACCAGACATACCGAAAAGTGTTCTGACATTACTGGACATTCGGTCCAGTGGTCTCGGAATAATCACTGGACGGAATCAGGTTTCACTTGACTGGAAGAAATCATCAAAATGTCAATATGTCATGACTTATCATTACTGTTTTCTGGTTGCTAATCAGTCATAATTATAACTTCTAACTGAGAACAAACATCAAAATTTGTTCAATACATACCAATAAATAAGATAAAAGGGCCAACAGTTGTTCTCATTTTAACTTTAAAAAATGAAATTTAACTGCCTGGACATTCGGACTGGCTATGACAGATTTTTCCTGGACCGACTGGAATTTCACTCAGGGATGAGCCGAGAGGGTGATTCGGGCGAAGAAGTCGCCCTTTCCGTTAAAACTTCGCTCTATTAGCACATCAAAGCGTAAACGAAGTCGCCGACATTTTCGGAAAATCAATGAAACAAATTATGACCCAGATTATGACAGTCCTCGAGACCTCGATTTAATGACGGCTGGAACGTATCTTACATCCGCATTTCTTATGTAATCGACCAATCAACTACGCGGGAGTTGTGCTGTTAGTTATACACGATTCAAAAGCTGATAATTAGTGACTCGTTTGTTTATTAGTGCCCCCTGTGTATATTGTCACCTTTAAAATCAACCAGCGTCCGCTTAAAAATCAATAGTTCTATATGTCGGCCCGATAAGTTTGATATCATAATTAAACGATTGAAATTAACAAACATGTGTCAAACTGTGATACTACAATAATAAAAGTAGATAAAGCTTTTTGGATGCTTGCCGTTAAATTGATAATTGTATTAAATTATGAGCGAGTTGTGAGGCAGTTAGAAAATACGTAATTAGCAGTTTGCCTATGATTGCGTATGTTTTCGAGACCCACGCTATCGTCAATTAAATGAAGCAAGGTTGAATCTACGTTAGTAATTCAATAATCTTATTATTTGTATTATAAGTTCTTCTTAATTAAGCAATAAGTAACGGGGAAGTTCCCTCAATTTTTTCGATTTCAAGAATAAACACCGGTTGGGATAATTGAATTTATGAAAATTGTCAAAGTTAATCGTCATGTAATCTACCCGCTTGCAGACTCTAAAAGTCAATAATAAGCATATATTATATGTTATATTTAAGAAAATGTATGTTCTTTACAGCAGACCTAATTAGATAAAAAATATTTAAACGAAGAAGGGTCAAAAACGAGGACACTGATAACATATTTTCCAAAAATGGTCGTATATGCATTTTTAATCTCTTTTGATGAACATATACTAGCAAGTAAAATGCTAAACCAAAAAGAAGAATGTTTTATTGAAATGAAAATTAGATAATTTAAGTTTACAATTTGATACAAAATCAATGTGTTCTGTGAATTTTGTGTAAAACATAGAACAAATAACTCAGTAACCAAACATCCAGGGAGTATTTTATATGCACATTACTTGCGAGTTACAGCAGACATATTATTTACTAAATGTAATAGTAATTACATGTATTTTAAAGGATAGAAGTTCTAGAAAAGTTTGCATTTGAGAAGTTTATGAATACTGTTCAAAACATTCCATTCGGCTCATCGAATTTTTCCCGCTTGTCTATCCTCCCAACTTCTCCCTCACATCACTGCACTTCTCCCTAAATTACTGGGAGGGAGAAGTCACTTCTCCCTAAATTTAGAACCCAGGCTCATCCCTGTTCACTGGTCAGGTCTGTCAGAACAGCACTTTTCAGAATGTCTGGTGTGTACATTGAACGATTGCAGTTAATCTGTGCCATGTGCCTTTTAGCATTAATTTGTAAAATAAATTGTTCTGTATAGATTCATACTGTACAAACAGTTTTCAGCTGATAAACCCATGAATTTGAGCTCCAAATATGAACTATATTAAATTGCTTTAAATATTTTTCTGTTGCTATCAAAATTTATATATTTAATTCAACATTATGTATAATTACATTATTTATTTATTGTTATTAACTTAGTTTCTTTTTATTTACATATTTAACATTGTAGGTTCAAATGTACTTTTGTTTTGTGTGAAGTAATATTTTGTTGTAATTTGCCTCAATTCTAGATTGTGTTATATTCAAATGTTAACATAGAACAAATTATTCAAGCAGGATTAAATGAAACAATTAGCTAAGTAATGAGTCATGACCCTATTTAAAATCTTTACTTAAAAGAAAGAAGGTTTTAGTGGAATTTCCTTAATGGGTGCCATGTAACTTAGTGACTACAGTCTACACCAAAGATGTAGGTTTTTTCAGTTCTAGCTAATGTTTGAGAATGTCTGACTAATTTTTTATATTTCATTCATGATTGGTCCCAGTGCCTGATAACTAACCCTGATAATCAATGGACAATATATGTATAGTTCGTTTTATTCTCGACTGTCAAAACATGAATAATTTAATGGTGACTCATATGGTTCCATTATCGTCTTGATACATACATGATTCTTCGGAAGTGTGTATTATGATCGAATAGAGCAACTTATGTGGAATGAGTGGTTTTAGTCAAGAAATTTGATAACAATTAAGCCACTAGTATAAAAACAATGCATTCAGTCATTGTGAAACTATTCAAGCTTGGACAGTTGAGGAAAAACAGAGTTTACAAACTACAGGTCGTATTCTAGGTCATGCTTGTTTTTGTACTTTACACAATGGACTTGCCCACTAAATAAGTGAATAAGCCGATGCATGAACAGCATTTTACTGATTTGAACATACCACTTTGATGGTTAACTTTTATTATGAATAGTGTATATTTACATTGTAAATTTTATATAATGACATATTAACAAAATAAGTGTAAAATTAACTAAACTATAAAATTGTAAAAATAATTCACCCGTAAATATTGGTGTGTAATGAAACTGGCTATGTTTTTATATGCAACGTTAACGTGGACAACCTGTACTTGCGATTTTTTTATCCTATTTTACTTCAACATTTTCTGTTATTATCTTCCCTCTTTTGTTGTAACATGATATTATTGTACAGTCAAGTTCTACTATTTAGACCTTCAAAATTAATGGTCATAATAGAAGAATGGTCTTTACACAGGGACCCTTTCTTTTCAATTTAAGAATTAAAAACTTTGTCAAAAACTACTTGATTTTGTAATATCCTTGGTCGTCATTTTAGGGGAACTTCACTGTAGAATGTATTCTTTTTCATGTTATTACATTTTGTAACAGTGGTAATTTGTCACCTGTGCTTATAATGAAGATTTCAATATTTTATAATCATGTAATTTGGGTGTCTCACCTAACATACAATAGATCATGGTTTAGAGATTAAAAGTTCCATACACAGATGTAAATGTATGGCAAATATCATCATATGTTATGATTTAGTCTATGTTGCATACTTTTAAGCAATAATAAGAAAAATAATATTGATCTGCACAGATGCACCATACAAGCAAGCCTTATTCAGCCTGAAAACCCCATAATTCTGATTATGAATTGCAAGTTTTTTGCTTTATGATGATTTGTGGTGTTACTCATTGAAACTATGCAAAGAAAATATAAAAACTTATATTTTTATCTTAATGAAAGTATAAATTAATAGAAGAAAAAAGCACCATTGTTGCAAATATTGCAATATTCATTTAAAAAGATAATCTACAAAAAAAGCATTGGAATTTAAGAAATTTAGTAAATTTTACATTGTCTCCAAACTAATCTAGGGGGGTGGGGTATGGACCTCCCCCCCCCCCCCAAAAAAAATTTCCAAAGTGTACCTGTCCATTAGTGTATTATTCTGCAAAATGTGTATAATGTGGTTAAAGTTTGGACCCCACCCCCCACTAGAAAAAGGTTAGGACCCCCCCCCCCCCACTAGAAAAAATCCTGGTTCTGCCCCTGTACAACATTGCGGAATTGATCAGGTGACAAATTATTATCTAAAATATATTTTCATACAAGTATTGATGTTGATGTTGATAATATTTATTTTATATTTTAGCCTACATTAAGAAGTCAAGTGATAGATTTTGTACATAGTGTACGACATCTTTCTAGTGAGACAAGTGTCTTCCTCTCAGAGAAAGCTTCAGAACTTGTATGTATATTGTATACATTTTATCATTTACTTTATAATTAGTTATTTAAGCCTGCCAGGCTCGACATTAAAGGACATTGGATTTGCCCCTGAGGATCTATATTTGGGTTCAGCAACTTGTTACTGCTTGTAAACTTTTGTTTCTGGCTAGTGAAATATATAGCTGGTTGTCTAACCTGGCAACCTACTTTAAAACTTGATGTCTAACTTAGACTTGATGTTGCATGGCTAGCTAAGTCAGCAGCACATGAGTCTACTGTTGAATGGTTGTGGGTTTGATTCCCAGGCAGGTCATAGTATCGTGGAGAGTGTTGTTCTACGACCATTGTCTTTCCTACCACTGATTCTATATAAGACAGTTGTCAATCTCTGATTAAAGTATGTGCCAAGTAACTGGTTAAAGGCTAAATCTAGAGAGATTTAGCCTTTCCAGGAAAGGTGCATTGGTTGACTGACTGTCATAATATGACATGTTCAATGTGTTGCAATGGCGTTAAACAAACCAAAAGAATGGCTTGATTGATAGTTTTTAGAATTTGGATTATTCAGTTTTGTGTTCACTTTCTGGTCTTCCAGTACTGAGCTTGTACTTTTAAAGCACACCTGCTCCTCATATTGTAATAGACTGAGATCTGCATCCAGCTGGTTAGATCTTCCCTCTAAGTAGTATTTGTCTGCTCCTAATGAGACGAAATTAATGGAAGAAAATAGTCTAGGAAAGCTGGGTGAGGCTGCAATCATCATTATCAACATCAGCATGTTAATATACTGCATAAATTAGAAGACTTCATCTACGTTTTATTCAAAGGCCCTTAAGAGACTTAAGCAGAACATTATTGTATTTTTATCATACGAAACTGTAATTTTGTTTTTGTGAAAAGATGATTAATTTTAATGAAAAATATTTCATCTGTTGAAAACTGAAAACTTAAATAAAACACAATGAAAGTAAAGTTCTGCTAAAGAGACTGCCTTGATTGCTGCAATTTTTGTGGATTTTAAGTCCCAAATGCTTAATTTGAGATGATAAGTCTCCATAGATCATATAGCTAGGGCCATTGATTTTGACAGTTCTTATAGTGGATCTAGATCTTCATCATCATCATCCAGTTTAGTTTAAACAGGCCGTTCATTATTCCTTTGGCAAGGGTGAGGCCTGTCTGTCAAGTCTTCCTCTCATTTATTGGCGGTCTTGAGGGTTGGTGCCATCCATTTTTTGTTCCAGCCGACCACGCTTAACCAGGTTTTCCCAGGTTAGCTTTGGTCTGCCTTTGCCCCATTTTGCAGTAACTTTTAAATCTCTGACTTGGGAGGTTCAGCTTGTGCTACGTGTATGTGGTCAAACCATCTCAGCCTGTTTGTTTGGAGAAGGTCGGCAATATCTCTGATTTTAAGCTGAGACAGGAGATCCTCCAAGGACACATCATCCTCTGGTTTGACACAGCATGTCCATCTTATCATGGCACAGTCATTTCCCTGCAGTCATCTGAGGGTGTTAGCAGATACAGCCCAAGTTTCTGACCCATGAAGCATGACACTTCTCACACAGGTGGAGTAGGATAATAAGTTAGAGGTGTGATTATACTTGGCTGATCTATTATGTTTTATAGTAAGGGAAAATTATCAGCTGACCTGACTATTTGAAATAGGGAAATTTTCACTAGTGTCATTCAATATTGTAATTAGTCCCAAGGTTTTGGCTAGTTGATTGAGGCACTGGCTGACAAAATACAGCTATGGTAAAAATGAAGGACAGTTGAAAAAGAAGTTTTTTTATTTAATTGTATATTTTCTATTTGTACAGAGATTACGTTATGATTTAGAAGAAAAGATGACTACATCATTATCTCATTTAGAAGAAGAAACTAAACATGTGATGGAAATGTGCAATATTCCCGCTACACCTATATCTCAGGAAGAGGTAACTACGCAGCTACTTTATATTATATATACCTTTTATATAAGCATGATATTGTGATTAGACCTTTTTCTTCTCAATGTCCATTTTACAACTTAACAGTTACAAACTTTCTTTGGCCATTTCCCACCCTGCTTGCTCAGTTGGTACATGTAGTGCACAAGTCTACTGATTGAGAGGTTGTAGGTTCGATTTGCAGGCGAGGCATACCTGAGTGTGATTTTAGTGATCGGGAGTTATTGTACAAGATTGTAAAGTCGACTGAACATGTATATGGAAGAAGACTTTATACCGCTCTTTAACTTATAACTTTAACTTTCATGGAGCTTAGACATGACTCATGAAATAACTTCTTTGGCCATTCTTCCTCCTGCCACTGATCCTAAATCATGTAGGGCAGTAGTTAGTCACTGATGGAAGTATGCACCTAGTAGTTGGTTAACAGCTAAATCTAGAGATTTAGCCTTTCCAGGAACAGTGAGTAGATGTGATATAACCTATACAATGTGTTGCTATGGCATTAAACCCCAATAAAAACAAACAAATTTTGGCCACTCTTAAAAAAGTGTTTCCTTACAGTTTCCGAATTGACTCTCTGAATTGCTGTGACTTGCATGTTTTATTGGAAAATCTTAAATTATTGTTTTGCCCATGCCAAGAGAAAAATATATTTTTAGATAGAATATGAATGTACATAAGATGTTCTGCACTAAAATGCACTTAGATTGAGTATCGGAAATTTTTACTTATTGCTTGGAAAAAAGTGAAAAAAATTCCTAACTGCCTGCACTCTCTGAAAATTCGAGAAACTACAAACAAAGACTTTTTTAAGGATGGTCAAACGTACTCACATTCCTTATATAATTCAAGGAGTTCCAGCAATATCATTAATAATTCTTTGATTAAAGTATGGACTTCAATTAAATGGTGTACCTTGCAATTTTAGAATCAAAATAGCTTACATTTGTCTTACATGTTAATTTGATCTTCTTTAGTCCTTCATATCTCTGACAGATTGCAGTAACCTTAAGCATTAACTTGGTCCTTAAATGCTTTGATTTCATTATAGTTGCCCCAACTACCTCACATTGGCTATTTTATCACATTTCAGCTGTTAGCAACATTAGAATCGAAGCCTAGATCAAAACATGGCAAGTTTAAGGCTGTTGTCAGTAAACTTAAAGGCAAGAAGGAGAAACAATACATTCCACTTTGTAAGTTTAGTTTTACGTCCTATATTCCATGTTAATTGTTTCTGCTTGGTTATCTAAAGGTTTCTAGCAGACTAAATTAATCCTGTAAAAATTTTGGGTGTACAGTACCCACAAAATGTTTGGAGACATTTTCACTTTTTAGGCCAACTGAATAGAGTTCATCTAAAATTTGATAACTGTTCATTTCGAAATGCTTTTTAGTTTTGCTTTAATTTTTGGTTATCATTATAATTATAACTGAGACTACAAAAACAGCACAAAAGCTATGTTATGGAAAAAAAATTACAATGAGCACGATTTTGGTGGCTTTAGATGCTGAATTTTCTGAAGTGTTGCATTCATGAACTTTGTTTTCATTTTATCTCAAACCATACTTGAAAATATTAAAAGTAATTATTCTACAAAAATAATCATCAAAATTCAAAAATTGTAGTTGATTTCTTTTGTCTCCAAACTTTTGGTGGGTACTGTATAGTATGGAGAGCATTTAAGAGCCTAAACTTGCTCTTAAATTTTCTACTCTGTTACTAATGGCATAAGTTTTGTACATAAAATCTCCATCTTTCACAGTTGTATATCTATTTGCATTTAATTGTCATTTTCTGAACAATGCTTTACTGCTTCCAAAATCTTTCAATACAAATTTGACAGTTTAGGAAAAGTTTAATATTTAAGTTAAAAGCTGTGAACAAACAGTTTTAACTTAGTTTTTTTTGTACTTAAATATTTTATTTCTATTTCAGTATATAATGTGAATTCCTGGTCATTTTTGTACTGACATATTTTATTTCTATTTCAGTATGTAATGTGAATTCCTGGTCATTTTTTGTGATGAAATATTTTATTTCTATTTCAGTATGTAATGTGAATTCCTGGTCATTTTTGTACTGAAATATTTTATTTCTATTTCAGTATGTAATGTGAATTCCTGGTCATTTTTGTACTGACATATTTTATTTCTATTTCAGTATGTAATGTGAATTCCTGGTCATTTTTTGTGATGAAATATTTTATTTCTATTTCAGTATATAATGTGAATTCCTGGTCAGCAGAAGATGTTGGACAATGGTTAGATAATTTATCTTTATCTGAATATAGAGATTCATTTATAAAACATGAGATTAGAGGAACAGAGTTGTTAAGTCTAGATAAAACAGATATACAGGTACAGTATAAGGCCATGCCAAATTAGAATTTTGTTAAGCGTCAACTGAAGTTTGACAAACCTAGGTACCTATTTGCAAAAACACACAACCCAAAAACGAAAACACATGTCCATTCTAGCTAGTATTCACAAAAATAAATACTTGCTAGTACATGAATGTTTGTGACATTAATGTGAGTTTAAAGTAATTCTATTAAAAAAAAAAGTATATGCAACATATACATATACATGCATGTTTTCATTAATCAAATACCTAGAAACAAGGAACTATCAGTATTTTCTGAGCAAAGTCAGTTATCCCAGATTTTTTTGGATTGAGGCTTTACAAAATTCCGGTATGGCATGGCCTAACCTCTGCAGAGGGACCCTCTATTGAACACATCCTCTGCACAACAACAGCTGTAGATATTTCCTAAGGCATAATTTTAATTGAAATTAACCTCGGCAGGGCAGCAACCTGTGAACAACCTGTTGTTCAAGAGAGGTTGTACTGTATATACAAACTTTCACACTGCTTCTCAAGTATTGCCATCTTTGTTACAGCCCTCCCGGCTTGCTCAGTTGGTAGCATACAAGTCTACTGATCAGGGCGGTCATGGGTCCAGTCTCCAGGCAGAGCATACATTCATGGAGTTTTGTTATAAAATAATTTGTATGGCCATTCTCCCTCCTACCACTGATTCTTATTCATGTGAGGCAGTTGTCAGTTTTTTATAGAAGTCTGTGCCTAGTTACTGGTTAACAGCTAAATCCAGAGATTTAGCCTTCCTTGGATTGGTGAGTAGGTTGACTGACTGCTGACCTACATAAATAATAAGTTATTGTTTACTGTAGACTTTTTCAATAATAAATTCGAAACATAAGTGTTAATATGATTTTAATGTTTGACTATAATATGTGAACAATATTCATCAAAAATAAATTATTGTGAAAACATGGGAGAAAAATGATAATTATTTGTTGACAAGAATGATTATTACTTGTAAATCTGTTTTCATAGGATAGATATTGTTTGTCATCATGGTTTATTTGTTTTTCTTGGGTTTAACACCGTAGCAACACATAGGATAGGTCATATAACGGTGCCACATGTCTATATGGATTTATTTCTTATGTAGTTGCTCTTATTGTTTTTATTCAGAACTTGGATTTTTATCATAGTCTCAAAGTTTCTTACATTTGTTTCATGTGTTTCTTGATCAGTAAATTAAACCCCTTACTAATGGTCAATTGGGGACTTTAGTCAGTTATCTTTCCCTGATAAAATCTGAAGCAATCCAATTGGTAAGTAGGTCTTTACAGTTGGAATCCTCAGATTTTATCATTGAAGTCATAGTAAGGATAACAAAATATTTCATCTAATATCTTTGTTGTTAATTAAGATATTAACATAAGTGATGAAATTTAAATAGTTCTTTACCCTAAAAATGCTTAGCTTGAATTTCAAACAATTTAAATAATTAATAAAAAAGTTATGTACCGGTAAGATTAATTCTTGCAAATTGACATTGAAAGTAATGGTAAAATCCCCCTAGTGGGTGTTGTTCAAGAGAGGTTGTACTGTATATACAAACTTTCACACTGCCTCAAGTATTGCCATCTTTTTACAGCCCTCCGGCTTGCTCAGTTTGTAGCATACAAGTCTACTGATCGGGCCAGTCATGGGTTCAGTTTCCAGGCAGAGCATACATTCATGGAGTTTTGTTATAAAATAATTTGTATGGCCATTCTCCTTCCAATCACTGATTCTTGTTCATGTGGGGCAGTTGTCAGTTATTTATAGAAGTCTGTGCCTAGTTACTGGTTAACAGCTAAATTTAGCCTTTCTTGGAATGTTGAGTAGGTTATTGCTTACTGGTGACTTTTTCAATAATAAATTCAAAACATAAGTGTTAATATGATTTCAATGTTTGACTATAATATGTGAACAATATTCATCAAAAATAAATTATTGTGAAAACATGGGAGAAAATGATAATTATTTGTTTACAAGAATGGTTATTACTTGTAAATCTGTTTTCATAGGATAGATATTGTTTGTCTTCATGGTTGTTTGTTTGTTTGTTAGTTTGTTTTTCTTGGGTTTAACGCTGTAGCAACACATAGTATAGGTCATATAACGGTGGTCAGTCAACCTGCTCACTGCTTCTGGAAAGGCTAAATCTGTGGGTTTAGCTGTTAACCAACTACTACATGCATACTTTGTCAGTGACTGACAACTGCCCTACATAATTAAAAGTCATTGGTATGAGGGAGAGTGGCCATGGAAATAATTTCATGACCAAGCTCCAGGAAGTATGACCCACCCTGGAATCGAACCCACGACCCTTCAATCAGTAGACTTGCGTGCTACCAACTGAGCTAGCCGGGTGGCTCTTTGTCATCATGGTAAGTTAAAGGTGTTACATGAACTTATTATACCCCCACTATACTTGTGGAAGGCTTTATTTGAGTCACTTGGCCATCAGTCCGTCCTTCTGTCTGTCTCAAAACTTGTCTGGGCAATAACTCCACCATGGGTTGATGGAATTTAAAATTGCATGGCACAAATATTTGCCATGTTTAGACAGTGTCTGGCCTGCAACAACTGAGGAGATACTTCAAAGGGCTTTGCCAATTAATTGGGTTTAATGACCTTCCCCTTCAACATGATGGCAGGTTTTGTGATAGCTCAAGTTTGATCAGTTAAGTCCTGTATAGCATTTTAACCTTGTTGTGTTCTTTATTGCATGTTATTTATATAAACACAGTTGACTATGGCACAAAAGTAAAAAATTGCTCCTTGGAATTGCATTACATATGCTAAGCATTAGAATGTTGATTAAGGTATTAAAACATTTTGTCTGTTCTTAAAAGAATATACATCTATATCTGTTTATTGTTCAATTGACAAAGTTACTACATTTTGTATTTCAGTTTGTGTTTTGTGGCAATAATAGTTTTGTATTAATCATGGAGACATAATCATAGAAATGCCCTGAACTGTCTGAATTTGAAATTAAAAAAATGTGGTTTTGTACAAATGTATTATAAGCAAACATTATCATAGTTATGATAAAACTTTATTTAATGAAGCAACCCAGTTGGCAATTCCAGTCTTCTCAAAGAGCCTTCACATATTTTTTTATTATTTAAACAATATATTATTATGTATCGCTTTTTACATTGTTTCCCTTTGTTTTCTTTCAGGACCTTGGTGTTCATAAAGTTGGTCATTTAAAAAGAATACAACAAGGCATTAAAGAATTAGTCAACAGAATGTCAGCTGTGGAGAAATATTGCAATTATTAAATATCTCTTAAGTTACCATTACCAGGCTCATAATTCCTTATACCAATATTGTAATACCTCCTCCTGTGTAGGTCAAACTACACTGTGTAAGACTGTGTACACCCTGTATAGGTCTAACTACACTGTGTAAGACTGTGTACATCCTGTATAGGTCTAACTACACTGTGTAAGACTGTGTACACCCTGTGTAGGTCTAACTACACTGTGTAAGACTGTGTACACCCTGTATAGGTCTAACTACACTGTGTAAGACTGTGTACATCCTGTATAGGTCTAACTACACTGTGTAAGACTGTGTACACCCTGTATAGGTCTATTTACACTGTGTAAGACTGTACACCCTGTATAGGTCTAATTACACTGTGTAAGACTGTGTACACCCTGTATTGGTCTAATTACACTGTGTAAGACTGTGTACACCCAGTATAGGTCTAATTACACTGTGTAAGACTGTGTACACCCTGTATAGGTCTAATTACTATGTGTAAGACTGTGTACACCCTGTATAGTCTAATTACACTGTGTAAGACAGTGTACACCCTGTATAGGTCTAACTACACTGTGTGAGACTGTGTACACCCTGTGTAGGTCTAACTACACTTTGTAAGCTGTGTACACCCTGTTTATTTATTTACTTATAAATAATATGTTATACTGAGAGCTGTCGTGATAAAATTAAACTAAAATATTGACAATGTATCAGTTTTTTATGTTTTGAAATTCTTCATTATGATAGAAAATGGGTAATTGACTTTATTAAACATGTAAGCAGGCATTATAAAAATAAATTTTTGACCACATTTTTGTTCCCTTCCAGTCGGCCCCTCAATAATATGTGTGTTGACAAACAGCATAGTATTAAAATTGTTGACAATTACTTGATTACCATTATTTCAAGCAGACAAACAGTTTTTAATAATCACAACAGCCCTAGTTTTCAATCTGTGTGTTCTCATTTTTTGTGTGTTTCAAATGGAACATGTATTTCTGGAAAATTGAAATTGAGAAAATTCATACTTTAGACGTATAGTGCGACTGGTCCCTGTAGTTCACATGTACCTCGTATGATATGATAAAACACTTAAACATGTGAATGTCAATGTTCTGTATAAACTATTTATGAGAAAAATAATTGTCAATTAAAATGGCAATAGATGTTAGTCCATTTTTCTATGTTATTTTGTAAACTAACCAAACTACCTTTTCATTAATGTAAACATGCAAACAGTTACGATCCCCACATTTCTTTGTCAATATGTATTAGTACCATTTATGGTTATTTTAAATTTGTTTTTACACACAGTTAGTCATTTTTATTTTGTTCCAGGAACTTGTTTTCATTCTTCTATTTTTATACTTATATTCTTCACTTCTCAATTATGGCTTTAAGTTGTTGGGGTTTTTTTTCAAATCAATTTCTGTTTTTCTAAAAAATGTAATCATCCTTGTATTCGACATTTTTATAAAACATTTTTCTATTCATTTTTGTATTATAGAGCAAATTATAGATCTGATGTTTTTTCATGATAAGGAATTCGTTGACCAATTTCCTAAACATATTCCTAGTTTGACCTTTGCCCTCTTGTTCCCTGAATTTTGATATCACATTCATATTACTATGGGTGTAAGAAGGGTACCAGAGGACAGAGTGCTACTGATTTCCTTAGGGTGCTGGTCACATGTCTATATGAATTCATTTCGTATGTAGTTGCTCTTATTTGTTTTTATTCAGAACTTGGATTTTTACCATTGTCTCAAAGTTTCTTACATTTGTTTCATGTGTTTCTTGATCAGTAAATTAAACCCCTTACTAATGGTCAATTAGGGACTTTAGTCAGTGATCTTTCCCTGATAAAATCTGAAGCAATCCAATTGGTAAGTAGGTATTTACAGTTGGAATCCTCGGATTTTATCATTGAAGTCCTAGTAAGGATAACAAAATATTTTATCTAATATCTTTGTTGTTAATTAAGATATTAAAAGAAGTGATGAAATTTAGATAGTTCTTTACCCTAAAAATGCTTAGCTTGAATTTCAAACTATTTAAATATTTAATAAAAAAGTTATGTACCGGTAAGATTAAATTTTGCAAATTGACATTGAAAAGTAATGGTAAAATCCGAGTAATCCAACTAATTGGACCTACCTATTTTAAGAGTACATTAGGGGAAATAACTGACTAAAAGTCCCTTATTCAGATGGATAAACAATCTTGCCATATTGTATTTTCTTACCATTTTGATGCTCTGAGTGCCTAGTCATTGTACATGTATAAAGTCTCATGATCTGCAGATAGTAACCAAACGATTGATTTTTTTTTTCTAATTCTTGAAGCAGCTAAAAAATAGAAAAAGATTCGAATAACACATAAAATAACTTCTACATTCTTTGATATCAGAAATAAACAAATCACTGGGTTGGTCAGTCTATTGGTCAGTCCACTAGATTTTTCTATGAAAATCCCCTCATTTGCATGTGAGATGTAATAGTTTACTCTGGATCCTCTGCACCAATTATATTCGTACATTAGATAATGTACTGTTGAATTCATTTTTTGTGCAGAAGATTTGCAGCTAACAGTCAAAACTCGCAGAATCAATGGCGAATCTTTTTGAGAAAGAAAAGTAGTAAAAATATCATATGTTATTCGATGTTTTTCATTTATTTGTGTGGGGAGAAAATTATTTGTTGAAAACATTTTTGTTCACCATGTCAGTGGTTGTTATAAGTCATGTGACTATAGATCTTGGTCATTGTGTGTCTGATAAACCTTTCTCTACCGTTGTTCACTCAGTCCTGTATTCCTGCAAACTGTGTTATAGTTTAATACTATAACTTATTTTGTATGACTAAAAAGCAAGGTAGAGCCCATGTACATCTGTACTGTGACGATGTCATCTGCTCATTGTTGAGGTAACAATGGATAACTGACACAACTCAAATTTTAGCTGCTTTTTTCAACGAAAAAATTTGGCTTATTATTTAGCAAAACCCAGGCAGGTGGGTTGGTGTGCAGAAGTGCGGGCATCTGATGTTGTTAACAATTGCGTTAAAGTTTTTTCTTTACCATATATTTCTGCCATTTATTGTCAGATTTTAATGAAACTTCATACAATTATAACATACCATGTGATGAACAGAATTAGAAAGTAACTACAACTCTACCTGGCTTTATTATGGATTATTTCCCTTTGTAATTTTTGCATTAAAGTTTCTAATATGTTTGATATCTCTGTCATTTATGGTCAGATCTGGATGAAAATCTGGCTTTAATGTGGTTTCCATATTACATTTCTTGTTAATTTTTAGAAGCAAAAAAAAGCTTTTTATTTTTTACTGTTGACTCACTTTTGACTTGAGTTTATCTTCATTTATAAGCAATATTCTTGAAGGTGCATGTTTGTGATCATTCTGAAACCTAGTATACCAAAAAATCATTTTTAAAACAAACTTGAGATGAGACAGTTTTGCGTTAAGCTATTGATATGTCTAGATTTTTTTAACCTATTGTTGTCAACTTATGATATACAAATTCATATTAGCAGACTTAAGTTATTAATTTTACTTCTTTCAATATGCCTCATTAGGGCTGTCACAATATATGCAATACGCAGCTGCGGCAATATGTAACACGGTACAATTTTAACATACCAGTATTTGGCAATATTTTTTATTTTGATGAAAAATTCTTCCCTTTGCAAAATAAAAGTAGCTAAACGTCAGTTTTTCCATTATTCATTCAATTTAACCTTAATTTACGAAAATTTAACCGACTGGGGCGCGTTACAGTCCTAAATGACCGTAAATACTTAAAGAGGCTAGATTCTATCTGTAGCTGCATGTAAAATTTGCATTGTTTCTGTTAAATACAGCAGAGGCACAACAAAGCTAAAAACCCACAGTATATCGTGGTACATATCGCAATATGGTGCCAGCGTATTGCAGTATATCGTGATAGGCTTATGGCGTATCGTGACAGCCCTATGCCTTATCATAAATGAGTTGTATTATAAGTACACTTAATCCTATTGTTGGTGACTGACTGACTGACCAACCTCTGTGATCATTTGTGTGTTCCTGATATTAAATCTAAATGTCAATCCATTTCTTCAACATATTCAATCTTGTACAAAAACTTATTCAAATGTTATTGTTTTTCTTGGGGCAACTTAAAATCGATCATATCTCGAGGTAACCTTCCCTAGGGATAACTTAGTTGTATACTTAGTATATCTGAGCTTGAAATGCTCTCTGTCTTTAAAATGAGTCAAACTCAGTCTGTGGATTGGACTAGGACACTTCTTTCTGATTTATGTAGAATTGATTTAAACCTTGAACTGGAGTTAGCATTAAAAACGATTCCATTAGGATTTGTAGTCATAGTTAAAATATTACTGATTGTATCAGAAATTCAAAATCTATTCACTAAATTCAATTTATATTTATGAAATGAAATAATTTTAAATTTATCTTGCATACAACATTTCTTGGACAAATATGACTGTTAACATGTATTTTCTGATGTCTTGAAATTGTTGAACATTTAAATGAAAAAATGGGCCTCTTGTTTACAAGTGACAGTCAACAATGTACATGTATGTCCAAATATGGTCATTTCATGTATTGGTAATTAGTAATATATTGTACATTTTATCTCCTTATTACTCATTTATTGTTGAACATTTTTTCTCTGCAATGTACTTAATTTGTCCATCCTATATCAACTAGTTGTATAATATGGACAAAAACATAAATGAATTCTTGAAATTTGTTGCCATTATATGGGTGCAGAAAATATTAAAAACTTAAAGCTGCTGGCTGACAGATTTTGTTTGTAATTTTAAGATTTTTTGTCAATATCGGTAATTGTGTTGGAAAAAAAAAATCTTCATATTTAAAGGCAAACAGACCTATTGGTTGTAAGAAATCTGAAATACTGATTTGTTTTTGTTGAGTTTAATGCCGCTGCAACACACTGTATAGGTCATATAACGGCAGTCAGTCAACCTACTTACTGCTCCTGGAAAGGCTAAATCTCTGGATTTAACTGTTAACCGACTACTAAGCACATACTTTTGTCAATGACTGACAACTGCCCTTCATAAATAATAATCATTGGTGGGAGGGAGAATGGTCGTAGAAATAATTTCATGACCAAGCTCTGCGGAAGTATGCCTTGCCCAGGAATCGAACCCACGACCCCTCGGTCAGTAGAATTAAGTGCTACCAACTGAGCTAGCCGGGCGGCTTATCTGAAATTCAAGTCACAGAAAATACATTGAAATCCTCTGTACCCTTACTAACTGTGTATAGTTTAATTAATAAATCACCCATCTTTTACAGATGTATGTTAATTTGACCTAAAATTGTCATTATCAGAACTCTGCATTCCAAAATGTTTCTATACAAAGAGTATTTGAAAAGCTGATATTTAAGTTGAGATCTGTGAGCCAGTTGCTTTAAGATGGTTTCGCATGTACTCAGGGTTATTGCTTGTTTCTGTCTGATACTTATGGATTTAAAGGATTGCTCAGTCATGACCCAAATGGCAAGTTCATGTTTATTCCAGTTTTGATTGCTATTTGTTACAACTTATGATAAAACTTTCTCGTTTCTTTGTTTGATATTGAAGTAGTCATGCTAACTGTGATGTTGATTCTGAGAATTTACTGGTCGTGTTTGACAAAGTCACTTAGTGCAAGGATACAACTTGTAAAAATATTATAGGGAGTTGTGAGTGGTCGCTTAGTGCTGATGATTTGCTAAGGAGAAGTGATTGCTGAAACAAGATACAAAATACAAATTATGGTTGAGTTTGGTGACTCACATTATCTTTGACTTTTTGACCCTATCTTAAATAGATCTTAATTTAACATAAAGATAAAATTATTTCTTAAATATGGTCTTAATTAAATATCTTTTGTTAGTTAAACAGTGTCATATATAAACTATGTACTAGGAAAGGCCATTTTCTCAGTAACAAAAAATAGCTATTACAAGATGCTATTTTATAACTGAGCAACTGACAGAGATGTAATTATATTCCCAAAGTGAGGTCTATTGAAGTTACATACATTAATTTTAAGGCTTGTGAAGGGAGGACATGAAAGTAAGGGATTGACTAGTAACAGGCTAATAACATTGATTGAGGTTTGACATTTTAAGTTAAATTTTTAGATATCCAAAGGATCATGTATCTATTCATGTTTTATTTAAATACATTAGTCCATTTCTTGTATGTTTTCAGCCTTGTCTATTTCTTTGTTTATTTTCTTTAAACATAAGCTTTATGAACTAAAATTTCTGAACTTGTATATCTATAGTTATTATACCCCCGCTTCGAAGAAGAGGGGGGTATACTGTTTTACCCTTGTCCGTGCGTGCGTCCGTGCGTCCGTTACAAAATTTCCGTCGCAGTTTTCTCAGCAACTATAACATGCAGCAGCCTAATACTTTGCATATTGCTTCATCCCATAGTCCCATGTGGTGTAAAGCGATTTCATGCTCCTTGCTCATCTACTTCCTGTTTGTCGCATATTTTTAGATTTTGGCGGGGGTATCACTAGTGAGCATTAGCTCACAGATTTACTTGTTGTCTTTAATTTTAGTGTGTGACTTTTTACCTCTCAATGGAATCTATTTTCTTGTTGGGAAATGACATTTAGAAAAAAAATAACTTCATAGTAAATCTATTGTTGGATAACACCAACTTGTTGCTTCTCTTTCAAAATAAGATATTTAACATGGTTTTATTGCTTACTCTTGCAATAAAGTTGAAATCCAAAAAAATGCATTGAAAACATGTTAGTGAACTAGAAACCCCAGATAACTTGCTGTGATCATGTGACTTGCAGTGATCATGTGACTTTGCTATGATCATGTGACTTTGCAGTGATCATGTGACTTGCAGTGATAATGTGACTTGAAGTGATCATGTGACTTGCAGTGATCATGTGACTTGCAGTGATCATGTGACTTTGCAGTGATCATGTGACTTGCAGTGATCATGTGACTTGCAGTGATCATGTGACTTGAAGTGATCATGTGACTTGCATTGACCACATGTGACTTGCATTGACCACATGTGACTTGCATTGACCACATGACTGCTGTGATCATGTGACTTGCTGTGATTATGTGACTTGCAGTGACTATTGTGATCATGTGACTTGTAGTGACCGTGTGACTTGTAGTGATCATGTGACTTGCTGTGTTCATGTGACTTGCATTGACCATGTGGCTGTTGTGATCATGTGACTTGTTGTGATCATGTGACTCACATTGACCATGTGACTGTTGTGATCATGTGACTTGCTGTGATCATGTGACTTGCTGTGACCATGTGACTTGCTGTGACCATGTGACTTGTAGTGATCATGTGACTTGCAGTGATCAAGTGACTTGCATTGACCACGTGACTTGTTCGCTAAAAATGCAACAACCAGTATGATAAGTTTAGTGACAATATACCCTGTTGTTCCAATGTATGCCTTGTGACACAAATGCCTGGCTTTTAGTATAGATTAAAGTAGGTTTTACAGCTTGTAGTTGCTGTATAGATTATATGAATGTATTAATGCACTCACCATCACCAATGGTGACCCCTATCTCAGGTCCTTATACACTTTACTATCACACATTGCTATATATTACTGTATTGTACATTTTGTGAATTCTCATGTAATTTTATGTCTAGGCCTTTTTTGTTGGATGAAATGTTGTTAGAAATTGTGGCTTATGAAGGTTATGTGGAGTTTTTGTGCTTGGTCTTACAAGTTATTCCAATGTTCTCTCTCACTTTTAAATATAGGTGATAATATTAAATCTAAGATTCAAAGTTTAGGGGTAAAAAAATATTTTGGGGTTAAAACATTTATAATAGGAAAGTACTGAACTATATTTTTAATAGTTTACATTTTGTATGTCAATTACATTATAAACATTAAACTGTGTCAATATATTTATACAGTTATGTTCATTAGCATTATTGAGCCTCATTGTGCACTACTGTTTTACTTTTTGACATTTTACCATTTTTGACATCCAATCTGTTGTAAATCTGCTTCAAGATCATAAAAACAGAAAAGTTAATGCTGATTTTACCCAAATTGTCAACATAAGTTGAGAAAATAAAATCTATCTTATTTTGAATGATTACTCATAGTTTGGATATAAAATATTATCCAATGCTTTCATGAAACAAAACCTGTCTATAAGTACTGTAAACGTCTCAATTATACCCTGACTATAAGTGTTAATTTTAACTTAGCTTCATTAATGGTTATGGATTTTTTTAATATACACAACTCGAGGGTTGCCCAATAGACTAGTAAGTGCATTGCGTAAAAGAACGAGTTACTACAGTCTTACAGGCTACCCTCGAATTGTTTACAATTGCGTTAACCTTATAGCAATTGTGTCAACCTTATAGCAATTGGTTCTCAAAATTTTTGTATGCATGTGCAATCTCACACTTGGTAAAAATTCAACTTTTACTTCTTTTGACTAAAAAATATGAGTTACAACATATTTCTATTAAGCTTGTGATATCTATTACCATGTCTCCCTCACTCAGGAACCCTTTTGTTTGATTGTCATTTTACAGTAATAATGTACCGCTATTTTATACTTTGTAAACAAATTGACTTAGGTTGAATATTTCTTCATATTTGACTTTAACCCTGCTTTTTATACTGTACAAAGTCCCTCTGGGGCAATGTTGCACAGAACCCTGTACTAGTCTATCATACATTTAAATCTAGGGAACATTTTTTTGCCCGCTAGGGTTATAACTAGTCTCAGCAACTATAAGTATCTATGTATATATTTATTTGCCTTGTACTTAGTCCACTAAATTTTTATTGGTCAAACTCTGTGGTCTTCAGTGGTATGTACAGTATAACCTCTACAGAACAGCCCTCTGTAGAACAAATCCTCTGCACAACAACAGATTTTGATATTCCCTTTAGGTGTAATTTAAATTGAATTTAACCTCTGCATAGCAACAACCTCTAAACAGCAGCATACTTAAGTATTTTCCACTGGATGTTGTTTAAGAGATGTTGTACTGTATTCCAATTTTGTTGACAGTTATGAAAAATTGGTCATTCTCTCTGAAGGTATGAAATATGTTAGCCAGTTAGGTTCATATAACATAATACTTTAAGATGAAAAATAGTGGCAACATTTATTCATTAGATGTAACAATTGCTGATCAGTTCTCTTTGCAGTGTGATTTTATTACATTGTCCATAAAAAATGCAGGACATTTCATGATAACAAATAATTTGAACTTTTGCTTGATAATTCCTTATTCCAAGAGTTTCATTGGTTGTTCTTCCATTGATTTAATACATATTTGTTCTTCTTAATCTAGTCAATGTGTTGTAATACAAAAATAAAATGCTTTCTATAAAAAATGGAAACAAATATCTAAGTTAATATATTTGTACTATCAAAGTGTTAATTCACAAAAATAGATGAGGTTGGGGCAACGGAAAGGTACTGGGGTCAAGTTTAACTTGTCCTTTTGACAAGTTGGTCCGAAAAAATTAAATCTAACACTGTATTAGTAGTTGAAAATCATGTGACTACAGTACCCACCAAAAGTATGGAGACAAAGAAATTTACTACAATGTAGAATCATTATTTTTTATTTATTTAAGTATGGCTTGTGATAAAATGGAAACAAATTTCATGAATGCAACACATTTATGAGATTCAGCATCTGACATCCTAAAGCCTCCAAAACTATGTCTATTGTAATTATTTTCCTTAAATGCTTTAATGCTATTTTGTATTCTCAGTTATAATTAAAATGATAAACAAAAAATAATGCGAAACTAACAGGCATTTCAAAATAAACAGATATCAAATTTTTATAAAAGCTATTTAGTTGGCCTACATAATAAAAATGTCTCCAAACTTTTGGTTGGTATTGTATATCCCTTTTATGTCTCATATAGAATTGTCAAATGTCACTGAAAGTAGGCCTTCTTTGCATTTATATTGATACATGATATATTTCTATGGGTGCTATATAGTATTTTCTTGTTTCTGTTTTCAAGACCTGTGCAATATGTTCTTAATTTTTCAATTGTTTGCATTTTTGTTGTTCCATGTATGTCATTTGTTTCTACCATCATTTTTGGTCCTATGCATGCCAACCATGTGATTTCAATGTTCCTGTGTGTTGTTTTGTGAAAAATCTACTCAAAATATATATGGTATAAATAGTCTACCTTTAAAGAACAATGTATAAGACTTTGGCCTTAAACTAGGCTGTTTTCATGATCATTTTGTATATCCCAGGCCTTAGCGCCAAACAGTCATAACTCAGTGTTTTTTTTCAATTGAGTTACAATTGTTTTGCGCTTAACCCGCAATATGTAATGACTAGTTTATATTAAATGGATATTTTTATGAAAACAAAGAGGTTTTTATTGAGACTGGTGTGTAGAATGGTTATCCTATAATTATGTTGTGATCACTTTTGTATATCAATATTGAACCAAATTCTCATCACAATACATAAAACATAATGTAACATTATTGCACTGGCATTTTATATGTATAGCACTTTACTAATAGACTGTAAAATAAGTAGAAACTAGGATTTAAAGGAAAGTTAAATTTCACACAGTTTGATGTTTATAAATCACCTTTTACCATGTTTCAAGAAAAATAAAAAGGAGTTTTTCTAGCTGAATTTTTGTTATACCAGATGCATCCATGCAGAACAAAGTTATTTTACATAATTAGGGACTTCAGTCAGTTATCTTTCCCTGATAAAATCTGAAGCAATCCAATTGGTAAGTAGGTCCTTACAGTTGGAATCCTCGGATTGTATCATTGAATTCCTGTGTAAGGATAACAAAATATTTCATCTAATATCTTTCTTGTTAATAAGGATATTAACAGAAGTGATCAAATTTAGATAGTTCTTTACCCTAAAAATTACTTAGCTTGAATTTCAAACAAATTAAATGATTTACAAAAAAAGCTATTTAAGATTAATTTTGGCAAATTTACATTGAAAAGTAAGGATAAAATCCGAGTAATCCAACTAATAGGACCTACCCATGTGAAGAGTATACAAGGGGGAATAACTGACTAAAGTCCCTTATTGTTGCAACACTGATAAAATCCTATTGTTCTGTGTACACTGATTTGTGTTTCAACCTTGTTCTGCTCAGGTACATCTGGAACAAACAGAAGTTGTTGGTTTTTTTTCAGATGAAAAAACTCATTAGTTAGAGCTGGGAATCAAGTCTTAATTGTGTACATGGCTCGAATTTAACAAAAACTCGGACTTGCAAATTTTTGTGAGTTAATTTTATTTCCACTCGCAAAATGAAAAAAAGAACACTCACAATTTTTCCCCATATTTTAAAAGCATACATAGTGACAATTCCTATATGCATACTTAACTTAAGATATAACAAGTGCATTATTGTGGGATAGGCAAAGAATATCAAAATGTTTTACTGTTAATCTTTAATTTATACAATCGATTATCTATCTAGCCCTTTCAATGCTGATTTTAGCCTCTTTAGTTTAGACAGTAATATTTTTGCAGCGATTTCAACTCGGGAAAATTTGCTAGTTAACTCGCAATTTTCAAAATCCACACCTATTTTGCAAGTATGCAAGCTTAAATTCGAGCCCTGGTTGTGTAGGTATCTTGATGAAAGTTAGTGTGAGATGTAATGAATACCAAAAATGTTATATATCAAAATATCATATGAATATTTCTTACCAAAGGTTGTAATATAAATAATTATACATAAAACAATTTGTACGTCATTATTAATATTGTTGGTTAATTTTTTTTCATTGTATTATTTAACTATGATAGTAAATTTTTATATGATCCCTTACAGGGATTTTGCTTCGTTCCCCAATAAGTGTTCAAGGTTTTAGGGAACTGTTGACTCCCTAAATATATTTCAAAAGGGGATTTACATGTAAGTTCAATGCTTCTTTTTCACTAGGTTGTAATAGTTCCCTTCTGGTGATTAACAATGAAACAATTAACCTATACATATACTTCAAGGTGCTTGCTTTCTCTTGGACATCATGTTTTGCTCTCGGCTTTTTAATGTGAAATGTTGTTTCCATTTGTCTGGACGAGAATTTTTTCTATCTGAATCGAAAAGTTTTCTGTTAAAATGTATATCTTAAAACAAATGATTTTATTTGGAATTTGTATTTTCACTGCCTTATATTTTCACTGCAGTGAAAATATCAGATTTCATATTGTTATTATGTATTTTCATCGAATAGCTCCACAATTCCATGTAAAGCATGAAAGAAAATGTATTATTTATCATTGACACCTTTACATTTTAAGAGAACACATGTTCATGTTTTTTACTAGTTTTTATACCATATTTGTCACGTAATTACAATTCTATGTACGTTGGGTCATATTTTGCCTGTCCTTATAGTATTTCCCATGTCTCTATAAATATATAGATACACTCATTCTTTTATAATATGTATCCATTACACATTTTGTATATTTTAGCTCATGCGTCTTCTTTCAATAGAAAAACTTACTACAGTTTATTCATATAGATCTAGATTTTTATATTTGAAGGACATTTTTGTACCATTTTGAAGTATTTTTCGTCTCCTGCTATGTTTGTTCATTCAAAAACTCGATCATTCCAGAGAGTATATTTTTTCATCTTTTTGAAAGCTATTATAATTATTATATTAAATGTATGATATTGTCTTATGTCTTCGATATATGTTATTGATATTGTTAGAGAGAAAAATAGTCCTTGTCAAATTTTTCGTTATTTTGAACATTTTATGCTAATTCAGTATCAGTACCCCCTATCGTGCACTCATTGTTAAAGCATGACTTATTACATTGTTTATCAACTTACTGTATACTCTATATTAAGAGCTCCACTAGGAAATTACTTTTTCCGGGTGGATAGGGAAGTTGGTAGCGCGCCGGGATTTGAAATCTAGTGTCCTGAAGGGGGTACGGGTTCAAATCCCACCCTGGGAGGTTATATCCTTCCTAGAAAATTTGACAATTATTTCAACTTTCCTCCATTGATAAGATATATGGAGAAGTTTCCGGCCTTGTGGAAGGGTAGGTGAGTACTGGTTATAGACAAGGGTCCAGGAAAGCTAGGCCAGGTTCCCTGGACACCGTAAAATGACCTTAATTGTGTTGACACGGCGTTAAACCCAGTAAAAATAAATACATTTTGGAAATAGATTTTTCCTAATGAAGTACGAAAAGTATTTGAAATCACAACAATAAATACAGAAGAGAAAATATATATCTACTAGAAATACTTTTAGTTTTGCTTGTTTTCTGGGACTTATGTTAAAATTGAAATCATCAGATGAGTCATTTTTTTAGAGGGCATTTATTAAGTGATGTGTGTTTAAAAGAGGGTGTACGGTAAGTCAGTGGTTTTATATCAGTGAGTTGAAGTGCAGAAAAAATGAACTTTTTGGAACAAAGAAAGGTTAAGTAAATATCTAATATTTGTCACAGTTTTGAAGATATTATTGGGGTACTAATACTGAGTTTATTTTTAGCATGAAGTAGTCACAAATAATAATTTTTTGACAAGAAATATTGAATGTATTGTGTTTTCACATGACTGTAGTTTTAATTTAAAAATATGTGAAGATATTTTGTTGTTTTTTTTCATGTTATATTATATGTTGTTTACTATAGTATGTTTTTGTCTTGATTGTCCAGTATATTAGTATTTAACAATTTTTTTTTTACTTTTTAAGTATTATACATTTGTTATAAGTTCTTTTGTTAAAGAAATTTGTGATGTGTACTTCTAATACACTGGTCTGTAAAGAATCCATTTTTTCCATGATGTATTAAAATTTTTAACAACAATGCTAAGAAAGAAAATCTTTCAGGTTAGCTCTCTTGGTTATGCCTCATTTCCATAAAATCGTGGCTTGTTGCAGACCCATACATGCAGACAGCCGTAGGCCGTGGGAAGCCTTGTGCATTAAGGTGACGGTACGCTTATAGCACAAGACAACACACCCGTACGGAGCCGTAGGTGGAAGATATGCAAGTTAAATTTATACTCGGCCATGATTGCTGGGCCCACTGCTATTTTTATGTTTATGGGACTGAAGCATTAGCTCAGGTGGTAGAGGGTCTGATTACAAATTTATAGCACCTGGATTTGTGTCTAGGTGAGTTCTATTTACCTTTGAAGAGTTTGTTCATGAATATTTTCTGTTGTCATTCTTCTTACTTCTTTGTTGAGTAGTACAGCTTGCAGCTATTTAAGAAGGTATTTTATTAATATTCTTGAAAGAAAGAAGTTTATATTAATTGCAAAAAAAATGGAGAAATATTTTTCTTACTTTTTTTTTAATAAAAGCTTTGATTTGATATAAAATAATACTAGTACAATTCTTGGGTAAATTTTGTTTTGATATATTTTCAACATCTCAGCTGTCAGAGACACTCTTTTGTTTTGTTGATTGCAACTTTAAGAAAACACATATATTAATATCTCTGATAATCTTTGTAAATCTCAACATGACATTAGGGTTTTACTCCTGTATTACTGAATTGGAAGGCATTTAAAGAAATAACATTTAAAATTTGAGCGTAAGGAAGAATCAGTGAGTTTTAACAAAATAATTTATTTTTTTGGATTTATTTATAGTTATATAAAATTATATTCTAAGTTATTTTTCCAAAAAATAATAGCTTAATACATAACATCTAAAATATTTTTTAGCATTTAAGATTTGAAGTTTTTTGTGTAAATTTTTGTTATTTAGTAAACAATGGTATGTTTAATGTACAATTTTATATTGTATTAACATTAATTGTCAGCCGAGTCTCTTCTATATTTTTTTTGATGAGCTCAGCAAGAAATATAAATGTGAATATTATATAAAATTGATTCTTTTTATTGATATCGTAAGATTGATGTTGTTTTTCATTTTTTTCACATATTTTTTACCCGTTTGTTGTTACATGGTTCTACTATGCACTATCATTAAGATATATATATATATATATATTATATAATGTGATATGACGTCACATTAACCCCATCCCCCTCACAGTATGTTATGTGTACCCATGTTCTCTATGTTAATGTATTTACTGCCTTTCAATTTCATGTTTTTAAGTTCTGTGTACCATTGCTTGTCCTCTAGTGCAATAATTGTCTTTTTTTTGTATTTTTATTTTGTATTTTGCTACTCTAATGGTGAGGTTGATTTTTTGTGATTTGATAAGACTTGATTATTTTTTTCTCTGAAGATATTTTTAATGTTTCAGATATTCAAGTTTTAGATATTTACAAATTCTGAGTTCAGATAAAATCTTTGCTATAATGGATGACTGGACTCAACTATTTGTTTTATACTAACTTAAGAAATGTGATCAAGTAGAAAATATACATCAAATATGGTTTAAATGGGGATTTTCTGAAGGCACTTGATTTCTGCATCAGTCTGGCTGCAGGAATAACATCTGTGAAAATATATTGGGCCATGCCAAATTGGAATTTTTTTAAGCGTCAACTCAAGTTTAACAAACCTAGGTACCTATTCACAAAAACACACAAACCGAAAATGAAATATTTTATGACAAAAAACATTCCATTATGTTATGTCAATTTTTAATAGAAAAACATCATCATAATATGAAACAATAGTCTGAATTACTTATGTAATGACTAGTTTAAGCACAGACTTAAAACATATGGTAAATTTGAAATGACTAGTGTTTTAACGAAATTGTCGGAATTATTTAAGAAAATATATTTTTTTTTTAATGAGGACTCTAAAACCTATGCGCACACGAACAATTAACAAAATTCCGGTATGGCATGGCCTTGTGTAGAACAGTAAAATAGAAGAAAGAAAAGTGAAAAAATAGCATTATTGAACAACAATTTTGTTTGTCACTCGTAACAATACCCCCCTCCAGAATTGTTAGTCATATAAAAACAATACTGTATTGTCTCCTGCTTGAGATGTTCACTCTTAGAATGATTCATTCTCTGACTTTTTATGGCATCGTTAATGGTATAAAACTGGTAAAAGAACTTTTATTCAAAATTGTAGGCCCTAGAAATTTTGTCCCCAGAAATGGAAACATGCTTTTTTAAACACTGCAGAAATTGGATTCATCTGAATTTTCCACCTATATGGTGGTCAATTTTTTGTACTTTTTTAAAATTTGAATTTAGATGCTAAAAAGTGATTGTTTTTTTCCTCCTCAACCCTACCTAACAAACAAATGTTGTGGTGAAGTTTTAAGTATCTAATAACTGAATTTAAATCTGTACCTGTACTCAATATTGTTACAACTTGAATATTGTCATGTTTTATAAATTTCCATTTTTGATTTATTTCTCGTATTTTCTACTGTTAGTTTTCTAAACTTCCAAAGTGTTTACAATACGTATAGACATGACAATTGTGTTGACCTGATAATTCTATTGAATGATCCTAGGGTGATAGCCAGAATGTTTGGAGCTTCTCTGCTTAATCTCTGCTGGCTGGATTTGATTGATATCTCGTACAAAGATCGATGATGGTGTGCCTCCCTCCTTAAGTAGTGCATTTTTGTCAGATGACATAATGTTTAGCCGGATTTTTCAAAAAAATATTTAGCTAATAGTTGGCAAAACACAGGAGGGTGGTCGGGCTGGCTTCCAGTATCATTAACAATTGTGTTACAGTTTTTCTTTTCCATATATTTCTGCCATTTATTGTCAGATCTTTATGAAACTTCATACAATGATAACATACCATGTGATAAACAGAATTAGAAAGTAACCACAACTCTACCTGCCTTATTATGGATTTTTTCCCTTTGTAATTTTTGCGTTAAAGTTTTTTTATCTGGCTTTAATGTGGTTTCCCTATTACATTTCTTGTTTCTACGCTAGTCTAAACTTATGTTGTTATTGCACTATGTACTTCCAGTTAAGTGTTCTGGTGTTTCAAAACAGTTTTGTATTGTTTACGTGTCAATATATTTTCCTACATAAATATTGTATGTTATTATTGTACTTGTTGTTTAGGATTTCTGAATAGAACACTCCTTATTATTGTTTGAACATTTTGGAGAGAGTGATTGTCTGATTTTGTCATTAGAGGTTACAAACTACCTGATAAATTTAAGAGACTTAATCACGGCACCTATGCCTCATAAGTGATCAGTGTTGGTCGAAATATTAGAACAAGCAATGATCAAGGAACGTTTTTCCTCCATAACATTTTTACTGATTCACCAATTTTTTGGAAAACATGGAGTGCCCAACCCATCAAATGCACAATATATCTAGACAGTTTTATTGGAAAACAATACTTTATAGTTAAAGGTACTAGTTCACAGAGTTGGTTTATATTTCTATAATTTCAAAATACCATTCAGTGTCTGTAATTTTGTCAAAAAAAAATAATTCTTATTACTTTAAGACAAACTGACCTTGATAATGCAAGCAATATTCAATAAAAGTCACAAAAATGCACTGAAAGTGTCTATACCATGACATACGGGGTAGATATTTACTACATGAAACACCATCATTTGTAGTTGTATGTCAATTTGCACTAAAATTGTCATTATCAGATCTCTACTTTCCTGCTTCTTTTTATACTTCCATACAATATGATATTTTTAGGAAAAGTTTATATTTAAGTTAAAATCTGTGAATGAGCACTTTAAGTAAAACAGCATGGTAAACAGCAAAAGTCTGTTACATTTGACTCATGTTGGCAATTCCATGTGACTCTGACATCACAAATGCTACGGATTCAAAAAGAAAACAGTAAAAATAAACCTCAACTTTAAGTTTTTAAGAGCTGTAAGTATTTTAATTTTAGTCAGACTTACATGGTACCTAATTGAGGCTAACCAGAAAAGTGTATCTATTTGCTGTGCATTACATCTCCAAGGCCAGTTTTGCACTTTGTAGTGTTGGGAATCGGTTGAAAATATTTTAGTCAATTAATCAGCTAAAATGATTGACTGATTAATGATTAATCAGTTATGTAATATCAATAGTGAAAACCCCATTACTTAATGTACTTAGTTCTAATAAATTCCGGTTTCAATCATGTTATTTGATATTTAATCATTTATGATAAATAAAACAATATAAAAAGTAGAACCTTTATTTTTTTCTAATACATTTCAAAACATGTAAATACTAAACATGACTGAATTCAGTGCACCCTAAAAACAACACTTTTTAGAAACAACAGTTACTATAAGTCTATTACACCAGTCTAATTCGTTGACGAATCAATAATCTTTGTTGACGGATAATCATCATCTTCCTCTAAAGAAAAATTCAACTTTTTTCCTATTCAAAAGACATTTATGTTCGTTTGTTTTGATATTTATTGCAACAATCAACTGTATAAGATGGTGGTATGAAACGTGACTTGTCAGAAATAGTATACACTTTATGTGACTTCAATATAAACTTTAACATTCATAAATTCAAGGTCAGTTTGCCTTAAAATATCAGGTATTCATTTTCTTTACTGAATTGCAGACACTGCTAAGATATTGAAGCTATAAAAAAATTGAAATATATGAATGAGTAGCTTTGAATTAAAATTTGATGAATCGAAATAAATTAGGTAGACTTGGGTGGCTTGGTGACTTTTATGAAAACAATCGAAAATGGATTCGTTTGGATTCTGTAACATATATTAGACAAGATTTAAATGTCAAGTTTAAAAGGATAGTTAATCATTTTATGGTGATTGGATAAAAGCAAAAAAACAGGCTTCCTTTTTATATGTTTTGTCCATTAAATGATAAAGTCCATTAGCATGATGTTTGAATGAAACTACAATGTAGTTAGCTGAAGGTAATATGTCAATACTCCATGGTATTGAAATTGTTAAAAATAGCATTAAACTTTTAAGAGAAGCCATGCATGAGGACGCACTTGTTTTAAAATGCTCTACTAATTTCTAAGAATGTGTTAATTTTCTCGGAAGTTAACAACTAATGCAGGGCAGATGTAAACAGGTTTGTTATGATTTGTAGAACTTAGAAAAGGGTAAGGCACAAGAAAATGGGGCCAGTGATACACCAGAGGGTTCATGTTTTAAAGTAACAATTTCCTTGTGGGGAGAAGCACAAAAAGAGGAGGGGCTGGGCAGAGAGAAAGGGCCAGGTTGAAGCAACCTGCTATTCTACTGTAAAATAATACCTATTAACTGTGTAAAATCCAAAATCAACTAAGTAAGTGTTTGAATACCAAAAACTTAACACCAAACTGATCAATGGAAAATAATCAATGAATATCGGTATGCTTAATATGCTTTAGAAGTTTAAAGTCAATGATGACAGATATTAGCCGTACTGGTATAGTTCATTTAAAAAACAAAACGGTGTTAATGTAAACAATACAATGGACCAGTCCACTACAGGGGATGCTCAGGATGACAATAACATAACATATTATATAGTTTAAATATGTGTTAGGAGTGTGTTGTTGGTGTAATGGTAGTGGTCTACCATTACAAGCATAATTGACCAAGAGGTGGTGGTGTATCCACCACACCAATTTTGTTAAAAAGAACTATACAACTTTTATTTTCAATACTGCCTACCTCTGGTATGCATTGGTTCATTTTTTTGTTTACACAAACACATTATGTTATTTTGTTTAAACTATATGTGTCTAATTTTGCTTGTAGGTATGAAGTCAGTTATGTTTTTCTGAAGATAATAGAAAATGTATGATTTAATTAAAGATACATGAATATAAGCATGTTTAGTATGTTGATGTATATGATAAGTTATTTAAGGTTACTGATTATGAAATCACGGGCTTAGTGCAAAACAGTTGAAACTCAAGTTAAAAAAGAGTGAGTTACGACCTTTTTGCCCTAACCCCATTAAAATGTATGTTTGATAAAAGTTAAGATATACTGTAGTTGAAATTATAGTTGAAACTATACTGTGGTCAGATTTGAATGAAGGTAATGTTTGTATTTTATAGTACATTTTGTTTTGTCTTATTTTTGTAAGAAAATTGTGAACAAAAAATCAAGAATGTCACCTGTTACCATGTCTCTTCATATATTTGTTACATTTGTCTAAATTTGTAATGTTTTTTTTATTACCTGTATTTTGTAAGCCTTTAATGTCTAGTAAATTTTCCTGATATTAAAAAACAATATCTTGTTGTTAAAAAAAGTAAAGATTACTTTTATCTAAAACCACGAGTTTCTTATTTATCCTTTATGGTCCACAGTTTGTCTGGTTCCCAGTCGTATTTTGATGGGTAAAAGTATGTAAGTCAAAGCGTGATATCCTTTATGGTCCACAGTTTGTCTGGTTCCCAATCGTACTTTGACGGGTAAAAGTATGTAAGGCAAAGCGTGATAATGGTCGTGCCCTATGTAATGAATTAGGTATTGGATAATAATGTTTTCAAATGAACATTTCTCACTACACAGGTTTAAATCATAGGATCATTGTATAAGAATTACAGTGGATACCTTTTTTTAATTGTTCGGTTATTTTTATGCTAAATAAAGTATCCGAAATTCTAACGAGACTAATCCATGTCCAAATTGCGTTCACTTAGACACATGGTTTTTTTTTGTCAATTGTTCCTTAAGTATACGTGCAATCAGAAAAATCAAAATCGAATTACCTATAATGTACAGAACTCCTATTAAAGTTATTATTGTCAGCAAATGATCATGCAAGATCAAGAAAACATATACCTGAATAATAACTGAGGGGGGCAGCCATTATTACGGTTTGCCTGACCCAATAACGATAGTAAAAAGGGGCAGGTAATCCAGACTAGGACCACAGTCTGATCATTCAGACTTATGTTTACTGAACATAGGTTCTGGCACTAAAAGATTGTACAGTATTTTACCAGGTTTTCTGGTGGTTAACTTTTGCAGAGATATATGTATGTATCTATGTAATTGGGAAGCACCTAAGGGTCTTAGGTACAATTCCAATGTGGGGCATACTTTTAAAAAAGCTTGGTCATATAGCTTGGAAGTAATTTCTACCGACATTCTCATTCCTACTGCTTATTCTAAATCATGCAGGGCAGTTGTCAGTAACTTACTTAAGTATGCAGGTATAAAAAACGTGGTCACTCCTTGTTTATCCAGACTTGCGACTGGCTTACATGATGCTGAAAGTTCACATAAAACTTTCCTTCACAGAAATACCACTTCATGAACTAATGCATCATGCAAGGTCAAGTTACCCACGTATACCAACAGTCAGTACAACCCCCGCTTTGAACTTTTAAGTTGCACCTGTTTGACAGAATGCAACACGTGCATTACACATAGTGCATGTAGCTATTATATTCCTCACAAAGGCATAGTAGCATATGTACACTATGTGTAATGTACCTGTACTATGTAGTACCTATCTGTGGTTTGCGGGCAACAAATTCACAGACCCCCTTAAATTAGTGCTGCGACCATTGTCGTAAGTCGTAACCTGTGGTCTGATCTCAAGAAAGAGTGACATGCATGTTTACACAATGTCAAACAGTTAACACGACGGTGTATTAAATTTTGTGTTGTGTTGATCATCGCGCCATACCATTAGCCATTGAATCCACTGTACTGAAAAAGTAAGAAAATAATATTATACATGTGTAGGAAAAACTGAATGTTGGCAAAAAAATTTTTTTTGATTTTGCGCTGTTGATATTATTTTTTTTTATTAAATGTCAAGCAGCTTCTTATCCTACCGGTTTTTTCTGGTCTCATTTAAATATCATAATTTTAAGTATTAGTTTAAATTAGGTTTTTTTCAACTCGTCTACGTTTGATTGTATACACATTTTTCTGCTGCACTATTTTCTTGGTCGCATTAACTCATTGTTTTCTCTTGAGTATTTGACTTGAAACAGAATTCAATTAGGTGTTGTTCGTTCTTTTCAAATTGGCCGAGGGTTGACAGAGATTTTTTGAAAAAAAAATCCTTCCAAAAATTATATATTTTATTGTCATCCTGAGCATCCCTTGTCGTGGATTAGTTAATATGGAGAAGTTTTTTGCCATGCGGAAGGGTAGGTGAGTACTAGTTATAGACAAGGGTGCAGGAAAGCTAGGTTAGGTGGGATGGACGCCGTAAAATGACCTAAATTGTGTTGACACATTGCGTTAAATCCAACAAAAAACATTTCATACATTGCTTGTTGCTTACTTGGAATTATAGCACTATTTAATAGGACTTCACATAGGGTGACATTATTCCCCTTATTCTAAACTACCTATTTTATGATAATGAAGATGCCAATATTATGACTAATATTCATCGACATAAAACATTCATCGACGGATTCATTTAAATAAGTTGAGTTACAGGTATTAAAGAGTCTTTAACGTTTATTGTTAGTTCACATTGCTCACATTGTACAATTTTCAATGCTTCGCTGTATCAATTTCTTGACATTTATGGCAACTATATTGATGCTGTGTCGACTGTTATAACAAATATATTGTCACTGGAAGAAGTCTGGTAGGAATAGGTCAGACATTTGCAAGAATTTTTTAGCCATTGTAAAGCTAAATCTATGAATGTATGACATTATCTGTCAATTAACAGACTTACCTACCCCTTGAGCAGGAAACATTATTCTATTAGCTCAGTACTAAGACCAAGAAACGGTCTTGAGAGTGATTACTCTATGCCGTATCATCTTGTATCACAATCGTACGGAAGCTTGTATGTACCCCCACAATGAGCACATTATGTCGTCTCTCTGGACGTGTACAACGCAGCACTTCGTCAAAATTACGACGATATGTCTTCATAATACTTCGTCATGATGACAAAATTATGTCATTATGTCTACATACGGAATTCTGACTTACTTACATTAATGGGTTTGTCGACCAGAAGTAGCATGGATGTCGACGTATTTTTTGTCGATACATATAGTTAATAACCCCAAGTTGTTTAAATTATGACACCGAATTCCTTATATCATGTGAACATGTGTTACAGATGCAACTTAACAATATAATTATATCGACATAATGCGATGCTTAATGTTAGTCGACATGTATGTACCTGATAGTTCAGCATCTCATTATGTCGACATAAATATGTTGTCAATCATCGTGCAAATAACATATTACTATAGTAATTTAGTAGATGAGTAACGTATAATGGTAAAAATTCATCGTATAATGACGCATGAGTATCGTATAATGGTAAAAATTCATCGTATAATGACGAATGAGCATCGTATAATGGTAAATTATCATCCTATAAAACGCATGAGCATCGTATCCATTTATGATATTTTCAAAGCACATAAAGGAGTTTCTCATGTTAAGGCAGCTATGGCGTTCCATATTCTATAAAAGTCTGTTGTCACACTTCATGCCGTTTATACATTTATAAGCGGTGAATTTGCTGATGTGATTAGAATGATGTACAAGATATGACAATAGATAAATCCTGGTCTATAATTGATACAAATCCTTTAAGGAATCTGTGAGAAATAGAGTGGATGAATGAATAGAAACATTTCTACATTACAATATATCTTCATACATGTGTCATCTATGTGTCATATTGTAACACATATATAATAGTTGTAACACTCCCTCTGGGACTATCTCTAGTTGATGTTCTCATATCTAGGATATATACAGTACCAACCATTAGTTTTGGAGACAAAAGAAATTATAATATTTAGCATCTGACATCCTAAAGCCTTCAAAACTACGTTTATTGTAATCATTTCTTAACATTGCTTTTTATGCTGTTTTTGTAGTCTCAGTTATAAGTATAATGATAAAAGCAAAAAACTAAAAATCATTTCAAAATAAACAGTTATCTAATTTTCGATAAAAGCTATTCAGTAGGACAAAGAGGAAATGTCTCCTAACTTTTGGTGGGTAAGGTAAATATGGCTTTTACACATGTAAACAAATTATGAAGAAAATATTAGTTACCAAGGCTAAAACTGGTATAAAATCAATTTGTAAACAAAGCATGTTTTTGTACTTTAGATTTTGGTCTCATGCGTTTATTGGGGAAACACAAAAGTACGCGATATTGTGGTACAGTTTCAAAGCATTGTTGTTCACGTATTGCATAGTTACATGCGTTACTGAATTTATTGTCCATACAACGTCTTAATTAGGGACTTCAGTCAATTATCTTTCCCAGATAAAATCTGAAGCAATCCAATTGGTAAGTAGGTCCTTGCAGTTGGAATCCTTGGATTTTATCATTGAAATCCTTTGTAAGGATAACAAAATATTTAATGTAATATCTTTCTTGTTAATTAAGATTTTAACAGAGGTGATGAAATTTAGATAGTTCTTTACCCTACAAATACTTAGCTTGAATTTCAAACAAAATAAATGATTTACTAAAAAGTTCTTTTAGATTAATTTTGGCAAATTGACATTAAAAAGTAAGGGTCGAATCCGAGTAATCCAACTAATTGGACCTACCTATTTGAAGAGTATACATAGGGGAAATAACTGACTAAAGTCCCTTATTGGATCAACATCACGTACATATATGTTCAAATGATCCCTTATACAGATGTTTGAATGATTTTAGTTGGTAGGACTATATGTTAGAAAAATACATATTTTGAAACATATTTAGACGATGTTTATTATCTCGTTTGATAAATTGTTGAATCTATTGAAACACAATTTGTTCATTTCAAGTTTTCGACACATTCTTACATTTCATCAAGCCTTGAAATTTCATATTTTGATGAAACAATCATCATGGCGCATAACGACCAAAACCGACTCCGAGAAAAAAGATCCGGTTAATAACCGTCCAAATTTATATTGTAATATTAACCGGAATATCTGTTAACCGTTACACCCATAACAAATGTAGTACACGCATGCAGTGTTGAAAGTAGTGTCACCCAATTACATTTATATATACGCTAAAAGGGACACTTTTAATAATTAACAAACAAGACCTGTTTCCCAATCGATTGTTTTACATGTATTTAATTAAAGAGCACCCTTTAAAATAAACTCATTGTATCCATTTAATCAAGTCTGTAAATTAGTGACCTTCTGGCTTTTTGTAATGGCATCTTTTTCTCAAAGGGCATTTTCATTTAAAAAATCAATGTTCATACAGGCCCTAAAATAGTATTTGTTAATTATAGAAATAAATTACCGAAGAAAAAACATCCATATTGTATTCCAATGGGAATTTACTCTTCATAATTTTGAGATTTTCACAAACCAGCAGGGCCGGATCCAGGATTTTTTTCTAGGGGGGGGGGGGGGTCCGAGAATTTATATAGGGGGATCCAAACTTTCGAACCACAACCACATTATACACTTTCTGCAGAAAAATGCGGCATGTTAATAATAAAAACTACATAACCATTAAATCTTAGTTAAACAATGAGAAAAATTGCTTCATGCTTCAAAAAAGTGACTTAAAGGCAAGAAATACACTTATGGACAAGACATTTTGAAATTCGAGGGGGGTCCGGACCCCCTGAATCCTCCCCCCCCCCGCTAGAACCGCCTTTGAACCAATTATGTTAAATTGAAACCAATTCCATCAAGTTTGATAAAAACTAGTTTTGTCAATGCAATTAAATTGACGATTTTGTGATGTGGAAAGCTGCTTTTAAAACATTTCCTCACATTGCTTGGTTCTTTCTGCTTGGTACATTTACACTCAAAAATAAAATAAAATGGCATTCGGAACAATCTCGGCGATCATCTACGAAGATTTACCTCGGAAATCAGACGTAGTAGGAATACAACCAGGTTATAAGGTCCGGCGACTACCATTTTCATGTCAACATTTAATAATGACTTTGTTACACGCTTATTCACACCATTTCATCAGTACAATGTCTCACACGTCGTATTTCTGAGTAGTTCAGACTATATTATCACAGAAACCAAAATTCCTAGATCTACTTTTTCACCGTATGATATCCGAGGTTTATCTGCGTAGACGATCACCGAGGTAGTTCCGAATGATAAAATGGGCGGCCAGTATGGTTCCGAGTCAAAACACTTTCTTTCGACATTTGTATCGAAAGAGCCAAGTTTTAAGTATGTTACGCTTTATAAATTTGTGCAAAAATACAAAAAACTGGGCTATCAAACATTTCTTTTATCTCTTTTTACTGGAAGGTCAACAATCAAGTTGCATGCTTGACGTCACATGATTCTATGTAAACAAATATGACTGCGACTTCAGAACGGAATTCAATGTTTCTCAACCGATTTTCGTCGATTTCATGCCAACCGATTTTTGATGAAAGTAGTAATACACAAATGAATATAATTAAAATTAAATTTGCTTATTCTATCTTAGAATTGACTTTAATGTAAATGTTAACGTATTGTTTATAAAATATAACTGTTTTCTAAATACCAAATGCTCAAAATCAACACATGTGGACAAAAAGTGTAGGAACTATTTGACATAAAAACCACGCCTACCTAGTTAGAAATGTTTATACCCCGGTTTCAAAGAAAATAATTTGCGGTAATTATTGAAAGAAACTGGAAATAAAAGTGAAATAACTGTTCTCGATAAGATTGTCGAAAATCATATTTAAGAATATATTATTACAGGAACATATAAATGTATACACATTCACGCATACAATGTCATAAGCTCTGTTAACAAGTCGACACTAATAACATAATGGAGTTAACTACTATGAAAAGCGGTTTAAGTATATTTATCAGTACCATTAGTTGGGAGAGAAACATTAGCAAATAAAGGATTTCTAGCTGGGGGAGCTATAATGAACAAGATACTATAGTCTTACCTATACGTAACTAATATTTTTCTATTTTTAGAGATGGATGCCAACTGACTTTTGACGATTTGTAGAAGTTAGATACCAACCGATTTTGGTCAATTTGTAGAGTCCTGATTCCAGCCATTTTATGACTATTTGTGGAGTGTGGATGCCAACCGATTTTCGTCCATTTGTAAAATTTGCATGCCAAGTGGTGTTTGACGATTTCAATCAGTTTGAGTCACAACTGATTATGGTCCATTGTAAATTGTTAATGCCAACCGATTTGAAGATAGTAGATTTATAGTATAGATGCCAACCGATTTTCGTTGATTTCTAGTGTCTAGATAAAAACTGGATAAAAACTTTGGATCCAACCGATTATCGTCTCTTTGTAGCGTTTAGATGAAAACCGATTTTCGTTTATTTGTTCAGTATATCCCGACCAATTTTCGTCGTTTTGTTTAGCTGGGAACCCAACCGAGTTTGTTTTTTGTTGAAATTGCACCCCAACCGATTTTGGTCGATTTGTGAACTCAGATAGCAACCGATTTTTGTCGTTTTGCGGAGTCAGAATGCCAACCGATTTTGGTAGTTTTGTTTGGCTTGGATCCAAACCGGTTTGATCGATTTGGAGCGGCTAGATGCCAACCGATTTCCGTCGATTTGTAAATTCAAGATGCCAACATATTATTCTCTAATTCTTCAGTCTAAATGCCAACGATTTTTGTCTATTTGTAGCGGTTAGATGCCAACCAAATTTCGTCTATTTATAGCGGCTAGATGCCAGCCGATTTTCGTCTATTTGTTTAGTCTAAATGCCAACCGATTTTGGTTTATATGTAAAGGCTAGATGTCAACCGATTTTCGTCTATTTGTTCAGTCTAAATGGCAACCTATTTTCGTCGTTTTGTTAAGCTTGGTTCCCAACCGATTCTAGTCTATATGTAGCTGCTAGCTGCCAACCGATCTTCGTCTATTTGTTCAGTCTGAATGCCAACTGATTTTCGTCGTTTTTAGCGGTAAGATGCCAACCGATTTTCGTCTATTTGTTCCGTCTAAATGCCAACCGTTTTTCGTCGTTTTGTTCGGTCTAAATGCCAACCGATTTTGGTAGATTAAAGAAATCAAGATCCTAATCAATTGTGTCTATTTGATTAATGTTAATGCTAACCGAATTCGGTAGATTTTTGAAGTCAAGATGCCAACCGATTTTTATCGCTTTGTAGCTGCTAGATGCCAACCGATTTTCGTCTATTTGTTTAGTTTGAATGCAAACCGATTTTCGTCGTTTTTAGGGGTAAGATGCCAACCGATTTTCGTCTATTTGTTCCGTCTAAATGCCAACCGATTTTCGTCTATTTGTTCAGTCTGAATGCCAACCGATTTTCGTCGCTTTTTAGCGGTAAGATGCCAACCGATTTTCGTCTATTTGTTCCGTCTAAATGCCAACTGTTTTTCGTCGTTTTGTAGGGGTTAGATGACAACCGTGGTCTTTTATTTGTTTAGTCTAAATGCCAACCGATTTTCGTCGTTTTGTTTAGCTTGGATCCCAACCGATTCTCGTCTATATGTAGCTGCTAGATGCCAACCGATTTTCGTCTATTTGTTCAGTGTGAATGCCAACCGATTTTCGGCGTTTTTTAGGGGTAAGATGCCAACCGATTTTCGTCTATTTGTTCCGTGTAAATGCCAACCGTTTTTCGTCGTTTTGTTTAGCTTGGATCCCAACCGATTCTCGTCTATATGTAGCTGCTAGATGCCAACCGATTTTCGTCTATTTGTTCAGTCTGAATGCCAACCGATTTTCGTCTATTTGTTCGGTCTAAATGCCAACCGATTTTGGTAGATTAAAGAAGTCAATATCCTAATCAATTGTGTCTATTTGATCAGTGTTAATGCTAACCGAATTTGGTAGATTTTTGAAGTCAAGATGCCAACCGATTTTCATCGCTTTGTAGCTGCTAGATGCCAACCGATTTTCGTCTATTTGTTCAGTCTGAATGCCAACCGATTTTCGTCGTTTTTAGGGGTAAGATGCCAACCGATTTTCGTCTATTTGTTCCGTCTAAATGCCAACCGTTTTTCGTCGTTTTGTTTAGCTTGGATCCCAGCCGATTCTCGTCTATATGTAGCTGCTAGATGCCAACTGATTTTCGTCTATTTGTTCGGTCTAAATGCCAACCGATTTTGGTAGATTAAAGAAGTCAAGATCCTAATCAATTGTGTCTATTTGTTCAGTGTGAATGCCAACCGATTTTCGTCGTTTTGTTCTGCCTGAATGCCAACCGATTTTCGTCGTCTTTAAACACTGATCAAATAGACACAATTGATTAAGATCTTGACTTCTTTAATCTACCAAAATTGGTTGGCATTTAGACCGAAAAAATAGACGAAAAACGGTTGGCATTCAGACTGAACAAATAGACGAAAATCGGTTGGCATCTAGCAACTACATATATACGAGAATCGGTTGGAATCCAAGCTAAAAAACGACAAAAAACGGTTGTCATTTAGACTAAACAAATAAAAGACAACGGTTGTCATCTAACCCCTACAAAACGACGAAAAACGGTTGGCATTTAGACGGAACAAATAGAGGAAAATCGGTTGGCATCTTCCCCCTAAAAAATGACGAAAATCGGTTGACATTTAGACGGAACAAATAGACGAAAATCGGTTGGCATCTCACCGCTAAAAAACGACGAGAATCGGTTGGCATTCAGACTGAACAAATAGACGAACATCGGTTGGCATTTAGACGGAACAAATAGACGAAAATCGGTTGGCATTTAGACGGAACAAATAGACGAAAATCGGTTGGCATCTAGCAGCTACAAAACGACGAAAATCGGTTGGCATTTAGACTAAACAAATAAAAGACAACGGTTGTCATCTAACCCCTACAAAACGACGAAAAACGGTTGGCATTTAGACGGAACAAATAGACGAAAATCGGTTGGCATCTTACCGCTAAAAAACGACGAAAATCGGTTGGCATTCACACTGAACAAATAGACGAAAATCGGTTGGCATCTAGCAGCTACATATAGACGAGAATCGGTTGGGATCCAAGCTAAACAAAACGACGAAAAACGGTTGGCATTTAGACGGAACAAATAGACGAAAATCGGTTGGCATCTTACCCTTAAAAAACGACGAAAAATGGTTGGCATTCAGACTGAACAAATAGAAGAAAATCGGTTGGCATCTAGCAGCTACAAAGCGATGAAAATCGGTTGGCATCTTGACTTCAAAAATCTACCAAATTCGGTTAGCATTAACACTGATCAAATAGACACAATTGATTAGGATCTTGACTTCTTTAATCTACAAAATCGGTTGGCATTTAGACGGAACAAATAGACGAAAATCGGTTGGCATTTAGACGGAACAAGTAGACGAAAATCGGTTGGCATCTAGCAGCTACATATAGACGAGAATCGGTTGGGATCCAAGCTAAACAAAACGACGAAAAACGGTTGGCATTTAGACGGAACAAATAGACGAAAATCGGTTGGCATCTAAATGCTAAAAAACGACAAAAATCGGTTGGCATTCACACTGAACAAATAGACGAAAATCGGTTGGCATCTTACCCCTAAAAAACGACGAAAATCGGTTGGCATTCTGACTGAACAAATAGACGAAAATCGGTTGGCATTTAGACGGAACAAATAGACGAAAATCGGTTGGCATCTTACCCCTAAAAGACGACGAAAATCGGTTGGAATTCAGACAGAACAAAACGACGAAAATCGGTTGGCATTTAAACGGAACAAATAGACGAAAATCGGTTGGCATCTTACCGCTAAAAACGACGAAATCGGTTGGCATTCAGACTGAACAACTAGACGAAAATCGGTTGGCATTTAGACAGAACAAATAAACGAAAATCGGTTGGCATCTTACCCCTTAAAAAAAGACGAAAATCTGTTTGCATTCAGACTGAACAAACAGACGAAAATCGGTTGGCATCTAGCAGCTACAAAGCGATGAAAATCGGTTGGCATCTTGACTTCAAAAATCTACCAAACTCGGTTAGCATTAACACTGATCAAATAGACACAATTGATTAGGATCTTGATTTCTTAAATCTACCAAAATCGGTTGGCATTTAGACGGAACAAATAGACGAAAATCGGTTGGCATTCAGACTGAACAAATAGACGAAAATCGGTTGGCATCTAGCAGCTACATATAGACGAGAATCGGTTGGAATCTTACCCCTAAAAAACGACGAAAATCAGTTGGCATTCAGACTGAACAAATTGACGAAAATCGGTTGGCATCTAGCAGCTACATATAGACGAGAATCGGTTGGGATCCAAGCTATCAAAACGACGAAAAACGGTTGGCATTTAGACGGACCAAATAGACGAAAATCAGTTGGCATCTTACCGCTAAAAAACGACAAAAATCGATTGGCATTCACACTGAACAAATAGACGAAAATCGGTTAGCATTTTCCCCTAGAAAACGACGAAAATCAGTTGGCATTCACACTGAACAAATAGACGAAAATCGGATGTCATCTAGCAGCTACATATAGACGAGAATCGGTTGGGATCCAAGCTAAACAAAACGACGAAAATCGGTTGGCATTTAGACTTAACAAATAAAAGACAACGGTTGTCATCTAACCCCTACAAAACGACGAAAAACGGTTGGCATTCAGACGGAACAATTAGACGAAAATCGGTTGGCATCTTACCGCTAAAAAACGACGAAAATCGATTGGCATTCAGACTGAACAAATAGACGAAAATCGGTTGGCATTTAGACGGAACAAATAGACGTAAATCGGTTGGCATCTTACCGCTAAAAAACGACGAAAATCGGTTGGCATTCAGACTGAACAAATAGACGAAAATCGGTTGGCATCTAGCAGCTACAAAGCGATGAATATCGGTTGGCATCTTGACTTCAAAAATCTACCAAATTCGGTTAGCATTAACACTGATCAAATAGACACAATTGGTTAGGATCTTGACTTCTTTAATCTATCAAAACCGGTTGGCATTTAGACGGAACAAATAGACGAAAATCGGTTGGCATTCAGACTGAACAAATTGACAAAAAACGGTTGGCATCTACCCGCCACATTGGTTTGGCATTTATACCCCTACAAAACGACGAAAATTGTTTGGCATTTAGATTGAACAAATAGACGAAAATCGGTTGGGATGCAAACTAAACAAAACGACCAAAATCGGTTTGCACTCAGACTCCACAAAACGACCAAAAACGGTTGGCATCTAGACACTCGTTATCAACCAAAATCGGTTGGCATTTAGGTTCTGCAAATGAAAGCATCTAGACTTAACAAATAGACCAAAACGGTTGGCATCTAGACTTCACAAAACGACCAAAAGCAGTTGGGATGCAAGCTTAACAAAACAACCAAAACCGGCTGGGATCAAAGCTAAACAAAACGACGAAAATCTGTGGCCATTTAGACTGAACAAATAAACGAATATCGGTTGGATCTAGCCGTAGCAAATCGACCAAAATCGGCTGGGATGCAAGCTAAACAAAACGACCGGTTTGCATTTAGACACTAGTAATAAACCAAAATTGATTTGCATCTAGACTTTACAAATAGACATTAATCGGTTGGCTTCTAGCCGCTTCAAATCGACCAAAATCGGTTGGGATGCAAGCTTAACTAAACGACCAACATTGGTTGGCATTCCGAATCAACAAAACGACTAAAATCGGTCGGCATTTAGACACAAGTATTCAACCAAAATTGATTTGTACCTAGACTCTACAAATGGACGAAAATCGGTTGGCATTTAGACTGAACAAATGGACCAAAATCGGTTGGGATCTAAGCTAAACAAAACGACCAAAATTGGTTTGGATCTAAACACTAGTAATTGCCCAAAATCGGTTGGCATTTAGACTATACAAATCTTCATTAGTGGCTCTACAAATCGACGAAAATCGGTTGGCATCCAGATTGCGCAAATTCCTTGGAATCGGTGAACGTCCTTATTCTCGAAATATCAAAAAATTCGGTTATCAAGTACACATGTATTTTCTACAATTGGAACGGTTAACATCCACACTCAACAAATTATTCTTTTATCGGTTAACATCCAGAATCTACAAATTTTCTAAAGATTGTTTGCCAAATAAACCCTACAATCGACCAAAATCGATTGGCATCTTGACTCTACTTTGCATCCAGAATCTACAAATGGACCAAAATTGGTTGGAAACCATCTCATTAATACTTAAAAATCCGTTGGCATCCAAGTTATACAAAACGTCATTTCGTTGGTTCATTTTTACTTAATGAACTGAATAAAATTATGCACAAATTAATGTCGAAGGCATTGTAATTATACTCATATCGGTGAAGAAACAAAACTATTTTATTTATAAAATATGTAGTATTCAAAAATCTTAAAAACTACAAAATTGCATGTTGTTATAGTCTAGCGAAGTTCCAATTAATGCCTATTGTCCCTTATACATTAAAATCTGGTCATATTTTCATAGCATGAAATTAATTATATAAGTAAACGAGTGTTTTCTAAATGAAATCTTGTTAGACTTGCAGGCCCGTAGGAACCGGGGAGGTTAGGGGGCTTAGGCCTGTCACACTCAATTGATTGACACATTCGTGCTTTTTCAACAAAGTCAAAATTTCACGCTATATATATATAACTAAAACTGCCTAGTCAGTCTTAAGCCTGAGAAAAAAGCGAGAGTTTTTATAGGACAAGACTAGATATATATGAAAATTAAGTTCTGTTTTCTTCTCCTTGAAAAAAAAACTCTAAATCTGAAAATGCTTCCTACATGTACGTGCCTGTCATGTTATACCAAAGACAAATGTGACTGCAGTGCCATATCACCTTACTACCATCTAAATTATACTACAAATGTACTATAAGGCAATCCTTTTAAACAGGAAGGCGGGGCTATGGGCGGTTCTATTATTGGACTACTTTCATCAAAAATCGGTTGGCATGAAATCGACGAAAATCGGTTGAGAAACATTGAATCCCCTTCAGAACACTCGCGACTTTAGGGCATACGACGATAAGTCATGAGAGTTCAATTAGCATCATACTTGGCATGAAGGTTAGGCCACATCAAATCGATCTTATGTTTAACATACTCAGGTGGGTAGGTTCTTCTTGCTGATTTATTTTCTAGTGCTTTGGTCTCACCAAGGTCATTGAGTACAAGTTTGCTTTTTACTTTTAGCTCTTTGCTTTTTTATGTGTTGTTGTGTTTTCCATGCAACCTGACGAGAGATGAGCGGGTTTCACTAGTACAGTTTGTTATTGTTTGTTTTTAAATTAATCTTTGGCGGCCGGTGTCAGGTATATGCATTCTAGAACCTTGTTCAATCCCAAGTGGCTGTTCCAAGATGGAAATCCTTTTGGTTCTTGTTTTCGTTATTTGTTTGTAGAGTTCTTTTTATAACAAAAGTTTAAAATATCTAAAAATGTCATATTTTTGCTTTTACCTGTGTGATAGCTCTGTGTTTCAAACTTACACTATTGTGTAGAAGTTTCGAAATATTTATTCTTGTGAAAACAAAAATTATTATTCAGTATGTGTGTGATATAATACTTTATCAATTATCAATGGTCAAGTTGAGACGGGTCAATATTACAACTATCAAGGTGGATAGTTGGTGAGTTTCAGATTACCAGCCAGAGAGGAAGGTTGTTCCTAGACACTCAGCTGTGTGTAACACTGTGTGGGAATACCTGGCTGGGTGTTGGGTGCTGTAACATATATGTTTAGTAGAAGGAATAAACTTAGTTGAAACTATATGGACTATGTTATATTATGTTACAATGTGTTGCTCAGTGAATAAGAGGGTATATATTACTCACTTGTTTTCATATAGATAATATAAAAATATTCCTAAATATATTCATCCATCCCTTGTTTGACAGTTTGACTATTATTTAAAAAAGTTTTAAAAATCACTTATATGTTTCAATATTAACAATATCTTATTACGCTGTTGTCTTGAAACTGTACGAGTATATATCTAATATATTTTCAAGTTTTTATGTTGTATATAGATACCTCTATAATTTGATAGTCATGCTTTAGTATTTTTGTGTCGTTTTTTCTTGTTTGTACAAAAACTTAAATTGATATCACGATCTTGGCATTTGTTCTGAAATTCAATCCTGCCAAAATGTTTCCATAACAACGATGACAATATTCAAATTGACGGGAAGACAGAAGTCATTGCAGACGACACAAGACTGCAGTTGGCAAAATTGTGACTGTCAGAGGTCGTGAAATTATATGTTAACACTTTGAACAATGTTCGAGATTTGTGTGTACGTATGGCAGACACTCTAAGTTGTTATGAACATAATGGGTTTTTTACAAGAAAATCAGCAGTTATTCCAGCGCACGGTTTAATCTATTCATGCATTGATTTTTTATGGGTTGTTTGACTCGATCAAACAACTTATTGTGGCAACCGCGTAGATTTCAATTGGTACAATGACAATATTTTCACTGACATTCCGATTTAGCGACCGGATTGTTTTATACTTAATTAAATTGTTTTTGTTGGGTTTAACGCCGTAGCAACACATTTTATAGGTCATATAACGGCGGTCAGTCAACCTACTCGCTGTTCCTGGAAAGGCTAAATCTCTGGATTTAGCTGTTAACTAACTACTAAGCACATACTTTTGTCAGTCATGACATTTCGCCAGACAATTTGCCAGCTGGTTGAATGACAACTCTTGTATGGACACACCAAAATATCAAATAAGTTTTTACATCTAATTGTTTTATATCAGTAAACACGTAGGCAGTAGGTCTATAGAGCAATACACCATAATGCCATACACGTTGCTATAACAGGTTATAAAGTATGACATATCAAGTCTCTTTTTAATGACAGTACATATATATCATCTTCAGCAATGTCATGAGTATCAATAGTTGCTCAATTAAGGTTATTAACAATATAAACATGTGAAATTGTTCTCATGGTAACTAAACCTGTGAGCCAATTAACAGTCAGTGACGAACATGTGTACACAATTGTTAATTAGCTTGTGGGGTTAAGGTACGGAACCAATCTCCGTAAACAGAGATCCTGTTCTACTCGCGTTGTCGTACTGCATGGATCTCTACTTAGTCAATGCAAGGTCACGTCGAGATGAACTTTGTGTCGACCAATCAATACGTAGCTTTCATCTAGACGAAAACACTATTAATCACATTTTGATTTCGTAATTTCTAATTTTAGACCAAGGTTTACATGCAAATTTAACAGCGGTATTATTCACAGTCTGCGATTGGGTGGCTCATTTCAAATTGCGTGACGTAGACGATGTAAACAAGCTACGTATCATAACAATGTCGTCATGAATATTATGATGAGAAAAGGTCACCTGAACGTGACCTTCGTTTGGAAAAGGCCAGATCTAAATTAGCGAGTATGCGAGCGGTGAAATTTTTAATCAGATTGGTACGGAACGTTTGTACTAAAGACGTCTAATAAAGTAATTCTACATTTCAGAATTGTTTCCAACAGAAGTATTCATAAGTATTTTGTTAGGAGGTAAATTCCAAAAGCGTCCAAGATTCTGTATAATTTTATTTCATGTTTTTATCCCAAATATGGTTTTCACATAAACTAGTTCAGTGGAGGACTTTTAGTTTGTTAAATGACCAGCATTATAATGGTCACATCTCCACAAAAATTGGCTTGTAGCAATTTCCACTCCTTTTCCTACTTTCCCTGAACTTTTAACAAAAAAGTTTTTATAACAATAAAAGTTAATTTAAATCAAAACCAGGCGATCGTAAGTCCAAGCGGAAATATATATACAAAATGAGTTTTATGTAGAATTTTCACCATAAAAAACACCTTTTTATATTGAGACCTCAGGCAAGTAACCGCGTTTACTTTTTTTAATCAAACGAAGTCTACAAAAACAACCACATTTGTTATTGCAGATTCATGGAGCTTTTTACAATCTTTAAGTTTCAAATGTTTTTAGAAGATAAAGGTTCCTATATAAAGACCACATTCTGAGTTCTAAAAGTGAATCTTTGCAGCTGTATTCTATGGTGGCATATTTCTGCCACCAGATAACCACATAACTAACACGTTAATTAAGTGGTTAACTAGTTACGTAATTAGTTATTTTTTGAATTAGGAAAAGATCATAACAGGAAAAAATGCAAGTTAGTGCTTACAACTGCCATTGTGTATTATTTTACCAATTTAATGTTAAGTGATTAACTAGTTACGTTACTAGTTAACCACTTAATTAACTAGTTAATGATCTGGTTAACTATTTACGTAACTAGATAACTACTTACCAGTTAGCGATATTTTGTATAAGTGGTAAGTGGTTAACTAGTTACGTAACTAGTTAACTACTTAATTAACTAGTTAGTTAAGTGATTATCTAGTTATTTAACTAATTAACCTGTTAATACTTATCTAAAATAGCATTATTTTGCTCAACTGTATTGATACTCAGTAACACTATGCAATATCTATTTTTAGATAAGTGGTAAGTGGTTATCTAGTTACGTAACTCGTTAACCACTTAACATTAAATTGGTAAAATAATACACAATGGCACTTGTAAGCACTGACTTGCATTTTTTTCCTGCTATGATCTTTAATTATTGAAAAAAATAACTAGTTTACCACTTAATTAACGTGTTAATTAAGTGGTTATCTGGTGGCAGAAATATGCCACCATAGTATTCATGTCTGATTGCATGATGAAAGCTATAAGATAACCGGTGTATGTATTAATAATTCAAATTATTTTGATCTTCTAAATAATTTCATTTTTTTTCACAAATTGTAGGTTTAAAAGCTTAGTAAACTTCATCTCGATAAGGTTTCAGGTGACTGGTTTTGCCTTCAAACGTTTTCATTTGTTACCTATTCTCTAAATCCTCGTGCGCCGTCTTCACACGTTCACATTATTGACTGACTGACCTCGTATGTACTACACGAAAAAGATGACTCGAGGCAGGAGAATACCATGTAGGGCGGCCAGGCAAGCAATTAGCAATGGCGAAGGAACCCAGGGACTAAATACTCGAAGTCGTGAATCGGCGAGTTGACGAGACTATACTAGGTACTATTGTTGTTGGGTTATTTGTGGAATTGTCACTCCAGAATACGATCTAGGTTAATGAGATACAGGAATTAAAGCTAGACTGAGCTTGTAGGAGTGGCGGTGTTGCCTCAAGTATCTCATTTACGGAATAAACTCCTTGAGCCGACTTGATTTGCCCGGGCGGATTATACCGGCCTACGCCGTTTTCGGAACGGGCACCGGCGATTCGCTTTATTTGCTCCGAGATTGAGCCGGGTCAACCAACCGGCGCACACCGAATGAGCCGGTTACGATTGAGCGGCTAGCGGCGAGCGTGTGAAAAATATGGCTAAAAATGGGTACAAGGAAAACCAATATTATAAAAATTTACTAAGTTTATGGACAAAATACTAATTGATGTTGTGTTTAACTTACGCGTCATTTGTGTAAGAGTAATATTACAAGTACACATTTTACTCGCAAGACACGAATTTATAATTTTGACTACTGAAATGGATTTTTTACACACACTGCTTGAAATGCGACCGTCTGCAACAGTAATTTATCGTCATCACTCATCATTTCTTCGCTAATTATTTGTAACACAATCACAGCTGTAGCTATTGGCGGCATTTTAGTTAGCGGGAACGCTTGATTCATATTTCACACCGGGTCGAGCCGATCGAAGATCGGTTAACGCCGGTTCGTATTTCTTAACTTATTACCATGTTAGATATTTTGATGATGTCAAAACAGAAATTTTATGGACACCTTTAAAATTATTTGATTTCATATGCAAGAGAGAGAATTACTAAGTCCGGTATAAATTTAGGTGAGATTGCAAATTGTGTATTAAATCTAATCCATGCAAAACGATAAACATTTAAAATGAATGAAAAATAAAATGTTTTGTGCAATTGTCATACTTTCTTAAACAGTTATATATGTCAAAGTTTTATACATCTTAAAAAATCTGTTGTATAACCCGTTAGATAGAGCTAGAAACACTTTATTTGATTAATGCAATTAGTATTTCAACCTTTTTCTGATGACATTCATAAAATGTTACTCTATTATGTATATGAAAGCTAAAAACCTATATACATTTTTACCATAGGTCATTTATATTGAATTTAGGCCTTTAAAAAGGATATTTCAGAAGTAAACCTAGATAGATAAAAGGTTCAATCCAAATCTCATTTCTATCCATTAGGAACTACTCCCAAAGGGAACATTTTTTCGTGTGATAAATGTTGTTTATATATACCACAGTATAAAATATGTGGCAGTAGAGTTAATCAAGTCAAAGTGAATATAGATACATTAACAATAGATTTCAGCCGGAATTCTAATTAATTTGGTTTTTACCCGGGTACAAACAAACGTATAGCGTCACCATGAAAACATATGTGTTCAGCCGACCACAACGGCACTCAAACTAACCTAATAATTATTTATCATAAACTGCATGTTTCTATTATAAGTCCTGAAAAGTAACTGACAAAATCAACTATCCATCCACATAACTCGGCTTTTTGTCAAATAAATTAATGTGAACTGTTTATGGCTAACATATTGACTTTAGAATTGGCCATTTTGTGACAGTCATTACTTTTGATGCAAATGTTTTCTAAAAGAAAAGATAACAACAGATAAATAACAATTTGTCACGATCAGTGGTTAGCAAGATAAATAATTTCATTACATTATCTTTCTTTATTTGTTTGAGTCGACAAGACGAAAACTACACACAGGTTTTATTTCAGACATTTTCCAAATCTATAAAATCCGCGAGTAGTGCATAAAGTGGTGTTTTTAACACTTTAATGTGTCGTCTGATGCTTTGCATCAATCAGTACTTTCTTGTTTTATATTACATAGACCGTTCTTCATTTACAACTTTTAAGAAATGACCCTCATTTGATAATAGTTATTCACACATGAAATGAACAAAGCTCCACGACAGTATGCTCCGCCCGGGAATCGAATCCACGACCCCTCGATCAATAGACTTGCGTGCTACCAACTGAGCTAGCCGGGCGGGTTTGAAAATAGTTACTCGCACATGGAATGAACAAAGGTGAAACAATGAGTGCGGTACTACAGTCACGTACAGAAAGAAACTAAAGGTTAATATACTTCAGTTTCATAGTTCATTAGAGTAAATTTAATAATGGTTTCCTTACATGTATGACGAAGGAGTAACTATAAGTGCAATTCAATACGTCAAGAGTAGAAAGAAACGGAAGGTCAAAATATTTAGGTCAGTAGAGTAAATTTGTTGAACTATAATAGTCATAATAAAGTCATTTCGGTTATACTTCATTTTTGATATTTTTCAGCTTTGGAAATCTTTTGGTATTTCATTGGTGAGAAAATACGTGTATACAATAGATCAAGGAATGGAAAACTACTATCGCTAATGTCACATATAAGTTCAGCAACGTAGGTAAGATTATGCGTTTGTAATAAGGTTATTGTTGTCTAACTTTCATTCTTGGCTTAAGATTGTCGAAATCATCATCAAACCATGACCCAGGCACTTAAATTGTTACTCAGACACGTTGTCGAACTATTTAACATGATTACTGCCTGTTATCAGCTTGACGGACTTTGGTGTTGTGTGACTGCATCTGCATTAAACCTGTCCATAAGTATTGGCGACTGATTATTTCCCGTCTTCAGAACAGTTAATCATTATTCTACCTTTAGTAAAAATAGCAATGTAGGCTGAGGTACCGTACACACATGATAATGATATTTGCTATAATCAATTCGCTCTTGTACGTGTTTGTTGTAAACATGTATCTCAATTTTTTGTTTCAATCCGGATAGCCTTTCACCACATTATTTTGTCAATATCCTCTCAGGCTTTTTAAATGGCGTTGTTCTCAATTGCATACTTGTACTTAAACATTAAGTGTAATAAAAAGTCCTCGACCAGAAGACTAGTGTTACCAACTAATCTAGTCGTTGAGTTATAGCTCTTTTTTAAATCTATGAAATTCGCAAATAGTTCTACAAATGGTGTATAACATTTCATAGTACTCGTTGATGCTCTGTATCAGTATGTTTTTGTTTTACATTACATAGATCCTTCTCATTTACATTTCTTTAAATATTTAAAAAAATATATGATAATTGTTACTTACACTTTAAATGACAAAGAAAAATATCAATATATCTAGTATGTTGAACTTTATAAGTCATTTCGATTATATTTTATTTTTGATATTAATCAATTTTGAAAAAAATCTTGGTAATACAAAGGTGAGACAATACGTGTATATTATATATGGAAAACTACAAAAGCAAGAAGGAAGAATAAAATGTCTGAAAACAGATTGCCGTAGTTTAATTTTCGCGCATTAGGGCAGTCGAAATAATGTACAAACATTTTGACTCAAGGATAAAAAGTTTCATTCACACAATCGCAATATTAAACATCGTTACCATTTGGTCTGCTTTATGGACCGTGGTGTTGTGACACTTGTAGGTTTATTTTCTTTTCACTAGAAACAAAACAAATAGACAGATGATTTGATTGAATATTTTATTTTCTTTAATGTTTGATAAATAAACATTTGAACAAAATAATATGTTTGATGTTAGGAACAAGAAAAGTATGTTAAAGATGGTAAAAGTTTACAAACAAATAAGGCCGAAATGACAGATTGAGCAAAAATGGTATGTTATGAGACAGAAATACATTTTATTATAGGTTCGTATGTCAACCAATTTTCATAGTTCGATGGCAACTAGAATATATTATCTATTTTTATATTGCGTCTTCAACTAAGACCAAAAAGGCACACTATACCATTTGTAGTTGCAAGTCTCATAAAACAAAGAACATTTTCATTGATTATACACTGAAAGGTTAAGTTTAATGTAACTATTTACCAAAAGCGATTTTCTATTTGAGGACAATGCTTAAAGGGAAAAAAGCACACAAAAGAAAACCAGAAAAAAACTTAAAGATGGATAAATTATCGATAAAAAGGTAAAAACATTTACATGACATGAATATGATTTCAAACGATAATGTCTGTGCTTCCTCAAACAGGCTAGATCAATATAAAATTGTTATAACTTATAATTTAAACAACTATATAAACACAATGTGCCATACAAGAAGTAATAGAGTTTTAACTGATATTAACTACAATATAAGTCTTCAACATTTAACTAATCATGAGTTAAGTCCTAGCTCAATAAAAATGCGAGTAAGTTCTATGTGTGATTTTAACGATCACCAAACAGGATATTCTAACAATTTAAGACAGACATTAACATCATTAAGCCTCACCATACCAGTAACACACCAACCTCACCAAACCAATTAGAACCCGGCATCGCCAAGTCAATGATCATCCTTCCTAAATAACTAACCACCAAGTCTCACTTAACTAATTTAATACAAACCAATCATTACCAGGCTTTTACACAACAACTACAATGTACCACCAAGTCTCACCAATCCAATCTAAACACTAACTCACTAAAATAATCACCTTTCCTCACCTTTCCTCACCATTCCAACAAATTAACACGCAGTTTGAACAAACCAATCACCTGGCCTTTCCAATTCACACATCATTAAGCCTAGCCAATCTAACTACCACCTAAATAAGTATAAGCAAATATACGTTCATATGCAAACCGATGAATTTTCGTAATGCAAAACAAAAGCAACTTGCAAATGAAGACACCATTTTTAACATCTTTTTAACTAAGTTAAGATGATAGAAAAAGCAAGTATTTATTGTAGATTACAGGAACCCATCATTGATGTCATATAATCCTTTGTTTAAAGTAAAATACAACACATCTATCAGTCGATACATTTTACGTCAAAGGTAGAGTCATGTGCGTCAATTAATTCCAAGAGTATGTGTTTAAGACCAAGTAACTCTCTCTCATTCCAAGAATGTAAACAGGAAGTGAACTTTTAGTCCTAGCAACCAAGACTGGTCAAGAAAAATTTGGATTAATTATTAGAAATTATCTTAATGTTACATGTGAACTAAGGAATGTAACTAAAGTAACCATTTGTATCAACAAGAATTTGTTCTGCTGTTTGTTAAGAGTGGACATGTCTCAGGTGACAGAACATTCAACTGCCATTGATAAATCAAGACCCTTTAAGGCTTACATAGATAATAGGTTCAATTAGATTTTTTCTTTCATGCATTACGGTGAAATGTGGTGTTATTTGTTGAAAATATACGATGAAAATATTAAATTTTTTATTCACATAATCGTGTAAATATAAATTGAAAATGACGTAACTTATGAAGATAGATGACATCATCTTAGAGGAGAAGCGATGTCATGTTGCATTTGTCAATATGTACAATATGTCTAACAGAACGAAGAAAAACACATAAGTAAATCAGTAAACGATTCACTTGTGGCTACACAACACTTGAAATTTTGCTTTCTGAGCTCACTTGGTGGAAATCGATTTTACACCAAAGTTGACGAATATTCTCACTAAGCTGAGATGTAAGCAACTTATATTTGGTCATTAATTAGTTAGTTTATAAGACAATAAATATCTATCGAATATTAACAAGCACAAACTTCCATATGTCATTGTCTAGTGGCCTACATCATTAAGATTCAGTGGTAGCAGGAAGAATGGCCGTAGAAATCATTTAATGACCAAATTCCCCCAATGGTATATCCCGCCCGGGAATCGAACCCACGACCCCTCGACCAGAGGACTTGTGTTACCAACTAAGCAAGCCGTTGAGCTATAACTGTTTGATAATATTTCTAACAAAACAAAGAAAAACAAATAAGTAAATCAGTAAATTACTTGTGGCTACGCAACTCTTTTGTTGAAATTTTGCTTTCTAAGCCCACTTGGTGAACAAAATCAATCTTACACCAAATTTGACGAATATCCTCATTAAGCTGAGATGTAAGCAACTTATATTTGGTCATTAATTAGTTAATAAAGCAATAATTAACAATCAAAACATCAATATATGGAGGTGCATTTAGTACTAAGAAACTAATCATTGAAATCATGCTGTATATACTTGAGGAAAGGTTGATGTTAACTCTTTGTAAATCATCATTTTAGAGAAAATAAGATTTTATTAACATCGACATACAAACAAGAAGTATATTTACATTAAGTTACATTTACGTGACAAAATATTCTTCAACAAACAGAGTAGATGTTACGTATTGTTAGCATTTGTTTGATATTTTAAACCGCAAAAATGATAAGTTGAAATGAAACTAAAGATTGTAAGTAAAAGTGCCAAATGTACACCTTAAATGTTGAAGCAGATGCACCATACAAATGTCAAAACTTATCAAATAACAGATAGAATGCTGCCATATGTTGTTATCACGTTTTATTGTATTTATAGTTAATGTTTTACTGAAACACGAAAAGTTTAAAGTGTCATATTCTGTGTAGGTAAAGATTGTAGTGTTATATCAAAAATCATGAAACAGATGATTTAAATATTTTAACCAATAATTCGACTAGCAAGTGGATCAAATAATCTGCTCCTGCTGAAATATCTATTTCTTTTAAGTTCATTTCTACCGTAGAGATCTCTAAACACACGTCGTCCTGCTGATGAAGGTCTATTGTTAAACGAAGAATGAAAAGATGATCCAAAATATCTTTTTGAAGGCATCATCACAACTTCATTATGAGCGTCACGTTTTGGAAAATATTTAGTGTGTATTTTGTCTGTATTTGATAGATTAGGAAATGATTCTCTTGAGAACTGTAAAATACTATTAAAGTCAAGATCCAAATCTTCAATTAGAGGCTCAGAAACAGGCTGGTTCACAGGTAATATATCTTTATCCATTATTGCACTAACGTCATCAGAGTCAGAATCTTTAATGACGTTGTCGTCAGTTGTTTCCAGCAATGTTCCGGCCGCTTGAATCTGAGGGTAAAGTTTAGATGGTATATCAAAGAGTCTATCAAATTTTGGAACGATGAAAGTTTGGACAAACTTATCATTCAGAATACGTAGACCATCATCTGTGTATATTCCAAACACAGTCCTTGCTTTATCTGGGTTGGTCATCATTGCAGGATCAATCCACATATCTGTATCATCAATGTTAGTTTTATCATTCATAATATCATCAAATATATCGCTAGATGGAAGTTCATTATATATAGGTGTTTCAAACAGACTTTGTCCTTGTTCAAATAATCTGTAAATACATATAAAATAGATATATATGAGATTGATATTATAAAAACATGTAATACAAACGGGTTAATACAAATAAATATATATTAGACTAATGTGATAGAAAACCAGGTAATACAAACGCTAAAATACAAAAAGACAAAAGTATTTTTTTTAATATTTTGGCTGCCTATTAAAACTTTCCATATGTCTGATATTGGCTGTAACGAAATTTGCTTCTCATATCGACTGTTTTCAATGTTTTCATGCTTGATTTTTATTATATAAATCATAAATAAACAATTAAAGTGTTTGTGCAGTCCAGTGTTAGTACGCATGTGTGTTTAACCAAATTTGTCTTGATTTCGACCTTTGAATTATCTTTACCATAAAACAAATAATTGTTTTATCAAGAAGTTTAGCATCAGAGGTAGCTTTATACGATTTAAATATAAACACATGTAGCAAGGTGTATAGTCACGTGATTGTAAACAAACTTTTGTTTTTCGTCAGATTCTTTCAGCAGCCAAAATATTGGAAAAAACAATTTGTGTCTAAAATAACAATCACATGTCTTTTCCAAAAAATACCCTCATAAGCTTGTAAGTTAAAATTGCTATCAGCGAATCTTTTGCACAGTTATTTTTGCATATGCTTGTTTAATGATTCTTGAATCTTGAAAGACATTCGACAAAATTTCTACTAAGGCCAACGAAAAGTTAAATAAAACATTTGAACTGTTAATTCTTTCAGTTTCAAATTACAAAAAAAGTTGTTCAACGAACTTCATGTCGTATATTTATTAATTGTATTAGAGAAAACACAATTTGGACCTTTGGGATGAAAATTGTCGTAAAAGTTTTAGTGAAAAAAGCCGCAGATGTCTTTACGAGTTCTTAATAATTTTCATCATTAATAATATAAATAAAATATAGTTGTACTACCAACGCAATTAACGCGGCGGCCAATTAACATTATGATGTAGCTCTCGTAACAAAACCATAAAATTAATAAGAACGCGGGTGTTGAATTTTAAAAAGGGGTTTAATCAGACTGCATATGCATATATGTCCTACATAAAAGGAAAGATACTTCAAGTTTAAAAAATCAAATAATCAAAATAAAAAATGAAACGTGTAGCGCCGTTTAAATAATAACACAAGAAAACTAAACATAATCTTACTTACCCACAAGTTAATATCAACACTAAGATACATGATTTCAATTCCATGTTGTTATTTAGGAAATAAATAAAATTAACAAAGCACAGCAAACTAATAACTAAAGAGTAAATAATAGAGCGGCAGTGACAATGTTTCTTCGACGCTGGCAATGTGTGTATTGCTTCGAACTATAGAATTGTGTCTATTTATATTGATCAACAATCCTCTATATTTGTCTCACCTATCATAGGAATGGTTAACTTAACAACGTGGGTTCTCAGTAGGAACGCAATGTATTAGACGCAGTAGAGAATGATGTTCGTGTTTCAAGAAATCGTGTTCGTCTTTTAAAGGTCGTACAGAACAGTCAGTTCAAATCAAAGTGAGGTTTTTTGATTAACCGATAATTGATAAAGGTTAACTTATGACAATGATACACGTTTGTAGCAACGTAGAAATGTCGCTTACGACATTAATTGTCGCAACCCTTAAACTCAATATCGCAGCCCTTACTCTTAATGTCGTAACTTATATCAAAACGCATTTCATTGTTAATATCATACAGCGTCATTTAATATTACCTTTACCCTTGCCATATATGTACAAGAATCAAAACCATGTTTTAAATTGCTAAAGTATTGGTAAAAAGTATATCTGTCCCTACAGGTCTAGACGTCTAAACCGCCGCTGTTGAAAGCCAATATGCAGACTTGTGGCGTTTTGTACAAAAAGGTCTTTCTGACCTTTGTACGGAGACGCTAAGCATCATGGGTAAAAATGTTGGGTTTTTTTACCTGAAAACACGTGGCAATGTTAACATTCTAATAATTTCCCCGTTCAACTGTACTGAAAAAATATACTATGTTTTTGTGTCTACATAAATAAAATTTAAAATAAAATAGTCCAACCAACTATGCAGATTAAATTAAACTTTTTAACCTGTACTTGAACCTCCATTCTAACGTGTTTACATCTGTCATTCTTTACACAGTAATTTGAAATTGAAAGTAAAATACACTGTTTAACTATACCTTATGATGTTTAAAAGTACGCAAGGTTGTTGCGTACCAAATCGCCGATTACTGCGAATGGTTGTGCGTCTTTGTATAGTGGTGATATTATCACCTGTTATTATTGAATGGACTTGTGGTCACTCACGTATGCAAGTGTTTGACAATATACATTTCAGTGGTTTGAAATTAATCATTCAATTAGAGGAAATTTACTTGACCAGTCTGTTGCTATTATTTGAAACTATAAAACATTTTAGTATTGCATATCGTGCTCAGCTGTCCATTCGTTTATGATATGTTATCATACACAAATTAGGACTGGTAGTTACAATGACACTGGTAAGAATTATTTTCAATTTTGTTGTTGAAAAGTACTAAATGATATTTATCACTTTGTTTCATGGTCTTACACGCTTATCCATTTACTAGCAAATAAAAATTTCTTCAACATTTAAAGATTTTAATTACCAAGCTCTCCGATCATACGTTTACATTTACCTGTCTGTTTGATCAAGTTTGATCATTTAATTTAAAGATGATATTTGTTCTTTGGACTTTCATAAGTATCAGAAGTTCGTGTCTTGTATGATTTAAAAGAATTAGATAAATCGTATAGTTAATTTTGTAATAAAATGTTAGGGAGTCTTCAATCAATAACCCAATACATTTGTATGTCAGTTTATGGTGAATAAGGTAGATGTCCACTAGCAGTTATTTGTAAATAATGTAAATAACGTTTGGGAAATATATTTTTAATATATTATATGAATGTGGGATTATTTAATGATAGTTATTTTTTAACATGAATGTGTTGTCTTTGTCATTAGTATTGTAATGTAGGAGCAATAGTCCAGTGGTTGGACGGGCGCGCTTTACTCACTTGTTTTTATACATAATAATAGAAAACTTCTTTATATATTCGTTCATCCCCGTTTTATGTATCAGAGATTACTTAATGATAGTTATTTTTGTCATGAATGTGTTGTCTTTGTCATTAGTATTGTAATGTAGGAGCAATGGTCCAGTGGTTGGATGGGCGCTAATTGTTCGATAGGACCTATTTTACTCACTTGTTTTTATATATAATAATAGAAAACTTCTTGATATATTCGTTCATCCCCGTTTTGGACAATTAGACTCTTCTTTTGTAAGACCGACGCGCCAGAAAAAACACCTAATAAAGAGCCTTTTGTGTTGACGACAAAAGCTTTTTTGCAAAACATGTATTCCGGCTCGCGTATATAGCGAATCCTCAATATTCTTGGAGGGCAACCGCACATCCTCGCGAGATTTTTCTTTCAATGAAGAGTAGAGCTGTTCCAAATGGCTTCGTTTGTTTGTTTGTTTGTTTGGGTTTTACGGCGCACCAACACAGAAAGGTCATATCGCGCCGGAAGCTATTAATGATACTAATAATTCAAACTATATTAATGATGTAAAATTCTACAAATGGCTTCGTCGTGCAACCCGTATACGTCTATTATTTGGCATGTATATTTTGAAGTAACACAAGCAAGTACATTTGTTAGTTGAAATACATCTATATCTCAGAAAATTTCTGTGCATCGTTTGCTATAATGTCATCGTTGAATTAGAAAGTAAGAGCTCAAGTTTTGGCTATGATGGATATTGGGCGAAAGTGCAAACAAATCGCTTAAACTTTTAAATTCCTTAAATCGATAGTTGCGGTTTTATGTATGTAGTATGGACAACCATCGATTATAGGTGAAAGTCACAACTCGTTTTAGGCAAGGTAAGCTAAAAGCTAGACGTTGGATCGACCAGATGTTATGTTTTGTGGTTGTCTCTATACGCCAACAACGTCAGTACTTTGTCTAACATCATTACAAGTTGACAACGAAAGACGTGACATTACACATGTCGCCAGGGATATTTGACAAGCTATGCAGACGTGTTTACTAGACTGCAATCTGACTGGGTACGTGTCGCATGTACTTAGAGGGTTGTTATGTCAACGTCAACCAAAGAGAGCAACTTCCGGGAACTGTCTGACCATGAGTGGGATCCTACTTTATCTGTTACTCAACTTGTGCCGTTCCATGAGTCATCGTCAATCTTTAGCTGTTACCTACAGAGGTGGATGAATATGGACTTTTCCAACCGGTCTATGGAAATTTCTTAAGATAATCTTATTTGAAAATGGTTATGTTTTCCTAAATTATGAATAAAAAATATTGGAAATAAATGTATCGAGTTGGTATAAAACGTTTCATTTAAGCATCAGTTTAGATATTTTTAGTACTCTGAAACAATCCGATGTATTCAACACTTCCGTATAGTGTGGGATTTATCAAACATCTGTAAGCAATTGGATTGACTGAGTGGGGACCATCGCTTTCTAAATGTCAAACATTGTCAAAACTTTTAGTAACCATTTTGTCAAGTTTTACATGAACAGTTTTAAATCTTTCAGCTAAATAATTGTTGCTTTTGTTACAGTAACTGATTTCGTACCAATCTATCTAAAGTTTTATTTATCACCTTTTGAGATGTGTTTTAACGCTCATGTTGATGAACTGTACTTGGAGTAGTTATATATATTAATAATTTGATTTTTTTTCATTTTTATTAATAATACTGTCACCGCATCTTTGCTTTGAGTACATTGTATAAATGTGAGTCATTCAGACACTCAAACATGACGAACTGTCCTAACTTGAGATAAACAATCCATGGTGACACAATTCAAAACCAAATTTAAAAAACTATATTTCATGCTCATTTAATAAGGTATTTTTGCGTTTATATGGTCATCATCTATAGATCAAATTCATTACATAGTTTGAGATTGCAAATTTGTTTGATAGTAACTGCTATCTGCAGTAAGAAATTGCTCCTTTCTTTCATTTGAAAATAGAGCAATTTCAAATATGTCCATAAAATATCTGAGTTGACATTGTTAAAAGATCTGAAATGGTGAAAAACATGATGGAATACAATTGATAAACAAGTAGAATTATTTATATACATTGTTAGAAAAGTTTTAGTTACGGATTTTATACCGTAGTCAATAACCACTTCTATTACTAAATATTTTGTGCCATCTATAACTACCCCGATTATTTTGTTTTTAACTTGTGACTTTTTTATTTCTCAGATTGTTGCTAACATTATTCTGAGTCACATGATGTTGACAAACTGTCAACCATTCCAGGGATTTATTCTACTACCACCATCACCTGACGCTTCATCATTGCGTAAGTCTTATTTACTTTCGTTTTCATTTGGGTATACGTACAATAAAGTACGTCGAAGGGTCGAGTTGAAAATGCCCAAAGTCGTTGCTACTAAGCAAGAGTTCTATCACAATACCAAGGCTAATTTCAATCGTGAGCTTTTTTGTTCAAGCAATATGAATTTATTTGACTTAAACATACATTGCACAAATACTATATATTATAACGACAATGTAAGAAACAATATAAAAATACAAAGCAAAGAAAGAGCGATGGGGATGGTTAACTAATAGTTTGTACTCGTATTGTGCTAACAAAGCATCGACCCATGCATCAACTAGTAACTTGAGTCTGAAAACATAAGTCGTTATACAGTGTAACAAATCATCTTACTAGGATGGTTTGGTTAAAACACGAACCAAACGTAAATATAGCCTGGATTACATGCTTTTAGAAAGTTCTTAATTGATAATACATGTACTATGGTATTTCACGTTTTGTTTAGATGTTGCATCAATGCTCCCATAATGAAAACAAATACACTAAAATAGTAACGCAATAATTTGTTACTAAATAATTGACAAATTTGTAAATTTGAGTAACATTTATTCAGAAACTTGATTATGTGAATAAATTGCAATGTGTAAATTACGCGCATCATTTATTTTCATGTAAAATTGTGATAACTGTTGATGCGGAAATAGTCAAAATTGATCAAAACATTTGTAGCATTTAGCAACTCTAACTCCTCTTAGAAAATGTGTTTGCGGAAAGCCTGCTACAAAGATTAATAATATCGTTGTTTTATACTTATTGGTCAAAATGAAGGTTGGTAAGGATACGGAAATTAACAAAATTTGATTTAAAGTTGTGTAGCCTTAGGCGCTAGTTATTGAAACTGTTTTCAAGCTAGGTTAATTGTCTGTTTATTTGGTTTGTCCAAATGTTTTTGTTGTGTTTAAAGCCGTGTAACTACAAAGAATCATCATTTCATGGCGATCAGTTAAATTAACCTAGTTTACCAGTGTCCTTGTCTTTAACTAGCACTAGTCTACCGTTCCACAATACTTCTCCATGTACATGTACCTTACCAATGTAAGATTACTGTGGGAAGATGAGTTTTGAACCATTGAGCCATTCCTTTTAAACACTACATGTATATTTGAAACTATTTGTGTAGTCTACTATGCAACAAACTTGGGTATGTCAATAGTTATTTTGATTTTTGTCTGAGTATAATATTAATGTCTTATGTATTTAAATAGTATAAAAATGCACAAGACTAATTGTTATTCAAATGTTATTTGTTTCGAAGAGGCAAGTGAGAAAAGATAAGAATCTACTACTTGTATACATTTATTCATTATTTGTTTAGTTGCTGAATGTGATAGCGGTTTGATATGTGAAATTGATCCTACCATTGGTATTGGTTGTGTAGACAATGTTAATATATGTGACGGTATACCAGATTGTTCTGATGGCACGGACGAAGACAACTGTCGTATGTTAAATTATTTGTTTTTAAAGTGCATAACGTCATGGTCCCATTTTGCCTGATGAACAACTTGGTTCTCTCAGACTTATATGGTAACGTACGTAGAAACTGTTTGAACCGTGACTCATGCAAAATAACCTGTGTTTTGGGTGTCAAGCCATATAGTTTGTGTTTTAAAAAACATGTTTGACGATCATTTGGTACAGATAGTCGCTTAACTATGTTGGTTACATCCTTTATCATCCAATACCATCAATCGTGAATGTGTGACCATGGTATTAGGGATGAATATCCTGGACCGCTACCCATTCAACCCGGTAGAAATCTTTAATAAATCATTGTATTACAATCTATGTTCCATTTTGATTATTGGAAAATAACTACCATTCAGTTACTCAGTACTGAACATTGAATTTTATTCTTTTAAGTTTATCTTAATTGCGAATGTTATTTTAATTCGGACTTAAATTTTAAAAGAATAGTAAGTTACGATGCTTTATTTGAAAATTCACTATCTGCGTTAATTGAAATGTGAGTTGCACTTTTTACACAAGTCAGTTAAGAAAAATATTTAGCGTACCTTTTATTATTATCATTTACATGTATATTAGTTTTTGATACATGCAAGTTGTTTCATCTTATTGATTGATAAAACTGCCTTTTGTTTTATTAAATGCATTTTCTTTACTGTTAAGTTTTAATTTTACTTGGCAATATTGACATATATCTTTATATCAATATATATAGTTGTATCTCAAAAGTACTTATGAACATGTTTCAAAATGAATACATGTGCTGCATAAGTTTGGCAAAGTAATATACATTTTAGCTTTCACATGTGCTGACGGTCAGTACCAATGTATGGGATCAGTGCAACGATGTATAGATTTTGATAAGATATGTGATGGTATCAAGGATTGTCCTGATAACGATGATGAAAACGAATGTAGTAAGATATATAATATGTTCAATTTTTCAATGTTGAGTTTAACGCAGATGCAACACTTTGAATTAGCCATATCACGGCAGCCAGTCAACATAAACAACGTTTCAGGAAAGGCTAAATCTCTGGGGCTTAGCCGTTAACCAGTTGATTGGCACATAATGCTGTCAGTGACTGACACTTGACTCAAATGATAATGAAAAATTATATAATGATCAAACCATACGAATGTTGCCCTTTCAGAAATCGAACCCACGACCATGTGAAAAGTAGACTTGCGTGCTACCATCTTACTAGGAGGGCTCAATCGTTTTCCGCTGTATGTTCAAATTATAAGAACTCTGTAGTATATCTTTTAACGGAGATAAACAGAACTAATACTAACTGGGCTAGTTGGGGCTTTCTTCAAAAGACAAGTATTAATTATTCCCAATCTCCGTAAACAGATATCCTGTAGAGCGTTGTCGTACAGGATCTCTACTTTCTCCGTGGAAGGTCACGTCGAGATGAACTTTGTTTCGACCAATCAATGCGTAGCTTTCATGTAGACGAAAACATTATTAATCTCATTTTGATTTCGTAATTTCTATTTTTAGACCTAGTTTTGCATGCTGATTTAACAGCGGTATTATTCACAGTCTGCGATTGGGCGGCTCATTTTTAAATTGCGTGACGTAGACGATGTAAACAAGTTACGTATCATAACAATTTTGTCATGAATATTACGATGAGAAAAGGTCGCCTGAACGTGACCTTCGTTTGAAAAAGGCCAGATCTAAATTAGCGAGTATGCGAGCGGGAAATTTTAGATCGGGTTTTAATCAGATTGAATTATTTCATGCGTGTTTAATTTCTTTCAATCAGTGTTAAGAAACAGAAATCATAAAAAAATGTATGTTTACCTTAACAGTTGTATCTTTAGATCACGTGAGTATAGACCCCGATAACTGGACAAAACTACTCAATGTTCTAGTTAATGTTCTAGCCTGTTACATAATGATACATAAACTTTTGTAAGTTAAGATGTGATATTTCAGAGTCCACTTGTCCTGGCAACACGCTTACATGTACTAATGGTAACTGTGTACCTGCAGGCAAGGTTTGTGATGGTAACAGGGATTGTCCAGATAATGCTGATGAAAATAACTGTGGTAAATATCTGGGCTCAAATTTAACAAAAATTGAACTCGCAAATTTTTACGAGTTGATTTTATTTTAACTCACAAAAAACAACGTTGGCATTCTTTTCTCCAAATTTTAATAGCATACATAATTACTATTCATTTATGCAAAACAACGTTGTATTTTATATAATTGTAGATATAACAAGGACGTTATTGAGGGATAGACAAAGAATTCTTTTTAAGCAACATCCTGTAATTTCTGAACACATATAGATCTGCACAAATATACTAGAAACAAATGTTCTTATATCAACTACCACGTTTAGCGTTCTTTGCGACGTTTAGCGACGTTACTGCGCTTAGCGGCGCTACACTCGCCGCTAAACGTCGCAACACTGCCAAAGCAAGAATAAGGCCTCTATATAGTGCCTGCCTTCCAAGATCTAACCAAACTTGACCAAGTTCAAAAATTGATCTGAAGATAAACAATATAGACACTAAGAAAGTTATTGCATTGGAAATTTAAGTGGACGGTAAAGGTGCAATAACGGTTGCTATGGAACTCATATTGCTATGGACGGCGTCGTAGATGCTTTTGACCTTAAGGTGGTTGGCATGGGGTATCAGAGTGGTTGTCATTGAACCTAGGGGCCATTGCTAAGGATATGTTAATGATTTCTATGAGTATTAACGTGGTTACTTTAAAGTCACAACTTGTCCTTAGTGAAACTTGTTTGTTGTTTAGGCTCCGTACAATACATTCCGTTTAAGTGCGACGTTAGGCGTCAAGGTTGTGACATTTAACGTTAGTTTTTTTTTGTGCGACGTTGAATGATTGCGACGTTTAAAACGTCAGTTGCGAGGTTTAGCGGCGTTTCGAAGTTCGCGACAAACCATCCTATACTTTTCAGTACAACTTGGCTGCTCTGGTAATCAGTTCAGATGTTCAGATGGAACTTGTCTGAACGCAAATCAACTTTGTGATGGAATTAGCAACTGTATCAACAATGAAGATGAATCATTTTGTCGTAAGTTTGTTTGAAAATGTTTCCATAACTATGAGCATCATTGTAATGTACATGTATCGTGTTTAACGTCCCATTTCAACATATTTCCGTCATATCGAACAGTAACTCATCCCACTCAAGGTCTCTGGAGCGGCTTCTGTTACTGGATCCATGCTGTAAAGCTTGTAATAAGCACATACCCTCGTCATTGACTGTCATCTGCCCTACTGCAACAAAAGAAAGGGAGGAAATGACCGTAGAAACTATTCATGACACAAACTCCATGGCCAATGATATAAATGTCCCGTCTTGGAATCTAACCTGTGACCTCTAGATTTGTTATCAGACATCATCCTTACTGAGCTGGTGACATTTAGCTAAGTTCATCAAATCCATTATTCTGTTTCCTTCAGCACCACGAGGATGTGCCCCTAACCAATTGGCTTGCAACAATGGACAATGTATACCGAGAAGCCAAGTTTGTGATGGAATCAAACATTGTAACGACAACGAGGATGAAGATTTTTGTCGTAATTTTGTTTTCATTCCTTTAACACATTGAAGTCAGGGTCGTTATGAATTGAGGGGTTCTCTGCCGCGACACGTTATATCCCATTTAATGAAAACCTGATATTTATCATTGGTTTTCCTCCGTAGGTGTTTTGGGTTCCTTGTAGAAGGGTAGCTAAGTACTGTCAAATGAAAAGTGTACGATTTAACTGGTTTTGTGAAACAGCCTTCATACAAAACGTTATACAAACGTTATGACACAGTTAAACTCAAGCACCCTCAAACAATTGCAAATACACTTTGTCCAAACGGTAATTTATCAAAAACCTATCTGAAGTAAACATGATTCTTTCCAGTTTAACTATGCTGTACAACAAACAGTAATATGTTAAATGCTCACAACCAACATATACAGACCAGTAGGTGGCACCTCTGATTACAAAACATTGTTTGAGGGATCTCCAGACATTCAGGGAGTATTGTCATAACATATTTACTTCTGCCATTGTTACGCCTGTATCTGAATCTTTGTATCGAGGACAGCAGTCAGCCTCTAGCGAAGATATGGGCTTGTAGCTTAGTAAAAGATTAAAAGCTTGTGTCCAATGATCTGTGTATGTCTAGGGTAAAAAAGTACGTCGTCGACTTCAGCCGCAATATTATAGAAATTATGTTACATTGCGATGCAAAGCACTATACATTAAATTATTACGTTAAATGCACCTTTGTAAAGGAACCCGGGTCTATAGCGTAGTTGATGGCGCGCCGGGATTTGGAATCTCGTGTCCCGAAGGGGGTACGGGTTCGAATCCGACCCGGAGAAGTTATACCCTTCCATGAAAATTTGACAATTATGTCAATTTTCCTCTATTAATAAGGTATATGAAGTAGTTTTCGGCCTTGTGGAAGGATCTTGAAGAAGCATTTGTCTTTAAACCCAAGTTTTTAATTAGGTACGAAGCAGATACCCTCGTAAGTGGCAGACTCTTGTCGTGCTATAAACAGATGTAGTAGGGAGCCGCCCGCAATCAACACACTTGTATATACTTCAAAATTTAGTAAATGACGAACGGAACAATTTAAGCATGTTTTGATTATTGCACAAATAAATCAGTATTAATAAGTGAAGGATCTTTTTCTACTTTCAGCTCGTCAAGGATGTTCCCCTGGTCAGTTCACTTGTTCTAACGGTCAATGTATAGATGCCAATTTGTTGTGTAATGGTGTGAATGATTGTCCAGATGATGAATCAAACTGTTTCCGTTAGTATAACTTGACTACTGTATACGTCTTTACATTTGCAAGCCCTGTCCGTTGCGGCGCAGTTGGTAGCGAACCTCAAAATCGTAAAAAAATCCTCAGGGACGACGGATTCGAATCCTACCCATGACGCTTACATCCTTCCATGAACATTTGATGATAATGTTAATTTTCCACCATTTATAAAATATGTAGAGAAGTTTCCTGTTTTTGTGGGTGAGTACTGGTTATTGGCGATTTTAAGATATCTATGTATAGGTAGGTATAGGTATGGATGAGTCAGTGTCAACCCTTTATACTCTTTATTAATACGCAAACAATTAAACCATGTTACAATATGATTTTCATAATTTTCTATAAATTGAAAAACATTGAATATTTGCCCGTATTTTTTCACCATTTTCTTTAACATGTAAATAAATACATGGAAAATATATAATTATTTTCTTAGGACCAGTTACAGTACCTGGCCCGATCTACTTTGGATGAAGTTGTTGTAGATGGTCGCCATTTTAGCTGAGTTGATGATGAAAGAGCTTGTAGCGGTGATTGCAATGGTTACCAATAAAAGTTTTGACATTTTGTAGATTATGATATTCTTCAAACTGTAAAGTCAATAAAGTAGCACTCATAAATTCCAATTCGAACTCTTTATTGTCGTTAGGTAAAATAATGAGTGTTAAATATTAGGAATGGTATACGTTCCGGTGTGTGGTTTTATTGGTTGGGTTTAAAGCATTAGCAACACATTGCATACGACCAATTATGACGGTCAGTCAATCTACCATATTCGCCTACCACAGTTCATAGAAAGGCAAAATCTCTGGATTTAGCTGTTAACCAGGGCGCATACTTTCGTCAGTTGCTGACAACTGTCCTATATGATTTAGAATCAGTGGTAGGAGAGAGAATAACCGCAGAAATCATTTCATGACCAAACTACATGAATCAACAATCATTCAATCACGTGCTTCCTACTGAGCTAGTCAGGCGGACTCCAGTGTGTTATATGCAAAGTGCACTAGCCTATGTATTATATAATATAATGAAAACGAAATACAGACTGGTCTGTAGTTAAAACTACCAAAGTTGAATAAATATTTCATTGTAAATTTAAAGACTTCTTCACAACGCATGCTCAGTCATAAAGACAGTGTGTCAAAGAAGTGTTTATTTTAGTAATCATTTCATTTGAATGCTTTAAGTGAGAAGTAGCCTAATTTCATGACCAAACTAAATGAATCAACAATCATTCAGTCACGTGCTTCATACTGAGATAGCCAGGCGGACTTCAGTGTGTAATATGCGAAGTACACTAGCCTATGTATTATATGATTTAATGTAAACGAAATACAGACTCGTCTATAGTTCAAAATGCCGCAGTTGAACAAATATACGCATGCACAGTCATACAGGCACTGTGTACAACTATTTCATTGTAAATTGGAGGACTTATACAGTACCGCACGCGCAGTCATAATGAAAGTGTGTCAAAGAAGTGTTTATTTTAGTAATCGTTTCATTTGAATTCTTTAAGTGAGTAGTAGTCTTATCAGGCTGACAGATGCTTATAATTATCAAAAACTATCAAAGATGTTTCAACCTGTTTTATATAGCATATGTGTAGGAGCAGTAGAAGGACGCGCACTCAGGGATACATGTATATAAACTTGGATTCGTATTTTACAAAGGTCACTGCTAGTTTTTATGAACATGGGATTTTACCTGACATTTATTCACTTCGTCCAGACGTAAATAGTTATCATGATGATATAAAATTACGTATTGACATTAATATTGTACAAGATGTCACATTTTACATTTAAGTCAGATCGTGGCGGTCAGTCAGACTACTAACTTTTTGTACCCAGAGAGGCTCTGATTTTAAGGTTTAGGCCCATATTTTTCTGCATAAAATTGCAAATGACCAAACAAAGCAATGACAATGCTGTAGAAACTGAAATTTTAACAGCATTAAAGAACTTATCTCTCTATGCCTTGATTTTATAGGGTTGCATCAAAACACCTTCAACTCTGAATTAGGGACCAGGATAGGGGTCATGTTTTGGTACGGTTATAATGATGTTAAGTTGACAATAGAAGAAGAGCTGTAAACTGCTTACCTTTTGACACATTTGCAATGAACTCCGAGCAATGAAACAATGACAATCAACGTCCGTCATAGATTCCACAACATTTCACTTTCGCTTATTTTTGTTCATGGAGGTTGACATTTTCGGGTATATGTATTTACCGAAAAAACCGGAAAAAAAACTCCGTCGTATATATGACCTATATATGTGTTAAATAAGACGTTAAAAAACAAAGGAAAAACAACAACTTGTTTTGATGTGTCAAGGCAACACCACGTAATAAGCAGAAAGTGTGATTGTATTATACATACATGTACATTGCTGCAAAAGATCATTTCAAATTGAAATACATTTTACAAATTAAACCTGTCATTTAAGAGTTAATCTTTTGTACTTTTGCCCTGGTAAACATATTTTTAACCCTGTTCGTGAATTCTCATATTAATGTTGGGCATTACAAAAATATTTACATGTGAGTTTATATAATATGGGTATTTTTCTCTGAACCAGAAGCTGTTATCGTATTTGTATACAGTAAAGTTCCCCTATAAAGACCAGCAAAAAAGGTGGTCTTAATTGCGAATCGGTCTTATTATAGAACCCCTTTGGTTCACAAATTAAGCATTTGGATCTTAATAATTGTCACAAATCTCATGATTTTGAAATAACAAAAGTGGTCTTTTAATAGCGGAACTTTACTATATTACCTAATGTTAGTTATACTGTGACATTTGTGCATTGTATACAATTGATATCACGATATTTCATTGAAGTTTAAGCACCTCTTTATCATCTTTAAAAAAAACTTGATATCGCCACATTCAATATATAGACGGTGATATTATCAATCTGTAAGATCGTAAACAACGAAACGGTCTTAATATATGGACATTTTTCTTATGCAGTTAAGCATTTGGGATTTAGAATCATGAAAAAGGAGCGAAACTTGACTCCACTGTCGTCGTTAAGTGAACTAAAATAGCTTTTATATGTTTCTATTATGAATAATGTTCGATGTTTAGTATTGGTTCAGTTATTATGACCACTTTATTGTTAGATAAAAAGTTGTTAATAATGGTCATCAACTACAGCTAATTTCTCTTAGAACATAAGTCTGTGACAATATTTGTTTCTAAATTTAATTTAGATCTGCGAATTTTTTTCTGGAAATAGGAGTTTCGAAACAAGTCTATTGACTTCTTGCCAAAGTCACAAGGATCGGTTTAACAGTTACCCAATGCGATCAACATTTTATATAAGAGTTACTGAAAGCCACGATCAGACAGAATGACGGTATAATTTGTGACACCCACCACTTAGGTTGTTGGAGGTAAAGAAGGTTTTGGCACTTTGGAATGAGTCTTACTGTTTGATAAATTGACTGACTCAGTACAAACAGTAGGTCTGCGTTGGTGTTTTTTCACATGCTATGGAATCTGTAAACCATTCTGAAAAGGGTGTTTAATTTAATTAAATTAATAAATAAAATCCTTTTGTTTAGTTGAAGGGATTGTCGTAAAGGCTATAAGAATTTAAATATTAAATGCTTAGATACAATACTAACAAATTTCGTATTTTGTTGATCTTTTATATGAATAAAGCGCTCCCCAAATATGGTATATGATAATAACGATTACTGAGTCAAAAGTGAATAAAACGTTTAAAAAAGCGCATTTGTAGTCAATATCGGTTTTAATTGATATTTTTGTTCGATGCTATGTAAAACCTAAAACATTTTTGTTTGCGTCATAAGTTGTTCTAATAGTTCACATGATAATAAATTTGGTAGAGTCTCCCGATACTGATCATATTAACCGCATACTATTGTATACAATGTGAAAGGCCAAAGACATTAGAGACAGCAAACAAAAGGTTGTAATGTACTGACCGGAGATCGTTTCTCATGTTGAGTGACTTAATTGCTGTATAGCAAGCTTTAACTACAAGTTTACAGTAAGTCGATGATGTTGTTTATATATTAGATATCAGTTTTACAACTTGACTGGAAGTAATTAACGGAGGTAATACACATTCCCGAAGGTTTATCTGAGCTTGTCGTTAAAACAATTTTATTGCTTAATTTTATTTGATTAAGTAGTTCGTTTTGACCTTTATCGAGTCTTAACAAAAGAGTTTTAAGTGGAATTATTTTGCCACTGTCTGTCACAAACGGAAACCTTTTTAATAAGGTAAGCTAAAAAATCCAAAAGCATACTGTCGCTGTTCCCGATATGTTTTTAGACTATTTTTTTTAAGTTTACTTAAATGTATCAATATCGAGATATGTTTCAAAATGTGCAGGTATTTTATTTACAAAAGGTGAACGTCATTGCATATGTGATAGAGGCAACGAATATAAATTTAAAACAATTCAAGAACGTCTTATGAAATGATAATATAATGTATCAATTTTGCTGAACACAAATATTTTAGAGATTAGTGAAGAACTTCTGAGAATGGAATGTAAGAACTAAGTCTAATAACATTTTTTGGAATGTAAAACTAAGGTAATCATCTAATTATTGAATTCTAGGATTTATCTTTGATTCCAATAAGCTTCCATTTTTGGTTGCTAGACAACAACACGACGTATAACAAAGTATTTGGTTCCTTTCTTTGACCATCCTTTGTATGTTGCTAAACAACCAGTTATTTCTATTAGTATTATCATTCAAATATTGGATTTATTCCATTGTATGAATTAGAATATGGAAATGACTGTATAATCTTAGTCTTTAAGTAAATATATATTTCTATCAAATGAGTTGTTTGACATTTTAACCTTTGCATACACGTCATATAGAATAAATATAACTAGCTTCCCTATGGTTTTATCTAGACTATCATGACCTTTGATAAACATGTTTGTGACGGTATAAACATTTCTGTTGACTTTAGAAGACTATAATTCGTTTATGTTAACAATTCGACTACAGCCAAGATTGCTTCTATTAAAACCAATATTACGGGCTGATACATAATAACAATTTAAAAACTTTTTAGTATTTTTCAAATCAGTAATAAAGGACTTACCTGTTCAGTCCTTTATAATGTAGTGTGACTTAAAATACAACATGCTCTCAAGACATAATGTTACTTCTTGATAAAATAAGAACAACAAAAGTTGGCACACATTGAGAAAACAGAAAAAACATGTTTTGTGTAAAGTTGGGTTTAATTTGAGTGCAATAAGTACAGATTCTTGTGAAACCATACGCAGCAAAGGTATACCAGTTATATATCTTGTAATAAAACAAATGTTGTGAAGTTTTATATATAAAAGAAAATTAAACCGGAAACTGGTTATCGATATTAGTGACACAAATAAACATGTAGTTAATAATGTATAATTTCAGTAGATATTCTAGTTCAACCTTTCATAACATTTCATAAACAATGTTTTTATACTTTCATGCATAGCAATAGTTTTTAAATTGAACTTTTGTAATGTCACGAACAACAAATTTACGATGTTTTTGTGTACGTTCGTCTTTGATATTTAACTATTTATTCTATCACATAAATACCAATATATCTGCCTACTCGCATCAGACTTCCGTAAAAAAAGTCCTCATAAATAGTTTTATTAGTCTCAAAATGTGTGTAGAAGGCTTTATCTGCGTTAAAAATAAAACAACTTGGCGTTATATAGAGGAAAGGATTATCGTTTTTCAATGATTACATCTGTGAACTGATATGACTTTGTCAGAGCAGCCATGAGACGTCATATGACATGTTCGTGCGAAGGTGCCTTTTAATGCAATCCTAAATGATCATATGTTAAGATGTGTGTTTTCGATATTTACGCAGATTGAACCAAGTTAGAATTCTACCGTGCATCCGCATCAATCTAACATTTGCCCAAAATGTTCATGAAAGAACAAACATAAATGTATTTCGTTTTTCGTGAACAACAATCACCATCACACGAAAATGTTGAGTGCAAAAACACACTATCACATAAACAAGTGCATTTGCCTCTGATAATTAATATAAAAGTTTGTAGACTAGACAAAGATACAAAAGTTATGACTGCCACCACACCGTATGACGAACCATAGTTCAGAATGTTTATTTATCGATTGATAAAGCTACGTCAATGAAGAGTTTCATCGCAAAATCAAATTCATTTAAATCATTCATTATAGATTTCAAGAAGTTCAGTTTCATTTCTAGAGTTAACGTGAAGTTCTTTTTTTTCGTTTACGTATACGGAAATAAATGCATTTAATTGGACCTTATGACAGTAGCTTAATAGAGATCAGTTTTGATGAACACTGTTGCAGAACGATCGTTAATGTCTCCATATATTAACGAACTAACATGGATACTTCTTTCTTCTTTCCCAGGACATTTTTGTCGAAAGCATGGATGGACAAGGTATTAATTCAGACAGTTGGTTTACGCAATGTTTACAGTGTACACATGAATATATAAACAACTTTATCGACTCACTGTTAACTTATATCTATAGCTCGCAATACAGCAATTAAAGCACTTAACATGAGAAACCATCTCCTGTCAATACATTACAACTTTTTATTGGCTGTCTGTAATGTCTTAGGCCTACAACATTTTATAAACTAGTAGGTGGTTAATCTGATCAGTATAGTTTATTGTCGCTAGAACTATACTTACAACTAAAGATGCTAACAAAAATGTTTTAGGTTTTACATAGCATCGAACAAAAATATTAATTAAACCGATATTGACTACAATTGTCGTCTTAATAAAATGTTTTATTCGCAGTTTATTATTCAGTTACTATTATTTACCATATCTGTGCATCGCTTTGTTGATATTGAAAAGTTGATGTCTGGGACAACTTAATACGGAACAAATTAGTATTGTATCTAAGCATTTAATACTTAAACTCTTATATCCTTTACGACAATTCATACAAGTAAACAGAAGCATAATCTTTATTATTGTTTACCTGAATTAAACAATCCCATACAGGATGGTTAACAGATTCCATGGAATGTACATTAACACCAACACAGACCTGCTGTTTGTACAGTCAGTCAATTTACTGAAGTGTCAAAACCTTCCTTACCTCCTACAACCGTAAGTGTTGCGGGTCACATATCATACTGTCATTCTGTCCTATCGTTGCTTCTTTTAAATCTGCTGTAAATGTTGATCGCATTGGGTAACTTTTAAACCGATCTTTATGACTTTGGCAAGAAGTCAGTGGACTTGTTTTTTTGTTGAAAAAATATCTGCTGTTCAAAATTTAATTTATAAAACAAATACTGTCACAGAAGTATGTTTAAAAAACTAGCGGTAGTTGATGGAACATAATTAACAACGTCTATATCGGAGTATAATTGTCCAACAACATACTTAAGATTCAACCCTTTATCATCAAATTTCAATTTAAGGATGATACAATTTATAATGTAGAGTATCAATATTTGAACTGACTCGATTATAATTCATTACATTACATTCACCTGTGATGGTTTCATTATCTCTCAATGACGGTACATCATACTTGTAAAGTTAAACACCAAGTCTTTTCTACCACCTATAGAAATAATGCAACAGTAGATATGACATTTTCTGTCTATCAACATCGTTTTTTCTGCCGACTGTTTGTTTGATAAACAATTATACCGACAATATCGACCGCGTCTAATGATCTGCCCTCTTAGTTTAGTTATGACGATACCTTTGTGTGAAAACCAGCTTATATGATCGGCATTTTCACTTTGATGACGCAGTGGTAAATCGCCAATGGTTCGTTAGTTTCCGTCATCTGTCTTTTATGGGTTCGAATTCCACTTGTTGTTTGTTTGATCAACAGTTTGACATTTTGCAATTATTTTCAAAGACCTGAATGATATATATGAGAATTTTTGTGAAAAGCACCACTGAATGATATATAGTGAGTTTCATTAGAAAACGTTTTCGTTTTTCAAGCAAAGTAAATAATTTGATGATTTATTGTTTATTCTACCAGAGAGTTTACAAGATTACACCCAAATGAAACCAGAACAATCAATAAATGCCAAGCTTTGGTTAATACCCGGGCTGCAACGATTAACTGGAAAGACTAATCGATTTTTTTCGATTCGTTTTATTTATGAATAATAGTTGCTTAAAGTTGTAATAAAATATCGTAGTATACTAATATCCATGCCCTGTTCACATGGTATATGAACTGTGATACACACATATACCTAAACCTTCAGTTGTTATAAACATGTGATTTTTTTCTTTTTGAAATAACCTTCAAAGCCTGTTCTGACCAGTTTGAAGTCTTACATTTGGAACAACTCAGTACAATTTATTCAAATTTACATAATGTACAAATATCACAGTATAACTAGCATTAGCTAACATACTAATACGATAACAGCTTCTGACTCGGAGAAAAATACTCATATTATATAAACTCACATGTATAAATTTATGTGATGTCCAAAATTAATATGAGAATTCACGGACAGGGTTAAACTAATACAGATGAGAAATAACATAAAATATGTTTACAAGTGCGAAAGTGCAAAAAAAGAACTCTTAAATGTTTAGGTGGGTGTATTTATATTTCAAAATAGCTTTTTAAGCTATGTTCATGTATGTATAATACAATCACATGTTCTTCTTATTCCATTGTCTTGCCTTGACACATCAGACTATTTCTATAAATACTCGATATAGTCAGTAATAAACAAACAGAATAGTTCTTAATTAAAAAAACATGATAATACAGAATGACAGTGTGAGATTCAAACACTCACAACTTATTTACATTTGATGTAAGTGTTAAAGTCTTGACAATTACTGATAGTATTTTACTTCTTGTATTCAGTCAAACCCAGTTTTAGTACACTGTCACTGAACATATACGTTGAACTGATAAACAGTCAGGTATACATGTACTAGTTAGAAACAATTTATTCTACACGTGTCCACAATTGTTTACAACACCAACCATATCACTCAGAATCATTGTAATTGATTGCACAAGTTTTATGAAATGGTAAATGAGTCGACAATGAACGTGGACTTTCCCGCGCTGAGCATAGTGTTGCGGAACATCAACAGAGGTACGAAATTTGATATCTTTAGAAAGTAAAAAGTCGCAGATACTGACGTGACACTGATAACGAATCACGGAACTGTGGAATCAGAATTTCTCTCTTAGGAGATTGAGGAATTTTACTTACGTACAAACATCGAGCACTAGTTTAACAGTGTCTTGTGTTAACTCCTCTAATGACAAATATATCAATGGTTGATTAGGCCATGCCAAATTAGAAGTTTGTTAAGCGTCAACTCAAGTTTGACAAACCAAGGTACCTATTCACAAAAACTCACAAACCAAAAACATGTCCATTTTAGCTAGTATTCACACAAATACGTACTTGGTAGTACATGAATGTTTATGACATTAATTAATGTGAGATTAAAGTAATTCTATAAATAAAGTATATACAACATATACATGCACATGTTTATTAATTAAATACACAGAAACAAGGAATATCAGTATTTCCTGAGAAAAGTCAGTTATCGAATCCCAGAACAAAATAATTATTTAAGAAAATTTCACCAACAATTTTTTTTGGATTAAGGACTCTAAAACCTACCCGCACGCAGACGCTTAACAAAATTCTGGTATGGCATGACCTTAGGTACAATATATTTGATCTGATGGTCTACAAATTCCAACCTTTGATAGTAAACAGTTGAATATAGGTCTAATTACAAACAACTGTATGTATCTGCATTGAATTTGTCAGCTACTGGTAATGCATGTTTACGATTGGTTAACAAATTTAGACAGCAAAAAAAAAACAAGGCGTTAAAATCAGAGCCTCCCTGGGAACAGAAAGTTGGTAGTCTGACTGACCGCCACGATCTGACTTAAATGTAAAATGTGACATCTTGTACAATATTAATGTCAATACGTAATTTTATATTATCATGGTAACTATTTACGTCTGAACGGAGTAAATAAATGTCAGGTAAAAACTAAAAAACTAGCAGTGATCTTTGTGGAATACGAATCCAAGTTTATATATCCCTGAGTGCGCGTCCTTCTACTGCTCCTACAAACATGCTATATGAAACAGGTGAAACATCTTTGATAGTTTTTGATAATTTTAAGAATCTGTCAGCCAAGTACGACTACACCTCACTTAAAGCATTCAAAGGAAACGGTTACTAAAATAAACACTTCTTTGGCACACTGTCTTTATGACTGTGCATGCGGTAGTGTATAAGTCCTTAAATTAACAATAAAATATTTGTTCAACTGCGGTATTTTGAACTATAGACGAGTCTGTATTTCGTTTACATTAAATTATATAATACATAGGCTAGTGCACTTCGCATATTACACACTGGAGTCCGCCTGGCTAGCTCAGTAGGAAGCACGTGACTGAATGATTGTTGGTTCATTTAGTTGGTCATGAAATGATTTCTACGGTTATTCTCCCTCCTACCACTGATTTTAAATCATATAGAACTGTTGTCAGTAACTGACGAAAGTATGCGCCATGGTTAACAGCTAAATCCAGAGATTTTGCCTTTCTATGAACTGTGGTAGGCGAATATGGTAGATTGACTGACCGTCATAATTGTTCGTATGCAATGTGTTGCTAATGCTTTAAACCCAACCAATAAAACCACACACCGGAAAGTATACCATTCCTAATATTTATAGTCCAACAGAATTAACCTTAGCTTGACCATTATGCAAAAATATATTAAACTTAGTATTTACAGTCTATTTTTGTCTTAGTTTGTAAATCCCGCTTTATCAGAAGCTTTCGGCAAAATACACGGCGTACACTGAACAATTAAGATTGTTTTCTTAAGGTTCTGGGACTGTACAGTCTATTTTTGTCTTTGTTTGTAAATCCCGCTTTATCAGAAGCTTTCTGCAAAATACACGGCATACACTGAATAATTAAGATTGTTTTCTTAAGGTTCTGGAACTGTAATGGTGACCTTCCACAATCCTTATAATGATAGTGTTTCTTGAATCTATACTATAAAAGACATTGAATGGTGAATTTTTAGGGAAGTTTACCGTTCGTAACTTAAGTTATGTGCATTTTTATAACGTGACCCTTGATTTTCAAAAAGACCGTAAATTGTGCTGTGACAAAAAATGAAAAAACATTTTTTTTCCAATTCTGCAGTTTTATATTCAAATTTTAATCAATTTTCCTGTTACACAATCATTTCATGATAAACCAGAACAATCAGATTATCTTTATGACAAATACTAATAAAAATATAGTGCTTTGTATACATGTACCCTCCAAGCAAAAATTCGAGTTTTTGAGAGTGTTCAAAAAATAACTCTATCTTTAAAAGCTAATATCTCAAGTTTAAAATTAGTTAGACACATTCAACCAGTTTTAAAATTTTCTGCCGTCTTTTTTCCCAAAATATGAAATATTAAAGAAATTTTACCGTTTCTATTTTTTTTTATAAGAATTTGTATAAAATTACTATAATGAAACTGCAAGAGAATTTGTAGCGAAAAATTACGTCAAAATGGTAAATTACAGATAATACTTTTTTATACAAATATATCATCTAAATTGGTACTGGAGATAGAAATATGAATGTAGAACTCTGCATTATCATATGAAAACCTTCTCTTTACTGATTTTGGCTGGTTTGAGGGAAATATTAGAAACTTACAACTTAACACGTTTATCGTTAAACATTCTGACTAGTTAGGAATAACGGAGTCAAGCACTCTTTTGTATTAGAGACTCTTGGTTGACTATCACAGTTTTGACTCGTAAACACATTTAAAAGTCAATTCTGACCAGCCAGAAAAATATCAGAGGAAGTTGAGCAGGCGTTAAACCTTATCCTGTCGTGTTTTCTGCAGTAGTTTTGCATACACACTTTGACACCAGACTTAGTAATGTTGGTATATTTTGAGCCTTAGCTTTCAAGTAATGCTGATTATTATATCATTTACTTTATAAGTAGATAATGATTAAATTGAAAACAGAAAAGTACAACGATATTGTCTTCATATGCAAAGGCGAATCCAGCGGGGGGTCAGGGGGGTTCGGACCCCCCTAGAATTTGGAAAATGTACCTGTCCATTAGTGTATTTCTTGCCTGTAAGTCATTTTTAAGTAGCCTGAAGTAATTTTTCTCGGTGCTTAACACAGATTTAATGGTTATTTAGCTTTTATTAATAACATTTTCAATATGTTGCATTTTTTTCTGCAAAATGTGTATAACGTAGTTGTGGTTCGAGGTTCGGACCCCCTAGAAAAGTTCGGACCCCTGCTAGAAAAATTCGGAACCCCCTAGAAAAACATCCTGGATCCGCCCCTGAATTATGCCTCACCTGAATATGGCGATGAGTTGTGCGTCATAGTATTGAGGTGCTATCTTCTAGCGGTTGTGATGGCAAATTCAAATCGCAAACACAAGATGAAACAATGCATTTTACACCTGCACACACATAATTAACTCAATAGTTATGATCCTTTACGACGTAACATTGTTTTGTCGATAAACTATTATTTTTTCATTAACGACCTCGACGATCACGCTGTCTAGCTTCTGGTTTCGCCATTTTCGGAAAATGTGTTACACTATGACGTCATGGAAAAACCGGATTGCGAGGTGAAAATTACTAAAGATAGCCATTACGAAACTTGACGATGACAGCTATTCGGGTAAAACCGGATTATACCGTCGAAGTTTACCGAAGTTAGTTACAGTTCCAGAACCTTAAGAATAGATAATTTGAAACTGTGCCATAATATTGCTGACTTACTTGTTTTCCCAAAAACTAATGTGTCCAAAATTAAAAGTACAATAACATGTCACTTTTAATAAATTGATTTATAGTCACCTCAGACGTTATAAACACGTGTATGACCATATACAGTAAAAACTCTGAAAACCGGACCTGGTCCAAAAAGTCCGGTTTTCAGAGGATTCCGGTTTTCAGAGGTTTATGCAGAATCACAAATTAAACTCAGGTATGGGTTTGATGGGACCCTTTCCTACATTAAAAGGATGGCTCAGTTATATCTTAATTTATTTTTAATTAAAGTTGGATTAATTTTGGTTTGGTAAGTATAAATTAATTGAGAAAAAGATAAAAATTGAAATAATAACTTTTCTTTAGTTACATGTACAAGTTAGCAATGGACTTAAAATGCATTCTAATAAATAAATGAAAAATATGGATGCTATTCTTATATTAAATAAATTCATATAAACACATAACAACAATGTCATATAAACATGTAATGTTTTCTAATATCTTACTCAAAATAAAAAAAAAGATTATTATGTCATACAATTAACAAACTTTTGAATACAAACATGTAGCCTCTTTAATTGTATAAAAACAATATTTGAAGTTAAAATATTTTCAAACATCATATCTCTACAACAATACATGTTTATACAAAACAAACATTATAAAAATCCTAAACAATGACAGACAAGTGTTTTTCACGCCTGTATAGATAACACGCTTGGATATTTAATTAACAATTGACATTTGCTTGGGATTATGATTAACTAACTTTCTTAATACACAAATTTTTTACACTTAGCGTCCGGCTTTCATAGGATGTTTAGTCCATTTTTATCATTAGAAGCCATGGCAAAAGGTCCGGTATTCGGAATTCAGAGTTTCCGGTTTTCAGAAGATATTTTTCAATGCATTTAAAAGGGAAAATTAAGGGACTTTAAAAATCGTCCGGTTTTCAGAGGATTCCGGTTTTCAGAGGGTCCGGTTTTTTAGCGTTTTAATTGTACACACATACGGAAACTCACGATTTAATGTAAGTGAAGTGTGTAATTATTATGATTAGGTAGTTCAAGCTCAGGTTAATTCTGTTGGACTACTACACTCATTATTTTACCTACCAACAATAGATATGTTAAGGAAACATTATTGAAAGAGTTCGGCATAGATATTATGAGTACTACTCTATTGACTTTACGGTTTTAAGATTTTCATAATCTACAAAATGACAATTTTTTTATCGGTAACAATTTGTAACCAATTGGTATCATTACAAACACCGCCTGAAGAATTTTCATCATCATTTTCATTACTACGAGCTCTTCATCAACTCATCAACTCAGCTAAAATGGCGACCATCTACTTCAATCCAAGCGGAATGGTCGGGGTAGGTACTGGTACTGGTACTGAGAAAATAATTATATATGTGTCATGTATTTATTTACATGTTGAAGAAAATGGTGAAGAAATACCGATAAACATTCAATGTTCTTCAATTTATAGAAAACTGAAAATCATATCGTAACAAGGTTTTATTGTTAGCGTATTAATAAAGAGTATAAAGGGTTGTCACTGACTCATCCATACCTATACCTACCTATACATAAATATCTTAAAATCGCCAATAACCAGTACTCACCCACAAAGCCGGAAACTTCTCTACATATTTTATAAATGGTGGAAAATTAACATTATCATCAAATGTTCATGGAAGGATGTAAGCGTCATGTGTGGGATTCGAATCCGTCGTCCCTTAAGATTTTTTCGATCTTGAGGTTCGCTACCAACAGCGCCGCTACGGACAGGGGCTGCATATATAAAGATGTATACAGTAGTCAAGTAAAACTTACGGAAACAATTTGATTCATCATCCGGACAATCATTCACACCATTACACAACAAATTGGCATCTATACAAAGACCGTTAGAACAAGTGAACTGACCAGGGGAACAACCTTGACGAGCTGAAAGTAGAAAAAGATCCTCCACTTATTAGTACTGATTTATTTGTGCAATTATCAAAACATGCTTAAATTGTTCCGTTCGTCAATTACTAAATTTTGTAGTATATACTAGTGTGTTGATTGCGGACGGCTCCCTACAAGACAAGAGTCTGCCACTTACGAGGGTATCTGCTTCGTAAACTTTGGTTTAAAGACCAATGCCTCTTCAAGATACGCGAGTCCTATAGAAAGTTTTTGTTTTTATTGGGTTTAACGCCGTGTCCACACAATTTCAGTCAAAAATCAGTTTTTTACCCTAGACATATACAGATCATTGGAAACAAGCTTTTAATCTTTTACTAAGCTACAAGCACATATCTTCGCCTAGGCTGTCTGCTGTCCTCGATACAAAGATTCAGATACAGGCGTAACAATGGCAGAAGTAAATATTATGACAAGATTTCCTGAACGTCTGGAGGTCCCTCAAACTATCTTTAGTAGCTAGAGGAGCTATCTACTGAGCTGTATATGTTGGTTGTGAACATTAACATATAACTGTTTGTTGTACAGCATAGTTAAACTGGAAAGAATCATGTTTGACAACGTGTATATGCAATTGTTTGAGGGTGTTTGAATTTAACTATGTCATAACGTTTTTATGACGTTTTGTATGAAGATTGTTTCACCATATCAATTAAATCGGACACTTTTCATTTGGCTACCCTTTAACAAGGAACCCGCAACAAGGAGGAATACCGATGATAAATATCAGGTGGGTATAACGTATCCTGGCAGAGAACCCTAAATTCATAACAACCATGGCTTCAATAAGTTAAGATAATGAAAGCTATATTACGACAAAAATCTTCATCCTCGTTGTCGTCACAATGTTTGATTCCATCACAAACTTGGCCTCTCGGTATGCATTTTCCATTGTTACAAGTCAATTGGTTCGGGGGGCATCCTCGTGGTGCTGAAAGAAGAAAATGATTTGATACTTTCTTTATGTCACCCACTCAGTAAGTATGATGTCTGACTATGAACCAATTTGTCGCGGGTAAGATTCCCACACGAGGCATACATATCAAATAATTTTGTCGAAGAATTAGGTTCATGAAATAGTTTCTACGGCCACCCCCCCCCCTTCTTCTGTTCCAGTAGGGCAATTACAAGCCCTTATTACAAGCTTAACAGCTTGGATCCAGTAACAGAAGCCGCTCCAGAGACCTTGAGCGGGATGAGTTACGACATGACTGCAAAAATGTTGAAATGTGACGAAATGCATTACACATGTACATTATATTGTTATGTAATCCATATTTATACAATATTATATTTGGAAACATTTTCATACAAACGTACGACAAAATGATTCATCTTCATTGTTGATACAGTTGCTATTTCCATCACAAAGTTGATTTGCGTTCAGACAAGTTCCATCAGAACATCTGAACTGATTGCCAGAGCAGCCAAGTTGTACTGAAAAAATATTAGACAGTTTATACCGCCGCTAAAACGTCGCAACGCCATTAAACCTCGCAACTGACTTTAAACGTCGCAATACTAACGCTAAACTTCGCATCTACCGCTTAACGTCACAATCACCCTGTCGTTAAACATCGCAACGCTGATGCTCAACGTCGCACAAAAAATTGACTAACGTTAATGTCACAACATTGACACCTAACGTCGCACTTAAAAGGAAGGTATTGTACAGAGCCTATATAAACAACAAACAAGTTTCACATAGGACAATTTATGACTTCAAAGTAACCACTTTTAGACTCAAAGAAATCATCAACATATCTTTAGCAACCACCTTTAAGTTCCAAAACAACAACTCCTACACTCAATGCCAACCACCTTAAGGTCAAAAGAATCCACTACGTCGTCCATAGCAACCAATTTGAGTTCAAAAGCGATCATTATTGCACCTTTACCGTCAACTTAAATTCCGATGCAATAACTCTCGCGGTCATATACATGTACTTTATCTCAGTGTCTATATTGATCATCTTCAGAGCAACTTTCAAACTTGGTCAAGTTGGGTTAGATCGAGATAGACAGGCACTATAGAGACCTTATTCTTGTTTTAGTAGTTTTGCGAGGTTAAGCGGTGAGTGTAGCGACGCTAAGCGTAGTAACGTCACTAAACGTCGCAAACAACGCTAAACGTGGCAGTTGATATAAGAACATTTGTTTCTAGTTAATTTTTACAGATCTATATGTAGTCAGAAATTGCAGGATGTAGCTTAAAAAGAATTCTTTGTCTATCCCTCAATAACGTCCTTAATATATCTACAATTGAATTAAGTACTACGTTGTTTTGCATAAATGAATAGTAATTATGTATGCTATTAAAATTTGAAGAAAAGAATGCCAACGATTTTTTGTGAGTTAAAATAAAATCAACTCGCAAAAATTTGCGAGTCCATTTTTTTGTTAAATTTTAGCCCTGACATTTACCACAGTTATTTTCATCAGCATTATCTGGACAATCCCTGTTACCATCACAAACCTTGCCTGCAGGTACACAGTTACCATTAGTACATGAAAGCGTGTTACCAGGACAAGTGGACTCTGAAATATCACATCTAAAGTTAATATAGTACAAGTATATTCATGAAACAAGAAGTAGTTGATTAACAATACATTCATACATTGTTTATCGTATTTGGAAGGCATTGGGTGAATTAGTGCGAGTTTCCTTAAACATTTGTATTTTGAACTACTAGAACATTAAGTAGTTTTTTCCAGTTATCGAGGTATATACTCACGTGATCTACAGATACAACTGTTAAGGTAAACATACATTATGATTTCTGTTTCTAAACAATGATTGAAAGAAATTCAACACATATGGAATAATCATTACTATCAGTAACTAAATTCAGTATGTGCCTATGAACTGGTTTACAGCTAAGCCCCACAGATTTAGCATAGCCAGAAACGGTGTTTAGGTTAACTTAACACCATGATATGGCCTATACTAAGTATTGCATCTGCCTTAATCCCAACCGAAAAAGAAAAAAAAACATGAAACAACATTGCACATTTCTTATTATATATCTTACTACATTCGTTTTCATCATCGTTATCAGGACAATCCTTGATGCCATCACATATCTTATCAAAATCTATACATCGTTCTTCTGATCCCATACATTGGTACTGACCATCAGCACAAGTGAAAGCTGAAATGTATATTACTTTGCCAACATTATGCAGCATATTTATTTATTTTGAAACATGTTCATCAGTACTTTCTAAACGCAACTGATCTAAATGTTGAAACAATAAAAAATAAACCATGTACAAGTTTTGCCAAATGAAATAAACTTAACAGTCAAAAATAATGCATTTAATTAAACATAAGACAGTTTTATCATTTAATAAGATGAAACACATTGGCTGTGCATGTATAAAAACAAATATAATTGCAACTCACATTTCAATTAACGAGGATAGTGAATTTTCAAATAAAGCATCGTAACTCACTATTCATTTGAAATTTAAGTCCTAAAAATCACATTAAAAATGCAATTGAGATTAACTTAAAAGAATAAAATTCACTGTTCGGTACTGAGAAACAATGAATGGTAGTTATTTTCAAATAATCAAAATGGAAAATTCATTGTAATACAACGATTTATTAAAGATTTCTACCGGGTTGGATGGATGGTGGTCCGGGATATGCATCAGTAATACCATGGTCAAAATTCACGAATGATGGTATTGGTCACAGGTTATTTTGAATGAGTCACGATTTAAACGGTTTCTACGAACGTTACCGAATTGAAACTGAGGGAACCAAGTTGTTCATCCGACAAAAATTTGATCTTGGCGTTATGCACTTTAAAAACAAATAATTTAACATACGACAGTTGTCTTCATCCGTGCCATCAGAACAATCTGGTATACCATCACAAATATTAACCATGTCTACACAACCAATACCAATGGTAGGATCAATTTCACATATCAAACCGCTATCACATTCAGCAACTAAACAAATAATGAATAAATGTATACAAGTAGTAGATTCTTATCTTTTCTCACTTGCCTCTTCGAAACAAATAACATTGAAATAACAATTAATCTTGTACATTTTTATACCATTTAAATACATTCAGACATTAATGTGATACTCAGAAAAAAAACTATTGACATACCCAAGTTTGTTGCACAGTAATGTAAACAAAGAGATTCAAATATAATGTCCCGAAGGAATCGATGGAACTTCACACAGTTTTCTTTCATTGATAAGGTATATAAAAGTTGTCGGTATATTAGCACTGGTCACAGAAAAGAGGCATGATGATCTAAGTTAGCTTAAATGATCACCATAAAACGGTTTTTCTTTTGATTACGTGGCTTTAAACCCAACATTAAAAAACATCTTGACAAACCAAATGAACAGAAAAATTACATAATACTCCTTTTAATGTGGTTCAATCAAAGTATGTGTAATACATGTTCATGTGGGGATTCAACAAGCAAAGCGAGTTGATCTCCATACTTTTGACACCGAGAGAGTATTGCAGGCAATTCAGACATTTACTTCTGGTGGTTTTTTATCTATTTAAATAACATTCATTTGGCATTCGAAACAGAAAACTAACGAAGGCAAGTCATTTCCACACAATTATTCAATGAATACCAAAAGTTTATTTCAACTACATAAAACAGTAAAATTTATTGGGGAAATATTTTTTTTTTCAACTTTTTCGTATTTATGTGTGCTAATGTAGTAACTTCAACTATTTTTGCATGAGGAAAGATCACAAAATTTACACACATTCTTACATTTATTCTTCTAACATTCTCTAAAACTTCGATTTAAATGATTTCTTCAGTTTTCACAAGATCCCGATGTACCAGTCACGTTATTCCTACTCAATTACCATATTAACAACAATTTTCAAACAAACAATCAAGGAAAACCACACAAATAAAACTCACATTGATGACTAACAAGATACCAAATTTCATAAACCTAGCTTGAATACAATTTCAGACACTTGCGCCGAATGTGCAAATGTTTAAGAATATTTTGTCAACGTCGTATCCTTGATGAACACTAATTGAACTAAAAGTGGTATACATAAAGATAAACATAATCTATTCGTGGCAACCTAACTGTATACAAACTTTCTGAGTACAGTAAGGGTAACCTAAGGTTACAAACGTTTACATGAAATTTTAACCATTTCTGAACAACAGTAACTACAAAATATGAACATTCATGATGTGCGTGAGTTATTCATTGCAATCTATTCACGTAATGAAATTTCTGAATAGATTTTGAAGTTAATCAAAGATGTGAATTATTTAGTTATTTGTTTTGTGTTTTATTTTTTGTAAGCATGTTATTGTTTTCGATAGATTTAGTATTGATAAAACATCTTATCAAGACGTGAAATACCATAATACTATCATTTGTTTGTTTGTTTGTTGGGTTTAACGCCGTAGCAACACATTGTATAGGTCATATAACGGCGGTCAGTCAACCTACTCATTCCTCCTGGAAAGCCTAAATCTCTGAAATTTAGCTTTTTACCAACTACTAAGCGCATACTTTCGTCAGTGACTGACAACTGCCCTACATAATTAAAAATCATTTGTAGAAGGGAGAATGACCTTAGAAATAATTTTATAACCAAGCTCCACAGAAGTATGCCCCGCCCAGAAATCGACCCACGACCCCTCGATCAGTAGACTTGCGTGTTACCAACTGAGCTAGCCAGGCGGCTATAATATTATCAGGAACGAAGCTTTCATTGATATTACTTTTAAAACGGCTTTATCTACAACGTTTGATACGTGTTTAACCAGACCATCCTCGTCAGATGATTTGTTACACCGTATAACGACTTATGTTTTCAGACTCAGTTTACTAGTTGATGCATGGGTTGATGCGTTGTTAGCATAATACGAGTACAAACTATCCGTTAACCATCCCCAACGGTCTTCCTTTGCTTTGTATTTTTATATTGTTTCTTACATTGTCGTTATAATACGTATATAGTATTTGTGCAATGTATGTTTAAGTCAAAAACCCGGGTTGATAGCGCAGTTGGTAGCGCGCCGGGATTTGGAATCTCGTGCCCGAAGGGGTGCGGGCTCGAATCCCACCCGGGGAGGTTATACCCTTCCATGAAAATTTGACAATAATGTCGATTTTCCTCCATTGATTAGATAATATGGAGAAGTTTCCGGCCTTGTGGAAGGGTAGGTGAGTACTGGTTATAGACAATGGTCCAGGAAAGCTAGGTTAGGTGCGCTGGACGCCGTAAAATGACCTAAATTGTGTTGATACGGCGTTAACTCCAACAAATACAAATAGTTTAAGTCAAATGAATACATATTGTTTGAACAAAAAAGTCCACGATTGAAATCAGCCTTTGTATTGTGATAGAACTTATGCTTAGTAGCAACGACTTTGAGCATTTTTAACTCGACCCTTCGACGTACTTTATTGTACGTATACCCAAATGAAAACGAAAGTAAATAAGACTTACGCAATGATGAAGCGTCAGGGGATGGTGGTAGTAGAATAAATCCCTGGAATGGTTGACAGTTTGTCAACATCATGTGACTCAGAATTATGTAAGCAACAATCTGAGAAATAAAAAAAATCGCAAGTTAAAAACAAAATGAACGGGGTAGTTGTAGATGGCACAAAATGTTTAGTGATAGAAATGGTTAATGGCCACGGTATAAAATCAATAACTAAAAACTTTATGGCAGCTAACAATTTATATAAAAAATTCTATTTGTATATCAATTGTATTCCACCAAGTTTTTCACCATTTTAGATCTTTTAACAATGTCAACTCAGATATTTTATGGACCTTTTTGATAATGCTCTATTTTCACATGAATGAAAGGGGCAATTTTTTACTGCCGATGTCAGTAACTATCAAATAATTTTGTAATCTCAAACTATGTAATGAATTTGATCTCTAAATGATGACTATAAAAACGAAAAATACCTTATTATATGAGCATGAAACAGAGTTTTAAAATTGGTTTTGAACCGTGAGTGTCATCAGGGTTGAGTTTATCTCAAGTTAGGACAATTTCGTCAAGTTTGAGTGTCTGAATGACTCACCCTATACAAAGTACTCAGAGCACAGATGCGGTCAGATTATTATAAATAAAAATGAACCATGTTCAAATTCTAGATATACTAAACCACGCCAAGATCAGTTCATCAACATGAGCGTTAAAACACATCTCAAAAAGTGACAAATGAAACTTTAGATAGATTGGTACGAAATCAATTACTGTTACAAAAGCAACAATTATTATGTTTAAAGATCTACTACTGGTAAGTGAAACTGTCAAATTGGTACTAAAAGATTTTGACAATGTTTGACCTTAAGAAAGCGATGACCCCCACTCAGTCAAACACGGTAAAGTGTTGACTACATCAGATTGTTTAAGGGTACGCAAATATCTTAACTGATGCTTAAATGAAACGTCTTATACCAACACGATATATTTATTTTCCGTATTCCTAATTCATAATTCAGGAAAACAGATCCATTTTCAACTTAGATTATCTTACATAATTTCCATTGACCGGTTGAAAAAGTCCACATTCATCCACTCATGTAGGTAAAAACAGAAGTTAGATGACGACTCGTGGAACCGCACTAGTTGTGTAACATATATAGCAGGATCCTAGTCATAGTTAGTCAGTTCCTGGAGGTTGCTGGCTTTGTTTGACGCTGAAATAACCACCGTGCATGTAAATGCAACACGTGTCTAGTCAAATTGCAATCCAGTAAACACGTCTGCATAGATGAAAATCAATGGAGTTAGCTTGTCAAATGTCCCTTGTGACGTACGCAATGCTGATAGACAAAGTACTGACGTTGTTGGCGTATAGAGACAACCACAGTACATAACATCCGGTCGATTCAATGTCTAGCTTTTAGATTACCTTGCGTACAACGAGTTGTGATTACTTATAATCGATGGTTGTCCATACTACATACATAAAACCGCAACTAATCGATTTAAGGCATTTAAAAGATTTGCAATTGTTTGCACTTTCGCCCAATATCCATCATGCCCAAATCTTGAGCTCTTACTTTCTCATTTAACGACGACATTATAGCAAACGACGCATAAGAAGTTTTCTGAGATATAGATGTATTTCAACTAACTTGCTTATGTTACTTCAAAATATACATGTCAAACAATAGACGTATACAGGTTGCACGACGAAATGCCATTTGGAACAGCTCTACTCTTCATTGAAAGAATAATCTCGGGAGAACGTGTTGGTGTCCTCCCATTCTGTACACAAACGGTCTAACTGACCTTTATACAGAGACGCTGAGAACAATGGGTAAAACCGTTTATCTACATGAAAACACATGGCAATGTTTACATTCTAATAATTCCCCCATTCAACTGTACTTAACAAAACTATAATATTTTTTGTGCCTACAGGTACTAAAATAAAATTTAAATATCCAACCAACTATGCACATTATTTGAACTGTTAAATCGGTATTTAAACCTCCATCCTAACGTGTTTACATCTGTCATTCTTTACACAGTAATTTGAAATCAAAAGAAGAATACACGGTTTAACTAAGCATCTGTACCGTATGAGGTTTAAAAGTACTTCGTATCTATGGATTGTTATTCCTGTAATTATAATCATTTAGTTTACAATTTAATAATGATTATATCAAAAGACGAAAATATGCAACGAATTTGTCTTCATGTGCCGCACTTTATTCTGTTGCGTACCAAATCACCGAATACTGCGAATGGTTGTGCGTCTTATTATAGGGATGATGTTATCACCTGCTATTTATAGAATGGGTATCCTCCAAAAATTGAGATTTTGCTACATACGCGAGGCGGAACACATTTGTTATGTTAATAAATAGTTTTTTTCGTCAACACCCAAGGCTTTGTACTATGTGATTTTTTTATTCTGGCGCATTGGTCTTATAAAAAAGAGTCTAATTGTCAAAACGGGGATGAACGAATATATTAAGAAGTTTTCTATTATTATGTATAAAAACAAGTGAGTGAAGCGCGACCTCTCCAAACACTACACCCCTGCTCCTGCATTACAATACTAATGGCAAAGACAACACATTCATGTCAAAAATAACTTTCATTAAATAATCCCTGGTACATAGAATACATTTACAAAATTCCCAAACTTTATTGACATTAATTTACAAATAATTGATAGTAAATATCTTCCTTAGTCACCACACACTAACATATTAGGTGATTGATTGGAGACTCTTGGTATTTTATTACATAAATTAATATACATTTGATCAAGTTCTTTAAAATCACATATGCCAAGACGTTCAAATACGTATGAAAGTATTGGAACTATCGTTTGGTCAAAAAGAACAAATATCATCTTTGAATCAAATTATCAAATTTGATTATATAAAAAAATTTATTTATGCACGAAGGGCTTGTTTATTAAAATCTTTAATTGTTTCAGAAACTTTCTTTTGCAAGTAAATGGATAAGCGTGTAAGACCATGAAACAAAAAGATATATATCATTTAGTAATTTTTAACAACAAAATTGAAAATAATTCTTACCAGTGTCATTGCAACTGCCAGTCCTAATTTGTGTATAATAACATATCATAAACAAATGGACAAATGAGCACGATATGCACTACTAAAATGTTTATTGATTAAAATAATAGCAATAGACTGGTCATGTGAATGTCCTCTAGTTTGAATGATTAAAATGAAGCTACTTTCATGTTTATTGTCAAACACATACGTGAGTGACCACAAGTCTGCATATTGGCTTTCAACAGCACAGCGGTGGTTTAGACGTCTAGACCTGTTCCCTACAGGTGCAATAGGGCAATGAGAGCGCCTACGCAAATTATTGAAAACATTCGTAAGGCGGAGTAGATTAATGTACATTTTCTTTACCACTGACGTGAATTTCTTGCAAATACTTAATGGTAGAAAAAGTTAATAGCAACGTTTAACTGTGTTAATGCTTATAACAAAATACAGAGCCATTCATAATTATCTTCCCACTTTTGTTAATGTGATACACTTTTTACCAATACTTAAGCAATTTAAAACATGCCTTTGATTCGTGCGCATACTGTATATGACAAGGGTAAATGTAATTTTAAATGACGCTGTATGATATTGATAAATGAAATGCATTTGATAAAAGTAACGACATTAGGAGCTGTAGTTAGGACATTAAGAGAAATGCTTGCGATATTGAGTTTAAGGGTTGCGACATTAAGCGTTAGGGTTGCGATTATTGAGTTTAATGGTTGCGACATTAAGCGTTAGGGTTGTGATATTGAGTTTAAGGGTTGCGATAATTAACGTCGTAAGCGACATTTCTACGTTGCTACGTACGTGTATCATTGTCATAATTTAACCTTTATCAAATTATCGGTTACTGTATAGCGGGTATTATCTGCGGAGGTTTTATTTTGGCTTTATTGGCGGAAAATGAAAATGCGCCAAATATAAACACCGCGAATACAAACCGCCGCAGTATTAAGTCGCCGCCATATTGTTTACTAAGGGACATTACTTTTAATGAATATTTTATTCATTAATATGTGCATGTATTAACTCCCTTAAAATCAAGATTTATGTAGTGAATTTTGTGGAGATTAATTATGTAAATGAACAAAATTTAGTATTTTGAATAACGCAAAGGAATTGATTCAAGTTATGTTTGTAGAAACGAAAATACAGACAGACAACACAGTCATTCTAACAATAAGTTGACAGGTTCCATCAAATCTCGGTTACGAAACTCGACGACGGTGCCGCCATTTTGTTTACATTATAAACCCGTATGTCGGTCATTTCCGAATCTTCACGAGTTTAGCTCAAACACTTGTTTGATTGTCGTAAAAAACAAAGTCATCTTTAGTATTGCAATTAATTTCAATACTTTCTAGCGAACCGAAGACAAACTTCTCATCACATAATTTAACAAATTGAGTAAAAAGAGCGCAATTAGTGTTTATGTAGCTTTTTATTTATTGATATTCAAAAGAAAACTATTGTCAAATTTCGTCACGTGACAACGCTTTATAATTGATTTTGTCCGTTTAAAGACTCCACTAGGTGCGTTGATGATACATTGTTTGTGACAAGCTGTTAATTTCAAAATTTGTTTGACTTTGACCAATGGATTCAGGTAAATTGGCGATTTTCAAGGAATGTGTAGCCGCAAACTTCAATACCGGTAATTTTTAACAAAGACAAAGGCGTTTTCCACGACTATTAACAAACATGCGAAAATTTTGATTGTTCATTACAACAAATTGTTATTATTATAAGACTCTCTCGAGTTGGGCTGACTGATGCAATTTGTCGAACGATCAATCAAACTTAGCGGAACCCAGGTAATATTTTTAACAAAAACTTTCACATTTAATGGCGATTCTTATCACATGATTAAACTTGTCCCGTCAATACATCGTCATAGAAATAGATAATCTGCTGTGTAAGCGTTGGTTTTTCACACGTCCGCTCATATTATGCAACTTTGGTGACACTTAGTTAATTCAAAAATTTGAAAAGTCGCGGTCGGTAGTGACTGCTTATACAGGTGAAATGGCAGAGTTATGTACCTTTGACCATCTTTCACCGGTAGGTTTAAAATTGGCGCTCAGAATAATTTCCGCCAATATTAAGCATCGCCAATACAAAACTCTCTTGTTTACTCGAAATTTTTGCCCCGCAGAAATAACCCGCTATACAGTAATCAAAAACCTCACTTTGATTTGAACTGACTGTTCTGTACGACCTTTCAAATGACGTACACGATTGCTTGAAACACAAACAGCATTCTCTACTGAGTCTAATACATTGCGTTCCTACTGAGAACCCACGTTGTTAAGTTAACCATTCCTATGATAGGTGAGACAAATAAAGAGGATGGTTGATCAATATAAATAGACAGCAATTCTATAGTTCGAAGCAATACACACATTGCCAGATTCGAAGAAACATTGTCACTGCTGCTCATTATTTACTCTTTAGTTAATATTTAGCTGTTGATTTAATTTATTTTCTAAATAACAACATGGAATTGAAAGCATGTATCTTAGTGTTGATATCAGCTTGTGGGTAAGTAAGATTATGTTAAGATTTCTCGTGTTAGTATTTAAACGGCGCTACAAGTTTCTATTTTTTTAATATTTGACTTTTTAAACTTGAAGTTACTTTTATTTTTTTGTAGGAAATATATACAGATACATTCTGATTAAACCCCTTTCTAAAGTTCAGCATTCGCGTTCTCATTTATTTTATGGTTTTGTTACGAGAGCTGCATCATAATGTTAATTGACCGCCGCGTTAATTGCGTTGGTAGTGTAACAATATTTCATGTATTATTAATGATGAAAATTAATAAGAACTCGTGTAGACATCTGCGGCTTTTTTCACTAAAACTTTTACTACAATTTTCATCCCAAATGTCCAAATCATGTGTTTTTATCTGAAGGAATTAATAAATTTATGACATGAAGTTCGTTGAACAACATTTTTTTGTAATTTGAAACTGAAAGAATTAGAAGTTCAAATGTTTTTCGTTGGACTTAGTAAAAATTTTGTCGAATGTCTTCAAAATTCAAGAATCATTAAACAAGCCATATGCAAAAACAAGTGTGTAAAAGATTCGCTGATAACAATTTTAAGTTACAAGCCTATGAGGGTATTTTTTGGAAAAGACATGTGATAGTCATTTTAAACACATTTGCTTTTTAATATATTTGATTGCTGCATAAATCTTGACGAAAAACAAGAGTTTGTTTACAATCACGTGACTATACACCTAGCTACATGTGTATATATTTAAATCGTATAAAGCTTCTACGATCATAAACTTCTTGATAAAACAATTATTCGTTATATGGTAAAGATAATTCAAAGGTCGAAATCAAGACAAATTTGGTTAAACACACATGCGTACTAACACTTGACTGCACAAACACTTTAATTGTGTATTTATGATTTATATAATAAAAATCAAGCATGAAAACATTGAAAACAGTCGATATGAGAAGCAAATTTCGTTACAGCCAATATCAGCCATATGGAAAGCCAAAATATGTTAACCAAAGTTTGTCATTTTGTATTTTAGCGTTTATATTACCTGGTTTTCTATCATATTAGTCTAATATATATTTATTTGTATTAGACATGTTTGTATTACATGTTTTATAATATCAATCTAATACAAATGTATATCTATTTTATATGTATTTACAGATTATTTGAACAAGGACAAAGTCTGTTTGAAACACCTATATATAATGAACTTCCATCTAGCGATATATTTGATAATATTATGAATGATAAAACTAACATTGATGATACAGATATGTGGATTGATCCTGCAATGATGACCAACCCAGATGAAGCAAGGTCTGTGTTTGGAGTATACACAGATGATGGTCTACGTATTCTGAATGATAAGTTTGTTCAAACTTTCATCGTTCCAAAATTTGATAGACTCTTTGATATACCATCTAAACTTTACCGTCAGATTCAAGCGGCCGGAACATTGCTGGAACCAAATGAAGACAACGTCATTAAAGATTCTGACTCTGATGACGTTAGTGCAATAATGGATAAAGATATATTACCTGTGAACCAGCCTGTTTCTGAGCCTCTAATTGAAGATGTGGATCTAGACTTTAATAGTATTTTACAGTTCTCAAGAGAATCATTTCCTAATCTATCAAATACAGACAAAATAAACACTAAATATTTTCCAAAAAGTGACGCTCATAATGAAGTTGTGATGATGCCTTCAAAAAGATATTTTGGGTCATCTTTTCATTCTTCGTTTAACAATAGACCTTCATCAGCAGGACGACGTGTGTTTAGAGATCTCTACGGTAGAAATGAACTTAAAAGAAATAGATATTTCAGCAGGAACAGATTATTTGATCCACTTGCTAGTCGAATTATTGGTTAAAATATTTAAATCATCTGTTTCATGGATTTTTATATAACACTACAATCTTTACCTACACAGAATATGACACTTTCAACTTTTCGTGTTTCAGTAAAACATTAACTATAAATACAATAAAACGTGATAACAACATATGGCAGCATTCTATCTGTTATTTGATAAGTTTTGATATTTGTATGGTGCATCTGCTTCAACATTTAAGGTGTACATTTGGCACTTTTACTTACAATGTTTAGTTTCATATCAACTTATCGCTTTTGCGGTTTAAAATACCAAACAAATGCTAACAATACGTAACATCTACTCTGTTTGTTGAAGAATATTTTGTCACGTAAATGTAACGTAATGTAAATATACTTCTTGTTTGTATGTCGATGTTAATAAAATCTGATTTTCTCTAAAAAATGATGATTTACAAAGAGTTAACATCAACCTTTCCTTAAGTATATACAGCATGACTTCGATTATAAGTTTCTTTATTCTAAATGCACCACCATATATTGATGTTTCGATTGTTATTTGTTGTCTTATTAACTAAATAATGACCAAATATAAGTTGCTTTCATCTCAGCTTAATGAGGATATTCGTCAACTTTGGTGTAAGATTGATTTTGTTCACCAATTGAGCTTAGAAAGCAAAATTTTAACAAAAGAGTTGCGTAGTCACAAGTCAGTTACTGATTTACTTATGTGTTTTTCTTCGTTCTGTTAGACATATTGTACATATTGACAAATGCAACATGACATAGCTTCTCCTCTAAGATGATATCATCAATCTTCATAAGTTACGTAATTTTCAATTTATATTTAGACGATTATGTGAATATGAAATTTAATATTTCAAGTTTTATAAAAATGTAAATGAGTCGACAATAAACGTGGTATTTCGCGGCTGAGCTAACGTCGCGGTGCGACAACGAACGTATGCAATATTACAACGAAATGTTATATCCTCAGTATGTAAAAGTCGCGAATTCTGACGTGGACACTGATAAAGAATCAACGGTACTGTGGAATCGGAATTTCTCTCTTAAGACATTGAAGAAATTTACTTACCTACAAACATCGAGCGTGAGTTTTGAAAACTTTGTAGCAGTGTCCTATACATTAAACCTCTCTAACGACAGGCACAGTCAGTAGTTACATACAGGTACACCCCTAGTTACAAACAGGTACATCAGTAGTTACATACAGGTAACATCAGTAGTGACATACACTTACTCAGTAACTCAGTAATAGCCTATCAGTATATCAGTAGAGACATATACATTGTATTCTCATTAAGGTACATGTACAATGTGATTAAAATCCGATCTAAAATTATCCGCTCGCCACATAGCTAATTTAGATCTGGCTGTTTCGTTACAAGGGTCGCGTTCAGGTGACATTTTTTTCATTATAATATTTATGACACAATCATAATGTTTAGTAACTTGTTTACATTGTCTGCATCACGCAATTTGAAAAGAGCCGTCTAATCACAGCCTGCGTATAACCGCAGTAAAATTAGCTCTAAAACCTCGGTCTAAAAATAGAAATTACGAAATCAAAATGCTATGAATAGTGTTTCGTCCAGATGAAAGCTACGTATTGATTGGTAGACACAAAGGTCATCTCGATGTGACACTTCGAGTGACTCTTAGAGATAAAGACTAAAAATATGTACTTGTACCTACATATAATGACTTGAATGAAAGGACATTTGTTGTGTTTGTTGAATAAAGATAGTGTTTTCAGTAAATGATTTCTGTGACCACCTTGTAATGTACACTTAGTATTTTATTTATTAACAAAATTAAAGAATAAATTGAAAGCTAACTGACTTCTTATAAGCAGTTACAATATTGGCACCAACACATTCAATTGTATTTGTATTTAAGTATACAAATTCACATCAATAACGCGTATGGCCACTTCCAGCTCATATAACTGCAAGACGCTTTGCTCGCATTGAGATTATATAGCTCTTAATGATATCCTGGGGTATCATAGGCTATTTTTGCCGTCTTGTTGTCATACGACGTCTTCTCTGCCTTGGCAGGTCTTAAACGCTTCCGGTTTGCTCAAATTTTCCATCACAGTCAAAGGGTAACGCTTGAACATACGAGCAACCTGAAAAAATGGTTTCACTTTGTCACGATTGTTGGAGGTTTCTGCATTGCAGCTATGCTTTGATTGTCTCATTGATGAATATGATGCGAGCAAGACATAAGTTAGCAATTCAATTCAATTTACCTCTCGTACTGATGAGCCAGCATGTATCATTCTGATACCCCGGCCTCTTTCTTCCAAGCTTATTTGTTTCATACTTACGGTGAAATTTTAGATGTTCTTTCTAAGTGTAAATTGCTATAGATGTCGGCATGTACAAAATAAACGTGTAAATGTAAACCGTTTTGCTCATACGAGTAAAAAGCACGAAATGCACGTGCATCTTGGAAGTCGGTAACTACACGGTGGATATTGATGTATTTAGTGTCACTTGAAAGATATAGTATCCCATTGTTGACTCACGAAATTTCGTTTTGAATATTTTAACAACTGTTGTAATTATCTACAGGGGAAATGTGTATACTTATGCCTCAGTCCCATAAAATCGTGGCCTATTGCGGACCCGTACGTGCAGACAGCCGTAAGCCGTGGTAAGCCTTGCGTATTGAGGTGACGGTACGCTCGTGGAACAAAACAACACACTCGTACGGAGCTGTAGCTGGAAGATATGCAAGTTTAATCCATACTTGGCCTCGATTTTGCTCACGATTAGACTTTGAAATTGATACGTGCATCCTGGGCTCATCTCACGGACCCTGGTAAAACGCAACAGTACGTACGGGTACGCAAGAGTTCGTACGGGTCATTGCGGTGCTTGATCGCACGACGCCCGTACGGTGCACTCTCGGCTATTTTTAGTTGTTCGCTTGTCGAACAACTATATACGCAAATTTGAGAAATCGGTGTAGCAACCTTACTACGGATTCTACTTTTTTGAGGTACACGACGGGGCTCAACTCTTCAAACCTATGATATACAGAGTTTTCATTAATTGTTCGAAGAACAATTATATACGCCAATTTTGAGAAATCAGTATAGCAAGATTACTACAAAATCTACTTTTTGAGGTACATGAAGGAACTCAAATCTTCAAGCATGTGTATGACTGAGAAAGGTTTTAATAATTAAATTGTAATAATTACATTTAACCAAACACTGAAAATATATATACGACAGTGAAGATTCCCTGTGGTGAACCCCAATTTGAAAGAGCGTGACGCATTAATCTCTCATTCTATACGTAGACGATAAAACATATCTTGGCTCAGACGCTTAACTCATATCGCACAACAACAACGCGCAGGAAGTAGTGCGGCGTATACATGAATATAAAACCGTTGTATGTTTTGGTTTTTTTTTAAAGATAAAATCATGATGATTAAATTGTAAAAAAATGCTGGCTTATAACTACAGGAATACATATCCATATATACATATTAGTAACATATACAACTAATTTGTATGAACATTCAATTGTATTTCCCTGTACTCCTCTTTGGTTGATATACCTGAGCAATTATAGGAGTATGCATTGTAATCAACTTCTAAATTAGATTTACCTGAACATTGGGATATCGATATTATTGATAATCGAATTAAAATTGGATTTTCATGTATAGTTTACAAGTACAAATGGCACCATTTTGAAGATACATTTCATACAACGAAAGCTCTGCAGTCTATGTTTCAAGAAACGAAATCTTATTCTACATATTTTGCCACATTTTTAGCACATTAAGTGACCGAAGCACAACATGTTTTCTCTGTTGAACAACTTCAGTGCCTTTAGCGCTTTGATTATGTTTATGGGACTGTAGCATAACTAGAAAAGTTGTTGAGTGTAGAACATGTTGCCTAATAGTATTTAAAGTAGAAGGATTGAGTTCACATAATGTACCAAATGTTTTATGTTACAAAAATTGTACAATTTCTAAAAGAGGTAAAGGTTAAAACTAATTGAATGAACTAAGCGTTGATGAACAGCATGTTTTATTTTATTCACGTTTCCCTGAGTTTCATGATTTGTAATATGAGAAATAGGAATTCCTTCGAGGATATACATGTTTCTAGATTTCTCAGATTTGTTAAAAATCGACAAAAAAATCCCACAGATAATGTTTAATGACTTTCAATGAATGATGTTCTGCAGTGATAGATTGACGATTGTTTGTAAGATGGTTTGGTAGTTAGATTTGTTTAAAAACAGTTTATAGACCGCTGTCGTATAGGATCTATAAGAGTCGCTCGGAGGTACACGTCGAGATGATCTTTGTGTCGACCAATCAATGAGTAGCTTTCATCTATACGAAACACTATTAATTGCATTTTGATTTCGTAATTTCTATTTTTAGACCGAGGTTTAGAGCTAATTTTGTTATTCGCAGACTCTGATTGGACGGCTCTTTTCAAATTGCGTGACGTAGACGATGTAAACAAGTTACTAAACATTATGATTGCGTCATGAATATTAAAAAGAGAAAAGGTCACCTGAACGTGACCCTTTATAACAAAACAGCCACATCTAAATTAGCGAGTAGGCGAATTGACAATTTTAAATCGGGGTTTAATCAGATTGGTCTCTTATACATGTATATCAATACACATAATACATGTTTACAAATAAACTAGAGATCTGGGTCAGTTTCACGGATAAGACAGTTAATACTGGCAACCGTAGTTTTAGTCATGCGGCAACAAACCTAAGAATGTCCTTCAGCATTCACTTAAGTGTGCCCAGTGTATAAATGATTTAGAGAAATGTTTAATTCAGTTAAGTGATGTACACATATCATCTTAATAACGTTCTGAATCGGTACGTCCATTATCTTATGTACATATGCATGACCTATTTATACGATCTTTACGACTAATTTAATTCATCGTATAAGCTTAATCATCCGTGTGTTTTATAAATTCATTGCTTTCACATTCAGACTCGTCATTTGGTTTTAAGTAAGAAGTAGAACTGATTGCATCGACTTTGTATCAGGTTAACCTGTATCAGACTGTTAGACTATCTACAACCGTCAATAAATGATTAAAGTTTTAAAATATTTCATTTGTGTACAAAGTGTGTTAATATTTTGTTTGTGTGCTCCATTAAATGATATCAGGGGAAAATGATTTCATTTAGCTCATATAAATCTTTTAAGTTAAATACAGTATAGATACTTAAAAGCAAGACAAGTTAACATTAATACGCTCTGTATACTTCACGAGTGTGAAGCATAGTACATTTTGTGTAAAATGTAATATAATATTGTCGTGTTTAAAAATAGTTCAGTCTATAGGAGAATACTCACTTATAAAGTTCATTTAGGCTGTATACATATATGTAGCCGACCGGTTAAAATTTACTACTTGACTCGACGATACTTTGGTATAAATGATTTAAAATTACTTTTAAGTTCAGTGTAATTCAGTGTTTAAAATACTAGAGAGACTCTGTTTATGTTTTTGAGTGAATAAAATCTACAATTACATAAAAAATGGGATTTTGGAAAAGTGCAGTAGTATTCGGATTGTTAGCATTTGGGATATATTATTTTACACGCACAAGTAAGAACGGGTCAACGGTTAACATTAATGCAACATATGATTATATCGTTGTGGGTGCCGGATCTGCGGGGTCAGTGGTTGCTTCGAGATTATCCGAAGATAATGACGTCACAGTTCTTGTTCTGGAAGCTGGACCTGATAGTTCAGATTGGAGAACGTATGTTCCTTTTGTTGCTGGCGATTTGTGGCATTCGGAACTAGACTGGGATTACTATACTGTGCCTCAGAAACATTCAGGTTTGACTGGAGATAACCCTGGAGTACATCATTGGCCAAGAGGGAAACTTCTTGGAGGAAGCGGTATGCTGAATGCAATGCAATATGTTCGTGGAAGTCGACATGATTATGACGAATGGGCGAGGAACGGTAATCAGGGATGGAGCTATGAAGATGTGTTGCCATACTTTCTGAAATCAGAGGATATGTTGGATGATGAACTTAAACATTCAAAATTTCATAACACTGGAGGACCTCTTGGAACAATAATTGACCGGTCCGTACCATTAACAAAAAGGTTTGTTGATGCTGGAAAAGAAATCGGTTTTGAAGAAATTGACTACAATGGTGAGAGTAATATCGGATTTGCTTATCCACAAACTAATGTTAGAGATGGTTTTAGATCCAGTACTTTAAGTGAGCTTCTACGACCAGCAATGACACGTTCTAATCTTCATGTAGCTGCTGATGCTCATGTTACAAATGTTAAATTTGATGGACGCCAAGCTACAGGAGTAACATTTGTAAGAAATGGTGTTAAAACTACTGTCAATATGAATAAAGAAATAGTATTGTCTGCTGGGGCCATTGGTTCACCACAGATTCTTATGTTATCAGGTATTGGTCCCAAGTCTCATCTAGAAGCGTTAGACATTCCAGTGATAGCAGATTTACCTGTTGGTAAAAATCTTCAGGATCATATACTGGTATCAATGCGTTCTAAAATCAATACTTCTGAATGTCTCGACCTTTCTCCAACAAAGTTACCGTTTCATCTATTGGAATATTTAATGTTTAAGTCTGGTGCTTTTGCCACTTCTGTATTAGCAGGGTCAGCATTTGTAAAATCAAAGCACTGTAAGACGGAGTATCCAGATATTCAGTTTCATATGTACGGGGTTTTACCTCCGTCCCACGCTATCAAATATACTAAAACATACAGGGAAGAGGTCTACTATAATGAATGGTACAATGGATTTGTTTTTGTACCAACTTTACTTCATCCGAAAAGTCGTGGAACTATAACACTAAAGAGTAAAGATCCATTTGTTCATCCCAACATTGATCCTAACTATCTAAGTGATAGTGAAGACGTTGATGTGTTTATTGATGCTATGAAAATTGGAATGAAACTTATGGAAACTGATACATTTCAGAAAATTGGAACTAATACTGAAAATGTCATACTGAAGTCTTGTAAACATTTAGAATTCAAATCAGATAAATTTTATGAATGTATGATTAGACATTACGCTGTAACAGTATTTCATCCAACATCAACGTGTAGAATGGGTCCTGATAGTGATGCTAACTCAGTTGTAGATAACGAACTTCGTGTTAAAGGGGTCACAGGTCTACGTGTTGTTGATGCTTCTGTTATGCCAAGCATTGTATCTGGAAATACTAACGCTCCTACGATTATGATAGCCGAGAAAGCTTCAGATATGATCCGGGGAATTGACTCTGTGTCACACTTGAGAAACCGTCTGAAAGACGTATGAATATATCGTGAATTTATTAATATATAATGAATGAATTAATGTATAATGAATGAAGTGATGTTAAGTGAATGTATGCTTGGACAAACTGAATCGAATAAATGAATTGATGAATACATTTCTTATGGCAATTTATTTTCTTGTGAAAAACCACTACGGCGCGTTTCATTTGTATATTTATGATAAGATCCATCGTAAGTTTTAAAGCAAACACTGCTTAGGACTATCAATGCAAAATATTCTCGAATGATGTACAATATTATATACTCTCTGAACATCATGTTATCGTTATATTTATCATCCTTCAGCCTTTTATCCTCAAATTCAATAAGTTAACACAAAATGATTATTTTGTAAGTTTTCTTTTTGAGAATGGCTACTTGTCAGCCAGGTTTCCTTAGCATTGGTATTTCCAAGTAGTGTCCAAGTGTGTAATAAATATTAACAGTTTTCTGATGGTTTCATTCTAAGTGCATGACCATTCCGCAGCCAGCATTTGTCTTTATAGTTTATATAATGTTTTAGAAACCTCGTGATCCATGTAATGTTTGTACTACATGTTGTTAATAAAACAAATGTCAGGAACTTTTCCTACGATAAAAATCTCCTTATCTTTAACAAAAATCCTTATCTTATCGTAAATAACAAATGTCTTTTTGTCCTTACAAAAGGTTGAAATGCGATCCAGGATTACAAACGCATAATTATTTTTATATTTAACACATAAAATCCTGTTGTTTTTTTTTCGCCGTGGTTGTTTTGCTGTTTATTTGTACTTTATGTTTGTTTGTTTGTTTGTTTGGGTTTTACGGCGCATCAACACAGAAAGTGTTATATCATAACCTTACATAACATAACGTAACATAACGTAACGTAACGTAACATAACATAACGTAACGTAACGCAACAAAACAAAACAAAGCAAAACAAAACAAAACAACACAAAACAACACAAACACACCACAAACACAACACAACACGACATAACATAGATTTTATCTTAGGCTTAAGCCTTGAGGCCCATCGACATGAACATTTATACGCTTACATAATATCATATTACATTTTAAATATTAAATTTGTTTTAAGTCAGTTTGTTTGGGTTTTACGGCGCATCAACACAGAAATATTATATCGCGCCGAAAGCAATAGATGATACTTTAATGCGACCCAGTTATAATGGTTTTAAGTCAGAACCTATAATAAATATAGGTATATTTTATGATAGATATTTATTTCCTTCTGATAGTTTAGTATCGCATATGTTGGTACCGTCTGGAAAAGTTCTCTAAGTGAGTTAACCTTAAAATGTTTGTCACGGATACTAGATATGCATTGGAAAACATTTGGTTGTTATTTACGATAGTTTCTTGGGACTTTGAAATACAGTAAAACAGATGCATATTCAAGTGATTTGTTTTTGTAGGTTTTATTTGTGTGTTTAACGCCGTAGCAACACATTGTATAGGTCATATAACGGCGGTCAGTCAACCTACTCACTGTTCCTGGAAAGGCTAAATCTCTGGACTTAGCAGTTAACCGACTTCTAAGCACATACTTTCGTCAGTGACTGACAACTGCCTTACATAATTAAAAATCATGGTAAGAGGGAGAATGGCCGTAGAAATAATTTCATGACCACGAAAGTATGCACCGCCCGGGAATCGAACCCACGACCCCTCGATCAGTATGCTTGCGTGCTACCAACTGAGCTAGCCGGGCGACTTTATATATGTAAGTGAAAATCACGTCATGCATGTTTACAAATATTTTAATATTGCTTTACGTAAAAACCAATTATACATTAACAGACAGGTAAACATAAAAGTATTAGTCTATCGGACAGAAATAGAAAACAAACGTAAGATAAATTAACACATCAAATTTATTTGAAACACACTCGGAGTAGCTTTGAAAATAATACAAAGAATACGTAACGAAACGATACAATTATACAATGATATTTGTCCAGGATCGGTAACAATCAAAGTTTGTTTATCCAGTGTGTTTCGTAGCCAGTTTTCGCGACCTTCGTATATTTTGATCCGGTATATTCCTATTCAAATAGTCCCCATTGATGTTAAATCTTATTTTTAGGTGTGATTTAGTTCATTCCATATTTTTATAGTATTTTAATACATGTATTAGTGTTTAAATCCAGTTCTAACGAGATTTTATCCACTTTGTTACGAGCCATTTGTCCAATATTAACGTTCATTTCATTTTTACATTGAACTCTGGGAATTTATTCCTACGTTCTTAAAGAACTATGTTTTCTACCAATCTGATTAAACCCCGATCTACAATTTTACCGCTCGCATACTCGCTAATGTAGATCTGGCCTTTTCCAAACGAAGGTCACGTTCAGGTGACCTTTTCTCATCATAATATTCATGACGAAATTGTTATGATACGTAACTTGTTTACATCGTCTACGTCACGAAATTTGAAATGAGCCGCCCAATCGCTGAATGCGAATAATACCGCTGTTAAATTAGCATGCAAACATAGGTCTAAAAATAGAAATTACGAAAATCAAAATGTGATTAATAGCGTTTTCGTTTAGATGAAAGCTACGCATTGATTGATCGACACAAAGTTCATCTCGACGTGACCTTGCATTGACTAAGTAGAAATCCAGTACGACAACGCTCTACAGGATCTCTTTTACGGAGATTGGTTTTCTACTAAAACTTCATTTAAGGGACAAACTAGGGTACAAAAGTCATTGTTTCAACAGCATTTTGATATTTAATCGTATCAATATTATCTAGAGAGGAAACTTTCGTCTAGTTACGACCTTTCATTGGTTCTTCCTGTCTTCCTTGGTCATTAACAACACAAAACAATGTTGTTAAAGGTACTCGTTTACATATTTCAACTTGAATATAAACTTTTTCTAAAACTATCCAAATTGTATGGAAATATTTTTGGAAGCAGGAAAGTAGTGTTCTGATAATGGCAATTTAGTGCAAATTGATATATAACTACAAACGATGGTGTTTCATGTTGTAAATATCTACTTCGTATGTCACGGTATAGACAGTTTTAGTGCATTTTTGTGACTTTTATTGTATACTACTTGCAACATATACATGTATGTCAGTTTGTCTTATAATAATAAATATCATATTTAACACAATGACAGACACTGAATGGTATTTTGAAATTATAGAAAAAATAAACCAAATCTGTGAACTAGTACTTTCAATTGATTATACATTTTCATTTGTAATCTTTAACCGGATCAAATTATAAAATTCGGAGAACACAGACTATTCTTTGAAGGCAAATTTAAAATATGTATCAAATGATGTAATAACTGTCTAACAATGACAATTTTATCAAAAGATGTACATCCCCAGACAGACAGTGGATTAGTTATGAATCTAATCCAAGCAAAATGATTTACATATTACAATGGATAAAACAATTTTTGTAAGCATTTCATAACTTGTTATTGTTCAAAATTTATATTTTACTTAAAACATTATGAGAAGATTTCTGCTAACAACAGATAATAACGTTGTTGAGTGCTGCCTATCCTTTTGTTGTTTGTATGGTTGCAGTCTTGAAGGATTGGTGCCAGACTATTGAATCGTTTCTCTCAATACATGATAATGTAATTGAAATATTTCTCTATTCACGTACATATAAAAGACATTTATTTTATTTGTAAAGGTTCTATTTCTTAAATCTAATATCGCGACTCAATCTGTTATTTTTAGAAGTTATAAATCAACCAGCGACCTCTAGGGATTTAAGGTAGAATTCCCTCAATACAAAACAATGTGAATGTTGATTTTTTTTCTTCAGAAAACTGGTAAGTTGTTTTTTTTTAATTTTATCATACCATAGGTTTCAAATGTATTAGGGCACAACATGCTGATCATGTGTTCTACGGATTTTTCTAGAAAAAAGGTAAGAGAGCGAAGAAAAAAATCTTAATTCAGTTGCTTTATATAGCGGGTTGAACAAATTTTTATGAGCGAGCGAGGAAATAAATGTGTTTTTTTTGTGTGTGTAAAAACCGTCAAAATTAAGGTGCGAGTGAATCTCTTATAGAACACATGATCAACTTCTTGTGACCTTAATTATTATTTTGTAAAGACGCACTATTAAATGACACATTCTTCGTACCAAAGGGAGATAATAACTCACTTTCGTAAAAAAGTTTTCATTAATAACTTTGCAACAGAATGTTTTGTATAAATCCAAGTAACTCAAAATAATTGACATTATGTAATAAATGAAAAATATCAAGTTTTGTAGTTATATGTCATGGTTGTCAAATGTTCAAAGATTGTAAATTAGGGACTTTAGTCAGTTATATTTCCTTGATAAAATCTGAAGCAATCTAATTGGTAAGTAGGTCCTTTCAGTTGGAATCCTCGGATTTTATCATTGAAGTCTTATCTAAGGATAACAAAATATTTCATCAAATATCTTTCTTGTTAATTAAGATATTAACAGGAGTAATGAAATTTAGATAGTTTTTTACCCTAACATTACTTAGCCTGATTGCCAAACAAATTAAATGATTTACAAAAAAGTTATTTAAGATTATTTTTAGCAAATTGACATTGAAAAGTAAGGGTAAAATCCAAGTTAACCAACTAATTGGATCTACCTTTTTGAAGAGTATACAAGGGGAAATAACTGACTGAGATCCCTTATTGGCATTATGGGAATTCTACCTTAACACTGTTAATCTCTGAGGACAAGACAGTATCAACAGTGTACGTTATAGAATATAATACGATTTTGTTTCAATTACAAAGTTAGGATTTTTTCAGTATTACGTTATTTGACGCCAACAATGTCACTGTCATGTAGCTGTGTACGGGGCAGTCAACCAAGATGGCAGACCGATGAAAAGTTAAACATATTTTATTTTCTCGATTCTCTAACTTAATCCATTACATTGCTGTATAATCAGTTGTATTCAACCAGGCATAGACTCCGGTGCATAATGAACAACCTCGATCTTTTCCCTTGATATCCACCCAAGAGCTTATTAATGAATCATAAAGTTGGTCGATGTATGATTTTATAAATTGAAGCGAGAAAAAATCTTTTAAGTCTGATAGATTAAAATCAATAGACAGCGTAGCGTAAAATGATCGTCTGAGTTACTCTGTCCCCTTACTTTGGAGGATCATCCTATCCCTTCGACAAAAACGTTCATTTTATGAGTGTACACGAAGTGAGTTCAGTCACTGGTGTAAGGTGCGGTCAAAACGCACATTTTTGAATGGTGCAGTCTCATAAAACTGTACGATGGAGTACTATGGCATATAGATGACAGATAGATGACAGGGAGAGCTATCGCAATATATCTAATATTTTTAAAGTAAACTGCCCCCTCTCTGTTTTTGAAAAGAGGGACATTTCTGTTTTGACAACAGTGATAACTTTTTTATTTAAGATATCTCTTTATCTTACGATATATCTCATAAAGTTTAATGATATCTTCTTACTTAAGAAGATAGCATGGTTTAACTTATTTTCAAGAAGTCACATAACAAATATTAAAATAGTTTATATTTAACGAACAAAAGTGCGCCCAAACACTTGTATCAAGTACATTAGAGACCGCCGACATTGGATAACCAGTGATGGGACTAGACCAGAATCGAGAATTGAGCTCTAGATACTATTTGAATATTCAATCTATATAAAACTAAAACAAATACAACATACAATGTTAAAATATATTTATTTAGAAACTTAAGAGTTTTTATTTAGAAATTTAGAAACTACATGTACGTGTACACGTATATAACGAAAAGCAAGTTCGAGCAAAGTTGGCTGAATATTTTTTCAATTCAAGTATGGAGTTACTGATTTTTTAGAACAAAATCATAATTATACAAACAAAATATGTTTATATTATATATGTTCTCTTTTTGTTTCACCAGGATAGAGTGGAGAAATGACCAGGAAAAGTGGACACATGTCCATGGGAGAAATGACTTGTTTCCAGATGTACATATACGACATCTAGAGGTATTTAGATGATTCGGAATGCATTAAGTTTACTGGCAGAGGTACGTGATGGGTGCCATTGTGCTGTTTTGTTATCAGTGTTTGGTCAACAAAGGTGCTATATATAGTACATTGTACTTCTGAGACGGCGGGCCTACAGATCATTGGTGGTATACTTGCCTCAAATTACGGTTACGGTCTGGTTTAGGTTCTAGCCCAAACCGTAATGGAGTAACTTTCACAACATTTCTACTTACACGAAGCACCGCTTGTCAAAAAAAAATGCATAAAAAATAATTCAGTATTTTTGACCGTTATGGTATCTGTCTGTACTACTCTGAGTGGAACAGGAAGAAGCATTTAGTAATGCCTAACGATAAGATAAAAGTCATTGTAAAATTGTGAAATATTTCAAGTATTTTTACGGTGATCTAATTTTGACATTGTTTTCGGATAACGTTTATTTCGGATAAACTGTCATTCTATGTATCAGTTTTACTATGTATGTCAATCTTCATTCAGTAAGCTGTTTTATCAAATCTTTTATGTTTTGAGCTAAAGTTCTCTTTTGACATGTGTTACTATCTATCCATCTTTACTGCACACGCTCATATCTGAACATTATGGCAGGATGTAGAGGGTGGCATTTAACTTGATCAAGTGCTCATAAAAAATAAATAACATTTTGTACACATAAGTTTAAAATAAATATATAATCATTCCAATTGCAGAGCCACACTGGTTAAAACTATTTACAAAATTGTAAGTCTGTACGAACTACATGTATGAACTGTCATTAAATGTCTCATTTTTTGTCCATAAATATGAAATGCACGATTCAATATCCTCTGAAGAAAATACACTTACAAGTTACATACATGCAGAAGAAATGTATTTACAAAGCCTTGTGTGTTTACATCAAGAACTACACGCATTTGCATAATTGTTACGTGCTTAGCCTGTGCTTTGCCTTGCATATGAAACCCAAACAAAGTGAATTTAAGCAATTAACATAAGACTCTTTAATCCCTGTAACTCATTTTTTTTTAAATGAATCTGTCGATGAAAGTTGTACATTGTTGATGATGTTGGCATCATCATTGTCATAAAATAGGTAGTTTAGAATTAGGGGAATAATGTCACCCTATGTGAGGTCTTATCAAATTGTGCAATGATCCACGACTAAGCAACAGAAAGGTACATCACACATAGTGTACATATGCTACTATGCATTAAAGTTGTAAGGAATATAATAGCTACATGCACTATGTGTAATGCACGTGTTGCATTCTGTCAAACCCGTGCAACTTAACAGTTCAAGGGACAACTCACCCACCGAGGGTTGCACTGACTGTTGGTATACGTGGGTAACTTGACCTTGCATGATGTGTTTGTTCATGAATTGGTATTTCTGTGATGGAAAGTTTTATGTGAACTTTCAGCATCATGTAAGCCAGTCGCAAGTCTGGATAAACAAGGAGTGACCACGTTTTTTATACCTGCATACTTAAGTAAGTTACTGACATCTGTCCCACATGATTTAGAATCAATGGTAGGAGGGAGTATGATTGTTATGACTAAGCTCCACAAAATGTTTATTATCCTTCTGACTTTGAACTGCAAAATTTATGAAATTGAGTTACGATAACTTTAATTCGTAAGAATTTTTGTGAAAAGATGCACTGTTGTAGATGCACTGTCTTACTTGGGTAACAGAATTGAAGATTCCATTTGTTGATGCTAGTCAAAAAGATCTAATAGTCGAGGTTATCTAATACTTCACTATCAAGCTTTACTCTAAGTACTATTATCTACAACACAATGTTTAATTGGAGTTAGGTCTTCAAGATTTTATTTACAGCTGTTACAGGCTGGTCAACACTAAAAAGTAAACTTCTCACTGGGACTTGAACCCAGACTACATTTTCTTAGAGAAAATGTGTGCTATCATTACACTATGAGAAGGGTTATACTAAAGTGTCAACACAGAGGCAAACCTGAAGCTGTATGACTTATATTTTTAATTTTAATGTAAACAGAATTTGTATGGTGACTGACACACCTAACTAACATTCCTGGAGACTTCTTTTACCAGACGGTGAGACCTGGCTCACTCTTCCACTAGGAGCCAATAACTCCATAATGATCATAGGAGGAAAATCGACCATAGAATTAAATAGGAAATTTTCATGGATGAGAAATGCATGCTGTGGCTGGGAATCAAACCCAAGACTTCTGGATCTGAACTACTGCCCTGTAATGGGAACAGCCGGTGCTCAGTGACAATTTCATGGGTGACTCATATTTCTGGAAAAGGTAATAATGTTATTATTATACATGTATTTTTATCACAAGTGCCAAATTTTCCAAACAATAACGATAAATGTGGAAGACAAATGTTTGACAAATTGTGTTAGTCAATTGTGGCATCCTGGAAGGTATCGTATAAACACCTGTTCACGAACCTCACCTGATCTCGAACCTTTCATAAAAATGTTGTTTACTTTGCTACGTAAATGCGTATGACATCAACTCAGTTGCACAAATGTTTGGTCAACAACAGACCCAACTACAGCTGTCAAACGAGAATAATGTGCAAGAAACAGGTAATTAGAATGAATATTTTGTGATGGTGAATATTTTTCCGCTCTGTAAGTACAATCCATCAAATATTGTTTAAAAGTATGTTATTGCAAAAGAAGCACATGGCAGGTAGCCATTCCTGTCTTCTGCTCATAAAGTCATGTGACAGCTAATTTTAACCTCACAAATAGCCAAATACGGTAGAGGTTCGAAATTATGTCACCTATTTTTAGCCCCCATGTCAGTTTTCAGAAAATGGTCGTGTTTTTTCTGGAAGAATTTTGATTAGTTGCAAATATAAAATATCAACAAATTATATATTATAGAAAAGTGAAATTATAAGTTGAAAGGTGTGATTTTAATGTTGTTGTTTTTTTAAATGATGCATTAATTAGAAATGGCTCATTGAGTCCTTAGAGGTTCGAGAACTGGTGTGTCCACCATAAGATTTCTAGCGCGCCCCCCCCCCCCCCCCCGCACCTTTTAAAATCTCACAACTAGAGCCATCAGGACGTTTACCGCTTTGGAAATGTATAAAAATCATTCTCTTAACATCTGCAAGACCTTAATTGGTTATAACATTGAGTTAATGACGTAATATATGGAACTTTAAGGATGAGCAAATAAATATGAAAGCGTCGGCTGCAAGAAAAAATGGCGATCATCACGACTTGGGCTAATAAAGAGGCATTCAGAGTAATTTAGACCAGTATCAAAGATGTTTGAACATTTTAAAAAGCTCGAAGTCGTTGTCCCATCATGTCATTTCAAGCTCTGAGTTTGCGAAAACTTACAATCATGGCTAAAATGATTTTAATTGCAAATTAATTGTTAAAAGGGGAATAACTTACTCATTAAATCCTACCTATAAATGCCAACCGCTGAGTGCTTTAGATCTCATACCCGTCTAGGAATTTGACTCCTCCTTTTAACTATATATACGCATGCACCCGAGGATTTGACTCCGCCCATTTTTCAAAGGGAGATAACTGTGATTAGTCAGACTCCGCCTATTTTTTCAGTTAATGGTCAAAGGGAAATAACTGCGTTATTACTTTTTACTTACAAGCGAAAATGTCAAACATATTCCGAATACACTTCCGTCAAAATCTTGGACATATCTATCGTAAGGGGGCAGGTTTATTCCGCGGATAAAATATCGAATTCCCCGGATAAAATATCAAGAATGTTATAAGGGCTGTAAAAGCATTATTATTTATTCAATTTTCATAATTTTTTGTGTATGATATTAAAGACACATCCAATTTTACATAAAAGTAAAAAAAAATGAAATTATAAATTGATATGAACCCTTAATTTACGTCTAAAGTTTGGTTAATTTTACATAAAACATTATCCGCTAAATCCAATTTGAATTCCCCGGATAAGATAAAACTACCTACTACAGCATTATTTGTTAATAAAAACTTATTTTTTTTCCTTTCATAATGAAGATATTATATCAGACTTTAGGTATAAAATTTAAAAAATCAAATATTTGGATTAATTTAGGAGTAATTGGCATTTCAAAATACACTGTGATATCAAAGATTTTTTATCCACGAAATCCAAACTGGATTCCCCGGATAAGATAAAAATCTCTTCAAAAGCATTATTATGTGTCCAAATGTTGTATTTTTTATTTTATTTAACAGATTTTATATCATACTTGAAGTACAAAAAGAAAAATGAAAAAAAAATTAATCAAATAATAACAAAAAGTAACCTTCAATATACCGTATGAAATTCTATAATTTTTCTCAAATAGTGTTTCTTCTAGATGAAAGCTACACACTGAATGGTCGGCATAAAGGTCATCTCAACATGGCCCTCCATGTGAACCTTAGAAATCCTGTACGACAACAGTCTTTAGGATATCTGTTTACAGAGATTGGTGCCTGTCAGGAATTGTTTCATTTAAAAGCATTAAGATTATAATGGTTAATTTATATATTTCAGTGAATTGATTTACCTGGTATCCTAGAAAGTGACAAGATGGAAAAGGTCATTGAAAACAAGTAATTACAGGTACATACGTAGAGTATTTGATATAGTTCTTTATAGGCGTATGTTGGATGTTAATTGACAAAAAATGAGGGTTTCATTTCCACTGGCAAAAACTAGATGTATTTACTGGACATATATAATGTGCTTTCGTCTCTGAACCATGCTGGCTGCCTTTGCATTCACCTGCATTCAAATGTATTGAATGCTTTATGTTATATTACCATTCTACTTATACCAAAAACAAAAACCTAATTGTCACTTCATCTCTTCATTTTTATCTTGTTTTATGTTGTGAGATGGTAAGCCAACTGGCTAGCTAAGCTGGTAGCATACTTAATTAAAGGAGGCATCTTCATATTTTTTGTGCATGACGCCCAATTTTTAGCCTAATTTTTCAACAAAAAATTGGACTACTAGTTTAGTGAAACATGGGCCGGTGGTTGGACGAGTGTCAGGTCTTGTTTTACAATTGCATTTAAGTTTTCAATTTAGCATATATTTCTGCCATTTATTGTCAGATCTTAATGAAACTTCATACAATGATAACATACTATGTGATGAACAGAATTAGAAAGTAACTGCAACTCAATCTGGCTTTATTATTAATTATCTCCCTTAGAAATTTTGCATTAAAGCTTTTAAATGCGGATTTAATGTGATTTCTGCATTACATTTCTTGTTTGAATAAATCTTGGTAATAGTACAAAATGATAGCTTGAAGGCCCTAACACAAATTGAATGTTTTGATGTTTTCTCTGGCCTGGAGATGTTTAATTTCTTAGTGTATAGTGTCATCCAAAAGTTCGGGGAGAAATCCTATTTCTGAAATAAACTGTTCCACATTTATACATGATAAAAACAAACAAAGTGTCATCTGTGTCTATTCCAAAGTCAGCATTCATTAGTTTATCAATATGATATTGTGATTAAACTATGTTATATAAAATAAGCTTTGAATTTATACTGAGTAAAATTAATGATCATTAATTGGCATAATAGGAATTCTGACTGAATAATAACAATAAAATGTCATTTATTTTTTACAGGACTGATGCTCAGATACAAGTTACTATAGGAGAGAAGTTCAGTAATTGTACAGTTTTAACTATTGCCCATAGACTTCATACAATTATGGATTCTGATAGAGTATTTGTAAGTATGATGGTTTCTAATTAATCTCTATTTGTTGTATAGTGTAGTTACTTTACTTTTTACTCTAGTTTTTTCCACAGTGCAATATCTATGTTTATCTGATGTGATTATAATGTGAAAAAATCTCCAAACACGACGAATTTTTAAACTCGTTTTATTTATGACGACGTTTCGCCTTTCGGCTTCATAAAAAAATTTTTTTATCTGATGTGATAGAATTCTAATGGTTGTTGGCGAATTCTTCAATTATATAAATAACCCGGGTCGATAGCGCAGTTGGTAGCGCGCCGGGATTTGGATACTCGTGCCCGAGGGGGTGCGGGTTCGAATCCCACCTGGGGAGGTTATACCCTTTCATGAAAATTTGACAATAATGTCGATTTTCCTCCATTGATTAGATAATATGGAGAAGTTTCCGGCCTTGTGGAAGGGTAGGTGAGTACTGGTTATAGACAATGGTCCAGGAAAGCTAGGTTAGGTGCGCTGGATGCCGTGAAATTACCTAAATTGTGTTGATACGGCGTTAACTCCAATAAATAAATAAATAAAATTCAATTATATAAAACATGCTGAAATGAATATTCGAATCAAGTCAGGATTGTTTAAATTTTTAACCTTTTCCTAAGCCTTTCCTTTCATAGTGTAACTGCTTGACTCAGAATTATATTGTATATACTGCCTCATATATTTATATTTTCTCTGTACTTTTAGGTTCTAGATGAAGGCTCTATCATGGAATTTGACACACCATATTTGTTGTTACAAAAAAGTGAAGGTATGTTTAGAAAGTTGGTGGAACAGACTGGCAAAACTGAAACTGCTCATTTATTAGAAATAGCTAAAAGTGCTTATACCAAATCTACTTGTAAGGACATTGCTGAAAATGATGAAAGTGGTGACGATGATGAGGTGGAGGAGGGTGTTGATATGATGGTTGATAATGACATTGAATCTAGTCAAGCAACTATTCCAGGTGAATCTGATGATGTCTTAAATGAATCCAATTTAGATAAAGATTATGATAAATCTGATTTATATAGCAAGACAGAGATTGACACTGAATATGATAGGAGAGAATCTGAAAAAGAAAAGGAAATTGTTGATAATGAAGTAGATCATGAAGGTTCTGATGAAAAGACTGAGTTATTACAGAAAAGTAGTAAAGTAAAAGACGTTGGAGAAACATCTGAAGTAATTGTTGATGAGACTGAGGAAGATGATAAAGATATTGATGATGATAAAGATGAGACCAAGAAATTGTTGTAGGAAATGGAATTATGGGATTGTTTTTAAAAATTGAATTATGGGATGGATTTTTATGTTTGAATTATGGGAATTATTTAGATTTTTTGAATTATGGGTTTGATTTAGATGTTTGAATTATGGGATTGATTTAGGTGTTTGATTTGTGGGATTGATTTAGATGTTTGATTTATGGGATTGATTTAGATACACTTATTTGATTTATGGGACTGATTTCGGTGTATAGTAAATTAGGGATTTGAAGAAAAGGATGTGTGGGGTTTGTAAAATATGTTGCATTTATAGACATGTAGGGTTTAGTTGAGGATGCGGGGTTAAGAGGATGTTATTATGGGATAGATTTTAGGTAGAGAAACATGCATTGTGAAATTTATAAAGAATCAGTAATTGTTGAATTGTTGTATTGTTTATTTGGGATGATGTTATAATTCAAGGACCATTCTATGTACAATAGTCAGGTAGAGTTTTATTTTAAGACCATGGTCTTTCTACTTTTATCTAGTCCTTAGTAACATCAGAAATGTTACCAACAATTTGTCAAGCATTATTTAGGGACCTTTTTATTATTTGTTAATCTTTAAGTGTTACCTGTTGTATCCTTTTTTTATCCTATATAAGAACTTTAACAGATATATCTTTATATACTTTTTTTTAACTTTTTATTTGTATTGTTGATGTAAATGTAAGCTATAAGTGCCATTTTTGTTTTCATGATTTAATTATTGTCTGTATTTTTTAGAACTGTGTCTTTACTCACAGTGCCCACCAAAAGTTTAGAGACAACATATTTTGGTAGGCAATGTAATTTAAAAAAAAAACAGATTTATAAATCCTTGGTTTTTTTCTGACTTAATTAACAAAATTTGATAATTACTTATCTAGGGGAGGTAATTCATATTCTTTTGGTTTGTATCAACAAGCCTAATTTGATATTGTTAAATTTCATTCACATTTCAGTGGCCCCGTACATTAACCCTACTGATTTAAATACTCTTTACAGTATCTCTATACTCAAAACTAGTTATGTACAAGGAGTGTCAAACAAATATAGAGTATTTAAATCAGCTGGATTAATGTATGCACTTCTGAACGATATTAATGAGTACTGTCATTGTATGATGTCTAAATCTTGCCTTTATTTGTGATCTCCGTACCCACTATAAATGTCTGAATGTATCTTTGATAAATGATTGCCTTTTATGCTAAATAGATATATTGTATTTTTCTATTGACTTTTAATATTTTTTTCTTACTGGTTATTGCATAGTCCCCCAGACTAGCTCAGTATGTACTTACTTATTCCAAGGGCAGTTGTATTGACAGGATGTGGAAGGCCAAGGGTCAATACGGCTGTCCTTAAAGAAAAATAACAGGATTTTTATCAAATCACTTATTTAATGACAATTTTATTAAATGACTACTTAAAGTTAGGGGCCAGTTTTTGATATATGCCTCGTATATCATCAAATCAGAGCGCAGAACTTTGTTATCAGTAAGTTTTATCAGCCCTATAACAGATTTCAGCCATGTTTTCTGTTTTATTAAGCAGGTTTTGCCGTATTGTGCAGTGATTTTGGCTTTTTACAGGGCAAATAACTTATAGTTATTTAATAAATGAATTGATATTTCCTTGAAACAGTCTGCCTCATATTTTGGACCATTTTTATTAAGATTTTAGTTACATTGTTGTTTGTATATACATGTATATACATGTGTGTGTGTGTGTGTCTTGGTCGACTGATGCATTATTTGCTTCTATTATCTCATTCTATTTTACCATTGAACCTTTTTCTTGTTTTGGTTTTCATTTAATATTAAAATTCTTACTGAATGTTTCTATGTTAACAGTGTTCCAAGCAAACCTTAAAAAACTTTATTAGTGCAAAAAATCCTCTTTAACCATCTAATTTTCTATTTTAAACTTAGAATTTTGATAAACTGTAATTTATGCATGAAACTTCATTTTGATAGCCATCCATCATAGAACAGTTTTTAACACATCAAATTTAATAATTATTTTGGTAGACTTTTTGTTATAGGTTTTTGTAATAAAGATAAAAATACGTTGTATGACATGACCAAGCTAGATTGTGGAAAACTATTGAAAACCTATGATCTCATGTGAATGATAAATGAACGATAATGGAGGAGTGGGCTAGGCCAAGTTGTTACCATGTTTAACTGGCAATCATTGGACTTGAAAGTAATAAATATGTTTAAGAGCTTGTTTCACAAAGAAACTTACATGAATTGGTATAAACTAAAAGATATAGGTTACTGTTTGCCTTCATTGTTAAAATTGTTGCATTTTTATTTTACTTGTTTTTAATAGCTGCTAGTTTATATGGAATAAAGGTTGTATATTTTCATTTTTACTTGTATTGTAAAATTTTACTCAACTGTCAGTGATGCCTACATTATCCTCAATGATTTAAATACTGATTACAGTAATGTGGTACTCACAATTGATTGAAGATATAGTTAGCCATATTGATTAATGGCAGCGGGGAAAAAATGTATGCACCACTGATAGTTGAATTAACTTGAACAATACTATTGATATGTCATTAATCTGTGATTTTTGTGATTACCATAATTTTTGTGATTATTGTTAATTTTGATGTCAAATTGGTTAATCCCAATACTGATATAATAAAAAATGACTTTCTGTTTTCTGTGGATGTGGAATTCCTGGATCCCCATTGGTTCAACTTATGCTTATTAATGAGTCCAAATTTTTCACTGATTGATTTAAAATTTAAATAATTGATCTTACATGCAAATTACTGAATTGTAAAAACATAATGAATAATAATATCCTCTATTTAGTTTACAAATTAAAAAACCTGTGCTATGAATTTTATTCAACTTTTAGCATCACATACATTAACTCTGCTGATTTAAATATTATAAAACATTATTTCTCGATAAAATATGTATTTGAATCAGGGGAGTTAATGTTTGCATCTCTGACAGTTAAATAAAAGATTCATAGTTGAGGTACCTAAAACAAGGAAAGTTCATGGTGTTTATTTTCTTCAACTCAGAGCAAATATTTATTTACATGTACCTTGAAATTTTCGGTGACATCCCGTCACCTTCTTCAGCTGACTGATTTCGATCACATGACTGATGAAGGGTCACTTAATACGAGGAGACTGTTGTAGACCAATAATAGCTCCAGTCCCTCATCCTGGTTCCTTCACCAGTCATGTGATCAAAATCAGTCAGCTGGCGAAGGTGACGTGATGTCACCAAAAATTTCAAGGTGAATAAGTACATGTATTCTCTCTGAGTTGAAGAAATTAACTCCATGAACGATCCAGAGCAGAGAGACCTCATCTGATGTGAGGAAAGTTATTTTTGATATAGTACATGAATGCGCATTGTTGACCTATTGTTAATCTTATTACAGATTTTTTTCCATAATATTCAACTTGGAACTATTTGGTGTTTACAGTGTATGTCATGGTGCATATGATATTGTTATTTGTGTATTGATTTGAAACAGAAAACACTGACTGGGATGAACTAGTATTGGATACGTTATAATGCAAACACATTTTTGATTGATTGATAAGGGGCATCTATTTAAATGCCTTAAACATAACAAAACACATGAATAAATATGTACAAATTTTATAACTTAGATCATATCTGGTCGGCAAGAAACCGCCAAAGGGAAAACACGGCCAGAGAAAATGTTGTATAAGCCTTTGTTTACAAAATAGTAACAAAGATAGTTATTTTTTATACTAAATTGGATTTGCTAAATTTTGTTTTCCGTCTAATTATTATTGTTGATAAAAGATTAATATAATAAAAGAATAAGGAATCAAACTTGGTGTTTAAACTTGTATTTTTTATGTACTGTGTTGTGATGACCATTTGTTATATGCCTTCTTGATATTGTTCTCTCAGCATGCCTGATAGACTGAAGGCTAATGTCTTGTGAACCAAATCGTAAACCTGGACTCGTCATCGGATCATGAAGACTGAACATCGGACTGTGGGGGACTGATTGTATGGTGAGCTCTGCTCACAACCCACTCGCCAACTATTCCTGACGCTCTTAAGAAAAAATCCTTCAGGTTTTTCATTTCCTTGCTGCTCAAAAAGACTGTATTTTTTAATAATATATTTTTGTATGTTATATTTAATTAATCTATATTTAAATCAGTCAGTTTTGCAATTGAGCTGTTAGTCACTTAAGCAATTGTTAAAATAGAAAACTTTTTTACTTTAAATAAATTAAAGGGAAATAATTGTTTTATATATTTAAAGTGGATTAACTGCCCCTATTTTAAGTTTCTCGAATCTCATTAACCGCCATGAATACGACAAAATGCATAGAAATCTTTTTTTGACAGTCAATGTGTGACTAATTTTTATATAATTAATATACATGTACATGTATTTTATCAAGTGACCTAGATCTTTTATTATCTTTAATATTTTAATGGATTTAAGCCATTAATAAATAACCTAATAGATGGTGGACAACTCACCATACCATTTCTATAAGACCTAGGCGGAGTTCAGTTACCGCGAACGTTACAGAACATTCCGTAAAGATACATTCGGAACTCCTCGTCCATTTGCTGCGAATAATCTCGGACATATTTAGACGCTATTTTGAAACTATCGGTGTTGAAGTAAACAAATATATGGCCGAGGAGTTCCGAATGTATCGTTATTTAACGTTATGTAACGTTTAGTGTAATTGAACTCGCTACTGAAGAAGTTTGAGAGGGAAAATGGAATCGTCCATTTTAGAGGAAGCACCTTCAATGTGTCGTACGACATGTCGCAGTCACATGTGTACAAGCATCAGTAAGTATTTCACAGGTATAGTATAAATCAACACAAATATAAAACAATGAATGGATTAATAATATCAAGTAATATTATCATTGTTAAAGTTCAACCACAATGCAAAGTTATCACACCCCAGAAAAATAATGGTAACTTCTTTAAATCTAACTGTGGCATGACGGAATGTGCACGAGATTTTGATGACGTATGGATACACTGGGTTGAACCATTATCTGTGCTTGGTGTGTGCGATGAATGGATGTAGATTTAAGTTACTGAATATAACGTCTTAATTAAATGCTTTTCATTAATTAACGCATATTTATATATACATAATAAGTTACATTATCGAGTATTCTGAAAAAACACATAAACGCCACTTACTCGATGCTTTCGTGAAATGTAGAAAGTTGAAACAAACCTGACTTACCATTTTCGTAATAGACGAGACTAAAATAAATTCATTTATATAAATGTAAGCCCGCGTTCAGTGGTTATATCCACGTGCGTTGTGAGTGATTGTGTTATGAATTTAATATCAAAACAGGCGTCGAACATTTTGGATTTGCGTAGAATAAATTAGTCTGAGGTTATAGAAATATATGTTGGATTAATCTCATTTCTGTCTGAAGATTCCACGTGGTTCTAGCTCAATTGAAATGGACCGAAGTCTATCTTTCAGAATGGAATCGAATGCATTTTCATACATCAAAATGCATGTTTTTGAAGGTGCCAAAGTTCCGTCCACGACAATGGCACTTTCACGAAAATCAATTGACAAAAACAAAGAATAAAGATTGCATGGGGTGCAAGAGCACCTCGACCCCCACATCTCACAATCCGACCATTGCAAAAACATTTTCAGAACAAGAATCTTACTACAGTAATATTTTACATCAAAAACAAAATTAAAACTACAATACGGACCATTCCATTACTTGTAGGTAATTCAGGTACTAAATGTCCTTATTTAAAAGTAAATTGTCCTGGTTGAAATTTACTCAAGTTTCCTCTTCAAAAGCATTATTTTACATCAAAAGCACAATTAAAACACGATAAGGACCATTCTATTATATAAAGGTAATTCAGGTACTAATGTCCTTATCTAGGTACATTCAAGTACATTTAAGTACATTTGGGTGCATTTCAATCCATTAGCTGACGGTCTTTTTCGAAAAAAATCGAAATTTTCACAAAAACATCTCCTAACCCTAGAAAATCACAGTTTTTCACCCCATTTCAATGCATTGCCTCGCTTTCAAACAAGAAGCCTCGATTTCGATTCGTTAAAAGTACAACCGACCCAGAAAAAAGCCAAATGACCTGGATAGTCACATGGAACGCGTCATTATGGACAAAAGGGTATTCCAATATAAATATCAAATTTCTAAAGGGGGCTATTTAGGGATCAGATCTTCTTGGAAATGTTATGAATTTGACTATATATGTCGATTTTAGATCTTTATTATGATTCTACATAAAAGAAATGTTGACTTTGTGGCATATTTCCACCATGGAATGGTCCATTCGTACATGAGCTGAGTATCGAGTACATAAAAAGTCGTCCTGGTTTGATCTTAAACAAAATCCCCTTCAAAAGCAATTTTTTGACATAAAAGTCACAATTTGGACCATTCCATTATAGCAATAGGTTGTCCAGGTTGAAACTTCCACAAATTTCCTTTTCAAAAGCTATATTATGATTTTATATCAAAACAACAATTAAAACTACAATGCAGACCATTCCATTATATATAGGTAGTTCAGGTACTAAATGTCCTCATTTGACAATAAGTTGTCCATGTTTGAAACTTCCACAAATTACCTTTTCAAAGGCAATATTTTTCATCAAAATCACAATTAAAACTACAATAAGGACCATTCTATTATATAAAGGTAATTCAGGTACTATATGTCCTTATTTAGGTACATTCAAGTACATTTAAGTACATTTAAGTGCATTTGATTCCATCAGCTTACGGTCTCTTTCGAAAAAAATCGAAATTTTCACCAAAACATCTCCTAACCCTAGAAAATCACAGTTTTTGAACCCATTTCAATGCATTGCCTCGCTTTCAAACTAGAAGCCTCGTTTTCGATCGTTAAAAGTACAACCGACCCAGAAAAAAGCTACTTGACCCAGATGGTCACCGTGGAACACGACATTATGTGAAAAGGGTATTCCATCATAAATCAAAATGCTTATGGTGCTATTTAGGGCAAACATCTTCTCGGAAATGCCATGCAGTTGAACACATGGTGATATTAGACCTTAATTAGGATCATACATCCAGAAATGTTGACTTTGTGTCATATTCCCACTCTGGAATGGTCCTTTTCAACCTTAGCCATGTGTATTGAGCACACGATGGTTTTTTTATCAAATAACATAACGGATGGATTTCTGACCATAGTATTGCAAAGATAAATTGAATATTGCATACAGAATGTCTAAGAAAAGACAAACACGTGCATTGCATGCAAGATCTGAGCTTAAAATGAAATATAAAATAATTCAACACATATAATACGTCATCAGCGCATGGAATTGTCTACTTCTTTACACAGGTGTGTTCATGATTTTCAAATATTTAAAAACCGGCATTGTCTTATTATAGTCCCTGGGTAATACCATTTGAATATTCTATTCATACTTCTAGGCATTCTCGGAGAAGTTAAAGGCATTTCTAAGCTAAAATAGTCATTTTTTTTAAAGAATAAAATATGTAAATTATTATGTGCATCCTGACACCCCCATTTCTAAATGAACTTTACTAAGTAGGTCACTAATTTCACGAGTTTTTTGTAACTGGTCATCAAAAAGTCGTTGTGAAGAAAAGATGACATAATGGCTCAGTGGGTAGTAAGCTGGCTCACAGTGTGAAAGGTCCGAAGTTCAATTCCTTGCTCGGTCACAACTTTTATTTTCTATTTGTTGAAAATTAATAAAGTCCTGCTCACATTAATATTTTTCAGTCTTATTTTATAATGTAATAATAAAATGATATATTCATTTTCTTTATTCATCCCATGTCTGAACTTACTGCATATGAAGTAGAAGTTCTGATACGACACTGCTTTAAACCTCTGTATGATATACATGAGGGGCGTGTCAGCTGTTTCTGACCTCTGATTTTGTCAAGATCTATCCATGCTCTATTTCTCCAGATTCCAAATAAGTCTTCTATATTCCTTCCATTCTTGAAGATCTACACAAGTCTTTTCAATACTGCCAAGGGAGGCAACTGTTGATGACGTTTTGACTCACCTGAACGATTATTTTATTATACAAATTCGACGACTTTTTATGACTTAGATTATAGGAGTCAGCTTCCTGGTCCCCCAAGTACTGAGCTAGTAGGATAAAGTGGCTTGCTCAAGGATACAATAGTGTAGGTTTTGTATGGGATTCTAACCAATGCCAAGTTAGCTATCCAATGATTACCAGTCCAACATCGTAACCACTCGACCACACCTGATACAAATTTAACCATAGATGTCCAAGACAGCTCTGAGTCAAAGACATTATACATGTATATACATATAAGGTATATTACTTATAGGAAAATGTTCACTGAACAACATCAGCATATATATCAGTGTTTAAAACCAGCCAACTAATTCCTTACTTGACATAGGCACAGGTAATAAGATGTTGGCATCATTAAATAGAGCAAAACCTTATCTATGTATTCATGTACTAATCATTGAAATCTTATAATTTATAAGTAGAACCTGGTCGCTAATAGAACTTCGGTACAATAAATCCTTTTTTAGTCATATACCTTATATATACAAATATCTATAGAGTTTTTGACTTGTGACAGCCTCCAATGGGTCTAACACACAGATTGTTAAAAAAATTGTTCAAACGACTTAAATAGTTAGAAAGTAAGTGGCTCTATACACAGACAGTAAAGCATTAAGTTTTATTGTTTGCATGTTCATACATTGTCAGTCTATCATCATTGTCACCTATGTTGCTGTTGTAATTAATCATCATCATCATCACCATCATCATCATCACCACAATCATCATCATCATTACCATCATCATCATCACCATCACCATCATAATCATCATCATCATCATTATTTTTGCTAACATTGTCGTCATGGTCATCAATTCTTTATAAAAGTGTATAATGCTATAGATGACATATTTAGCAACTTATATATATATAATTCAAAATAATAAGGGACTTTAGTCAGTTACTTCCCCTTGTATACTCATCTAATGGGTAGGTCCTATTAGTTGGATTACTCGGATTTTACCCTTACTTTTCAATGTTGATATGCCAAAATTAATCTTAAATAACTTTTTTGTAAATCATTTAATTTGTTTGAAATTCAAGCTAAGTATTTTTAGGGTAAAGAACTATTTAAATTTGATCACTTCAGTAAATGTCTTTATTAACAAGAAAGATATTTGATGAAATATTTTGTTATCCTTACATGGGAATTCAATGATAAAGTCTGAGGATTCCAACTAATAGGACCTACTTACCAATTGGATTGCTTCAGATTTTATCAGGGAAAGATAACTGACTAAAGTCCCTAATTATAGTAAACTTTATATGTCCCACATTGCAAAGACCAAAGTATTAATACTTTAAATTGAAACAAATTCTATTTGCCGTTTATTTCACACAGTTGAAAATGATTCCAATTTTTTTACAAACTCTGCTTGCCATTTATTTTACGCAAAATAATTTTAAAATAAAATTTTATCCTAAGAACATATTGGTCTAGATTTAGCCGATGGAATTAATCTTTAAATAGTTAATTAATTAGCCAGTAAATATTAATTAGTCAATATACGATAAAAGCTGAGAATTTTGCCCTAGACTGAAAAAAAAGCAGAAAGATGAGATAACTGCACAAAATTTTTGGTGTGAAAAATATTTCAAAGTTACAGGTATACATCTAATTGAGAAAACTGGACAGTTGAGATAACAGACTCAGTTTCACAGACAAACTTAAGTAAAAACTCAATAACAAACTTAAGTGTTTTTTTGTCTCTATATAATAGTATGTAAATGTAGTTTGAATGGCTGTTATTAGATGATTATAATAATGGAAATGTATAAAATGTTTCAGTATAAGATAGCATGGGGTGATTACAAACTTAATGCCACAAACGCAATTTTCACTTGAGACTAAACTCAACATATTATTAACAGAGTGAGACTCAAATCAATACAATTTAATTAAACTTCTTTAAAAAATGTTTGTCAGTTTTATTTCATATAATATAACTTTTAAATCATTATTTTGGTTTTCCAATGATACTACATTTGTTGTAACATTAATTACATGAGTAAAATTAAGGATCAAAACATAAGATTTAGTTTGAGTACTAAGTTTAGTTTTTTCGTGAAACTGGGGCCAGGATGATAAATGTCAGTCCCTGCACTATGAAGTATTCTAAAGTTCTATTGTATTCTCAGGTATAGCTTTAAACACTTTCAAAGACTTTAACATTCATACAGCATTATATAGTGCCATCTAAAATATATTTAACACTTCCCGGGGCTTGGTTCAAAACAGTTGTAACTCACTCATTATTTAAACTGAGTTACGACTGTTTTGCACTTAGCCCACAACTTAAAAGATAGTTGTTTTTTCATTAATGCAATACGATGATATTTCAGATATCTTTACGCATTAGGTTAAATATAATAGGTTGTTACATTTTAAAGGGAAGATACATGATGAAAAAACAATGTAAACAAAACATGGATAAATTAAAGATTGATCTGTTTATTTTCAATATAAAATGATAAAAAATGGATAGAAAAATAGTCTATAATTAACATGGCATTTAGCTTAACAAAAAATCGTAAACAAGAATAATATTATGATACAGATTTCCCCTCTCAAAAGAGTATTAAATGCACATTTTATGTGTATTAAATGCATTTCAAATAAATTTAATGCAAAAGTATATTTTTTCAACATTTAAGTGTATCATTTAGTGTACTTTTTCTGACAAAATTCACTAAGTGCATCAATAAGCTAAAAATGCATATAAAATTTGCTTACGTGTGTTTCTCTATAAAAAAAAACACCACTAATAATAATATAATAATAATAATAACTTTATTTAATGAGGCAACTCAGTTGGGCAAGCCCAGTCTTCCCTGAGAGCCTCCACAATATTTACAATAATGATGACAGTATGATATAATAATGAAATTGAAAGAAATGAGCAATAATGAAAATGAAAGAAATGAGCAAATATTATATAACATATTAAAACAGGTACATATGCAAGAAAACAAATAAGAACAAAGAAGACAAAGAACAAAAATAATTATCACATGCTTAGAGTATTCCCACCAGAGTAGAACCAAGTTAGGTATGCTCTTTTAAAAGAACGGAGGCTATTTGATTGGCGTACATGGAGTGGTATATTGTTCCAGATTTTTTGTCCAGAATATGCTAGAGATTTTCTGCAGAATTCTATTCTGGGTTTAGGAATGTTTAGAAAGTTATTTGAATAAGATCTTAAAGTTGTATTAGTTGTTGTTTGAAAGATATTAAACATATTATCAGGAAAAGTATTATTTACAGATTTGTATACAAAAATTGCCTTTTTGAATGGAATGTGATCATGAATTTTCATCCATTTAAGGTCTGCAAATAAAGCCTCAGTAGGAGCATCATAACTTTGGTCAAGGATGATTCTTGCAGCTCTTTTTTGGAATTTGTACAGTTTATTTAGTAATTGAGCACTACAGTTACCCCAGATTGTACAGCAGTAGTCCAAATGGGGTAAAATATATGCATTAAAGAACATTTTTCTCTTGTCTATTGAGAGATACTGTTTTATTCTCAGTAAAAGATATAGTAAGGAGTTGCATTTTTTGATTACCATCTCAACTTGTTTATTCCAATTCAATTTATGGTCAACATGGACTCCTAATAATTTTTCATGATCTGTATAGTCAATTTGTTGATCTCCAAGAATAAGGTTAAAGTCATTATTTTTACTTGAGCTGAGAACTCTAAGAATGTTGTTTGATGGTGAAATAATCATTGCTTTGGTTTTTTGAGGATTTGGTATCATTGAATTTCGTTGGCAAATTATACTAAATAGTTAATTAGAAATGCAGAACAATACACTTATGCAAATTATAATAATTACATTCAAAATGCAGAAAAATCTGTAAAAAATGCAGAAAAAGTAAGGTGCCAATATGGCTTCCTTTCATACTAGGACTGTCACAATATACTGGTATATTGCAATACGCAGCTCCAGCAATGCGTACTGCAGTACGATTTTAATGCGCTGTATTTGGCAATATTTTTATTTCATTAGAAAATTCTTCCCTTTGCGAAAAAAGTAGCGAAACGCTAGTTTTTCCATAGTTCATTCCATCTAACCTGAAGTTGCAAGAATTTAATTTATTGTGGTGCGTCTCAGTCCTAAGGCTAGATTCTATCAGTAGCTGCATATAAGATTTGCAATTTTTCTGTAAAATACAGCGGAGGAACAACAAATCTAAAGCCCACAATATCGCAATACGATGACAGCGTATTGCCGTACGCTTTTGGCGTATCATGACAACCCTATTTCATACACATTGAATACACAATTATTACACTTTTTAGAAAGATTAAACATTGCACTTAAATGAAGCAAATGTAATAAATAAATATTTTTATATAACATTATGTACAATATATCAAAATTATACAATTGTAACCAGATTTGGGCTCAATTAACATTTTTTGGCATCCAATAACTTAGGGGAGAGGCTTGTTAAGTTGTAACACTCACACAAAGAGTGACAAATTGAGAGCACTCTAAAAATGTCCCATTGCATTTAGAGTGGCAAAAAAGTAGATAATTAGTATAATTGGTGAAAAGATTCAATATTCAATTGAAAACATTTTATTTACCCACTCTTGTATGATACCAAAAATCTACCACGTACAATAAATAGAATTAGACAAAATGGTCCTTATTTTTAATGAGTCCTGTGTCACTCATATTACAATCTGATTAAAACTCGATCAAACATTTTCTACTCGCCTACTCGCTAATTTAGATCTGGCCTTTTTCAAATGAAGGTCATGTTCAGGTGACCTTTTCTCATCATAATATAAATAGTGAATTTTTTATAATACATAATTTGTTTGCATCGTCTACGTCACGCAATTTGAAATGAGCTGTCCAATTGCAGACTGTGAATAATACCGCTGTTAAATTAGCTAGCAAACCTTGGTCTAAAAATAGAAATTATGAAATCAAAATGTTATTAATAGTGTTTCGTCTTGATGAAAGCTACGCATTGATTAGTCCACATAAAGGTCATCTCGACGTGACCTTCCATGGAGACAGTAGAGATCCTGTACGACCATGCTCTACAGGATATCTGTTTACGGAGTTGCTCATATTAGATCTAGGGAGACAGACATTAAAATTTTGTTAAAATGAATATCTCCATGTTCAATTCTATTTTGACTAAACCTACAATGAAGCATTAGGTTCATACTGACTGGAGGGTCATTATTCCAAAACATTTGTAAGTCAAATAAGAGGAATATTTCAGTCAAAATTTGGGAACATTGACCTTGGGGATGTTGTTAAATTGAAAATGTTGAGTGACAGTAAACAAAGATGATCACATTGGATTGCCCGAAGCACTTAATATTGAGGCAAACTAAAAATTATGAACAACAATGAATATGCATGACGTTTCGAAATACACTGTAGTTCCCCAAATGGTTATTCTCTCCTGAATTCTCAAAATTGGCACACTGAAAAAAATAAGCTCCTTTCTCAGGGTCCATAGTCATGTGCTTCACAATGACAAAAAATATTGGTCACAGATTAAAAAAAATTCCATACAAAAACATGAATGACATCTAATAATGCATAACTAGCTCCTCATTTTCTTTCCAAAAACAATTCAAATTAATCCTGTGAGTTTTCATCATCAGCTCTAAAATCCTTTGCACATAAAGCGAATCAAGCAGTAAACAAGATCATGTCAGAACAATTTGTGCAGAAGATTCAGGGCAAACAATAACAACCTACAGACTTGGACATATTTGGCCAAAGAAATGTTTTGGGTATTATTTGCACTATTAAAATTGTTTCTATTTTTTGAATGCTACAAGAACTTGACAACAAATTCAGTATTTGTTATCATTCTGAAGATCATATGACTATATATTGTTATATTTCATTCAACTGTCAGTGGTGCATACATTAACTCCACTGATTTTAATCTAATTATAGCCAGAGTCTGAGTCTCTTAACGTTTGAAATGAATTGATTCAGATAAGAATTTGAAATGAGACTACTTGAGTTCATATTGATGCATGTTTCTTTCAGTATTAAACATGCTGCAATATTTACATCATGTATTCCATATATTAACTACAGTAAAACATCACTATAAAGACCATCTTTGTTATAGCAAAATCATGTGATTTTGTAAGATTTTTAAGTGCCAAATGTTTAATTTGAGAAGAAAAGGGTCCCTATAGTAAGACTGTTCTAATTTTATAGTGGAACTTTACTGTATACTCTTTTACACTTCCATGACAAAAACCAGGATTTGAATTTATTGATAATAAGTACAGAAGTACTGTAGTATAATATTTATATCAGAGGGGTTAATGTATGCACCACTGACAGTTGAATTAAATCTAACAATACCATGTTTGTAAAACACTAATTTACACAAGGCACTATGAAGCTCCATAAATTCTTTAAACTTTCACTATACAAATCAGGATCTTTTAGTTCTTCTCCTTGAATCAAGATGTGAAAAATCTTCAGCTAATAATCCATGATTCTGTTTACGTATGTCACTGACAATACTAGCTAAGTCTCGCCTACCAATATCCGACAATGCTTTGATCAGCTGATCAGCCAAATCTGGGTCAGTTTTGCGACCTCGCCATTCGTACAACACATAGAAGGAAGCTAGAGAGCTACTATGTCTATAAGTACGATAAATCTGACTGATTTTCTCTGGTTTTAGACCCAAACACATTCCAAGTAAACTTCCTTCATCACTGATTACATGCTTTGCCAGATTCACTAAACTATTGCGATTGAGAATCTTTAAATTTGCTGAAAGTACAAAAAGTTGATACAGTTAAATCAATATCTACAAGTAAGACATAGCTTTTATCAGGGCAGCATTTCTTTTAGGGAGTTGCAATACCTTATATCGAGGGCTTGACGGAAAATTGTCTTTTTTTTCAAATATATTTGGCTTTAGAAATGCCAAATACATGTTCCTACCAAATGTTTAGCATAGTGTATTTACATAAGACATGTTATATCTTACCTACATATCAAAAAATAATTACAGAATAACAAGAGAGAAAAATGTTAAACAGTTTTTTGCTTCTCCTGAAATTTTTTGAAAATATGAGTTATGACAGTTTTCTGTCAAGCCCTCAATAAGTCATAATACAGTAGTTGTGATATGCTGTACTTTCATGAAAGTAAAAATCAAATTAGATGAGAGATGAATTAGTTTCTAAAATCATATACTTTTAAAATGCAGAAAAACTGTAAATGCTCAAACTCTGCTAGCTCTAACTATCCCAATATGTCAAACATTTTACCTGCAACAAATCTTTTCTCTATCTATTATCTACTAATACAGTATCAAAGCGCCGATAACGCTGTCAGACATGGGGTTTTGGTAGAGTATATGACTGTATAAAAGTCATGGAAGGGTTACAAGTGATCTTTATTTTATATAAACTAGATAAGATATACTGGTGCTTCTTATCGTCTTCTTAATGCAGACTATATTAATTGCAGTGGTAATTATCCCTTTATTTGCGCAGACACAACCGAATGTAATTGTCCGCGACAAATTTTGATGTAGATTTGCCACAGTACACTACTAAACATGGGGAAAACCCATGTAAAAATGCTTCTAAGAACCTAGGAATAAAAAAAGATAAGCAATAATGTCAAATTCTGACAGGCAAACACTCAGGAGACTTGAAGTAATTTTCAAGAACCTTCAAGTTTTTACTTTCAAATATATATTTGAATGTATATATTTTATTATAAATGAAAGGGTTAATTATAACAGGAGGTATATTATGTGTCTACATTCAAATACAAATAACATCACATTTAATATAGAATTAAATGCTTGTGTTACAATTTGTCTTCGAAGTATTATATTTTGAGAAGTGTCAATCAATAACTGTGACTTTATAAGTGGTTTAAATAAGTAGCCTCATTAGATAAAATCATTAGCATTACAATTAGGGACTTTAGTCAGTCATTTTTCCCTGATAAAATCTGAAGCAATCCAATTGGTAAGTAGGTCCTTACAGTTGGAATCCTCGGATTTTATCATTGAATTCCTATGTAAGGGTAACAAAATTTTTCATCTAATATCTTTCTTGTTAATGAAGATATAAAAAGAAGTGATGGAATTGAGATAGTTCTTTCACTTAAAAATAATTAGCTTGAATTTCAAAAAAATTAAATGATATACAAAAAAGTTATTTAAGATTAAATTTGGCAAATTCACATTGAAAAGTAAGGGTAAAATCCGAGTAATCCAATTAATTAGACCTACCTATTTTGTAGAGTATACAAGGGGAAATAACTGACTAAAGTCCCTTATAGACTATATCTGGAATTCAAATATTTGGGGTTTCCCCTCCAATACAAACAAACTTTCACTGTTACAATGAATACATATGTACAAAGAACAATGAGATTTAATTTAAGTTTGTGCTATTTTGCAATAATGTGTAGAAATCTTTGTTTGTAATGGCTGTGCACAGACGTAAAAACCCATAAATTTGAATTCCAGACTAGGACTATTAATATCATTATTATCATTACTATCAATATTAAGGGTTATAATTATATGGTGTGGTTGGGGATAGAAATATGTACAAAACCTGTACACACATCAGTATATAAAATAAAGTCAATAAAAACAATGTGTCAAAGTTAATAGAAAAACCATTGGACATGACATACCTCTATCTTAATCAAATGGTTCTTCTTATATTGTAAAAATATAATAGTTAAATATGATATCATGTGGTACCATAGCCAAAGAGATAATTACACAACAGCTATTGTCAAATACATCTGCTTAAACCCAATCCAGATCATGAGGTTCACTTTCTTCTGAAAATATAAACACAGCTAAGTTACAGCAATGTCTCTTCATGCAAGGATATACTGGTTCTCAAAAAAAAAGGTTTCTATGCTCTAGATTTTTCATCGACTTAATTTTCCTCTGCTCAGAGCGAAACTTTCTTTACTGATATTTCAGTGACATCTGGGATTGATGTGCATGACAAATGGCATTTAACATACTGTGATAGTTCATTTGTATGCCATGTGTCATGTAATTGTTACTGAAATAAATTATTATCATTATATAATACATTTGTATATTAAAGGACCATTTTCTTCTAAAAATCAAGTACTTGGTAGTTAAAATTATCAAAACAGACAAGACGCGGGTTAAGTGCAAAATGGTTGTAACTTGTTCTTTTCTTATATTGAATTACGACTGTTTTCCACTAAACCTGCGAAGAGTTTGCAATAAACAAGGCGGTCTTTCTGGTGAAACTTTACTGTTTTCATTATAAATACATGCACATTACAATGGCAATCATGCACAAATTTCAAACATTAAGCTAAGAAAACACAGTCATTAGATGGTTACACGTGCATACAATTACAGTATTTTAAATCAAATTATCAAATATTCAACCAGGACTGAAGCACAGTAAGTAGCAAGCCTGAGTACTGGTTCAAATCCCACCAGGACAGTCATACCCTTCCAATTTCAATTTTATTTCATTAATAAATCTAAATTTCATAAAGGGGGCTAAAATAACTCTTCATAAACTTCATCAAAGTAGTTGAGGATATTTTAGACATAAGAATGAAAACAAATACTTTTACGACATAAAAAAAACACAAAAGAAAATATAGAATCATTATAAAACTATTCTAGCAATCATACAATATAAACTAGAATATACAATAACTAATTCTTATATTATCATCTTTCAATCTCTCATACAGAGTTGTCGATCTTTACAGTGATCTCTATCTCTGTTAACGTCTCGAAAGTAGTCCCAAACACGTGATCGTTCAAACGATCATGTGACAATTTTTGAATTTTTTCCATACGCAACAGACAAACTAACTAACAGATCACCTTTCTTGTCTTGTAGATTTTCAAAGGTTTGTCGTTGACAGTCCCTTAGCACTAATTTTTTGTCATAATTTTTAGCAATATCATCAATTGTTGACATTTTAGCGGATGAGTAAAAAAGCCAAATTACTCAGAATAGGAATCCATTTCACAAGAAAATAGTTCTTGTAAATATAACTCTTTAAAAATTGGATTTCGCCTATAATAAAATTCTACTTCACGTAAAACTTTAAGATAACATATATAAAAGACGAATTACGCTTGCGATACAAAATCTAAATTGTATTACTATTTTACAAGAATCTTGTAAAACCTGAGACGTTTACAGAGATATAGATCACCGAAGGATCGACAACTCTGTATGAGAGAATGATCATCTTTCTGCAATATTTAAGTCTGTCAAATCTGACCTGATACACAGTATTAAGCAATAAAAAAAAATCGGTATTTAAAAACAAGACATTTAAGTTTTATCATATTCAAAATTTGACATATAAAATCTATACAAGCTGAATATGTATGCTTTTCTTGAATGTAAGAAATGTTCAGGTTTTTTTTCAACAGCTATTCGCTTGAGATGTACAGTCTATCTAATGATCACATTTAAAAACAATTGTCAACTGAAGTTCAACTGGGTTAGTCAAAGTTGTCAGACAGTTCTAATTAATAAGCTATAAAATAATAAAACTAACTCTTTATTGCTACAGAAGGGAGGTAATTATAAATCAAAGTACTGAAAGTACTGTTGGAAGGAATTTTTGAACGATTTTAGGAGTCCAAGGTTACTATTTCGATATCCATCATCATATCTATATCATTCATAATCGAATGTGTTTCATATTTCATTTCACATGCATATTATGCTACTGATCGAGAAGTTGTATGTTTTGATTCATAGGCAGGGCATACTTTCATGGAGCTATGCCATTAAATAATTTCTACGGTCATTCTCCCTCCTACCACTGATTCTAAATCATTTAAATACGGCAGTGTTCAGTCACTGAATTGCATCTAGTAGTAATCCAGAGATTGAGTCTTTTCAGGAACAGGTGGATTGCTGGTCACAATGTAACCTAAACAACGTGTTGCCATTGAGTTAAGGCCACAACAAATTGATCACAAGTTCTATGTATTTTGTTCTAAAGAATTGAGCTAAAGAGCAATTAAATTCTTTTTCAATATTTTGAATTTTGAGAAGCGAGCGAAAGCGAAGAATAAATTTGTGCGGTTTGTAAGACATTTATTTACCATAAGTTAAAAAGAGCAGAAAAGGTATGGACTTTCTTATATAACATATAACCATATATCTATAGACTATAGTGTAATCATGTAATAATTAGTTCTAGGTAATATAAAGCAAGTTAACAATTACTCCAGATGAAAATTCAATTGAATTTAAAACTAGTTAGAAGTAGGGTAGAAGAGGTTTACACCTTCATCAGTTCATACGGAAATATAACTTCATTTGTCTTTGGTATTACTTTTCTTAATACTAGATAACTACGAAGAACAGATTTCCCCGGTTCAATTTTTGTGTATATATCACCAAGGGCTTGGTAGAAGCTTGACGTTTGAGCGTTGTTGGGGAATTTTGCTCAAGCCCTCGGCTGACAATCTTCTTCAATTATTCAAGTTCGCAGTATAATTAAGCCATATAGTATAATATTCGTATCTAAGTATAATAACTCTGTCTGTATTTCCACTTTTATTATTATAGTAAAGTTCTTTGCAACAAATTCAAGTATCACATATAGCATATTAAATAACAGTTTTAACAACACCAAAATTCTAATAAGTTCTTAACGTAATTTCACTTTTAAAGTCTATATCAAAGTCTATCTCTATATTCTATAATAGTATTTTTTTAATATTTTATAAGAAATATATTTGGGGCGGGGTAAATAAAATTATCCAATGAAATTAATCAACCAATGAAAATTATACTTTTGAATAATAACTAGTAAATTGACTAAGTAGGAAGTGTCAGGAAGTGAAACCTTTATCAATGAGATAATAAACAAACAGACTAGCATATGTCAAAATTTGAGACTGATTATCATAATGATAATTTAACAAAAGATTTAACCAGAAGCCATTTCAAACTGAGAATGTTTGTCACATCCTAGACATTATGTTAATTATTTATGTTGATAAAATTACTTGATAAGATAATATATAAAGATAATAATATATAAAACATCTACCAAAATCATTAGAATAAACAATTAGCTTGGCTGGGAAATTATAGATTTAAACATTAATACTGAATATCAAACAATTATAGTTTATAAAGTTTTTCAAAATAATCAAATTAAATTTTCAAATATTAAGTATTAACTTGGTTACACATCTCCCTTCCTTCTAAAAAAAAGATTGTCCTCAATCTTTATTTGATTACTGCATGATATATTTTCTGATTTTGAATTTGGTATCTCAAAACATTTTGGCATCAAATGATGAGATTGCAGCAGGTAACTATTGCTCACTAGCACCATACTTATCAATCCAGTCATTTGGAATTATGCACAAATGATGTCAAGTGACCAATTCATAAGCATTGAGCACTACTTCTGAATAGGTGACCCAAGTCATTTGTAAAAAACAATACCGGTACCTTTTTTTTACCATGATTTTGCTTTCAGCTTGTTGGGGAAGTAGACATGTAGTAACCTTGTATTTATTAAACATTTTTTTTTTTTTTTAACAATATATATATATATTTCTATTTACACAAAATTTTCAACATAGTAAGATTTTTATACAAAAATAATAATAAGAAGAAATTCAAGCAATATGCTAGGCATTCAATGGTAACAATATAAATTGTATAACTAAATTATTCACTTGCAAAATTCAATGCAATATAAAAATGTCATCAAGCTTATCTAAAGTTACTTATAAATGACATGTGAAATCAATTAATTAATTTACAATAAAAGTTATCATCTGCAATAGTAAGTACAATGAAAATGTACATGCAGTCAGGACCTATGCACATGCATTAACAATCAGTAAGATTGATTCTTCAATATAAAATAGTGTCTATCTTATGGCCTTAAATATATAATGTAACATATGATTAAGCCAAAGTGAGACTAAATAAAGGCTTGTTAGTAACTATATACATAAAAAAAAACAATTGTCAGGCTTTATGCAACTTCATTGAATGTACTGATCTAATTATGATTTATGCGACATTCAGGATCAGACATACATTATTTTTCTTTTACTCAAATTTTGCTTCTTAGGCAGTTTTATGCAACTTTATTGAATGCACTGATCTAATTATATTTTATGCAACATGCTGGATCAAGCATACATTATTTTTTTTACTCAAGTTAATTTTAAGCATTTTATGCAACTTTATTGAATGCACTGATCTAATTATAATTTATGCAACATACAGGATCAAGCATACATTATTTTTTTTTTACTCAACTCATATTTTAAGCATTTTATGCAACTTTATTGAATGCACTGATCTAATTATAATTTATGCAACATACAGGATCAAGCATACATTATTTTTCAACAATTTCATTTTTGTAATAGCTTTATGCAAATTTGATATGGCATAGTCTAATTATTTATATTTTATGCAACATGTAGGACTCACCATAATTATTAGTAATATAATCTCAATATCTATTCATTTTTCATTAATATGCAACTTTTTCGCAGGTATATGTCTGACTATAAAAATTATGCTACATACAAGACAACCAGTAGAATAAACAATAATTCAATAATTCATATTTGTTTCAATCACATGCAACTTTTAGTATGGATTAGGTCTATATATCATTTATTATCATTTTCTTGTAGGACCTACAATAATTATATACCTATTTTATCATTCCTTTTTTCTTATAATATATTTGAATAAAATTACTTTGCAATGACAAAAAAAAAATCATTATTTGGGCAACTAAGTTAACTGTAAAATGCTTGGATATTCATACCTAAAATCAAGTACATAATACAAAATATTCATTCAATAATAATATATGCAATTCAATAATTAATGACTTCTTTAATCAGTATACATTTCACACTGTATGATAAATCTTTGTTGGTAGTCACTTTTTATTTAAGTCATTTCATAATATGTACTTCAAACACTGTCTCTTTGATTTATATCACTAATCACACATGAATGGATAAGTCTGTCTTTTTCATAATTTTACTGCACAAAAATAAATGTCACATCATAATACATGATAATTTCTGAAAAATGTGAAAATCATAAATATGGAACTATGTTCATTCTTACAAAATTACAGTTGCTTAAAACATTAATTTCACTGACTTAAGGTACAATGTTATTGATTTACACTTGTAAGGAATATCTAGTAGCCATTAAAGACAAAAATGTAAAACTTAATACATTTAATTTAAAAATGACCTTTGTGTTTGTAAGTGTATAATCTACCTTTTTGAGTAATTTTGGCAGCCATTCTAAACAATAACTTTCGGACATATTTGATTGGGGCTTGATTAATGGGTAACCAATGGACTTCATTAGAATCAGCAGAGTAAACTTTGAAAAATGTAGATTCTTCAATATTGTCGTCATAATTTGTAATGACACCACGGACCATTTTAGCTTCAAATACCTTGCCAAAATCATCAAGAGCTGTGGTTGAATCCCATTCTTCAAAGTCAACAGTTTGTAGTAGGTCAAACAATTTATTCAAATATGGCTGCATGTATTTCTTTCTGTCACTTATTTTATATGGAACACCCCATGCAACATTAATTTTTCTAAAACTACTGAACATTAACAATTTTTGATTAGACAGATTGAATGTTTCTTCATAACCAACCATTTCCTCATCTGTTTCCTCCCAAACTGGATACAATATATTTGTGTCAGGGTGTTTATCAAAGAATTTATTATTTTTGAGGGGCCTTTTTCTCTTTTTACCAGACATGGTTTTATTAATATGAAATTCTCTGATGAATACCTCTGGGATAGATGATGCATACTCCCAAGTGCTGGATTTGTTAGGATCTTTCCATTTGATTTTGTAATAAAGAATATTTTTACTTCTTTGTGATGAAATTATTTTGTCTATGTCTTGTATGTTGAATGTTTGCTGATTTTGAGATGTGCTGCAACTCTGACTTTGTTCTTCGGTGCTTTGCGTTAGATTTTGTTGGTGGACATTTGCGTTTGAGGAGGATGCTGCAGGCATTTGATTTTGTTGTTTATTTTGTTGTTTGTTTTGTGACTGTGATGTTGATGGTGCTGTAGGTATTTGATTTGTCTGATTGTTTGGTTGGTGATCATTTGAATTAGATGTGGATGGTGCAACAGGCGGGTTTTGTACTTGAGTTGTTGAATGCTGGTGTTGATTGTGAGTAGTAGATTTGATTTTTGCTTGTTTGTTTTTGTTTGCAGGGTGTTTTCCTTTATTTGTTTTGTTATGCATTTTGTTTTGTGTATTATTAGGCACCTGGGCAGTATTTGAATTATTAGGGTCATTTGCTGACAAATCATCATTGAAGGGTTCATTATCATCCGGATCATTATCATTTTCAATATCAGGGGGAGGATTAGTGGGACGGTCATTGGGATCATGGAAATGTTTAAGTCTAGTGGCATTTATCATAGCCTTAATAGGTTTATTGTCTCCACAACGCCTTAACTTATAGGTGTTGTTGGGACCATTCATTACAATGTAGTATGGACCAACCCATTTACGATGAAGTTTAGGGGCCATACCTACAGGAACTTTGGTACAATATAACCAGACTCTATCACCAGGCTTGTAGTTAGGGTTTTGACTTCTTTTGTCATATTGCTCTTTATATTTTTCTTGAGCCATTTCAATATTGCGGGCAGCAATTTGTCTTGATATTTCAAGATTTTGTAAAACTTGGGACAAATGCACTCTAAAATCAGCAGATAGAGTACTTTTTGGGGTAAGGGAAGTATCAATGGGAAGGCGCATATCACGACCAAACAATAAATAGAAGGGGGCAAAGGAAGTTGACTGGGTAGCTGGGGTCATTCTGTAAGCCATCATAATAGAAGGTAAAAGGTCTGGCCAATCATCTTGTTTATTTTTACAATACAATCTCAGAGACTGAAGAATGACAGAATTCATTCTTTCAACAGAACCATTTAATAAAGGGCGGTAACTGCTTGTGTAATAGCGAGTAATTTGAAATAATTCACACAGGGCTTTGACAAGACTAGACAAAAATTGTTGGCCACGGTCAGAAACTAAGACAGAAGGAGCACCGTATCTACAAATCACTTCTTTAAATAGAACCGCTGCAACTTCAGTGGCTGTCTGAGTACGAAGTGGAAAAGCTTCGCACCATTTAGAGTAACTGTCAACAACTAACAGTACATACTTAAATTGATCTTTGGATGTAGGAAGACCACCTAGAATATCAATGTGCCAACGTTCAAACACATCAACAACTGGCATTGGTTGGAGTGGGGGAGGTTTACCATGGATGTCACGCTTAACGCGTTGACACAATTCACAGGTTTGAATGTACTTACGACAGTCTTCAAACATAGTGGGCCAGTAATATTTCTGACGGATTGCTGCATATGTTCTTTCGAACCCTTGATGCATGCCACCAGCTAAACTATCATGAAAAGATTTTAAAATTTCATCACGTAATATTGCAGGGATACAAATTTGGGTGATAATTTTTTCATCCTTAGGAACACCTTTTGTCCTAGGAGAATATAAATGGGCTAAAAGACCTGAGGGTAAAATTTCAAATTGATCAGCTTGGGCAACAATAACTTTAGCTTTCTTGCTGTCATCTGGTAAATCATCATTTAACTTATAATTAAATATATTTTTATAGTAGTCACATTCTTTTTGTTGCTGACATAAATTTTCCTCATTTAAAGTAATAGTATTTTCATCTCTATCAGATGTAGAGGGGGTATTAGATTGTTCTGGTGTTGTTTCAGTGTCTAGTGTGGCTGGAGCTACTGATGGATCTTCTGGATTATTGTGGTGGAAGAGTGTTACTGCGGCTAGTTCATGTTTATTAGCCACGTAACAAATATCTTCCGTATCACTATTATCCAGATTATCCTCTCTATTGTCAGGATATGTCCTTCTTGAGAGGCCATCAGCATTTCCATTCGCAGAGGAAGCTTTATGAACTATCTGGAAATTGTAGGCCTGCAGCTGCAGCGCCCATCTTCCAAGACGTCCATCACACTTCTTGATTTGTTTTAACCACTTGACAGATATGTTATCTGTATACACTGTGAAAGGAGAGTTGGCAAGGTAAGGTCTGTATGTAGACACAGCATCTACCAATGCCAAGCCCTCCTTATCTGTTATATGCCATTTCTTCTCACTGCCATGGAGAGCTCTGCCGCCAAAAGCAATCGGGTGTTCTTTGCCCTCATCATCTAATTGCGACAGAACATATCCTATGGCATGATCAGAACTGTCAGTCGCTAAAATGAAAGGGCGGTCAAACTTGGGAAAAGCTAGGACGGGAGCAGTCATTAAGGCTTCTTTGAGAGTAGTGAATGATACTTCACATTCTTTGGACCAATGGAACTTGTTATCCTTTTTCAATAGGGCTGTAAGGGGTGATGCTATTTTAGCATATGACTTTATGAATTTTCTATAGTATGATGCCATACCGAGAAATGATTTTACTTGTTTAACTGTTTTGGGTGTGGGGTATTCACTTATTGCCTTGGTTTTGTTGGGGTTTACCTTAATTCCTTCCTTAGAAATTACATGGCCTAAATATTCCACTTCCTTTGTAGCAAACTTACATTTTGAAGGTTGAAGTGTTAAATTTGCAGCTTTAATGTTAGACATTACTTGATCCAAATGTGATAAATGCTGGTTAAAGTTTTGACTATAAACAAGTATATCATCAATATAAACTAGAGCAATTTTCCAATTTAAATTTTTGAGTACTTTAGTCATTAAGTTCTGAAAGGTAAGTGGACTATTCATTAAACCGAATGGTAGCCTGGTCCATTGATAAACACCTTGGTGGGTTACAAAAGCTGACTTATGAGCTGTTTCTTTATTCAAGGGCACCTGCCAAAAGCCTGACTTTAAATCAAGGACTGAAAATATCTCGGCCTTTGCATCTGCGATTGCATCAAAAACATCATTTATATGGGGAATGGGAAAGGACATGGGTTCCGTGATCTTATTTAATTCACGATAATCAACAGCAAAACGCCATTCGCCATTTTTCTTTTTGACCAAGACAATGGGACTATTCCAAGGGGAGTCAGATTCTTCTATTATACCATCCTTCAACATTTCCTCAACTTGTCGTTCAGTTTCCCTTCTCATGGCAGGGTTTTGACGGTAAGGGTACTTTTTGACAGGTTTGTTGGTACCAGTTTCAATGCTATGTGAGGTTAAATGCGTTAGACCAAGTTCAGATGAATCTTTTGCGAAGGCCTTTCTATTCTTTCCAATAAATATAAGCAACTGAGTTTTCTGATGCTCACTTAGATCAGAATCATCAAGGTTGATACCCAATTCATTTGCCAACTGGATATAATCATTATCTGACAAGGAATCAGCACTATCAGTGTGAACAGAGTTAACCGATTCAGTTTTAACATCCGTAAATGATTGAATGCAAGAGTTATCAACCTTAGAAACAACAGAGATGCTAGAGTTTTTCCTTAGAAAGACAGGCAGGGCAGTGGGATTCATGACACGATAGATAATTTGGCCATCAGTGACAGTTGACAAACATTTACCTCCAGCTATTTGCCTAGAACCTAGATCATTTAGGGCTTCACATAAAACATTATCACCGTCATTGAATTTTGTAACTTTTAAAGGAAGAGTATATTCAGAATGAGGTGGAACGATATGAGAGGTAGTGGTTTTTGCGTATGAAGTGATGGGCTTTGGACCTGATAAATAAGCTAGGGTAATAAGTTCTGATTGGTCATTAAACATTTTAAGACAATTATCATTAAAGTCTAATTGAACTCCAACTTTTTGCATAAAATCACGCCCAACAATAACATTTAAATCAAGTTTTGAAAATACATGAAATTTGTGATTAAAAGGATAATCATTAATTAAAAATGAAATATTAACTGTTCCTATAACAGGAAGGATATCACCACCAACACCCTTGACAACTCGGATATCCGAAGGTAAAATTTCTGGATCAGATATACATTTTCTTAGCACATTTTCACTTATACATGAGATTGCTGCTCCTGAGTCAAAAAGAGCATAAACAGTCTTGTTATTAATTTGTATTTGAGCTTGACTGTGCTGATTTAATGAAGATACCAAAGATACTACTGGCTTTTCAATATCATTACAACCTACACGTTTTGAACTAAACTTAGATTTTGAAAGTACGGCCATTCTCAATAATTATAAGATTTTGAAGTTAAAAAAAATTATTTGAAAAATATGGCAAAAAGTAAAATTTTACTATGATTTATCTACTTATTTTTATTCCAAAACTAAAAATCTAATAAACTGAATTTTTAAACTATAACTGTACTAGTTTGTTAACTTTTTGTATAATTTAAACAAAATAGTGATGTTATGGCTAACTAGATCAACAAGTGTAAATTTAAAGGTTAAATTAAAATATTAATGTATATAAAGTGTAATGATTTAACAACAATTTAAGTTTCTTTTGTAAAGCAACTGTTCATTTGTAACAATAAAAATAGCACATAAAATGATTTTCACTCACCAAGTCCAGTGTGAATTAATTTTAGCACTTCATAGTAGGTTCATTTCTTGGTATGTTCACTTCAGCAATCTCCTAAATTTGGTACTTCAATCAATTTTCTTCTTCACAGTTAAAATGTCATCAAAAATGTTAGTAAATAGCTTGATTGGTTTCATCTATTGAGTGGTATAGAAATTTATCATTTGTTTTCCTCGTCCAGAAATAACCATCAGTTTTTAGCATCAATTGTTTCGTCTTATTCTTTCGTCTAATGTGTAAGAGTTCATCTATTGGTAATCGTATACCTCGGATAGTCTCCACCATAAAACTATCACCAAGGGCTTGGTAGAAGCTTGACGTTTGAGCGTTGTTGGGGAATTTTGCTCAAGCCCTCGGCTGACAATCTTCTTCAATTATTCAAGTTCGCAGTATAATTAAGCCATATAGTATAATATTCGTATCTAAGTATAATAACTCTGTCTGTATTTCCACTTTTATTATTATAGTAAAGTTCTTTGCAACAAATTCAAGTATCACATATAGCATATTAAATAACAGTTTTAACAACACCAAAATTCTAATAAGTTCTTAACGTAATTTCACTTTTAAAGTCTATATCAAAGTCTATCTCTATATTCTATAATAGTATTTTTTTAATATTTTATAAGAAATATATTTGGGGCGGGGTAAATAAAATTATCCAATGAAATTAATCAACCAATGAAAATTATACTTTTGAATAATAACTAGTAAATTGACTAAGTAGGAAGTGTCAGGAAGTGAAACCTTTATCAATGAGATAATAAACAAACAGACTAGCATATGTCAAAATTTGAGACTGATTATCATAATGATAATTTAACAAAAGATTTAACCAGAAGCCATTTCAAACTGAGAATGTTTGTCACATCCTAGACATTATGTTAATTATTTATGTTGATAAAATTACTTGATAAGATAATATATAAAGATAATAATATATAAAACATCTACCAAAATCATTAGAATAAACAATTAGCTTGGCTGGGAAATTATAGATTTAAACATTAATACTGAATATCAAACAATTATAGTTTATAAAGTTTTTCAAAATAATCAAATTAAATTTTCAAATATTAAGTATTAACTTGGTTACATATACAATGTAATTAGATTATGGTAAATTATGCTAATGTCTTATAATATCACAAGAATTAAATCAAGCCTACTATGTTATTTTGGGACATCAAAATTGCAGGAAATTCAATGTAAATTTTCTCCCTGTCCTATCTGCTCTCTATGGATCAATCTTCATATTTTACACTACAAAGACACGTATGACGTCACACATCAAGATAAGATGTGTAGAGTGAGTAAATGTTCAGTTTACGGTCTAAGAGAGAGTGCAGTTATCATATTTCTGAACAATGGATTGTGTCATTGTAATTTCTAATGCCGTATGTTAGCAAGAATACATTACTGCTTTACCCTAACAGTGAAATTTTCTGATTTATTTTGCTATTTAGAACTCAAATTTCTAATTTTTAGTTGAATTTCTACTTGGTCTAGGGTGAAAACTTCTGATTTTCCGAAATTTATTATGCGTCAATTTCAAGGTGCGGACGCTTTTTTTTTTTTTTTGATTTTAAGGTGCAAGAAATCAGACAAAAATAACGGTTAATTTGTTGCGGTCTATTAAAAATAAAACAAAAAAAACCCAAAACATTTATGATACTTGCTCTGCGCTGTCACTAAACCTCTACGGACACCCATCCAAAGATTAACCTTTCATTCCGTTGCTTAACTTTGAAAAATGTCCAGCGCTCTACGCTCTCAAAGTTAACCCCTGCTGATATAAAAGCACGTTAAAATTGTATATATATACAATCGTGTGGTAGATACTACTGCGCAATAATACAAAAAACTTCTTTCCGTGCACAGTTAGAAAGTTGTTTGATTCACGTGTAAAAAAAACCATTTAATATCATAATTTTAAGTATTTGTTGAAATTACTTTTTCAACTTATCTACTTCTGATAGTACACATATTTTTCTGCTGCATTATTTCTTGATCGCATTATTGACTCATTGATTTCTATTGAGTTGAAGGTGTTTTCCAAGAGCGCTGACATAGAAAGGAATTCAAAAGAATTCCTTCCAAAAAGTTGAAAAATACACAAAATACTGAATTATCTCCCTTTCATAAGAAAAAATATATAATTGGAAATGGTTTGCTTTTTACCAGGTCTAATATTTTTATTGCCCTGATCAACAATGACTGGTTTAGACAGAATAACCTGGCTCTTTCCATCTAAAATATGAAAATCAGTATTAGTTTGTCTGGTTTGAAGCAATAGTTAAAAAAAAAGTGGAGATAAATGCTTGAAAATTTAATAAGACTAAAGTTGAAGTATAAATGAATTTTAAGAAAGAGAAAATTAAAGAAAAAATATCATTATATAAATGTTAAGTGGTACTAGTATTATAGAGTCCTAGGGGTTACACTAATATACGAAAAGATCTTTTTGGACGAAAAGGCGCAAAAAGGACACTTACTTACCGGCGAAAAGGAGCAAAAAGGACACTAATATACGAAAAGGACATTTTATCATCTTTTCAAACTCTGGATAGGGTATGAAAAGGACTTAAATCTGGCAAAAAAACCTAATATTCGACGCAAAAAGGACTTTTACAGGTGAAAAGGCGCAAAAAAACGTCACTAATATACGAAAAGGACATTTCTGCATCCGTTCATGCATTAAATTAAGTATGAAAAGGACTTAATGTGGGCGAAAAGACTTCAATACGAGGCAAAAAGGACATCTACCGGCGAAAAGGCGCTAAAAATATACACTCATATACGAAAAGGACATTTTTTCGTCAACAAAATCATTTATTATACTATGAAAAGGACTGAATTTGAGCAAAAAGACGTTCAATTCGAGGCAAAAAGGACTTATACAGGCGAAAAGGCGCTAGAAAGTACACTAATATACGAAAAGGACATTTTTTTCGTAAAAAAAATCATTTATTATACTATGACAAGGGCTGAATTTGAAAGAAAAGACTGTCAATTCGCGGCAAGAAGGACTTTTACAGGCGAAAAGGCCCTCAAAAGTTCTCTATTATACGAAAAGGACATTTTTGTATCCGTTTATGCATAAAATAGAGTAAAAAAGGACATTTACCGGCGAAAAGGCGCTAGAAAGTATACTCATATACTATGAATAGGGCTGAATTTGAACGAAAATACTTTCAATTCGAGACAAGAAGGACTTTTACCGGCAAAAAGGCGCTAAAAAGAACACTAATATACGAAAAGGCAATTATTTTTCAAAAAATTATTTATTGTACTATGAAAAGGGATGAATTTGAACGAAAAGACGTTCGATTCAGGGCAGAAAGGACTTTTACCGGCGAAAAGGCGCTCAAAAGTACACTATTAAAGGCGCAAAAATGACACTCATATACGAAAAGGACATTCTGAAGTCCTTTCAAAGATATGAAAAGGACTGAATTTGGACAAAAGACGTTAGATTCGAAGCAAAAAGGAATTTTAAAGACCATAATAAGACTTTTGTCCTTATCGTATATTAGTGTCCTATTAGTGCCTTTTCGCCGCTAAAAGTCTTATCATGGTCTTTAAATTTCTTTTTGCTTCGAATCTGCTTTTCAAAGCTTTGAAAAGACGTCAGAAAATCTTTTTCGTATATTAGTGTCCTTTTGCGCCTTTTCGACGATAAAAGTCCTTTTTGCCTCGTATTGAAGTCTTTTCGCCCTCATTAAGTCCTTTTCATACTGTATTTAATGCATGAACGAATGCACAAATGTCATTTTCCTATAATAGTGTACTTTTTAGCGCCTTTTCGCCGGTAAAAGTCCTTTTTGCCATGAATTGAACGTCTTTTCGCTCAAACTCAGCCCTTTTCATAGTATAATAAATGAATTTTTTAAGAAAAAATGTTCTTTTCGTATATTAGTGTACTTTTTAGCGCCTTTTCGCCTGGTAAATGTCCTTTTTGCCTCGTATTGAAGTCTTTTCGCCCGCATTAAGTCCTTTTCATACTGTATTAAATGCATAAACGGATGCACAAATGTCCTTTTCCTATAATAGTGTACTTAGTAGCGCCTTTCGCCGGTAAAAGTCTTTTTTGCCTCGTATTGAAGTCTTTTCGCCCACATTAAGTCCTTTTCATACTCCTTTTTATACTCAATATAATGCATGAACCGATGCAAAAATGCCCTTTTTGTATAATAGTGTACTATATTGGTACCTTTTCGCCTGGTAAAAGTCCTTTTTGCCTCGTATTGAAGTATTTTCGCCCGCATTAACAGCCTTCACGATAATTTTTTTGTAGGACTTGCCCCTTCAGGCAGACAACATGGATTTTTGACTTGCCCGAATCCATTTCAACTTGCCCGAAAATAAAGGATCATTTTTTTTTAAATCATGATTTTTATCATCTTTATCTGTGTGAACAATTCATCCTTAAACAATAAGGACTCCATTTCGTGTACGAAATGGAGTTTGGTTTGATAATTTGTAGGATTTCGGCAATTAATCCATCTAAGTTAAACTTTTTTTAAATTTTTTATAGATATATGTGTAGTTAATTATATTAATGTTCATTCACATTAAATAAAATCAATATTATCATTGGAGAAAAATAGTTACTGAACAATAAAGACTCAAAACTTAAATTTTGTAAAATTCACACAAGATAAAGATTTTGTATCAAATTGTTAACTAAAAATATTTTTCATTTAAATTGATCAGATCTTCTGGTTTAGCATGTTGCTTGTTGGTAAATGTTCATCAACAGAGATAAAGATCATAAAGGGTCATTTTAAAAATATGCTCAAAATGTCCTAAATTTTGACCTTTCTTTGTTTAAATATTTTCTTTAAAATAACAGTCTGCTATGAATATTATACCTTTTGTTTAATCATGCTTTTCATGTAGCAAAACATAATATTTATTGTTTTTTTTTAGAGTCTAAAACACGATTTTAACTGATAGATTATGTAACGAATATTTTAAAATTTTCACATATCCAACCGATGTTTATTCTTTAATCGAAAAATTGAGGGAATTTCCCCTTACTTATTGATAAATTAAGAAAATTTAAAAATCTAAATGATAAAACATAATTTAATGACATCGTAATTTGAACGATGATTCACTTTATTGGCGATAGCGTCGGTCGCGAAAATGTATGACAGTAAGAAAAGAAAATAATTCAGTGTAAAATAATTAAGTGTTTTTTACGATTACTTTGACGCGGAATTTAACGATTATTATCATCATTTAATCAGATTTTATTATTGTTGTCAACTTTAATTGTCCTTAAAAAACATTTGCAAACTAGCTATTACGTCTATTTAAACTGCGTCACAACATGCTCATAATTAAATACGATTATCAATTTAACGGCAAGCATACATAAGCTTATCTACTTTAATCAATGCAATATCACAGTTAGTCACATGTTTGTTAATTGCAACAGTTTGATTACGTAAACAATCTTATCGGGCCGACATGTAGCACTATTGATTTTTTAGGGGACGCCAATTAGTCTTTATAGGCGACAAAAAACACAGGGGTGATTGATAAACAAAGGAGTTACTTGTTATCGGCTTTTGAAGCATGTATACAAACTGCAACCCCCGCGTAGCGCGCATCACTGATTGGTCGATTACATCAAATAGGCGGATAAAACAAATGCTCCACTTGTTGTCAATCCGAGATCTTGAATCAACTTTGACTCTAGAAGACAAAATATACGCAGATCAAATTGACACATGAACAATTTTGATTGGGAATCAGAAAAGAGTATTTTGTAATTTCCGTGCGTATTTAATTCAACTTGCCTGATCGGGCTGACAGGTTTTAATTTTAACTTGCCCGCCGGCGATTTTACTTGTCCCGGGCTTCGGGCAAGTGGGTTATTTCGAAGACTGCATTAAGTCCTTTTCACACTTTATTTAATGCATGAACGGATGCGAAAAAATGTCCTTTTCGTATATTAGTGTCCTTTTTGCGCCTTTTCGCCGGTAAAAGTCCTTTTTGCGCCTTTTCGCCCAAAAAGTCCTTTTCGTATATTAGAGTAACCGGAGTCCTAGTATAAATTACAGAGAAATGTATTATTATAGGAAACAATGGTTTTAACATTTTTTTATAATTTTATAATTAGCGATAAATAATTAGCAATAAACAATTAGCAATAAATAATCTTGACATTTTATAGATTGTAAGCTGGAATATAGAGGTATAGAATAAAACTTAAGTGACTAATTTCTACATTGCTCAGGTTACACTCTGTATTTTAAAGTGGAGATTTTGTAAAAAAGCAAGAGTCTTATGACTGATATTTATCTTTCTATAATGATTATTAAAGACCATCAAAGATAATTATCTGAATAGCAGAATTCATATAGGGATCGTTGTTTTCTCAAATGAAGCATTTTGGACTATATAATAATAAAAACTTATTATTTTCCTATAACAGTTTGGTCTCTAGAGTGGAAATTTACTGTACAAGCAATTAACTCACTTCAAAAATTAATTTCATAACTTTAGTTCGATCGCCCCCAAAAAATAATTTTAATCCAATATCTTAAGTTGTTTTGCCCACTCAATCTCCACTTCAAACATACTATATGTTTCTTTAACAACTTCTGTCTCCTTTTCTTTCTCAATCTCAATTTGTTTTCTTCCTGAAACCAAACCAACATGATTTTCAATATAAATCTACTGTAATTTTTAGTGGTGTGATATTTTGTACAATTTAGTGGTGTGATGCCTAAAAAGAGTACAGTACTAAAGGGAAAAATCTTTAATCCATGGAAAGATTTTAATTAATAAAGTAAAATAAATTATTATAAGTTAATTATTTCGATCATGAACTCTGAAGTTTTTAAAAGTTCACCAAATTCACATTTTTTACTTGGGTTGTAAACCATTTATCAACAGTGTTGATGTACTGAGGAAAGCTCATTTTAAAAACTACACACCACCAAGCTCCATGAAAGTATGCCCAGCCTGTGGGAATCAAAACGTTGACTCTTCAATCAGTACATTTGCATGCTACCAACTGAGCTAGCTGGGCGGCTCTAAGCTGTATTTAGTGAAAACAAGAAATTTTTGTTCTGAAATACATGTACTTAAGAAATGTTATACTGTAATGATGAACTGCAGTAAAACACCATTAGAGACAAACAGGTTATATTATATTATAGTATAGTGAAAATATAACAACAACCTATCTAGCAATTTTGGGGAACAAACATAATTATAAATGTAATCTGTCTTGGGTACAAATACAAAAGAATGCACATAGATTGCTCTTAAAATGATAAAAATGTTGACATTCAAAATATTAGATGTCACAAATACATGTATTAAGATATGATTTACCTCTGATTTTAACTTTCTGATTCTAACTTTCACCATATTACTTATAACAAGTCAGCTGAAATGGAGCCAGGTTTCATTGTAGGTAACTTTGTCTCCTGTTTTAGTACTTTAACATCATTCATTATGCAGTAAACTATGGTCACATCTGAAACAATACACAAGAAAGCTGTGATGAATTTTCTTCAAGATTTGGATTTAATGCCACAACTATTTTAAAAGTAGTTCTATTTAAAACTCAGAACTCTCCATGAGACTCAATATAAAAATTACAATAATAATTGCTGCATTCAATAAAGCGGCATATCTTCAAGCAAGTTACACATGGGCAGATCCAGGATTTCTTTCTGGGCTCCAAACTTTTCTAGGTCACTGGGATCTGAACCTTTCTAGGGGGTTCACACTTTCGAACAACATTATACACTGTCTGCAGAATAACGCAACATACTTATAATATCGTCGACGTACCTAAGTTTGCGACCAACCTTGATTTGCGGCCATTTTTGTTTATGTTCATACTCTTGCGAGATTTTGAAATCGAACTTAAACAGAATGTGTTTTAAATAGGTTTTTTTTTGCAAAATTTGTTTGAGATTACACAATTACACACTTTTTCTTATTCCAAAATATGTTGATTTTGATATTAACAATTTATTTACCAAAAACATAAAAATTACTTAACCACAACATTTGTCTGCAATGTTTTTCGTCAAATCTGTGATACGAGACACAAAAAAATATTTTTCATTGGCCTTATTTCAATGACGTCACAGCCCGCGAATCTAAAGTACATGTTCCAAGATGGCTGCCGTAATACGGTTGAAGTTTGTATTTATGTGTTTCAACCATTTTTTTTGCACTTCGGACAGGATTATTGATTGATATTGGTGCAAAATAAAATGATAGTGTCAATAAAGCAGGTTAACAACGACATGAAATGTTTTAAGTGACATTTTATTGTTTTGAACGCTTAACACCGCGAATCAAGGTTAGTCCTGGATAAAACCTACATGACCATAAGATTTATGTCAAACACAAAGGCAGGCCTGATAAAAATTGCTTCATGGTAGCAGGTACGAAAAATGGCTTAAAGAGAAAATAAAATACACTCATGGATGAGTGTATCAAGGGAAATTTCGGGGGGGGGGGGGGTCCCAGACCCCCTGACCACCCCTACTAAATCCGCCTTTGTTACAATACAATACAATACATTTTAGTCACCATACAGATTCAAGGATAGAAAAAATACTTTCACATAAGTAAAAATCAAGAGAGATGCATTTGTTTTTGAATTATTGCCCTTAAAAAACTTGACATTTCCAATTGTAATGAGTTTTCACGACCATATTACTATACATCACTTTAATTTTTCATTTGCCTTAGTTTTGTTGTAACATATACTCCGAGGTCCTATTTTTGTCCCTGTCCTAATTTCGTCACCATTTTTGTTTTGGTTGATATACCGCAAGATTTCAACAGAAGCGAGTAAGTTGCTGTGGGAAAAATGATTATAAGCATTGTTTTTAACGATCGAATGATTTCAAGTCCATATTAAGCAGTTGCAATTATTTATTCCTCATGGTTTTACTTATTGCCTTTTAAAACCTTCCTAGGTGATGAAATATGGACACTGGAGTATGCATTAAATTCATGAAAAGTTTAATTCATTCATTGGAATATGAACTATAATATCTTCATAATCTATAATTGTATCCCATACAATAGGCAGATCTAGCAGGGGGGATCGGGGGTTTCTGGCCCCCCAGAATTTCCAAATGTACCTGTTCATAAGTCCATAAGAGTATTTTTTACTGTTAGCCATTTTAGTAGCATGAAGCAATTTTTCTTGGTGCCTAACATAGATTTAATCAAATTAATGATTATTGTTAATATGTTGCATTATTCTGCAAAATGCGTATAATGTGAGTCTGTGGTTCGAAAGTTTGGACCCCCCCCCCCCTAGAAAAAGTTCGGACCCCCTAGAAAAAAATCCTGGATCCACCCTTGTATTCCCATAATTGTTTTTATTAGTCCAAGTTAAATGAGGCACGTGCATCTTGAGCGTTCCCACGCCATGGGCCAATCAATGATGACAATCTGATCTTACTTCTCCAATTTCCAAATGCACGAGTTTTACACAAAATAGATATTTAACACTTTTGTATATAGAAAAAAGATTATTAAACAACATTTAACAATCGATAATATAAAACAACATACCTTTTAACTTGGAAAATATTTCCATCAACGCAAATGTGATTTTTCCACGAAAACACGGACTTCCATAACAAAGGGATCAGTTTGAATAAAAATGATATAAATCGGACAAAAGCAACAAAACAAAGTAAAGTTAACATCTTAAACTAAAAAAAAATATTTAAGCAAGAATCTACAATTTGTATTTAAAAAACTCAATAAATCAGCTTAGGAAAACTGTTTACATAATAATGTATCCCGTTCAGAAATAATAAAAAGCTGACGACTAGATGTTAAAACTGTTGTCGTCACATATTGTTTATGATTCATGTGATAATATAGTTCTATTATATTAACCTGTCACAACTTGAATAATTACACGGTCACTGAATGTGTTAGTATTTAACTTCTTTTTAACCACTGACCAACTGATCCAAATCAATTATTGATGATCAAACTAAAAATGCAGCGATTTTGAATATTGAGCAAATAACAAGTTCCAAAGAAATTAAAAAAATCAAATTCAGTGACCGTGTAATTATTTAAGTCAGTGTGACAGGTTAATATAATAGAACTATAACAGAAGGGGCATTAGCTAGCACAACAGACAAATAATACTGGAATTTTACTTTTAAGGGGGTATTTAAAGCAAAGTAAGAGTTTTGAGCAACTGATTTAATCAGTATAATAATGGAACCTGAGTTGAAACATCTAAGGCTCATAAAAAAGTTAAGAAAATATTGCACAATTTCAATCGTGAAGAAGTCTCGATTTATTGATGTTGAATTATCCACACTAAAGACACCTTATTTATTAGAATGTAAACTAATTTACATAAATGATAAAAAAATCTACACGGTTGTCTTTCCTGCGCTAACATGAGCAGAGACATAAGGCCATGCCAAATTGAAATTCTGTTAAGCGTCAACTCAAATTTGACAAACATAGGTACCTATTCACAAAAACACACAAACCAAAATCGAAAATACAATTTTTTACTACAAAAAAAACCCCGATGCATTATATATATTTTTCAATGGAATAACCTCATAATATAAAACAATGGTCTGGATTTAGTATAAAATGCCTAGTGTTTTTTTTTCACGTAAAATATACATTGTATTTATGACTCAATTATGATAAATTGCTTACGATGAAAAACGTCGTTGCCGAACACAATTTTCCCTGAATCAAATTGTCGTATCGAATCCCAGAACATCGGAATTATTTAAGAAAAAAATACTAACAATTTTGATTTTGATTGAGGCCTCGCAAACATAGGCGCACGCGGACGCTTAACAAAATTCCGATATGGCATGGCCTAATTCCCTGAGCATGGGCTATATTTTTTGTTGGCATTCAAATGTATAAGTTTCGTCGGGTCATGAGATTCAGTTTTAATATTTGATTCTATGATTGTTTGTGTATTATTTTTTACTTAATATTTATTCATTGCCACACCACCTTATAAAATGTGTATTGGCCGAATTCAGAGATCATTGGTACACACCACCTTATCTCCATATACAAACTATATGGTACTATAGTATTAGGCCTACCTTGCGCTTTTATATAAAAAAAGCATTCACTATTGTACTTCATGCACGCGTATACTCACCTGTTTGTGTTGTAAGTTTTATATAGACAGGATCGTAGCTTCTTCTTATTCTCCCTTTACTGTACAGATTCCTTTTTTGGAAAATGTCGTACAATGATGACAAGAAACAACATTATCGTGGGGTGCAAGTTTAAAAATTAAAATGGTAGGTGATTAAAATCAATAAAACTTAATTTGTACAGTCATTTAAGTTATTAGATCACTGCCAGGCTCCCCTTGAATACCTCAAGGAAAGATGCTGTAGCTACATTTTTCAGGGAGCTTGTTCCACAGGCGTATCGCCGAGGGGAAGAGTGGCACACAGTCTGTTAGACAGAATTTTACCATATATCTGGAAGAATGTCTGATTTCAATTTAGTTATGTATAATCCTGTGCATTCTCGTTCCCAGAGCCTAGTAAGACTCTCGAGAATCTTGATAACCCCGGGGTACGAGAATGAATCCTGTGTAGCATAACTAGTTTGGCCTGCTGTCTCCGTAGCTAGAGTGTGTGCCACTTCAGGTCTAATACCATTTTGAATGTGCTGCTGGTCATTTAGTAGTCTGACGATACAAATCTGGCTGCTCTGCGCTGTACCACCTCTAGTTGTGCAATGTTGAATTGGGTATATAATGGATCCGAAATTGTTGAAGAATATTCTAGAGACGGTCTAACAAGCGTCTAGTAAGCAGTCCGATATTTTATTTTAATTTTAGACTTCACATGAATATTGCCCAAAATGAACGTCAATAGATTTATAATTCGAACAAAAAACAAAACACTGTTTATATAAACAATACAATGAACTAATCCACGACAAGGGATGCTCAGGATCACAATAAATTGTACAATTTAATTTTTAATGCTTTACGAGTGTCTCGTTGGTGTAATGGTGTTCCAAAGTGTTACAAGCGTAAATGACTATAGGGTGGTTTATCCGCCACACTAATTTGTTAAATGAACTATATAAATTTTCTTTTCAATACTGCCTACTTTTGCAATGGATTTGTTCATACACGTTTTGTTATTTTGTACGCAAGTATAAATGACGCAGGAGTTTTTTTTTCAAAAATCAATCAATCAAATCCAATAGTTTATTAGTCATCTGCTGCTGATGTCCAAGAGACTGGGGTAGACAGCAGCAGGCTAGATCTTCTAACTTCTGTCCTTCATGTAACCCTGTCTAGAGAATCAATGCCGTGCATCTTGTATGTCTTCATGTCTGCTTTTACGCACTCTAACCAGAGTTTTCTGGTGTTTTTGTACGCTATAATTGGAGAATAGGAGACATAACTCATTTAACACAGTATTAAGTAAAGCAAAGGTTTGTAACTTTATCTATAGTTTGATTATTTTGTTATATTTATTAACTTAACATTTATAAGACAGTTTTCATACCATAGCTAAATGAATATGTCTGCGTATACATGTGTATTTACTTTAATTAGGGATTTTATATAACAGGGATTTGCAACGAAGTGCTTGTTGAATACTCACGGTCGACACTGTCTATAACTAGCTGAAGCAGGCTGTACAAACTATTCCAGAGTTTACTGAAGTTTCTGAATTTTTTCACAAAATTTGTTGCAATTATGACCGAAAATATGACTCTAGGTAATGTCAATTAGGGCTGAAAACTGCAGGTCGGCGGAAAAATGCGTAGTTTTGTGAAACAGTCTTTGAGCTTAATTTACATCAATATCATATAGAAACACCTTTTTCCTAACCTTTATGTTAATTTTAATGGTACCGGTACAAAAGTTTTATGTAAATATATTTATCTAAACTTGTAATACTTGTTATCCGTATGGGCCGAAATAATAGCCACGACGGTGAAATTCAATGTAAATCTATGTGGTTACAAATCCCTGTTATATAAAATCCCTGTTTTAAAGGTACTCATTTACAGATTTCAACTTAAATATCAACTTTTTCTAAAACTATCAAAATTGTATGGAAACATTTTCGGAAGCAGGAAAGTAGTGTTCTGATAATGACCATTTTAGTGCAAATTGATATATAACTCAAATATTGGTGTTTCGTGTAGTGCCCCGTACATGTCACGGTATAGACAACTTTGGTGCATGTTTGTTACTTTTATTGCATATTTCTCGCTATATATATATAGGGCAGTTTGTCTTAAAATACTATGAATTATTTTTTGGACACAATTACAGACAGTGAATGGTATTTGGAAATTATAAGAAAATATAAAACCAAATCTGTGAACTTGTACCTTTAATCAAGAGACTGTTCACTAAACCTACCAACAATATCAGTGTTACAAAATTCCAATTTGGCATGGCCTTATCGATCGGACAAAATTGTTGAAATTTTTTTTTAAAGATTTCCTATATTAATGAAATCAGGGTACTTCTAGGAAGTTCTGTTAAGTGTACGTGAGTCTAGGTTTATTGCAGCTAAAACTTTAAATCAAAGTACTATTCAGAAGAATAGTATCTTTGTAAGTACTCTTCTAAAACACTGGCAAGATATGGCACATTTAATGTGTTAGATTATTTCACATAGTGATTGTTGATAAAACATGAATATACAAAATATGTATATATAATATACAAGTATAAAATATCATCCAGATATTAATAAATTTACAGCTGATTGGTTCCTTTCACTTGTTCATCATTGCACATTTCTTTTTCTTTGTAAGGATTGAAATAACACACATGTTTTCCTATGTTTTGTCGTAGAATAAAACATTGTTTGTTGGGTTTAATGCCGTAGCAACACATTGTATAGGTCATACAACGGCGGTCAGTCAACCTACTCACTCTTCCTGGAAAGGCTAAATCTCTAATTTTAGCTGTAAACCAACTACTGAGCGCATACTTTCGTCAGTGACTGAATACTGCCCTACATTATTTAAAAAAATCATCGAATAAAACATAGACACGTATTATACTGCCTCAGTTGATAACTTACGCTAAATCACCCATTATTTAATATTGTTACATCAAAACTGGTACCTATGTTTTATTGTATGATACAATATAGACAACAGCTAGTATGTTATTTCTTAATTGGTCACCATAATATATATGTATGAGTACGATGTTATATATATTTGACACCACAGCAGGTGTCACTGTACACTGTAGCTAACCATAATCATATGTATAAACGTACTGATTAAGTTATACACATTATGGCTGCGTTCAAATACGGCTCACAACAATTTAAGGTACTAATGTCGTAACCGAATATAGAACTGTGCTTATTGAACGGTTTGGTAACCTCTGCTTCTTTATTCTATATCAAGTCACCAAAAACTCTTCTACAATCGACTCTTTTGTTCTTTTTGAACAAACACTGTTTTCATAATCCATTAGCCAAAGATAGCTTATGACAGTGGATAATTGTCGTTAATTGAATTCCTCATACGAAACGTTCGGGTACGTTACGTTACGTGTCGTATCCTTAGCCAATATTGAACACAAGCCACATACATGTGGCTCTTATAATATCACAGTACTTCAAAATAGTAGATAACTGTCTTATATTGATACAACCATCTCACTATCCTCCGGTTGCTCCATAATTATATTTCTGTTTTCCAAGCAAGTCAGCTAGTCTTTCATTATGTGGTTTATAAAACTGATACAACATTTCTCGAGTTTCTGGTAACATAGTACCAACTGTCTCGTGACCACTTGGGTTAGAATTCTTAACGTTGGCGTTCAGTACATAATTCATTTGATTTTTCTTTAAAGGACCTGAAATGTATAATTACAGAATGTCTTGTCTTTTATAATAAAAAAAACATGGAAGAAATAACAGTTATCAATGTTTTATCATGAGCTCTAACACTGACATTATTCTTATCAACCTCTTTCGTTACTGAGGTCATTTCAGGCCAAACTAAGTCGGCATAGTACCGAGTCAAAACTCTCTATACTCGAAACTGTGCCGGCCAGGCAGTGTTAGTTTATTTTTGTTGGGTTTAACGCCATAGCAACACATTGTATAGGTCGTATAGCGACGGTCAGTCAACCTACTCAATGTTCCGGAAAAAAACAAATCTCTAAATTTTAGCTGTCAACTAACTACTAGGCACATACATTCTTCATTGACTGACAACTGTCCTACATGATTAAAAATCATTGATAGGAGGGAGAATAACCGTAGAAATCTTTTCATGACCAAGCTCCACGAAAGTATGCCACATCTGGGAGTTGAACCTAGACCCCTCGACCAGGAGACTTGCGTGCTGCTAACTGAGCTAGCCGGGAGACCTCAACCAGGCAGTGTCACAGAGTCAAAGTTCACATTGATAATTTAAAACTTACATCACACTAAGTACAATCTGTCAATTGAAGATGCGTAATGCCTTTAAAGAAACTTTACAAAACTTGAAAATAAATCTTACTTAATCCTAGGAAGTCATATGTATGTTGTAGTGAAGTTAGTGGATCTGTAGAAATATCTTCCAATCTTTGAATGAGAATATGATCCTTTCTGAACACTCTTTGATAGTCTTGTATGTAAACATGATATATACCTCGTTGTAGCATCACCTAGATAACAGATACATTATTTTATAAATGTGTTATTTGACATGTAAAGTGAGATTCACAGCACACTACAGTATTACAAAACCTGTTTCATAAAACTGGAAACAGGGTCAAAATCTGTTTAAGGACCAATAATATTCTTTGGTCCCGTTCCAAAAACAATTTTCTGCATTCTGATAGATTGAATGGGTATGGTTATCATTATAAAAGGATGGATATTCATTCTATAAATAGACGGTGAAGATATCACCTCTATACTAAGACGCATAACGACCAACCAATCATCCGCAATTTACTTCCGCGTCAAGTAGTTCCGCGTATGAATACAAGAAATATCAAAGAAAATCGTTATTGTGAATTACTTTGTTGTCATTTTTTCGCCTAATGTAAAATAATGACCGCTTATAGCTACAGGAATATCAATCTATATATACTAAGTACTTTTAAACCTCTGTAGGTATAGGTACATAGTTTAACCGTGTACTCTACTTTCGATTTCAAATTATTGTGTAAAGAATGACAATTGTAAACACGTTATGATGAAGGTTTAACTTCCAGTTAAAAAAATTTATTTGATGAGGACAGTTGGTTGGATATTCAAATTTTATTGAGTAGACACAAAATTCATACTCTATTTCTTCACTTTACTTGAAGGGGGGAAATTGTTAAATTGTAAACATTGCCACGTGCTTTCAGGTAAATAAACAGTTTACCCGTGATGCGCGGCGTCTCCGTACATAGGTCAGTCAGACCGTTTGTGTACAGAATGGATGGATATTTGTTTAAGAACGAATTCAAACCAATTTAAATTTTGTTATGTTCTCCAGCGACCCGTAGCAAGCGTTATCTTTACAATGTGGAGTTCTTAGTAAATACGGTTCGGGCAAATGGTCCACTCGAGGTAGACCGCTAAAAGCTATTAAACCAATAGGACACTTAAACAAATAATATCAAAATCACATTTATTATCATTCTAAGCATCCCTGTCGTGGATTAGATCATTGTATTGTTTATATAAACAGGTGTTTTGTGCGAACTATAGTTTTAGTACTTTGATCTATAAAGAATTAACCCTGACATATTCAAACAATTACTTACAATATCTATGGGTATAACACGACAAGGTTTTGTTCCATAAATAGCAACTTCTGTATCATTTAACTGGAAAAAATGAACAAACAAGAAATATTTTTATAATGATATTCGGCATTATGCAGGATTCATTTTGTTTAAATGTTAGCCAGCGAACATGCCTTTGTGAAATTAAAACTTTATACATGTTGTAGATTGAAGTGACTTCAATGAGGTCTTAAAATTAATGTTGTCTCAAAATGAAGGCGGCCCTTACACAATGTCTTAAAATTAAAGTGGAATCAAAATGAAGGCGGCCCTTACACAATTAGGGCTTAAAATTAAAGTGGTCTCAAAATGAAGGCGGCCCTTACACAATGTCTTAAAATTAATGTGGTCTCAAAATGAAGGCGGCCTTACACAATGAGGTCTTAAAATTAATGTGGTCTCAAAATTAAGGCGGCCCTTACACAATAAAGTCTTAAAATTAATGTGGTCTCAAAATGATGGCGGCCCTTACACAGTGAAGTCTTAAAATTAATGTGGTCTCAAAATGAAGGCGATCCTTACACAGTGAGGTCTTAAAATTAATGTGGTCTCAAAATAAAGACGCCCTTACACAATGTCTTAAAATTAATGTGGTCTCAAAATGAAGGCGGCACTTACACAATGAGGTCTTAAAATTATAGTGGTCTCAAAATGAAGGCGGCCCTTACACAGTGAGGTCTTAAAATTAATGTGGTCTCAAAATGAAGGCGGCCCTTACACAATGAGGTCTTAAAATTAATGTGGTCTAAAATGAAGGCGGCCCTTACACAATGAGGTATCAAAATTAATGTGGTCTCAAAATGAAGGCGGCCCTTACACAATGAGGTCTTAAAATTAATGTGGTCTCAAAATGAAGGCGGCCCTTACACAATGAGGTCTTAAAATTAATGTGGTCTCAAAATGAAGGCGGCCCTTACACAATGAGGTCTTAAAATTAATGTGGTCTCAAAATGAAGGCGGCCTTACACAATGAGGTCTTAATGTGGTCTTATACTAAGTGTGGCCTTTCAACATTGGGTCTTATAACTAATGTGGTATCATAATCGATGTCATTAAAATGTTATATCATATCGATTGGTTTATCTAAAGGAAATCAGTTTTCTTACCGAGGCAAAAATCCAGAGTTCACGATCATAAATACAACTTCTTAAAGATCTGTATGCTGTACAATTATTGTATACTTTTATAGATTTCTCAACAATAGAATGAAACTTCTCGGCATTTAACACTGTATTACGAGAAAATGCGAGATATTCCGACCATAACCTGAAAATTATAGGAAAAAAAACACAGTGATTTTATATTTGTTTTTATTTGTACATGTCGTGACTCGTGAGACAGAGTCACAATTTTAATCTTACTTACTCCTATATCGTATTAATAAACTAAGATAGATAATCAATATCATTGGTTTTATTTAAAATCGCGAGTTACTTCCCTTTACTAATATCATGGTTTTGTTTATTATATTAGGGAAATTTGCCGTAGCAAAAAGTCATAAGTATCTTCTACCGACTTATCATGGCGGTAAGTCAACCTAATCACCATTCCTGGAAAGGCTTAATCTCTGGATAAAGCTGTTCACTAGTTACTAGGCACATACTTCAATCAGCGACTTTCAACTGTCATACATCAGTGCGAATCAGTGGTTGGAGGGTAAATGGCCGTAGAAATTATTTAAGACCAAAAACCACAAATATGCCAAGCCTGGGAATCAAACCCAAGTCCTTTTGACCAGTAATATAGCATTTTACCTACTGAGCTAGCTATGTAGACTATGTTAATGTTAAAGTTTTATAAATTTACCTGTCCACAGGATTTCGTAAATTCACCAGAATTCGTGTCTCATTATATAAATGATGTATGTATTCAGGGTTGTTCTCCACAGGGGCATCTTTCCCTACATTATTACCAAGGTGTGACCACGCATGCGCACCAGTGATTGTATTGATACTTGCCTCACCTATAAAATATATATTCTTATTTTGAAATATTAAATATGTAAATTGTAAAGAAAACAAAGTTTTGAAAGAAAAAGAAAAATAAAAGTATAGTCTAACAGAATTAACCTGAGCTTGAACTACCTAATTATAATAATTACACACTTCACTTACATTAAATTGTGAGTTTCCGTATGCGTGTAGACGGTTATACACATGCTTATAACAACCGATGTGACTATAAATCAATTTATTAAAAGTGGCATGTTATTGTTCTTTTAATTTTGGACACATTAGATTTTGGGGAAACAAGTATTACGGCACAGTTTCAAAGTATTTTTTCTTATGAAAACAACATTAATTGTTCAGTACGTGTATTTTGCCGAAAGCTTCCGATAAAGTGCGATTCACAAACGAAGACCAAAATAGACTGTAAATACTGAGTTTAATATATTCTTGCATAAAGGTCAAGCTCAGGTTAATTCTGTTGGACTATAAATAAATGGAAAAATTAAAAGATACAGTGTCAAATGGTCAGTTTATATCTACAGTGTCTGACTGTATATTTAGGGGACTAGTAGAATAATGTAACATATATGAATAATAAAACCTATATAACCAATAAAGCTATATTAAGCACCGAGAAAATTTGCTTCATGCAACTTAAAAATGACTTACAGTCAAGAAGTACACCAATGGACAGGTACGTTTTGAAAATTCTAGGGGGGGGGGGGGGTCCGGACCCCCTGACCCCCGCTAGATCCGCCTATGAGATGACTTACCTGTAATCATTCTAGATCTTTTCAGTTTAGTTTTATCATTTTCCAATGTTTTTGTTAGTGGGGAGAAATACGATGCTGCATAATAATCTAGATTCTGAGAAAACCCTGAAATAAATGAAAACAACAATGTTATGATGAACAGTACATGTGGCAGAAATACTATAGTCCAACAATACTTAAACTTGAATTTTCTTATTATGCTAAAGTACCTACATTTGAGGAAGCCGCATGTCTAACTCAGTCTAACTCATTGGTCTTGTAGACATACCCTCATAATTAGTTACGGTCATTCTCCCTCCTGCCACTGATTTTAAATCAAGAAAGACAGTTGTCAGTCACTAATGGAGGAACAATGTATGCACCTAGCAGGGGCGGATCCAGGATTTTTTCTAGGGGGTCCGAACTTTTCTGGGGGGGTCCGAACCTCGAACCCCAATCATATTATACACATTTTACAGATAAAATGCAACATATTGATAAAAAAATTACATAACCATTAAATCTATGTTAAGCATCGAGAAAAATTGCTTCATGCTACTTAAAAATGACTTACAGGCAAGAAATACATTAATGGACAGGTACATTTTCCGAATTCTAGAGGGGTCCGCATCCACATGAATATGTCATATAATTATATTCATGATAGTACATGTACTTACAAAATCGTTTCGATGACAACCAGTTTGGTTCCTTAGCAACGGGACCCACGAAATCTGGATGCATTGTTATACGTGAGAAAAGGTCAGTAGTTCCACATTTAGCCACACCTATCAGGTACATGTATGGTATACATCTAAGTTTGCCATCTATCTTCCTCCAACAGGGGTTCTTGTATGACCTATCCAATGGTAACTTTCTCTGAAATAAAATAATACATGAAGATGTTGACGTATAAAACACAGGAAAGTCATTGCTGTGAAAATTGAAGTGACAGCATTAAGATTTATTTAACTTACGAAATAATTACATGACAAAATCAACGAAAGTATGCCCCACCCGGGAATCGAACTTACGACCTTTCGATTATTTGACCATTGTGCTATCTACTGGGCTAGCCGGGGGAGTAGTGAATAATAAAACATGTGACATCATACTGCCGGCTGTTATGATTTACAACCTCGTTTATAAAACGTAATGGACATTAGTGCTGCAACGATTCACCGGAAAGTCGATTCGATGCGATTCGATACTTTTTTTTTCGATTCGATTTTTTTCGATTCGATTCTTTTATAAGTACAATTTACTACAAATATGCATTTATACACATATTTGAGCTTAAAACTAAATAATATTATTTAAATTAAAGTGTTACTAAAATTGGATAACACAAAACTCGAAAATCTGATAATTTTTTATATTTGCTTTATTCAAGTACGAAATGGATTGGGTACGAATGTAAAGGTCGCGAAATGTATTATTAATGTAATATCGAACAGAGTTTCTATTCATGCTACATAAAATCGTAATAGAAATTAAACAGAAATGTAACAAAGTGAAACCCAGTTTCACTGTCAACGTATACTTTGACTTTTAGGCGCGCCTTTTCTTTTATCGTTTTAATTAACTTATGTAGACACTTAAAAGTCAGTATCGAATCGAAACTCGCGGGTCCCGAATCGAAATCGAATCGGCACCCTTGCAATCGAGTTTCGATGTATCGAATCGAATCGTTGCAGCCCTAATGGACATATCACTTATAATTAAAATCTTACAACTAAAAAAATGCTTTGAAAATATTAAATGGTAGAACAAAACAAAGAAAATCGTCTTGATACAAGTGCAAATGCAACTTTTATTAATTCAGGCATATCAAAGCGTGTGTCTATGTTTTATTCCACAGCAGACCATTGCATGTCATGTCTTAAAAACAAAACTGAAATACAAGTACATGTACTAGCAATCTCCGTAAACAGAGATCCTGTAGAGCGTTGTCGTACTGGATCTCTACTTAGCCAATGCAAGGTCACGTCGAGATGTACTTTGTGTCGACCAATCAATGCGTAGCTTTCATCTAGACGAAAACACTATTAATCACATTTTGATTTCGTAATTTATATTTTTAGACCGAGGTTTGTATGTAAATTTAACAGCGGTATTATTCACAGTCTGCGATTGGGTGGCTCATTTCAAATTGCGTGACGTAGACGATGTAAACAAGTTACGTATCATAACAATTGCGTCATGAATATTATGATGAGAAAAGGTCACCTGAACGTGACCTTCGTTTGGAAAAGGCCAGATCTAAATTAGCGAGTATGCGAGCGGTAAAATTTTAGATCGGGTTTTAATCAGATTGATGTACTAGTAAATAAGGCCTACATACCATTTTGAGTAGATCCATTTCCTTTGTAATTTTTACACCACAGTATGTTGTATTCTCAAAGTAACTAGAATGTTTGATATCAACAATGTTTGCTGCAATCTGAGTGACTCCCTCGTCTCTATGAGACATAGATGTTTTGTCACTAGATGTGTTACTATGTCGCACAGGCCATGGACCTAGTGATGTACTAGCTTTATCATCTATGGTAGAAGATCTAATTACTTGTATTTGAACACTTAAATGATGTCCATTATACGTCATCAAACCAATGAACACTGATACTAACGTCATACATGTGATGTAGATGATTATTAAAGACCTGAAAATGGAAATAAATGGTAATTATGCGCTTGTGAACATATATTGAACATGAAAAAGAGCGATATACGAATTTGGTTTAATAATACTATGTACTAAATTATGGCAATTAATGAGTAAATACTAGAGACAATACATGAAGAAAATCTACATTTTAAAGGTCAAATTCTTTGACATGAACTACAGCTGTGAAAACCCATTTCTTTTGATTCGAACTTAAACTACGGTACACGTTCTCAGGGGCCCGTATTATCAAGCGTCTTACGATCGATTTTAGTCGTAAATCGTTCTATATTGAATTGTTAAATTATTGTTTTAAGTTGGGCTAGCCTTAAACAAATCTTTATCAGCAATGAAAGTCGTAGAAATAATAAATAAACAGACTTGCCAATAAATATTAAATGCAGAGTTTTCAGCGCTTTGATTCTTTATAAGTACACGATAGAATATTGCAAATAAGGATTAAATTCCTTTTTTGTGCCATCCCTATATTTCAATGTATTCGATATGGTCTTAAACAATGCAATCGAGTGCAATGATACGTCTTAAATTTCTGAATTAAAATTTGCCTATCAACAATAAATACCTGTTTTAACCATTCTCATCTTACTGCACATGCATTTTTATAGACTGTTTTTATATATATTAAGTAACATTTTATGCATAAATCTTTATTTATCTTTATATTTTACCATCGTTTTGCTCACCATACATGTACCATGTCAATGTCATGAAATATAAATATGTAATATATATCGTTGATATTTTCATAATGTAACATAACGCCGCTAGAAATGTTTTTTCTAAGTTTGTCTAGTTGAATTTATGGTGGCATACTTCTGCCACCAGATAACAAGATAATTAACTAGTTAATTAAGTGATTATCTAGTTAATGTATTAACTAAATAACCACTTACCACTTATCTATAAATAGATATTGTGTCATGTCTAATGTCTGCGATGCCTAAAGTGTGACAGTGCATCAATGCAATGGAGGAAAACAATGTTAGTTAAATATTAGTGATAACAGGTTAATTAGTTACGTTAACTAGTTAATCACTTAATTAACTGGTTGATTATCTTGTTATATGGTAGCGGAAATATGTCACCATATAGATTACAATTCGAACAAAAATACAAAACACTGTTTATATAAAATATACATGTATATAGTTTTTATATGTTTTCTGAGTGTCATTTGGTGTAATGGTAAAGCATAATTGACCAAGGGGTGGTTGTTTATCTGTCACGCTTATTTTATTAAAAGTGATAAAGTTAAAATACAACTTTTATTTTCAATACCGCCTACCTCTGAAATGTATTGTTTCATTTTTAATGTTTACACAAACACGTTTTGCTATTTTGTACGAAATAAATGTTTTTAGATATAATCAATTTGGAATTACGAAATATCATTTCAACTTAACGAATTATTATTTCGTTTAAACGAAATAACCGTATTCATGTAATGACAATGATAAACTTGTTTGTTCTTTTAAGGTAGGAGTATAGTCTGGATTATCTGCCCCTTACCACTATCGTTATCGGGTCAGGCAAGCCGTGATCATGGCGTCCTCCTCAGTTATTGTTTAGGTATCACGTTTTCTTGATCCTGCATGATCATTTGCTGACGATAGTTAATTTAGTAGGAGTTCGGTACTATATAGGTCATTCGATTTCGATTTTTCTGATTACACGTATATTTAGCGAACGATTTACACAAACATGTCTCACTTGAACACAATTCGGACGTGGATTAGTCTCATTAGAATTTCGGATACTTTAATTAGCATAAATGTAACCAAACAACTAAAAAGGTATCCACTGTAATTCTTGTACCATGATCCTTTGATCTAAGCTTGTGTAGTGAGAAATGTTCATTGAAAACAAAATTGTCCAATACCTAATTCATTACATAGGGCGCGGCCATTATCATGCTTTGCCTGACGTACTTTTACCTGACAAAGTACGACTGGGAACCAGACAAGGTAGGAGTATTCCGCATGAGGAAAAGCTAAAATGATTTCTTTTTTTAGTAAGAGATGCAAATCACAACATCGTTACAACTCAAAATTAAATGCACATTACTTTGCAAGTCTGTATTATCATTATAATACTATATAGCTGTGACTCTATGCATTTGATTTATCGAAACTAAATTTTAATTGAGAAAATTTTAAAATTTTATCTTCTTTAATATATTGTTCACATTGTGGAACGTCTTTTTCATCTGACATGCAAATTATACCCGTTGCCAACAAATACTTTGTTGTAATTCTATACCCTGAAACCAATCCATGCCTCTTTATTGCATTGAATACCCAAAAAACATAGAGTACACTTTTAGTACATTTAGCATTAAATCATTCTACAGTAACATGTACGGAGACCCGAAAGTGACACTTTGAAATACTTTTTTCAAAATTATTTTCTTTTAACGTATTATTATTTCTTTTTTCCAAATTATTATTTCGAATAACGTAATATTATTTCGTCTAAACGAAATATTAATACATGTAATACTTCATAATTATTCCTAGTTTCAAAATAATATTATTTCCTATTTTTTGAAATAATACTGTTATCATTTCGGGTTTTTTTTTTGTTCGAAATAATTATAATGTTTTTAGATATAATCATTCCGTAATTACAAAATACCATTTCGAATTTACGAAATATTATTTCGTTTAAACGAAATAACTGTGAAATAAAAGTATTTTAAATAGGGCTGTGGATCGTTGAGCAAGTGGCGATCCTATCCGAACCACGATTCATGTGTAGCGATTCACGAATCGAACCACGATTCACTTGTTAATGGAGAAGCATACAGAATTCATGTAATGAAAAGAGTTAGTGAAGAATTACAAGAGTTTTTACTATAAGGAAAACCATGTACTACAAACATGTCTATTAATAGGCGTTTTGTGGGCTTTTTTTAGTGATAACATTTAGAACTTTAAAATGTGTATCAGTCGAATTTGACTCAAGATTGTTCGGTCCCTACATAAATTTAAGTTTCGTTAGAAGTGCGACTCGTTTTCAGTTGTAAATAAGCTGAAAATGTTCTCTCATTTTTTTTTCTAAAAGAAAGATCGCGATCCGACGGTTTCGGACGTGACGAATATTCGTACTCGATTTTCTGGTCGGGATCGCGAATATCCGAGTACTCGGATACTCGCCGCAGCCCTAATTTTCAAATGTCGCTTTAGGGGCTTCCGTATACATGTAACAATAAATTGTTTATTTTACTACTTCATTCACGGTGGAGAACACCATCATAACTTTAACTGGACATAAAAGTTTTATTTCATATCCATCAATAGACGAGAACAATACAACTAACTAGTATGGTGGTTTTATCAGCCAGGCTTTTGTGTTTGTCAACTTTTTCGTACAAAACCCTCGTCTAGTGGTAGATGTTGTGGGTTACTGATACATCAGGGTTATCCATTATGTGGGTCACAGAAGCGTGGAAATACACAAAATTTGACGAAATAAATTGGAAACTGGTTGACTGACAATGTGTTCCTAAATATTTTAAATATTATTATGTTTATGACATGAACATGTTTTCAAACAAGAACGCTCTTCTTTTATAAGAAGTTTACCTTCGGTCCCCCCAACTGTCATTACTATAGGCGGCTACAACGGTCGAAGATACACTTTATATATTACTAAGTTACATATGTGTATGACTACCGAGTCCTAGTTCAATAGTTCAATATTTTATTTAGCACAAACATAATAGTTTTTTGCCAATACAATATATACAGTTTGAAAAAAGAACAAACAAACAAAAGAAACAAACATATATAATAAAGGGGAAAAACAGAGAAAAAAGGAAAAGACACATGTATATGTCTAATAAAGGAGAAAAGTGATATACATAGATGATATGATAGTTAACAATTTATTAAGAATTTTATTTTTCTCTTTGTAAATAACACTGTCGTGTAGCTGTGTACGGGGCAGTCAACCAAGATGGCGGACCGAACGCTGGTGAAAAGGTTAACATATTTTATTTTCTCGATTTCTCTAACTTAATCCACATGTATTGCTGTATAATCAGTTGTATTCAACCAGGCATAGATTCCGGTGCATAATGTACAACCTGTTTTCGCTTGATATCCACCCAAGAGCTTATAAATGAATCACAAAGTTGGTCGATCTATGATTTTGAAATTTGAAGCGAGAAAAAAATCTTTTAAGTCTGATTCTGACTTTATTTGAGCTCTTAGATTCAAATCAATTGACAGAGTAGCGTAAAATGATCGACCGAGTTACTCTGTCCCCTTACTTTGGAGGAATATCCTCTCCCTTCCACAAAAACGTTCGTTTTATGAGTGTACACAAAGTGAGTGCAGTCGCCGGTGTATGGTGTAGTCAAAACGCACATTTTTGAACGGTGCAGTCTCAAAAAACTGTACGGTGGAGTCATTCTTTACAATTTTGGTGTACGGTGTTGTCTCAATTATTAATTTCAGTTTCAGCTTTCATGAACGATCTTTAGTCCAATGTTATTGAGTTCTTTCTCGCTCATTCGACCCGATGGCCTTTAAATGTTAATATGTAATCATTACTTCGACCAATTGACTTAAATTAATCTTAAACAAAATTAACACTATGACATAAATGTGCTTAGATTATGAATGAAATGAATGTTGGAGTTCCTGATGTCCCAGCTCAGCGCACATATTACGAACATTGTAATACAGGAGTAACGTACATTAGACAGTACAAATACGGAAAACCCTGTTACCACTGTATAGACTTCTGTCAAAGTCAGAATATCTTGGAAATTTGTCTGAGAGATAGATATGATGATATCTTAATGGCCGGTCACATAGGCCAAAGCGCATAAATCTCGTAAAAATCACGCACAAAACTCGAGTCTTACGTGAGTCATCCGTGATTATCGCGTTTCCTCAGCGTTTCTGACGTGGAGCATTCGTAGTTGTTAGTGGAACTGCGCCGTTTCATCGCTATGCGCGATTCCAGGTTTTGAACAGTTCAAAATTTATCGGCGCGTAAGAGTTTACGCAGTTTTGCGTTGTTTACGTATTCTTTGCGCAGTTTGCGTAGTTCTTACGCGGATTATGCGCGAATCATGCGTGGAACATAAGCGATCGTGCGTGAAAATGTCCTGAAGCCCGAATCTGTTTATATGCGGAACGGCGTTGAAAGGACGCGACTCAAACGCACATTATGCGTAGTTCATGCGAGTAGTGTAGAAAGGGTGGGGGAAATAATACCTTTTTCATGGGCCGAAAAATACCTTTTTTTAGTTTTTGATCCAAGGGAGAGTAATCTCACTAATGTCGCGTTTAACTATCACGGAGTTGTCTTTCTTGTCCTATACTCGATGTTTAAGGTTGGAACGTGAATTATGATGGTTTTTTAGTGGATATTAAAAAGCGGATAGTCAACGCGTGACACTCATTTCTTCTTAGAGCTTCACTCGCGTTAGATTGAAAATATGGAAGTCGCGGAGAAAAAACAGATTTTGGAACGTTATTATTTTAACACCAAAAATCCCGCTGCTTTTGCTGGTGCTCAGAAATTGTTCAACGTTCTAGATAAGAAGTATCCTGGAACATTTACCGTGAAATTTATACAGCAGTGGCTAAATGATCAAGATGCTTATTCTCTGCAGAAGTCGAGGAGACATAGATTCAAGACGGCCAGCGTGCGAGTCTCTGGAATAGGCGAACAACTAGATATTGATTTGTTGTCTATGGTCAATTTAGCGGAGGACAACGACGGTGTTCGATTCCTCCTGTGCGCTATAGACATACTCTCCAGACAGCTGAAGCCTAAGTTTAGAAACAACATGTTGTAACACGTTTTCATACCATATTGAATACATTCCAGAGGTTGTCGTTATAACGGGTGTCGTTGTATCGCGATCTGACTGTATATCGCTTTTGAACTGGTTTATGTAAAGTCTATGTTAATAAGTTTTTTAAATACCTTGATACGTCTCCATAGAAAAATGAACGATGAAATCTGAGATATCTTATAATTAACTTTCAAAAATATCATACGATTTATACACCCTGTGACTTAATATGATGAAATCTTAGATACCATATAATTAACATTCTTTTCAAAACCTCACCCGAGTAACCGCATCCATTTAAGCTATGTACATAATCATTCATTGATAAAACATATGAGACATGACGACTTCACTTGACCCGACTGTGCTCATATAGTGAAACAAGCGAATCACTAAACTTGAAATGTTTAATTGCAATTTTAAGTTCATTTTAAGTTCATTAATTGGAGTATTTATAATTGTTTTATTCTAAAATAGACTTTTAGACATTAAAACTGTCCATGCTAAAATATATTGTTGAAGCATGATTTGTGAACTATATCTTCCAAACTTAGTATGTTATTAACATTGCGAAATAAGCATATATCACATAAGTAAGCTTTTATCTAGGTTTAATAATATTCCAGAAGCATCCATACCTTCTAGAACATGATAAGTTAGTCAACGTCATCATCTACGCACATCATGATTGTAGAACATAGAGTACATGTCGCTCCCTCAAGTATATGTCATTCTTTCCAACCCTAAATGAGCACGTTGCTTTAGAACTATGTAAGTAGGAGTCATGCGTCACCATTTCTAGTCTCCACCCTGGTTACTATGTTTTAAACAGTCATATATACTTATACACTACCGAATTGTCATTTAAACATGATGAAATCTGAGATAGCATCAACATTCTTTTCAATTCGTCGCTCTGGTAACCATACCCATTTAAAGTATGTTAATAGCTAGTCATTGATAAAAAATATGAGACATAATGACCTCATTTGATCTACCTATACAGTGAACACATGCATGGTTTACATGTTGTATACATGTAGTATACAAACAGTTTAATGCAGATTGCTACATTATGTGAATTGTTTCATCCACAAAGGAAATCACACATAGTTATTACAAACTAGCACACAACGCCTATCTTTTACAGTACAACAACCCCATCTAAAGCATGGTTTAACAGTATAATGAAGTACATCTCAAGTTCTTAAGGGTATAGTTATTTTGTAATACCGTATTACAATGACCTCACTCGACCCGATTTCACAGTCTAACAAACGCATCGTTAAACTTTGAACCATATTGATACTTAAAGCAAATTGTTGCGTATATATTTGTTTGTACAATAAAACATATTAATGAACATGATTGCTTTCAGCAAAGCTTTATATGAAACCTTACATAACACTTGTACTTTCTAGTACACATAAAATTATCTCTGCATTAAAGTTTAAAATTGAAATTTACGCTGAAATATGTGAATGAGGTGCTTTAAATTATGATCACATTCTTTCATCGCTTGGGTAAGTATACTCCAAGTTCATTGATAACGGCATTTACCTTTTTTTGAGTCGAAATTACCTTTTTTAGTTTTTGATTAAAGGGAGAGTAATCTCGCTAATGTTGCGTTTAACTATCACGGCGTTGTCTTTCTTATCCTAAATTCAATGTTTAAGGTTGGAACACGAGCGACGACGGTTGAACCATTAAGTTGATATTAAAAGCTGGTGGTGTTAAGTACATGTCTATTAATTAGTGTTGCTCTTCATGAGCGTATTCACCCGTAAAACTTAGTCAGCTGATAAATTTATTACCTAATCAAAATATAAACGACTGCTCAGGGGGGGGGGGGGGCTATACATAAATTTTCTTATTATGTCAAATAGTCGCTAGTGTCCAATTGCTTTCAATACTGACTGGTAGATTCGAAGAATGCAAAAACGATGTACTCGCTGATACTAGTAAGCTGTATCCCTGACGATGCGAATTATTGTGTTAGTTTTATTACACCCTAAGAAGATTACAAAATATCGTTTCATACATTTGTCGGATTGCGCAACATCCAGCTGCCCAATGAATTGAGACATTTCGACAAACCAATCAAATGCATAGAGACCTTAAATCGACCAATCAAATGCATGGTGCATTGAACTTCAAAAGTGAAGATGTTGCGTTCAAATGGTCACATTCTTTCATCGCTTGGGTAACTATACTTCATTGATAATGAAATACGAGACACTAACGTTATTTACTATGTCATAGAACTTAACCTTACTTTTATAGAAAACTACGGAAACGTATAAGGACCCCCACCTATGCACTGTGCTTCAATATACTCATATTTTTACTTCGAGTTTTTTTTATCGTAATTGAGTGACTATATGCACTTAGTAGATATGTTATGACTTTGATTTAAATCAGCGCAAAATAAATATATTTCTTGCAGGTACGTCAACTCTACCACATGAGATGTGGTCAGCTATATCATGTAAATATACAGTTGTCGATTGACAATCCTATTTTGAATAATATATGAATCCAAAAATATGTAAATAATGTCTCAAGTTAACTTAAACGAACTGCAAGTCATAAAACAGACCATACGCATGGTTCAGAACTGTCAGTAATGAATACCTATCGCTATTAGTGTTGCGTCTTTCACGCAGATCTGTTTACGGATAAACTGCGCAAAAGAGGTAAGTCCTGGCAAGTTAGCACACCTTCTCAAAGGTAAGAGTAAAAAAAAATTGTACCAATATAATGTTCATTTATACAATATGTCTCTAATGAATACTATATTTCGATAACTTCATGGTTGTAACACAGTATTTCTATCTGTTGTAAATACATAATAAAATAAATTTGTCCTATAAAGTGACTTTAAATATTGGTAACATTCTTTTATCGCTTGGATAACTATACTCTCAAGTTCATTGATAACAAAATATGGGACAGTAAAGTAACTTATAATGTTATAATACTTAACCTTACCTTTTATAGAAAATTGTGTAAACGTTGAAAATAGTAGAAAGTTAAGGCACACGTTATCATGTTGCAGTACTGGTGTATTGTCGTGAAAGGGAGAGATGTACTACCTAGCAAGACACGTTTCTATGAAAAACGCTTAAATCTTATCCGCAGTATGTGGAGTGGAGAAAGCAAGTCCAAATATATCGAACATTAGAGTTGATAGTCCACTCATTGTTTCAACTTCTGGAGATTCTCCACTCAAGATCTAGTGTCATAATATTCAACAGTGTTAAAGATAAAGGAGTCTAATTTATGATTCACGACTATGTTTAAATATAAACACCTCCCGTCGTTTCAGATTCTAACCATGTCAATGTGGAGCATACATTTTTGTCAAAATACAATTGAACGTATACTATAGTGTTTACTATAGTATGATGAAGAATGTCACGGCATACAAGCGTGTTATTTGGACTCCTTTACCTTAAATCTTATACACATATATATAATGACTATAAGAACGAAAAAAGGCTTTATATAAACTTTATTGATACACACTGTTTATATTTGTGATACATATTTTACTCTGACAAACACAAACGCGAAAATTATGTCCATCGAATTCAAAGCACATATTTCCACACTATTGATATAAGTTTAGCATTCTTATTTGTTCTCTCTCTCAAAAGGGAAAGAATCTAGAAATACACGCGATTGTTCGGAAGCATTCATTACTGTCATTGCTACGTCTCTTCCATTAGGCACTTTTCGATGGTTGATTGTCTTTCTTTTCTGACAAATCTGGAAGGTCATAGGCGTCTAAGACCTTATCAAACAAAAATTTGCGCTTTAGTATGGCGTATTTCATAGCTTCCTCCTGATCAAAATCTTCTTTGTCGACGAGCCGGTTGAACGTCTTCTTTATAGCGTTATAGATGGGATCTCTTTTCATCGCTTGGAACCATAGCAATTTACGTCCGAAACTGTTCATCATCACCGTTCTGTAGACGCTTTTTAGGTCTTCAAAGGCGTCCTCCCTGGCCTCCTCGTCACTCACTTCGCTGTCGTCATCCATGATTGCAGCCACTTTGTTATCGTACTGTGACTGACACTTCTGAAACGCTTCGTCTATGATTTCGTTCCAGGGATCGATGTCTGAATGTGGCGAAGAGTCATCCTCCTCCGACATCATAGCTTCGTCACTAGAAGCAGTGTCACTTTCATCCAGTTTTCCAAAAATATCCTCTTTTTCGAAACTGTCAGACATGTCGTCCTCATTGTCCGAATGCGCTAATTTTTTGTGTCTAAGCATGTTATCTTTTCTACTGTACTCTCTCAAACAGACGTCACACTGAAACATCACCTTCAGAGTCCAAAGAATAAATGAGGTTAAACGATTCAAACAGCTCAACTTAATACTGGTCCTATTGTGGCGATGTCTTTCAGTTTTTGTTTCTTACCGCCAGATGTCCTCTCACGATTTTTACTTCGCTTGTTGTTCTTGAGCGGCTCATTCGCATGCTGTACATGAGATGGTTTGAATTCATCCATTCCATACACCGATATATCTTTTGGTTTCGCCTGGCGCTCGAGCATGCTTTTCGCTATAGCGGTCGTTTGCTCTGCGGGAAGAACCATACGAATATATACTTCAGTCGACGATTTTTTAGCTTTCAAATTTCTTTTGCCATTCTTTCGCACTGAACGAATAGGATCCTTTGCCGATGTCATTCTCCGTTTTCTACTTTTCCCCTCAATATTAAATATATCCATCATGGTTTTATGGTCTTCACCCTCTGACATACGAGTAAACACTGAACGGGTCGTTGGTGGATCAATCTATTTAAAGTGTCGTGTGGTTGAGGTGAGTCGATGAAACCCCATATGATAAAGTAAGTGTATTTAGTGTCTTATTTGGAAGAGGGTAATACGCAAATTGCGTGATGAATGACTGATTTGTCTGTCAGCATACATTGTTGGTTACAGTATCTGGCGACGTTGCACCTATCACACTTTATGTAGGAACACATGTGTGAGCGACACCACCAGCACGTATCATTTTGCTGCAGTTGGAGCGGTGACATATCCATGTTGTATTCCATGAAATTAGACATATCGCGGTAGTAGCGTTTCATCTGAATTATATTTTTAGATAACATCAGGTATTGTTCGGAATGATGAAACATCCATTCAAAGGCAGAGCTGTTGTGATAGTCTATTCCAATTAACTTAGTAAATATATCTCCGACAAAATCGTTGGTAGATTGTGGAGATTTAGCTACATATTGACACTTTTTTTTCATTGGAATAAATATGTGTTCAGGTATATCTTCCACGTAGGTGTTGTCCAAGGTAAAATCACCTATTTCCAACCATACATGAGGTGTAGTAAAGTTCTCCACAATAAGTTTACCGTACACGATTTTTGAAGCAATACCGGCAACGTCGAAGCACTTCTTTAAAACGATATTAACAAATCCGCATGCGTTGGACACATTGTATCTTTTCTGGAGGTTAAAACTCTCAGAAAGTATCATGTTTATATCCGCACTTTCCTTCACCGTATCGGGTACTCGGAAGGGAAAACAGTTGTAATCCATTTTGCTTACAATAGGCAAATGAGCGACAGCAACTGTGCCAGAAACTTTTAAGCGGCTCTTCTGAATAACATAGAGGAGAATTCAATTGGCGCAAATTCTTCGCGCAACACCTAGCAATTCAATACTCATGTTGCGCCTATGCCTCATTTTACCCTCCTTGTCTGCCATTAGCCCCTCCTCTTACTCTCCTCATTCCCAATCAATGCCTCCACTTGCTCTCCTCATCCCAATTGGCTCCTCCTCTTATCCCCCTCATTGACAAATCGATGCCTCCTCTATTAACATAGATAAGTGAATTTACATAAACCAGTTCAAAAGCGACATACAGTCAGATCGCGATACAATGACACCTGTTATAACGACAACCTCTGGAATGTATTCAATATGGTATGAAAACGTGTTACAACATGTTCTGTCTAAACTAAGCTTGAATCTATGTCTTCTCGACTTCTGCAGAGAATAAGCATCTTGATCATTTAGCCACTGCTGTATAAATTTCACGGTAAATGTTCCAGGATACTTCTTATCTAGAACTTTGAACAATTTCTGAGCACCGGCAAAAGCAGCGGGATTTTTGGTGTTAAAATAATAACGTTCCAAAATCTGTTTTTTCTCCGCGTCTTCCATATTTTCATTCTAACGCGAGTGAAGCTCTAAGAAGAAATGAGTGTCACGCGTTGACTATCCGCTTTTTAATATCCACTAAAAAACCATCATAATTCACGTTCCAACCTTAAACATCGAGTATAGGACAAGAAAGACAACTCCGTGATAGTTAAACGCGACATTAGTGAGATTACTCTCCCTTGGATCAAAAACTAAAAAAAGGTATTTTTCGGCCCATGAAAAAGGTATTATTTCCCCCACCCTTTCTACACTACTCATGCGCGAATCATGCGCCAATCATATAAGTGCTTTGTCGGTGATTTTTGCGTGATTGATACGTAATTCTTGCGCGATGTATCGGTGATTTTTTATCGCGTAAATCGAAGAAAATGGTTAAATCCTCGACAGACAAGCACGCACAACCCAAATTTATGCGTGATTCATGCGTTTTGGCCTATGTGACCGGCCCATAAGTCAATTTTGACTATGTATCATCTTAGTAAAAAGTAGGTCACTGTGCCAAAATATTCGATTACCAAAAACGTACACGTATTCATGTGTGGTACTAATCTTTAGTTATTGAATTTTCCGTTTATCGGTGTTAACTTTTTGTAAAATCGACTTTGTTTAACGTTAACAAAGCTAAAACGTCAATATCCATGACTTGCCCAAAATGCTTGTCTTTTATCATGTGCAACCCGGGTCTATAGCGCAGTTGGTAGCGCGCCGGGATTTAAAATGGTGTGTCTCGAAGGGTTTGAATCCCACCCGGGGACAATAATGTCAATTTTCCTGCATTGATCGGATAATATGGACAAGTTTCCAGTTTTGTGGAAGGGTAAATGCGTACTGGTTATAGGCAATGGTCCAGGAAAGCTAGTTTAGGTGTGCTGGACGCCGTAAAATGACTTAAATTGTGTTAACACGGCGTTAAATGCAATAGATTAATAAATAAATATAAAATTTTAATTTCTTGGATTAACCATTCGGACAACCACTTATTTTCTTACGCATGTACTGCAAGGCGGATATCGATTTACATTAACCAAAGTTAAAAAAAGTTATTCATCTGTATGCTTGTACACATACTTCTTACTATCGGTTTCTAACGATTTCATCTCGATTTTGTAGTTACTTGATTCAAACAATGTATATTCATATTTTACAGTCTATGTTCAAAACCAAGAATATACGTGATTACGGTGATGTTTTGAGGTGTTTGGATTTTTTGTCTTTTTGGATGTATGTAAATAATGTAACTCGTGTCTTAGAACGTTCGTAATAAATGTATCAGCTGAGGACGTCAGCATAAAGGACATCAGGAACTCCTACATTCATTTCATTCATAACCTAAACACATTTATGTCATAGTGTTAATTTTGTTTAAGTTTAATTCAAGTCAATTGATCGAAGCAATGATTACAAAATTAACATTTAAAGGCCATCGGGTCGAATGAGCGAGAAAGAACTCAATAACATTGGACTAAAGATCGTTCATAAACGTTGGCACTGAAAATAAAAATTGAGACAACACCGTACACCAAAATTGTAAAGAATGACTCCACCGTACAGTTTTTTGAGACTGCACCGTTCAAAAGTGTGCGTTTTGACTACACCATACACCGGCGACTGCACTCACTTTGTGTACACTCATAAAACGAACGTTTTTGTGGAAGGGAGAGGATATTCCTCCAAAGTAAGGGGACAGAGTAACTCGGTCGATCATTTTACGCTACTCTGTCAATTGATTTGAATCTAAGAGCTCAAATAAAGTCAGAATCAGACTTAAAAGATTTTTTTCTCGCTTCAAATTTCAAAATCATAGATCGACCAACTTTGTGATTCATTTATAAGCTCTTGGGTGGATATCAAGCGAAAACAGGTTGTACATTATGCACCGGAATCTATGCCTGGTTGAATACAACTGATTATACAGCAATACATGTGGATTAAGTTAGAGAAATCGAGAAAATAAAATATGTTTACCTTTTCACCAGCGTACGGTCCGCCATCTTGGTTGACTGCACCGTACACAGCTACACGACAGTGAATAAGCCAAGTAAATAAATTTTTACCAGTGATTTTAAAGTTTTAGGGTTAGTAGTTTTCATTAGAAAAATAAATTTGTTGATAGTTGGCCAGGAGCAATAATAACTTGGTAAACAATTTATTCTTATATTTCTATATTTTGGACAGACAAGTAAAAAGTGATATTCTGATTCAATACAATTTAAATTTCTACAAATTCTATCTACTATAGCAATATTTCTATATTTTCCTTCTTCAATCATTAGTTTATGTGCTGAACAGCGAAACCTACTTAAAGCCACTCTATGAGAGTCGTTAGTTATACAGAATAAGTACTTTTCATTTTCAAAGTTTTGCTTAAATAGACAGAAGGATTTTAATTTAGAAGATATACTTATTACACAACACCATGTTTGAAAATACTGATCATAAACTCTTTGTAATATCTTTGTAATACCATAATGATATTTTTGGCACAAGTACGACTTTTGTGTCCATAAAACAACAATTGCGTCGATCGTGATGCTTGACATTGGCCTATGAAATTATTGCTTGGCGTATGCAACATATGTTGGTGTCATTCAAAAGAGCAAAGTCTTAGCTAAGTCATTCTCTTACCCAGAGTCTAGTAGGATTCTCGATACTAGCTCGAAAAAACATAAATACATTGATACAACATGACGGTACAGTTTAAAAAGTTTAGAATCAGCTGGCAAATTTGCAATTAAAAAGTTGGCATCACTGTACTTAATTCCATATAATCTTCAGCTACAAGATGAATTAATCACGTGTAAACTTGAAGGTGTCTTAGTGCGTGTGTTTTGGGTATTAATGTCTGGCAAAGTGTTGCATGATTTTATTCACAAATGTACTGAGTTTTTAAGGACTATTTCATTGTCTGTTGTCATCATTGCATTAAATTTAATTACATTTGGTCTGTTATACTTTTACATGGAATATATTTCCTTCTTAGTTCACGGAAAAAGGACAAATAAGAAAATAATGCATTTTGTCTTGTAGGTCATCTGTGCACTGAGTGCATCTCCTTTAATTGTGTGCAATATTGTACAAGCGGCCTACGTCTGTTGGGAGTCTATTGTAACCTGTTCTAAAATGAAGGAGTTGAATACGCTTGGATGGAGATAGAATGTGCAGGTAGGTTTCATACTTTACATTGTTTTTGAATAAATTTGTACATTTTGCCCAGTAACTGGTCCACAAATAGCTATTTAATAAAATTGCCATTAAATAAATGATTTGATATAGGCCCTGTTATTTTTCCAAGGGTAGTCTTATTAGCCCGAGAACGAAGACAAAGGGCAAATTCGATTGACCAGAGGAAAAATAACTACTTTGTTAAAAAACCAGTAACTGATATTGGTCCTGTTTTATCAACTAATCAGAGCGCAGAAATTTGTTTTTGGACCGGGCCAATAAGTGTTATTGGCCCTATAACTGATTTTGGCCCTGTTGTCATTTTTATTAACAGGTTTTGCAGAATTGTGCAGTGAATTTGCCATTTATGGTAAATAACATCTATATAAATATGTAGTTATTTAATATTGCTTAATACAGTCTGTGAAATATATTATATTACAAAACCGATATTTGGAAAGAAAGCTTGAAATAGGTTCAAATCCGCCGATAATTGTCGACAGAATAAATACACGAATACAGCCCGTGTTCAGTTACCTTGAACGTTCCAAAACGTTCCGTAACGGAAGAGTCGGAACAACTCAACCCTTAGACAACTCATCCCGAGACAACTCAATTCAAACTAACGGATTGAGTTGTCCCAACTTTGAGTTGAGTATTGCACGGGTTGAGTTGTCTTCGGGTAGTTCTCATGTACCCGTAACGTTAGCTAACAGTAGTTACTGAACACGGCGCAGATCGTCGTATAGGTCATGTGATCTATGTACTTTGTTATAATATTCTTGTTTAAAGCCACTATATGAAGATAGTGTAATTAAGTCATCAACAGTAGACTTGAAAACCGTTTTACAGAACAGAACAGAATAGAACAGAATTTTATTAAAATAAACGTGTACATAGTACATGTATATACATAGTTTTGATCTTGTACAAGAGTTTCAAGAGTTTATTTCAATCAAAAAGGAATACAATATAATAATTATGTATAAGGTGAGAAATGACCCATGAACATAGTATTACTGCAATTTATAATATAGAGTTCAATAGTAGAGTCATATATAATAACATATTGTAAACATGCATTAAAATTTATCATCATATAGAGCTCATAGTATGCAGAACACTGGTTTAAACATAAATATCAAGATAATGTTTTCATATTAACATAGTGATTACATGTATTGCAATTTATCAAAATACATAGTTCAAAATATAGTATCCAATAAACTATCAAAGCAATATGTATATGATTAATTACTTGTTTAAAATGACAGGTACATATTTAAAAACATTGCTATTTCCAGATAATATACAGCGACGATTATTAAGTGGTGTAGCGGGTTGTTTCCACCTGCCAGATTCAATTTCAAGTACATGTATATGGAAAGCATACATATATACATATAAATATAATCTATATTGTCAATGTTTTTAATTATAATCGGGAATGGATCTCTGTATAGGGTAATAAACATATACATATAAACAGTTGTATCAATATTTGGAAAATAATTGGAAAATAGAATGGTATACATACATGTAAATTTAACATGGAGGGTTTAGGATATTGTTTCTAATGTAAATAACTTTCTTATAGCATAATGCAGATTTAATAAACTATCTTTATTATACGATTGAATAAGTTCAATAAATTCCATCATGCAAGGTCTAATAAGGAAACAAACTTAAAGTTATCAGAATATAACATGCATTAAAGACCAAGTGTCCATATCTTAAAAAGTGGGGTACTTTTATAAGAGTACGCTATATTCATTTATATGCTAATGTTCAATATATCTGATCCAAAATAGTTTTAGAGCTTAGTTATGTAATTTGGAGCGGGTTTTCTTTCTATAACAAGACTTCATCTTAAACATACTGTGATCAAAACTATAGTTTCAAGTATTGGTCCAACAAAATTCTACTTTCAATTTCGATCTACTTTCACTTTGAAATGCAATAAATTAAAAAAATATATTTAAGCAATATTGGCATTTAATTAAAACATCTTGTTCATTAGAGGCGTTTGAAATAGATAAATGTCTATTTTCTTTACAGCCCAAAAACAGTGTTACTTTTAGATAATGGGACTTTAGAACAAGTAGGTGTAACGATTAACCGAGATACCGGTTAATATTGCAATATGAATTATGACGGTTTTTAACCGGTTCGTTTTGTCCTGAACCGGTTTTCGTATTTATGCGCAGCACTGATGTCTTTTTTCAAAATATGCAATTAAATTGATTGAATAAATGTTAAAATGTGTTAAAAACTTGAAATAATCTTATTGTGCTTTAAAATGTTAAACATTTCGTCAAATGAAAGAATAATTATCTTCAAAAGTCAGCTTCAAAATATGCATTTTCTAACATATTTTACACAAGTCATTCAAATTTTGGATATGAGTGTAACGAATGCAATGCATGTGCATTAATTCATGCTTTGCATGTCTACTAAAAAACCGATATGTATTGCAATATATTGCAATACGGGTTTTGAATATTGCAATATATTGCAATACGGGTTTTGAATATTGCAATATATTGCAATACGGGTTTTGAATATTGCAATATATTGCAATACGGGTTTTGAATATTGCAATATATTGCAATACGGGTTTTGAATATTGCAATATATTGCAATACGGGTTTTACCGTATTATTACACCCCTAAGAACAAGTGTATGAGATTTTGGACTACTATTCAGCTGAACTCTCTGCTTAATCGACCCAAGGTAAAAACCAAGCATTCTTTTTACTTTTTAATCCCTTTCTTACGATTACGTACTTTAATACTTTATTTGAAAGTATTTGAACAAATATTAGTTCAATAAGACCTTTATTTTGTAATTAGATCTATTGAATCCTTCAAAGTTGAGGTATTTTTGTTATGTCAGTCAATTTTGAGACAAATTAAATCCTTTGCACAAATAACCAATTTATAATTGCACTGCGCTTCTCAATTTTTTTAGATTTAATCAACTCTTAAAGTCCTTACTTTTGAAAATATATTGTATCCAGATTGAACTAACTGACAGAAGAATATTACTTAAATGCATGGTATAGCCAACGATTTGAATACGTCTTTATGTTGGTAGCCGTTTTATATTTTTTACGGTCATTAACAGAACCGCTAGCAATGAACACGACAATAAAAAAGTCCTCCAATATTACGATATAGAAACCGATGATAGACTTGAGTGATCCAACTCCGTAATTCTAGTTATTGTCCGTCAATGCTTCCACATAAATAGTTCAGTTCTGGTCAAGGTAAATGAACAAAAAACAGTACATATAATAAGCGACAGAAATAAAAGAAGTCATTGTATTGCTGTACAAACAAAAACCATGCATATGTTCACCTTTTGACAAAAAAAATCTTACGAAAAAAGTTATCGTAAGTCAAGTTCATAATTTTGCAGTTCTAAGTCCGAAGGATTTTAAAATTAACTATGATATGATATTTAAAAGGTATACACTATTTTACATTATTTAATAATATTTGCAATTGATAGGCCATAATATTATCAATGTTTCTTGCTTTTGACTAACGATGATTTTTGTCGTATTTTTGTGAAAAGTGCCTCTGGATTTTACTAAAATAACAAACTGTGCAGATAATAATATTTATTGGTGCAACTTTCTACTGCATGGTTTGTAGCTTTTAGTCAAAAAATGCCTCCCTAAACACCGAAAACAAATGTATTGTGGAATTTGAAATTATTACATATATATTTACCTGATGTAAATCTTCAACCGCATGTTTGCAAGAGATTAACAATATCCTTATAGAAATAACTTCACGAAAATAGCACATACATATAATCCAATTACTTGCAATAATCCCTTCCAACAATTTAAGTGGGTTCACTTTAGGTTTGAGACACACTGACAAGTTGAACTAACCATAATAAAATAATTCTCTCGTAAAATGTTTCAAACGGTTTTCATATTTCTCGTGTGCAACGTTACGAAAAGTTTCAAACGGTTTTCATATTTCTCGTGTGCAACGTTACGGAAAAATCCCGATATTGTTCTAACCCAACTGACCCAACTAAAACTTCTTTTGTCAAAGTACATACAGTACCCACCAAAAATTTGGAGACAGAAGAAATTTTCTACAATACTTGAATTTTAATGATTATTTTTGTATTTGTTCGTTTTTTCTCAACTGTCAAAACATGAATAATTTCACGGTGAGTTCGCGCTCTTTGTCTAACACTCGTGATATTGAGATAGTGTGTAATCATACACCGTGAAATTATTTGAACTTTGACAGTTGAGAAAAAATGGACAATAAAATTATTATTTTTAATACATTTAAGTTTGGTTTGTTATAAAATAAAAACAAATTTTATGAATGTAACACGTTTATAAGATTCGGCTTGTGACATCCTACAGCCTCCAAAACTATGTTCATTGTAATTGTTTTCCATAACATAGCTTTGATGCTATTTTTGTAGTCATAATTATAATCATGATAATAACCAAATAATGCAGCAAAACTAAACAGCATTTGTATATGTCCCAAGTATTTATCTATGCTTAAAAAGTATCTGAAAAAGTATTTTTATGTAAAGCCTTCAATGTTTAAATTTTTTGGATTATTACTTTTTGAAAACAAATGTACTCTTCTTAAACTATCTAAATACATAAAGGAAGCACTTATGATTAGGTCCTCTCATGTTAACCCTTGACATAATAACCTGAAATTCTTTTACTGACTAACTTGGTTAGATATCTCTATGTAATTTTTCCTTCTTTTGAATGTTTATATTATATAACATGTTTTCATGTCGCATGTAATTGTATATATATATATGTATATTGTATTTATTTTGGGTGATGAGTATTGCTCAAGCCCTGAAATAAAGTATCTGTTCTGTTCTGTTCAAAATAAACAAATGTCTCCAAACTTTTGGTGGGTACTGTATGTTCCGTTTAGTGTATTTCCTCGCTAAGCCGATGTTACACGCACGGATAGACACAATATAAATTAGATAAATATAGAAAAGATACGTTTCTTTCATTTTTGCGGATGATTGGGAGCTTTTATTGAAACTTCCCTTTTAGCAATTTTTGGTGGGGGGAGGAAGATTGGTAGTAATTTATACGCTATATTTAAATCAATGATTTTTTTGTCTGGGAAAGAAATCTGCGAAAAACAATTCTTGTTTACCTTATAAGTTGTTGTTGTAGATCACGTGACTAAAGACCTGTGACGCTTTTCACAAAAAATCTTACGATAAAAATCATCGTAAGTCAAAAGCAAGCAACATTAATTATGCGGTCATTTTTTGGCCAATCAATTTTAAATATTATTGAATTATGTAGATTTTTGTATACCTTTTGAATACCATATCATAGTTATTTATATTATCCGTCTGACTTTGAACTGTATAAATATGAAATTGACTTACGATTACTTTTTTCGTAAGATTTTTTTGTGAAAACGTGACCTGATATAACTTGTACTATTACACCATCGATGTAAATTACCTAATAAAACTATATACACGTTCTCACATGGGTGCCGTTTCATTAGGACCACGGAAGCATGGAAGCGACATGATACATTATTTTCTAACTCGTTCCAACAAGTTATACGAATGAAGAAAAACACTCAATTTAAAGCCACTGTATCAAGATATATTCATTAACAGTGGATTTGAAAACATTTCTACAACCATGAAATTATCAAAATATAACATGTATTAGAGACACAAGTAGCAGTTCAAACCATTCTGCTTTTTTAAGTTTGACCGAGTGTATATTTCTTAAAAAAGGGGGGTACTTTTATATTAAGAGCGCACTCTTTTCATTTATACGCTATTATATGTTCAATTTACCTGATTCACAATAGTTTTAGAGCTTAATTATGTAATACAGAGTAAGTTTGAACTATAATATATGACTTTATCTTAAACATACTGTGATTAAAACTATTGTTGCAAGTATTGACAACAAATTCTACTTTCGGTTTGGATCTATTTTCACTTTGAAATGCAATAAATAACATAAACATATTTATGCAATATTTGCATTTAATTAAAAGCTCTTGTTTATAAGAGGTACGTGTTTGTATAATAGATAAATGTCTATTTTCTTTGCAGTCAAAAAAACAGTGTCTTTTTGGTAATGGGGCTTTAAGTTGCACTAGTTATTAAGTTTCAGTATTATTCAAAACACTTGTTATGCATACTTTACCTGACCTAGACTGAGTTTTTAAAGTTCAAATTTCTAACATTTAATGGTCTATGTCGTAGTAAACGTGAATAAACATCACAGGTACTTTATAACTTATGCATACATCAAGGTTTTATGACACTGGCGATGTCGTTAAATGTTTTTCTCAGTTTGCGTGGTCGGAAACCTACTTGCTCGCGAAAGCTATACACAAACTTAAAAAAACTCGATTGAACAATGGTCAACTGATATTTCAAGCCATTCTTGACAGGGGATGAACAATTGGTCCCACCTGGTTTTGCCATGCTGGACAAAGGCTGAATATGATTGTCCCGAGGAAAAATAACAGGTTCTCTATTTCTCCAAGGACAACCAATTTCTAGTTCGGACAACCAACAACTTTTTTGGGGCAATCAAAAATTCTTCAAATGAATGAGATATAGTGCTTGCCCTTAAATGATTTGTTCGGGCAACCACTTTCATATCCTAATTTTGTATTAACATTTTTAAAAAGTTTTATTAATTTTCCAATACGCCGTTTATATTTATAAAAAAGACCGTAAATATTTACGTAAGATTTTACAATCCTTAACAATTTGACTGTACATTCATGTATTTATTGGATTAAGATTTTGGTTTCATAGTTTCATTTTTTCGCCGTTTATACCTTAAGGGTTTGAAGTGTGTATGTTTTAACAGGAACTATATTTGTAGAACTTAAAACTTGACCTATTGTATTATTAAAAGGTTAAACAAAGCTTAAAGGATATCAAATCAAGATTAAACACAAAAATAATCCTTCATTTTATGCTTTCCGATGGAATACGGGGGTTTATATTATTTAAAATAAAATCGATATTCCACTGTTTTGAAACAATGAAATAAATTTGTTATTTACTGTTTACCAAACAAATGTCCTTTTCCGGTGTTGAAGTAAACGATTAATTCGACAATCTTTAAGGCAAATCTCGTTTTTAGTCACAGGATTTGACGAAATCGTTGTTGCTTGCTTCGCATATGCTTCGTCTCGCGTATGTAGCAAATAAAAAACAGTAGTCTTGGCGGACACCCACGAAGGTTTCCAAAAGTATTCATACAATGAATAGTCAAGGTGTTCTAAACACGTCAAACCCAGTCCCGACTGACTGACAAACAAATTGCTCAAGACGCTGAAGGTGCATACATTCTTAACTCGTCACAACTCGTAGACACTCGTGAGGATCCGTGAAAGTAGAGACAATTTTTGACAGGTCAAAAATGTCTTACGATTGTACACGGATAACATTTTCCACAAATAAATGGTAATAATGCAGCTCGCCTTTCTGACTTATGATTTGAAACTAGGTAATTAAAAATGATCAATAATGATTATTAGATTGCATGTATTTTGTACATTTATTATGAAAATAGATACATAATGTAAGAAATTAAAAACCTACCGTGTCGAAGTGCGCATAAATTTAAAATCCATTTTATTTCCACAAAACAATTGCCAATCTTTCTTAGTATATATTAAAACAAATGTACTTCACAATTATGTATGCAAACTTGGCCGTACAGTTGTTTTATCAACAAAGTTTACCAGATAAATCGATTGACGTTCGACAGTACAAGTGCAAACAAACCAAAAATAGCTCAATAAACTAAGAACAAAACAGAACAGAACAGAACAGAAATTTATTTGGAAAAGTACAAAGTTCATATTCATAAATAAATACAATAATTAAAGCATAATTACACATAATCAATATAGAAACGTATACATGTGAATTTTGCAAGTGAATTTTGCAAGAAGATGAACATATTTTCTAGTATATATTTATATATACACTGAACAAAAGTTCTAACCGATCACTTTTCAAATTTTGATTATTTTGTAACGGGCCAATGGATCTTAATTTATTCATTGTGGTTTAATTTATTCATTGTCATTGAATTTGTTCATTGTCGTGTAATGCATTATATGTCATGTAATTCATTCAGTGTCATGTAATTCATTCATAGTTATGTAATTCATTCACTGTCCTGTAATTAAATCATTATCATGTTATTTGCTCACTGTTATTTATAAAGTCTACATTTTGTGTTTTCTGTACTGTAGGGCCATGCCAAATTGGAATTTTGTTAAGCGTCAACTCAAGTTTGACAAATTTAGGTACCTATTCACAAAAACACACAAATTGAAAACGAAAACACATGTCTTTCAAGCTAGTATTCACACAATAAGTACTATGAATAAGTAAATGATTATGACATTAATGTGAGATTAAAGTAATTCTATAAAAAAGTATATACAACATACACATGTACATTTTCATTAATCAAATACGCAGAAACACGGAACTATCAGTATTTCCTGAGATAAATCAGTTATCGTATCCCGGAACAACAGAACTATTTAAGAAAATTTCACCAACAATTTTGTTTTGTTTCGAATTGAGGACTAAAACCTACGCGCACGCGGACGCTTAACAAAATTCCGATATGGTATGGCCTAGACTACTTATGAAATGTAATTTATATGTATATCCTTGCTTATAAAAGGGAAATATATTTCTTTATTTCCTCCAAGGTGGAGATTTATAGTTATAAGTGAAAATAACTTACAGGTACATGAAATTTAAATACAAACATGAATAACATGCGTATAAGAGATAACAGAACGTCATAGAAAACATGAAATATGCACATTGGGGGTATACTACGAATTACACCCTATTATGAATAGGAGTTTACAATAACTTTCCGAATTTCGGTAACAGTATTACATAGATTTATTTAAATGTCATTGTTTGTTGAATAGAGGCTGACTATAGTTTTCTTAGCACATGTAGTTCATTGTTCGTACAAATATTTCAAATAGAGCACTTTAGAGCTATCATTGTCGGAGAGATTAAGTGACAGGAAACCTGAAAAACATCTCAATAATTTGGCTGTCAGCATCTTGACGAAAGAATGTTTGTAATCCGTGATTGTCAAAAAGTATAAAATGTATATATTATATGAACATTTAAATTTGAAACTTCTTTTTATGCATTCTGATATGGACATGACAACACCTGTCAGTTATTGAGATAATGAGTGCACTTCAATCATGACTATAAAAATTTCTTTTACTTTGTAAGCAATTTTACCATTTTTACATTTCAAGGTTATTAAATAGTAACAAATTCCATATTTGGAATTCAGTTGAACAATCATTGTACTTATACTAGGTCAGGGCTTAGATAAGTACGAAACTATTCCACGTTTTAACAACACTTAAAGTCAGTTCAGACCAGTTGAGTGTTTAGACCAGTTGTGTTGTCTGTCTTACTGCTAGGAGGTTTAACATGACAACGAGAACGACTGTGTTAGTGTTGTGTCTGATTCTTGGCGCAGGAGCCGCGGGCATCAATAAGCGCGAAACCGTGTGTTACGGCGAGCTTGGGTGTTTTTCGTCGTACGCGGATATCCCTGTTCCACAATCCCCAGCACATATCGCCACCGTGTTTCGTCTAAATATACGAGGATCTACACAATCGTATAATTTAAACTCTAATAACTATGCTACACATATTTCTGAATGGTCGTCTCACTTTGATGCCAGTAAACCAACTAAATTTATAATCCACGGATTCTTAAACAATGGTCAGACAGCTTGGATTCCAAAACTGTCCCAAGAACTTCTCAAAAAGGTGAGTCATTCTTTGAAAACACCCTGAAACCTGCAATCTTAATGTACAATGGTTTGAGCGAGTACTTATTTAATTCCCCGCGTAGTGATTACATTTATTTAACTGTCATTGGTGCATACATTAGCCACATCCCGCTGATTTGAATAGTCACTGCGGTACATTTGAACTAGTTTTGAATACAAGTAACCGTGTAAAAATGTAGCCGTGGACCTTTATTTGATACATTTATTTGTGTATCTATACAGTGGGCATTATGGTGAATTTTTATTGTTAGTAATTCACTAAATATTACAATTGGACAATAAACTACAGATAAACTATCGAAGTACAGAAATTATGTCTTTAGGTTAGATCGCAGTAGGCTTTTAATGAGGTCATTTGGACCGGACAGCTATTTTTTTTTTAAATTGCATTGTTAACAGTTTTAAAACTATTTAGTTTACATAGATACAAAACTTTCAATATTAAACTAGTCGTACTAATTTTTATACTTTTAATTACATCCTGTCGACTGGTTGATCAAAATTGTTCGTCGTAGGATTTTCGACAATAAATGGTCGGAAGCATCAATCAGTATGTTCATTTAATTGGGCTGAATTCCGAAACAACACTTTGTGAAGGTTATATGACGGTGGTCACTGGTCACTCACTGGATTGGCTAAATCTCTGGATTTATCAGTGAACCAGTTATTAAGCACATACTTCCGTCTGTTAGTGTCTGACAATTGCCCTGCATGATACAGAACCAGTGGTAGGAGAGAGAATGACTTTACTTTTCCAGAAATAGCGAGTAGGTTGACTGACCACCGTGATATAACCTATACAGTGTGTTGCTATGGTTACTCAACAAAAACTAAAATAACTAGTTGCTTACCCAACCAAAAAAAGAGAAAAAATTAAACATCAGTAAAAGTATTATATATTTTGTGCCATATTATATATTATGTAAATCTTTTGAGCAAATTGAATATAAATATCTACATTAACCACGATGCAATGTAATAAAAAATTTTATATGTCTGGTAACTGGATAAATGTTTTATCATAAATTATTTTATATCGCATAATTTTAGTATATTTACTAAAAACTTTAATACGACAATAGCATGCTTTTGAACCAATCTGATTAAAACCCGATCTAAAATTCTCCGCTCGCCTACTCGCTAATTTATATCACATCCATCTGTTTCGTTATTAGGGTCTTGTTTAGGTGACCTTTTTATTATAATATTCATGACGCAAACATAATGTTTAGTAACTTGTTTACACCGTCTACGTCACGCAATTTGAAAAGGGCCCTACAATCACAGCCTGTGAATAACACCATTGGCAAATTAGCCAGCAAATATTGGTCTAAAAATAGAAATTACGAAATCAATAAAATTATGCTATTTAGTGTTTCGTCTTGTCTGGTTCCCAGGTAAAAGCACGTCAGGCAAAGCATGATCATGGCCGCGCCCTATGTAATGAATTAGATATTGGATAATTTTGTTTTCAATGATCATTTCTCACTACACAGTCTTAATTCAAAGGATCATTGAACAAGAATTGCAGTGGATACCTTTTTTAGTTGTTTGGTTACATTAATTTATGCAAAATAAAGTATCCGAAATTCTAACGAGACTAATCCACATCCGAATAGTGTTCACTTGAGACATGTTTTTGTTATTCGTCGGCTTAATGTACGTGTAATCTGAAAAATCGAAATCGAATGTCCTATTAACTTACCGAACTCCTACTAAAGTAACTATCGTCAGCAAATGATCATGCTAGATTAAGAAAACGTTATACCTGTATAATAACTGAGGAGGCCGCCATGATTCCCGTTTGCCTGGCCCGATTATGATAGTGGTAAGAGGCTGGTAATCCAGGCTATGTTTCGTCTAGATGAAAGCTACGTATTGATTCATCTTGACGTGACCCTCCAAGAGACCCTTAGAGATCCTGTACGACAGCGGTCTGTAGAATATCTGTTAAATTAAACCCTTTCGCTGCCAGCGTCGCCACTTGATACAATACTTACAATAAAATATAAATGAATAGATTTTTAATGAATACATGAAAAAATATGGAACACAAAATATTGTAAGATGGTTTTTAAATATATCAGAAACCTCAGAAATCCGGAATCTAAAATATCCTGTCCTCCTATCCTCACCTGTATTTATTGTCCGTTTTTCTCAACTGTCAAAGCTTGAATAATTACACGGTGACTGACTTCATCGTTTTTGTACTGGTGGCATAATTGTTATTAAAATGTCTTCACTAAAACATATCATACGGTATAAACAGTTTTACTCGATTATAATACACACTTTCGGAAACTCATGGATGTATTACAAAAATGATTTTAATAAACGCATTCACCGTGAAATTATTCATGTTTTTGCAGTTGAGAAAAAACGAACAATAGTACTATGTTCTATTATACTATAAACGTAAATCTTCAACTATCTTGGCAATCTCCGTTAACAGATATCCTGTAGAGCATTGTCGTACAGGAGCTCTACTTTCTCAATGGAGGGTCACGTCGAGTGGACCTTTATGTCGACTAATCAATGCGTAGCTTTCATCTAGACGAAACACTATTAATAACATTTTGATTTAGTAATTTCTATTTTAAGACCAAGCTTTGCAAGCTAATTTAACAGCGGTATTATTCACAGTCTGCGATTGTACGGCTCATTTCAAATTGCGTGACGTAGACGATGTAAACAAGTTACGTATCATAACAATTTCGGCATGAGAAAAAGGTCATCTGAACGTGACCCTCGTTTGAAAAAGGTCAGATCTAAATAAGCGAGCTGGCGAGCGGAAAATTTTTAATCGGGTTTTATTTAGATTGCTATCTTGGAGGCTATAAAGTTGTATATAGTAACTGTGAGTATAGCGATTTTCATATTATATGATTTATTCTCTATTCTATTAATAATATGGTGTTTCTTTCTATTTATCTTCAGGGTGATTTCAACGTGATTATCGTAGACTGGGGACATGGTTCAAGAACAGACTACCAACACGCTGCAGCTAATACCTTTGTGGTTGGTGCAGAAGTGGCTTACCTCATCAAATATCTACATACTGACCATGGTCTACAATATTCAGATGTCCATATTATTGGTCACAGTTTAGGAGCTCAAACTTCCGGTCACGTGGGACATGCAATTCCAAATATAGGACGTATCACAGGTACAGTGTATATACATGTAGTTCTGTTTATTAACCCGTCGCAACTTAAATAATTACACGGTCACTGAATCTGTTTTTTAACTCCCTCCAATTTCAACTATATGTTAAGTTGTTAAAATTTAAATACTTATTCAGGTCTAGACCCAGCAGATCCAGGATTTAGCGGACGTCCATTAGACAAACGTCTGGATGCTACAGATGCTCTATTTGTTGACGTCATTCACACAGACGCTTCCAAGTTCAATGTCTTGTCAGGTGCGTATTTTTTCATTTTTGCCGAATTTTTCAACGAAAACATTTGGCTTATATACCCAAACGAAAAAGAAACGCAGGGTAAAATGATATGGATTAACTTTTTATCGCCTTTGTGTAAGATGATGAAAATTAGTCAGATTATTATCAAGGCATCTATTTACTCAACACATAATGAAAAGTTACTGAAGCATGAAACGTTCTGTGTCACGTAATACAAGCAAAGAAATGCAAAAAAATCGTGCAGAATAAATTTGATAATTTCTTCAACACATCTTTTCATATCATCCAATACTCTAGACATTTATACACTGTTTTCCGTATTAAAACTCTGTTTTAACTTTCTACGTTAATGGCAAGGCTTACTGACGTTCAGCGGGGTCAGGCCATTACGTTGCTAATGCAATGTAAAACGCAACAGCAGGTGGCTATGCAGTTTGGCGTGAATGTTTCGACCATAGTGCGACTTGTTCGTCGACTTAGGGAAACTGGAAGGCTTGCCGACCGGCCTCGGACAGGGCGTCCGCGCGTCACGACACGACGTCAGGACAGGGCTATACGTCTCGCACACCTGCGTAATCGTAACGTTACTGCCACTGAAACTGCTAACAATACAGTAGCAATCATAACCGTCGTATTTCCTCCCAAACTGTAAGGAACCGATTACGTGAGGCGGGTCTTCGTTGTAGACGTCCATGCATTGGTTTGCCTCTTACTACTCCACGTCGCGCGCGTCGAATGACTTGGTTAGCGGCACATTCCCCTCGGGAATAACACAAAAAGTAAAGGTCAAAATCCAACAAAAATTTCCAAATTTAGTTCACAAAAGATAGTTCTTGATAAATCAATATCCCAATTTTAAGTTCATTCTTATAATTCACCATAAATCACCACTGAATTTACCCTGCGTTTCTTTTTCGTTTGAGTTATAGTTTGGGGAAACCAGGGCGGGCGGGTGCCCGGGTGGGCAGGCGACCGGTGTCGCTAACAATTGCGTTAAATTTTTTCTTTACCTCATATTTCTGCTATTTATTGTCAGATCTTTATGAAACTTCATACAAAAATAACATACCATGTGATTAACAGAATTAGAAAGTAACCACAACTCTACCTGGCTTTATTATGGAGTATTTCCCTTTGTAATTTTTGCTTTAATGTTTTTAATATGTTGGATATCTCTATCATTTATGGTCAGATCTTGATGAAAATCCCGCTTTAATGTGGTTTCCACATTACATTTCTTGTTTTTAAAAAGTTACCTCCCCTTTACTTTAGGTAATACGTGGAAACGACTTTTATAATTCTTACTACTTTAACAAAACTTGCTTTGTTTTAAGCTCATGTATACAGTATAGGTAACCTATGTCCACGATATTTCATATATCATAAGCTGTTATGGTAGATCACATGACTTATAAAGCTGCCCAGCTAGCTCAGTTGGTAGCACGCAAGTCTACTGATTGAGGGGTTGTGGGTTTAATTCCCTGGCGGGGCATACTTTGGTGGAGCTTGGTCATGAAATTATTTCTACGGCCATTCTCCCTCCTACCAATGATTCTTAATTATGTAGGGTAGTTGTCAGTCTCTGAAGAAGGTATGCGCTTAGTGATTGGTTAAGAGCTAAATCCAGAGATTTAGCCTTTCCATGAACAGTGAGTAGGTTGACTGACCGCCGTTATATGACCTGTACAATGTGTTGCTATGGCGTAAAACCCAACAGAAACAAACAAACATGACTGATGACTTTGAAGAGTTGTCTATATAGTGTTTTCATCACATGATGCACAGTAAACACATTGTTGTACTTTGTTGCAGGTTACGGAACACGTGAAGCAGTTGGTGACGTCGACTTTTATCCTAATGGAGGAGACCATCAACCCGGATGTGACGAGAAACCCCTTACCGGAGCAATCGGTAATGTTCTACATGGATCAATAACTGGTACGTATCAGTCCGGAAATCAGGTATGTTTAGGTCTTCTAGCGAAACCTTTAAAACCTATAAATTGCAAAACTCCTTTAAACAGCTTGTATCACCTTTAAATTTGAGTTAGAATTGTATTTTGACATAAAACTGTCTTCATTGTTAGCCTTCTTCCTTTTTGCAGTATACAAATACATAAATGTTCTTATTTACTAAATTTAGTCAATATATGGTGTTGTTGCTGTTGTTGTTACCCTTGTCGAACAGAGCAAAAGCGAAAGTTGTTAGACAAGGATAAACAGCATAAATAATGACAATATCACATATATGCCTATATGTCATGGTCATATTTAATATTGTTAATATGGAAAATTAATACGAATACATATAAATTTGTGTTTATCTGTTACAATATACATTGTATGTGAACAAATTTTAAGAAAATTGAATTTTGAGTTTTTTAGATGTTTAGTTTCTTAACCTCGGATCCCAATCAGTGGGGCTCAACATAATGTGAGAATCTTCTTTTTATAACACTTTCGCAGATATTATTAAATTATTATTAAAATTGCTACCAAATTAATCTATTTTTCCGCCAGGTGTCGCTGGATCAATCACGTGCAGTCATTCACGTTCAGTAGAGTTGTTCACTGAATCTATTAACAGTCAATGTCACTTCTATGCACATACTTGTCCCAGTGGTGACGCTTTTGAAGCCGGAAATTGTCTAGGATGTCCAAGTGGAGGATGTCCAGAGATGGGGTATGATGCTACACGTAACCTACATGGATCATATTATCTTAGTACATCAGGACAGTCACCGTATTGTGGTATGTATATCATTAAGTGTACGATAGATGTAGATTCTTTCAGTGAGCGTTTTAAGAGTTTATCACAGTAGTTGCTGCTTTGTATACTGGATACTAACTGAAGACTTAAAGGAGTGGGTGTGGCTTATTGATTACATTGTGAGACTGATACATCTAGTCTTTAGAAAGCTAATTTCGCGTTGATCAAATCACACACAAACCTACCTTATAGGGTTTGAGCAAGCCACTTTATCCTACTAGCTACGTATAAGGGACCATAAATTTGACTCGAGAGTAATTAGATGTCGTTTTTGTAGGGGAAACACCGTAGCAACACAGACTGACTGTTTTTTGAAAGACTAAATCTCTGGATTTACAAATGTAGCTGCAAAATCAGTTACAAAGCGTATAGACTTCCGTCAGTGAATGACAACTGCCTAACACGATTAAGAAGCAGTGGATCAGTGGTTTGAGGGAAAATGGCCTTATAAATTATCCCATGACCAAGCTTCACGAAAGTATGACCCGTCCGTGAATAAAACCTGCAACCCTTCAGTCAGTAGCATTGTGTGCTACCTTCTGAGCCTTCCGGGCGAACACGAGAAGCTGTTAAAAATGTTTCACAATTGAGCTAAACTAATTTAGTATTAATATGCACTTTTTATTCATCTATGTTTTTTCAAATTCCTTTGTTTACTTTATAACCAATAGGTAGTGAATATTTTGTTGATGTCAAGTTGGCAGATCATATGTCCCATACATACGGTGAGTTTATCATCACTCTTGTTGGAACAAATGGTCAATCTGAACCACTCAAATTTGAAAGGTGAGTTTTTTCTCCATTTGGATGAATGTAATGTTCAGTTTAATAGAATAGTCAATGAAATTACAAGTATCTTTATTCTGCTATGAGAATTGCTACTTGCGAAATGACATTTGCTAATGATTATTGCGAAATGCTTATTGGCACAAGGTTATTTTAGAACCATTTCCACCATTAATCAGACCACTGTCTTCCAGGAAGGTAGGTAGTAAACTGCATTTATCATTAGCAAATGTCATTTAGCAAATTGCAATTGGCATTTCTCAAATTGCATTTCACAATAATCATTAGCAAATGTCATTTCGCAAATTGCAATTGGCATGTCAGAATGGCTTTCGATAAGTATCTTTATTCAGCTTAAGTTCTATCTACTTAAATCAACCTCTTTAATATTCGGCGAAAGTGTTTATAACATATGGCATATGCTATGTTTTAGTTTATATTACGGCATAAGCATGTGCGCTTTTCTATATTTAAGGTGGTATGGTACATCTGACTTTTTTTAGATTTGTATATAATTTTTGGTACCGTTGTAAACTTGACGATATTTCCGATTCGGATCTACACTTTATTTGACGTCATTATTGTTAATAACGTTACCATGACGTCGCAAACATGACGACCGCGTGCACTTTTTACGTCAGTCGACAATGGTAAGAAAACGTCTATAATGTGTTGCTAAATCTTTATTTTCCACGCCACAGCAACAAATTATACATCAATTTAAAGCTTACATCATTATCTACCACCTGAACAGTGTAAATATACGTATAATATTAAAATTTTCGAAAGAGACAAAAACTTCCGAATTTGCAACATCAGAAAAAATCCTGAAAAATTGCCTTCAAACCGGTTTTATGAAAAATCTGCCCGATAAATTTTTGCCAAGTTTTGATATGATGTAAAGCATGGTATAGACTTTCATACAGCAAAATTTGGGAAAAGTTGTCTGTTCGATTTTTCCGCTATATGCGTTTAAGTATTATCGGTATGACGTCAAAAACGTCATTATGACGTCAAGATAAAGGATTGTCTGTTTGTCATAACCACGAATACATGGTCATATTTTTTATTTTTCTAGACAAAATGACCAGAACATGAAAATATATAAAGATTGTATAGGTTATGTATTTAATATTATAAATAATGTATTAAATCAGCATTTTTAATTTTTTTACACATATTGTTGAGTACAAACTCTTATTCAAAAGTATGAAAATCACATGGAAAATGCAAGGCGAATGATAGGTATAACATAAAAAATCTTCCTTCATACAGCAATATGAAAGAAAGTAATGTAGTTTATATAATGTTAATAATCAATTGTTTTCATAGCGGCCTTTTAATTTGGCTGAAGACACTCATTTAAGCCTGAAAAATATAGTACAATAGATAAAGGATATTACGTAAGGGTCAATAATCAAAAACACATAAGATTTTACCATAATTCAATAACGGCGGCATTTTGTCGGTAAAAAACAGACCCTTTATGAGAAAACTCGGCAATTTTGAGATGAATCAATATGCCTGAATCTCATAATAGCCGAGGTATTTTATCAAGTTCGTGTTTTTCCATAGTGGCTGAGTATTTGGTTATAAGCCGTAGTGAACGACATGTCAGCCCTAAATATGCAGTCAAATATCGTACAGTTACTCAACAACTAATAAAAGAGAACTAACAAATACTATCTCTATTTGCATTATTTTCGCCACAGAATTCCAGATGTTTTACAAAACCGAAGTGTCTTTATGGTCCTGATGTCACATAAAGCTCATTTTCATTGACGATTTCAACTTTTTTTAGTTAGTGTTGTTTTCAAGCGAGGCATAGTTCCCCTCTTGTCAGGTCATCCTCGAACTGTCAGTGTACGTGAATTTTAGCTCGCTATATGACTTTAATCATCAACAAGTTATCACCAATCACTTATGAATCAAATAATATCATGCAGTTTAGTTATACAGAATTGAAAGTCAAATATGAGACTGTTGTGTGCATACAGATTTTTATGTTACCTGGTCATGTGTCTATTCAGTCAATAAACAAGGAAAGTCATTCATTTGGGTGAAATGCGTCAAATTCATAAGCGTATTTACAAAGCAACCTTGTTCAATTTTGAACGTCTATATCAAACCTGTGTGGCATTCGCTAATACTTTTCCGTCTGGAACAATAAGGTTACAGATAGACGCATCGTCATTTACGTATGCACCTATTTTTAAAAAATCGGGACTGTACCCAAGTTGTGTTGTTTCAATTTCAAGATAAATAGTTTTAATTTCATCTAGGTGACATTTATTTGGCTAGCTATTAGAACGTTTGCAATTATATTAAAATTTCAAGAGAAAGTCTTTTGTATCCAATGCCGAGTTTTATACTACAGCACTATATCTTGACGTCAAAATGACGTTTTGACGTCGTACCGATAACACTTGAACGCATGTTTCGAAAAATCGATCACCATTTTCCATGTGTTTTCAACTTTAAAAATAGTTTGCACGCATATATATGAAATATCAATATGCTGATTTAATACTAATATAATATACAAGGCATAAATAATTTCTTTTTGAAGGCGACCACAAAGACATGTCGATATTAAAGAATACGACTATATGGAATACAGCGCCAAAATCATTTAAAATGTACGGAGTTGTCTATTTTGTTGAGCATCGTCAGACCACAAAGAACAATACTGTTTAATCTGTAGTGTGTGCTTTTCAGCAATAATGTGTAACAAACTTTGTTTTGATCACCTGTGCATGGACGGAAATACCCACAAATTTAAGTTCCAAAATAAGTCTATTGAATGTATGTATAAATGTATCTAGGGATGTATAAAGGCTTACTTTATTTAAAATTTTATGTTTGAATTTATCTTTCGATTTTGATATGTATGTTAAAACTATACAATTTTTATATATTTTCATGTTCCTAGTCATTTTGTCTAGAAAAATAAAAAATATGACCAAGTATTCGTGGTTATGACAAACAGACAATCCTTTATCTTGACGTCAGAATGACGTTTTTGACGTCATACCGATAATACTTAAACGCATATAGCGAAAAATCGTACAGACAACTTTTCTCAAATTCTGCAGTATGAAAGTCTATACCATGCTTTACATCATATCAAAACTTGGCAAAAATTTATCGGGCAGATTTTTCATAAAACCGGTTTGAAGGCAATTTTTCAGGATTTTTTCTGATGTTGCAAATTCGGAAGTTTTTGTCTCTTTCGAAAATTTTAATATTATACGTATATTTACACTGTTCAGGTGGTAGATAATGATGTAAGCTTTAAATTGATGTATAATTTGTTGCTGTGGCGTGGAAAATAAAGATTTAGCAACACATTATGGACGTTTTCTTACCATTGTCGACTGACGTAAAAAGTGCACGCGGTCGTCATGTTTGCGACGTCATGGTAACGTTATTAACAATAATGACGTCAAATAAAGTGTAGATCCGAATCGGAAATATCGTCAAGTTTACAACGGTACCAAAATTATATACAAATCTAAAAAAAGTCAGATGTACCATACCACCTTAACGTTACGTCTTCTATATTAAGTCATAAAACATGTTCATGGCTGTTAAAATTTATCACACGTTTATAAAACTAGTCAAATTATATTTTTCCATTTAGAATAACCATAATGACAGATGTTTCTTTATTTTTCTAGTACAAAACATAGGGACGCGTTTTGCTGTGCTTATTAAATAACTTGTCATATAGCACTCGTTATTTGATTTTGAAAGATCTAAACTGGTACCTAGGTTTTATTCTACGACGATATATACAAAAACTGTATGCTTTTGTAAAGTCATCTCATTTTTATCCACGGCTCTTTGCTCCTTCACTTAGTTCTATCGTACATGTATTTTGTATGCACTTGATGAGATGTTTTTCTTCTCTCCTCTGCCCTGGTCTATTTAACTATATACATATACGCATGCCTTGTTCTGTGTCATTCAGATCAGTTCGCATTTTTTCTGTTTTATAACCAACACTTTTCTCTATTCAAGTTTAATGCATGCATATGACCAAGGTGACGAAGAGAAGCATGTTATTACAACACATAACAACCTTGGAACATTAACGTCAGTAAAACTAGAGTTTGTAAAGGCTAGAAATTTACATGGTTTATTAGCTGCTAGTCATGTGATTGTCCACAGTGTAATGGTGGAACCAGCATCAACACAAACTATGTAAGTATATAGTTTGTAAAGACCACATATTTACATGGTTTATATAGTTTGTAAAAGTCACAGATTTACATTGTTTATATAGTTTGTAAAGGCAAGACAATTACATGGTTTATATAATTTGTAAAGGCCACATATTTACATGGTTTATATAGTTTGTAAAGGCCACATGTTTACATGGCTTATTTAGTTAGTAAAGGCCACATATTTACATGGTTTATATAGTTTGTAAAGGCCACATATTTACATGGTTTATATAGTTAGTAAAGGCAACATATCTACATGGTTTATATAGTTTGTAAAGGCCACATGTTTACATGGCTTATTTAATTTGTAAAGGCCACATATTTACATGGTTTATATAGTTTGTAAAAGGTCATAGATTAACATGGTTTATATAGTTAGTAAAGGCCACATATTTACATAGTTTATATAGTTTGTAAAGGCCACATATTTACATGGTTTATATAGTTAGTAAAGGCCACATATTAACATGGTTTATATAGTTAGTAAAGGCAACATATTTACATGGTTTATATAGTTTGTAAAGGCCACATATTTACATGGTTTATATAGTTAGTAAAGGCCACATATTTACATGGTTTATATAGTTAGTAAAGGCAACATATTTACATGGTTTATATAGTTTGTAAAGGCCACATGTTTACATGGCTTATTTAGTTTGTAAAGGCCACATATTTACATGGTTATATAGTTTGTAAAAGGTCATAGATTAACATGGTTTATATAGTTAGTAAAGGCCACAGATTTACATGGTTTATATGGTTTGTAAAGGCCACATATTTACATGGTTTATATAGTTAGTAAAGGCCACATATTTACATGGTTTATATAGTTAGTAAAGGCCACAGATTTACATGGTTTATATAGTTAGTAAAGGCCACATATTTACATGGTTTATATAGTTAGTAAAGGCCTCATATTTACATGGTTTATATAGTTTGTAAAGGCCACATGTTTACATGGCTTATTTAGTTTGTAAAGGCCACATATTTACATGGTTTATATAGTTTGTAAAAGGTCATAGATTAACATGGTTTATATAGTTAGTAAAGGCCACAGATTTACATGGTTTATATAGTTTGTAAAGGCCACATATTTACATTGTTTATATAGTTAGTAAAGGCCACAGATTTACATGGTTTATATAGTTAGTAAAGGCCACATATTTACATGGTTTATATAGTTAGTAAAGGCCACAGATTTACATGGTTTATATAGTTTGTAAAGGCCACATATTTACATTGTTTATATAGTTTGTAAAGGCCACAGATTTACATGGTTTATATAATTTGTAAAGGCACATATTTGCATGGCTTGTGACTTGTTATTGTGTTAATGTATACATCATAGTATCAGAAAAACCAATGTTAGAATAGAATAAGGTTTTACATCAAATGTTTGCTAACTAACACAATGGATTATGTTTGAAGTATGAAGTGTGTTTGTGACAAACTTAGTTTAGTATTGCTTTCTTCGAAACATACATGGTAAATGTATAAGAATCGTGGAATTGTTATAATTGATCAACCAGTGTCGGTTAGTCTTTTTTCTTGTTGTTTCCTTGAGCAAGAAAATTATAGTGCTTGAAGACTTCGTTCTGTTGTTCATCTCAAATTTCTCAATCTGTTTTGATAGTTTATATTTAAGCATTAAAAATAATATTGTGTATGAGTATTGTATAATGAGTGAACTTGTCTGACAATCTAGCCTTTAGATTTCTTTTTTTTCTTCTGGTTTATCAATACGAGATAGTTCTATTATATGTATAACATGATTATTTTTCAGCACCACTTTTTGTGCCAACAATCATCGTATCGATTCTGGTCAAACTTATACCATTACATCAACAACAGGTTGTTAGACAGCTATGATAATCTACACATTGTTTGGTACAAAATATACAGTCATAAATATATTCTAAAATATACAATATTATGACTGTTGTACTTGATTTTATTTCTTTAAATCAACATATCTTTTAAATATCTAAAACAGAACTGTGTGAGTAAAGGTAAACATATCTCCACGTCTTGTGTGATGTGTTTTATTTGTTGCAGTCGCCATACGAAGACATAAAGGTTCAATTCCTGAGGGTGTTTTTCTTATCTATAAAATAAGCAAGTAGTCAGGCTAAAAGTCACTTTTAAATTTACTCAATTTTGGTTTACAATATCTATTCTTGGTCAAATTTGTAAAACAAATTCAGTGCCTAAAACACTTAGATTGGTTAATATGATAGACATTGACCTATCGATTCACATATCGAAGTTCCTCTTTCATTTTATGTTTAATACAAATCTCAACGTTTTATATTTTATGTAAACGAAGTCAGTTTTCATAACTTGCTTTCTTTTACTTTACAAGGTCTTTATTAATTTACCCTTACCATAGTGGTGTCAACATTCCTACGAAAACCAAATAACCAGTTATATAATGTGTTACATAAGTTGGAACGATCCAGATCAATAGTTTAAAAAAAACAAGAAACCAATGAATTTTGGAGGTCGCTTAGTATTATCAAAGATATTATGAACACCCAAAATGTGTCAACTCTACGACACACTTACCGAACACACCTAAATGGTTCACTCAAGTTCACACAAGACAGTTTTTGTATTAACATTTTTATTAAACAGATGTTAAGTTCCAATGCAAACATTCTCAATTAAACAGATATTAAATTCCAATGCAAAAAATTCTCAAGCCTGTGTCAACATGACACACTTAACGTGAAATGAAATTTCGAAATACTTCGTTATCTCTCTTTTTTAATTGAGTTCTAATTCACTCATTCACTTCTACTATTATCTGAGATAAGCATTGTTAGTCTAAAAATAAGTTCAAATACCTACTGCGTTTTGCCTAATCATTCCCAAACATGGCTTGCTCAGCGCTGCATTCTTCGATTTCATTTCAGAACATTCCATTTTCACTGAAATGTTTCTTATTATCAGTAATTTTGCAACCTTTCTGAATAATAGCTATTACTTATGTATATAATATACATAAATAATACCATATTCTGCAAATCATACCATTTAAATACAATTTTGACGGTCTTTTCCTTTCATTTAGATTGCTAAAAGCGATTTCTTTATGTTTGAAAATGAGTAACTCTGTTTGAGGTTAGCGGTTATTTGATTAAGCTGAAGTGAGTTGTCTCCTTTTGTCCATTAAAATTCATCAATAAAAATTATTACAAAATGATATAACTATACCGATACACCAGAAGATTATAATTTACTGTTACTCTAGACTCACATTCATGAAATACAACATTTGAAGAAGGCTAACACCGTCAAACACTAAAATACTTTTTAATTGGACTCTACTTCAACTAAATAAACTGTGGTAAGAACTATAAATATCAAAATAACATTTGAAACACGGGAGTGAACACTATACTTAAATGTGTAAATCATCATTTTACAGTTCGTTCCCTTTTTTGCAATTGTAAATAAAATCTTAAATGAATAAGATCCTTTTGTACACAAACGGTCTTACTGACCTTTGTACGGAGACACTCGGCATCATGGGTAAAACTGTTTATTCACATGAAAACACGTAGCAATGTTTACATTCTAATAAGTGCCCCATTCAACTGTACTGAACAAATAGAGTATGTTTTCTGTGTCTACTCAATTAAATTTAACTATCCAACCTTATATGCTCATTAAATTAAACCTTTTAACCGGTAGTTAAACCTCCATCCTAACGTGTTTACATCTGTCATTCTATGCACAGACATTTGAAATCGAAAGTAGAATACACGGTTTGACTATGCATCCGTACCTTTTGAGGTTTAAAAGTACTTGGTATTAATATTCCTGTAGTTATAAGCGATCTTTTATTCTACAATTTAATAATAATTGTCTGAAAAACAGAAAAAATACAACGATTTTGTCTTCATACGCCGCACTATATTCTGTTGCGTACCAAATCGCCGAATACTGCGAATGGTTGTGCGTCTTAGTATAGAGGTGATATCTTCACCTTCTATTAATAGAATGGAATAAGATCAGCAGATCTGCTGAGTTTTCATTCGCCATGTACAAGTGTCTTGCTCAAGAAAACAACAAAGTTTTTAAAAACGCATAGCTGGCTATCCAATAACTACCAGTCAAACGTCATAAACACGTCTGATGAAAAACACGTCTCTTCAATGGTGTCACAGAACTGACCTATTGAAGTAACTTTGATGTGCAAAGTATTTAAACAATTTAAGTGGTTTTGTTCAAGTAGTTCTAGATATACAAATAAAATGACTGAGGCTTGTGATTAATTCGTGTTGGTCAACTTTGCTGAATACAGAACACTAAATCAGTATAATAATTTACTAAGTAGATATTTTATTGAGAAAATATAAAATATGAACAATTATTTTTGATATATTGCAGTAAAAGCTTAGCAAACATGTTCACAACCACGATGAATGCATAACAAAACTTTAATACATATTAGCACATGTATATGCTTTTTATGTATATTTTTACACGAATGCTTTATCTATAACATAACATAACATAACAAATATAGCGAAGCAGACATTATTGTATAATTTGTAACATTTATATAATATTGTCCAACAAGGTATTAAACATATAATATTTTCACACTGTCATTGTAGAATTAAAATAAAAACTATGTTGTATCTAAACGATAACAAAGTTTCTGTAACGGAAAGAAAAGCTGAATATCCGTATTTATACTTCGATATTTACTATTTACACTTCTCCATATATTTTAAACTGCCATATGATTGTAACAGACCTTCTTTACCCCATTCCTTTTGCTTGAATCTATGCACTACTTGCAAAACGTTGATTTTTATATGATAATTTAATTATCTAGTAACAATAAACATAAATAAAACTTTTGTCCATTTTATTCATTCTTAAGTTTTAAAAACTAAAAGTTTTATATTGGGACGATGTATTAATCAGTACATTGTCACTAATATCAACTTCGGAAATATTTCTATAACATTTCTAGTACTCATCATCCAGAACATATACGTCAATAACAGAGGCAATGTATCACATATATTATAGCCTTTCTTATAAATTATATCTACGGTTATTCAAATCAATGAAGATTAAACAATCACAAACCATGTACTTCTGATATCTTATAATTACAGTGACTGGGACTTACAATCGATTCTATAAACATAGCTAACTAGTACTGTACTGCCCAGAAAACATTAAATAAGTCTAATGTGATGAAATATTTAAATGCTGAATGCTATGAGTTTGCTGATACAATAAAAATAGCAACGATGGTAAAGGCCTGAAACTACTTGAAGCAATTAAACTATAAGATTTTTATCGTTATGGTCGTCACTTTGGTGTAGATTTTGATACTCTGAAAACACAATTGGTTCATTAAACTAACAACTAACGTATCCAAAATATCATGGACTCAGAATCTATTATCTTTTATGTAAATTACAGGAATTGCATCTTTTGGGTTACTATAGAGGTGAAAAGATTTCATTATTACAAAACATTTTTCATCAACATTAGCAGCTAGATTCAAAAATTCATTTAAGTCAACAGGTACCAGCTACAGTTCTATACAGTACAATAATGATCTTCATACTCAATACTCTCACTTTCCATTTTTTCACTTTCCATTTACTGCAGTCTTACCAGATTTAGATTTGAATGCTCTTGCAACTTTCACAGCACCCATGATCTTTTCTCTGGCTATAGATAACTTTCTAACGACTATTTTATTTGTAGGATCAATATCTAGTTTAGATGTGTCAGTTATAATTCTAGCTTTTATAAAACCTCTCATTATTGCTTCGGTAATAGGCACTTTTTCCCAAGTGACATTATGAACATAGACACCTTCTTCGCCATCTAGTAAACCTTGTTGTACAGCATCATGGAATGATATCTTCTCTTTACGTTTTTGATCCACTACAGCATTAACAGCATATGTTTTAGTCTCTTCCTGAGTGTCTTGTTCATCACCATGAAACTCTACTCTGACCATTCCTCCATATATTGCATCCATTATAGATACTTTTTCACCATCTTTTGTTGTGAATGAAGAATCTGTTTTGTTTAGTATACCTATAAGTACAAGATAAAGAATATTATAACCTTAATAATGAAACTGTGTTTTCAAGTGTAACAGGTCAATTATCTCTGTGTTTCGTTAGGATAAAACCTCATTAGACCAACTTTGTGAAAACAGAAAAAGATATTTCAAAGTTGCAAAGTTAGTTGTTAATAAAAATATACAAAACGAACATCATTAAAAAAATACCAGCATCTTAGTAATGTTCATTTTTAACATTCTTTAATATATTCGTAAAACTGCAATGAACCGTTAGCTTTCTTATAAACCTCAAAAGATGAATACAAAAAAAAGAATTGATAAAACTGTGGAAAAATTGAAGTTGTTAAAACAATACATTAAACAATGCAAAACCAACATCTGCATAAAATATACCAGCATCTTCGTAATGCTCTAATTCAACATTATTTGATTCATTAATAATTTTCATTGAACATTTACCTTTCTTGTAAGCCTCGTCAGTTTTAATTTCTTGATCAGTTGATGGATCTATCACACCTATTATAGTATATGGTCGTGTTTCTACCGCTGTTTTAATGGTTATTATTCCATAAGAGGATTTCTCTTCTTTTATTTTCTTTTGTGATTTAATTTCTACCATAATGTCACCACAAGCCATCGCCTGAGATATAGGCACTGATTTACCAGTAACGATGTTAACATATTGTCCTGTAACAAAATTAAAATGAACATTTGTTTGATTATGATAAATATCAAAATGAACAAGAAATAATTAAATATTTCATCAATATCATCCATTACTTTCTATCAACTAATTCAGTAATAATTCAAGTTTTTGTTGGTTTTTTGGAAATTTTTCACATTTCAGTAAGTTTTAACACAATTGTTTGTAAAACTTAGTAACATGCATAACTAAAATATTTCAAACATTATAATAACTGAAACTATCACTTCAAAATATCGAATGGGTAGGTCACAGATATTAATGGTGTCGATAATGAAAGAATTATTCTACATCAAGTCCACGTACATCAGAAACATTATACAATTATCTCATCAACGAAACAAATTGACAATATCTAAACATTGAGAAAGGTACAAATGAATGGTGTGTATTACAAAGCAAGCAAGAAAGTCTTACCAGATGCTTGGTCTATAATTCCTGCTAAAACAGCTTCAGTAAGAGTAAGAAGTTCGTCATTTCTTGGATCAACAACTTTCTTTATGACAAACGTATGACGAACTTCTTCAGTAGAACTAACAACTTCATCTGTGGTCAATTGTTGTCGTCTGCGAATTTCTGTGATATCAGTTGAAGATGTTTCGTCCTGAAATAAAAATTCAAATGTTGATTAACCAAGTAACTGTACGGTATCTAAAGTAAGATAAGCCATGGTTTGAACATTTACTATATCGCGTCTTAAGCTGTTATATATTGTATTACATATCTTATCTAATACCCTGAGGTAAAACAAGTTTCCATAATCTAATGCTATCATCCATATATGTTAGTTTGAAAGTTAACAGAAAAACTTTGTATTTAGTATAAGCCACAGGGTTGTCGACATGGGCAGTATTTCTAAAATCTGTAATATCATCATGTTATGATGCATTAATCGTAAACCCTTTACAAACAAGAGCTGTCAGAGGAGACAGCATGCTCGACTTAGTAAGTGTTTGTCACAGGAGATGTGGTTGATGATAAGGAACATACATATTTTAAAATTTGAAAATATAACCTTAACAAATTCAAAGAAAAAAAAAGAAATAAATAGAAAACTATAAGTTCAAGGGGGATAACTCTGAAAAAATGTATAAGGATGTATGAATCTTGTCACATGAGATGTGGTTGATAATAAGGAACATATATCTAAAGTTTGAAGTCAATACCCGAAGAAATAAAACAGTTGCAGTAAAAACAAACATTTTTTAAAGAAAACTCTAATTTCAAGGGGAGATAATTCTGAAAAAAAATATATTTGGAGTTATGAACCTTGTCACATGAGATGTGGTTGATAATAAGGAACATATATTTAAAGTCAATACCTAAAGAAATAAAACAGTTGCAGTAAAAACAAATATTTATTAAAGAAAACTATAAGTTCAAGGGGGATAACTTTGAAAATAATGTATACGGAGTTATGAACCTTGTCACACGAGATGTGGTTGATAATAAGGAACATATATTTAAAGTTTGAAATCAATACCTAAAGAAATAAAACAGTTGCAGTAAAAACAAACATTTTTTAAAGAAAACTCTAAGTTCAAGGGGAGATAATTCTGAAAAAAATGCATTCGGAGTTATGGACCATGTCACATGAGATGTGGTTGATAGAAAGGAACATATATTTAAAGTTTGAAGTTAATATCTTAAGAAATAACAAAGATACAGAAGAAAGTATTTTACTGCACAAAAACTTTAATCTGTGCACAAAAACTTCAATCAGTTCAAGGGGAGATAATTCTTGAAAAAATGTGTTTGGAGTTATGGACCTTGTCACATGAGATGTGGTTGATAGTAAGGAACATATATTTAAAGTTTGAAGTTAATATCTTAAGAAATAACAAAGATATAGAAGAAAGTATTTTACTGCACAAAAACTTTAATCAGAAGTGTGGACGCGGACGCGGACGCCGACGCCGACGCCGACGCTGGGGCGAGTAGGAGAGCTCTACATTACTTCGTAAAGTCGAGCTAAAAATGCAATTTACTTCCTGTCCCATTCTAAAGAGACTATTTGAAATTAAATAGAGACTATTGAACGAAGTATTAAATAAAAGAAAGTTATTAATAGCAAATGTCATTAGTTATACAATGAATGGTGTATTAAATAATCAGAACGTTTTTCATACAAATTTTACCAATTCGACACACTTCTAAAACTAAGCGAAAACTTTAAATGTATTTAAATGTTACAATGATACTTCTATCAATATGTTCAAACATTACCTCATCTGCTTCCATGGTAGCAAGAGCATCACTCATTGTACTATCAACTCTTTCTGCAGACTCTGACGTCATCAATTCTTCTACACCCTCGCTTTGAATGGATTCATCTTTCATTTTAGATTTAGGTGTTTCATGTAACGTCAGTGCAGCTTCAGCCTTATATGTTTTACCTTCTTGGTTTGGCAACAACAGACTAGTGTCCCAAAATCTGAATGTAAATTTTCGAATGATTTCTTTCAAAACAATAATATTTCAATTTGTAGTTTAAAAGAACATAATAAATAACATAATAAACATAATAAGTAAATAAAAGTTAAATGAGTTACGTGAATTTTAAATAAATTTCAAATATAAGAAAGAATAACAACAAAATGTAAACAAATGAATATCTTCAAACTTATTTCTTTAAATCAGTAAAAATTTATCTGCTGGCAAATATTCATTTTTGAAAAGGTTTTTTTTAGAATCTAACGTCCTTTGATTGCTGGAAAATTTTACATTTTCAAAACAATTATTTAGAATCGAACGTCCATTGATTAGTTTAGCAAATCTGATTAAGTAATACCAGATGCCTCACTTAACTGATGCTAAAGTATATGAAATAGATAAAATATTCACCTAACGAAATGTGCAGTAGTCTTGTAATGTAGTTGATCCCATTTATCACAAACAAGAAGATATTTAGGCTGACGAAGAACTTCAGAAGCAACTTTATATGTTTCCCAATATGTCCAAAACTCCTAATAAACAGAAACATTTAAAATCGTTTACACACTTAATGGTTATTCATTTAGCAGTATCACATTCGTATATAACTTTAGAGTATGTATATTTTTTCATCGCCTTTACATGTGCACAGTTTCTGGTTCAAATATATTTAAATAACATTTATGTACATGCATTAAAAATATATTAGCAATTTAGTTTATAAAAGATGAAAAAAAGAATTATTTTCAAAATGTAACGTCATTTACAACTTCAACGATTGCTTGTTTTACACCTTCAATTTCAATGTTTTGAGATTAATATGAGCAGTGTTTGACATTTCGTATAGTAACCCAGTCAGTTTAAATTATAATTTTAATACATTTGCACATGTCTTTATACTCTGCAATAACAGGTTAACCGTATATTGATGGTCTTTGATAATTATTTACAAATGTATTGTTAAGTAACTATTACTAAATGATAGTTGTATAATCCTTACTTGATATCTGTTAAGTAAATCTTCAATCATTTTTATTTGAATAATAACTTCTCCTGGTGTCTTAGTATCTGGAATGAAAATATTAGGAACTTAGTTACTCACACATTTTGCATACTTTGTCTAACATAAAGTTTGTGGTGAAACATATCTGTAACACTGTTCAAAAAAAAATTATAGACTCATATTCTATTCAAGCAAAGAGGTGATGCCATTTGATCTTACCAAGTACAATGCAGAAGTGACTTATGAATGCATGTAATTATTGCAATACGGAACTGGATATTGTTTCTAACAACATTAGAATAAATAGAATTTAGGTTTTGCTTAGTCGAAAATGTTATTCACAAAACACAACAAATATAGTACAAAACAGAAATTCAATCGATATCCATTTTCAAACTATTACCAAGGTTCATGGTAAAAGTATATTCTAGAGATATGAATATTGTAAATGTGAAAGTGTTGATATCATACAAACGTCTACCTGAGGAAGTATTATCGTTGGCTTCATCTAAAATTGTTCTTAATCTGGAAATTCTCTCCTGAAGTTCTTCAAATCCCTCATAACCGTCCCAGTTTTCTTGTAATGTTTTTTCTGTTGTCATAAGAATTCTAAGGAGTTCGTCTCTATCTGATTTTTTCATACTTTGTATTGCTTGAATCTGTGAACAATAAATGTTTAAATTATAAGGAAATAGTCGACGAAAACATTGTTTTACAAAACAAATACATGTACAACATGTTCTAGTCATATCACTAAAATGTCCATAATTAGATTTTATTTCAATTTGATTGTACCAATTCGTTTGATTACGTGTTATTTATTCTCGACAAAGCATTTTATTAAATACATGTATTACGTTAAATAGTAGCAATTCTAACTCAAACCCATAATAATTGCCCGTTAGTTTGGAGTTTGTTTGTTTGATTGGGTATTACGGCGCATCAACACAGAAAGGTTATATCGCGCCGAAAAGTAGTTTGGAGTTTATACAAATTAAATGTTTTGTTGTTGATTCACACGAATATATTTAAGTATTTAAATTCTGTAAAAATTTCGGAACCTGAAAATTTTGGTAATAAATTAATGTCATCATTTTAGTGGGAGTATTGCTTTAAAGTATGTTAATACTAACAAATAATCACTAAACTACACGGACACAAACAAATGGAACAGTGACGAAATAATAACAACATAAGTGGTTATACGACAATCATCACTTTTAGCTAGTGTTATAAGGTAACCAATTAGTAATAAATTAAAGAAATTAATTAAAAAAGACAGAAGATAGGATGTTGAAAAGAAAACGATATTAAGAAAACCTTACCCATGCAACATCTGCAAGCTTTAAAACATACCAAAAGTAATTTCTTTTTAAAATGTAAATATACACTGTATAACTAAATAGCAAATTTATTTCACATACATCTTAATAACAAAGGATAGTGTACGTAAAGATTTGCCTCATTAATGTTTTGCGCACGTAATGAATAAATTCCTGTCACGTAGATTTTATCAGAATATTTGTATATTAATAAATCACATTCAATAAGATTATACATATTTTTCTTACAAAACATCACGAAGTTACTAACCTCTTCCTTAGTCCAGTCTCTGAACACAAGTTGCATAAATGCAATCATTTGAAAACCTAAACGTTTCACACTTGTAGTCCATAAACCAAGTAACTGAAGTCTTAATCTGAAAAAAAAACATATGTAAACTTTTATTGAATGAAACAAAAAACACCAGTTAACAGTATATAATCTGTACGTGTTGAGGATGAGCACAAATTATATAAAAGAACAAAATTATGTACCAATCATTGAACTTAGTGAAACCCTTAAGTCATTGATGACACGTACAGTTTGGTCACTAAACTGAATAAACTAGAACTAAATAGAAGAACTTGCTCTAAATGAATCTTTAGATCTTAAAAACTGGTTAGTCAGTGACTTGATATGACATTTTCTTCCTTATCTCAAGAAATAAAAACTTCGCATACATACCTAAGTGCAGAATCAATTGCTTCTCCTGTTGGACCATTTATCAAAAGAATGACAGCTGGTACTATGGCAACCTGTCCAGCAGCATTCTGTACTTGCCATTTTGATTGGTCAGAGTTATTAAGTAAAGTAAGTGTGTCACCTTCATTAAACTCAATCTGAAATGAATGTCAAATTCCATTTATCATTGTCGTGGAATTTTGCTGAGGCATGTGAACCAAATGCAAAGATCTGTACCTTTGTTTTATTGGGTTTTCTGCATGTATCATCTATTTCATATACTTTATTTTCTGGTAAATGCATCTTGTTATATGCATTTTTACTGATCTATGTGACTTGACTTTCAAGTGTATTTCTCACCTCGTTGTATTTGGTTACTTATTATTTTTATAAACTAATTAAACAATTCACTTTTCTTTGTCGGTTTAAAATTACCTCTGACAAAATGTTTTTCAACCATTATGAAAATGGATCATGAATACTTTTATAACTGTCAATAGCCTTACCTCGTTTGTTTTATATGAGGCCAGAGCCAATGCAGCACATGGATCTTTTATTGGTGTAGTTCTTTTATATACAGGTACAATATCTCTAGCACGACTAAATAGATTATCAACTTTGCTCTGCCAACGTAGATACGCTAAAAGAGTGTCCTATAATTTCAAAAAAATAATATATATTTATATACTTCTTAAACAACTTATACTGAGTTAAGCAACTTAATCTAATAAATAGCGTTCTCTAATAAATAAAAAAAGTTGTCAAACAAAAACTGTTTCATCATAATTAATATCAGTTAACAATGGCATAGTTTACACTACAACTTCATTTATGGTCAGTTTTCACGACACACATTGCGTTCATGAAACAATGATAAAATGGTTGTTCTGTCTTGAGTTCAATCATAAGGCAACTTCTAAAACTCGAATTGATTTTAAATCAAAATTTTGATTTACTACAAAATGTGTCAGTCTTATCATCGGCATCTGGAGTTATATGTATGCCTTCAGTATGTACCTCCTTATGGAGTCCGTTTCTAAACATATTGTTGACAAATAGTTCCTATTTGAGACATATTACATTTGAACAAATGAAACTTTACAAATACAGTTTAAGAAATCTAAGCTGGTTGTCACTGAGAAATAGTTACATTTAGTACATGTATATCTTACTCTCATTTCATTATTGATATCTGTGAGATCTGTTCTATCACCTTGTAATTGATTTCTAGAGAAACTAAGATGTATTTTAGACATTATATTGTTCATCCAATAGTCTACTTCTTCAACCTCGTGGAAAAACTGAAATATTTAAATGTTATGTACAGTTCTAAATTCGAACAAGATCAACTATTAAAATTTCTTTGGGTGAACTGTTTATGATTTTTGTCAAGATTGTCTAGTTTTGCATTAATCGTTTTTATACAAGTTTCACAAGAACAAGTCAAATTCTAGTGGATTGCAACTATATACCGACCAATTTATACGCTTACAACGAAACTCAAACTGCCTAGTAGAAATCTTTCAACGAAGGTTCAACTTTATTCTTTTCTCTCAATTGTTCGTCAAAAGACTATATTTGTTTTTCACCTAGATTCATTCATAATTTAACAAACGAATCTACTTTATACCAAATTGAAAATGCAAAACTCGTTCTTTATTCAATAGTCAACAATCCCGTGTGTCCAATACTTATTTAAACATGTCGTACCTCATGATAAGCTGCAGCATTAGCAAGATGTACATGTGCACATTGCATTACTTCATCAGCCCATTTCCAAGATTTCCTTACACCTGATATACAGTTCTGTGTTGTTCTAGCCATACTTTCATTGTTAAGACCATTTTGATGTTTACTGGATTTATTATTCAGGGACATTTCTACAAGTTGAACAGCTTTGTTGTCAAATTCTGAACTGAGATTCTATAAGGAAAAGAACATAGTTGTTGTGAGGATTGTACATTATTGTGTTAACACACCAAATAAAAACGAATTAAACATGAAAGATGTTGTATCAAGAACAAGTTTAGTAAATGGTGTAATTGAATTCTTGGCGTCTTATATTTTACAAAATAAATGTAAGCACACAGATCAGGGTAGTGGATTTAATTCCCGCGCAGGGCATACATTCTTGGAGCTTGGTCATGAAATAGTTTCTACGGTCCTTCTCCCTTCTCTCCTTCCACTGAAACATAATCACGTATGGAAGTTGTCAGTCATTGAAGGATGTACGCACATAATAACTGGTTATCAGCCAAATCTAGAGATTTAACCATTCCAAGAACAGTAAATAGGTTGACTGACTGTCATGATAGACATTAACAGTGAGTTGCTAAGGCGTTATACTCAACAAAAAGCATTTTTGTACACTATTTTGGATTTTGTCATGAACAACAGTAAAGTTCAAAACATGTTTCTAAGCCGTCGAACTAAATACATCAATCGGTAAGCCTGGATATACTATTGAGATATTTACCTGTATTTGTTCTTCTAAAGCTGATATGTCAGTCATAACTTTAAAACAACCAGTTTTCTTATCTGCTAAAGTCTGAAATGTAAAACATATTTCATACATTAATCATTAACTTGGATTGTGTTAATCAGATACGAATAATATATGTGAAAATAACGATGTTGCCACTTTCAATTTTGTCAACATTTTGAAGATACGTCTAACATTAAATAAACTCAAATTGGTACCATAATGATTAATTTTGTGTGATGCTGTCTTCATAATCTCAGTTTTCTTTTCATTTTAAATTAAAATTTTGATAAGGCTGAATGTTGTGATGTTATTTAATATAACATAGTTTCATATTCATCTTTAAGTTATGTTAATTTAGGATATTTTCAACCACAGGTTATGATGTACCACATAGTACATAAATTTATGTAGTTAATGCAATTAACGTAATCCCCATGCGTGAACATTTACCTAAGTATGCACATATTTAATTTGTCAATGCAGTGATGCAGTGTAAATCGTCTTTCACTGAATGCACTTAACCACTCCTGCCAGTGTTCATAGTTCACACCTTAGTCTACATATTTTCAAAGAATTTCTAATAATAAGTTAGCGTCACTACTTAATATCATTGCCTTTATTGAACTCAAAGATTTAAGGCGTATATACCACGTGTGAACATATGTCATATATTATATCGCTTTCTTTTTACATGACGTTGTGATAAAAAGTGTACATTTCGTTACATTTGAATAACCAACTCAGACAAAAAATGCGACTTGTTTCTAATCGGATGAAACATCTTAATAGATTCATATGAATTGAAGATGATATCTAGACGAGAATGGTAAAAAATTGAAAGTTATTCTATAATAAAGGTGAAACATTGTAAAACCAAACCCAAGTTATGACACATTGTTTACTTGACACAAAATTAATTTGATGTCAGATATGCAGAACAAGCTTATAATGAGGGAAAAGATGGTAGATTACAAAGGTTCCTCATCGTTTTTGAGACCACTACAAAACTGCACATATTTGAATAACCTCTTGCTGTTCAGCAAAAAAACTAAACGAAGACCGTGTAAACATATATGACGATTACTATCACTGGGCATGCTTTAAAAGAAGAGTCAAATGTACCATAAACCCTTAGCCACCACGGTAATGGGTTAAAGCCTATATCCAAACCTTAAAAAGTGTTAAATAACATATTTAGAAGAGTCTGCTTTATTAATCAAGTGAAAAGTCAATTTGCCTAATATATATAGTGCTTGTATAGTGTTTGTTAATTTAAAATTAAATTGAAATGAATGATGAATCACTTGACATTTATGACTTGAGATGACTAGATTGCATGACTGATGCTTGTTTAACATAGACTAGTGACAGGTGGGAATAATTTGTTGTCATAGTTGAATATATCACTAGAATTTTATTATGGGTTCTGGCGACAGACTTAACATGGTCTTGATATCATGGTAGGTTGTAAACACAGCAGGGGGGTTATCTATTGTTATATGCGGAGTGTTGTGTTTTTTTCGTATTGTTTGTGCATATTTAATTCAAGAGACACGTTTCTTCAGCGTCTACCTTTCTGTCATTCTGTGGGTGGACGCCTTAGACATTTTTGACTAATTAGGTAGATACAAATAGTGTCGTGTTATACAGAATATTTTTTTCTGCATTCTATGTTGAAATCTGTTTTGTAATATAAGCCTGACATATATCAGTATGCAATGCAGCCTCTAGTATTATATGACTGTAAACAACGATACGGGTGTTCCTGGGTAACAAATACGCTGTAATTAATTTAATAATGCATGGCGTACTTGTGACAGGACCGATATATTAACTGAATGCATGCGTACCTGAAACGAACAAGTACAAAGATAATATGTCGGTGTTTCTTGTTAAAGTATAAGATTTAAGTTTCGTAAAAATAACAAACTAGACAAGTCTACTATTTCAGTACGGGTATATTCACCACTAGGTTACAAAATTAACTATGTAATTTGTACAATAATAAACATGGACGCATGCCACTTTGAAATAGTTCTTTATCAACAATTTTTCTATGAATTCATTACCTGAACTGTGTGATATGTTCCATACAAAGCTTGTAATTCTTCGTCACTAAGGGTCTGAAAAGTTAGACAATTAGAATCATGAAATAAACAGTTTAGTATAATGTTTGATTGTAAATGTAAGAAAGTTGGTCATAAAAGTGTATGTGTTACATCATATAAAAGACTTGCATGACACTTTCAGTTCTCTTTGACTTAAGTAGGAAAATTTAACAACGTAACTGAATAATAACAATAAATGGTTTTACACTTGACGATCCTCGAGATATATAAGTACATTATATATAAGTAAATACAAAGTGTAATTATTGATATTATCACCCTTTGTCATTATAAGTTGACATTTTATATAAAATTACTTAAATATTTGTAATAACACATAAATCGACAAATGATATTTAATAGATGATACGATATTAACATAAATAATATCACCAGCTAGTACGTGAATGATAAAATACAATTTGAATAAATACACGATTAGGTAAATTGTTCAGGACTGTGAGCTCTTCGATAAATACACGATTAGGCGAATTGTTCAGGACCGTGAGCGCTTTGATTTTTTAATGAGATTTTTTATTATATAAAATATTACAAAATGAGATTATCTGAGTTTTCATCAGCATATGTTTAACACTTCAAACAAATTATAAATAAAAAAGAATGTTAATCTAACCTAATATCTATAATGTAATTTTACTTTCTGTCAACAATAGGTCAGCGAGCTGATCAACTGACGTTTTTATGTACTAACTAAAACTATTTTATATGTAGATGCCGAGTTGCGGAGTTCGTTCAAACATGTAAAAAAGTTATACCTGACTCGCACATTTTACTATTTAAGCATCCAAGTGCATCAACCTTAATTACAAGTTATCTTTTAGATATTAACGTTCTTTACAAAATTAGGGAATTGTTATCGCTTCTAGTCTACTTTCGTCTATCAATAATCAGTTCACGTTGCTTTCCACACGATATGATATATGGAGATATACACAATGTGGCAACGATCACCAGCGAAACCAACATTCCTATTTAGAGTTCACTCAGTTTAGTCATTACATATTTAATTATCTTTTTTTATTGTTCTGCAAGATTTTTATTTTGATATAATCTGGATACAACAAGAACGAGCTACTAAAATGACTTAACTATTTCAGTTCTGTAATGCAATTTATTCCATGGTTTTTGGGTACAAGTTCTTTCTGCAACCATTCTCTTTTTTACAGATGTATAGTGCTTAGTACTGTTTAAAAGTTTGGATCCAGAGATTTTCACTTTCAAGGGAGCTGTTGTTGGGGGTCAATACAAAACCTTCTAACAAAGCGCAACGTTAAGCATCAAGGTTGCTATATCATGCATGGGTCGATTTTTTAGTGTAATGTTCAGCGCAAAGGTTGCGAAATTTACCCTCTGAACAATTGCTAGATTTAGCGTTGATTGCGACACTTAGCATTTCCAAAAATGCTTGAAATCGCCGTTCAGCCGTGTATGACGAGTCTATTCACGCACCTCTTTTTTGACGGCCATTTCCTTATTATGTGACATAAAATGAATTGTTTTGATTGGCTTAAGACAACCGGTGTCGACTACAAAATGCTCAAATCTTCATGATTGTGTATATCGCCGTTCAGGAACAGCGATAACTACATGTATTACACAACTATGAAGTAATGTATTTTGGCGTGTACAATAAACCGTATAACAAGGTTGTCAATGCTTGACATATAAGATATGTAGACATTTATTATAACACTTATAATATCAAGGTTGACACGATCACTTTGTTTAATGACATAATGACAACACCTAACTTTCATCACGTAAAATATATCTATTAGACATTCAGTATAATTGTAGTAGAAAATAAGCTGGGTCCATTTTATCAACGATCTTACGACCTAGGTCCCTTAATATTGTACTGATAAATAATCGTAAGATTTGTAAAAATATACTGCCCTAGCTGAGGGTTTTGAAATCTTGAATTACAAAATATATACTATACGTAATATTTCCGATTGATAGAAATACAATGTTTATGATTGAAAACATCTTCTTTTAATGGATACCTTAAAACTATTAATTCACTTCTCTAGTAGATAAAAGGAGATGTCTTTACATAAGCAGTCCACGTGCACCACACAATATTAAAGGTCCATATGGTGTTTTTGACACGAGTCAAAGCCGGTCGCCTGTGGTTGCTATTTTAAACATGTTATAAACTATACTTACATGTTTTACTTTAAGTTTGTCCATAGTTTTGATATATTCAGCAAGTTTAGTCTGTCTTACAACATGGCTAGATGAGGCATCATACACTGATTGACGATTACATCCAAAACTTGACATTTCTAAATCATTCTATAAATAGAGAAGATAATAATGATCATCTGAAAACAGTCTACGAAATTGGAAGGTGTCCGGTTGCCTAGGCCAACCACTTTTCAGCTCGGACAACCAAAATTTTCTACTGGGCAAAATTCCGCAAAAAAAATGTAGTGCTTGCTCTTAATATAATATGTTCGGACAACCACTTTCATATCTTAATTTCGAAGACCTTGAAAATGTTATTGTCAAATCGTGTTATCCTGAAATATATAATAGTGGAGGGTATTTTTTAAAATAACCTTGAGGAGTTCCGCTTAAATGTGGTGGAAACAATGTCATAACAAAAACAACAACGACAAAAATAAAGACCTCAATACCCCCTTGCACATACCCCTTATAAGTTAGACACGCCCATGTTTCACGAAAAGAACAATAATTGATCTGGCTGCAATATACTGTATCTTATTGGCCTCCAATAGCTAACATTAACAGTTGACAAAAGCTGCCAGCTGCCACACGGACGTAACGAAAATTTTGGAATGACCAAAACATCATGATCTAAAACTATATATCATCCATTTTAAGTTGTTTTGATAAAACTTTCAACCGTCTACAAAACTTTATACCATCCTCATCATTCATCATTAAAACATTACATCAACATCTATAAAACTGCATACTACTCCTCGTTCAAATCATAAGATAACAACATCGTACGAAAACAACAATAAAATATTCAACATTCCAGCAGCACACAAGCATGTTGTTATTAACGATATAAACACCAGTTGATGAATATATTATACATTTATCAATCATTAACAAAGGCGACATGATACTTAATTGATTTACATACTACAAGTTTGAACAAAAATAACATTGATCAACATCATTATAGCAACTATATGAATACATATTCATTAACAGTAGACTTGATAACTGTCTTACAACCACGAAGTTATCAAAATATAACATGTATTAAAGTAACAATTCACAGTTCAAACCATTCTGCTTTCTAAATTTGAGTTTGACAAAATGTCCAATTTCTAAAAAAAGTGGGGTACGTTTATAAGAGCACACTATATTCATTTATACGCTGATGTTTAATATATCTGATCCAAAATAGTTTAAAAGCTTAATTATGTAATTTGGAGTAAGTTTTTTCTCTGATAAGGCTTCATATTTAACTTGCTGTGATCAAAATATTGTTTCGAGTAATGACAACCGATTTCTTCTTGGTTTCGATCTACTTTCACTTTGAAATACAATAAATAACATAAACATATCTAAGCAATATTTGCGTTTATTTAAAACATCTTGTTCATTAGAAGTGATCGAAATAGATAAATGTCTATTTTCTTTGCAGTCAAAAAACAGAGTTACTTTTGATATAGGGACTTAAATATTGAAGAAATAACCTATAGATACAGGATCAAGGTAATCTTTTTATATTTTAAACTTTATATTTCAAACAGGGTTTCACCATGTAGTCACCTTGTCTAAGTATGAACAAATTCTGAGCATCAATAAAAGAGTTATGACCATCTTTACATTAATATTGTAGTCATTGTTTTCATGGCGGCCATATTGAAATCCAAGATGGCCGCCAAAATATAAAACAAAGGCGCGAGTGCTTTAGCATTTGTTATTTCAAAACTACTTTCAAAACTAATTGTACATATATTAAAATTTATACGACTATAATGTTTTTGTAAAAGGGAGATAATAACCCTATTAACCCATTTTCATTGAAGTGCATTTACATCTTTTGCAACAGTACGTTATTTTATAAGTTTAAACTATGCAAAATGGTAAACATGACGTACTAAATGAAAGTTATGTTTTATTATTTATCATAGATCCCAAAACTATAAATGACTGTAAATTTGCATATGATGAATTCTACCTTAAGAGCACGTGCTGGTTCATTTTTAAATCATGAGGATAGATTCCAAACGTAGAACGATAATATACACGTTTATTTGTTCACTGCAATACCAAATTCAAATACAAACCTTTGAATTATGGTACGAAAGCTATTCATTTGACAAACTCATAATGCCATAGGTGCAGCACACCTACAACATATTTTAATTTCTGACATCAAAAATAATTCTATAGATCCACGTCTATACAAAACACTTTAACATCAAACAATCATACAGCCCCCGTTCAGTAGATACCTCTTGTAAAAAGGATGTCAATGTTTGTTCAGAATGAACATAAAATGCTTAGTTTGCAATAAAAAAAGTAAATTAAATATCTATGTAAATAGACTATGTTTGTATGTCATATCTATTAAGTAGAAGTCTTGATTTATTAACGTTTAAGATTTATTATATGATAGTATAGAATAAAGAATTGAATTTCTTTCTTAAACATATCACTCCAATCAATCAATTTGTCAACAATTACATGGTAAAACGCGACTAAAATTTACGAGTTTATTTTTGTCTATTTTTATTAGCATTTATATTATTCTTCCATTCATGTATGCCTGTTCTTATATTTACAATTTATCATATTTCTGATAATGTATTATCATAGTTTATATTATACATGTATGAATGGATGTAATAATCTCGCCGCCAACTGCTTAATTGTTCGAACAAATAATTCTTTATACCTGAAATTTGCTTAGTAGGGTTGGTTTAATGACGCTGCTTTACGTATATTCATTCAAATCTTGGCGATGATCGTCAGTCGACCTACTCAAATAATAGTACCTTGAGAAGTTAAGATAGAAAATATGGAAGTACGTTGTTCCGACCTGAGAATCCAACTCGAGATAATTGGGTTTAAATTATCAACCACACAATTGATTCAGTAAATCTTTTAAGACGCATGCATGCTGTTCGACTTGTCAAGAAGACAAACAGAAAAAACAGCATAAGAACTACTCCCTCTAAAACATTAAGAGCTCTTGTTACCACGTATGTTTCTCTCTTCTCTTTGACAAAAGAACGACGTGGTGTTTAGGAACGACCAGAACCAATTACATGCTTCGCCAGGAGAGGGCAAACACTAGGCTATATGTATGGCATTGCGTCAATAATAGCAGCTCGAAATTGAAATGGAATCAGTTTTTTATTACCTACAAATAGCTAGCAGATTGGTTGATTGTGAAACCAAATAATCGTGTCAATAAAATTCGATTCAATATACTGCAAAGGCTATATATGAGAAATTAGATTACCTTCTGTTCTAATAAAAAGTCCAAACATTTCTGTACTTCCACATCCGCCATTCTTTTCTGAAATTATACAAAATATTTCAGTAAAATTATTTGCTGCAACATTTAACTTGCGTATAAAATTTCACAATTTTTCATAAAATCCAAGTACTTTAAACTAGCCTCACGTACATACACTATACGTTTCCTTAATCGGTATTTACACGACGATTTAGCATTACTCTGTCTCTAATTGGTGAAAACAATTATATCAAATATATACCGACGTACATAACATGCTTGTCAAAACGTAGATATATGACAAATCTTAATTATAACACGGAAGTTGACAAGTGTTCATTTATAACCACGCACATTATATCGTGGAACATACATAATATAAACATAATATAAACACATATATGTGGGGTTTTAATACAATATACCACAGGGGCGGATCCAGGATTTTTTTTCCGGGGATCAGAACATTTTTCTAGGCGGTCCAAACTTTCGCTCCACAACCACATCATACACATTTTGCAGAATAATGCAACATAATTTTATTTATAATACAAACTTAAAATAACCATTAAATCTATGCTAAGCACCGAGTAAAGTTGCTTCATGCTACTTAAAGATGACTTACAGTCAAGAATTACACTACAGACAGGCACATTTTGGAAATTCTAGGGGGAGGGTCCGGACCCCCCTGACAGTCCCCTCCCGCTAGATCCGTCTATGTACCATGATCTGACATTATGATTTAATTCATTAATGCACAATACGTACAGAGTAAAACACTACTCATTGGGAAATCTCCAACTTTATGGTGCTGAATTAGCAGAGACAACCTACCGTTAGCATAAACAAAAACATATTTTTGGCATATAAGAAACTATCCTGGTATGAAATATAGCATGATTTTTTCCAAATTTGACTCAATTTAGTCTCAAAACCAATAGTTTAAGGGATGAAGAGTCCCACAGCAGACAGACCCTATCATAGATAGTGGAAAAAAAAACTTTTAAAAAAGTCACAAAACGCATTTCATAAAACTATACTAACGGTGCATGTTTAAACATAAAATCACAATCTCTCTCATTAGCATGTCAGTTTTCATTTAAATTGTAATTATCAAACACTGTTTTACTGTTTCAAAAAAATGTTTCTATACAACTTGAGAGTTTTAGAAAAGTTGATATTTAAATTGAAATATGTGAACGAGTACCTTTAATATCATTACACCCACACTAGAAATGTAAATTATAGGAATCATAAATTATAAATACGACTTAAGAGAACATGTTCTTCATTTAAGGTTAAAACACTCGACTTGATTTATATTCTCCAACATAAATCAAGTTGTTAAGATATAAAATTGATTAGATCAATCGCTCGACTTCGATCTTTGTTTCATTGATCAAAAGAACGTCCATAAATTAAAATGTCAGATGAGTATATAGTTTAGTTTAGTTTAGTTTAGTTTAGTTAAGTTTCATCCAACGATTGTAGTCATAAAATATTAAATGAGTTTATACAGTACAACGTGTACTAAATACTATTATAGTATTGAAACACGTCTGAAATTTTAAATGCATGAAGTCGTAATTTCGATTCACCAGCTGTGCGACTACTACAGAAATTTGATCGCCCATTAGGAATTTTGTTTGCCATAGGCGATTGGATGAGCATTAGTTTTAAATCCTTAATAGAAGTAATGTGGTTACAAATGTAATATAGTCGGAACTCCTCGACAAATTCTACGAATACATGTATATTTTTTACTGTACGTATATATGAACTGTAAATTAGTGGAAGGACCCAAACTTAGGGATCGAGAGTTAGTGGGTTCTAAACCAACCAGAAGCACTTAAGCAGTGCAAGAAATGGCTTAACTCCACCTATGTGTAAATGGGTATTTGCAAGGGTGGTATAATTCTGATGGACTAATGTGTCAACTACAGATAAACAGAGTGAATGAGTCCTTAGGGATATTGATAGATAGATATCTGATACCAGAACGATGACCAGGGGTAATACCTGTAAAGTCGACCAGCGTGCATCAACATAAAACTTGGACTATAAAATGCAATTACATGTACCTTTAAAATTACTCTAAATACGTTCAAGTGTGCACGGTAATTTGTTTGCCAAAAAATGCAGTCAAGTGAGTTTTTAGACGAGCATTTTTGTTAACTACATACAACTCTTTTGACAAACTTATGTCACGCGTAGATTTAAATCATTAAAGAGAACACAACGCACTTTATGTGAGTTTCTATACTTCTTCATATGTCATTTTAATGATGCAAAAAGTGGCTCGTAACCGAATAACTTTACAGACAAAATTATAAATGACGCTGCAGAATGAATTGTCAGCCACAACGACAGTGAAATATCTAACATGTTTGAAATCTTTAGAGTACGCGACATTGAGTAATTAATGTCGTAAAATGGTTTTAAATATTTATACCAAATTCCTTAACACGATTTATGTGTGTGCAAGTAATAGTTGACATTTTTATCTGATAGAAAACTAATTAAGTATAAAACATTGAATATTAAAACCGCATTAATGAAACAACTTCGTACAAACATTTTCACCAAGTGTAACACTCGTGGTTGGATTTCAACCAGGTAAAACACCATAGGAAACATATTTGATAACAGAAGTTTTTGAATTCGTATCCCATCTACGGAAGGGAATACATTTAGATCAGGAAACATGGGGATTCCCCTCAGTGCTTTCCGATCCGACAGTAAACGACAAAACCTTCCATGATCGGTGAAGGTTATTGGCCGTTTTGAGGTACCTTACTAAAATGGACCCAGCATAAATATATTCAACATGCAAAAATATGAAAAACACCCTATGATACTGTAAACTGTAAAAAACGTTTTATAAAACAAACCCGAGTCGTTTTCATTTTGCTATAACTACTATAGATTATGGTCGTTGTATTAAAAGCATTCACCTTTAAAAGTACATCTATTACGCATTTTGTTTTTATTGACAATTTTGTAAATTAAATGTTAAAAACAAATACACAATAAACTACAGCAAGCTATATAAGTCAGATCAATGAACCAACTGACAACATCACAAAAAAAACAATACATTAAATAATTTCGTATTGTAATGTATTGATGCACTCGAGGCATAAAAACATAATGTGGTATTATACAAATTTGAAAACAATGATATGTCACAGCCTAGCCTATCAATAATGTATCACGTGACATTTCCCAATTCTTGATCATTTTATATTTTCTTCATCAATAAACCATCAAATCGATTACATTTGACATTTTACCAAAATCATTGTATTAAAGTGTATATAAGCTATAGCTGACAAATTATACCTAACTATGGTAGCATGTCAGTGTCAGTTTTCTTCGTAATTTTGTAATATTTTCTATTCATATTATGATCGTATTGATTGTGATGTAATCATTGTATGTTTTTCGTTGCTAAACTCTAGAAACAGTATAGCTTTAGTAAATAAATGTACGTTCTGTTCCGTTTTGATAACTTTATTATTAACACGTTAGTTAATGGCTATCATGTTCGCATACATGTAACCGATATAGTGAACTGCTTAACATTAAGCGAGTAACAAAGTACATGATTAGAAATTGTAGGCATTAACTTGCATTTTGTCTGGTTATGATCTTTTATTTACATAAAGAACTATGAATGTTTCTAGTTTAACACATAACGTAAGTTATGTGTTAGTTTTTCTATTATTTGATGGCACAAATATGCCACCATAATTCACAAATTTCAAATATATGATACAGACTTCAGGTCACGAAGAGCTAGGTTCATTCGACCAGCAATTCTGTCTTGAACTTTTGAATTACGCTCTTAACAGCACATTTGACAGGCATTTAAATAGAATTTTACTCTTCTGTACCCTACAATAGCAGTGTGAAGAATAATTTACATGAATAATGGCTTTTTATATACGGTTGATTAGAACGAATATAACATTATATACGCTGCATTTATTCCATTCCTCAGAGCTACAATATTTATACATATAATTAAACGATAAATAGATAGTATTAGATTCAATATTTATGAAAGATATTAACAAAAAAGTCACGTTATATGAATATAGTAAAGTGCTATTTAGTGAGTCGTTGACTTCCGTTTTTACAACTTTTAAATCATATTGTTGAGATCAGCGACCTGTTCAGTGCCCCTGGAGATGTTGGGTTATCTTGACATAATTTTTATTAAGCAGTGCTAAGTACATACCCCTCACCCAAAGGTGAAAACAAACCAACATAGGTCATAAAAAATTGAAGAAAGTATACAAATTTACTCCACGGAGATATGTAGTTTCAGGTAAGCTTATCGAACCCCTGACAACTGGATTGATAGTCTACAAGTTACCAAGTACCGACTGTGCCAACAGGGAGTGCACCGTCGTCTTTAAAGTGATGCTTTAAAAGTACATTAAGTTGCACTATTGGAACCATAAAACCGATAGAATTAAAAGGGGGCTGGTCTGAACATAGGGGTCCTTTTCTTTTAAAGTTTAACCTTTTGGACTTAGAAGTCAAATAAAATAATTGAATAATTTATATACTTGTGTATAATCAAAGTGTTTTATATAGCGGAACTAAACTGTATGTACCCATTTAATTAGGGTATAGAACGTTACCAACATGGGTCAGATTCAAACAATAGTATGCTTTTAGAAAATGGACACATAGTAATACTTAAATAAATATGTTTTGTATATTGTACAATAACAGTTAAACGACAATTCGATGCCTTTCTCTTATTTAAAGATCTGAAGTTGTATTTGGTACTAAAATATGAACATACATGTATACCAGTTTTCAAAAAGTTTAACATTTAAATATAATTTAAAATATTATTTATATATTTAAGCAACATAAATTTCGATTTATTACTAAAAAGTTTGTCAATGATTTACAAAAAACAACAATATTTTATTATTGTAATGTCCGTAAACACACATTTAATAAAAAAAACTAATTCCAATAAGTATTTAAGTAATTTTATTTTTGTTTTAAATCATTTTGAGTAAAAAGGTTATTTTCTGAAATAAAATAAAATACAACCTACCTTATTTAGTTATAATCTATTCCTTGTTTAATTATAGATGTATAAAATACACTACATCAACATGCACGTTAAGTATTTTTAAAATAAATTTAAACTTTATATTACTTCACAACGCAGGATTTCAAGTCGTGAACTAGAATGGATAAAACCCAGTCCGATCCGCACTAAAAATTCGTATACGGTAATTTACCGTGCGATGGCTACCACAAATGTGAAACGTTCAGTTTAATAAATTATACTGAATTAATGTAAACAGTTAAGGTTTGATAAAACTATCAAAATAACGTCTGAATTACTCACTGTAAATCAAATGAAAGTATTTGCCTTTTCTAATGTTAATAAAATCGATCTTTGTCCGAGTGTAAAACGCCCGCGTGATTTTCTCGGGGGATTGGGATGTTTCATAATTATGTGAGTATTACCATATAAGGAAATTGCGCCAAGAATTTTTTTTATATTTTAAAAATGTTTTTAAAAGCCTACGCACTCTCCTTTCTTAATATCTTCGCGCTTCGATAAATCCACACGTCGTGAAATTCAGTATTTTTTTATGAATGATGAAAATGTAAATTAATTTGCATGTTTACCGCAAAAAATCATTTTAAACCGCTTAACAAGGATGATATATTGTGTGTGTTGCATGCCTTTACATATCTAGATAAAGGCTAATGAATGCACCCGTATGCAAATATGATACAGTTTATATAGACCAAAGAAGGTAGACTACAGTTTTGAGAAAATCATAAAAACATAACATTCCAAATTTAACCACAGTTTATCAGTATCATGGAAGATAAGAGTTCAATTCACATTTCAATTAGCAGGTTGCAGTCATTTCAACAGCTAACATCGAAAGTACATAAGTGGTAGGCCTACAGCGAAGTTCCATTATAAAGACCACTTCGTTTACATTCGGAAAACCGCTCGGGTGATTCCGTAAACTGACGATGTTACGCAATAATATCCAAGGTAGTTCCGAATGCTTCGTTTATTGTAAAATCATGCCAGTGAAAGTATTTTTAATTCTAACATAGGCACGTGCGTTTACACTCTTTATTTAATGTGACGTCATCTATGCTTTATTATTCAACAAAATATAGCTCGTGACGGCTGTTGAAATTTTACTCCCTACGTTAAATGCGCAAAGCCGAAAATGGCGCCCGAGTTTATTAGGGTTGACTTTTACAATTTGGTTTCTATTCTATAATTAAGATTTTAATATTTTTTGTTCGGAATAAGAAACACCTATCTGTGAGAATTGTGTAAATAAATGCTATTTTCGGTCTTTGCACTGGGGTGGATTTCAACTGCATGACGTTTCTGACAGTTAAAAATAGTTCTATAAATATATCGTTTTTACGGATGTATTTTACAATGTTAGAATCGAAATAACTTACAGTTGTCTATATTTTGTTGTCTAATAAAATATAGGCACTCGTTTGATGCGCTTATTAAATCACTCGTGCTAAAGCACTCGTGATTTAATCATACGCGCATCACAACTCGTGCCTATATTTTATTAGACAACAAAATATAGACAACTGTAAGTTATTTCTTAAGTAAAAATGCTTAATCTAAAAAGAAAAGGGTCGCTTTATTAGTCTTTATAGGTTTTTAGCTAGATAGTGAAACAAATTCTTACAAATTAGATAAAATACTTTCCAGACCACTTCCTGGTATTCCAGTACTAAGCTAGTAGGATCAAGTTTCTTGCAGATGAAAAGTGGCGTCGAGTTTTCATAGTGACAGTTCGTTCAGAGTTGTCGTTCCTGTTATAAGCTCGCATAGATTTAAACAAATTAAATGCACTTGGCTGTATTTTAATCATAATCATTGTATATACGTCTTTTATCAAGACTGAGATCTCTCGACCGTGCAAACAATCATTGTATTATTACATAACGTACTTTAGATGTTCCTAATGCACGGCTAGATAAGACGGCTTTGCGTCGAGTGTTTCAAAGGATCGGTTCAACAATTTTGTACAATATTGGTTTGGATTATTTTAATCAATGTTTTATGTTGAAATTATGATGTCCTTGGCGTCAGTCTACATTTAACAACACATGGCAGGACAGTCTACTAACTGATTTACTTCTAAACGGACAAATAAAAATAGTTTTAACCAATGCCATACTTAATGTGTCAATGATTATAACTACGTCAAGACTAAATTGGAAAGACTCGGTCTTGTCCCTCGCTCATTCGTGTTTTGTTGTGGAACTCTGACTACAGGACGTGTTTAAGGTCATGCATATTTATGTACTTTAAATAATGAATTCGCCCCCCTCAGTAAATAAATAAGATGATGCACGTACATTATTTTACTGATTTGAACCCACCAATTTGTCATTCAACATTTATTATAAGTATCGTATAAACACCTGTTCTCGAACCTCACCTGATCTCGAACCTTTCATAAAAATGTTGTTTACTTTGCTACGTAATTGCGTATGACGTCATCAACTCGTGTGCACAAATGTTAAGTAAACAATTGACGCACCTACAACTGTCAAACGAGAATAATGCGCAAGAAACAGGTAATTAGAATGAATATTTTGTGATGGTGAATATTTTTCAGTAAATCCTTATTACCTTTTTCCGCTCTGTCAGTACAATCCATCAAATATTGTTTAAAAGTATGTTATTGCAAAAGAAGCACATGGCAGGTAGCCATTCCTGTCTTCTGCTCATAAAGTCATGTGACAGCTAATTATAACCTCACAAATAGCCAAATACGGTAGAGGTTCGAAATTAGGTCATCTATTTTTAGCCGCCATGACAGTTTTCGAGAATGGTATTGTTTTTTCTGGAAGGATTTGGATTTGTTTCAAATATAAAATATCAACAAATATATGATAGAAAAGTGGAATATAGGTTAAAAGGTGTGTTTTAATGTATTTTCCCAAAATTTGGTGTGTCCACCATAATGCATAATGTAGATTGTTTCTGAAGATGTGTCAATAAAAGATGTTTACTTTAAGTAAAATTCATGTTTTGCTGTCATGTTCTACCCAAAAATAATGTTTTAATTGGAACAGGCCATGTCAATAAGCACTTTATTAGCATGAACGAACTGTGGGTAAAAATGTTAATCGACAACATATTGTGAAAATTCTATGGACGGGTATTACCAGACGCCGACAGGAGTCGAAACGGGATCACCAAAATCTACGCTCAGCTTACTGATATAAGGGCCACAGTAGCGCATAACACTGTTTCGCACGTTATGAAATGAGGCGTCTTTCCTTATATGTTTGTCTGAACATTAATGAATAATCAATTTAGATATTTTGCTAGATACGTGTACACATTTAATTGGAAAATCAATAAATGTAAATGTTTGAACTTTAAAATTTATCACAAATTATACTACAAAACATTTAAGGTAAAGATTGCATCTTAAATCATTGTAGCGTGAAAATGACGAGAAATACATGTATGTACGTCTGATATCAATGCACTTAATGATTAAGATATTGACATTTTATAAGTAGTGACGTGCATTTTGCGATGTAAATGAAGGACTGATGAATTCAAGTTACTACTAAGACCATACAATCTCCTGGTACATGGTACAGACTGTTGAGTCCGCAGATCAACCTGGTTTTGTCACAGTCAGAATATTACAGCATATAACTGACATTAACATTACTCAAAGTTGGTTACAACTTTAAAGTTTTGCTTTCTTTGCAAATTTAGAAACAGAAACCGTTTTACATATCATACTTAGTTCCATTGGACAGGTGTGCCCTTGTGGCAAACTAGGAGCATGTAGTCGCCTTTTATTAAACTTTTCAGTCCTAAATCAAGGTTTAACATTTGAAGGTCAAACTTGGAACTGTTTAACCCGAATCCACATTCTTTTGTTTGTAATGTTTCCTAATTTGAAACCTTCTTCAGGACAACTGCCATAAATCTTACATTCAACTTTCCAGTCCTTATTCAAAGTTAAACATTTGAAGGTCAAACTTGGAGCATGCAACCAAAACCAATTACGCACTCTTTTGTTTATGAAATTTCCTAATTCAAAACCTTCTTCATGACAAATTGCCATAAACAAACAACGTTCACAGTAGCCATTAGAACGTCCTAGCAAATATAAATGATAAAGGTCACACATTTGAGCATCAATAAATTCTATTAAAGTACATAAATCTGATTGGTTACCTTAATACATCGCTCCACTCCATTCAGAAAATAATTGGCTGTGTCCCGAAATAAAACCCAAGCTATGATCACCGTAGACGACATGTTTGTACCAGTCTGATTTTAAATAGCACTTCCGGTTATCAATGCGCCATCTTGTTAAATTGAAAAGATGACAAAATCAGCTCGAAAAGACGAAAACACTTCACAACAACACAAAATTATGACACGTAAACTATCCGGTATGCATTTAAAATTCACTGATCCAAGTAGAATACACTATATATAGGTGTATATAAATAAATATTTAAATCTTTAATGCGTGAAACTGTTTGAAGATCAAAACATTAACAAATTTGAAGGTCAGTGACACACAGTGTATTCAAAGTCGCTTATCCAAAAATAATGTACGACCAAAGCAAAACACTTTTACGTAAATGGCACTATATCCCTTTGTAGAAAATTCATTGACAACTCAAACGAAAAGCAGACATCCTAAATGTCTAATGAATTCAATCGAGTTATTTATAATTCATTAATACAACTATAAGCGATAGAAACACGTTTTGTTCATGCATCATGACAATGTCATAATGAATTGTACTGTGATATAAAATTCTCATCATTTACTTGTCATAATAGGCATGCGAAATACAATATACATTCGTACATATGTTGAAGACATTGATTTATATGTTACGTAGGTGTTCAAACAGAACATGATAGATCCTGTTTTAAAACTAAATTAAACTAAGATAACAAACTTGTTGAGTTCCATGTAACAGGAGAGAAGCCTTCACCTGTAACAAATCATCGATAACTTAAGTATCAAATACAGTAAACACTCTGTAATAAGGTCACCTTTTAATAAAAACACAATTAACCAGTTTTCTAAGCAAATCGCTAGCTAGCGCTTGCTTCTTGCCCTGCTATCCTCGATCTAATATTATATAGTTAGAACTTTTGGTGTAAGACGGGTACCGGAGGAAAAGCGCTAGCTAGCAATATGCTTAGGAAACTGGCCTAATGTGCTCCGATTTTACTACATTAGCATTTTTAAACGTGTAGCATATTTGATGTTATTATGACTTAAATCAAATACTTGAGGTGAAGTTTTATTGTCATGATAAACTGAATGTGTTAAATCATAAGAACATATATATCTACCAAGATTCTTTACGGTGTGGTTTAAGAACTTAATATTATTACAATTTTTACATTTTGAAGTTTATGCTGCACATTTCATCGACCGACTGTAGCCTTTACACACAATAACTGAAAGTGGTCTACTTAATAGGATGTGCAATATAATGCTTTGTCAGTCACTGGCGGAAGTATGCGCCTAGCAACTGATTACTAGCTAAGTCCAAAGAGTAATCCTTTCCGGGAATGGTGAGTAGCTTGACTGACCGCCGTGATATGAACTATACAAAGTTTTGCTACGTCGTGAAAACCCCCCTCGCAAAAAATGCTTTAAATAGACAAGTATACATGTATTCAGTCAGGTCAAATAAATAGGCTTCATGACTGATAATATTTCGAATTATCAATGTTGATGAATAGATCCTGAATGTCGTATAGTCGTGGTGTTACTGTATCATACTAATAATATAATAGATATATAACATAATTTGACCGCACCAACGTGTTAATAACATATGTAATATATTAATGTTCCGTCAATAATAACAACAAGGTTCATACCTCAGACAACAGTAGCGTGTTCAGTTACCGCGAACGTTACAGAACGTTATATAACGATACATTCGGAACTCCTCGGTCATTCGCTGCGAATAATCTAATCTAATACAAAAATATGCGATCGTTAAGGCAATGAGTGATGTTTCAAAATTTACGGACTAAAAACAAAACATCACTCAATGCCTAAACGACCATATATTTGTTTACTTCAACACCGGTAGCTTCAAAATAGCGTCTAAATATGTCCGAGATTATTCGCAGCAAATGGCCAAGGAGTTCCGAATGTATCGTTACGGAACGTTCTGTAACGTTCGCGGTAACTGAACTCCCTACAGGTCATTGCTAATAGTCAAGATAGACAATATACATGTAACGATGACCTTGCAAACTATAACAACACCACTACACTGTAGGTCAGTTTCTAAAGCATATTACTAGCTAGCATTTTGTCCTCTGGTACCCTTCTTACACTAAAAGTTCTAAGCATGTGATATCAAATAGAGGGTACCAGGGGACGAAGCGCTAGGTAGCGGTTTGCTTAAGAAACTGGCCAACTGTATAGTTGTACCATGACATGAAAGAGTTCAATACGTGGAGTCTAATGTATCTGTGATTAAATACTCGCAGTTAATCATGGCATAGAAATAAAACACACCTCAATGGAATATCGCATGGTATGACATAAAATATGTTAAAATATGATACATGAGAGTATCTATATATTCTGTTTGTTTGTTTGTTTTTAACGTTTTATTTCTCTCCAGGATCAGCTAGGCTTACAGTGGCATTGATTTCACGAACGAGCTGTACAGACATTTACAAGCACGTGGTTCTACATGCACTTTCCATAATTATTTCACTTTGAAACAATTAATGAACATCGCTGAACATATCCAACTCGTAGCATTCTATAGAAAAAAGAACCGAGGCGTAACCAAAAATATAATTGTTAATTGTTTAAAAAACGACTTTTATAATGATAAATTTGTAACATAAATCTTTACAACTCATAACGATTTAATTGTAAAGGCACAACTGTATCAATGCACTTCAACAAAATTTCATGTAATAATTTAATCATATCCCTAGCTCCTTTAAAATACTTCAACTGTCTACTCCATAAAGTATAAACACTAAAAATATTAACACTAGAATCCGTGGAATAAGTTATATAATAGATCATGTCGACATAAGCACACTTCCATGATTGTTTTTTAAAAAAACGTAAATATATACATGTATATAAAATATATCAGTGATTCAAATCCAATGCCGAAAGTGCCAAGTATAACTATAAAAAACTTGATTATATTAAAGTATTGTAAACCAATTATACGCTTCGGCATATTCTGAATCATGCATAATTTTTAATTCAATAAAATCGCCACAAGTTTTAAATTACATTAAGGATTAAACTTAAAGTTGAACTTTAAAGCCAATTTCAATTTTACAAATGGGCGACGTTTTCCCATCCTATTTTAAGATTAGCTGACACGGCAGTGGTTTGAACACCTAGAAACAATTATCACGTTCACAGACAATTTCAGACCAAGAACAGAGTACTTCAAGCTAATGGTCAATTTTCCTCAAAGTTCACGTATAAGATAGAAAAATGTTTCGGTAAATTGCACCCAAATTTGTATATCAAGACATTCCGCAAGCGATTATATTCAATATAACTCCGTGACGCTATGAAAAATCAAGTACCTGTACATGCATAAAATCAAGATTCGCTAGTCTCCGCTCAATAACTACAATATGCATCTACAAAGTGACAAATTGCCACAAATTCAAGCATAATAATATTATAGTTCAAATAGAAAACTGGGGCGGGTCCAGGATTTTTTTCTAGGGGGTCCGAACTATTCTAGGGGTGGGGTCCAAACTTTTCTAGGGGGGGGGGGGTCCGAACCTCAAACCAAAACCACATTATACACATTTTACAGAAAAAAATGCAACATACATGTATTGATAATAAAAACTACATTACCATTAAATCTATGTTAAGCACCGAGAAAAATTGTTTCATGCTACTTAAAAATGACTTACAGGCAAGAAATACACGAATGAACAGGTACATTTTCCAAATTCTAGGGAGGGTCCGGACCCCCTGAAACCCCCCCCCCCCCCGCTGGATCCGCATATGGAGAACTAGGTGTAAGTATTTTATCAATGGTCATGAAATAGCGACTATTATACAGTCTGGGATAACTTTTAAGTTGACCACGAAGCCTGGGATACTTTCAACATCATTAATGTATAACAGCATGTTATGTATATTTTGAAATTGATGTCATTTTTTTCGTATTTGGTCACGTGGAGAGTCACCCTTGATTCTAGAATTTACTCCTTATTGCCTTTGCTCTTTATTGCGTTTACTTTTTATTGTGTTTACTGTTTATTGCGTGTACTCTTTTTCGTGTTTGCTCTTTTTTGCGTTTGCTATTTATTGCGTTTGCCATTTATAGCGTTTACTATAAATCACGTTTACTATTTATTGCGTGTACTCTTTATTGTGTTTGCTCTTTATTCCGTTTGCTCTTTATTGCGTTTGCCATTTATTGCGTTTGCCATTTATCGCGTTTACACTTTATTGTGTTTGCTTTAACTGCGTTGGCTCTTTATTGTGTCTGTTATATATTTTGTTTGCTCTATTATGCATTTACTCTATTCTGAGATTGCTTTATGTCGTGTTTGCTCTATATTGCCTCTGCTCTTTATCGCCCTTGATCTTTAATATGTTTGTTTTATATTGTGTTTATCCTATACAAAACCCGGGTCGATAGCGCAGTTGGTAGCGCGCCGGGATTTGGATACTCGTGCCCGAGGGGGTGCGGGTTCGAATCCTACCCGGAGAGGTTATACCCTTCCATGAAAATTTGACAATAATGTCAATTTTCCTCCATTGAATAGATAATATGGAGAAGTTTCCGGCCTTGTGGAAGGGTATGTGAGTACTGGCTATAGACAATGGTCTAGGAAAGCTAGGTTAGGTGCGCTGGACGCCGTAAAATGACCTAAAAATTGTGTTGACACGGCGTTAACTCCTATAAATAAATAAAATTATCCTATACATTGTAGTTACACTATTGTGTGAATCACAAAACTTACATTCCTCAGAAAGTATATAAAACATTTTACTTTAAGTTTAGCTTATTAGGCATGAATAGAACAAAGAACTTTTAGAAGTTTCAAATTTTTCTTTAGTTGAGGTTTGTCCTAATACTTTATAAAAAAGACTAAAAGGAACAAAATAAAACATTGAATTCAACTTTAATCATGCATACCTTCATACATAGCATGTCGCTTTTTTTATTTCAAAATGAATACCACTAAACCACATATTTCAAATACAAAAATACATTTTGTATTGCCCTAAAAACTACTCATACTCATAACCAAGAATATATCGACTTCAAGGAAACCAATCATTACTACAAATTTCACATGTTATCAGTTAACAAGCAAACATGTGGGGTTTTTTTTGTTTATTTGAAATAAATAACTTATCCATGTGCACTGAGAATACGTGTGGGTTTTACAAATTGATCACATATTGGTCATTTTTTGTAATGGCGTGTATTTCATATTTCTAAAGATAAATTTAAAATAAATCGATGTTTCTAAAAAAGCCAGACCTTCCATGTACTATTAAATACTATTTGAAATAAAAATTTAACCAGGATACAAACGTTTTTGCTTAAAACCACACAATACAATTATATTCATATAAATAGAAACAAAATTCAGTTGAAATGTAAAAACGCACCAACAGTAGCTGGTTAACCACAGATTATATCTGTATTAGATAGGAACATTTAAATATTTTGGCGGATTAAGTGGGACAGTGGTCGGGTCTTGGCGAAGGTGTGTGCGTCTGCTTTTCAGCGCAAGTTAAAAAATATGGTGTTAAGATCCTAGTGCCTCCAGCCCAGAGGTAGTGAGTTTGTAAATGTGACTTAAACAGGCTAGAGCTGTACAAAATCTAACCGAGCGAAAATGCTTTTGTTTTTGTTCGAACATGTAAATTAACATTTTAATGGTTTATAACAAAATCTTGGCTGTAGCCATTTTCATTTGTTCCGTGATTCAGTGATCTAAATAGAACAGAACAGAACATACATTTATTCACAAAACTATACAGTTTCTAGTGTTTAACAATGATAAACACACAATGATTACATCTCAATCAATAATATGAAAATACAATATTACAAAATTACAATGACACATGACAATATTACAAAATTACAATTACATGACAATATTACGAGTACAAAATTACAATGACATTGCAATATTACAAAATTACAATGACATGACAATATTACAAAATTACAATGACATTGCAATATTACAAAATTACAATGACATGACATTATTACACAACTACAATATAACAAAATACTAAATACATACATTCATATATGTTTGATTACATTCAGTCTGATTCATTTAAGGCTACACGTGAGTACACAATGAAGCTACCGAAGAAAATGTCAGAATATCTCCGACCAAGGGGAAAATCCTTCTTCAATTATTATATACAAGGTGATACAAAACTCCCAGGTGGTCACACATATACCAACCCGCATTCAAATCAAACAATACATACAATCTTTGGTAATCTTTAAGCACTTAATGCTGCTTCACGTAAACTCCAGTAATTTCACGGCGGTGAATGGAACTACCCATTATCCCTGTCTCAAGACGCAATATTCTAACCAGTAAACGCTATTTTGAAACTACCGGTGTTGATGTAAACAAATATACGATCGTTTAGGCAATGAGTGATGTTGCCTTAACGATCGTATATTTTTTTATTAGATTAAATTATTCGCAGCGAATGGCTGAGGAGTTCCGAATGTATCGTTACGGAACGTTTTGGAACGTTTAGGGTAATTGAACAGACTACAGTACTTGGCACATACCTTCGTCAATGGTCTACAACTTGCAATAGCAATAGGAGGAAAATGATCGTAAACTTTCATGACTAAATTCGCCTATCTCTTACAACTGTCAAATTTAGTAGTGCAATAGGACAGAAAAACGTATGACCGAACTCCATTGAGACATGTGCCCCCTCCGCCCGCGGACAAAAATGTACAATAATCACAACTTAATATAAAGTATAAAAAATGAACCCACCACGTTTTGGTGTACATGTACTTATAAATCCAGTGAAACAGTCAGCCAGACACAATTTCTACATATATATCTTTATATACTTCCTAAATAATTAAGATGCGGTGAATAAAAAATGAACCGAGTGAATTTGAGACCATGAATACTTATGTACTTAAATTACCATCCTCTCTTCATACCCGTATGTGATTAATTTATTCCATTAAATGTTCACTGAATAAAAGTCTTAATCCGTCAGGTTCAGGGTAGGGTGAAGTGTTTTGTATATTTTATAGACTTACTGCATCTATTTTAATCTAGTATAAAAGTCACATAGTGAGCGTAATATTAACATTTTAGTTAATAGACTTTTAAAGTAATGAGTATTGAAGGTAATAGGGTAATCATTTACTTATAAATACATTAATGGTTTATATAACACCTCCTGAACATTGACGGTGATGAATGTATATGTACGGAGCCCCTAAAGTGACATTTTTTTTCATAACTATATTTCGTTTAAACGTAATATCGACGTTTTTACGAAATATTATTTCGTATAAATGATGTATTATTTTGTAAAAACGAAATAATTTTACGTTTAAGCGAAATAAGTATTAGGCTTAAACGAAATAATAATAATATTATTACGTTGTTTTTCGATATATTTACGTTTTTTCGAAATAATGATTTCGTATTTACGAAGTAGTATTTCGTTTCAACAAAAAATTACTTACCTTTTTAAGAACTAATTATTTCGTTTGGTTTTTTTTTCGAAATAATTATTGTGGTTTTTTTTTTCGTTTTAGTGTTTTGAAATAATATTACGTTTAAACGAAATAGTTGTGAAAACAGAAAAAGTATTTCAAAATGTCACTTTAGAGGCTCCGTATAGATGAAACGTCTATGATACATGTTTTATATAACGAATGGTGACTGATTGAATTTACTATAAAATATACTTGTGATGTAACCATCAGAGGTATCAATGAATGTTGTTGTTTTTTCTGACATTTTATCGTCAGTTATTTATGTCAGAGCAATAACTCATTGGTGTATAAGCGGACTGCATGATTCTGAGTCAAAACACTGTATGTATACTTATGAGGTATATTACTGATTTAATGGTTAACTTGAACCCAATTTCAATAAGAGGCTACATGTGGTTTCACCATTATAACTTATTATATTTCGCAGATTATATACGTGCATACATAGTTAAGGTTTGCTCTTTCGAGTGACAGCAATGTCTTTTTTGGGGGGGAGGGGTTAACGCGGTAGCAACACAATGGATACTGTATAGCTTAATGTTACGTCGGTCAGTCAACCTATTTACAGTTCCTGGAAAAGCTAAATCTCTGGATGTAGCAGTTATCCGGTTACTAGGCTCATACTTGCGTCAGTGACTGACAACTTCCCTACGACAGCTACATCTTTTGTAGTGGTGTTTAGTGTTTTTGACTCGGAATTAAACTGGCTGCCTGTCCATTTGGAGTTTTTGTATGAACAAGGGAGGTAACCAGACATGTCAATCTAAGACATTATCAATAAACTTAGACCTTATGTACGCTACGCTACCGCTCTGTATATGATCTGATGGTTATGATTTGACTTTCGTCTCAGTGTATTTTAAGCAGCTGATTTTGGCCACAGGCGGCAGGTCCGGTCCCGAATCAAAAACACTATATACATGTACATATGTACATATAGAGTTTTTGATTTGGAACTGTGCCGACCGCCTGTGATTTTGACAGAAGTGACTGTATGTTAATCGTTGAAGATGCATTTTATAAAAATACTGAATACTGTTATCTGAAAATGTTGATCCTGTTATGAATAAAAATGGATGACGTCAATTACGGTATCGGTCCTTATAAGGGCATTAGTGTATTTACTGTATGTTCAACATAAACTGTATTCTTTACTATAAATGTACTTACAGTCTGAAGGGTCAATCACCTGGGATCATTAAATGACAAGCAAAATATTATATCATTGAAATTTTAACAGTATTTTTAACAGTATAATAAAGATATTTATCAAAACAAAGTTTGGAGATCAATGTCATGCCTCTAGAAGTAAGAGTACATTTGGTGTTCATGGTGTTTTACTCACAACAGAAATAAAATGTGAGTGACATTTTATCGTCCGATTATTTTACAATAAAATTGAAAGTGTAACCCGATACATCCAAACACAAGAAGTCACAAATACCCTGAATTACAAACGATTGACTGAATCTTAACAATTTTCCTTCTGTTCTAGATGGGAATCAAACTTTTAAATTCCGATGCCTTTTACTGAATTCCGAATTCAAATCCATTTTTGGAAATACCTTAGAAATCCTTACACTGCCCGGAGCACAAAAGGCAAGGTCTGATCTGAGAATGCCCAGTATGACAAGATTACATACATTCAAAAACCTAAATATTTGATACCTATAAAACCCGAACATTTTCTTCGGTGCTGAAGGTGTTCAGATGTCGCATGTTTGACTGTATTAGACCTTTCTATATAAAATCAATGGTGAGAGGTTGTTGACCTCCCAGTCATTACAACTATCAATAATATACTTTAAAATATCGCCTACAGTTAATTTTCCATGAAATGAGGTTTTCAACTATCAAAGTGTAGTTAAAAACCAACAAATTGGTAATGTTCATTTATTTAAATTGTTTGTTTTTCCGCTTGTCACCTCGCAATCAGTGATAAATATTCACTGATTTCATTAAATTGTTGGTAGTTTTTGACATGGGTGTAACCTATGCTTTGATATTATTTTAACTAGTAGGAACATCGGAAGCTGTGAACTCAGAGAAAGTGCTGTTGTTTTAGAAATAAGGCGACATATAAACAAAGCTTCTTTGAGTGTAACTTTATTCAATTTTGCAGTTCCTGCTAAAATTTCTAACCTAAAGGAAATAGTCTATATATATGATACCAAATTGAAAATAGCTATAGTTGTGATTTAAAAGTTAACTATGATAGTAGCTGAGATTGAAAGACAGTATAATCACACTAGCATAATGTGAAGAAATGTGTTTTCTGATTATACATGTTCATTTGATTATTGCCTCAGTCCCATAAAATCGTGGCTTGATGCGGATCCGTAGGCCGTGGAAAGCCTTGCGTATTAAGGTGACGGTACGCACATGGTACAAAACAACACACCCGCACGGAGCCGCAACTGAAAGATATACTTGTTTAATCCATACTTGGCCACGATTTCGTTCATGATTTGACTTTGAAACTGATACGTGTATCCTGGGCTCATCTCACGGACCCTGATAAAAACGTAACAGTCTGGACGGGTACGCTAGAGTTCGTACGGGTCCTTTCGAAGCTTGATCGCACGGCGCCCGTACGGTGCCCTCACGGCTAGTTTTATGTTTATGGGACTGTAGCATAAGGAAGAGAAATCATATCACAGAAAAAGTGACAAACAATAAATATATACTTGTGGTAGTACTCAATATAAATATAATGTAAGAGACAACAAACAAGTCGTGTGTACTTAACTTAAGGTATATACAAACATAGGCGGATCCAGCGGGGGGTGTCAGGGGGGGTGTCGGACCCCTCCCCTAGAATTTCCAAAATGTACCTGTCTATTAAAGTATTTCTTGACTGTAAGTCATTTTTAAGTAATATCAAGCAATTTTGTTGGGTGCTTAACATAGATTTAATGGTTATGTAGTTTTTATTATTAATATGTAGCATTATTCTGCAAATGTGTATAATGTGGTGGTGGATCGAAAGTTTGGACCCCCCCTATAAAAAGTTCGGACCCCCTAGAAAAAAATCCTGGATCCGCCCCTGACAAACAACATACAGACTATAGACTTCACAGCAAACAATCTATATATTTCAACGTCGATGATTTGACATTCATATATGCAGTAATGACATTTTCTGTTGTTTTTGGGGTTTTGTTTTTGTTTTTTAATTTCGATTTTACACCACATACCAATGCTGCATTTGATTCTATACAGCGTGTGATTCACCCAACCAGCTTTCCTGGACACTTTAATATAACCAGTATTCGTTGGATCCTTTTCAATGCAAAGTCGATATATTCATATAAAATATAAAGAATCATCCTGGTTATTCGAAATATTGCGATCTCTGGCGATATTTAATTACAAATGCCTAATATCACGACTATTCCGCTATTAAGACCATCGATTTAGTTGGCGGAACTTTCCTGTACAACAAAACCTTTTGACAATGCGACATTACATCGATGTTGAAATATACATTGTATATATTACAAGTACTTACATTACAAACTAGTTTTATATCCAAAGATAACATTCTGCAAAAATGTTTACAAAACTTCGATGTATAAAAGTGTTACATGTATTTCTTACTGGTAAAAAGAAATAACCTCCAATGTAATACGGTGTCTCAATAAATATGAATATTTCGAATCAACTTTACAACAACATTACACTATTGTTTGCTATTTGTCAATATGTATTGACTCAAACACAATATCGTCAACTGTCCAGCTGATGTAATATGTGTCACAGAGTGGTCAGTTTGACCTCAATAAAAACAAACCACATCGCAAATCACCACTTTCGTCATCTATAATCAAATGTAATCAAATCTGTCTGTATTTTACGTTTTAGTATAAATACAGGGTCGAACACCACACTGTATCATTTAAAGTATTTCATACTCCATAATTATACTCAATTTGATTGAAATTGAAATTTTCAAATTATTTATATTATTTCATGCGTGGGAAATGTTGCTGATTTGGGAAGTTTTGAAGAGGTTTAAATTAAACTTTGATCTTTATATCAACGCTATGCACGTTTCATTACAGTATATTTGTGTTCAATGTTTGATTAAGAATAAACATTCTTTGTTAAATAAACCCCCTACCAATCATATATATCTGAAATAGTCAACAGGACATGCAATGAGTATTTTACAAAAGCACGCGCATTTGCACTAAGTAAGCAATTTATCTACATATTTATACTTAAGTAAACAACTAGTCAACATAGTGAATGATCCCACTATAAAACGTCATAGCGACCTGCAAGCCAGCTTGCAATATACAAACATTCATAAATTCATCAACTGCAATAAACAAGTTTGAATGGCTTGAATATATCAAATGCATTGGTTGGCCCGTACCTAAATAGCATTATCTTAAAGTATTCTTATCTTATAAAATCTATATTTTCATGCTATTGGGTTGGATTTCGAATAAAAAGGCAACGAACAGAAGTAACACAATTCAATTCACAACTTACATGTCATCTGGTCAAGTCTGTACATTGAGTGCATTGTGCCTAAAGTTTGACCTCGATCTGACCTTTCACATTTACATCTAATAATTATCTACACATATTTCGACAAAATCTGCAAGAGAACCAAGCCTATTCTACCTTTCAGCCACGGTGTAACCCCTGTCAAATTAAATATTCTAGCTGTGACGATATACTCCGATATCGATATCGAAGATTAATATTACATTCGTACTCAATGTAATGAATATTCTTCCATAAAGGTCAGATCGGGGTCAAACCTTAGGCACTATACAACACTCAAAAATTACCACGTTTTACCTATTTACCAATGATCATACGAATAATTGCAACTCAAGTGTGTTTAAATTGAAACTGACACTAAAATATAGAATTGACCATTTTTTAACACCATTTTACTGTTGCTCCGTTCATTTAAAGTTCAAGTATATGTTATTGAAATGTAGTAACGACCAGCTCGTACAGACACTGTTTGTGCAACATGTCAAATTTCATTATAAATGTATAGTATTGAAAATGTAGCTATAATTATGATGTTGTCCATGATAAACTGGAACATGTATCATAACACTGTCTCCGACAGGTACATTTATTCAATAGGAAGTTTCATATTAAAATTTGATGCAGCAAACTTATAACAGTCAAGAAGAATATATACATTTCCCCAGAAGAACAATAAAACAGCCCCTAGCACGTACGATGTTTTTTACATCGTCTTATCTGGATTAACAACAGAAGTGACGTCAAACATACATGTCCTTATATGGAACAAACTTAGAAATAGCAGTCTTCAGCTGATAAAAATCGACGTCGTTATTCTGACGTCACATACAGCCAGACAAAGGCGACTCGCTTTTGAACTGGTACTGCGCTAGCGTACATACAATCTTGTTTTAATAAGATCATTGGATAAGCTTGGCAAAATCTTGAGGGTTATTTAACAAAACGTTGTTACCCTTTTAAATTCCGATATATAGGATAAAAATACATAATTTCGTGGATGAAAGCATTACACAGTCGATATAACAATTACAAGAAGATGTCAGCAAAATCTAATCAGATCAAAAATGATATAAAAATATTCATTCGAAATGGTAGATCTAGATAATCTTCTATCTTTAATACAAAATTAATCCAGCCCATCTAAATCAACAACAAAATCATTGAAATAAAATAATTTAAACAAACCTTCAACAAAGACGTCTCGATCTCCTATGAAGAATATCACTTGGGTTTTAACACTTTAAATACTTATCATATTCTTAAATTTCTCATTAAATAATCGTAAAATATCGTATTCCCTTCGACAAATACGCTTAGACCTTACGAAAGTACCCGAGAATATATCTGACACTTCCGTATCCTATAACAACCCATAACAGCCGAGGAGACCGAATGTATTTAATAAAGAACGACATCACGTGATCACAATCAGCTTTAATTTCTTTTAATGTAATTATAAAGAAGCGCTGTCGTGTTTATATAATATATATTCATTGAATTGAGAGAAGTACATCAATTATTTACTTTAACATCTCAATTGATTTGTTAATGTAGAAAGTTTTTGTCGACAGCGTTTGTCGATTTTTTTCACAAGACGTGTCTATAGGTCTGTAGAGCAGACAATCAGCATTCTCGTTCCCAGAGTCTAGTAGGATACTAGTATTGAGAATCCTACTAGACTCTGGGAACGAGAATGACAATCAGGGGATCTCTATGAACTATGTACACGTCGTAAATAAAATATATGTTCTGTTCTGTTCTAAACTGTTTTAAAATCTATTGAACAATCAAACAGAAGATAGGAATTCAACATGATAAAGTCGCTGTCTGGGCCTTCCTTCGTTTTGCTTTTGTCTTAACCTCCGCTTCCTGAAATTGTCATTGAACCGTCCCTGGGATTGATTTTATCTAGAATTGCTCTTCATGTGCTTTTCGAGTCGATATCTTTATTCAAGCAGATTTACTTGAAAGAAAGATAGAGCCATTTGCTAAAAAACAATTACTCATATCTTTGTGTCAGGTATGTTACGGAGGCATTTATTGAGTGGGTTCAGTTATCTTTTTCAAACGTCTAATATCAGTGCACGTGCCCCCAGTGCCCCGCCGAGAATCCGGTTGTGTAGCACGCCAGTAAAGTGACAAATTTAGGCCTAGTGCATCAAGTACAATTCTTGTGTCAACTTATGTTTATCCATCGTCTTTAAATATCAAATTCGTTCGTGTCCCCCGAATCAACATTGATGAAGTACAATCATTGAGTAATTAAAATTGAATAAGCAACGCCTCCCGCTAGGTTCGAACCGGGGACATCTCGATTCCTAATTACGATTCCTACTAATGGACGTCTGCTCCTATTAAATTACATTAACAAGTGTGGTATACGTTGATTGTCTCAAAAATTTCAATCTAATTGGGCATATAACATGCACTACATGTATATTGAAAACCTTGGATCGTTATCTAGTTGTGTGCACATTTTTAAAGGTACTAGTTCACAGATTTTGTTTTTTTCTATAATTTCAAAATACATGTACCATTCAGTGTCTGTAATTGTGTCAAAAAAATAATTCATATTATTGTAAGGCAAACTGACCTAAAGGTTGCAAGAAAAATTACAATAAAAATCACAAAAATGCACTAAAATTGTCTATACCGTTACATACGAGGTAGATTTTTACTACATGAATCACAATCATTTGTAGTTATTTGCACTTAAATTGTCATTATCAGAACACTACTTTCCTGCTTCCAAAAATGATTCCATACAATTTTGATAGTTTTAGAAAAAAATGATATTATGTTGAAATCTGTGAATGGGTACCTTTAAGTGCATGCAACATGATAGATCAAGCCTAGCACGCAATGTTTACTGAGCTTTTACATTCATACCTCACCATGCCATACATTTCTGAATACATTGTTCAAATAAAACATGTAATTTAATACATTCACTATAGAATATAATTTATATTTGAATGAACAATGGTATGATATAATTATACACATAGACACTGACATGGCGAGGTTATTGTAATTAGAGAAGCTGTCCTATCTGACTCACAGGTCATTGTATCAACATGAAATTACTCTGTTATACTCTAATTAACTGTCACCGTCTAATTAAACAATACTACCATAAAGTGAACCTGAGCAGCCTCCTATTCTAGTTGTCAAAGATTATGGAACGCACCGTGTTATCGTTTCGGCATTAAGAAACAATTCTTATCGGAAACCATTTGCTTGACATTATAGTAGGCCTAATATAAAATTACTTCAATAAGGAAGATAACCTGTGTAATATACTTACATGGGCTCTTGAAATCTAAGAGTATTGTTCAAATAAGGTGACTCATTGCCTTCATAACGAACCCTGAATATGCAGGACGCTTATGTAATAATTAAATGTCAAAAACAACCTTTGTGGAGCTTCAACGTGGAATTAAGTTGCGTTTTGGATGAGTGGAACCAGTGTGTCATGATAAGAAAGCTTTAAAAAGCAACGCCTTGTTTTTTTTAGTTCAAAGTTAGCGAGAAATTTATACTAGATTCCACATTTTGGGCACATAAGCACGAATTACACATTTTACCTTCGTGGTATAACTTTGGTAATTATAACTTTAAAAGAGACCTTTTTATATGAGCGTTCCATACAATAACCTGTGGTCTACATGTATGTACATTTTTGTATTTAACATAATAATGATATATTATACATGTAACGACGATGTAATGTATATATATTATCAGCTTGTTCCTATGTATAGATATGTATAGATAGAACAATAGGAGAGCATGATGAAGATAGAGACTTACCCAGATCATTTGAAACATTTTAAACAATGATTAATTACCTTTCGAATGACCGACGAAATACAAAAGTTTTAAATAAATAAAAACGTGAATGTTGATGAATGTTATAAATACAATATAATAAAAACATTAGAGTAATCACATAATGTTACATTAAAGTACCATCATTAGGAGCACCAAGACAGGTGGTCTTAAAATAAAATGTTCTTTATGTACAGTGTCCTTCGTCTTCTCCAGCCATTTCCCCTCCAAGGTTTCTACCAATATAACCATTGTCAAAAATCATTGGTTGCACAGAGATGTCTCATTTACTGTATTGTCTTTGGTCTTTAAAATAAGTTACATCTACATGTACTTGTAATGCAATCTCATTGCGTCAATACAACATTACCAGACACACAATTAGTCACTGGTCACTGTGAGTCGTGCATATTGCCAGTGGCTTTGTTTTGACACAATACTTATTTCTTATATACAGTCAGCGTTAATATTAATAACCTCATTTCACTAGAGGACATGGTAATTTGTTAATGGTGAGCAAACATGATATGACTAAACTCTTTTATATAACAGGACTTTGTTGGGTTGGGTTGTTTTTGTTGGGTTTAACACCATAGCAACACATTGTATAGGTTATATCACGGCGGTTAGTCCACCAACTCACTGTTCCTGGAAAGGCTAAATCTCTGAATTTAGCTGTTAACTAACTACTAGGTGCATACGTCCGTCAGTGACTAACTACTATCCTACATGATTAAGAATCAGTGGTAGGAATTGATAGAATAAATGAGTTTTAAATACAAACAAGAACAAGTGCAACTGAAACACTTAGAGGAATCACAGGACCTTGATTTTTTATAAAGATATATATACATGTATATATTAAAGTTCCGCAATTAAGACTCTTTAAGACATCGCAAAAATCATGCAATTTTGGCGGTTATTCAGTTTAAAATGCTTAATATAAGAAAAAATATGTTCTTATATTAACGACATCCGGTTATTCAGACCAGCGCTTTTGGTGGTCCTAATAGTGGCACTTAACTGTACTACTATGAAATATACTCTCCCATTGGTATGGTGGCATATTTCTGTCAACAGATAACCGCATTACTAACACGTTATTTAAGCGGTTAACTTGTTACTGTAACTAGTTAAATTTAACTTCATTAAACTTTTTATGGTGAAGAACTTAACTAGTTAAGATAACTAGTTGGCCACTTAACTTAAGAGGTTAACTAGCTACCGTAACTAGTTAATCTCTTAATTAGCTAGTTAGTTATGTGATAATCTGTTGGCAGAAATATGCCACCATATATTGGTACCATAATATTATGGAAGTAGGACATTTTTAATTGGCTGATATCAAATGTCAATCTCACGTTGATAAAGATTAAACAATTACAATGTATTTAAATGTGTTACCTGAAATTTCTGTCGGAAGCAGCCACCAGTTGAAAAAATCTTCCAATAAGAGCACACTAACTTCTCGTCTGCCTTTTGGTGGCGATCTTCAACTTCACGAGACATGCGCGAGATTTCGTCACGTGACTTTCCTTCGAATCCGTCATTTAAGAATAAAAATCGTTAATTTCCATTTTTAATTCTTATTTCACTTTAAGATAACCCACAAGATCGATATAAAAACTATTGAAATACTTTCACTTTCAAACCGTTCTTTCAGTTTATTTTTCACATGACTCGTAGCCAATAATAATAGAAATAAAAATAATATATTCAAATTAGGTCTCACTTTAATAGGATTTAAGCGTTCACCATGAATAGACCGATATTTACGCTACGTATCTTTCCTGTACATAACAAGTTGACATATCTTTACAAACATTGTGGTAGTATCATAAGGAAAAACAAGTATTATTTGCTATGTAAGCAATGTACGTACGACAGACACAATGAAAATTATAATATATCTATATGTGATTACTGGAGTAAAACCCTCCGGACATGTTGTGTGACTAAGTACAGAGTGACCCAACCTAGGTTTTTCTTCATCAACTAAAAGTTGGTATCATTGACTCATTAGCATTAGAATGACAGTTTATGACATATCAATGCCAAACACCTCTCAAAGTTTGAATGAAATGTTGATGTTTTATTGTATGCATGTATATACATGTATTTAAACATAGAAGATACACGCAAACTGTGGTATGTTAAAAATCTAACGTATTTGTTACATGAGCTCATTTTACACACAAACCTGTTAGAAAGGTCTTTCAGATACTATGTCAGTTTCATTATAACATCAGACAACTTAGCACTCCACGACATTTCCGCCACAGCACATCAGATGATTTTCTTTTACTGACCACGTGCACCTTAACTTCAATTCCATGCAATGACGCCATCTTGTAACATTCATATATAAGTTTGACAGCTAAAATAGAAGCCTTCTGCTGCAAGGTAAACTCAGTTTTGTTGATTCTGGCATCACTTTAAGCCATCTCCAAGCAACAAGCGAAATGGACAAGTAAAATTTACGCTGGCACGAAAGTCATTTGAAAACTTTGAGATCGTAAAGCGGTGGCGTATATGTTATATAAATGAGACAATTACAACGTTTAAAGCATATCCTACATATTTTATTACAACGATTTGTATAATGTACGATGTATAATGTCGTATTTTAGTGTCACTTCCACTAATGGGTATTAATTGATCTACCTAAGAGCGTCCATGTATTCAAGTTTAATTTAAAGTAAAACGCCTACACGCTTTGTTTTTATCAGTTTACTAAAATACAACACTTGATGTATACCTTAGTTTAAAGTATGGTCTCTTATCTCAATAAAATAAATCTTCACCTAAGTATAATGTAATAAATTACAAATGGTTCTTTGAGAAAATTAATGACTTTTTGGGGCAAGTCAAGATTTTCCTTATGGGGAGGGGGCTTCAGATATTCAGATGAAATTTGTTTAACAAGTACGCTTAAAAAAAACTTTTGAAGCCTATTTGGGTCATTCCATTTCAAATCAACCAATTTTTGGAAATTTTCCCAGGTCACCCTCTCAGATCTGCTTGAAACTTTCAACATGGATTTGTACATCCAATTCATGGACAAAAATGAAATATTTAGTCAGTATCTTCAGTACTTTGGAAAAAATTGGCTTTTTAAGTAAAGGGGGGTAATTGTGCAATTTCTGAATTTCGTCCTGAGGCCATGTTTAGACACTTATATCTTTTCAAGTATTATTTCTATACTTCTGAAAGTGAAATATATTATAAACTTTTACCTGTAGAGTACAAAAATGGTGCTTAATCAAGTGTAAAATTGGTACTTTTTTGTCTATAGACCTCCAAACATCGAAAAATCTTAAATTTGTCATAAAATTTCCCAAATTTGAACATTATTTTTTTCAAAACCATTTCATATTTAGAGCTCAAATTTATTTTTCATTTATTTACAACTTGTAAGATTATTTTAAAGCAAATTTGAATAAAAAATCTCATTTTCAGAATTCACAATCTGCGTTTAAATTAAGCATGGTCTGAAAATTTTACGAAAATTGCCTATTTATGAACACCAAAATGGTCATGTCAAGAGTTCCCAATCTTTTTCAAATTTTGTACATGAATTCTACCACATGTTAAGATGACTTAATCAAAAATTTGTTTTGTTAATGAACTTCTCCATGGAGTTTGACGTAATTTTAGAGGTATTGAATTTTCAGTTCTCGGGGGCTATTACGGTATATTTTAAAGTTGGTTATGTCCCGGGATGAGACTGTATATGCTTGGAATAGACTTAAAAGTCCTCATATTATATATGGAAATAACATTTGAATATTAATTTGCATCATAATATCAATATTTCAACAAAAATTTAATTTTACTTTAACTTTAAAAATTTATTTTGTTGGTTACCTCGGTGCTCAAGTCATCATTGGTGACTGTATTAAATTGAATGTCTCAGGGTCCATATTCTTTTAGTAATAATAAGATGTTTGCAGGAAAAAACTTTTTGAGTTACATGTACATAGATATTTTAGTTATATAAAAGCTCCTTTCTAGAATAAAAAATAGTTTCTTCGTGGAGTCTTGGGTGCTAAAGAGGTATTGAACTATTAGTAACCATTGGGGTTATTACAGTATGTGCTTTAAATCATAATAGCCCTCATGTTATGCATGGATTTAATATTTTATCATTTAATTGTATTATGCACCAAACTATTTAAGCAAAAATAAATTTTGTGATCAAACTTATCCATTGAGTTGTAAAGCACTTTAACATGAAATAAATTTTCAGTTCTTGTAGATAATTTGAACATGTTTTACACTGAAAGCAAAGTGCATTGACTAAAATGATTCCAAATTTAATTAGAAATGATTAGTTAATTAGGGATACAAAGATTATGGATCTTTTGTAAATTTGATGTTTTCAAAAACATTTTTTCAGAAAAATATATTCTTCACCTTAAAATATTCAATGCACATTCTCTTCATTGTCACCTAATTCATTATGATAAAACTGCCAGAATCAACACCATATTAAAACCTTAATAAATACATGATTATATACTTATATAAGCTAAATACTTTTCAGTATTTTCTTTAGATCATAAATTACTTGATTTTATTCAAAAAAGCCTCCAGTGATTCAGATATTGAGGTTTTACTGTATTATACTTTTTTCTTGATCAAGACACACTGAACCCTTTTTTTTAAATTCCAGTACTATTTCAGGCCTGCCATTGACCACATTTCCCCAAGCCTGAAATGTCCCTCTTTAACCTGTTAACTAATACACAATTCTTTGGAAAAATATATTTCAATCATTACCGTATACTCTCTATAAGAGTGCTGTCAATCATGAAAGTAAAAATAACTTTGCCAGTCTTACTTGGTGGACACAATCTCCAGTGCAGGGCCGTACCATTCTAAACACGTGGGTAAGTGGAGGTCCAGACTTTTCTAGGGGGGGGGGGGGGTCCCAACTTTCGAACCACAACCACATTATAGTATACACATTTTGCAGAATAAAGTAACATATTATTAATAGTAAATACATAACCATTAAATATGTGTTAAGCACCGAGAAAAATGCTTCATGCTACTTAAAACGACTTACAGTCAGAAAATACACTAATGGACTGGTACATTTTGGAAATTCCAGGAGGTCCGGACCCCCAGACCCCCCCTTCTAGATCCGCCTATGCCACCCTTGCACTGTATGTAGAGAAACCGGCCTACAATGAAGTACAGTGGACAGTTTTCTTGACAAAGTTTTAACTTAGCTTTTAATAAAAGGGAACAATAGCTTCTCTCAACTTTTAATTTTCATGGTTCTAAGATCAAGGCATGTCACAACAAAGAAATTAAAAATGTCCACTCTGAATTTATGTCTAGGGGTGCAAAAAAGTTGTCTTCACTGGACTTTTGAGCACATGAAAAGATATAGTTATCTGTAACAAAATTAACTCTAGGTATTACAGAGAGACATTCTTTACAGGGACATTTCAGATGCTATCAGGACTCGTAAGATAATGTCATTTGTGGGCCTACATGATAAAATGTCTTAGTGAGATTCCCTGTACTGAACACTTGGTAAAAAGTGATAAAACTTGTATGTTTTTTGTTTGATCACAGATAAATAGTTTCACTGTACTAACACAAAGGGGATAACTATAAATTGTTACCAAGACATTAGGAGTGCATGTACATTGTTTAAGAAAATTATAACATTGGTTTTATGCTTCTTTCATGCATACTAAAAATTCAAATTATCTTTATATAAAATTGTAGAACGTATGGAAATTCATATAAACTTTTTAATTGTTGATTTATGTTTAAATTACATCAAATGTTCAGTTGTAATATTGTGAAAAGAGTTATATTATTAAAATAAAATTTTGAAATTTAATATAAAAATATTAATTAGTTAACTATGAATTGTATTTGCTAATAGAAACATCTACTAGCAGACTAAAGTAGAAGCGAAAAAAGGTATTAATTTTCTACTACAAGTACTTACATGCTTAAAGTTAATAACTAAAACTGTTTTAATTCTAGAAAGAAGCTTCCATGTGAATAAAAAATAATAAGCATTTAAACACCTAAACATTACTAAAAGAATATGGACCCTGAGACATTCAGTTTAATACAGTCACCAATGATGACTTGAGCACCGAGGTAACCAACAAAATAAATTTTTAAAGTTAAAGTAAAATTAAATTTTTGTTGAAATATTGATATTATGATGCAAATTAATATTCAAATGTTATTTCCATATATAATATGAGGACTTTTAAGTCTATTCCAAGCATATACAGTCTCATCCCGGGACATAACCAACTTTAAAATATACCGTAATAGCCCCCGAGAACTGAAAATTCAATACCTCTAAAATTACGTCAAACTCCATGGAGAAGTTCATTAACAAAACAAATTTTTGATTAAGTCATCTTAACATGTGGTAGAATTCATGTACAAAATTTGAAAAAGATTGGGAACTCTTGACATGACCATTTTGGTGTTCATAAATAGGCAATTTTCGTAAAATTTTCAGACCATGCTTAATTTAAACGCAGATTGTGAATTCTGAAAATGAGATTTTTTATTCAAATTTGCTTTAAAATAATCTTACAAGTTGTAAATAAATGAAAAATAAATTTGAGCTCTAAATATGAAATGGTTTTGAAAAAAATAATGTTCAAATTTGGGAAATTTTATGACAAATTTAAGATTTTTCGATGTTTGGAGGTCTATAGACAAAAAAGTACCAATTTTACACTTGATTAAGCACCATTTTTGTACTCTACAGGTAAAAGTTTATAATATATTTCACTTTCAGAAGTATAGAAATAATACTTGAAAAGATATAAGTGTCTAAACATGGCCTCAGGACGAAATTCAGAAATTGCACAATTACCCCCCTTTACTTAAAAAGCCAATTTTTTCCAAAGTACTGAAGATACTGACTAAATATTTCATTTTTGTCCATGAATTGGATGTACAAATACATGTTGAAAGTTTCAAGCAGATCTGAGAGGGTGACCTGGGAAGCATTGGTTGATTTGAGATGGAATGACCCATTTTCGACATTAACTTATGTACTAATTAAAGAGTTTCCGGTAAACATTTACCCTCCTCTGGTACCGCTCGTGTCATTCAACCCATAGGCGGATCCAGCGGGGGGACCCCCCCCCCTAAAATTTCCAAAATGTACCTGTCCAATAGTGTATTTCTTGACAGTAAGTCATTCAAGCACGAAGCAAATTTTCTCGGTGCTTAACATAGAATTAATGTTATTTAGTGTGTATTATAAATATGTTGCATCATTCTGCAAAATGTGTATAATGTGATTGTTGTTCAAATGCTTGGACCCCCCCCCCAGAAAAAGTTCGGACCCCCCAGAAAAAAATCCTGGATCCGCCCCTGCAAACAAACATGTGTGTAATTACCTTTACAAAATATATCCGTACAGTTAAGTTTAACCAACTGATAACAAATTAAATTTAGTATTTTTGATATAGTTTTAGTCAATAAAAAGTTACAAACAGGTCTAAAGATGATTTGTATAATTTATAACTTTTTTTACTTGGCCGAAATTTGACCGCATAAATGAAGTTTTTTTTTTTAGAATACTGTTTTTTGTCACCTTATGTGTGACAGGATGCAACATAGACAAATTGTTCCCTATGTTATTGGCTGCGATAAATGATCGTTTGAGCCCAAAACTTGGTTACTATGGCCATGCTACTGCGAGGCAAAAAGCAATTCTTGCTTCTTTTAGCCTCCATTTACTCTTTTAATACGATTGTTTTCTCCCTGATTTTTTTTCTGGCGATGAGGGCGCTACGACCCCTTCATCCTCGAATCTATATTGATGGGGGCACGTAAAATTTTTTTTGGGGAGGTGACTGTTCTTAAATAAATTCCACCAAAATCAGTTTAAACAGGTCATTTTAGTCATTAGATGTCCATTTAAAAGGGGGAGTAAACATCTAAAAATATAGGCATGGTTTAACTTGGGTCAACATTCGAGTCTACTTTCCATGCACCAACAAAATATACAAATGTACTTCGAAGCTTGCTTAAACACAATAACTTAGCGACCTGATTATTATCTAAACCTACTGTAATAACATGACATGACATACAATAACTTGTTCTTTATTTGACATCAAATATACAATTTATACCCAACAAAACCATGTGATGATATATATGTGCACATGTAATATGGCACTAGACGTGTATTTACATGAAACAAAACAGCTATTGCAAAATCATGCACTGATGAATTTTAAATCCCAAAATAGTTACGATTTATTCTTGCACAGTAGTTTACTTTTTTCAAGGGGAGTAACTCTGGAAGGTTGTTTCTATAAATATTCTCTAGTTATCTCCCTTGTTAGATTTAACAGTTAAAAATGCCCGTTTCGTTCAACATGCAAAAAGTGCAGACATAGATGTCTCTGCAAAAGTGGTACAGTTTATTTTAGTTTATGGAGTGTTTATATTTTGTGTTCCCCAACATTGATATTAAAGGCGAGTGATGATTTGTTTGTTAATACACATCTAAACAAAAAATATCTTTTAAAAGAAATTAGGTGCCATGCAGGGTTCATTTTGTATTAAGTTTAGTTTTATTTGCTGTTCAGTCATACTATCAGGAGCATACCATGATGAATGATTAATCAATTAGCATAGTAAGTCACCCATAATACACAGAGTAAATAGTCAGCTAGTTGCAACTACTGTCCTTGCTTTGCACCTGTTTATCACAAAAATCAGTGGTACCATATCTCTTATCAATTTCTCTATACAGGAAGAGAATTTTTATTAGACTAATAGGTATGGTAGAGCAAATTGTATTGGTTAAAATAAAGGTAAAATGTAGGCTTAGACAGCTGCGCCAAAAAAGGCTGTAAAAAGGTAATAATCAAGGACCTTTGTTAAAATCATTTGTATGTCCATTACTACTGCTAACCCTAAGTATTTTAAAAACACTCTCACATTCTCGTTCCCAGAGTCTAGTAGGATTCTCAAACCTACTAGATTCTGGGAACGAGAATCACACTCTCAGTGATAAGAACTGCAAATGTTTTGAGTACATAATGTTACTACAAGACTGGTTGCATTACGAAACAATGCTTGCAAGTAAAACATTATAACAATTTGATACATGCAGTCATGGACCCTATATACATGTTAATATAGGGTCAATGATGCAGTTTACTATGTATGTATACATTATTTATGATGATAAATGTTTAAAAACAATGTGGTCTACTTTAAACAGTAAATTGTTGAATGAGCATCATATTCTTCATCCATTTAGTAGACAAGTCCATAATTTAAAGAACATGAACAAGCATTACCTATTGTATACTAATACTTGAAACAAGAATATTCAATAACAAACATAAATCAACAAGATATCATTATAACATATTTATTCAAAGATTTATGTACAAGTAGTTCACATATACAATTTATTAAAATACATATGTATTTCACATTGAATATTTGTGAATATGGAAAAATGAAATAATGAATCTCAACAAACATTTCGTCTAAATCCTAACAGGACTTGACACTGAATGTTGCTTCTTGTTTGAATTTTATATTTAGCTAGGACAAGGGTAGATTGAAATAGTCATTCTTTTTTTTCATTATCAAGATTAATCGAACAAGTATCTCACTGAAGTATGTTCAATGTTTGCATACAGTACAGTCATGAAGTATTGTTTCATCTTTCCACAGTTCATTCAAAGTTGTACACATAAACAGTATATCCATGAAAAAAAGTTTAAAGGAAATTTAAGCAGATAAGTTTTAAAATGAAACATAATATTTTACTATTATTAAATGCAATGACCAGCCATCAGAATAAATTGAGTTTAAACTCAAACTGGTGGGTTTAACAGCTGTTCAAAGTTTCCTATACACAATACAGTATTGTTTAACAGCACTCAAGACATAAAGAACGTACTGTTAATAGTACATACATTAGAACGACAGAAAGATGTGTCTGTACTCAGCAGGAAAACCCCTTACATTGAAGTTAAGAATAGGAACTATTGAAAATATAATTAAGTTTGTTAGAGTAAAAATCAAATGCATATGAATAACAAGTAATAGTCATCCTACGATATGTTGTTATAAATTATTGATCACAGATCTGCACTTCATAGACAATACATTATAGTACTCATAAATTTAACATACATAAATAACTCAATAATAGAACACACCAAATGCTGCTGCTACACAAAACAATGACTCCTGAAAATAGAAACATAATTAGAAATAATCATAATTTAATGTAAGCTTAAAAATCAAAGTGCTGAACGTAACATATGTTCATTTATCACTTTCCAAATAATAGTCCTAGGGATGCAAAACAAATTGGATTATAAATCTGCTGTTAAGCATCCATAAGCAAAGGGTCCATAGTTTAAACTACAAGAACTAATGTGAAACAAAAATGACTCATAGTAGCACTTTATTGGTTAATTAACTTGGCTATCACTTTTAATATTTACAATCAAATTTTTTAGGATACTTGTTACATGTATCCAAATAATTCAAATAAGACTTGGCTACACACTGGGCCAACTTGATTTGCCCGGGCGGCTTACGAACCGGCGTGAGCCGATCGCTGATCGGCTCGCCCCGGTGTGACATATGAATCAAGCGATCCAGCTAACTAATAACTGTTGCAGACGGTCGCATTTCAAGCAGTGTGGTAAATAAATCTTTATCAGTTGTTAAAATTTTAAATTCGTGTCTGGCGAGTAAAATGTTTACTTGTAATATAACTCTTACACAAATGACGCGTAAGCGAGTTTTATTGAACACGTCAATTAGTATTTTGTCCATAATCGTAGTAAATTTTCATAATAATGGTTTCCCCTGTATCTATTTTTAGCCATATTTGTCACACGCTCGCCACTAGCCGCTCTTACGAAACTGGCGCATTCGGCGTGCGCCGGTTGGTCGACCCGGCTCAATCTCGGAGCAAATAAAGCGAATCGCCGGTGCCCGATTCTGAATCAGCATACGCCGGTATGAGCCGCCCGGGCAAATCAAGTCGGCCTACTGTTTGCTTCGTTGGTCTGAATTGCAGAAACTTCTCACTTGTAATGTATAGTTTGATTATAAATGACAAACAATACCAGTATATAAACTTACATTCATATAAATATCCTGAGCATAATTGTCTGTATCAGAGTCCCAAAAACATCTAGCTCCCATTCTGTTAAAGTACAACAAAGTCTGTTAGAACAAAGTAATATCAACACTTTTTTTTCATTACTTTCATTTCATTTCACCCCTGACTCATGTTACTAGCTTACATAGGCAGCTCAAGGGGGTGGACCGGGCATATGCCCCCCCCCCTAAAATTGCCCAAGCAAGGTTTTTTTTCTATCATAAAATATTATATTTATAGGAAAATATTATATAAATGTCAAAATATTTCACACACTATGCATGCAATAAGTTACAAGACTGGGAGTACACTAGATTGACTAATACAATTACATAACATACATTAAATCAACATTCAATTTAACACGATTCAACAGCTGTTAAAAATTATATGATATCTAGATGCTTTTTATTGTATACTCTGGAAAGGCCGAAAACTTATCCATCCACACATATACCTTATTAATGGAGGAAAAACCACCTGGGTTGAATTCAAATCCCTATCATACTCACAAACTGGAGTGGATTTTGAAAATTATGAGTAACTTTTATTTCAACTCGAGTTGAAATCAATGCAAAATATTTCTGTCAAAACTAATGAGGCTAAATCAGCATTGAAACAACCAGACAGATTATATAAAAGACTCACAGTTAAAACATTTTCTTTTTTTTTCTATCCCACCATAACCCCCTAGTTCTATCATTAGTTACTTATAGTGCTATGTAGTTTTTATATTGCACATATGAATAGTTACTATGACATTGTATGCAATCAAAATTTGGAGAAAAAAATGCCAGTGACTTTTTTTTCATTTTGCAAGTTGAAATAAAATCAACACGCAAAAATTTGCAAGTCAATTTTTTTGGTAATTTAAGCCCTGCTTTTTCCCATTGGAAAACTAGATGGGCAATTACACTTACTTGACTCCTTCTCCTCTTTGTTCACCGATGGCAACTTGTACTATAAATTTATATCTTTCATATCCCATATCTGTAATATAGAGATATATTTATAAAATTTTGTCTTTTTAATAGGGCTGTGGATCGTTGAGCAAATGGCGATCTGATCCGAACCACGATTCATGTGTAATGATTCACGAAATTGAACCATGATTCACTTGTTATTGGAGAAGCATACAGAATTTCACGAAATACGAAAAGTAAGTGATGAATTACATAAGCTTTTACTAAAGGAAAATCATGCACTCCAAACATTTCTACTACCAGACGTTTAATGGGCGTGACGAATATTCGTACTCGATTTTCTGGTCTGGATCGCTAGTATCCGAATACTCGGATACTCGCAGCAGCCCTACTATATAAGTAATGACCGAATTTCCTTGAACAGAAATCAAATGATACTATGTTCAGCATTCTGTGCTAAAGAATTATAAATCTATCTAGCAGTCAGCCAGACCTGTAAAGACAGAGAACCTGATAATATGTGAGGAGGAATGCTTATAATCGAAATCACAAGATCGTTTTATAGGTAACAATCAAAGAAATTAAAAAAATTTCAATCATCAATGATTTATTCCAATCTTAGAGGACAAACCTTTTGAACAATGTTTTTGGAAATTTTTATTTTCATTAACTATAAGTGGAAATTTTATTAAAGGCAATCTAGCACCGGGTCTGACATATTAGTTAGATTTGTCAAACCTTTACAAATTTAAGTGGAAAGGACTGACAGACATATTATGTAAAGATGTGAAAAGCTGTTATTCAGCCAAATGGTCAACACAATACACACGCGTAGGATCAACAAAGCAGTTTTTTTATCTATATAAGGACACACTTAATTATAAAAATTTCATATAGACAACACAGTCATGTTAGTCTATGTTATTATATTTACAATCTATATTGACAGGGAATGATGAAAATCTATTGACAATACATCATCATCAAATAAAGCAAACACACCTTTTAATCTCTTTTTTATATCGTCAGCTATATTTTTCGTCCAATCCATAATTTCTTCAGCATCATAAGATTTACCATCTAAATGTTCATTTAACACTGTATGTATACATTCTTTAACTATAACTGGACGAAATCTGTAAATAAAACAATAACAGATTCAATATTGACACAGAGTAAAAATCTACTACACCAGTGTTTTCTCCAGAGCACATTTTAGGCACACTTATTGTTAGCTTTGATGCACTGAAAGACAACCACAGGTTTTCCATGATGCACTTGAAAAATTGTTGTCATTTGGAGGTAGCAATCGCTTGACCTACATTTCCCTCAGCAGAATTTACTTGCCTTTTCATCCATGTCAAATTGGCCTTGTCATAGCTAATGTCAATACTTGATAAAGCGTCTAAACGATGCTGATTGTATGTTGTCATATTTCTGCGATGTCTGCTCTGAAAATTTTGACCCAGAAGAAAACACTCATATGACACAATGATCCCAATCATTCAGGAAAGAAAGAAATAAAATGTTAATTATATGACAAAGATAAATCTAAGTTTTTCATTATAACATGCTTTTATTGAGAACAACTAAGTAAAAGACATTTTGCTTTTGATTCCTGGTCAGGTCGTCTAGAGTTACAGCACTCTAGATTGTGAGGCTAGAGTTATGATACCCTATATCTTGCTATTGCCTTTCGGTGAACACATGGCCCTCTATTTCAAAGAGTGAAAATGTGCATGCTGTTTGCTTTAAGATTTTTTTTTCATTTAAACACACACAATACATTTTGAAACAAAGTTTTTAATAGAAAACTTACAATAACAGCCAAGAAATGTAATCAAATCAAATCTAATATGTTCAAGTTACCGTCCGAAATATATTATCCGACTTCTGTGCCCCGTGCGATAAAACAAATACAAAACAAAGAGTTTTACTTGAATATCTACATACTTGTGTTGAAAATTTGGTCTAATAATGTATGTATTGCTTGGTGGAGGTGGTTGTTCTGACACTTCAACGTCTGCCATCTTGAACTTTTTTCTGCAATAATTTTTATTTTTCAATCAAAACATCCAAAATGGCGTACCTGACAACTGGTGTGGATAAAAGCAAGTATCCGGAAAGTCCGATTGCAATGTTGATCTCCCCTTATTAAACGACTGTATTACTTGAACGAACTAATTCCCTTACACCAAATATGTCAAATGGAATTCCTAAACCATAACTTTTGTGAAGATGCCACACATACATTGTTTGTAACAATGAAAAATATCCAAAAGACATGCTATAGTAAATTGTTTAATCTATGAGTACACTGTCCCAAAACATCTTTTTCTTTTAAAGTTTGCAAAAACAAGGACCTGTTTTGATGAAAATAAATCTTCTGCATTAATTTATAGCATAAAAATGCACAATTTACCTTATATACAATTTGTTGCAAATTTCCTGAGACTAACAAGTCACATTGTTGGTCCTTGGTCCACCTCACGTTCATATAGTAGCTTGCAATCAAACAATGTTTTTTAATGCTGACGCTGAAAGTTGTTGTCATCCAAAACCGAAATAAAATATTCAAATATCATAAGTTTGTTAGACCAAATTAATGAGTTTTTTTTTGTGGGCACTGGGGCTGTGCATGGAGGGCCTGTGCCCCATTCTCGTACCCCGAGTTTATCAAGATTCTCTATCTGCTAGTATCGAGAAAAAAATCCTACAAGACTCTGGGTACGAGAATGGGGCACAGGTTACATTTATGAAAATAACAACGTAATAATTTAACAAAATAATCATTTGATAAGGAGTTACAGGTATGATGGAATATAATATGTTACATTGTGTAGAATATGAATTAGGATGAGATAAAAATATTTTCAAGTTCAAATTTGCAAAGAAATATACGTGCAATAATTAGTTAATTACAAGTGTTATACTAAAGGTACTTTACGAAAAATACTGTAGTCCAATCTACCACACCCTAACATATACCTTTACTATCAATTAACAGGGTAAGCCCATTCATTGATCTTTAGTATATTGGTTCATGTTCAGAGAGTAGCTCATGTATTTATTAGCTTGCATAGGCGGATCCAAGGGGGGGGGGCGGACCAGGAGTACGCCCCCCCCTAAATTGCTCAAGGAAAGTTTTTTTTTTCTATCATGAAATATTATATTTATAAGAAAAATATATATGTCAAAAAAATTCGCTCGCTATGCTTGCAACATAGCAAATATCATAAAAAAATCCTTCTCATTATTGTATAATTTTAACACGATTCAGCAGCTGTTAGAAAATGATTCTTTATATTGTATACGGCTCATTCTAATTTTTGTTAGAAACGCGTGTCCCTAGAAAAATATTGGCAAAATGTGACACAATTTATTGAAATTAGGTACAATATTTTCTTGTTACGTAAGAACTAAACTAAATTAAGCTAAATATAAGTTTAAAAGCAATGAAACTGGTAAAACGTAGGGTAACTTTATTTTTTCAAAGAGTATATTGACCTAAAAGATTACAAAAGTGCATGTCCCGATGCTTAAGGTGATATTTTGTTGTTTCCCAGTAAAATTTGCTGAGATGAAAATATACTCAAAGTGCATATTATACACACAGACTTCTAGTAGTTGGTTGATTAAATCATGTTAAACGTTTCTCGATAATCACAACGACCACAAATTTAGTGAAAACGATTGTCCCTCAACTTTTGCTCATTTCCGTAACGACAATTAAAAGTTTTGCTACATATTTACCTCCCCTTAATACTGTTTAGCTATGACGTCGCACAATCTTTGCACGCGCCAAACATTGAAACTGTGAAAATGGCGTGAGCTTACACGACGTTTGTACAGAAAAAAATGACGGTAAGTGTTATCTATTTAGAGCGTATACTTTCTTATCATCATTACCGTACAGCATTTATTTCTTTGTGTACCTTTTCAAGCTGTTAAAAATTTGTGTGGATATGTTGTTATGAAGTAGCAGTGGGTGTTTCAAAACAAAATGGCAGAGTGCCTCGTTTTGGCGCTCCATACGGAGGAATATGAAGGTGAATGATCATTTCCGTAATGATCATTTCCGTAATGCTGTATATAATTACGGAGATTACATGTCCGTTACGGTAATGATTTAATACATGGTGAAAACAGTAATAAACACATATAGTTGTTTGCTTTTATTTCCGCGATACTAACATTAATTAACAATGACAAGCAATCGATACGCTCAAGTGGTTTCTATCTATAACCATTATAACCATATCATGTTTAACGGTTAAATTCACAAATAAATTTTGTTCTGTTGTGATAACTAAATATATTTTATTAAAGCTAAAAGATCGTATTTTTATTTAATGTTAAATTCACATTATGTTTAATATATTTACCGTGAGTGAAATTGACGCTATTTGGACCGAAACGGGATTTTTTTCGAAAACCGGTCGTCATTTTGTTTATGCACTGCGTCACATGGGTGAACTATTTTTATTTGTAATAAAGCGGTATCAAGCAAATCCATTAAAAGAAGCTGGTTTCCAGCACAAAAGAGGTACCATATAGGGTAAGTAAATTAAAAAAAAATTGACAATTTATATCTAAAAATATTACGGAAAAACACCTAAGTTTGACAACATCCACCGGTAGAACATATGAATAGTACCTCATAGGACCTATATTTTAAAGATCTTTCATTCCAGACCTTTTATTTGTTACCAAACTTTTGCACATCTATGCTTGCGCTTTTTTGCGATTTCCCACGGAAAGCCACTACCCTGCAAGCACCTGGTGAGAGTTCTGGACGAATTACTTCCCCTTGCACTCTTCACAAAAAAGTCTCTGCCACGTCTGCGTCGTCTGCTGAATTTTTTGTAAAGAGTGCAATTTAACCAGCGTACTTAAACCTTGTAAGACAAATCATTGCATTACTTATGTAGTTTCTATGATGAAAATTTATTATGTAATGTGTTTATGTCGTAATTTTCTTTGTTCATAATGTTATGATAAAGGGTAGATAGTGACATCTATTTTCGCGACGCTGAAGGTTATAATCAAAGCGCTGAAAGTACTGGGGGTATTTATTGTGTTTAGAAGTAAATTGCATTATGAATTTTGAAAGTAAGATTTTCATAATCAGAGTGATTATATGTACCTCTTGAACATGGATTCTATAAAAAAAATGTTATATGAAGGTCCTAATCAAAGCACTGAAATTAGTAACAAAACATCGGACTTCGGAACTAAAAAAAGCTTATCTTTTCAAAAATTGTTATCAGATTATTCTTTTACATCTATTGCAGCGATATTGGCTTATTAAGTTACTATAACTTGGTAAATTTCATATTTTAGCCATGTTGACGAACTCTTTTTGACATTCACTTTTTTCTGGTTACTGATTCTATTTCCGGGGTCATCAAAATCCTATGCCATACTGTTAAATGTCAGTTTTGGTTGAAAAATAAACCGCTAAAATAAAAGAGATTATTTTCTACTTGTTTGCAACTAAACTTAGCCATGTGAAAAATATAAAAACCCGCTGTGTGGAGTTGTTGCTGAAAAACGGAAATACCGCGAGACCAAATTTAACGCGAAAATAGAAGCTACGAGTATAGCTTCATATTCAGATATTACGCCTCTCATCACTAAATATTCTGCCCTGCTGTTTTCTCAGTTTTTAGTACATGAGAATTAAAATCTGTCTAAGCTATCTACAACACATTTGTCTTAAATATTAAGCCAAAAGTCTAAATTAAATTATGTACTTTAATGATTGATAGAGAAGCAACAAGGCTTCATTGGATGGTTTAATTTTTCTCCATTTCTGTGAAAACACATCGAGTTAAGTAGCTGAGTAGTTTATTCCAACGTATGTAAATTTTATTTCTCATTATGCTACTTTAGAACTGCAATGTCTGTAACTTCTTTGATGACATCGCTCATAGGTAGACCGCGACTGATGTCGATTTTTACATGAGTGTTGTCGGTGACCTAGTACAACTACCGTGCCGTATTTAATGTGATAATTTTCAGTTTCTTTACTCTTTTATACGCCCCTGTTTAGATTTTTATAGTCTTTAAATGCCTCCTTTCTGTGTGATTAACGCCGTGGCAACACATTTAAGTTATATGTGCGGTACCGATTGAGCTAGCCGGACGGGCTAAACGCCCCCTTTTGAAAAATGTAACGCCTTGGGGGCGTTTAATGAATTTGTTTTAACTCCGAGACTATTTTATTTTATTTCAGCTTATAATTAATAAATCAATTGTTAGAATGGTTCTAACAAACGCAGAGCGTGTAGCGAGGTGGAGGAAGAAACAACGAGAAGATCCTAACAAGTATGAAGACTACAGGAAGAAAGAACGTGAACGTTACAGACGAAAAAAAGAGAGAGGTGTTGTGAAAATGGTTGATGAAATGTCTGATAGAGAAAAGAGAAGTAAACGCAAACAGTGGCGACAAACACAACAGAGTTTCAGGAACAGAAGAAAGAAAATAACAGCTGCTTTAAATGCAAATTGTTCTCCACCAACATCGCCAGAAGAAACACCCGAGTATCACCAACAAGAGACAGCAAGGCGACAGGGCAGGAAGAAAGAGCGGAAGGATCGTGCCACAGCCTACAGGGAAATATTCAAACTTAAAGTAGCATTGAAAAAAGAAGAGAGATTAAAAGAGAAATATAAAAAGAGAAGTAACCGCCTAAAGAAGAAGTTATTCCCCAAATCAAGAGATGATGATAAGCAAGTAGAAGATGTAGGCAAGAATCATGACATCAGAAAGGCAATCATGTTTTATGATATTGTCACCAAAGGCATCAAAGAAAGGTATAACAAAACAAAAAGTTACAGACATAGAAGATATATATCAAGCCTGATATGTGGATATGATTTGATACGGAAATATCGCCTTGGCAAATATGCAAGAAAAGTACTTGGATTCTCAGTATACCAAATTGCGAAAGCGAAGAATAATGAAGTCACAAAGGTACATGCAAAAAAGACAACCAAGAAAAGTATACAGATAAAGCAGGTGGTTGTTACATTTTTAGAAAGAGAAGACAACAGTAGGGTTAAGGCGGGTAAACGAAGTACAATCACTAGAGGTGGGATCAAGAAACAAATAAGACTTTTAAATGATGACATAAAGCATTTGCATGCTAAGTACTTGTCGGAAGTAGGGCACAGGAAGGTTTCATATAGCTTGTTTTGTTTGTTAAGACCATATTGGATTAGGCCAGCAACAGTTAATGACAGAGAGACATGCCTGTGCAAATTACATGAAAACTTTACATTTAAGCTTGAACGTAGTTTCTTTGAAAACATGTACAATACGAAGCACATAAACGATATTATTAAAACAGTGGTGTGTGACGATCAGCAGAGTAATTGTATGTATAGAAAATGTAATGCGTGCAAGGACAAGAAGGTGCCATTGAGAGACGGATTAGACTTAGGCAAGCAAGTAACGTGGAAAATCTGGAAAAACCGTCAAATAGAGATACCAGTCAAAAGTCAAGATGGTAAAGGAGATAAGAAATCCACGAACAGGGTAGTAAAGGAAATAGAACAGGGTACACTTGAGAATCTGAACCAAGAAGTCAATCTGGAGATACAGAAAGTTTGCAGACATGTCTACAACATTGGCCACCAATACCGAGCCATGCGAAATCTTAAAGAGAAGCTAACAGAAGAAGAAGTTATAATACATATTGACTTCAGTGAAAACTACATGTGCAAATTTGAAAGCGAGATCCAAAGCGTACATTTTGGAGCCTCAAAGAGGCAAATTAGTATACATACTGGTATAGCCTACACAACGGGCAAAACACTCCCGTTTGCCACATTGTCTGATTGCCTTAAACATAGCCCAGCCAGCATATGGGCACATTTGGATCCAATTTTGTTGTATCTGTCGCAGAACTCAAATCCATGTCCAAAGGTTGTTCACTTCGTTTCAGACGGACCCACAACACAGTATCGGAACAAATATAATTTTTTTCTATTTTCAACAAGACTGTTCGAAAAGGGGTTCAAACGTGGTACATGGAACTTTATGGAAGCGGGCCATGGGAAGGGACCGGCGGACGGAATTGGAGCTGTTGTTAAACGAACGGCGGACAAAACAGTACACACCAATCGTGGAGATATAACCAATGCAACGGAACTCATGAATGCAATTAAGGAAACCAGAGTCCAAACATTCCTAGTAACAGACGACGATGTGTGCAAGATTGAGAAGCTGATACCTGAAGGGATACCAACTGTGCCACAAACAATGAAAATACATCAGGTATGATAGTAACTGTCACAAAACAATGAATAATAATTATGTTATGTACTTACCATACAATACTTATAATGCTGTACTTAGGCTGGCTACTCTAAGAATGTGATTACAATTATTTCAAAGCATAAACGAAAACGTTTGCACAGTGTAAACATTAATGTGTGTATCTGTTTAAATACATACTATAAGTAATATTTCTCATCATTACTTCTAACTACTTATGTATAAATGACATGCATTGTCTTGCTTTTCAGGTCATTGTGAACGAAAAAGGTGTGGTAAAAAGTAGGGAGCTGTCTTGTTTTTGTAAGCCAACCTGCATCTGTTATGAGCCAATTGCAACTAAACTAGCTACAGTGGTAAGAAATGATCATATTTACGCCTTAACTACATGCATACACATTTTTAGGTTGCGGTAACTACATGTACGCGCAACTTCAGGTTGCCTGAACTACACACATGTACATGCAGGCCAGCTTAAGGTTGCCAAAACTACATGTGTCATAAAAAAGTCAGTAATATATCCTTAGAGAGTATCTAAATCTATATCAGGTGTAAAACATAAAGAGTATGATATTTATCTTTCTATTACAGTACAGTTTTATTAATCTGTTAAAACATCAATATCATTTTGAAATTGGGTGCACAATAGTTTAAGTACACTGAGTTGTTTGACTTCTTATTCATTGTGTTACCGTGATATGTATTTTTGACAAGTTCATAGAATTACACGATAATTTTATGTAATAATATTTCATATATCATCAACATTGATATCTAATACAGTTGGTATCCCTTCAGGTATCAGAATCTTAATTTGCACACATCGTCGTCTGTTACTAGAAATGTTTGGACTCTGGTTTTCTTAAGTGCATTCATGAAATCCTTTGCGTTGGTTATACCAACATGATTAGTGTGTACTGTTTTGTACTGTTTATTTTTTGTGATTTGTTATTATTCAGCTATCTATATACATGTGGCCTGTCTGATTGTAGGACTTGTCACAAGACACACAGAATGAAGTGTCTACAGATATGGTAGTTCCAGGAAACATATCCGAGACTGGCGATCATTCATCACATCAACTGCAGTGTGAAGAGGTATGTTAATAGAAATAGAAATATGGATTGGGAAATTTTAAAATGTCACCATGAGTGGTCTTCTTTTGTTTAACAGAGTTTGCATACAGAAACATGTTTTAACATAATTAAATGTAGTTCATATATCTAAACGTTACATAATATTGTATTTTCTGCATATTTTTCTTAACCAATACAGTCATTTCTCGTTATCTCGACTTTGTTGGGACCGTCGAAAAATAGTCGAGATAACGAATAGTCGAGGTAAACAAAATTTACTAAGGGAGGTAAGACTGATGTCTTCAGTAACACCTTTACCTGTTCAGAGCGTGTAGTTTAAATTAATATATCACAAATATAATCAAAATTGTTATGTTGTACGTTCACATTGACGCTATTTCCCGTATTTTCTGTATAGTAAAAGGTAAAAAAACTATCTAGATTTATAGACATCAGTACATTTAAAGCGTCCAATCCTGCACGTGCTTCATCGTGATACTATAATTATCTCGGATATTATTTTTTATGTGTAATTCTCAATTTAGTTTACAGAAACAGACTTAATATCAGTTGAAACAGTGGACGACTCTCTTGTTGGGAAATATTGTGTAGTAGTTTATGATGAACTACCATACCCTGGGATTATTACAGATGTAGATGCCGACGACGAATTGGAAGTAAATGTGATGTGTCGCATAGGGCCAAATCGGTTCTTTTGGCCACTTGTTGAAGACCGCTTATGGTACTCGAAAAGAAGCATAATTACTCTTCTTGATGATGAACCTTCAAAGGTTACCAGTCGCCATTGCCAGATAAAACCTGTTATCTGGAAATTGATTGTTAGAAAACTGGATCTCGATGATCAGGGCAAAAAGATTGTTTAAAAAGAGTTTTTCAGTAATGAACTAATTCAAACGTTGTTATTAAATGTTAAATATTATCTCTGTGCTGTTTCATTTGGAACAATAATCATTGTTGTTATACAAGGTTCAGTTAATTAAGTTGGACGTTTGTATTATTAGTTTTAATGTTGTTTGTGATATATTACAAATAAAAAATGTATTCAAAATTTAAGTCTTACCCGAAGAACAATGAAATATATCATTTACAAGTTAATAAAACATTTAATTATTGATTCTTGTTCTAGTTTTTTTTTGTGCTAACAAGTTACGTCATTTCCGTAATACGATGTCATTTCCGTAACTTAATGTCATTTCCGTAATGGTGACATTTTGATGTCATATATACATACATTTAAATAGAACCTGCAAATCATTGATGGGAAAACATACTTTTTATGAAATATTACCACATCTCATAAGCAGAAAAATGATACTAGTATTATTTACTATTTTCTGACACATGAGATATGCAAAAAATGTATAAATTATTTTTTGTCTGTTTCTTACTATGATTGTCAAATTGATTTGGCATATATTCTGCTTTTTTTCATCTTGTTGCAAAAACATCATTAATATTATGTAATGATGTTATGAAATGTTTGTAGAATGTTCATTTGTGGTTTTAATATTCTTGATAAAGTCTGTTACGGAAATGACTAATTTGATGAGGGGTGTTCCGGAAATTAGGTAAAAAATATGTAATAACACTTCATTTCTCACTGCTGACAAGTTTATCTCACATATCATAGACCAGTGCATCCTAAAAATGTAATGGAAGAGAAAACATTAAAAATAATATTTTGGGTATTGCTTTATTTGAGATTCGAACAAAAATTAGAATGAGCCATACCCTGGAAAAGGATAGTTTAGGCTCTGCCTGAATCCCTTAGAATTAACCAAAACTCAGGAATTTCCGGAACCGCCGGTCACCTGGTCCCATAGTCAGGGTTTTGATCTGGACCATTCGGGTCTTTACGGCCCCTTGGAACCCCATTTTGCTTGTTCAATTTACGCCCCCTCTAACCCTGGACCCGCCTATGGCTTGTAGGCGGTACAGGCAGCTAGCTGGAAGCATATCTGTGGTTTGTTAACATATTTTCTTTTTTTTTTAACTAAAACAATTTCTATTTATTTATTAAATCATACATTTACATCTTTTTTATGGCTCAAAAGCTAAAGTAAGTTTACTAAATTCGTGTTCGAAACATCTGCACACTTAATTTATAAGCGTGTGTTCCGGATACTGGCCTTTACAGTTACGTTTAAAAATAGAAATGGAAAACCATCATAAGGGAAATCCCTGACGTCAATAATGAAAATTACTAGTCACGTGATAGGTGTAAAATGTCACTCGGCCATCGGGGATATCTTAATTTGTAACCATTTAAACACTTAAAACGAACGCTTGATTGTTCTTAATGCAGCAATCGATCGGTAAATATGTTGAACTTGTAATAGTGAACCAAATTGTTGTGCTAAATCTGGAAGAAGGCGAATTTAGGATAAACACATTGGGTTGGCAGTGAAGTGATTTGCATGCGTTCGTGACGAAAACATCTCGCTGTAGGCTGCTGTGTTAGAGGGATTTTAACGATTCCTAAACTCAATATTTTACTGACATTTGTTGATTTTTGTGGTCAGTGGTTGTTGCGTGTTGTTTTAAGGAAACAATGTGAGTTAGTTTAACCTGTTTTTTTTCACTGGAGTTAATGCTTGACAGCTTGTCAAAGATTCACTGTTCATCTAGAATTTTGATGCAAATGGATTTTTATCTTGTCTATTTCATTTAGTGAGTGATTCAGATAGAACTCGGAACGTGATTTGAGGTTTATTTATGTACATGTGTAGGCAGGACTCTTCATAAATAAGGAAAATCTGCCTTGTGTATTTCTCAATAATTTGGATTTTATCATTTCACATAAATTAAAGCTGAAATTTACCTTAGACTAAGTTAGAGTATTGTACACTTTTTTCCAGTATAATATTTTATTCTAGTGCAGAATTTCTGTCATGGCTAGTGGTGACGGACAAAATGGACCAATGGATGAATCTGACTCTCAGAGAAAACAGGGAACCAGGTATTAAATTATATAATTAATCATTTTACTAAATATTTAAATTTGAATGTTCTCTATTTAATACTCAATTGGTAAATTCCATACCATGGGTGTTGCTATTTTATTTTATTGTGATTTTAATTTGTGGGTGTTGTTTGTGAGTATACATGATTAAATCATGCTAGTAATGTTCATGGTTGGGTTGGGTCTTCAGTTATATAGTGAATTAATTGTATTATTGTCATAACCTTTGGAAAGCAACTACAACTGTCATCTTTAGACATAACATATAAGTCTGGCAATTTCTACTTTCTCTTTTGTCTATCTCATTATTACTGTCTACCACTTAATCGAGGGTTATAGACAGGGTTGCACGCCAGGATGTTAGTAAAGATAAAAAAGAATAAGAGTGATATACAGACCCAGTTAAGTACCACTACCAGGGAATAAAATAATGGTGCAAGGGGTTAGATATGTTAGTATGTTGTGCAGAGATGAAGTAAATCAATGTTTAAAAGAAAAATGATCCATGATCATGACATCGCAAATACATGAATAATTAAGTAAGGAAAATAAATAAAATAGGTATACTGGTAAAATCTATGCAGAAATCAATAATGATGAATAGAGTACATTGTGATGATGTGAGAGATTTAAAAGGAGTAAAAAGACACTAGTGCAATAAAAACAACCATTTTAGTTGAGTTAAAACCAAGTGTTTTGACCTGAATGTGCTATAACATCTCTTCTATGTTTTTATATTTTTTATAAGTTTCAAACTAAGGCACCTTCTCTAATTTAAATCACAGACCCTATAACAATGTATGTAAAGGGTCTTTATTTAAATTAACACTCCTCAATCCCTTTTTTAAATCAAAATTATTTCAATCTCAAAAAATAAACACTAACTCAACTAATATATTTCCTGTAAATATTTTTTTCTCAGTTAAAATTAAAACACAATAGTAACTCTCTTGAGTTCTGAAATTTATTTTTCCTGACAATGAAATAACGTAATGCCAAATTGTTTGCAACTATCATGACCTTTTGATCCACAACTTAGGTGTCTAACTAGCTTAATAAGTTGTTTATGTTTCTTTATTCACCAGTCATCCAAAGCTTTATATTGATGTGTGATGCAATTTTCATCCATTTAAAGGTTTCAACTTAAATATTTACTTTTTCTGAAACTACCTAAATTGTATGGAAACATTTTTTTGGTCAGGAAATTAGAGTTTTGATAATGACAATTTTAGTGCAAATGGACTTTAACTACAAATGATGGTGTTTCAAGTAGTAAAAATCTACGCTGTATGTCTCGGTATAGACAATTTTAGTGCATTTTTGTGACTTTTATTGAATATTTCTTGGAATCTATTGGTCAGTTTGTCTTGAAATAATAAGAACTTTTGTTTTGACACAATTACAGACACTGAACAGTATTTTGAAAATATAGAAAAAATTTAACTAAATCTGTGAACTAGTACCTTTAAGAACAAAGGTAGAAATAGTTATGTCATTCAAAAATTGATTGAGTTGCAACAGGGCTAGATTGGATGGTTTGGAACACACCTTTTTGTTAACCACAAACTAAATTCAACATGCTGCCTGTTCTGATTTACTGGAGTGGTTTTACATTGGTATGTGTAGGCTTACTTTGAAGTTATTGTTTTCTTGTTTTTACCTACAGTGAATAAACTTACAAGTTTTGAAGTACCTTAGTTCTTTGCTTGTAAGTCATGACTGTTTATAATACTAACTTACTGTATTTGGACGCCAGTGTTGTCTGTTAAGAGTTAATTTACTCTAGATACCATACTGTAATTTCATCCTTTTTTTGGTACTTTTTGTACCACCCCTCTTCTAGAAAATGTAACCCTGAGGGGCGTTTACAACTTAGTGAAAATTTAAATGATAATAATTATTAAAAATGTTCCAAGTGAGTTGAATTTGATTTCCTGAAAACACTTAAATTCTTTCATAATTATGTTGTTTCAATGGATACATGTATATTTATAACATTAATGAACTTTCCAGATAATTTTACATGTAACACAACTTTGCGTCCAGAAGTTATAACACATTATACAATCTGTTTCAGAAAGTCTTGTATAACTAAATTATTAATATTATTTGGTTGAATAGAAAAGGTGATAGACAGATAATAGTATAGATACATCATTAATGTTGATGGGTGTTTTTTTCTCTCTAATATCATGTTCTGTGACATTTCATAAATTTTCTGGTTGTATAAGAAATAAATCAATATCTTGTTGTCACTACTTGGAACATATGTGTTAATATATGATACATTGTCAATGTTTCCATGGCAAAACACAAAAACTTCCATGATGAAATCATTCTGTAATGCTAGAATGATATGCAGTGTCACTTTACTCTTTGACCATACTAAACTCATAGGCTGATCTAGCGGAGGGGAAATTTCCAAAATGAACCCGTCCATGAGTACTGTGTATTTTTTAACTGTAAGCCATTTTTAAGTAGCATGAAGCATTTTTCTGGGACTCGCTTCTCTCCCCTTTGTACTTAACATATATCTAATGCATATGTAGTTTTTATTATCAATATGTTAAGTTATTCTTCAAACAGTGTATAATATGTTTGTGAGGTGAAAGTTTGGACCCCTCCCCAGAAAATAGTTAAATCCTGGATCTGTCCCTGATATTCCAGTTACTGTATGAAACAAATGATCAGGTGTTTTATAATGCTGTATTCATTGAGCTGTTTAATATTCTCAGAGTTTTTCATTTGGATCTCCAAATAGTGAATAAGCATTTCATTATGTGATGAAAGTAATACCACTATAATTTGTTTCTTTTTTCAAAAACTCCTTTTTTATACTGTTTAAAAAAATAATAATTCTTAGGTATAGATTTATAAACTAGAGTGTAACCATATTAGTTAAGGTACAATAGACCTTGGGTGGACTATGGGGTAGTGGAAAAAAGCTTGAAATTCAACTTCCATGAATTTAAAATAGCAGGGGCGTAACAGCTAACCGATATACCGGTTTATATTGCAATACAAATGAGCCAGGCTCTGTGAAAACCGGGCTTAATGACATCGATTATGACGTCGCGAAACGACGTCATAAAGTACACAAATTTACGCAACGTAGAAACCGAAAGTTGTTTGACGTTGTGTGATTATTGCATTGTTTATACTACTACTATATAGGCTCTCTTTCATTAATTAAAGTGAATATAAATTATGTTTTTTATATGATGACTGACTATAAGTATCAATGTTTCAAAAATTCATCAACAAATACCGTAAGAATAAGAATAATTGACAGTATTGAGTTGTTTTCCATCTGACTTTCGTCAACGTGCCGAGCCATTTTGTGGTGTGGATTCTTTAAAGTATACTAACTTGTTATTTTCCGCATAAAATATTTTGTATTTTTTGTGCTTAAAAATCGGATTGCTAAGTAGATAAGCTACAAGTTTTTTTTCCAGAGAATTACAGGCATAATTTCGGTATCATAGGTTTAAAAAGTCGACGCATAACAATTTCTTCACGCGTTGCCATCAAATTGTTTACTGGTTACTACGAGTACACATTCACACCAGTGAATACAGTACACGCTATAATCTTATATGCGGACTCGTACAATGCATTTTGAATTTGATTCAGTCCATTTACAAATCAAAGTTTGATCGGGAAAATTGGTAACACAAAATTAGAAAAATGTCGTCCCCTTTCTGAACTGAAATGTCCTTGAGATTTTCAAACATTAAATTGCTAGCCTATTTTGTGTTAGACCTTTCAAAAAATCACTTAAGCAAAGACAAAAATGTATACACCGTGACATGACTTTGCTTTATAATCATAATTAAAATATGGTAATTTCTTTACCAAATTCATGTTCAACAGTGCGTAGGCCTTCTTCAGCAGCTCCAGCCGTGACGTATGTCAGGTTTGATCCGGCTAGATATTCGTTATTTTTCTTCCATTATTAGACTTAAAAAACTAGACTTAACATCATTGATAAAATATCATAATTTTAGCAAATTATACCACTATTTAATTACCACATGTATCTGTTGGATCTTAGAAATCTATTACAATTACCGAGCAAGATAACACTTGTGACTCAATGTAAACCCGTTGCAAATAAGACTGCCTGTATAAGTTTTCCAAGGGCTTAACATCTTAATTTTTTAAAAGAGTATTCAAAACATAATGTTACCATCTACCTATATATATCGTGGTTAATTTATAAACACTTTTAAAATTTGTATAAGACAAAGGTGGGTTTCTTTCTTAATTACCAATTATAACCAACCACGAGTTCGTTAGAACGCATCATTTTCGTCATGCAAATCTGTAAAACCGTTCAATGTCGTTAAGAATAATTACCAACAGTTTATTGAAAACAAAATAGTAGCAATATTTAGTGTTATGAGAGAGTACATTTTGTTTTAGTGATGTTTTATCTTACTTCGTGTTTAAATCTGATCTACACATGAGTAGGCATTGGCCATAGAAGTAAATGGCGTTTTGTGTCTGTTGTTTTCTGTTTATCACATTAGCGTGTATCAAAGCGTTATCATATCTGATTTTTTCATGGAGCATGTAAATTATACACAGGTCATCGTCGAACCACTATAATTACGACAAACTTTGATGTAACTTGAAATAATATACAGCTTCTGTGATTTAGAGTGGGATTTCCATATCTATGCTCCGTTTCCTTAATTGTATCACAAATATAACTGCTCGTGCATTTCTTGGGCCAATTGAACTCACAGGTGCCCATCGCATTAAAAACACCAAATAATTGTTAATTTTTACTTTAACATGCTCCAATTATCATAAAAATACCAAATACAAATGTTCCAGCCAAAAGCCAAATTTTGTTTTGTAAAAAATTATAAGGTATCAAACTCGATGAAATCGTTCTGAATTTTACTCGGAAGAGATGTGACAGGTCAACTTTCCAAGACTAAACACCCCTTGTTCAATGGTTTAGCGTTAAAATCGAATCATGACATGTTAGATAATTCAAAAATGGACTTCCATCATCAATATCAAACTTCTCGCTCCCTTCCTAAGATTGTACCGATCATTTTACTTGAATCGGTTTTGTTTATCTCCCGAGTCGACCATTTTAGTGAATGAGGATGCGCGCGCATCACGTTGAACCATAATTTGGTTACGAGTCATTTTATTGGACAGAATAAAGACGACGTCCAATGAAATGACTCGTAACAAACGTGATGCGCGCATCGCCATTCACAAAATGGTTGAGACGGCAGATAAACAATAGCGATTCGAGTAAACTAATCGAAATACAGTCTTGCGAAACATAGCGAGAAGTTTTATATTGACGCTAGTAATCCATTTTTTAATTTTCTAACACGTCCTTATTAGAATGTAGCGCTAAACCGTTCGGGAATGAGTGTTTAGTCTTGAAAAGTAGACCTGTCACATCTCTTCCGAGTAAAATTCTGAAGGATTTCATCGAGTTGGATACCTTATATTTTTATTCAACAAATTTTTGACTTTAGGATGCGACGGGCACCATTAATTGAACTATTATAGGATCGCCGACTATCATTTCCAAACTTCAATATTCCTCGTTTCTTTGATAATATTGGCTTCCGAAAGCGTTGTTGTGTCGGCATTCTGTGATCTTTCAAAGAAAAGAGTAGCAAGTTCCGTATTACGTAATTTTCTCATTTTATGTTGTACTAAATATTTTTCACTTTGATTATGGACTTAATGTGTGTTAATGTTATTGCATGATTACACTTCGCGTGTAAACTACGACTATGCCGACATAAAAATATGTTCAGAGAATATTGAATTGATCGTTGACTTCGTTGTCATTAAACGCAACTCACATGATTTTAAGGTAAACATTATTAGACTCATAACTACATGTATAATTTTTTTTAAAATATTTACAGACGTATACATTGCGTACGGTATTTTTTTGACGATTAAAAATGCTTTTATACAAGTTGGTACATACGCATGTATAACAAAATAAAAAATGTGTGAAAATGAGTTTAATATCAAATTTAGTTAGCTGTACCCTTTATTATAAGCATAATTATGACGTTGACGTATGCAACTCTTCCCGTGGATGACAACGCGTCAGACGTCATTTTGGATAAATCGCAACGTCATTGTTGCAAGAAACATAATTTTATGCGTAACATTTATTTAGCTGTAAAATCGTTAATATTGGTCAGATTCTGAAAAGGTTTTCAGTTTCATGCATCGGAGATGTTGTACTTTCCGAAAATGTAAAAAAGTAAAAATCAAAAATTTTGGCATTAAGCCCGGTTTTCACAGAGCCTGGCCCAAATTCTGATGGGTTTTAATCGGTTTGGATTTCCCTGAAGCTGTTGTTGCAAGTAGTTATTTGCCATTCTGATTTTCTTAATTAGAATCTGAAATTTAAGGGTTAAAATAAATAAAATTTAATGTGTTGAAAGTTTTAAATTATCTTATTGTAGATTAAACATTTTGTCAAATAAGATTAATTCTCTTTGAAAGTTATTTTCAAACTCAACTATGCATTTTTTAACATATTCTTCATTTACACAACTCTGCATTCAAACATTTGTATTAGAGAGCATTTTAAAATACACATATTATGTATGTAATGCTGATCCAATGAGGACATAAATTGTCATCAATTCCTGCTTCAATTGTTAATGAAATTAGAGCATCTTGAAATAGCCCTATTGCGTTAAGGTGAAAAAATGGCTACTTTTCACACATGTTGCTACCAGTACAAATATTAACACCTTTTTTAGGGCTTTTCGTATCAAAAGTCAGTTCCATTCCATGTTCAAAGGCATACCGGTATATAGTATCCCATTTTCTTTTTCAAAATTCCCATGTTCTCAAAATTTCTGGATGATAATACTATTAATTGAATTTTTCTGATTTCTAGGCATGGTAAAAGTCTCGGATGAAGATAATTGTCTCAATTTTCAATGGTTGAAATGTTATAACAAATTGACTGAAATATTCCTAAAAAATTCCACACTGTTTAATTGTGGTTTTTAATTAGGAAAAACATTATCTCCTATTTTTTTCATATCATTACTATAATTCCTTTCAAAAAGAGCATTCCCCTTGTTCCTTGAAAATAAAAAAAAGCACTTTTGAAATGTATGAAATTAAATACATTGTTTTTTTCAAACCATTCCCCTCTCCCAGAAGCAAATTTCCCGTTTCCTAAATTGTTCTCATATTGCCAATTTCTGGTGGTTTAGAAACCTCAGGGGAATACATAGCTTCTTTCTTTCATGCTGTACGGTGAAACATCACGTTATTCCATGAAAAATTATACAATGAAAATATAAATTTTACATTTTCATTGTAGTGAAAATATAATCTTATATTTTTATCATCATTGACGTCATCTTTGAAGATAAATGACATCATATTGATATTGGTGATGAATCATATTGATATTGGTGATGAAATGTCACGTTACGTTATTATTTATGTAAAATTTATCTGATAAAATACAAAAACAAACATGAAAAAAGCCCAGAATATTCCTCAACTTTGGACTGGTGTAAATCTTTTTTTCAACTCGTGACATCAGAAAATGACATTTTCACTTGTGACTATGCCACTCGTGAAAATATGTTTTCTGAGTCTTGGTGAAATAAAAATCGATCTGACACCAAAGTTGGCAAATATGTTCCTTTGAAAATATTAATTTGCCAGTAGATGTTATCGTAAGTATTGAAAATGAAGGGAAAAGTCGTATTAAGTCCCCCCCCCCCCCCCCCCCTATTTTATTTTTGTTGCTATTTTGATTTTTTTCCTCAAAAAAGATCCTGGAATCTTTCCTCTAAATTTGAGAATAAATGTTAAAGTATAAGGGACCATGATAAAGTGGAATCATTCTGTAGAGAATCACAACACAAACTTAATTAAAATATTATGATATTAGCTTTTATTGATCCTCTTAATGGATTTGCTTGTACTCTAATTTTGATTTAATTGTTGTTTTGTCCAGTATTATCTTTAATTACACAAAGAAACTGGAGAGTGATCAATCTTCATTACCATAGCTATAATACTAAAATTATATTGAACTCTGTAGTAACGTTGTTACATTTAAACAGTGTCTTTTGATGACTTTCAGTTTATTATGCCCCAGTCCCATAAAATTGTGTCTTGTTATCATATGGACCCTTGCGTGCAGACAGTCGTATCATAGTGGCAGTACGCACATGGTACAAAACATCACACCCGTACGGAGCCGTAGCTGCAAGATATGCATATTTGATCCATACTCAGCTATGATTGTGTTCACGATTTGACTCTGAAACTGATACGTGTATCCTGGGCTCATCTCACAGACCCTGGTAAAAACATAACAGTCCATACGGGTACGCAAGAGTTCATACGGATCCTTGCGGAGCTTGATCGCACGGCGCCCGTATAGTGCCCTCACGGCATATGTTTATGGGACTGTAGCTTTAGAGTTTACAGAATTTTTCCTGATCATTTTAGGGCAAAATTTTAGCCCTTCTCCCCTTCCCAATTAGAATCATGGTATATATTTTCCTGTTTTTTGAAGCATATTTCCTCTGTCCTTGAAACTTTGTGTTTGTTCCATTGGTTTTTGCCTTGGGAAATTTAAATCAGAGGGAAATGTTGTTTCTAGAATTTTTCAAATAAAGTCTGAAATCTTCCTCTGATTATAACTCTAGTCTCTAAAGTGAATGCACATTGTATTCTGTATTATTAAAGGTAACTAATTTTGATATTTACTTCTTCAAAAGGGCCCACCACCTTTCCCAAAGCACAGAAATAAAATGCTAAAGTTAATGCTAACTTAGTTGTTTCCAGAGTGCTTCTACTCCATTAAGTCTGTCTACATGGCAGCATTGTGTGTAGAGCCCCTTCCTCTACCCCTGCTAAAACTTTGGGTGGACTTAGTCCAAGGTCCACTGGCTAAGTCAAAGACAGACTTAACCTGATGTTCACTTCTTAGAGTGACATAACCTCAGTATTATTTTAGACAAGACCTCTCTTGTTCATTATTCATAGCTTACATCTAATGAAGTCCACAATGCAGCATTCACTGTTGTTTACTGTTGCGTTAATTCATTGTGTATTGATTTTACTAATGAAGTAAATGTCCTCTTCAGCCTCATTAGGGATGGAACTAAAATTTCCATACACTGTGTTTATTTTCAGATATTTTTATAGCTGCTATTATATAATAATAAATGGGCTATATTCCCAATCAAAAATCATATCTGTTTTCCCCAAATTTCAGTCTAAAATTCCCAATTAAACTTACAAAAAAAATTTTTGAAGAAAAATATGTTTCAGTTTGAAATTATATGTCCCAGTAATCTTTCTTTTTAATTCGCTAACTAACCTAATGAAGAATGAAACAAAAAACCTTGTTAAATCAGCTATTGTTATTAAATTTGCTTGACATTTTATCCAAAATTTAACCAAAATGTCAATAAAATTCCCAATTCTAAGGGTATGGGTCATATTCCCAGATTTTTGAAAAAAAAAACATTGACATAATTTCATGATAGATAAATGGTCAGTATAATATATATTGTTATATTGACTTGTTTGTTCTTCTATGAGATGACCTACTGACCTCTTCTATTTGTACATGGATGGACAGTCAGTGTCCAGTGTATACATGTTATAGATATAAGATGACAAGTGATTACTTATATATATGTTATAAAACATATACATTATCTTCTATCTAACTGTTCACCTATTGAATCAAAGCACTGGAGACACTGAATCAAAGATTTATTAGCTGAGTTTTTCAATGATAAACTTCGGCTAATAGTATGGTGAAACCCTGGTGGCAGGTGGGCGGGCAGTCGGGCAGGTGGGCATCCGGTGTAGTAAAAAATTGCTTTTAAGTTTTTGATTTACAATATATTTCTGCCATTTTCAGTTATTTTGTTATATTAGTTTCCAGTAAGTTGTTTCCACTGTAACAACTTGTGTTCAGATATTTCTGTATTCTGATGACGAATCAATACCATTTTATGTTTTATCAATAATTAATAATACTGCACAGACTAAATCATGATTGTATTATTGGAGTTTAATTATCTAAATGTTAGTAGTGAGAGATGATGCAGAGATCACCAGTGTGACAATGAGGTATAATAATGTTTGCTAACAATCCATATATGGTGAGTTAATGCATTGTTTCCTGTAAGCTGCACAGTTTACAGTAAACATACTTGGTTAGTACTTGCTTCACTAACCAAGACGGGGCTTTATTCAGTATTTGGGGAAGGGGCCTGAACCTTTCTTTATGTAGAACATTTGGGAAATTTTATTGCAGTTTCATAGATGGGGGAAACAAAAAATCCATGGTAAACTCCAAATTTTGGGTAAACTGCATGATTTTAAAGAAATTTTAGGAGAAGAAGGTGCCTGTAAACAAACGGCCCCTGTTATATATGGAAAAAAGGTCTGCAAGATGGTGACCAAGTGATCCTTCCTGTGAGAAGTTTTTCTTAGTCAAATATTCAATTTCAGATGCTTATTATATGCAGTGTCTTGTTCAGTTGTTGATAGAACTAGTAATGTTACACATGATGTCAATGTAAGTGGCAGGGGGGGTCTGATATGTTTTTGCAAGTTATGATTTGTCATACATGATACAATGATGAAAGCGATCCTAGGGCAGGGGCAGATCCAGAATTTTTCTCGGGGTGGGGGGGGGGGTGGGGGGGGGGTGGTCCGAACTTTTTCTAGGGGGGGGGGGGTCCAAACTTTCGCACAGTAACCACAATATACACATTTTGCAGAATAATGCAACATATTTATGATACAAACTAAATAAACATTGAATATATGTTAAGCACTGAGAAAATTTGCTTTGTGCTACTTAAAAAATGACTTACAGTCAAGAAATACACTATTAGACAGGTACTCTTGGAAATTCTAGGGGGGGGTCTGGACCCCCCTGACCCCCCGCTGGATCCGCCTATGTAGGGAACAACTTGTTTGCTATGTAGTTGTCAAAGAACATTACTCTGCTTTGTATGCTATCAGTGAGAAAGGTAGTGCATGGTTATGTCTGATGAAAGTATCTAAAATTGATGTCTGCTTGCCATTGGAATCATAATAATAATTAATTATTATTAAAGATCTTATGATAATACAATAATGAATTACAGAAGAATTTAAAACAGTAGATAAAATCAATCCCTGGTAATTGCAGTCGCGAAATAAGGGATAGTCTGAGCCCGAGGCTATAATAAATTGGTCGGGCTATCACTTTTTATCAGGGCATAGTCTAATAGCACTATAAAGAAAAGTTTTACATGTTTTAGTGAACAAAATCGCCTTACTCATTATTTTTGGCAGGGACTCTATAAAATGTTTCAAAATTTATGTGAGTTCCATGGACCTATGCTTCCCAGCTTCAAAATGAATCAATTGATTAGAAAATATTCCTTCAGACTGTATCTTTTTCCCTTTGTTATAGTCTGAATGACTACAGTCCAAGAAAGTTTTTGGTGCAGACTGTAGTTGGTAAAAGGTAACATTTTGTAAAAGAATTTAATGGAATTAAGCAGGGCTCGAATTTAAGCTCGCATACTCGCAAAATGGGAGTGGATTTTGGAAATTACTTTACTTTTAACTCGCAAATTTTCAAGAGTTGAAATCGCCGCTAAGTATTACTGTCTAAACTAATAAGTTTCGAATCAGCATTGGAACACCCACATAGATCGATAGTACGATTTTGTTTTTGCTTTACTTACTTGTATCGCTACATGATACAATGACCATAGTGAGTATATGTGTCACTATTGAAAAGTTGGGTCTGAACCATGATATCCTGGTAGCAAATATGTACACGTGTGGAAGATTAATGGATAGATAGTGTCAATGGCCGAAATATATGATTTTTTTCGATTACTAAGTGAATTGGGAGACTTAAAATCTGTCAAAAATATGGAGAAAAATGCGAGTGACATTTTTCATTTTGCGAGTTGAAATAAAATCAACTCGCAAAATTTTTGTCAAATTCGAGCCCTGAATAAAGGCAGGTGCTTTTAATAAGGGAGTACCAGTATGCTATATGAGAATCTATCTGCTAACTTTCTATGGCCCTATTATCAGTGTTACATAAGTTAATGCAACTATGTGATGACTTGTTATCTTCTGCTGATTGCATGCTGAGATATTAATTGATTAATTTTATCATCATATTAGACCCGTCTTTTTTTCTTATTTCTATATTAGGTGCTATATATGTGTATTGATGTTGTCATGGTAACTAGGTGTTTTGATATTGTCTAGTATAAAGTCTAGACCTTCTGAATACCTTAGATTTATAGCTTTAATGAATTTTATCATCATTTATATAAAACTAGCAATAATATTAGTAATTAGTCCCAATTACGAAAATGAAATCGGTAACTGGTAATACTTGTATGTATTGTTTGAAATTGATCAGATTTGTTATTGTTGGCCACTTTTTGTCCACACTTACAGCCATTGCCATTTGTCCATATAATTGGGGATTGAACTGGTATAATGGCTGTTAACATGTTAAGTTAATCAAATAGTCCTTTTTCTGTCATATTACAACTTTTGATGATAGAATAATCTGAAGTATCCTCAATATTTACAGCCATTCTCCCTCCTACCAATGATTCTAGATTATGTAATTATTATGTAGGACAGCAGTCAGTCTCTGACAAAAGTATGCGTCTAGTAGTTGGTTAACAGCTAAACCCAGAGATTTAGCCTTTCCAGAAACAGTGAGTAGAATGACTAACCGCCGTAATAAAACCTAGTCGGTGTTGCTACGAGTTAAACCCAACAAAGAAAAATTGAACAATGCTGTATGGTTTAAGTGTTAACTAGATAAATTATAAATTCTTATAAAAATATTTTGAGATAAGTGGATGATACAGTCATTTATAAAACCACTCAAACATTTTACGTCTGTCTCATTGTAATTATATATCTCTTTAGATATGTAAATGAGTGGTAACAGTTGGGGCGGAGCTAGTGGAGGGGATAGGGCTGATCATTGCTTTCTCCTAAAAATGGGTCCAAAATTAGTTTTTTTCCCCCTGAAAATGGGTCCAAAATCAGTTTGTTTTTTCCTGAAATTTGGACCAAAATCAGGCTTTTGCTGGAATTGGAATCAAAATCAGGCTTTTTCCTTCGCAAAATTATGATAACAGTATCTTATTCTAAATGTTTTTTTTGTTGATTATCCATGTTTTCGATAGTTGCTTTGCATTTTTCAGCCATTTTGGATGATATTTGTGCAGAAATTTACAATTTAAACAGTAAGGTGTTGCAAAAATCAACAAAAAAACATTGAGAGGTTTTCTGAAAGTCCTTATTGCTGCCTTTACTGTATTTTCATTGTTATATTTTGGTTATTGAAGATAATTCTTTAATGTGTGGATTAAAAAGTTGTTGTATCAGACTACATTGTGTTTACAAACTGAACACGGTGAAATTTTAAACTGGATCCAACTGATACTTGGGTATTATGATTTTTAGTACATGTACCCCACCCCCCTCTGCCCTGATTGTTTAGATACAAAATCTAGGTCCATCTATGTTAATGATACTTATATTTTAGGATATGTATGTTATGTACAATTAATATTTTAGTACATATTTCCTGTTGAAAGATGTTTTGTTCATCATATGGTGCCTACATACTAGTTCAATCAGAAGGGGAAGTTACTCTTCATTAGAGAAGTACAGTTTAACCTCGACTATGATTTTGTTGGCTTAATGCCTTGTAAACATGAATTTCTGTCATTTTAAGGAGTCAGTAACTAGTAATTAATGAATTTTACTTGCCCTAAAATATTTTTACAAGCCTTCAACATATTTAATTTTGACACAGCACAGGAGCTTGACATTTTATATCATACGAAAATTCCTTTCCAACATATATTATATGTAGGAGGGGAATTTTCGTATGATATAAAATGTCAAGCTCCTATGAATACAGTAACCATTTGTTTGCAGGATATGCTTTCTGGACAGTGGACTTATTGCACATTAAGCTTGCTCAAAAAAGCCAAATCACATAAGCAACCTGCAAATGACATAATAAGCATCCTGCTCAATGCAGCACTATGTTTTGTAAACAAAAAAGTAATAAATGTTTTTCAGTAATATTGGTATGCACTGGCATGTCGAGCTAGTAAGAATGGATTTTTCACAAGCCCCACTGCAAAACTACTTTTTTTGCTGCAGGGCTTGTGCAAATTTCTACCACTAATCTGATTTAGATTAAAGTTCTAGTCTAGTAGACTGGTAACTTGGATCTGACATAAAATTGTGATATAAGATGTAAAATATAGTAATTTAAGAGAACAGTTACGTCTTAAATGAATGAATATTAAACCATCAAATGAGATTTAGTTTTGTTTCTTATTACATGAAAACCTTATTGATTTCTTGGCTTATATTGTATTTTACTCTGTTAGTTTAATAACTAGATTTACCAGGGACAAATTATTCATTTAGTCTCCAGATTTTGCTTCAAGCTACTGGAGCAGATCAAGATTTTCTCAAGGGTGTCATCAGAACTCAGAAGTTAATGACTTAAAAATCCTATTACTGTGTAGTGACATGGTTTTTTTTGCTGTTTTACATGAGATTTCTAAAACACTCTGATGATTCTAAGATATGGTAGAATGTTGGAACTATGTCAGTCTGATACACAGGTGCTTGTCATTGGATTACCTGACATCACATAGGTGGTCATGTTGAGACACTACTGGCATTGGGAATTGTCAAATGGCAATACACATTGTTAAAATAGTTTGAAAAACCTGCTGTAAAGTTGAAATCCTGAAATTCTGATACTATTGATAGTGTTTGTTGTTTATTGATTGGTCAGCATCAATGTCAACATCAAGGTCAGCATCAAAGTTCAACATCAAAGGTCAGCATCAAAGTTCAACATCAAAGGTCAACATCAAGGTCAGCATCAAGGTCAGCATCAAAGGTCAGCATCAAGGTCAGCATCAAAGGTCAACATCAAGGTCAGCATCAAGGTCAATATCAAGGTCAGTATCAAGGATCAGCCTCTAGGTTGGCATCAAAGGTCAGCATCAAGGTTGGCATCAAGGGTCATCATCAAGGTCAGCATCAAGGTCAAAATCAAGGTCAACATCAAGGGTCAGCATCAAGGTCATCTGGATCTGTTTGGTAATCTGTTCATAGAGATTGTATGTACTTCAAAAACATCATTTTCAGTAGTAATTGATTAGATTGCAAAACAATAACCATACACCCACCCTTTATCAAATGGATCTATGGTTTAGAAGATAAAGTTTGTATGCTGTTATATTATAGTTGTTAAAAGTAATGATGGATGTAAAATGTTGTCTGTATATAGATGGTAGAAGATTTGTATCACTGGTTGTTGCTACATGAGATAGAAATTGATTTATTTTATCATGAACAAACCATCAAACATTATTGATTAACAGGAATATTTTCATGTTATGTTATAGCACAGTGTGTTTGTTTGTTTGTTTTGGTTTATTAAATCTATATAAACCAATTATGTAAACATGATATATCTTGTACTTTTAATTTTGTTCTCTTCTCATCACGTAAGTCCTAGAAGGCTAGATATTGCTGTACAGTTTCAAAAACCCTGGGTCGGTTGTGCAGTTGGATTTCAAATCTAGTGTTCCGAAGGGAGTACAAGTTCGAATCCAACCCCGGAAGGTTATACCCTTCTATGAAATTTGACAATAATGTCAAACATTTCAATGTGTCAAATGCCCAGTTAGAATCTAGTTCTCTAAGCAGTCCAGGGTCCTCAGGACCCTCTTGTATAAATTATTAGAATTTATGTTTATTTTTCGCTCTCTTTTTGATATTCAAGTAAATATGTATCACAAAACTCTCAGAACTGTAATTATTGACACGAAGCTTAAGTGATGAGACCAGAAAATTCACAGAAATAGATAGACAGATATTAGGATAGTTTATTAGTCACGATATTGGCTGTATGATGTATAATTACGCAAAGATGAAAAAAAGTGTGTTATCTATTTTTGTGTGCGAAACCTGTTGATAGGATTTTATGTTTTTATTTTATACCTGTATGTAAATCACTTCAGGTGGCTGGTATTAGAAATTGGCAGTTTCTATGATTATTGTATGGAAATCTGGAACATTCCATTATCATTCAACTTGGACGTCTGCTTCCTGATAAAAACTTCTAAACAAAAGTCGTCTGGTTCATGATAAAAATTTCTAAAAAAATGTAGGATTTTTTTATTTGAAGATTTTTTTGTAGATTCAGATTATATCTGCCTTTTGATTTTATGAAATATGATACAGTATTTTACATGTAGCAGTCAAAATCTCCACACAACTGAGGTAGATGATACCATAATGTCCAGAATAAACTGATTGGTTCAAAGGTTCAATTTATGTTTCTTAACGGGTTGCTAGGAAAACTCTAGTTTTAAGATTGGTGAACCGTGAATGTCCACAGGCTGTAACAATAGGCAAGCGTACGGTCAGTCTTTAAAAATTTGCAATCTGCTGCATGCAACCCATTGGGTTTTCTGTGACTCCATCAATTATCTTTCCAAGTTCTTAGAAGTTTCATCTACTTGTATCCTGGTACCTTCTGCTGTTATTTGCTAGCTTTAAGGCAAGAAAGAACTAGTGCCGTATTATACCTCTGCTACATATATAGTATGCATAAACATTTTCATAACCAGAGAGATCAAGTTGGCCTGCCTGTTTCACTCTTTAACCTAAATAAAGATAGAAAAAGCTCTTACAATGTTTATAAACATTCACATTCTGTAAGCTTCCTGTTGTTTATATTCACATATTGTTTAGCCTGTATAGAACATATTACACTTGCCTTTGTATACTGTATGTCAGGGTTTTGTTATATATATGTAACACTGGTCCAGAAGTCCTAGGGTCCAACCTCACTATGGATATGCAGTCTACGAAATTAGTGGGTGTCCAGTTGCCTGGGACAACCAGTTTCTTGTTGGGGTGACAAAAACATTCTTTTGGGTACAATCAAGATATAGTGCTAGCTGCTAAAGTGACCTGTTAGGGAGAACCACTTTCATATCATTATTTCGTAGACAAGTTACTAAACATATTGAGTTTGCCATAAATATTATATAAAAAAAAAAAGTTCTCCTCAACCTGGCCCTTGTAACAAAACAGCCAGATCTTAAAGTAGCGAGTAGGCAAGCGGAGAATTTCAGATCAGGTTTTAATCAGATTGAACATCAGATTTTTTAAAGCTCAAATTATTATACATAATTTTCACCCACAGATATTAAATTGTAAACAGTTCTTATAAAAATTAAAATCAATTAATTTAAAATAAGGTTTTTTAATGTATCAACCAAGTTTCTATCATTATTTTCATATAATGTCAATATTATAATATTTATGAAATTTGATGATATTTTATCTTTCAACAGTTATATAAATTAAATGTATAGAAGTTTTATATGATTCATTATCAACATATGGCTAGTTTAGCGCAAAACAGTTGTAACTTAATATAAGAAAAAAGTGAGTTACGACTATTATGCAATAAACCCAAGAAAATGTTATTTATCACCTTAAGTATGAAACTAAGATGATTTATCTCTTAATTTAGAGTTAATCTATGTAGCTGATATATTTTTTTTGTTACTTGTACCTTTCACAAAACTTGCATCAATAACTGTGTTGTCTTGTGGTCCATCTTGGAGTTACAGGTTTAATTCTTTTACAGAATCTTACATGCACTTTGATATCTGCCTGATGAAACAGTATGGAAAATCATGTGGATTCATTTTACTGAAGAAATACTGATTTTTTCTTAAAAGCCATCTGCATATGGGTTACTTATTATAAAGAGCAGGCACTCCATTTACCTACCCATAACAAATGGTGAAATGGTAAATTAATTATGGAAGAAAAACATTCCTTTAGCATACATATGTTTTATTATTTTGACTCACACTAATCACAAAAAAGTCACATGTTAATAAGGCACTGTTTGAATGAGACTTACTTGTGAATCCTTCTAAATTTATGATGCTCAAACTTCTATCACATAAAACGTGATTACTTTGTTAGACATATTCAATTGTGTGCCAAAAATAAGATCATAATATTATATTAACTTGATGATAAGGCTAAAATAGGCTGCCAGGAAACGAGTTGTGACATTTACGTACTTTCATGGTGCTAAACGTTTTGCACTCAATATGCCCAAGTTACTCACTGTTTACTTACTGATCTTCTTATATAAACTATAATAGTAATTTGTAATGAAAGTTTCTGATGGGGTCTGAATTCTGAGGTGTTTCAAATAAAAGGCATGCTTTAGTTAGTTTGTTTGTTTGTTGGGTTTAACGCTGTAGCAACACATTGTATTCTCAGGCGGGCATACTTTCATGGAGTTTGGTCATGAAATTATTTCTATGGCCATTCTCCCTCCTACCACTGAATTTAAATTATGGAGGGCAGTTGTCAGTCACTGACGAAAGTATGCGCTAAGTAGTTGGTTAACAGCAAAATCCAGAGGTTTAGCCTTTCCAGGAGGAGTAAGTAGGTTGACTGACCGTCGTTATATGACCTATATAATGTGTTGCTACAGCGTTATACCCAACAAAACAAACAAACATAATGAGGATAACATACCATATATATGTATGTAGACCATGATATCTTCATACTTCATAGATATCATAATTAAGGGACAATTTTCTTGTCTGTTGAAGCATTTGGACTCTAACAATTGTCAAAACATTGCATGATTTTGCAATAACCAAGGTGATATTTATAGTGGAACTTTACTGTATATTTTACATGTATATTATTCTTGGGAAAGTTTAGAATTCTGTCAGACATTATAAAAGCTGCAGCATGTCTGTTGTTGTTTAATGCTCATTTTAGTTGAGATATTGCAGACACACACACACATCTCTCTCTGTGCACTCAGTACTAAATTGATTGTATTGCCCTTTGTTTTTCTCTCAGTGTTCTGATGTGATAACTTTCTTCTTTGAAAAAAATTGATTATGATATAAAATTGTTGAGACTTAGATATCATTCTGTGTCTGATGTTGTTATTTCTAAGACAGTATATACATATACATGTATTGATAGTTTATTATGACTACTCACTTAGTTGACAGAACTGGTACACTTTATTGCTTGGAGAATGCCCCCCCCCCCTATTCAAACCATGGTGATGGATGGCGGTCATTATTGGAATAAAAGCAAGAGGCTGAGAATGTAATTATATATTTATACATGTTAAGCCAAAGGCTTTTGTGAAAATATTGTTGTAAAAATGGTGCATGTTCATGTTGTTAAATTGGTGCCCGCCGGCTAGCTCACTTGGTGCCACTCTAGTCAGACCTTTTTTCCTTATATAACAGAGGTCATTTACAGGTACCTTCCCCTCTTGAAATTTCTTTAAAATCATGCAGTGTTCCACAAATTTGGAGTTTAACTTTGATTTTTGTTCCCCTTTCTATGAAATTATGACAAAATTTCCTCAAATGTTCTATAATAAAAAGGCCCAAGGCCCCTTACCCAAATACTGAAAAAAAACGTGCTAGTGTACTGATCAAGGATCATAGGTTTGATTCCTGGGTGGGGCATACTTCCATGGAGTTGTGGTCATAAAATACTTTCTCCATTCAACCATTCTCCCTTCTACCACTGATTCTAAGTCATGAGCTGATTAACTGTAAAAATCCAAAGTAAAGAAAAAGATTTCCAATAAATGATACTGTTGACAGTTTTCTATAGTTTTTCTATGGCTTTTGTCTTTTTGAACCATTTGTCATATCATTATGTATTGGTCATTATTATCAGTCACATTGCTAGCGGATGAACTAATTAGGTTAATACATACTGAATGTATTGTCTCAATGATAAACAGTCTAGAAAGTTTAGATTCTGTATTCTAGATCAATATATAACATGAAGGGATGCTTCCTACTCTGCTGTACAAATATTTTGTCTCCAGGATTAACATTATAGATATATTTAGCAGTTTGTTTGTTTAACAAAGATCTAGGCTTTACCATGAACTTGTTACCTTTGTAATGACAATTTGTCTAAGATTGCTCACTGTGTCTGCCATGTTTGAACTCTATGACATCTGTGATGTTTGAACTCTATGTTGTCTGCCATGTTTGAACATTATGTTGTCTGTGATGTTTGAACTCTATGTTGTCTACGATGTTTGAACTCCATTATGTCATCTGTGATGTTTGAACTCTATGTTGTCTGTGATGTTTGAACTGTATGTTGTCTACCATGTTTGAACTGTATGTTGTCTACGATGTTTGAACTCCATTATGTCATCTGTGATGTTTGAACTCCATTATGTCATCTGTGATGTTTGAACTCTATGTTGTCTGTGATGTTTGAACTCTATGTTGTCTACGATGTTTGAACTCCATTATGTCATCTGTGATGTTTGAACTCCATTATGTCATCTGTGATGTTTGAACTCTATGTTGTCTGTGATGTTTGAACTCTATGTTGTCTGTGATGTTTGAACTCTATGTTGTCTGTGATGTTTGAACTCTATGCCATCTGTGATGTTTGAACTCTATGTTGTCTGTGATGTTTGAACTCTATGTTGTCTGCCATGTTTGAACTCTATGCTGTCTGCCATGTTTGAACTCTATGTTGTCTGTGATGTTTGAACTCTATGTTGTCTGCCATGTTTGAACTCTATGTTGTCTGCCATGTTTGAACTCTATTTTGGCTGCCATGTTTGAACTCTATGTTGTCTGTGATGTTTGAAAACAAGTTGTTATAAAATAATTCTAGGGTCATAAGAGTACAGGACCTGTAAAGTTTAGTACATTTTATTTATTCATGATTTTATAATTGTCTGTTTTTGCTTTATACATTTTAAATTTCCTTGAAATGATAAATTGTGTAATTTATAATCAGCAAATTTAGAAGTATTATCTACTGATTAATTAACCAGGAAGTTTAAAGATGTCATTGTTTACATACATACATGATTATGGTATGTTATTCTCATTGGTGATCTCACTAATTACTTGACTTTACATGACTTTACATGACCTCGTGTTTTATAAACAGGATGTTTGTAATTTTATTTACAATAACAAAACAATTGTTGATAAGTGCTTAACTTACCCTCTTTTAATTTCCAGTGGTAACAAGTTTGGTGATATTCCTCATTTTATCACTTTCAGTAATTATAGTCATTTAAACTATGTGCAAACTGTATCACATCGCCAAGTTTGCGTGCACATTCATTCAGATGTTCAAATATTAATAATAATTACTTTAAGACAGGAGAGAAATAAATCAGTATTGTGTTTTTCATTTGCTGGAAAAAGATTCCAAGGCTTTTTTTCAGTATTAGGGCAATAGGAGAAGGGGCTTGGGACTTTTTTATGTAGAACATTTGGGGAAATTTTATCGCAAAATAAGGGGAACAAAAAAGCAAGTTTAACTCAAAATTGGGAGAAAAGTGCATGATTTTAAAGAAATTTCAAGATGGGAAGGCCCTTGTAAATGGCCTCTGTTATATAAGGAAAAAGGGTCCGACTAGTGTGGTACCAAGTGAGCTAGCTGGCAGGCACCAATTTAACTACACGCCCAATTTTTACTATAATATTTTTACAAAAGCCTTTGAACCCGGGTCGATAGCCCAGTTGGTAGCACGCCGGGATTTGGAATCTCGTTGCCGAGGGGGTGCGGGTTCGAATTCCACCCGGGGAGGTTTACCCTTCCATGAAAATTTGACAATAATGTTGATTTTCCTCCATTGATTAGATAATATGGAGAAGTTTCCGGCCTTGTGGAAGGGTAGGTGAGTACTGGTTAAAGACAAGTGTCCAGGAAAGCTAGGTTAGGTGCGCTGGACGCCGTAAAATGACCTGAAATTGTGTTGACACGGCGTTAAATCCAATAAAATAAATAAATAAACAAAAGCCTTTGGCTTAGTTCCCGTTTTAAAAGGAAGAGAAGTCCTTCTGTATACATCAGATAGAAGACTTGGATATTGTGTGCATTCTGTCAGATTGATAACGTATGTAATGTACATTGTTGCATTTCCTGAATGGTTGGAGTTGTTTGACGTAAGATAATCAACTAGATCCTGTGTCAGTTGATTATATCCAATTATAGACCATTTAAAATGTACTTATATGGCTCTGTGTAGTTGTAAGGACATTGAAAATGAATTATTTGATTCGTATTTTGATTGTAAAAATGACAAGAGAGTTGGTCAGTGTACTTGAATATTTCAGATGCAATAAGGGACCTTAGTCAGATATTTCCCCTTGTATACTCTTCAAATAGGTTGGTCCAATTAGTTGGATTACTAGGATTTTACCCTTACTTTTAAATGTCAATTTGCCAAAATTAATCTTAAATAACTTGTTTGCAGATCATTTAATTTGTGTGAAATTCAATCTAAGTATTTTTAGGGTAAAGTACTGTCTAAATTTTGCCACTTCTGTTAATATCTTCATTAATAAGAGAGATATTAGATGAACTATTTTGTGATCCTTACATAGGAATTCAATGATAAAATCTAAGGATTCCAACTGTAAGGACCTACTTACAAATTGGATTGCGTAAGATTTTTTCAGGGAAAGATAACTGACTAAAGTCCCTTATTATGGCTTGTATTTTACCCTCAAACTGCTAAGAGCTTTTTCAAACAGCTTAGAGCTAGACCAGATGCAGGCTCAGTGTCTGGTAAAGTTCCTAGCATTTTTTTTATTATACCTCACATGATTTTTATACTACATAGCCTAATGTTAGGTCACTAGGTGACAATCCATAATGTCACCCTCTGTGATTTCATTGGAAGAAGGCTGGTCTCCCATATCTCATGCATAACGAGATTTTGCCAGTCAAATTGCCCACGGTACATATGGAGTGTAACCCAAGAAAGTACTGTAGTTGCTGACCATGTAAAAGTTATGTGACAGGAGTCTGTGGAATGATCTCTGCAGTGATGAAAACCTACAACTTTATTATTTATGGCCTAATTAAATAATTTAGGAATACGTCAAGCAGAAATTTGAAGATAAGTTAAATTAAGTACATTCATTGTTGAATATAGCTTAGTGTATACAGATGAGGACCTAATAAGTAAATTGACGTCATTACTTTAATGAATGTAATTTGAATAGATACAGTTTACTTTGTATTTAAAGACTATGTAGTCAAATTGAACAAGTTAATTCATTATATGCAGTATAACCTCTGCAGAAGGACATCTGGTGTAGTAAAAGATGATCATCTCTTGGATTAGTTCATCGTATTGTCTACATAAACAGTGTTTTGTTTTTGTACAAACTATAGTTTAGTTTGTTTACTATAGACTTAATTAGTTATAGATATGACAACTCTTCCACATGATGTGTTATCATATTCATCATCGAGTGTTGTCAATCCTTACATACAAATATGCCATCTGACCTCCCTTCTTTGAACTTCGGACAAGTTTCCTAAACATACTGCTAGCTAGCGCTTTGCCCCCTTGTTACCTTAAATTGATATCACATATGTATTCCTTTTGGTGTAAGAAGGGTTCCAGGGCACAAAGCGATAGATAGCAATATGCTAGGAAACTCACTCAACATGTGATTTCCACAGAGTTTATTTGGGTCTAGTACTCAAATCTCGCAGTCAAGATTTCTGATTCAAAAATATATAAACAATGTCTCACATCCTAAACAATCCATAGTAAGTTCTCTATTGATTATAATCCTTATATTATACTGTTTACTTAAACTATCAGGAAGAGTAGATTACTTACAGGATTATATAAGATTAACTTTCCTCTCTGACCTAGCTAACTGATTGTAATCACTTTATTGTTAAGTAGGATTTACCGTTTATCTCTAACAATTATAACTAAAACATATTGTAATTGTATAATGGCCAATAACCTTGTTGTACTAATTCTTGTATCAAACTGACCTTTGACCCAGTTGTAATGATTCTACTCTCAGAATGACCTTTGACCTTGTACTCATCCTACTCTCAGAATGACCTTGACCTTGTACTTGTTTTGATCCTACTCTCAGAATGACCGTGACCTTGTATTTGTGCTGATCCTACTCTCAGAATGACCTTGACCTTGTACTTGTACTGATCCTACTCTCAGAATGACCTTGACCTTGTACTGATCCTACTCTCAGAATGACCTTGACCTTGTACTTGTACTGATCCTACTCTCAGAATGACCTTGACCTTGTACTGATCCTACTCTCAGAATGACTTTGACCTTGTACTGATCCTACTCTCAGAATGACCTTGACCTTGTACTGATCCTACTCTCAGAATGACCTTGACCTTGTACTGATCCTACTCTCAGAATGACCTTGACCTTGTACTGATCCTACTCTCAGAATGACCTTGACCTTGTACTGATCCTACTCTCAGAATGACCTTGACCTTGTACTGATCCTACTCTCAGAATGACCTTGACCTTGTATTGATCCTACTCTCAGAATGACTTTGACCTTTTACTGATCATACTCTCAGAATGACTTTGACCTTGTACTCATCCTACTCTCAGAATGACCTTGACCTTGTACTGATCCTACTCTCAGAATGACTTTGACCTTGTTGTATTGATCCTACTCTCAGAATGACCTTGACCTTGTACTGATTCTACTCTCTGAATGACCTTTGACCTTGTTGTAATGATCCTACTCTATGTTCTTGATCTTGTTGTGCTTATCCTACTTTCAGGATGAACCTTTTATAAAGTTAATGATGAACATATTGTGCATATTAATTCTTTATTATTGTTTATATTCCACACATTCTTGTCTCCAGAAAATTTACCTTCGTAACAAAGTACATTATTTTCAGTGCTTTGATTTTAATGAAATCATTTAGATTTTGTTAATCATTATGAGCCTTACTACTTGACTGATTTATCATGGGTATTTATTTTGCATATAAAAAGTATGAGGGTGTTAAATGATCAAATAAATTGTTGATTACAAGATAAATAGAATAAAGTAGCAGGATATTACAGTTGTAACATATGTTCCTAGGAAAGCAAGTTAATCATTTCTTTGAAGATTAGATATGTCTAATGTAGCATGTGTGATTGAGTAATTACACTATTACAGTTGCTTTGATTTTTTCCCCTTTTGACTTCAATCCAAGGGAGATAATCTAACTGTATCAGTCATTAACAAATTATCTCCCTTGACAAGTATTTTGAATATTATGATAGATATTTTTACTTGTATACAGATATCGGAACGTGCAAGTTGTCACACGGTACGGACGGTACACGCACGTTATACGAACACGGACTGCACGTTACACGATACACGAACACGATAGATAGCTTGATTTGCGGTAAAATACACGATTCCGAGTCTCGATACACGTTTAACACGATTGTTCGAAATCCTCGGCTTTTTTCGCCCAGAGAAAAACGTTTCAACGACGACACGTTAAACGATTAATGCGTCTCAAAAGTAGATTGAAAACAAAAAATATTCTTCTGTTTCGTCGTAAATATGTAACTAAACAATATAAGTTTTGTTAAATTTATTGAAAATCGAGTTTACCTGCTCAAATTCTTAAAAACAAAATGTTACAAGTTGGCTTAAATCGAATTTAAATTCATGCACACGATTGTCAACTTCGAAATCACACGATAGACAAAGACATAAAAATTTAAATATGTTACATTGGTTCATTACACAGTTAAGCTTGATTGTAAAATATAATATTGTATCAATAAATTTATTGAATATCGACATTTTAAGTAGAAATTAAGGTACACGATAGGCGGGCAGTCAATACACGATAGACAAAAAAGAACACGATTGATAATATTTTGTATAAAAATTGAATTAGTACATGGTGTACAATAAAAATAGTAACTGTATAATAAAGAATATTATTACTGTCAAAATAATTTAATGTCGTTCTTAGTAAGTTTGTTTTAATCGAATTAAAAACCACGAAAAGCCGATCAACTCACACGATTGATAAAAATACACGTTTAAAGTTTTTTTCCTTTGTTTTTCAAATCATTCATTGAGAAAAGATGTCATAATTGTATGTGTATATGTTTCAAAAGTTAAACACAGTCTTAGCTTGATTGTAAAAATATAAGCAAGTCATATAGTATAGATTATTTTATTGAATATCGACATTTTAGTAGAAATAAAGGTACTCGATCGGCGAGCAGTCATTACACGATAGACAAAGAAGAACACGATTGATATTTTTTTATCAAACAAATTATGTAAGTACTTGATGTATAACAAAAATACAAACTGCAAAATAAAGAATAACATTACTGTCAAAAATTGTTTATGTCATTCTGGTCGCCTTTTTAGTAGTATGTATACTAGATATAAACGTTTACATGCAGTGCTTGCGTGAAGACGCGGTATTAAGACAGTACACACACCTCGTGTTAACTTACTATTTTATGCCGACTACAAAATCGATATTTAAATAAAAAGTTTTACATATAAATACGCAAATATGAGGGAATAATACGAATAAACTGTAAAAACTAAATAATTTAATTTACTTTAAGAATTAAAACAATGATGACTTTTTTAATCATATAGAGTCGTGATAAACGAGTTCTTGACCAAGTGAGATGTTAATTAAAACAGTTTGTTTACTAAACGCTTTAGCCACTGACAAACAAAGAAAATGTTTGATGATTAATATAAATGAAAGCATGTGTTTACATATTAAATATAATAATATTATAACGATCATTTTAATTTAGTAACAACATTTCGGTTGGACCGCAGTTTAATTGACCGCAGATTGGTCCGGAATGAGCCGCAGTTTATCGACGTACGCATTTTAAACAGGAATTTCCGATTTAAACAAAGTCAACATTTATTCTAAACTCAACTTAATGAATCGCGGTTTTTCTTTTTGTTTACGGATGATGATAAGTCGACAATGCATAAGTATTTAATACATTTATACGTATGGATTTGTCAATATCACGGGCACACGATACACGGTAATAAAACGCAAAATCACAATATCTCGGACCCATTTTTACCGTGTATTTACACGATGAGCGGTCTACACGTTACACGATTGAAATACACGGTAAATTATACACGCACACGGTATGAATGATACACGCACGATACACGCACGATACACGCAAATTTCGGAAACTTGCACGATCCGAGATCTGTATATTAAGGATGGTATTGTTAGGTTATTTCTCAACTGTCAAAACTTGAATAATTTCGCATTGACTTGATGTGCAAAAATGTTAAATGCGGAATAATTGTGATATTTAGGTAACATGTTTTATGATTCGATGGAACTGGGGAATAGCTTATCAGTTTATTGCCTGCTTACATTGCATTAAGAGAGAGAACATATCCAGTCACAGTGAAGTTATTTAAACTTTGACAGTTGAGAAAAAACAGACTGGTACATATGTGTATATAGTATTTTGAGTGATTGTTAAAACTCAGAGATGATGTATCAAAATTGTTACCTCTCTAACATTCTGACTGGAAGGTTTACAAGAATAATCATTATATTAACAGTACTTATTTATTTGTACTGGGTCCAATACCATGTTTACACATTTTGGTTAACTTACGAAGGCTAGCACACCTAACCTTGCTTTCAATACACTTCCAGCCCAATCAATGACAGCTATGATTTCAAATGCATTAAACATACACTGGAACCCTTCTATTAGGACCATGGACTGTTCTTTTAAAAAGTGGTCTTATTAGCGGGATGGTTTTATTAGCGGATAAATTGGTCTAGCAAAATTCATAGTACAAAGATTGTATGACATATACTTTGTTAACTTAAAACAAGGACCCTTTATAAGATGTTATATAGAGTCCTTGCTTAAAGAGTCATTTAAAAGCATAGTGGGTGTAATGAGCTTAGTGGGTGTAATGAGCTTTTACTTATTAGTCATTATCAAGAGAACAGTTTTACCATTGCATAAGATTTTCAAATTTTATCTTGAATTATTCTATTTATGAAAAAAATTGAGTTCAACTTCGTTATTTTTCAACAGTATGCGTGTATCGGCGATCACGTTTGGAGACGGACAAAATGAATTATATCGCCTACCGGACCGTATAACAGACTTAATTTGGTACTGACGCTCTCTAATCGTAATCACTCGGTTATTTCCGTAGGCCGAAAAAACAATGGAGTTTATATTAGACCAGCTACAAATATTTGATCTTTCCATCGAATTTACTCTCAAGAGTTTCCATTTCGGATTTGCTATTCTCAGAACACTAAAACTTGTACCACATTAACAATTTAACATTAAAAATGAATTTGTTTCATGTGATGCGTCTACTTTCATATTTGAGTAATTTTGTTGTTTTATCAATTATTTTCAATAGATTCAATTTAAATGGTCAGTATTGGATAGGAAAATGACCCCTAGATTATGCAAGTGTTACATTGTTAGTTAAGCAGGCGTGTTAATACCCCTTTATTTATTAGTTATCTAACAGATTGACATCTTTTGTTTACAAACAATGGGTGCCGCGTATTATCTACACAGGTGTGAAAAACATATACCATAGTCAGACTGCTGGTCGCTCGCCTAATATTTCGCGAATTTTAAGTGGTCTCTTTAGCGGGGTCAAAATGCACGCATTTAAAGCGTTTTGTCAGCAAGAAGTGGTCGTATTACGGAGTAGCGGGGTGGTCCTAATTTCGGGGCTAAAGACAACTAAATACAGAGCAAAAAAAACGTTCTTTTCAAAACCAGTCTTTTTAGCGGGGTGGTCCTTGAATCGGAGTGGTCTTTAAGCGAGGTTCCAGTGTACTAATATCAACAAGTCAATAAAATCATTTCATACTTTATCTGACATTAAAACAAGATTGTTATAATGGAATAAACTAAGCAACACTAGGGATAATATTAATGTGCATAACAAAAACATATGATACATACAAAGTTTTTTCACTGCTGGAAAAATTCATCATCTTGGGTTCAGTATACAATCACTCGTTATGATTGAGGTTGTACAGGGGATTGACTCTCAGTTAATGATTGATATTGTAGTTTAGATTCCTCAAAGAATTCATGATCCATCTCTGTCTCTGCTCCCATAGAGATTTCATTGTCTGGATGTTCTATGACTATTTTACCTGCCGACACAGCTAATCCTACTGAGATTGTCCCCTGACCTCCTCTAGGTGAAGTCCCTGATGTTGATCCACCACAACCCATCTTCTCTTTACCCTAAATTGGGACTAATATTCTCCCTTTTCCCTGTTGAAATAAAAATCACAAATTCAATTTTTTCTTTGAGAGTTTTTTTAAGAAATTTGTTATAACTTTGAATATTTTCTCACTAAAACACTGGTAGTATTATCTAGAGGTTACTGTGGCAAGCTTGCTGTACTAACTTAACTGGGTGTGATGCAGATGAAATGATAAAACTGTTCAGTCAAGATTATAGAAGTTTTGAAAAAAGAATTTTAAAATGTTTAACCTGTCTTACATAAGCTAAATTGTTGACTTAAAAAGATAAAATTCTGTATCAGAATTTAGTCTGGAAGTTAAAGTTTCTTTGGAAACAAGACAAATTAAGTTTAATTATTCCAAGTCTTGGTCTTTATCTTCTTTGTAGTATCACTATAGGCAAGAGAAGCTCTTCATTTGTGAGGTGAACTCTTCATTTGTGAGGTGAACTCTTCGATTGTGAGGTGAACTCTTCATTCATGGAGGAAATGATAATGTATATATTTTTTAGTATACATGTATTATTATTTCTTATAGTAAAGTATATAATTCTAATTAAGTATATAACTTAGTCCTTCTGGCTAAGACACTTCTGGCTAAGATTTATATAGTTTCTTCTCCTGTATGCTAATTAATGTGGATACAAAGAAAAGTTTTTTTAGAAATCTGCCATTGAAAACAGCCTATATAATACTTGAATATTTTGTTTGTTTATTCGTCTGCAGTACAACCTGGAAAAGATAAATAATTGTAATATAAGAGACAAAATAGTAAATAATTAAACATTTCTGCCATTTAATCAAATTATATTGTATCAACTTACAAATTGAGGGATGTCCGCAAGACTGTTGTAAGTGCATTGTGTTAAAGAGCTAGTTACTACAGTCTTGTGGGCAATCCTCGATATGATATTGATCGTTTATTTCTTACACAGACCAACCTGTTAGCTCACTTGTTTGTACAGTAGACTGTTGAAGCTGGTGTTGTGGGTTTGATTCTGGTGTAGCAATCTATTGTTTTGCCCCAGCCAATCCAGGGGGGGGGGAAATAGACTGCTACACTGACCAATCCTGGGGGAAAATAGACTGCTACACCAGTATATTTTTAATATATTAAATATTGCTGTTAATTTTTACAGCAATCTTAAACACATTAACAATGATGGGCTTTAAGAAAAGAATGCATTTCAATAACACTTATGTAGGTCAATATTACTTTTAGTTTCCTTGAAGTTCAAGTGAAGTGTAAATGAAGATAAGAGTTATTCCCCTTTGTTTATACATACAGCTATACCCTATATGGTAATTTCCGTAAGATTATGTTTATGATAATGGTTTGATGACTGTTGTTTTTATTGATGTCCATTGTCACCTTAATGTAATTTAAATATGGGTTGTAAACATCCACTGTACTAACATTGTACTAATGTGGTCAAATGTTAACAGTTCATCGAGTCATATATTTATTATCTACTAGATCTTCCAAAGTTATGAAGTGAAGCATAATTTACTGTAAACTGGATCATTTCTGTATGTTATAATTTGTTGGTGCAATAAATTTATGCTGTAGCTTTCGGCTTTGGTCCACTATATGTTATAGGACTGACTGGTTGGCCACTATTAGACCAGGAGGCCCTCAGTGGTGCATACTATTTCTTATTTATCTTGAAATCATATTCTCACACACTACAGTACCCACCAAAAGTTTGGAGACATTTTCACCTTTTAGGCCAACTGAATAGAGTTCATCTAAAATTTGATGACTGTCCATTTTGAAATGCTTTTTAGTTTTGCTTTAGTTTTTGGTTATCATTATAATTATAACTGAGACTACAAAAATAGCACAAAAGCTATGTTATGGTAAAAAATTACAATGAGCACGATTTTGGTGGCTTTAGGATGTTAGATGTTGAATTTTCTTATGTGTTGCATTCATGAACTTTGTTTTCATTTTATCTCAAACCATACTTGAATATATATAAAAAGTAATTATTATACAAAAATAATCATCAAAATTTAAGAATTGTAGTGGATTTCTATTGTGTCCAAACTTTTGGTGGGTACTGTATATTGTTTCTAGGACCATATATTATATACGCCCACAGCTTTATAGTCAATATTTTGTTCGGATTATAATCTTACCTCTATACAACACTATTCAAGGAAATGTGTTTCTAGATTTCAACATTCTTAGAAATTAATTTCCCTGCGGTGCTTTTTAAAATACAAAAATAAAAGACTTGAGATGTGTTTTATTGAGGAAAATTGGAATATTCACAGTGAAATTATTTGACAATTCTCTTCTGAGTTTTTCTAATTTGAAATCATGGAAGTTCATTATTTTTTTCTAAAAATAAAGTGATGTTTGTTACAAAACCAAATTCTCCTACCTTAAGTTATTATAATGTTTTTTAGCTGCATTTTTCAACGAAAAATGTTCGGCTTATAGTTTGGCGAAACCCAGGCGGATGGGCGGACCGATGTGCCTTCGTTGTATAACAATTGCATTAAAGTTTTTTATTTACCATATATTTCTGCCATTTATTGTCAGGTCTTAATAAAACTTCATACAATGATAACATACCATGTGATGAACAGAATTAGAAAATAACCACAGCTCTACCTGGCCTAATTATAGATAATTTTCCTTTGTAATTGTTGTGTTTAAGTTTTCAATATATTGAATATCTCTGTCATTTAGGTTCAGATCTTTAAAATCCAGCTTTAATGTGGTTTCCTTATTATATTTCTTGTTCTTCAACAAAGGTTACTCTTGATGTCATGAAGTATTTGAGTTATAGAAAGTGATTCTCAAACCAGGGTAGACAAACCATATCAATAATCTATATAAACATCTTTAGCACTAGCCTGGTTGACATTTTACTACATTGGTAGAGGGCAAAATTAACATATAGCTATGTATGAAATATATAATTTCACAAGCCCTGCTAGCTCAGTTGGTAGCACGCAAGTCTACTGATCAAGGGGTTGTGGGTTTGATTCCCAGGCAGGGCATACTTTTGTGGAGCTTGGTCTTAAAATCATTTCTATGGACATTCTCCCTCCTACCAATTATTCTTAATTATGTAGGGCAGTTGTCAGTCACTGTATGAGCTTAGTAGTTGATTAACAGCTAAATCCAGAGATTTTAGCCTTTCCAGGAACAGTGAGTAGGTTGACTGACCACCATTATATGATTGATACAATGTGTTGCTACGATGTTAAACCCAACAAAACAAACAAACACAAGCCCTTGTTAGTTTTCTATTCTCCTGGGTAGGGGCAAGTGGGTAAAGGCAATGACAGTCACATGTTTAAATGCTCCAAATTGAAGTAGAACAATTGGTTTGTCTGAAATATAAAACCCACTGTCTTATCTTCTTTTGAATCCGACAGTTGTTAAGTAAAAAAATAATGTGGGGATACATATATTGTCATATTGTATATTACATAAGTTACCCTGAGGGTGATACAGTTACACTTATTGTATAACATAGCTTTAATTAGGTGTTATATTGTCTGTCATTAAATTAATTGTACCTGAGCCCTATCAAGGAGAAGTTTGTATGTTCACTGTACGTTTATATCAGGGAGAAGTTGGTTTTTTCACTGTTCATTTAGGTTAGGGAGAAGTAGGTTTGTTCACTGTACATTTAGGTCAGGGAGAAGCAGGTTTGTTCATTGTACATTTAGGTCAGGGAGAAGCAGGTTTGTTTATTGTACATTTAGGTCAGGGAGAAGTAGGTTTGTTCATTGTACATTTAGGTCAGGGAGAAGCAGGTTTGTTCATTGTACATTTAGGTCAGGGAGAAGTAGGTTTGTTCATTGTACATTTAGGTCAGGGAGAAGTAGGTTTGTTCATTGTACATTTAGGTCAGGGAGAAGTAGGTTTGTTCATTGTAGATTTAGGTCAGGGAGAAGTAGGTTTGTTCATTTTACATTTAGGTCAGGGAGAAGTAGGTTTGTTCACTGTACATTTAGGTTTGGGAAAGTTGATTTGTTCTTTGTACATTTAGGTCAGGGAGATGTAGGTTTGTTAATTGTTCATTTAGGTTTGGGAAAGTTGATTTATTCTTTGTACATTTAGGCCAGGGAGCAGTAGGTTTGTTCACTGTACATTTAGGTCAGGGAGAAGTAGGTTTGTTCACTGTACATTTTGGTCAGGGAGAAGTAGGTTTGTTCATTCTTCATTTTGGTTAGGGGGAAGTTGGTTTGTTCCATGTACATTAAGGTTTGGGGGATGTTGGTTAGTTCCATGTACTTTTAGGTTTGGGAGAAGTTGGTTAGTTCCATGTAAATTTAGGTTTGGGAGATGTTGGTTAGTTCCATGTACATTTAGGTCAGGGAGAAGTTGGTTAGTTCCATGTACATTTAGGTCAGGGAGAAGTTGGTCAGTTCCATGTACGTTTAGATCAGGGGGAAGTTGGTTTGTTCCATGTACATTTAGGTCAGGGAGATGTTGGTTAGTTCCATGTACATTTAGGTCAGGGAGAAGTAGGTTTGTTTATTGTACATTTAGGTCATGGAGAAGTAGGTTTGTTTATTGTACATTTAGGTCAGGGAGAAGCAGGTTTGTTTATTGTACATTTAGGTCAGGGAGAAGTAGGTTTGTTCACTGTACAATTAGGTCAGGGAGAAGTAGGTTTGTTCACTGTACATTTTGGTCAGGGAGAAGTAGGTTTGTTCATTCTTCATTTTGGTTAGGGGGAAGTAGGTTTGTTCCATGTACATTAAGGTTTGGGGGATGTTGGTTAGTTCCATGTACGTTTAGATCAGGGGGAAGTTGGTTTGTTCTATGTACATTTAGGTCAGGGAGATGTTGGTTAGTTCCATGTACATTTAGGTCAGGGAGAAGTTCGTTGACAAGTTCAATTTGACCATGAAGAATAGGGTTGTCACATGTATAATGATATGATGTTAAATGAACATTTTTGCCAGAAAGGAGGTTGTTGAAAAAAAGTTATTAAATAAATGGTTGAGGTCCCGGATGCCCTCATGGTTAGGGAAATAAGGGAACTGTGAATGATGAATGTAAACCATATATAATAGTATCTTAAATTGATTTCTACACTGTTCTATCTGGTTTCCATGGTTATTTTAATTCTCTGGAAACATTTTGTCTGCTTCTATTTTGTTACATTATCTTGAAAACTCTTTAAAATAATTTGTCCCTGTGATGAAATTTTTATATTTAGAAAAAATATGATTGATCCAATATGTCTGCCATATTTGTAGAAACTTGACATCTACATAGAATATAGACGTCATGGTAACAGAAATTGTATTATATAGAAATTTAAATGTAATAAAGTGTCTTTGTGTACATGTAGGTGTTTGTTTCTGTGAGTAAAGAAGACATCACCTTGGTATTTTAACTATCTATCAATTGGTATACGACTATGTGAAAAACTTGTTTGTGGTTTTAATTTTCTTCTACTCAGGAGTAAGATTTTGAAAAATAACCCTTCACATGTTACATGATGAAAATGAGTCTCACTAAAAATTTCAAAACCCAGGTTGATAGTGCTGTTGGTAGCGCGCCGGGATTTGGAACCTCTTGTCCCGAAGGGGCTACAGGTTTGAATCTTACCCGGGGAGGTTATACCCTTCCATTAAATTCGACAATAATATCATTTTTCATCCATATATTAGATAATATGGAGAAGTTTCCGGCCTTGTGGAAGAGTAGGTGAGTACTGGTTATAGACAAGGGTCCAGGAAAGCTAGGTTAGGTGCACTGCACTCTGTAAAATGACCTGAATTGTGTTGACATGGCATTAAACCCAGTTAAAAAAAGAAAAAAATCAAGGTAAATGATTGATTGTTCTGAGTATCCTATTTATTTAACCCATAAATATAGATCTTCTTTCTGAAATGTTATAATAACAAAGAGAATTAATGGTCGTTTTTTGTTACTCCCAAATATTCTTCAAATTGGGAAAATTGGAGTAACAGGACAGAACAGAACAGAACATGTGACTTGAGTTATACTCATCATCTGTATAAAATACATTTATATACCATGACATCATGACAACAGTAAAGTGTGAAGTCATCAAGTTGTATTTATCCTGTAATAAAATATTACATATATTTACATGTTTATGTCTCTAATTATTTACATTATTGATGTTTTTATTGATACATTTCTCAGACTATTGTTTTTATCTTTTTGTTTAGTGTTGTTTAGAAGCGATAACTATGTTAGTGCAATTAGGCCACACAAATAAATTGTTAGTATCTTGACCATAAATTGAATTAAAAGGAATAGGTCAAATCGTGTAATATTTTCTTTATTATAACACATTTTTATCTTGTATTTAACCATGCCAATCAGAAATTTATCTCAGTTAACTTTTGTTACACTGCTGTTTCAAGTAACTTCTAGTCTCATTATTCTAAATTTTTAACTGTCAGGCTTGTGTGTATAGGCAATGATTTGGACAATTTGAATGTCTTAAATATTTTTGCCAGATATATCAACGAAAAAATTTGGCTTAAAGTTTTGCCAAACTCAACCTAGTGGGTGTCTGTTGGGTGGGTGGGTGCCCAGAGTCATTAACAATTGCATTGAATTGTTTTATTTACCATAAAATTTAGCCATTTATCGTCAGATCTTAATGAAACTTCATACAATGATAACATACCAGGTGATAAACAAAATTAGAAAGTAACCTCAACTCTACCTGACTTAATTATGGATTATTTCCCTTTGTAATTTTTGCATTAAAGTTTCTTTTGGTCTTAAATTTGATCTAAATTTTCCCCATCTGTAAAAAAATCTGGCTTTAATGTGGTTTCCACATATTTTTGCTGAAGTTTTTTTCTGAAATTGGAATAGAAAGTAATGGGACAGGGACGAGGGGGATAGGATGAGAATTTAAAAAATAAACTTTCTTTAGCCCTATTGTATTATACTGTCATATTTTATAGTGTATTGTAAACATAGGTATCGTCTTTACTGTTGTTACCTACGTATTGTACCTATTGTCTTAATACCGTCATATTTTGATGTCATGTTGACGATCCAGTTGTTGGTTTTATATACGAGTGTATGAGGTGACGGAATGAGGGAACATATACTGTCAGTTGACAAGTTGATAAGTGTTTAGGTTAACATATGACACATATATCTTTGGTACATTAACACAATATCATGTTCGTGTTTTGATGACGACATCTTGGACATGTGTTCTGTGCATTCTTAAATATGATTTTTTCCCATTGTTTTTTTTTATGTTGTTTTTTTTCTTTTCGTTGTGTTTTAAAGGACAATGGAAATTTAAGTGATTTTTTGCGAAGACTTTCTGTGATTATTCCTTATTCTTTCCTGACCTGGATATTTTCATGTAATACTTTAAATGGAATATTTTGTGAAATAAATTTTATCTTACATTTCTCATGTTGGATATAGCATGTTGAATAAATTAGAAAGTTCTATCATTTTGTCTTTATTTTGTGGACAGTTTTATATTGTGTTTAACTTTGAAATTACTTGTCATCTATTAAAAACATTTAAATTTTCCTGAGACTGAAGTTTTTTATGATTGAAGTTCTGGATTTTGTTGGCAATGACATTATACGACAATTTTTTGTCTTATTGTTTTCTAAACTTGTTTTGTCCTTATTTGTCTAGTTCTTAAGGACTCGTAGCATTATTATACAGAAATAACCTTATTGTAGTGAATGTGATATGAGGTGACTTAGGAGATACTTATTCTGTAGGTTTGTTATAACCTGTTAATGATCTCGATAATTAAACGTTAGTTATCATCATGATTTAGTGACAGTCTTTAATAAGAATTCAACTTTTCTGGAGTGAATATAATAATTCAACTATTAACTGGATGTGTATGTTTGTATTGTTTGTATATGAACATAAACTATCAACAATTAAAAAACATAACAATTGTTTATTTAGAGCTATGTCATGGTGCCATACATGGTGAACTAAGTTAACAAATGATTGAAAAAATGGAAACAAATATTTTAATGATAAAGGAAAGAAATGGAAGGAATATGATACTTCTCTTGTTTGTAAGACGATAAAGTACATCTACTAAAATTGTGTTATTTTAGCTGATTGTTTATACAGTGAAATATTCTTATATTGGATGTTAAAACCATAGACAATAAGTTAAACTTAGTGTATGAGTTTCAAAAACATAATAAACTCCAATGTTAAGATTTTAACCTATGTTTTTATCCAAGTTCAAAACTTGTGTTGTTTAACTTTAAATAAAACGATTTATGATTTAATAACTTGCCTTACCCCTGACAACAGTGTATTGATTATTGTCAGGTCAGTTTTTTAAATGTCAGTCAAGTCTGTAACAACAATGAATAAGTTATAAGACCAGGTCAATTTGTTTCGGCTGCGGACTATAAAACTACTAACTAGGGATTTCTGGGTAGAGATATGTTAAGTGTTGTCGATGCCCTCTAAGTGGAGTTTAAGACAAGGTGACCCTAATGGCACTTGGTTATCTATCAATACATGCAGGTAATTGTATATATAACTATATATATTGTACATTTTTATATTGTACATACTTGTACATTCTGATCAGGGCTCAAATTTAAGCTCGCATACATGTACTCGCAAAATGCGAGTGGATTTTGAAAATAGTGAGTAACTTTTATTCTTACTTGCAATTTTATGCGAGATGAAATTGATGCAATAATATTATCTTCATAACTAATGAGGCTAGTATTGATAGTGTCAATTAAATATTCACCGTAAAAACATTTTGATATTTTTTGTCTATCCTACAATAATGCCATTGCTCTATTCATAGTTAATTATAGCGCTATTTTGTTAATTGCATACACGAATAGTAAATACGTTTGCAATTAAAATTTTGAGAAAAAAATGCGAGTGGTTTTCTCGTTTTTCAAGTTGAAATGAAATCAACTCGCAAAAATTTGCAAGTTCAATTTTTTGTTAAATTCGAGCCCTGATGATGTTTCCATTGTTTAGAATGCAGTTGTCTATATTGTCATTTATAATATATTTCCTGTACTTTATTTGCTGTATCAAGAAAAGGCAGTTATGTAAGCCAGGAAAGATTTATGACTAAGTATTTTGAATTGAGTCAAGAGATCTTGTAGCCTCTTTAGATGTAGACAGTGAGTGGGCCAACTGTCTTGACTTGCATGGTACAAATGAATAATTGTCAAAATGGCAATTAGCAATTGACCTCACATTTTCTGAACTCCAACACAAGTTATTACTTCATATAGTAAAGGTAAAACTATAATCTACTAGCTGACTTTAAGAAATTATAATATTTCACTTGCTAGAATCAGTTTGGGTTGGTGGGTTAAGTTGATTACTGCAAAAGAGCAGCAAGGATTTCATCGGTTTGTCATGTTTTGCAATGACTGCTGTAACCTGTAAAATGAGATGAACTATATGCATGATTTATGTATTAAAACTCTGGTAGACACTGGAACAGAAATATTGACATGCAGCATTCAGAGTTTGTAGTTTATGTAACCAGTGTGGTATTAATTGTATAAATAACCGTTCACAGTTTTTATATAAAAATGTCCTTAAACGTTTAGAGGCTTGTTTATGATAGGATGTCGTGATGATGTCCTTTTTCTGTGGTATACTTGTAATTATTTACAGATCTTTTAAACAACATTCTGTAACCATGGTAACACTGACTTTTATATCAATAAGAAACTTTTGATTGTTTAGTTAGTTACTTGGTATTGACTGAATATAAAAAAGTCTAGAAACTTGATAGGTTCAATAAGGAAAGGATGGGTGTACTAACTGGTCATGAAAATGTGAAACAAAGGTATGTTGTCTTTGTTTTAATTAGTATTTGATATTGTTACATATTTTTTGTAATTTTGGAATCATTTGTAATGTTGTGTGTGCAGTAATAGAAGTAAGAATAATAATACAATTTAACAAAAAAAATTGTACTTGCATTTTTTTTGCGAGTTGATTTTATTTCAACTTTCAAAAATGAAGAAAATCACTTGCATTTTGTTCTCCAAATTTTAATGGCGTACATAGTAACTATGTATATAACAACATAGTACTAAATTTACTGCTGAACTAACTCGGCGATCTTCTACGCAGATAAACCTCGGATTTCATAAGGTGAAAAAGTAGATCTAGGAATTTGGTTTCTGAAGTAATATAGTCTGAACTACACAGAAATACGACGTGTGAGACATGTCCTGATGAAATGATGTGATAGAGTGTGTAACAATGTTATTATTAAATGTTGAGATGAAAATGACAGTCGCCGGGCCTTATAACCTGGTTGTATTCCTACTACGTCTCATTTCCAAGGTGTATATTCGTAAATGATCGCCGAGGTTGCTCCGAATGTCAAGTAATTTGTACCAATTTTCATCAAACTAAGCTGGACGCATTTCATTTGTAAAAACTTAGAATTGATCTTGTAGGTTTTGTTGGGTCACTATATTGGTCACTTGGTCAGAAGTATAGGGATAGGTCAATGTTCAACTTTGTTCAACTTCATGGTATACTAAGTTTTTTCAGCTTGTTTGTTAAAAAAGTTCTTACAACTTAGATTTATCATGTTCAAGTCCACTTTCTGGTCACCCAGTACTGAGCTAGTAGGACAAAGTTTCTTGTTCAAGGAAACAACTGGGTAGGTTCTAGATGGGATTCGATACAAGGCGGAGTTGGCGATCCAATGATTATCAGTCCAACGTCGTAACTGCTCAGCCACAACTACATGTAAATAAAAAATGATGTACACTGGTTCAAGATATTATATTTATGTTCACTATCTCAACTAAAATGGCAAAAAAATGCATTAAATCATAAAACTTTAATGTTTTTTTTACTATATTTATTTTAAAAAAAAATTGACATTTAATTTATGTTTGAATTCATTTGCTGTGCATTCATGTTAATAAAAATCATGTCTATAATTGCTTCTTCTTAACACACTATGGATGAAACATTTTTTTTCAACATTTTGTGCATGCTTAAGTTAATTGGAATTTTGTACAGTTATTGCATGTATAAAACTGCCATTTGAGTATTAAAATATGAAACTATTTTGACTAGACACATTAAATTAGTTTGATGCATGATTTAAAAGAGTATGATTACAACCTAAACATAAAAATACAATCTGATTGGTCAAAAGTGAACATGTGACTTGAAAAAATGTGTTTTCATTTTTGTATAAACGCAGTTGCTTACAAGATCTCATCAATATTCATGACTTTAAATTATGTCATGTCGGTACTAATTTCATGAATTAAAAAACTATTTTAGTGAGGTTACGATGAAAACAACAGCTATGCATGTCAATAAAAGAAGTAAATTATCGGAAACATGGAAAATAGTCCATATTGAAAATATAATAAGAAATAAATGTTTACCAAAATGAACTTTTCAATTTCACTTACAGCTTTACTATGAAGAGTTGACCTAGACCTTGATAAACGCATGGGAGTAGGGTAAAACTAAAAGCCTTCGGTGCTTATGCAAATTAGATACTTATAATCAAAATGACATTTATTTTTCGATGAAGTCAGTTTCTATGATTTCAATCTTTAAATAATTGGAATTTAAAGACAACCTGAGTAACCAAACTAAAAGCAAGGACAATAGGGAAGTTTTCTGTACTGATCCTATGGTGCTTTTTACAAAATTCTTACGAAAAAAATCTTCTTAAGTCAAAAGCAACAAACCTTAATAATATGCTCATTTTTCGGCTTATAAATTCTAAATATTACAGAATTGTGTAGAATAGTGTATACCTTTTGAATATCATATCATAGTTAAGCTTATTATCTGTCTGACTTTGAAGTGCTAATTATATGAAACTGACTTATGAAGATTTATTTTGTAAGAATTTTTGTGAAAAGCACCACTGATATTTAGGATTTTTGGGTGTTAAATAATATTAAATATTATACCTCACATAAAATTGCTTCTTCTTTATGTAAATAAAACGTAGCGGGCATTATTTCACCATATTTCGGCAACGTGCAGTTATAATGTGTTAGTTGCCTGCTGATGTAATAGTGGTGGCTGTACTATTAGTGGCATGTAACCCATGTTGTAATTTTCACGCAGCAAAATTTTTTTTCGGCACCATGTAATTAAAGTTTATGTCATTATTTTTTACCTATTAAATGTTTAAAAAAGTTAATCTTTACATTTTGCATTCTTAAAAATGTGTGATATAATATTAGAAATAGTATACACCACTGATGGCCTCCTGGTCTAATAGTGACCGACCAGTCAGCCCAATAACATATAGTGGACCTCAGCCTTTGGTCACTGTAAAACCAGGAGGCCCTCAGTGGTATATACTATTTCTTGAAAAGACAAATATCCTTAGTGGCTGACAACTGACTACAGTGGATCTTGTGTTAAGCGACCATCCAAGGGAGAGACAAAAAGTGGTCGTTTAAGACAATGGTCTCTTAAGACAAATGTTGATTACCGACGTTGAAACCGTCCTGACATTCTTAAATTCGTCATTTTCGTAGAACATTAATCTGTCAACGGGACGATTTTGACTGATGGATTTTCATTCTAATGTCGTCAAATACATACAAATGATGGGAATATAGATTTTCTTTCTTCTTAACATTCTAAATTCAGGTTCAAATTGCAATTATTTATTTAATTAAGTAAAACTGCGAAACAGTCGTTTTTGTTTACGTACATGTTAAAATCCGGGCATTTTCCGGAATTTTCAATCAATATATTTAGGTCATCAGAGCAAAGGCTGTTAAATTTGAAACAGTGAAATTTAAACAATTAATGATAATTAGTACTGATAATCGTCAACACACACGCTACTTCTTTGTTCTAACAAGCGCTGCAATATTCATGCGTAAAAATGTTGGCATTGTTAAAATGGAAAGTAGAACGTGACGCTATTTTCGGAAAACGTGTTTATAATGTCCTCAATATTGACCTTTCTTTGTTTAAATAAACAAATTGTTTCTGTGTTCGTATTTTTAAATAGATTTTATTTTACACGTTCTATGCACGTATAAAAAGTCAAATAAGCAGTCACTAGAAATTTTTTGGAAAATGATTACTCTCTACGGTGATAGAACGGTCAGAAGGGATGTTTTAATTGACCCCGATATGGGACTAATTGTTCAATGTGTATTATGTAATTACATTATAATTGGGTAGTATTAGTGTCACTTTGTTGATTGTTCCCACTACCCCCTTATCTTACAGTATTTATGTCTGTTAATTATTGATTTTTAGAGCCTGACATACGAGTTTAGGTGATAGACATTGAGGCGACGTATATTTCTGATTACCGATTTTTAACGATTTTTGCCAAATTAGATTTATTTGACCCGGTCGTTTAACACAAATAAGTCAGTCAGTTTCGACCAAAATGAGCGGTCGCTGTTCGCGTTAGACAAAAGTCGCTTAAGCCAAAGATTTAAATAGTAAAATTGGTTGGTGGGAACTCAGAGTGGCCGCTTAGTGCAAACGGTTGTTTAGGAGACGTGGTCGCTTATGCAAGATTTACTGTACTTGATATAGTGGTAGGATAGACAATGGCTCTAGAGTTAGGTATATAAAGACCAGAACTCACTTGGTGTGTTTGATTCAAACAGAAATAAAGAGATGAATATTTATAAAACCACATACCTTGTACTGTGTTACAATAAATCAATGGTAAAAGTCTCACAGATCTAGTTTCTCTACAAACTTGTTATCTTCTTTAGATAATCTTAACTCTTCTGCTTCTTATATACCAGATAAGTTGATATCAGCTTTCACATCTTCACAGATACTGTAAATATCAAAGTTTACACGAGTTTCTCCCCTTAACTTTCATTTTTTACTGAGGATGTTTCTCTTGATTTCAAAAAAACTTATACTGGAGTTGTTTCCCTTGATTTACAAAAACTTGTATTTAGTTGTTTCCCTTGATTTACAAAAACTTGTACTGGAGTTGTTTCCCTTGATTTACAAAAAGTTGTATAGGAGTTGTTTCCCTTGATTTTCAATATGTTGTATAAGTCTTCTTCTGAATTGTCTTCCTTGACTTTTTCTGATCACAAATTTTCTATCATTTATACTGCAATTTACTTAGTTCAGTTAAGTATGTAAAAAGTTGTTTTTTTTTGCTGTAGGTATGTACAAAAAGTTCTTGAAAGTGTTTTTATCTACAATTTTATACACTTCTGGTGATACCTAATTTTAACAAGATTCCGGTAACTTTTCAAAGTAGTTCAGAGTACATATTTCAAGTATTTGTGTTCAGTATTTATTAGAAATAATATGAACATTTTGTATAACAATATAATACCTGATGTAACGTTTATAATTGTATTGCAATTTTTCCCTGTATTTATAAATGATATCAATAATTGATTATATTACATCTGTACACTCCTGGAAATAGTAATAAATCCTTCCAATTGTCTTAAATTGTTTTAAATTGTTTTATAATTACATTCTTATATTATATGATATTTTAAAATTACAATGTTTTCTAATGTAATACGTATCTAATTTCCATCACTGTATTTTATCATTATATTCCATACATCATAATTTTCTTGTCTTGTTTTATATGAATTACTTGTCTTAAGAAAATTCCACTGTGTAATTTATGCATTCGTTTCACTATAGTTGCACTTGTAGACTGAGGGAAGAGAATATCCCCATTTCTTTCTAACATTTTACAACTACAGTGTTACTGTATAAATGGACATTTCTGCAGTGTCCAAATTCTGCATTGAATTTTTTTTCTTGTTTAGTTCATGAATGTTTTTCTAACAAATTTTAAGAACTGTTCATGAACTTCAGTTAACGAATTTTGATTATGAACTGCTTAATTATTTCATAATTATCATTTCCCAGGAGGAATTATACAACAAAAATTTCTGTGGTCCACAAAAAAAAGTTCTTGATGTTTTCCATTTGTCTGATAAGTAGCATTGGACTTGTGATACATATTTTACCCATGTATGTAATTTCTGTAGCCAGACAGACAACCAAAGTAATAGTTTTTTACTGGATTTAACGCTGTGTCAACACAATTTAGGTCATTTTACGGTGTCCAGCGCACCTAACCTAGCTTTCCTGGACCATTGTCTATAACCAGTACTCACCTACCCTTCCACAAGGCCGGAAACTTCTCCAAATTATCTAATCAATGGAGGAAAATCGACATTATTGTCAAATTTTCATGAAAGGGTATTCAAAGGTGGAATTCAAACCTGTACCCCTTTTGGGACACGAGATTCCAAATCCCGGCACGCTACCTACGGCGCTATCGACCCGGGTATAGCTGAAATAAAGTTCCTGCAGAAATTTCCTCCTATACAGTATTTTACTAATGTAGAATAGTCATAGAAGTATTAGGTCAAACATAAGATTATAGTTTGGTTTGTGAGAAAATGTCCTCTTTTGAGGAATACAATGTATTTTTATGTATAATCATATAAAAATGATACTTAAAGTACCAAAAATTTTTTTGAAGTTTTACATCTTACATGGAGAATTAGTGTTTCTTCGTCGGCCATTTTGAAGCAGAAATTCTTTTATCTTGTTGCAAATTTCCGCTTTCCTTAGAATTTTGTATTTGTATGGTTACCATGGAGAAATCTAAGAAGGAATTGTAACTTAAAGAGTAGAATTTTTACAATGAAGACTGCATTTAAAATAAAGAAATCAGTTGTTTTTCTTGTATTTATTATTTGACACTGTTTTCCCGTTTAAATGGGTCCTGCTACCTTACTCAAAACATGGAAGTAATCGTTAAAACTAGTCCTTACCTTGTCTTTAAAGGGAAACAATTCTTACAGATTCAAAGAACCCAAAGCATGTAATATGGTGATTTCCTTTCACCTCAAGTCTTGAAATGTCCTTTGGTCAAGAATTTGTAATATTTGGCCTAGCTAATCTCATAATGTCTAATTAGATAATTGAATTAAAGAAATGTATGTCCTAGTGTGTGTGTATGTGTGTGTGTGTGTAGCCATGTGATAATACAATGTGTTGTGTCTGTTAATGTTTAATTAATTAGATTAATTATTCCATTAATCATAATGTATGGATAGTTCACTTGTCACTTGACCTTGGCTCCTCCCACTTACTGTAAGATTGTAAAGTGGGAGTGGCCTATTTGTCAAAGTGGGTGTGACATGTTTGTCAAAGTGGGTGTGGCATGTTTGTCAAAGTAGGTGTGGCCTGTTTGTTAAAGTGGGTATGGTTTATTATTAAGATGTCACATGTGATATCATCAAGAGAATTAATCACATTATGACATTACTTAAGATGAAATATTAACAGACAGGCAGGGAAATGAGGCAAACTTTCATTTGTAAAACTAGAACAAAATCTGGGTCACTCAGCAGAAGCAAAGGTTGCAAAAATGTTATAAGATAGTACTTGTATACTTTTTAAAAAAGACACGGTTAACAAATTCAAGAATAATACACATAAGCTTGTCTGTAGTTCAAAATGGAGGTTACACAATAACTATTTATGCCCATTTTGAATATCCCAGGTTTTGCCATGTTTAATTGGATTTTGGTTGGAATGGCTAAAATAAATTTATTTAGGATACACTCTGGCCAAGTTTTATGCTTTCACTTGTTATCATTTCAAGCATTTTTGGAAATGCTAATACTTATATCATTCTATACATGTTGATATATGTTGGCCATTAATTATAATATTTATACCCCCGCTTCGAAGAAGAGGGGGGTATACTGTTTTACCCTTGTCCGTCCATCCGTCCGTTACAAAATTTCCGTCGCAGTTTTCTCAGCAACTATAACATGCAGCAGCCTAATACTTTGCATATTGCTTCATCCCATAGTCCCATGTGGTGTAAAGCGATTTCATGCTCCTTGCTCATCTACTTCCTGTTTGTCGCATATTTTTAGATTTTTGCGGGGGTATCACTAGTGAGCATTAGCTCACAGATTTACTTGTTTGTCTTATTCAACAGTTACTGTGCATATGAAATCACTGAGACACATTAATACAGAAATTCTTAACTGTTATCACTGAAAAGGAAACAAACAAAGATGATTTATACATTGTTTCATTATAAATTCATTTCCTGTATGAACATAGTGCAGGCTTAGTGCAAAACAGTTGTAACTCACTCTTATTTAATATTGAGAAATGACTGTTTTGCACTAAGTCTGCAAATTAGACATGACAATATTTGCAATTTATTGCTTGTTACAATTAATTGCTAGTAAAGGGGGAGGGGTAGTCCAGTGGAAAAAGTTATTCCACCCTTGATTTAATTTCAATTAAGGATATTGAGGAAAACTGAATACTAATTATCTTGAGTGGTGAAAAAAAGTTGTTAATTTGTATTTATGTAAATAGCAATCATTGATTGAAGAAATTAACTTCATTTGGTTTATATACTGAGAATTAGCTTAATTAAGATATGTTCTTATGGCTTCGCAATTCTGATGGTGGTTAGTTGTTGTTGTTGTTCGCTTGTAGATTGCTGCATTGTTGTTTTAATATTTAGTATTTTGCTTAGTACTGGTGTGAGATATTAAAGTGAATTATATAAAATCAAAGATTATCGTGGGATCTACAGTGTGTTGAGAGGATTTCAGGGAATTAGCTTGAATTTAATTTTGTTCAAGAGTATTTGTTACCTAGTGATTAGTATAACAGTGTTTATTTTGTGTTTAAGTCTTTAAAATTGTACAAAAATGAAAGAGGGACCAGAGTAAGTCTATATATTGTTTTGTAACATAGTCATGTGACATGTAGGGAAGAGTTATGAAGTAATTCCCTTATAGATGAAAATGTCTTCAGGGTTGAATTTCTGCTGTTTTTCAAAAATGAGGCATTTATTTTTAATTTCTGGGGAAGACATTTCTGTGGTCTCAGCTACTTTTTATTTAAACTTATCAGCTGAATACTTAACTAGATTGATTAATTATGTTCCATTGTTACTTCTAATGATCTTTATTCAAATTTATTGTTCTTTTTTTCTTTTCTTTTTTTAACGTCGTATTCAACACATATATAGGTCATATAAATGACAGTCAGCTCTTCCTACTATAGGTTTCCTGGACACTTTTCCATCACCAGTACTAACTTACCTTACCACGAGGCCGACAACTCATGTATAGGGTATGACCTACCGCGACCGGGTTTCGAACCCGCGATCTCCGGATTCGAAGTCAGACAAGCTAACCACTACGCCAAGGCCGCGGCTTATTGTTCTTATTATTTATAAAAAGCCAAACAAGTTGAACAAACTATTAGACCAACAAATTTTGGGTTGACCTGCCGTTTCACTATTTTACTCAAATGATGTAGATTTAAAAGCTCTGATACAAATGAGAAGATAATTTCCTATTATATCTGTGACTAGACTGACTTAATGGAAATATAGCAGAAATGAAGTTCCTGCTGCAGAAATTTCCACTTAGATATTGCCTTAAGAATGTTATTCCATGATAATTTTATAGTTGTACATTTTTTATTTTTTTTATATTTTTTTTTCCAATTGGTAAGAATTATCCTATCAGTTGGATTCCTCAGATTTTAACATTGAAGTCCAATGTAAGGATAACTTTTTTTTTTAATTTTAACGCCGTGTCAACACAGTTTAGGTCATTTTACGGTGTCCAGCGCACCTAACCTAGCTTTCCTGGACCCTTGTCTAAAAACAGTACTCATGGAAGGGTACAACCTCCCCGGGTGGGATTTGAACCCGCATCCCCTCGGGCACGAGATTCCAAAGCCCTGTGCGCTACCAACTGCGCTATCGACCCGGGTTATGTAAGGATAACAAAATATTTCATCTAATTTCCTTTTTGTTAATAAAGATGTTAACAGAAGTGATGAAATTTAGATATTTCTGTACCCTTAAAATACTTAGCTTGAATTCAATCAAGTTAAATGATTTACAAAAAAGTTATTCAAGATTAATTTTGGCAAATTGACATTGAAAAGTAAGGGTAAGATCAGGGTAATCCAACTAATTGGACCTACCTATTTGAAGAGTATACAAGGGGAAATAACTGACTAAAGTCCCTTCTTTTGATTCAACCCTTTTAAGTGTTTGAACATTTATTTATAATACGTTTATAATGTGATATATTATGTGTATTTTCAGAGTGTTCAAGAAGAGTTCACCTAATGGTAAAGTGACAGTATATTTGGGTAAAAGAGATTTTATTGACCATTTGACTCACATAGATCCTATAGGTAAGTCTCTCTTCTTGATTCTTTCTTTTAACATTCAGAAACATTAACATCCTGTGTTTTAGCAAAAAATATTTTCTTTTCCTAGAAAACCTTTAAATTTGAGAAAAACTCCTGTATTTTGCAACATTTATAAAAGTTATATTACTATATTTAAAATTGGACTGCTATCCAACATGGATCAGTTTTAATATATATAAAATTTATTGCCATTATTATTGTAGTATGGAGTTAGTTGTGAAGGTTTTCAGAAATTGTCTTTTTGAAATCACTCTTGCATGCTTTGTAGTGCTTCTGAATTCACCCAAACCTAAGAATTGTGTCATAGCATCAATTGCATTCCTTTCATAAAACTGTTTCCAAATCATAGTTTTTATTGTAAGAATAAATTATGCTCTTCAATTTTATGGAAATTCACTGTAAAATATCCTTATATCTGAAAAAATTAAACCTTTATAAAAGTATTTTTTTTCATGAAAGCCTGCTATAAGGCTTGAACATTGTTCCCAATCTGGGATGCAATTAGAATGGTCTTACTAAGACTGGGATTACCTTAGTGGATTAGCTGATTTTAACAAATAACTTTTCCCTTCTGTGAGATGTAGTTTTCTTCGCAACTAATCAGTCTTTTGTTTAATTATTTCAAGCACAGTGAGTAGTCCAATTTATTGTGTTTTATAGTAATGGGTAAATAATCAATCAGCTCAATTACATTATTTCTCTAGCTACGCATCAATTTAAATATTCTCTTGTCCAAGTTTTTTGTCGAGTAATTTAATACAAAGACTTTAATATAAGGCTATTCTACACCAGAATTTTGTTAAGTATCCGCATGCGAGTAGGTTTTAGAGTCCTCAAGCAAAAAAAAAAAATGTTGGTGAAAATTTCTTAAATTATTCCAATGTTCCGGGATTAGATAACGACAAATTATTTCCATAAATACGATATATATTTTACGTGAAAAAAACACTAGTGATTTATATTAAACCATATGTTATAAGTCACAGTGCTCCAGCTAGCCCTTTTCAGCAGGGCGCCGCGCCCTGCCCTTAAAACGTGACGCCCTGTCCTTTTTCAAGACGCCCTGTCGTATATTTGACCCAAGAAAATCGAAAATCATAAAATTCAAAGATCATTATCAGTTATTATCATACACAAATAAATTCGTCTGTTGTTTACGTCATTGTTTATGACAATAGACTTTGTTAATCTGTTAAACGAGGGGATTAGCGTCATCCTGTATAACAATCATCTGATAACATCAGAGGTGCGAGTAATTAGTCTTTCACACATTTATTGTTACTTATCAGCAGCTTATCAGTGAAACATTATTTAAATATAAGTTAACAATCAACTCTCTTAATTCGTTGGAGGATATGATTAAGTCCAATTCCGGACTTTTCCGTATGTAACTATATTGTGTAAAATATATCAAAATTTACATTTAATTTCCGAATCATGAAGTCATTATACGAAGAAATTAAATTACTGATCATTTGATGATTTTTTTTTCATTATTTAGTTGATAAGAACGTTCATAAGTAGTTTTAAAATGTCAACAGTATTGCATTCGTCCTCAGTAATTTTCGTACGTGACTGACGATTTTTGTTCTTAATGTTCCTGGATCACTTTTGAATCATATACCCCTTACTAATGTGTGAATAAAACAATTTGATTATTTGAATGTAATAATAGCCCACTACAATCATAAATTTATTTATTTTGATCATTTGACTTTTACAAAAGTAGACACCTTTTCGGATTTGCATAATTTCGGATACATGAGTTTTAGGTAGAACATAACTTCAAGACTTCAAACTTAAACTTCAAATGAGCTGAAAAAACAGTGACTTCTTCCAAGTTTTTGGTCTATGTAGAGCCCTGATATGCACATTAAAACCTTAATTGAGTTGACCAAAATGCCCAGGGAACACAATTTTTTGACATAAGCTCAAAGGGTTATGTAATTAGATTAAGTAAGTGGTATAAATAGAAGAGCTATTGCAAAGCTTATTGTGAACTTAGACCGCTTGTTTATATTTTGGAGTTTGTACTGGCTAATGCCCAGAGAGCACTTACCACAGTAAACATTTCATGACACAGGTCCACTTGAATCTGTTCATAGAGAACACCTGTCCACAAAGGACACTCTTGAATTTTTCTGTGACTATCTACATTCATGTACACAGACTAGAACTTAAATTTAGACTCTGTTACATTTAAATTTCATAAAGACTGTCATCGGTAATGTATGAATTATCATGAAAGAGAATTAATAACACACTAACAAACCATTTGTTTTATTGGGGTTTTTTTTGTCACAGAAATAAACTGTACTCCGACCACGCGTTAAAAAGTGCCCTGATTTCCTAAAACGCCCTGCCCTCCCCAAAGTCTAGCTGGAGCACTGAGTCAGTGCTTAAACTAGTCATTTCATAAGTAATTCAGACCATTATAATGATGTTTTCCATTAAAATATATATACATGTATATAATGCATTGTTTTATTGTCTTAAATATTTCTGTTTTCGTTTTCGGTTTGTGTGTTTTTGTGAATAGATACCTACGTTTGTCAAACTTGAGTTGATGCTTTACAAAATTCCAATTTGGCATGGCCTAAGCAGTGGCTTTAAAATGTGAAACATACAGAGCAGTATTACAAGCCAATAAATGATTTAGATAGATAGAGTTTAGGCCACAACAAATTGATCATATGTTCTATGGATTCGCTTGCACCTCAATTTTGACGGTTTTTACAAAAAAAATATTTTTATTTCCTTGCTCGCTCATAAAAATTTGGTCAAACCGCTATATAAAGCAAGTGAATAAAGACTTTTTAAAGTTTTTTCTTCGCTCGCTCACTCGCCCTATTTTTTCCCCAGAAAAATCCGTAGAACACATGATCAACTTGTTGTGGCCTTACATATCTACTCTATCATCTATCTATCAAGTTTGACAAACCTAGGTACCTTTGAGTTTACTTTTTACTCTATCTATCTATCTATGGCCTAAGCAGTGGCTTTGAAATGTGAAACATACAGAGCAGTATTACAAGACAAAAAATGATTAACTGAATAAAAAGAAAAAAATGTTGTTATTAAAGTTAATCAGTTTTACAGAAGTGGCTAGCTTCTTTCAGCTGATTCCATTATAGAAAGTTGGTAGCTCTGATATATTGCATTCATTATGGAAGACCAATATTGCTGAAATCATAGAACTACTTGCGGAAAACACTCGTGAGATCAAATTTAAGATTCAATTTTAGCAAATATAGCAGATTCTTACAATAAAACGCTGAGGACTTCGATTTTGCTAGTGTGATGTCAGAAACTAGGATGTTGGTCATTTGGGCAATTTTTAGAAAAATCCTTTCAAACACTTGTGAGGTTACATCTGTGGTAAAATTGTAAATCAAATATAAAAACCGTAATAGTAAGCCAGAAGTTTATCTTGATAAAATATTACCTAAGTTTCATCAGGGATTCTATATATCTGTAAGAAAATGCTTTTTAGCTCGACTTTACGTAGTAATGTAGAGCTCTCCTACTCGCGTCCGCATCCACATTTCTGATTAAAGTTTTTGTGCACAGATTTAAATTTTTGTGCAGTAAAAAACTTTCTTCTATATCTTTGTTATAGCTTTACCTGCACACACAATAGCTTTTACGTGCGCACGCAATAACATATACGTGGCCACGCAATAGCTTTACCAATGAGAGTTGTTGAAATTGGCGGTTATTTTTCATTGGACAATTATCATGTGTGCATGTAAAGCTATTGCGTGGCCACGTAAAAGCTATAACGTGCGCAAGTAAATATGATGCGCAACGTGAGAAAAGGGCCCTTATGGTCAAATTTTTCGAAATTGAGATTTTTACAGAAAGTGAAAGAGTAGGCTTCGTAGTTTCTAAAAATGTATAATTTATTAAAATATCTCAATTAATAACGTTTCTATGGCGATTTGGAATTCAATACTGAGTCCAAGAAAAAAGCGACGTCATGTTAAACGTCGCGTTTTTGTTGGTCATATGGCAACTGAATAACATAGTAAACTGACTGCAAAAATCATTTGGAATTAGTTTTATCGAGAAGTTTTTTTTTAAATTCAACATTCTTTACGTTTATACTAAAAACTATCGAATTTAAATTGATTTTCAGTTTACAATAGGCTTAAAGAAAGTCTTCATGTACGAGTCCTAATAACTAGTCTATACCGACAGCTTTATTACTAACAACCATATATTTATGGTCCCAACAAATATTTTCACTTTCATTAGCATTATTAAATCTGATTGTGGAAAAAAATGCATTGATACATACTGCATTGTTTTATCTATGGTACAACAAAACAGTGTAAAGGTCTATTTTATCGAGGTTCATCGACGCCAAATTTCCTTTGAAATTGTTGTTCGAGAGCGTTTAAATTTAGCAAACTGTTATCATTGGCAATTTTGTAGGTAAAAGTTAGAGTTGTCACGAAATATGTGTACTACAGTGTATACTGATAATAAAGGTTACAGCTAACATAATTTGATATTGACCTCATTTTTACATATGTTATACACGTGCATGAATGTACCAATTTGTACAAGAACATATTAATCGTAAAAAATCAGGACCCTGAAAAATGTATATGTCCGTGAATATTTTTGAAAAGATATAAATATGAGTCTCAAAATGTTAAAATAATATTCAACATGTGAACTGCTTTTAATGACAACGACAAATACATTACTCTCATAGCCTATTTCGCATTGTAACGCTAATTTTGATTTTTACTCCATTTTCACCATCTTAAATTTGCAGGTATTCATAATGACGGGTTTGCAAAAATTACAGTCTAAATAATATAATTAACATTTATTATAATAACATTTTAATGAACATTAGAATAAGATAAATACACTATTTTTCCACAAGAGGTTCAGATAAATAGAAGTTTATTTCACATTAATACACATGTAAAATGTAACAGAATTTTCAAGCAAAGCGATGCTTACTATTACTTAATATTCTTCCTTCAGTAACATCGTATCACAGCAGAATTTAAAATACTGTTATTGAGGTAATTTGACCCTATGTCAAAAATGAGTACAATATTTACTAATAACTTTCAATGTCAATTAAATAGTATTTTACACATAACAAGACCAAATCCAGGTGAAAGATGGATAAAAATATTTAGTTAAACATAAAATGGGAAATTTACGTAATACGGAACTAGCTAACATTTTCTTTGAAAGATCTATGAATGCCGACATAAAAACACTTTTGGTAGGCATCATTATCAAAGAAATTTGGAGTATTAAAGTTTGGAGATGATAGTCGGTAATCCTTTGATATTTCAATTGGCCCAAGGAATGCATGAACAGTAATGGTTGTGGTCAAGTTGAAGAAACTGAGCATAGATCTGGAAATCTGGCTCTGAATCACGGAAGTTTCATGTATTTCAGGTTACATTAAAGTTTGACATACGTTCTTTAGATCGACGATGACCTGTGTATAAGTTGTGGGCTCTGTTAATAACGAGGGTTAATGTCATTTTATGACAAAATCAGGCTGCATGATAACGCTTCGATGCCGCTAATGGGTTAAACAGAAAACAACGGAAATAAAACGCGTTTTACTTCTAAGACCTAGGCCCGGTGCTCATGTGTGGGTCAGGTTTAAACACAAACTAAGATAAAAGATCACTGTAGTACCAAATTGCACTTAATAATTATAATAATATTGCCACCATTTTGTTTTCAATAAACTCTTAGTAATTATTCTTAACGAAATAAAAAGTATTGACAGTTTCGTATGACGAAAATGAGGTGTAGGCCTTCTAACGAACTCGCGGTCAGTTATAATTGTAATTAAGAAAGAACGATCTTTATCTTAAACCAATTTGGATTTTTATTACAATGATGTATAGGTAGATGGAAACAATATATGTTTCTAATACTTTTATTTCATACGGCGATACGCCCTTAGAAAACTTAATCACGAAGACAGTCTTATTAGCAACAGGTTCACATTGACTCACACATGTTATCTTGCTCGGCAATTGTAATAGATTTGGTAATTAGACAGAGGTACAATTTGCTTACAATAGATCTATTTTTTTTTTCGATCATTCATGTTGATGGAGCTTTATTTAGAGCTAGTCAAATTACGAAAAGAATAATGAATGCCGATATCTAGCCAGACCAAACCTTTATACATGTATGTACATTGTGACAGCTGGGGCCGCTATTCAAAGTAGGCTTACAGACTGGTGATCAATAATTTGGTAACAAATTCCATATTTCAATTTAAATGACCGTTTTAATTATAAACGACAGCAATACATTAGAGCAATAACATATATAATGGTTAATGCATGATTGCATTCGATGCATATTTGTCTAAGAAATAACAGACCTAACTAAAAGTCTAAAAGCCCGAGGACATTTCAGTTTAGAAAGGGACGAAATTTTTATAATTTTGCAGTTCCTATTCACAAAATTTCCCGATCAAGCTAAGATAATATGATGAAATGAATCAAAAATCAGCATAAAAAGTACAAGTCCGCATTTGATATTATAGCGTGTGCTGTATTCACGGGTGTGCATGTGTACCCGTAGTTACGAGTACACAATGTGATGGTGACGCGTGTAGAAGCTGTATCCATCGTCAATTTAAATCAATGGTACCGAAATAATGTGTGTAATTCTCACGAAAAATCTGATTGTAGATCTTGCTTATTTTTTTTAGCAATCCAATTTTAAAGCACAAATAATACAGAATATTCTAAACGTCAAGTAACAAGTTAGTCTAGTTTAAAAAGAGTCAACACCCGACGGCGGCTCGGCACGTTGACGAAAGTTGGATGAAAAAAAAACCACTCATGACGGTCAACAATCCTTATTTTTAAGCTATTTGAAATTGATTTCTTGATACATTAATAATAAGTCAGTCATATTTTACAGAACATAGATTTATTCCCTTAAAATAATGCAATAGAGCCAATAAATCTTCAGTATAAACAATGCAATAATCACTGACGTGACACGTGTACGCTAAAATTGACCTCGATAACGTTTTTGACGTTTACCGCAAACGACGTCAAAGAGCTTAAGGGCCCTTTTCTCGCGTTGCGCATCATATATTACGTGGCCACGTAAAAGCTATTGCATGCGCACGTAAACCTATTACATGGCCATGTAAACGTTATTGCGTGTGCACGTAAAAGCTACTGTGTGCGCACGTAACAGCTATTACCTGGCCACGTAAAAGCTATTGCGTGCGCAAGTAAAGCTATTACGTGGAAACGTAAAAGCTATTGCGTGCGCACGTAAAGCTATTACGTGGCCAAGTAAACGTTATTGCGTACACACGTAAAAGCTACTGCGTAGCCACGTAATAGTAGCGGTATTTTAAATATTTCTCCATGTCACCTCTATGCCACTGTAATTTTATTACATTGTATAAGTTATATTTTTCCTGGTTCAAAACCTATACACTGTTTGTGATAGAGATATGGAAAAAGTCGAGAGAAAAAAATCGAGATAAACATGCATTTTTCATATAGATAAAGAAGGGAAAAAATCGGGACGATTTTCAATCGAGACAACGAAATGTTGACTCAAGCGTAGTCGAGATAATGCGAGTTGACTGTATTAATAATATTTTTCCTGGTTCAAAACCTATACACTGTTTGTCTCTTATATAGTTTTTCTTATACAAAAATTAAAACAAAAAATTAGCCACCCAGCTAGCTCAGTTGGTGGCACGCAAGTCTACTGAACGAGGGGTCGTGGGTTCAATTCCCGGGCGGGGCATACTTTCATGGAGCTTGGTCATGAAATTATTTCTACGGCCATTCTTCCTCCTATTAATGCTTAGTAGTTGGTCAACAGCTAAATCCAGAGATTTAGCCTTTCCTGTAGGAGTGAGTAGGTTGACTGACCGTCGTTATATGGCCTATACATTGTGTTGCTAATGCGTTATACCCAACAAACAAACACACAAACTTAAACAAAAATTATTCTCTGTACCATCTTGTATATTTATTGTTTCAGTCTGTACGCACATAAGTAAGTCATTGACAATTTTCACATTTAGTATCTTAACAATTCCATTTAATTTATACATATTAATTAGTTCCAGTTAAAGTTCTACAAAAAATACTGTAATCTAATCTATTATTTCTGATAAAACTCCCTATGTTACTTGTTTATGTTAATTTAACGCTATAGTTTCTATGTGCCTATCGTACTCAATTATTATACCTAAACATTTTTACGCTAAAAAATTCCTGTCTGTTTTTATACAAAAAAGTTGCTTTATAGTTACTCATAAAAGTTACTATCTTTTTTACACCAAAAATAGTTACTGTATAGATTACACATAAAAGTTCCTATCTGTTTTATGCCAAAACTAATTACTGTAAAGATTACACATAAAATTTACTATCTGTTTTACACCAAAAATAGTTACTGTATAGATTACACATAAAAGTTGCTATCCGTTTTACGCCAAAAGTAGTTACTGTATAGATTACACATAAAAGTTGCTATCTGTGTTACGCCAAAAATAGTTACTGTATAGATTACACATAAAAGTTACTATCTGTTTTACACCAAAAATAGTTACTGTATAGATTACACATTAAAGTTGCTATCTGTTTTACGCCAAAAATAGTTACTGTATAGATTACACATAAAAGTTGCTATCTGTTTTATGCCAAAAATAGTTACTGTATAGATTACACATAAAAGTTGCTATCTGTTTTATGCCAAAAATAGTTACTGTATAGATTACACATAAAAGTTACCATCTGTTTTACGCCAAAAATAGTTACTGTATAGATTACACTTAAAAGTTGCTATCTGTTTTACACCAAAAATAGTTACTGTATAGATTACACATAAAAGTTGCTATCTGTTTTACGCCAAAAATAGTTACTGTATAGTTTACACATAAAATTTACTATCTGTTTTACGCCAAAAATAGTTACTGTATAGATTACACATAAAAGTTACTATCTGTTTTACGCCAAAAATAGTTACTGTATAGATTACACATAAAAGTTGCTATCTGTTTTATGCCAAAAATAGTTACTGTATAGATTACACATAAAAGTTACTATCTGTTTTACACCAAAAATAGTTACTGTATAGATTACACATAAAAGTTGCTATCTGTTTTACGCCAAAAATAGTTACTGTATAGATTACACATAAAAGTTACTATCTGTTTTACGCCAAAAATAGTTACTGTATAGATTACACATAAAAGTTACCATCTGTTTTACGCCAAAAATAGTTACTGTATAGATTACACATAAAAGTTACCATCTGTTTTACGCCAAAAATAGTTACTGTATAGATTACACATAAAAGTTACTATCTGTTTTACACCAAAAATAGTTACTGTATAGATTACACATAAAAGTTACTATCTGTTTTACACCAAAAATAGTTACTGTATAGATTACACATTAAAGTTGCTATCTGTTTTATGCCAAAAATAGTTACTGTATAGATTACACATAAAAGTTGCTATCTGTTTTATGCCAAAAATAGTTACTGTATAGATTACACATAAAAGTTACCATCTGTTTTAAGCCAAAAATAGTTACTGTATAGATTACACTTAAAAGTTGCTATCTGTTTTACACCAAAAATAGTTACTGTATAGATTACACATAAAAGTTGCTATCTGTGTTACGCCAAAAATAGTTACTGTATAGATTACACATAAAAGTTCCTATCTGTTTTATGCCAAAAATAATTACTGTATAGATTACACATAAAAGTTGCTATCTGTTTTACGCCAAAAATAGTTACTGTATAGATTACACTTAAAAGTTGCTATCTGTTTTACACCAAAAATAGTTACTTTATAGATTACACATAAAAGTTGCTATCTGTTTTACGCCAAAAATAGTTACTGTATAGATTACACATAAAAGTTGCTATCTGTTTTACGCCAAAAATAGTTACTGTATAGTTTACACATAAAAGTTACCATCTGTTTTACGCCAAAAATAGTTACTGTATAGATTACACATAAAATTTACTATCTGTTTTACACCAAAAATAGTTACTGTATAGATTACACATAAAAGTTGCTATTTGATGAAAATCTATTACAATTACTAATCGTTACAAATCCCGAGTATTCGTTGCTGATTTTGTTGTAATATTGAATTTTATTTCATAGTTTTAAAAATGGCATAGCCATGAGTGACAATATCATTTTCTTAACTCACTAGTAGAAATAAAAGATCATTCTCTAAAACTGATGAATATTCTGTTTCTATCAGTCTTTTGGTTCTATGAGATATATTTATTTTACATTTTTTGCCTTCAGGATGTCTTCATATATCTTTTAAGATGATTTCATTTATATCTTAAGATGTCATTATATTGATTATATATTTTCACAATTATGACTATACAAAATCTTGTATTTTTGTCATAAACATTTATCAAATGACCCCACATCTCACTCTAAAGCATAAAAAGAATTTTTTTTTTTTTTAAAGTGTATCATTCTTATGATAAAATCTGGGTCAATAGCGCAGTTTGTAGCACCCTGAGATTTGGAACCTCGTGTCCCGAAGGGGGTATGGGTTCGAATCCAACCTGGGGAGGTTATCCCCTTCCATGAAAATTTGACAATAATTTCAATTTTCCTCTATTGATTTGATTATATGGAGAAGCTTCCGACCTTGTGGAAGGGTAGGCGAGTACTGGTTATAGACAGGGGCCCAGGAAAGCTAGGTTAAGTGCCCTGGACGCGGTAAAAAGACCTAAATTGTGTTGACCCTGTGCAGCAGTCTGTTTTTTCCCTCGGCCAATCTTTCCCCGGGGAAAGAAAGGCCCAGGCAAATCTTTCCCTGGAATTTGCCTGTTACACCGGCATTAAACCCATTAAAAAAAAACTCCTAAGATAAACCTTGTATACCCAGGTGAGCATCTTTGGGCCATAATGGTCCTCCTGTTAATTGACAGGCCAGCCACATAGTTGCTCTAGTCTTCATACATGTGCTCATTGAGATATGTTTTATATTGTTTTAGATGGTGTGGTGTTAGTAGATCCAGAGTATTTAAAAGAAAGGAAGGTGTTTGCACATGTATTAGCAGCATTTAGATATGGACGAGAAGATCTGGATGTGTTGGGACTTACATTTCGTAAAGATTTATTCTTAGCCTCCATGCAGGTATATCCAGCAGTCAAAGAACAACAAAAACCACTTACAAGATTACAAGAGAGGCTTATTAAAAAGCTTGGACCAAATGCTTATCCATTTTTCTTTGAAGTAAGTAAATTTCAAGTTAATTTCAGAAAAAAATGTTGTTTATTAAATAGAGATTTATCTCTGACTGCAAATAATGTTTGTGTAAATATATTTACAACATGTGAAAGTATCTTTATATTTGGCCACATTGTGTTGTTATTGATGCTCTAAAGGTTTCATCATTGATAGTCCCATAATATCACTATTACAGTCACATGGTGTCATAATTTGTTGTCACAGGGTATCATCATTCATGGTCACATGGTGTCATAATTTGTGGTCACATGATGTCATCATTCTTAGTCACATGAAGTTATCATTCATGGCCACATGATGTCATCATCCATGGTCACATAATGTCATAATTTGTGGTCACATGATGTCATCACTCATGGTCACATGGTGTAAAAGAATCATGGTCAAATGGTGTATTCCATGATTGCTGGTGCAAAGTCAAATTCTGATCCATTGAACTAGCCTATCAGCCAGTGTCAGCTTTTTTGTATCACACTTATCATTAATAATTAAACCATCATGATTTGTGAAGTATGAATGATTAAGATAATGATTAGATTATTAACTAGATGATGTGGACCCATCTCAAATGCCTTGGATAATTTAATGATTGCAAGGTGCATAGTTGAATTCTGTTCCAAGAATGTCATTCACTAGTGTCCACCATTGTGTATCATACTTATTATCATGATTAGGTAGAATCGGACGGAAACCAAGTGTTTCACTGACAATTCTGCAGACTGTTTTAGAAATGATATTTACATAGACTGATCTATACAGACAATAAAACTGATTCAGTTGTTTGTGATTTTACTGCAGGAAAACAATTCAAATGTTTGTTGTTTCACTTAAGGATGTCTGTGTAGCTTGTTTTATCAGTATACATTATTTATCATGTCTGATCACTGCTGATATAAGAGCTATTGTGTTCTTATAATATTAAATGTATAAAGAGTTTGTGATTTGTTATAATATTTTTTATGTCATGTTTTGTTTTTCGTTGGGTTTTAACACTGTAGCAAGTTAGCAACACATTGTATAGGTCATATAATGGCGGTCAGTCAACCTACTCACTCCTCCTGGAAAGACTAAATCTCTGGATTTAGCTGTTAAATAACTACTAAGCACATACTAACATCAGTGACTGACAACTGCCCTACATAATTAAGAATCATTGGTAGAAGACAGTATGGCGTAGAAATAATTTCATGACCAAGCTCCAGGAAAGTATGCCCCACCTGGAAATCGAACCAACGATCCCTCAATGTTTTGGTTAATATCATTTATAATATTACATGTACATCTATACTGATTTCATAAACTGTCTTCACCTTACATCATGGCTGTCATGATTACATGAAATCTGAGAATCTTCCAGTAAGTGATACCTGGTTCTGTGTCACAGTAAGCTATACACAGGATTTCCAGTCTAGGGTCCTGAAGGAGATGCTGATTTAAATGAGACTGGTTTAAACCTTCTATGAAAATTTAACTGTAATGTTGATTTTCTTCCATGAATATGGTATATTGAGAAGTTGCTTGTCTTGTGGAATAGTAGGTGAGTACTGGTTATAAAGACAAAGGTACAGGAAAGCTAGGTTAGGTGGACTGGTCATCGTAAAATGGCCACAATTTGTGTTGACCCAGCATTAGACCCAATAAAAAAAGTAGATAACTATTATTCCATGATTTAAACAGTTGTGACATGTGCTAACAATGTTGTGGTCTATTATGTCTATCAGGTGTATCGGAGCTCTTACATACTAGATATAGATTAATTTATAGCGCTCATTATTTTCTTTACTTTGTTATATAGGGCTGTCACGATTTACGGTATACTGGTAAATTGCAATATGCAGCTGCAGCAATACTTACCCTGGTACGATTTTAACGTACCGGTATTTGGCGATTTTTTTTATTTCATTGGAACATCCTTTCTTTCGCGAAATAAAAGTAGCGAAATGTCAGTTTTTCTATTGTTCATTCCATCTAACCTTAAGTAACAAAAATTTAACCGATTGGGGCGAGTCACAGTCCTAAATGGCCATAAATACTTTAAGAGGCTAGATTCTATAACTAGCTTTATGTAAGATTTGCAATGTTTCTGTTAAATACAGCGATGGCACAACAAATCTAAAAGACCACAATATATCGTGGTATGTATCGCGATACAATGCTAGCGTATTGCAATATATCGCTATATGACAGCCCTATTGTTATAGTTATAGTATATAATATATAATAGTATATAATAATGATATTGTATATTTCAGTTGCCTCCAAATGCCCCAGCATCAGTAACATTACAGCCAGCACCCGGAGACACTGGAAAGGTACATCATAACCTTTTACTTTACAATTGTTATGTTTTTGAAGCTTGTATAGTTTGTATTTTCTTAACTGTCAAACCATGAATAATTTCACGGGCAATTCATATGTTAAAATCGGTGTTATCAGCGTTTTAAATTTATGACTTTTTGGAAATGTGTAAAAGGATTGAGTACAGCTGCTTAAGTCGTAGAGTATAAATATAATGCATTCAGTTATCATGAAATTATTCAAGTTTTGACAGTTGAGAAAAAATGGACTATACGAACACATCCCATCTTCTGGGCCCCCTCCCCGAGATATCCTCCCTCTTAAACATCTTTTGATTGAGAGGTACATGAAAATGGGTCAATTTTGTTAGCAATTTTCTGTTATTTAAAAAAACCAATTTGAAGTCCTGTAGGGGCCATTTTAAAAGGGGATGGGGGTTAAACACATAAAAACATGGGATTGGCCTGTTTATAGTTAAAGAAACCTTTCTATATTGAGAATTTATTGTAAAGTATGAGAGACGCAATAAATGTTGAATACTTGTTATACAAGTGAACAATTATAAGATTTAGAGCATGATCACATCTAGATTGATTGACACATCTCCGTGGTTACAGGAGATTGTTTTCTAGTTTTAATCATTGATTCCTAGGTCTTCTTTTACCATCTTTACATTTTGTGACTATCTGAACGGATATTTTTGTAGACAACAAGTTTAAGAACGTAGTATTTCAATGTTAAAGAGTACTTAACATTTGTTAATTGGTTTGTATGAAGACAAACAAGTTCAAGAACTATTGTCACACCCTTAAAACTGTTGATTGTTTACTGTTGTTAGTGATATTCTTGTATCTTCTATTGTTTCATGATGAGTTTCATCACATATACAAACGTTAGAGTACATTGTTTTTATTTCATTGGTTGAGAGTATCTGTGTGTCCCTTACTTAGAGCATTTGCAGCGGACAAATATCTCCTTAGACATACTACTTACAAAACATTTATTCTAACATAGGCTTGTGTGTTTTAACCCAAAACTAGGGTCTGTAGCCCAGTTGGTAGCACACAGGGATTTCGAATCTAGTGTCTCGAAGGGGGTATGGGTTCAAATCCCACTTGGGGAGTTATACCCTTCTATGAAAATTTGTCAATTATGTCAATTTTCCTCCATGGATAACATATATGGAGAGGTTTCAGGCCTTGTGGGAGGGTTGGTGAGTACTGGTTATAGACAAGCGTCCAGGAAAGGGAAGTTAGATGGGCTGGACTCAGTCAAATAACCAAAAGTGTTGACATGGCGTTGAACCCAGTGTAAATAAATTGATAAATGTTTGTTTCAATATTGAGCCCATACACATGTTATACATGTACTTACAATCTACACTACAGTTTAATTTAAAACTCAAATTGTTAACTTTTCTATGTTAGAATGAAAATAACAGATCAACAGTTTGTCTATGTTTGTGTAGAATATAAGACAGCCCCTCACCTTTGTGCGCTTATTAAATAATTAATTTTGTATTTAAGCTATTGTAATGAAATTTTGTCATATTAAACTACTACCTATATTTTATTCCACAATAAAATATATACAACTGTTCATAATTCCTTACATCAACCTACAACATCTCCTCTGAGACATTTTCTCCTCAACATGCTTAAACTTTACAAGAACTGGAGAAATATATCACGCTACATATATTTAGATAAAGGAGATATTTTACTCAACTAAGATAAAATAACTGTGACAGGTTTTTGCATTGTCTTAAAACTTAGTGACAAATTATTTCCTGACATGATGATTATTCTAGATTATTGTGTAGCTTTCTGAGAGAGTTCTATCTTCGTTTAGGCTGTACAATATTAATTCTTTGTTAACCGTCCTAGGCTGTACAATATTTATTCTTTGTTAACAGTCCTAGGCTGTACAATATTAATTCTTTGTTTACTGTGCTAGGATGTACAATATTGATTCTTTGTTTACCGTCCTAGGATGTACAATGTGGATTCTTTGTTTACCGTCCTAGGCTGTACAACATTGATTCTTTGTTTACCGTCCTAGGCTGTACAACATTGATTGTTTGTTTACCGTCCTAGGATGTACAAAATTGATTGTTTGTTTACTGTCCTAGGCTGTACAACATTGATTGTTTGTTTACAGTCCTAGGCTGTACAATATTGATTGTTTGTTTACTGTCCTAGGATGTACAACATTGATTGTTTGTTTACTGTCCTAGGATGTACAATATTGATTGTTTGTTTACTGTCCTAGGCTGTACAGCATTGATTGTTTGTTTACTGTCCTAGGATGTACAACATTGATTGTTTGTTTACCGTCCTAGGCTGTACAGCATTGATTGTTTGTTTACTGTCCTAGGATGTACAACATTGATTCTTTGTTTACTGTGCTAGGATGTACAGCATTGATTCTTTGTTTACTGTGCTAGGCTGTACAGCATTGATTCTTTGTTTACTGTCCTAGGATGTACAACATTGATTCTTTGTTTACTGTCCTAGGCTGTACAGCATTGATTCTTTGTTTACTGTCCTGTCATGTATTCAAACCTATATGTCCCATACAGTATGAAGGTCATTGTTTATATATATACATGGATGTTAAAAGCAGTTTGAATTTCAACACATTAAAATTCGTCACAGCTTGTTTATTGTACGAACTTCTTTTGTAAACAATAATTTCCTTAATATTTAAGTTGGATTTTTGGATGTCCTTCTGGTCCCTGTCCACTGTATTGAGTAATTTATTGATGAGTTGACTGTTTGATTTGATTAGTGTATAGTCCATTTTTTCTCATCTGTCAAAGTTTGAATAATTTCACAGTGAATGATTACTCACTATCTCAATATCACGAGTGCACAAAGTCTCCGTCAAAATATTTTGTTTTGACTGTTGAGAAAAACGAACTATACAACCAACAAGCCTGTGTTTGGTCCTGAATGATAAACACACAATATTAATGATGTGTCCATATATTTCTGCCGACTTTAGATACTATTGTTGTAGTATAATCAATAAGGAAGCTAGACTTGCTAGTTAATCCATTATCTATATAGTTTGTACCTACATTACTAGGGAAACTAAATCTAATTCCATCATATTACAACTATGACATTTTTCCTTGATTAAACCATTCTAGCATGTAGATTGAGTCTGTTTTACTACGAGGAAGGTAAACCAGGCAATGTGTTCCAATACATTTAATACAACTTGTGAATCATGTAATAAAGTTGATATATCTTGTTTCGTGATATATGTTGTAACCGAGTCGATAGAACAGTTGGTGGCGCTTTGATTTGGAATCTCGTGTCCTGAAGGGGGTACAGGGTCAAATCCCACCCAGGGAGGTTTTACCCTTCCATGAAAATTTGACAATAATTTTCTTCCATTAATTTTAAGTTTCCAGTCTTGTGAAAGGGTATGACAGAGAGACAAAAATACAATTATCATTTGTATACATTGGTTTGGTGAAGCAACCCCTGTAAATGAGTTTTTAAGATCGTAAGTTCCCAGGATCAGTGAATAGGTTCAATGACTGATATAAGTTTGCCTGAAAAGTTGTCAAATGGCAGAATAAAACACAAAACATTTTTTTTTCATTATAAAAAAAGATTTCAATGTTACATATCGTCACCTCAATGCAAAAGAGTTCTAACTCAATTTTTTGGCAAAATCATGTTTTTGCAGATTTTGCTTTATTTTTATCATACCCACAGATTAAGATAATAAAATTGGCCCCTTTTTATTTTTTTAGGGGTCTAGAGGTCAGTTGGCATTTTGGCCTAACTCATATTAGCTTTATTTTATTACGCAACACAGTTCTTACTCAGTTAGAACTGAGTTAGAACTGTGTTGCGTTTAAATACAGTGCATTGCATTCAATTTATGATGTGAGTTAAATCCTTTTGGCTATTCATAGCCACAATAATAAATACATTTTCAAGAACCTGTTTATGATATTAATATTAAACTAGTACTTGTGTTGATTGTTTCAGCCTTGTGGTGTGGACTACGAGTTAAAGACTTATGTTGCAGAAAATCTGGAAGAGAAACCACACAAAAGGTAAAACTATAGAACTTTTATATTAAATATAGTCACTTCAGTTTCTGAAAATATATTGCGCAAGTTCTTACAACTTAAATAAATCACTTTCGAGTCTGCTACCTGGTCTGCCAGTACTGAGCTAATAGACCTAATTCGGAATTCAAATTTTACGTTTTTCTGTCTGTGCATGGCCAGTACAAACAAACTTTTCTGCACATTATTGCTAAATTGCACGAACTATGGATTCAATCCTGTTGTTCTTTGTACACATGTTTTCATTGTAACAGTGAAAGTTTGTTTGTACCGGAGGGGAAACCCAAATATTTGAATTCTGGATATAGTCTATTGGATAAAGTCTCTAGCTCAAGGAAACAACATGGTAGGTTTTTGATGTGATTGAAACAAACTTGGAGCTGACTATCCAATGATAAACAGTCAAACAACATAATCACTCAGCTCTTAAAAAAACTTAGATATGTCGTTCATGTACAATAGAAAGATAAAACAGTGATAATTTCCACCATTGTTGGTTTATCTTATTTTATTACCTCCCTTGAGAAACCAATTATTGTCACCAGCATGTATGATAATACATTTATTGTAGATAAGATTATTTTGGTGTAAATTTAATTGATATAAGTTCTAGAAAAGTTGAGTCAAAATATTACTACAATGCCAGTGTTTAAAATAATGGTTAGGCATGGGGGTTTTTTGCCGGTGAAGTTCAGCTATAATGACCACCTTGGCTATTGCAAAATCATGCCACTTTTAAATTATAAAAATTGGATAACAAAACGTAGTCCAAACATAACTGTTAAAACAGAGCACTGATAATGTTATTGTTTTTTGTAGGAATTCCGTCCGTCTGGCCATCAGAAAGTTGACCTACGCACCGGAAGAACCTGCCCCACAACCAAGCGCCGAGACATCAAAAGATTTTATGATGAGCCCAGGAAATATAAAACTGGAAGCATCATTGGATAAAGAAGTAAGTTTTCTTGTTTATATATTATCTCTTGAAATAGCTAGAGTCTTAGATCCATGAAGCTGTAGGCTTCCCATAGGATTTCAAATCAAGAGTGACTGTCCTAAAGAGTTTTATGGTATGAAACTTATGCTACAGTCCCATTAACATAAAAAGTCATGAGGGCACCTTACGGGCGTCATGCGATCGAGCTTTGCAAGGATTCGTACAAACTATTTTGTACCTGTTCGGACTGTTACATGTTTTACCAGGGTCCATGAGATGAGCCATGGATACAGGTATCAGTGTCAAAGTCAAATCACGAACACAATCGTGGCCAATATAGATTAAACTTAAATATATCTTCCAGCTACGGCTCCGTACGGGTGTGTTGTTTTGTGCCATGTGCCTACCGTCACCTTAATACACAAGGCTTCACACGGCTTATGGCTGTCTGCACGTATGGGTCCACAACAAGCCACGATTTTATGAGACTGAGGCATAACCCTGCCTAGTTATTAGCTCAATTATTCAGAGAATAGTTGAGTGGTCCTACTCAATTGTGCATCGGCTGTGGCGATGGCGTAACACTTCTTAGTTTTTATGTGCAACATTTTTATATCGTTGAAACTACTGAAGGATTCACTTGAAACTTTACACATGTCTATGGGGTTACCTGAGAGGTTAAATATCAAGTTGCATAACTGATGATATGGATTAATACTTATTATATTTTTGTTTACAAGAGCACCTCGAATATTGCCGAGTGGTCTGTCCATGGACGGCTCTTGTATATACTCTGCCATGAAAACTTGACAATAACTTATTAGGAAACCTACTCCTGGTTTATAAATCAGTGTAGCAGATTCCCAACTTATGTAAACAACCTTCTTGTCTCAATATGTATAGAGACATTAACATATTGTTAGTATTGTTTAAGCCTGCCTGGCTAGCTCTGTCGGTAGCGCACATGTCTACTGATCTAGGGGTCGTAGGTTCATTTCCTGCACATGGCATACTTTTGTAGTGCTTGGTCATGAAATAATTTTCTAGAGCCATTCTCTCTCCTACCACTGATTCTAAATCATGTAGGGCAGACGTCAGACATGTTGATTTTTTTGCTGTTTGCCTTTTCATCAATTCAATCAATTGACACAGTGCCTCTCTAAGCTGTTGAATATACCATATAAAGTATGGGTAAACATATGACTTTTTGTTATCAGTATGATACTTAACACTGTTCACCAAAATTTTCAAGGGATCCAGAAGTCTCTAGCCTTCTCCCTATGGCAATCATTGCCTTAGCGTACATGAGCAAAGCCCTGAACTGTAGAACATTGTTTTTGGCTAGTGAAAGTAACTGATTTCATATAGTCAGGCTATTTGATAGTTGTGCATACGTGAGATAGTGTTGGAACAAAAATAAGGCAATGACAAATATTAGAGACAACAACCCTCTTGTATATAGCATCTGGCTAGTATATAAAAGGACAATGACAGTATTGTCTATAATTCAAGAAATACAAGATAAATAATAGTGACAAGAATCAAAGGTTATAAACATCCATAAATTGTTGACAGAATCTATTTCCTCTATTGACCTACTCTCTTGAAATGTTTCCATTAAATCCTGAAATTCTATATTTCCTCAATGTTTCCCTGCCTGCCTGCTGATGGTGTTGTTCACCGACATTATCACATTTTATCAAGTGTACTTGATTGGCTGTCTTCTATACAGCTCGTCATACAGTACTCACCAAAAGTTTGGAGACAAAGAAAAATTAAATGAAATTCATAAATTTCATTGATAGCTTTTGGTGTAACCATTTTTTTATATATATTTATTATGGTTGGTGATAAAATGAAAACAAATTTTAAGAATGTATCACATTTATGAGATTCAGGATCTGATATCCTAAAGCCTCCAAAACCAAGTTCATTGTAATTCTATTCTATAACACAGACATTAAGCTAATTTGATAGCCTTGACTTCAAAAAACCATAGTAGTACCATAACAAAAAAAATAAGCTTAACTTAAATTCATTCAAAAATAAATGGTAATCAAATTTTGATAAAACCTATGCAACAGGCTTACAAAGTGAAAATGTCTCCAAATTTTTTGTGGTTACTGTATGTCCTTGAATTTCTAGCTTCTAGCTTGATGATTGAATTCTTTGCAGTTTGTCACGTTATTGATTTAACGCCATACTTTAAGACTGTTGGAGTCTTGGATTCCATGGAAATATGCAAAATTATTGAACTAAATGACATTTTACTTGGTTTCATTGTGGTGAGACATTATAATTAGATTATTTGGTTCTAAACAACTCATCGGAGAATTACTGATTATATTATATGTGTATAAATGTGCCTATATACTTACACATTCAATATTTTCTCCTTACTGTTCATTTTAATCTTCTCTCAAACTCTTATAATTATGTACCTTATTTCTATATCCAGCGGTTGACATTTCTATTTTATCATTAATTGTTTCAGTTATTTTGTGTGGCTAACTCAGTCAGTAGCGCTCAAGTCTACTGATCCAGGGGTTGTAGGTTCAATTTCCAGGTGGGGCATACTTTCATGGAGCTTGGTCATGAAATAATTTTCTACTGCCATTCCACCTGCTACCACTGATTCTAAATCATGTAGGGCAGTACTCAGTCATTGGCAGAAGTATGCGCCTAGTAGTTGGTTAACAGCAGCTATTATCCAGATATTTAGCCTTTCCAGGAACAGTGGGTAGGTGGGCTGGTTGCCGTGATGTAACCTACACAATGTGTTGCTATGGCGTTAAACCCATCAAAAAATATATATATATTTATACGTTCAGCCATAGACATAATATACATAGCAGAGCTCGACAAATCCACTTGTAGTTACCAGTAGAAATTGACTCAGAAAAAGTTAGCATTCTGGCAGCTCTCGTCCCCCAGGAAGTGTGAAATTTCTAGCTCTTTCGAAAACATTTGTCGAGCCCTGCATAGTATGTCATTGTCTTGTTAAAACTTCATAACTTCAATTCCAAAAAAGCAAAGTTACAAGGTTTTGACTCCACAACAGCGATATACACCAAGCTTTATTCTCTTCCATTCTTTACTTATTGTTGTTTCATCCATTATGTATTGTTATGTCAGTGTAACTTGGAACTCAGTAAAATAAAACTGTAATAACTCTTTGTATTTATGCACTTTCTTGTCATTAAAACTTTTACTTTCCTGACTTTTTCTAGAAAAGTTTATTTTTTCAAATCATTGTTGTTTGAATTTTCTATTGTTTCTCTAGGGTTTATGTTAAAGTTTTATTGTGTTGAAAGGTGTTTATTGTTTGTTTGAAGGTGCCATTAAACTGGTTTTTCATTATTTTAGTGACTTAAGTTTCTTTTCTGTCTGTTACTGTTTGCTGTATTCAAATGTATATTATTTGAAGTGTATTTGTTTATTGTTTTGGTTGAAGTGTGTCTTGAGACTGATTTTTTTCAAGATGTCCAAAGTATGATGTACTTTAGGTTTCATGCCAGGGCTTGAATTTAATAAAAAATTGGACTTGCAAATTTTTGAGAGTTGATTTTATTTCAACTGGCAAATTAAGAAAATGGACCATTCCGAGTGCAACCTTTTTATTTGAATAACAATACATTTACCCACAAATATACGCATGTGCTCTTTTGTTAACACCTTGTTTGTGGGACAAAAAGTAACTGTAAACCTTTGTAAAATATGCTAATTAGTAAGGTCATGGAAAGGTCCATTACTTGCATTTTCCCTAAAATTTGAAAACTCTTCATATATGGAATATATAAACAAGATAGTGCTATATTTAGCTATAGATAGAACATCAGTGTTATTTTGGTATAAACAATGAGTATTCAACATGCTTTTACTGTGAATCTTTAATTATTAATACCATCAATCTATCTCGCCGTTTCAATGCTGATTTTAGCCTTATTAGATTGGAAAGAAATATTGTTCCGTCGGTTTCAACTTGCGGAAATTTGCGAATTATTATCAAAGTTTCTTGCAAATTTCAAAATCCACTCTCATTTTGCGAGTATTGAGCTTAAATTTGAGCCCTGCATGCATTGTGAGAAAATCAACTTGTTCTTGTTTCACCCCAAACCTTTTTAATACACACTTTGTAGATCAAACATACCCAGGTCTATAAGGTGCATTAGCATGAAACTCAGACTATAAAATGTTATTACAAGTATTGAAGATATTGTTGCCAGAGTTCACTAGAAGTAATACAATGTAGATATCCATCTCACACACAAAAAATCTGTCATATATCTAGTAATTAAAATTTATAAGTCCATGAAACAAAGTTGACAGTGATTAGGAACTACGATAGTTGTGACAACGTAAGAATATTACTTTATTGTTGAATAATTAACATGCACAACTAATTTTATCTTAGTTTTCACTGAGTCTCTTGTCTAGTTTTACAGATAGTGGAAAGTATCAGATGTTTCTGTGAGCTTTTATTGTAATACCTAGAATGTATAAATGTTAATTAAGTTTAGTTCAATCTTTTATATGCTTTATGAAGGTTTATATATCTTTGTAGTAGAGTATGTAAGAATATTATTACTGACTGGTTCAGTACCTTTTTTTTTACTGGGTTTAACGCCGTGTCAACACAATTCAGGTCATTTTACAGCATCCAGCGCACCTAACCTAGCTTTCCTGGACCCTTGTCTTAAACCAGTGCTACGACATTAAACCCAACAAAAAAAGTCTACATTTCACAGGGGTCTAAAGCAGCATCCAAATGTCAGGCTTTAATTTTATTAGACAACAAAACAGACAAATGTAAACATTTTTTCTTGAACAAATATATCTCATCATATAGCGAAAGACTGTTAGGCTGGGTTTATTGATCAGTATAAATGTATAGATAGTGGAATCTTGTCATTTCTTGTCAAATACTAATTACCTTAGAGAGAAATGTGCGTGACTAATCTAATAACATCTTCATCGTACATAATTCCTAATTAATTACCTTCATCAGTTTAAATGAATTCCTTTTAAGCTTCGTTTTCTGACATGATGGTATTGAATTTGTTTCTGATGATAATTAATTTTTTTTCGCCTATTTCTTTGATGGCCATCATCATTAGTGCGATTACCTCGTCGTTGAATAAAGTAAGTTATCTTTATGAAAGAAGGAAGATTTTGTCATATAGTTATAAAATAATGCAAGCTTGGTTTAAATCTTATCATGATAAAAAATTGTAGACAAAGTACTGGTCCAACCCAGCTTAAGTTTTTTAATTTTATTGAAATATTCCCACATCATGCACACGCACACACACACCCGCCCACAACAATATTACAGCTCAGTGTTTTAAATTATACATAAAATGTTGATAAAACAAGTTCAGTTCCATTAAAACTTGATATTTGTGGTGAACCATTATCATTATTTAAGGGCTCCCCTAGGTATAATTACAAAATATAATGTACATGTATATATTAACATTGGAACATTGCAACTTGCATTCAGTGTATATGCATGTACTTTTAAATAGGGCCGTCATTGGAAATCTCGATATCAAACATTTTGTGATTCATATAACAATAATACACACCTTTTGTGATTAAATCTGTTGGACCCCAACATTTGCGCCAGAGACCCTTGTTTTTACAGGACTTGCGACCATTGGACCCCTTAAGACCCTGCTATCTAAAGCTACAGTCCCATAAACATAAAAATAGCCGTGAGAGCACCGTACAGGCGCCGTGCGATCAAGCTCTGCTAGGACCCTACGAACTCTTGCGTACCCGTACTGACTGTTACATTTTTACCAGGGTACGTGAGATGAGCCCTGGATACACGTATCTGTTTCAGAGTCAAATCGTGAACAAAATCGTGTCTGAGTATGGATTAAACATGCATATCTTCCAGCTATGGCATGTACGAGTGTGTTGTTTTATACATGTACCATGTGCGTACCGTCACCTTAATACGCAAGGCTTCCCACGGCCTACGACTGTCTGCATGTACGGGTCCGCAACAAGCCACGATTTTATGGGACTGAGGCATAAACTATCATAGATGACACCAAATATAAAAACGTCTAACAGTTAAAATAACCTACTTTATACTGTAATCTATAATTCTAAGAACATGAAGTCATATTTTAAATGTATATATTCAAGTATAGATTGTCTTGGATGACTTGATATAGTCAAATTACAGTAACTTCAAGTCACAGCTGGTCTAGAAATGATATATAACATTGATTTAATACCCATGTTGATATTTAACATCAAATTTTCACCTACATATGTATGGCTAGATTTTTTATTCTATCCATCAAAATATATCTCATGAGATCCTAGCCGAGGAGGGGGGACATTACCAAGAAAAAAAAAGATTTGACTGAGGTCAGACAAAATTTAGGCACTGTATTGTGAAAGCATACTTTTAGACAATCTTCAGTTGTTATTAGACCCTTAAAAAAAAGCCTAAGTAACATTTTTCTGTCATTTTGCCCCTCCCCAGCATTACCATGGCAACCAGGATTAGGACTCAATTTAACCATTTCTCACAGCAACACTTTTCTCACAGGAAACAATATGTCCAAATTGCATCTCAATTGCACAAAAAGTGACAAAATAGTGACCGGTTTTGCATCGATAAAGAAGCATGAAAACCCATGCAAGTAGATTTCCATTATCAATCTGACATAATTGTTGAAAAAATTTTTTTTCCTACAATATGGAAATCAGGACACTAGTTCTGTTAAGTATAGTTCAAGTTATATGACAGATATATAGAGAGTGATATATTACATAGATTTCTTACAGTAATAAACACCCTAGAGTTGTATCTGTCTTCTCCAATAGTCATACATGTTGATTTTCTTACAATAATTATAGATATTTGTTCTGTTAACATAGAGATTTTTTCTGACTATATAATTCATTGTAGAGGAGAGTTTCTGACTGTACAATGTATCATAGACCTGAATTTGCTCTTTGTCTCAGAAATAACCTATGATTGTCTTTATTTTGTTATGGAATAAATCAAGGATTGCCTGCAAGACTATAGTATTTTGCTCTTTAACACAATGCACTTACTACAGAGCCACAAGGCTAGCTCATTTGCTAGCGCACAAGTCTACTGATCAAGGGGTCATGGGTTTGATTCCTGTGCGGGGCATATACCTTTGTGGAGCTTGGTCATGAAATTATTTCTATGTCCATTCTCCCTCCTACCAATGATTCTTAATTATGTAGGGCAGCTGTCAGTCACTGAAGAAAGTATGCGGTTAGTAATTGGTTAACAGTTAAAACTAGAGATTTAGCCTGTCCAGGAACAGTTAGCTAACAGACTGTCGTTATATGACCTATACAATGTGTTGCTATGGCGTTAAACCCAACAAAAACAAACAAACAAAGCAGGAAACCCTTGAAATGCAGGAATGAGCTCAGTAGGGCTTTCACGATACACCAGAAGCGTATCATGGTATGTTGCGATGCGCTAGATCTGTACTACCTATATTCAAGTATAGATGACATTAAACAAAGAGTAAAGGCACATATACCTATGTTTAAAATTACCATATATTTGTAACTATTGACTTCGAGAATTGTAATAGGATGTTTAAACTTTATTTCAGATAGTTCCTTCATCAGCGTGCTTGCAGACTCGGCTATGAATTTTAAGTAGATGAATGTGTTTAAAAACATGAAGCTGAATTAGACTTACATACTTGAAGCTGATTAAGGCTTTGTCACTTATCTAATTATCTCAATAGTCATGATTCATTGGATATTTCTCTCTTGGAATTGAAACCTACATTATTTTGCCATAGACTTAACATAGTAATTCATCTGTAGTTGTGAACTAAAATTTGTTTACCTTTTTTTATTTACAGAAATATTACCATGGTGAAAGTATAGCAGTGAATGTACTAGTTGATAATAACACGTCAAAAACAGTAAAGAAAGTCAAACTATCAGGTATTAGAACTTTTATTATTATAGAACATTGAAGTATTTGTTTTTATAAGGTAAAAAGTAGAGACACATTTCACTGGCTTAGTGCAAAACAGTGGTAACTTAATTTTTAAAAAAGTGAGTTACAACCGTTTTGTGCTAAGCCCACGATTTGCTTGTTCTGAAGAAACATGACAAATAAGGAGTTACAACCATTTTCCATCAATTAATTGATATGTTAAACAATACTTGATGAGAAATATTCAAATTATTTTAGTTTCAAGACTGAAATTCTTGTAAGATGTCTTAAAGTAATGAAATAATGAAATAAAGGTTCAATAGTACTATTGAAATTACATACTAGATTGATTAAATTATTTATTAAAAACTTAAACATTGTTTTGGGGTGACTTTAAGGGTTATTGATTGTGTGTGATGATCTAGCATTGGATTTGAGTGACTAAGTCTTCTGATTAGGAAACCAGAATATGTTCATAATTCTCAAACTTAAAAGTACCATTTTGTTTAGGCAAGTTTACATTTGGTTTGGGCAAATACAATTTATAGTTAGTTGCTCTACTGGGTTACCTAGTCTAAAAGATTAATGTAGCTGGGCTTTTTTAGTATTTGGGGAAGGGGCCTGAGGCCTTTTTTCTTTTCGAGCATTTGTGGAAATTTTGCCCCAATTTCATAGATAGGGGAACAAAAAATCCAAGGTAAACTCCAAATTTGGGGAAAACTGCATGACTTTAAAGAAATTTCAAAAGGGGAAGGTGCCTGTAAGTGGCCCCTTTTATATAAGGAAAAAAAAAGTCTGTCTAAAGCCTGGTTTGTATGTAATAGAAGTCATAATAAAAATTATGTGGAAATGTAATGTCATTATTAAACAATTTACTTTTAATACCTGACATAAAAGCTTACCAAGAACAGTATTTAGTTCTTGCTGAAAAGATGGAAGCCGAGATTGAGGTTCATAATGAAGAATTCACGTAAGATGAGCCATGATCCCCACATACTAGCCTTTATATTATATCATATAATATATTTATATGTTGTTATACGTTAGATAGACCACATTAAAGATCAGAATGTTTTAAAATCGGCCATGTTAATTTTAAGTCGCCACCATGATACAGTGGTTGGCTCAATCTACTTGGATTTGAGTAATCATTGTTTTGACTATGTCGGGTCATAGTTTTTAAGAATATTTAATAGAATTGTTGATATTCTGTAATATTTATATTTGGGTGAAATTATTATCCCCTTTTGGAATAGGAAACATGTACTGGTAACAGAAAACTGTCCAGGAAAGATGTTCTGATTAATTATTATAGAGAATAAAAACTAAATTAAATAGTGATAATATTGGACATAAAAATGGAATAAAATAAAATATCTTAAAATGTTCACTTTAAAATTGAAAATAGGATAAAATTAATTTTTCGATGATTATGTTCATTTTGTCACTTGATGTAATTAAGTGCATGTATGTTACAAAATACTTAAATAGTCTCTAGCTTGTATAAAGCAGGATAGTTGTCAACCAATGTCAAAGAACATAATGTAGTGGTTAGAGACATAGGTCTAAGATCTAAACCTCCCCAGGGGACTGGTGGTAGGTTGACTGACTGCTGGGATTCAACTTAATGTTGAAAATCAATCAAGGCTCAAAAAATTAAGACAGATTAAACTGATTAGAGACATTGCATGCCATTCACTTAAAATATATTACAATATATATATACAGTTGTTATGTATTTCACATCTGATATAAAATTTAGAAGTTATAAATCACTGACAATAATGTAGTAAATAACTCTGACTTCAAACACTGTTGTTATATGCCCGTTTTGAAAAAACGGACATATTATGTTATGATGTTGTCTGTGTGTCCGTCCCTCCACTGGAAGTTCATATGGGAAAACTTTGTGTGAGTGATAACTCAACCACGGCTGTACCTTGGTTCTTAAAATCTTTGCTTTGGATAGCCCTCTAGTTAAGGATGTGACCTAATCTGAGGTCCCGGGGATCATTGGTCAAGGTCACAGGGACTTCATATGAGATAGAACAGGCACACAGGCGTATAATGCCCTGCCCAGCGGAGCTCTTGTTTAACGATGATACAGGTTGGTTAAAAGGGAGATTCAGTAAAAGAACTTGCAACAGAAAGTTGTTGCTTTTATAAATATCATTCATGCAAAATGATAAACTGAATGTATCATAAAAACATGATGTTTTGTAATGATTTAACATGATTTTCTCGGGTGTGGATTGGCATTCGGGATATTTTACCTTGATTAAAAGTAAAATATATAAAAGAAATATATATAATAAAATTATGTCAGGTATGTTCTTATTATTTTGTTATTTTAATTTGCTAAATAAATTAAAGAAACATAAATTTTTAAAAAGTCTTACTTTAAAAGATATACAAATGTTTCTATATTTTCCTGTGATATTTTATCATGGAAGATGTTACTGAATCTCCTTTAAACAATATTTATAACAAGCTTATCACAACAACATTCTATGTACAGATCCCTGACCTAGTGGTTAGAATGAAATAATTGTTACAACATAAGTTGATCAACTGTAATGTATATGTATTTCTTTCATGCTTTACGGTGAAACGTCACGTTATTCGATGAAAATAAACGATGAAAATATAAATTTCATATTTTCATCGCAGTGAAAATATAACCTTATATTTTCATCATTCATGACATCATATTAGATGATAAATGATGTCATCTTGGAGTAGAAATGACGTCACGTTATAATTTGTGTAAAATACATCAAATAAAATGCAAAACTAAGCATGAAAGAAACAGAATATTCGTCAACTTTGGTGTAAGATGATTTTTATTTCAACTCGTGAACTCAGAAAGTAACATTTTCACTCGTGGCTATGCCACTCGTGAAAATATGTTTTCTGAGCTCACTCGGTGAAATAAAAATCGATCTTACACCAAAGTTGACGAATATCCTCTATTTATTATATGCTTTCCAGTGGAATACCGGGTTTTATCAGTGAAATAAAAATCAATATTCCACTGTTTTCATACAATGAAAATAAATTTGTTATTTTCACTGTTTTGGATGCCGTTCTGGAGGCATATTCAACTTAAGCATTAAATACCGCTAGATTGAAGTATATAATAAACAGAAAATTTGTTTATTTTGGTGTAAGATTTATTTATTTCACTCGTGAGATAAGGATATTATATTTTCACTCGTGGCTACACCACTCGTGAAAATATTTCACCCTTAGCTCACTCGTGAAATAAAAATTGATTTTACACTGAAATAAACAAAAACCCTCTATGTTTCTTATATATTTGTTTGATATATAAATTTAACCTATATTACCCTATTGTTTTATTTGACCTTCAGTGAGACAATTTGCTGACATATGTTTATTTTCCACTGCCCAATATAAGTGCACAGTAGCTGATTTAGAAAGCGAGTAAGTGTTCATATCTTTAATTTTATGTATTTTATTTTTATACTCTCACTTCATTTATTACTTAATGTATATGATTTACTCCTTCATGTGGTTAGGCCACCTGGCTAGTTCAATAGGTAGCACGCAAGGCTACTGATAGAGAGGTCATGAGTTTGATTCTCGGGCTGGTCATACTTTTGTGGGGTTGGTCATGAAATTATTCCTATGGCCATTTTCCCTCTTACCAATGATTCTTAATTATGTAGGACAGTTGCCAGTCACTGGACAAAAGTATGCTCTTAGTAGTTGGTTAACAGATAAATCCAGAGATTTAGCCTTTCCAGGAACAGTGAGTAGTTTGACTGACCGCCGTTATATGACCAATACAATGTGTTGGTATGGCGTTATACCCAACAAAAACAAACAAACTTTCATGTGATTGTCTGTAAATGTGCTGTTTAGAATGCAAGTGTTTCAAGCAGGTATTCACTGTCTCAAAACATTCATAGGACTGGCAACATGGCTGTCCCTTGATAAATGTTGATAGAGTTGTATGTTTTCAGCCTCGGCAAAGCACTAGCTATATATGCCTCAGTTAGGAAAAATATGACTGAAAAGGCAAATTTTGGGTTGAGTAAGAGCAAAAAAGGGTTCTTTGCCCCCTTTGCTGTACCCTAACATTGCTATGGTTTATGGGATCGGGAATCAAAATGACTTTTTCTAAAAACAATTGCTCAGTAAAAATTTGACCAAGTTCCATCTTTGTAAGTTTATTAGTAATGAAATAAGGATATCATAAAATAGCCATATAATAAAAAAGACCAATTTTCAGTCATGTCACCCAACTAGTAAAGCGTTTAATGTGTTGTTTTCAAAGATGATTGTTTCTCAAAATACTTTTATAAAACTTTGATGCATCAGCTTTAAAAAAATATATTTCTTACCTTAATTAATCTCCTTGCTACAGTTCAACATATCTACTGTAAGCATAAGATATGTTTTCATCAACCAATGAAAGCTCCGTAGGACCCCGGTCAAATTGACATGGGATCAGTTGTCCAGTCTGGCAAAACTATGTGGGACCAGTTGTCCACCCCTGTCAAAATGGTATGGGGCCAGTTGTCCACCCTGTCAAATTGACATGGGACCAGTTGTCCAGCCTGGCAAAACTTGGTGGAACCAGTTGTCCACCCTTTTCAAAAATGGCTTTGGGCCATTTGTCCATGGGACCAGTTGTCCGGCTTCCAGGAGGCCAGCTTATCAAATAATCATGGAATTTAAATCCAGTATTGCTGACAGATTTAAAATGTGTCTAGACACAGATTATAGTGTTTATTATTATATGCTTTCCAGTGAAATACCAGGATTTACCGGTGATATAAAAATTAATATTCCACTGTTTTGAAACAATGAAAATAAATTTGTTATTTTTACTGTTTGGATGCATTGTTCTGATTACATATCATTCTTAAACTTTAAAAAAGCCAGTTTGATGCATATAATAAACAGAAAATTTGTTTATTTTAGTGTAAGATCTTTTTATTTCCCTCATGAGTTAATAATATTATATTTTCACTCGTGGTGTAGTAGCCACTTTTGAAAATATTGCATCCTTAGCTAACTTGTAAAATAAAAATCAATCTTACACCAAAATAAACAAATATCCTCTATTTAACTATAAACAGATATCAATGAGATTAACTTGTCTATTTCACAATGTGTATGAGTAGGTTGATTTATACTTTTAATGAACATTAATTGTAAATACAAATCTGATGAAGAAATTTAGTTCAGATGATCAGTGCCCGCACAACATTATTGTGCAGACTTGACTGGCTCTATAATTGTTGCAAAGGTTTATACAATCTGATTAAAACCTGATCTAAAATTCTCTCCTCGCCTACTCATTAATTAAAGATCTGGCTATTTTGTTATGATATTATAATATTCATTATAATATTAATGACACAATCATTATGTTTAGTAACTTGTTTACATCGTCTACTTCAGGCAATTTGAAATGAGCAGTCCAATTACAGCCTGTGAATAACACCACCTTCCAATTAGCTCACAAACCTTAGTCTAGAAATAGAAATTACTAAATCAAGATGCTATTAATAGTGTTATGTCTTGATGAAAGCTAGACATTAATTGGTCAACACAATGGTCATCTCTATGTGACCTCTTGAGTGACCCTGAGAGATCCTATATGACAGTGGTCTATAGGATGTCTGTTTACGGTGATTGAGGTTTATACAGCTTCCCCTTTAGCATGGTAAAAGTATATATATCACGAGTTAGTGCAAAACCGTCATAACTCACTCTTTTCTAATATTGAGTTATGACTGTTTTGCGCCAAACCCACGATATGTTTGTATGTTAAAAATTGACGTATTATTATTTTCAGGGAAGGATTTCCTATTCAGCCTAGTCAGACAGGATTTTGTAAAGTATTTCATTTGACACCTTTATTGTCCAACAACCGTGACAAACGTGGTTTGGCTTTGGATGGCAAACTAAAACATGAAGACACAAATCTTGCCTCTTCTACAATGTAAGTTGTAGTTATAAACTCATGGTTATCCTTTTATTCATCTCATTTCAGACCATTTGTCCATATATAACAGGGGCCGTTTACTGGCGCATTCCACTCTTGAAATTTCTTCAATATCATGCAGTTTTCCCCTAATTTGAAGTTTAACTCTGATTTTTGTTCCCCTTTCTATGAGATTGCGATGAAATTTCCCCAAATGTCCTATATGAAAAATGCTCCTTTTCCAAATACTGAAAAAAGCTGTGCGATTTGATTTAATTAAAAAAAAATCAGTGTCCATTCCTGAAGATGGTCAACTGTAAATATATAAACTGTCAAGTATATTAAGACTCCCAGCTAGCTCGGTCGATACCATGCAAGTCTACTGATCGAGGGGTTGTGGGCGAGCAAGGCTACTGATCAAGGGGTTGTGGGCGGGGGCATACTTTCGTGGAGCTTGGTCATGAAACAGTTATTCTCCCGCCTACCAATGATTCTTAATTATGACAAAAGTATGTTCCTAGTAGTTGGTTAACAGCTAAATCCAGAGATTTAGCCTTTCCCGGAACACTAAGTAGGTTGACTGATCGCCGATATATGACCTATACAATGTGTTGCTATGGTGTTAAACCCCAAACAAACAAACAAATATATAACTATATGACTTATAAGAGATGATGTTCTGTAACAACCATTATTAAATAACTGTGTTATTTGCCCTGTAAAGAGGCAAATTCACAGCACAATACTGCAATATCTGCATATTAAAACTGAAAACCGGGCCTAAATCTGTTAAAGGGCCAAAAACACTTATAGACGGTAGGGCTAATAACAAATTTCTGCGCTCTGATTGGTTGACAAAACAGGGCCAATATCAGTTACAATTATCGCATAAAATGACGACCATTTTGTTTGTTGATTGAGTTCAAACCCAATTTATAATTGATTCTTCCCGAAGAGACTGGTAGGAGTCATATCTTTGACATAGTTGAGTCTCGTACATAACGGTACGTTCCCGGCATGGGTCGTTTTTAGTCTGTCGTTTTTCGTCACAATTTGTAGACAAAACGGTGCAAATGCCGACTAATGCCAGCAGGTAAACAAACAGTAGTTTTTGTGAGGATTCAGATTCAGTTCAATGTACGTAAGTCTTTAAGCAGTTATTTAATAAAATAGCATTAAATAGATGATTTGATATAGGCCCTGTTATTTTTCCTGGGGCCTTCGACCTTGGGCCCATACGACTGCCCTAGGAAAAATAACAGGGCCTATATCAAATCATTTATTTATTAACATATACTAATATACTTATAACTGTACTAACTAGATTTGTATGTATCTATAGTAACATTAGGTGATAGAAGGAATATAGTTAGACATTAAATTAGATCAAATGTATAGTTAGGTAATTAGCTAAGAGAGAATGTTGTTTTCTGTAAAGATAATTCAGTAAAATGTTGATTGAATATTTCTTTATATGGAATGATGTGATTATCTTATAGTAAATAGAATGTCTGAGTTGATCAATACATAGTTTTATGTTTATACATTTCTTACTTGATTAGTATGCAAACATATATCTACAGTCTATGGTACTTAAATCTAAGCCTTAGGTCCAGTGTGGACCCGAGGTTCTGACCATGACCTCACAAGGCTTGGCTTCACTGTGCACAGATCACAGGAACATGATACCTTTAGATTATTGTTGTTGACAGCACAACATCTGTCCAGATATCAATCATTGATTTGTGGAAGTTAACATATTTTCAACATATTGTTGTATAATCTGTCATGTGATTGTAATTGCATTCACAGTATGCACTTAACTTGACAGCTACATGAGAAAGTTTAGTGTTAAGGAGTCTAAGGTCTATAAGAACTTATTCTAACTATATATATTTGTATATTTTCAGTGTACAAGACAATGTACAGAAAGAGAATCTTGGTATAGTTGTCTCATATAAAGTTAAAGTTAGATTGATTCTTGGGTTTGGTTCAGGGTAAGTATGCTCTCTTTATCTTGATCATCTGGGAAGTTATTAGAGGCAGATCAATGATTTTTTTCTAGGGGGGGGGGGGGGGGTCCAACCGAACTTTTTTCTAGGGGGGGTCCAAACTTTCAAACCACAACCAAATTATACATTGTTAGCAGAATAACGCAACATATTAATTATAAAAACTATATAATCATTAGATCTATAATAAACACAAAGGCGTACATGAGAAAATTGCTTCTTGCAACTTAAAAATGGCTCACATTTAAAAAAATACACTCATGGTACACTTTGAAAAATTTCAGGGGGGTCCTGACCCCTCTGACCCCCCGGCTTGGTCCGCCTATGGTTATATAACAGTAAATTTCTGCTGTAAACATATTCTTGGTCTTTGTAAAATCATGTGAAGTTTAGCAGATTTTAAGTCCAAAATGCTTAATCCATACAAAACCATAAACATGGTATAATAAGTAAAAATATTTTTATACCCCAGCTTCTTCGAAGCGGGGGGTATACTGTTTTACCCTTGTACGTACGTCCGTCCGTCCGTCCGTTACAAAATTTCCGTCGCAGTTTTCTCAGCAACTATAACATGCAGCAGCCTAATACTTTGCATATTGCTTCATCCCATAGTCCCATGTGGTGTAAAGCGATTTCATGCTCCTTGCTCATCTACTTCCTGTTTGTCGCATATTTTTAGATTTTTGCGGGGGTATCACTAGTGAGCATTAACTCACAGATTTACTTGTTTGTAATCATTTATTATATTTTTTCAAGTCAATTAATGAGTGTAAGTTCATAATTGGCATTATTGTGGTTCTGACTAAATTCAGTTGTTAAGACCATGTGTGTTGTGTTATTTTAGAGACCTAGCTGTAGAGTTACCATTCACTATGACTCATCCTAAACCTCCAGAGAGTCCAGTACCTTCTAGACAAGGCAGTATTGCTAAACCAAGTGGGGATGGAAGTGAGGCACCTGTGGATACAAATCTTATACAACTTGACACTACGTAAGTTATCACTTATCTTAAACAACTTGACACTACGTAAGTTATCACTTATCTTATACAACTTGATACTTCATTAGTTATCACACAATTTGAAACTATGTAAGTTTTCACACAACTTGATACTACGTAAGTTATCACACAACTTAAGTTATCACACAACTTGATACTACATAAGTTATCACACAACTTGAATCTAGAAAGTTATCACACAACTTGATACAACATAAGTTATCACACAACTTGATACAACATAAGTTATCACACAACTTGGTACTACATAAGTTATCACACAACTTGAAACTACATAAGTTATCACACAACTTGATACAACATAAGTTATCACACTACTTGATACTACATTAGTTATCATACAACTTGAAACTGCATATGTTATCACACAACTTGAAACTACATAAGTTATCACACAACTTGATATAAGTAAATTATCACACAACTTGATACTATGTAAGTTATCACACAACTTGATATTAGTAAATTATTACACAACTTGATACTATGTAAGTTATCACACAACTTGATATTAGTAAATTATTACACAACTTGATACTATGTAAGTTATCACACAACTTGATATTAGTAAATTATTACACAACTTGATACTATGTAAGTTATCACACAACTTGATATTAGTAAATAATTTCACAACTTGATACTATGTAAGTTATCACACAACTTGATACTAGTAAATTATCACACAACTTGATACTAAGTAAGTTATCACACAGCTTGATACTTTGTAAGTTATCACACAACTTGATACTTTGTAAGTTATCACACAACTTGATACTATGTAAATTATCACACAACTTGATACAACATTAGTTATCACACAACTTGATACTAGTAAGTTATCACACAACTTGATACTTGTAAGTTATCACACAATTTGATACAATGTAAGTTATCACACAACTTGATACTAGTAAGTTATCACACAACTTGATACTTGTGAGTTATCACACAACTTGAAACTAGTAAGTTATCACACAATTTGATACAATGTAAGTTATCACACAACTTGATACAACGTTAGTTATCACACAATTTGATACCATGTAAGTTATCACACAACTTGATACAACGTTAGTTATCACACAACTTGATACCATGTAAGTTATCACACTACTTGATAGAACGTTATAACACAACTTGATACAACGTAAGTTATCACACAACTTGATACTACATAAGTTATCACACAACTTGATACTAGTAAGTTATCACACAACTTGATACAACGTTAGTTATCACACAACTTGATACTACATAAGTTATCACACAACTTGATACTAGTAAGTTTTCACATAACTTGATACAACGTAAGTTATAACACAACTTGAAATCAATGTTATTTTCCTTGAATTGAATTTTTAAACTCTTTATGCTTAGTGAAGCTAAATCATAATCTATTAGGTCTCCACATTTTTATATACCTGTCAAATGTCCAGAAGTCACCCTCTGGAAAAAGTGTATGAAAATGCATTCAATGTGTATCAAATGCTAAGTACTTTTTTCTGTATTTCATACACAATAAATATGTATTTTAAACACTTTTGAGAAGGTTTGGTTTACTAAACATAACTTTCTGTTTGGAATAAGAAATAAATATTAACTTGTATGTATTATATACTATGTGATTATAAATGGTTCTTATTTGCTTTAACATTTATGACAAACAAAATGATGATGATCTTATAACATTGAGGTACTTACATGTGTTAGATATTATTTTATCTAATATGTATGCATAATATATTATATCTACATGTAAATAAGTATAACTATTATATATCTAATAAATCTAACCAATCGACAATCTGCATTTGTACCACCTAACAGTCAAATATATTCAACTTGTCTCATAATATATTTCGAACTTACACAATATATTATGAGGACAAGTTGAATTTTAGTAGACTATCATGTATATTGTGTATGTGTTAGTTCTGACATATCTTTAAAGGGATTAGTAGGCAAAATTTTCAGTACCAATTTTCCTTGTTCTGCATTATATTTTTATAATTGTGATTGAAACAGACAACTGATATATTACTTGGCAAGATATTTTCTCTTTATATTTTGGGTGTTTCCTAACTAAACCCACGTGGGTCAGGTTAGCTAAAAATAGATTAGTGTCAAAATATGCATTTACTGATGAGAAGATACTAGAGCTTGTTATTGTGCAACATTAGTACAATTCTATTAAAAAGAAATTCTAACCGCCTAAGAATGCTGAAAAAACAAGAATCGACCCATGAAAATGTTGAATTTCAGCAAGTACGACTTGTAACAAATCTATAAATAGCCTGGTGATTCCCTCAGTGTCCTACTTTCGTTTTCAACAATGTGTATGTCACATGTTTTAATTCGTTCAGTTGAATGTTATAAGTGACAGATGCTATTAGTAAGTGATTTCTTACATTCTTAATACTGTTTCAAAGACTAAACTTGATTCTATACTTTTGGCACAATCATTTGCCTGTATATCCCTTTAATGTTAGGTTTAGAATATATATATATTAAAGTAATTGTACTTTATTTCTATGGTTATAATTGTAGCATATTATATTTAGAATTTTTACCCCTTAGGGTTCCTTATACATGTATATACATGTACACATCGTAGGCAACCACAGTACTTTCTTCCGTTACACTCCATACATAACATGGGCAATTTGACTGGTGAAATCTCGTTTTCATAAATATGCATGAGGAATTGGAGACCTATCTTCTTCTAATGAAATTGCATGTTATAATTAAATACTCTTCAATAACAATGACATCATATATGGGTAACCAATGAAACTGCTTCATTAATTATTTCTGATTACTAGAGTTTCGTAACCAAATAGCCTACTGTGCATAACGCAGCATAGCAGAGTAATGTATCGAGGGATAACCAACAATGATGTTACTACACATAGCTAGATGGGGGGGTTGCATTGAAAAACCATCTGTAACATAATAGATTATCAATAAGGAATGAATGAAGTGAATAGCTTTTTTAGGATATGTGATGTAAAATGTGTTATTCTACACTTACCTCCCCTATTTATTGGAAGTATTTATGAATTATATATCACAATATGAATGGTTATATTATATGTGAAGTTAGATTATCAACTGTTAGATTAGATTGTCACAACTGTAATTTTATATTATAATCAGCACTTCCTTTTTTATCTCAATTGGAAGCTTGTCTGACTTCAGACCAATTGGTCATTGATTTGACTCGTAACTTAACCTTTCATACAGTTTTAACTAACCATGAAGCTGCCTGGCTAGCTTAGTTGGTAGCACGCAAGTTTACTGAACGAAGGATTGTGGGTTCGATTCCCAGGCGGGGCATACTTTCGTAGAGTTTAATCATGAAATAATTTTTATGGCCATTCTCTCTCCTACCAATGATTCTTAATTATGTAGGGCAGTTGTCAGTCACTGAAGAAAGTATGTGCTTAGTAGTTGGTTCTCTGGTTCCAGGAGGAGTGAGTAAGTTGACTGACCGCCGTTATATGATTTATACAATGTGTTGCTACGGCGTTTAAAGACAAAAATAAAAACAAAAATACCATGATTTATATTCTACTACACTTTTCTACTATAACTGCTTCAAGTTGGTAAATTTCCAGCCATGGCTATGGTTTGTGCTTAAGTTTTACTGGTGTTTAAACTCTGTGGACCAAACATTAAACTCTGGCCAGGATAAGACTTTCTCCACCCTTTCAAATCTATATAGGACTTTTAGTCCTACATTTACCCCACCCAGTTTTGTGTTGAACAGCAGCGTGTTCAGTTACCCTGAACATTCAATACTCGAAAGGTTCCGTAATGTTAGGTTTGGGACAACTCAACCCAAAGACAACTCAACCCGAGAAAACTCAATACATCACAAACGGTTTGATTTGTCCCTACTTTGCATCGAGTTATCCATGGGTTGAGTTGTCTACGGGTTGAGTTGTCCGGTATTCGTAACGTTCGCTAACAGCTGCTATTGAACATGCTACTGTTGATTTAAGAAGTTAAATAGACAATCAGATAGACAAATATAATAATTCATTAGTTTATACAACCAACAATTTGTTTTAAACTACAAAGATAATATTGTATGATCAATTACTTTAATCTTTCTTTATTCAATTTGATTGTTTTATGGATGTATTTTCTGTATCTAGACAAACAAATGCAGATGTAGTAGAAATAAATTTCTCACAGAACTTTCCTCCCTAGCAAAGTTGTTAGATTATTCTAGTGTTCAAGTATTGATTCACATTTGAAATTTGTTTTAATTTTATTGAGACTCATATGGCTTCTAGTTAACTAATTTGATATATAAATATAAATGTCTGTTTTTATATTTGAAAATGCTTCTTTATATACTAGCAACAACATTTTAAGTATGAAGTTTGTTGTCAAGTTTTCTAAGCTCTCACCTAGTAAATCATCTTGGAGTAACTTATATATAACTGTATTACATGTATTATGTTTTATCTCGAGTCTTAAAATTAGAACTTGTGTCTTGTTGTTTAACAATCTATTTTAACGCAATTACATTCTATGCATCAACCACTAGGGACAATTACTGACAACATTATTGTTGGTTTTTTAACCCTTGGTAGCATGCCAGGAGATTGAATCTGGTGTCCCGAGGGAGGTACTGGTTCGTATATATACCCACCAGGGAAGGTTATACCCTTCCATAAAAATTTGACAATAGTGTCAATTTTCCTCCTTTAATTAGGTACAATAAAAACTCTAAAAACCGGACACTCTGAAATCCGGAATCCTCTGAAAACCGGACGATTTTTAAAGTCCCATTTTTATCTCTATTAAATGCATTGAAAAATATCCTCTGAAAACCGGAAACTCTAAATTCCGAATACCGGACCTTTTGCCATGGCTTCTAATGATAAATATGCATAAAAAATCCTCTGAAAACCGGACACCAAGTGTCAACTTTCTGTGTATTATAACAGTTGGTTATTCATAATCCCAGGCAGATGTCAATTGTTAATTAAATATCCAAGCATTTTATCTATACAGGTGTGAAAAAACACTTGTCTGTCATTGTTTAGGATTCTTTCAATGTTTGTTTTGTATAAACATGTATTGTTATACAGATATGATTCGTGAAAATATTTTAATTTCAAATATTGTTTTTATACAAATAAAGAGGCTACGTGCTTGTATTGAAAATTACCAAAGTTTGTTAATTGTAAGGAAATAATTATGACTATCTTTTTATCTTGAGTAAGATATTGGAAGAACATTACATGTTAATATGACATAGTTATTGTTGTTATGTGTTTATATGCATTAATTTAAAATGAGAATAACATCCGTATTTATCAATTATTTATTTGAATGCATTTAAAGTCTAATGATAACATGTACATGTATCTAAAGAAAAGTTATCATTTCAATTTTCTCAGTTAATTTATACTAACCAAACCAAAATTGACCAAACTTTAATGAAAAATAAATTAAGATATAGCTGAACCATCCATTTAATGTAGGAAAATGTCCCACCAAACCCAAAGCTATGTTCAATTAGTGATTTTGTACAAACCTCTGAAAACCGGAATCCTCTGAAAACCGGACTTTTTAGTCAGTCCGGACCAAGTCCGGTTTTCAGAGTTTTTACTGTATATGGAGAAGTGTCCAGCCTTGTGGAAGTAGGTGAGTACTGGTTATTGACAAAAGTCCAGGAAAGCTAGGTTATGTGGGCTTGACGCTGTAAAATGACCAAAATGTGTTGACACGGCATTAAACCCTAATAAAATAAATTATAACCCTTGGTGTTCTGTATGAATAATGTTTCTTGCTATGTATGGTGAAGCTACAGTTTCATGATATTTAGAGTTAGGGATTCAGTTCTATTAATATTTGTTAAGTTATAGTTTACTGCAACAGTAACATCTCTGATATTATGGCTATGTCTTAAAAAGTCCAGGGGATAAAATTCTAATTTAAGGATTAATAAAATACATGTTAGGGTTGTGAGAATTTTTTTAAAATCAATGTACATTCCTTGCAACTTGTATTTTATTTTATAAGCTCTTTATTATTTGTGTCTGAATTTTATTTTTTTTCATCTGGATTCCCTTTATTGGCAGCATTTTATGTCATGTAAGTTCCTCTGTAGGTGCTCTCTTATACAGCAGATTGCTTGCTTGGACCCCTGAATGTTGGTTATAATGACATTGGCATTAGGGCTATCACAATACGCCAGGAGCGTATCGCGTTATATTGAAGTATGTTATAGAATTTTGTAGAGAAAGTGCCTGTAGCAGACTGGACTGAAAAAAAAACTGGGCATTTTAGAGTAATGTGAACATTTCTAACGCGCCCAAATTCTTTGAACTTAAGCTTTCATCGAATGAACCATGGAAAACTGACGTTTCGCTATTTTCATTTGGCGAAGGGAAGAATTTTTCAATGAAAATAAAAAACACCGCTATATAACAGTACAAATTCGTACCGTGTTATGTATTGCTGCAGCTGCATATTGCAAGATACCAGTATACCGGTATATCGTGACAGCCCTAATTGTCATGTACATGTAGTTAAAAGTACAAAGAAATAGATTCATTCTTTAAAAAAAACTTGAATTTCAGATGTTGATTGTTAGACAAAACAAAACATTTCTGATTATTATGAAAATTGCAGATCATAAAATTAAAATCCAGACTCAAATCAAATTGTGTTAAGAGAAGTTATAGTCTTCTAGAGGGAAATTAAAACCTGTTTATAATCAGATTTTCATGTTGTTGTTTTCTGTTATGTTTTAATTATTGTTGTTTTTATTTTTTTCAGGGATGATGGCATTGAATATAAAGATGATGATTTCATATTTGAAGACTTTGCACGATTACGTCTGAAAGGACATGATGGCGACGACACAGAAGCATAGTTCATACAACCTTGACCTCAAATTGACCTTTCAAACTAGCTTTACCATAGCAATGCAATATTGGCCTCATTTTAAACAAAACATAGTGGCCTGGGCATCCGAGGTGATAGGATTTAAGAATATCTCTCAAAATTATGTATAAAATGTATTACCAAGGATAATTTTGGAGATGTAAACTTTGAACAATGTTGAATATCTTTTATACTAGTTAGTTTATAAAATAGTTTGTTTATCTTGTCACAAAATAAAAACTGTTAAGGTAAACAAATATTGCTTCAAATTAGGGAATTTAGTCAGTTATCTTCCCCTGATAAAATCTGAAGCTATCCAATTGGTAAGTAGGTCGTTACAGTTGGAATCCTCGGATTTTATCACCGAATTCCTATGTAAGGATAACAAAATATTTGATCTAATATCTTTCTTGGTTATGAAGATATTTACAGAAGGGATGAAATTTGGACAGTTATTTACCCTAAAAATACTTAGCTTATATTTCAAACAAATTAAATGATTTACAAAAAAGTTATTAAAGATTAATTTTGGCAAATTGACATTAAAAAGTAAGGGAAAAATCCGAGTAATCTAACTAATTGGACCTACCTATTTGTAGAGTATACTAGGGAAAATAACTGACTAAAGTCTCTTATTAAATGTTTAAAAGCTTTGGTAATGTTAATATATAAAGTATATTGTTTGTTAGCAATGTTTCAATATTTAATGTAAGACTATCGTTGATTGAATTATAATTCTTCTAGACTTAACTATACGAAAGTGTTTTCCAATAGTTTCCAGGGTTTTTAAAACATTTATCGTGTCTCTAAACAATAAATGTCAAACATTTAATTGGACTAAACTAATTATGGGAGCTATTCTTTCTTGTTTTGTGCAGTATAAAATTTAGGATAATAAAGTTCAAAACAAGGTCTTACTTTTTGCAGGCAAACTAAACAACTTTTTAATAATTTAAAAGATTATTTAATTTTATCATTCTAACAAAGGCACTTGGATTTTCATTCTTTTTTTACATGATAACATATATATTTCATTGTTGAATACTTACGCAGCTGTTATAATTTACCCCCTTATTTTTGAAACTTAGCAGTCATATTATTTATTTTTTTTATGTTAGAATTGAAACATTATACTTTTCTCTATATTTTGTCATAGAATAAAGCATAGACACTAGGGTAGTAACGGTTAACCAATATATCGGTTTATATTGCGATACAAATTCAGACGATTTTAACCGGTTCATTTTTTCCTTAACCGTTTGTGTAGTAATGTGATTTTTTTTATCAGATTCTGAAATTTAAATGTTTGTATCAATATTAAAATAGAATTTATGTTGAAAACTTGCAATACTCATATTGTACTTTAAAATGTTAAAAAATCATAATAGGAGAGAATAATTCTCTTTGAAGATCTGTTTCAAAATATGCATTTTCTGACATATCATCCATTTTGCACAAGTCATTCAAATATTTGGAAAAGAAATCATTTGAAATACACATATATGGGTAACGAATACAATGCACATGCATTAATTCATGTTTCGCACGTCTACTAACAAAACCGATAAGTATTGCAATATATTGCAATACGGGTTTTTCATATTGCAATACCCGGTATATTGCAATATGGTTTTTACTGTATTGCTACTCACTGGTTTTGATGCTCTTATTATTATCTTGTGCTAATGCACTAATTATATAATTTTTGTATACTAAATTTTTGCTTATGTTTTATTCTACAACAGAATATAGACAACTGTATTATATTTCTTATATAAACCATGGCATGAGATGATATTACAAATAGATTATTATTTATCTTTATACCAATGTATATACATTATAGTTTAGAGTTGACATAGATTATCTGATTTAGTGGTCCACTTTAGATTTACCAGTCATTGTTGTAGGGATGTGGTAAAAATTTCAAAACTATCTGGGTTGGAGTTGCGGCCATGGCAATTCATGACTTTTACTTATGACTCGTGTACAGTCTTCGAAATTGGGATATAAAAGAGGTTGCTCGAACCGGTCGTTTTTTAGCAGCTAGCACTATATCTTGTTTGTCAAAATTTGGTTGCCAAAAAGAACTTTTGGTTGCCGGAATTAGAAATTGGTTGTCCTGGGCAACCGGACACCCACTATTTGATTGCCAAATTGAATCAACATTGCTGCTGGTTTGAAATATCAATCAATTTAAACAAACATAAATTAATGACCCGAATTAAATTTTGATAATCTTGTCAGCCCTACTATGATGCTTGTCATATTTTTATTTTGTAATGATATATTTGATCACATGTTTCACATGTTTGCTTATTCACAAATATTCAATATTTTCACAGCAAGATTTCTGGTGCTTTAAATGGTTTTATTTTATTATGATAGAAACAATGCCATAAAACTTTTATTTCAAATCATATTTTGTAGTTCTCTGCCATGATTGTAACATTTATAACTTGGAGAAATTTTCCAATCAATAGAGGGACAAGTCTGTGTAGTATGGTGGTGTTTTTTTGCCATTAGAGAACTCTTATGAATTGGTTTCAAGCAAACAATTAACAAATTTCAGTTTAAAGTAATCATGACAGCTGACATCTTCTATCATCAGGATGCGTACAGTAGAGCTAACAGTTGTATTGTGCCTAAAGTTTGACCCCGATCTGACCTTTCACATTTGCATCTAATAATTATCTACGCATAGCCCAACCAAAAATCAGTACCATGCCTATTTTACACAGTGTAATAGACTCTCATTGTATGCCTTTATATATTTTAAAAATTAATCCCTGTCTAATAATTACATTCAAGCTTTGGGGATATACTCCGATATCAGTATCAAGCATTTATACTACATTCGTATTCTATTTAATGAATATTCTTGCATAAAGGTCAGGTCGGGGTCAAACTTGAGGCACTATATCTATATCAATGCTATATTTGTTGATTATTATAGAATAAACCAAACTTATTTGTTGTTGAAATATAACCGTATTGAGACCATTGTGTCATTCTGAGGAGACTGCAAAATTCTGCATGTTTTAAATTTATTGTTAAAATTTTAGTAGAAAACGCAGCATTACAGACTCGAGTACCAGTAAGAAGAAAAATGTTGCTACAGGAGTTGAAGTAGAAGAGTGTAACAGGAAAGATTAACATGACGAGGCGAGAGAGACCACCACTATTGTTACAATGTCTAATAATGTGTCCACACACTATATCCAGGAAACCGTTTTACATTAAACACTAAAATCAAACTTTATAACAGACCTAGGGCACGTTTCGTAAGGTGATCCCATGCTAGCACTTTTTGAAAGTGATTATTTGTAGCGTAAGAGGTCTACGGAACAGTTTGCTTCAAGCTAGCAAATCCAAGATGGCAACCTCCTCAAACAAAAAGTTCAGAATTGTAACATATAAAAAGGATTTAAATCAATTATCCCCATGATTATTCTATTTAACCCCATTGACAAAATATATGCATTATATAAAATATATATGGGTATTCTTGAAAAGAAACACATTCTGACAGGGGGCAGTCATTTTTAAAAAAGGGCAGATGTGTTCTGTATGATACAGCTAGCAAGAAAATTTTTTGCTACGTATCGCAAGCTAGCTATTCAATTTGCTCAATCGTAGCAGACCTAGGAAATGGCTAAGTAGCAATACAAAGGGCTTGCTTTACGGAACATGCCCCTTGTGTGATTTTGTCTTTGAAATGTTTTATATCAATGATTGGAATGGCCATAAATTATAAACAAACAAAACATTATAATGAAATATAAAAAAATGTATCAGCATAAAATGTCAGTGGTTTTAAATTACAAACATCCTTGAATGTCACTTGAATGTTGATGATATGATTGTTTTAAACAACTATGAGATATTATTATATATTATATGTTATCCAGTTGAAATATCGGGATTTATCAGTGAAATAAAAATTGATATTCCACTGTTTTGAAACAATGAAAATAAATTTGGGTTTTTTTTGTGTAAGATCTAATTATTTCACTCATGAGCTAATGATATAATATTTTCACTCATGGCTATGCCACTTGTTAAAATATTGCATCCTTGGCTCACTTGTGAAATAAAAATTGATCTTACTCCAAAATAAACTAATATCCTCTATTTTTAAGACATGTTCTATCTCTTATATTAACAAACTTGTTGAACAAATTAAATGTTTGAGTACAAACTTAGACAGGGACAGATCCAGGATTTTTTTAGGGAGGGGGGTCCGAACTTTTTCTAGGTGGGTCCAAACTTTAGAACAACAACTACAATATACACTTTTTGCAGAATAATGCAACATATTAATAATAAAAACTACATAACCCATTAATTCTATGTTAAGCACGGAGAAAAATTCATGCTTCATGTCAGTACAGAGAGTATCTTAGTTATGTATTTGATAAATTCAATTTAGTATAAAATATATTATTATTATTATAATGATGAAATGTTTACTGTTGTTTATATTGTTATGTATTTACAAATATTTGTTGTCAAATGTCTTAAATATAATGTTTTAGAAGAAGAAAAAAAACAAAATGTAAGAAAATGTAACGTAATTGTTAAATATTGTATAAACACGTGATCATCTTTGTTAATTCTTCTTTTAATTTTTATCCATTAAAATTGCTTTAGAATATTCTTGATAGGTGCTTACATTGTGTGAATGAATGCATATACTTAATGAATACATGAATAATTGATGGGTTCTACTATAGTCTTGGTTTCTAAAAGTTTTTTATTATTGTCTATACAGTGCCATCCAAAATTACCTTTGCTCTTTTCAAAAAAAAAAGGTCTATACTATACTATAATAGACTATATCTGGAATTCAAATATTTGGGTTTTCCCCTCTGATACAAACAAACTTTCACCGTTACAATGAAAACATGTGTACAAAGAACAATAGGATTTAATCCATAGTTCGTGCTATTCAGCAAAAATGTGTATCAAACTTTGTTTGTACCAGCTGTGCATGGACGGAAAAACCCATAAATTTGAATTCCGGATTAGGTCTATTGTTAGGCCACACTTTTTATATTTTTAGTCATCAAATTTTCGATAAAAACTATTCAGTTTGCATACAAAGTAAAAATGTCTCCAAACTTTTGGTGAGTACTGTATTACATTGTTCTCAATTTATGTTCCATGTATTCACATGAGTATAGTATAATTGTTTACTGTCACCTAACATTTCAATTATTTGTGTAATTAAAACTATAGTATACATGTTATGGTATAAAAATTATCATTCATTTCTAATTATGCTTCATTTACAAATATTTCTGATTTGGAATTTTCAACACTATATATGACCTATTTTCATTGTACCCAAAAATGAACACATCAAAACCATGAAGTTTGATTTTGCTATAAAAATTGATTTTGCTGTAATCATCAAATTATGGTTTAAATCTTAATTCGGGACCTTAGTCAGTTATCTTTCCCTGATAAAATCTGAAGCAATCCAATTTGTAAGTAGTTCCTTACAGTTGGAATCCTTTGATTTTATCATTGAATTCCTATGAAAGGATGCAATGAAATCATGCCACTGGTCATGTGATTAACAAAATTATCATATAATATGTTTTATAGTGATTGGTATTTTTAGTCGTTTATTATGCAGCTGTTTTCATTGTTCTGTTTTTATATCATCTATGTGTCTATTTGGTGTTAAATTTTTACATAATTATATATACATATATTATATCAACCTTGTTGCCTCATTTTAGTACATTTTTCTCCCTTTGAACTTGACCTTCATGGAATGGGTCAAGGTTGTCGTCAAGGTTACATTAATATAAACAATCTGATTGAAACAATGATTCCAACTAAAGTGCGTACAAAATAACAAAACTTGTTTCAGTAAACATTAAAATGAAACTATCTATTTCAGAGGTAGGCAGTATTGAAAAAAAAGGTGTATAGTTCATTTCAACAAAATTAGCATGACAGATAAACCATCACCCCTTGGTCAATCATGCTTGTAATGGTCAACGGCTTTACCATTACCCCAACAAAACACTCATAAAACATACTAAAATTATATATGTTATTGTCATCCTCAGCATCCACTGTCATGAATTAGTTTATTGTATTGTTTATATAAACAGTGTTTTGTTTTTTAGTACGAACTAAACTAAATTTCTCATCTCATTTCCTAAAAACCCACTTACCTTAAAGTCACGACTACCGGGGGTAAATGATTTTCCAACTAGAGAAATTCTTTCATACAGTCAGACTGTTTGTTAATTTTGCCCTTCAATATTTAAAACATTAAACATCAGCTGATACTTGAGAATATTAAATATTTAAGGTCATGACTGAATCCTTTACTTGTGTCCCCTACAGTAGATTTTAAGGGTTTTGTTTACGGGTCATGTTAAGTTGTACTTTCATTTACTTGCATTCATATCGTTATATGGAACAACCTGCGAAAAGTTAGTGGTGAAAGTTAATCACTGATTGAATGGGTTAATTTACTATGACTTTGAAGTCTGTACTGAACTAGTAGATTGTTTACATGTAGAGGGTATAATGCAACAATATTAACCTGAGCTTGAACTACGTAATTATAATAATTACACACTTCACTTACAGTATTAATACTGAAAACTTTCACCCATGTGTGTATAAACTAAACATTTGAAATAGTTCAAATTTAGTTTAAATAGAAAATTTATATTTGATAGAGACTTTAAAGTATTGTTATGTATCAATGTTTCTCCCACATTTAAGTTTTAGGCCGCGACCATGGCGTAGTGGTTAGCATGTCTGACTTGGAATCCGGAGATCGCGGGTTCAAGCCCGAGCGAGCATGGTGTAGTGGTTAGCATGTCTGACTTGGAATCCGGAGATCTCGGGTTCGAGCCCGGTGGCGGTAGGTCATACCCTATACATGAGTTGTCGGCCTCGTGGTAGGGTAAGTTAGTACTAGTGATAGAAAAGTGTACAGGAAACCTATAGTAGGAAAAGCTGGCCGTCGTATATATGACCTAATATGTGTTGAATACGAGTTTAAAAAAAAAAGTTTCAAATTATAGCAATTATGCGAGAAATCCATTAAAGGATATTATTTTATATATGTTTGACTTCATTATGTTCATCATGTATTGATTGTGCTTTGATTATTGTATTTTGAAATCAATGAACATAATGATTTCTAGATGTTTATGTGTACAAGCTTGCTTGTTCATTAATTTATATCATTATTTTAAGTATAAGTGCTTGTTAATGTAATGCCCAGATAGTTTAATAGAAATTTTGGTTTACCCTTTTTGTGACAATTGAGGAAAATTACCTGAAACAGCATGTTTAAGAAATAAAATATGTTCTTTCGTGCTTTTTAGTGCAATGTTGTGCTATTTGATGATAACAGCCACCATTGGATTTTAAGTAATTAGCTGTATAAATTAGTTTACTGTACTTGTAACAATTGGAAGACTAGTAATGTCAACTGGTTTTTATCCCGATATTTCAACGAAAAAATTCGGCTAATAGTTTGGCAAAACAGGTGGGGGGGGCGGGCGTCTGGTTTTGTTAACAATTCTGTTAAAGTTTTCAATTTAAGATTTATATTTCTGCCATTTATTGTCAGATCTTATACATACATTGATAACATACCATGTGATGTACAGAATTAGAAAGTAACCACAACTCTACTTGGCTTTATTATGGATTATTTCCCTTTGTAATTTTGCGTTATATGGATATTTATGTCATTAATGGTCAGATCTTGATGAAAACCCGGCTTTAATGTGGTTTCCACATTGCATTTCTTTTCAATATTTTCATGTCTGTCCTGTGAATTATTGAATATTGTTTAAAATGTTGTATTTTGATCCTGTGTCCTACGTACGTCAGCTTTAGATATATGTCTATTTTCATTTAATTATGTCACCTGAAAACAGATTACATGTGTAAACATTGTTTGGTCATACTTCGAATCTCATTGCTACATCTTTTAATATTTTGTATCACTGTAAATGTATCAATTGGGCCACAACAAGTTGATGATATGTTCTACAGATTTTTCTGGAAAAATGGGGCAAGCGAGGGAAGAAATTTTTTTTTAAAAATCGTAATTCAGTTGCTTTATATTATAGCAGTTTGACCAAATTTTTATGAGCCAGCGAGGAAATAAAATTATTTTTTGTAAAAACCATCAAAATTAGTGTACGAGCGAATCTATAAAACACATGATCAACTTGTTGTGGCTGCATGATTATCAATACAATTTTAAGTATGGTTAAGTTGATTTTTCTATTGATTTTAAGAAATAAAAGTATTATAATTACTCAAGATGGTTTTTATGTTTGCCATTTTGGTATGTTCAAAGTAAGATGTTATTTTTGTGTTTTGTATTTTCTTAGGCCAAAATACATTCAAATATTCATGTATGAATTTCTCATGGGGAAATTTCTTTATGAATACATTAAAAGTTATTGTTTAAATTATGAAAAGCTCCTACAATCAGCTCAAGTAGATAACTCGATAGCAATGATGTAGTGTTTTAAATGTTTAATCCATGTGTCCAATATTATAAAAAATCATATCAATATAACATAGTATTGTGCGTAAAGTTTGACCCTGATCTGACCTTTCACATTTGCATCTAATAACTATCTACACATATCCCGATGAAAATCAATACCACGCCTATTCTACACAGTACGCTTCAATATAATTTAAAATTAATCCCTGTGTAATAATTACATTTGAGCTTTGACGATATACTCCGATCGGTATCGAACATTTATTCTACATTCGTATTCAATGTAATGAATATTCTTGCATGAAGGTCAGATCGGGGTCAAACTTTGCGCACAATATATCTAAAATTATTTTGAATAATGCTCATTTATCACTATGTACCCACCTGTAATATCTTGATAATAAATTCTGTCAAGTCTACACTGTCATTCTAAGTCACAAGCATACTTACGATGAAATTATTATGTATTCGATAAACACTAACTTAAAATTGGGAAGACAACAAGTTCAGCCATTGTTTAAGTACTTGAAGAGGGATATTTTTACGAGATATTATTTTTTATTCATCAGTGTGTGACTTTTTATACATGTTATATTATTATTGTATTTTGTCGGAGATATCATAATCATCCTAGCTTTTGTATTGATGTTTAATTTCAATCATATATATATATATTATCTATAAATTGTTTTCTTTCTTTTTTCAATGTATTTTATTCTCTGTTAATCATTCTTAATTAAGAAGCTTTAACGTTGGACTATGTTTAGTGTTTAGTAATATATTGATTTAAAATATTAAAATGTGCGAGAATTGTTTGTAACTATTGTTGACTTATTTATTCATTCCCTACTGAAGAAGGTGTATTGTTGCCAGGAAAACAATCTAATTAAAACCCGATCTAAAATTTTCCGCTCGCCTACTTGCTAATTTAGATCTGACCTTTTTCAAACGAGGGTCACCTGAACGTGATCTTTTCTCATCATAATATTAATGACGAAATTGTTATGATACGTAACTTGTTTACATCGTCTACGTCACGCAATTTGAAATGAGCCGTCCAATCGCAGACGGTGAATAATATTGCTGTTAAATTAGCTTGCAAACCTTGGTCTAAAAATAGAAGTTACGAAATCAAAATGTTATTAATAGTGTTTCGCATACATGAAAGCTACGCATTGATTAGTTGACATAAAGGTCATCTCGACCGTCGACGTGACCCTCCATTGAGATCTTAGAGATCCTGTATGACAATGCTCTACAGGATATCTGTTTACGGAGATTGCCAGGAAAAGTACTTAGATTAGATCTTGTTGTCTCAAGTTGGTTCCTGGTTAAACTTATCCTCCAATCTTTTCCATGGTTGAAAGTTTTCAGGAAGCTCAGGATTGTTGCAACCTGAGAGTCTTCAATTTTATATGTACCTACAGTCAAGGGACATAAATGAGTTCCCACACTATATGACGTTATTTCTATTTACCAAGTTCTGTGCGTAAGGCCATGCCATATTGGAATTTTGTTAAGCGTGTGCATAGGTTTTAGAGTCCTCAATCCAAAAAAAAATGTCATTGTTAAGCAATTTATAATAACAGTGCGATTGTTACAATATATATTTTACTTACATTTTATATTAAACCATATGATTAAAGTCTGTTTAAACTAGTCTTTTCATAAGTAATTCAGACCATTGTTTCATGATGTTTTTTTCATTAAAAATATATAATATAGTGCATTTTTTTTTGTCGTAAAATATTTGTTTTCATTTTCAGTTTTTGTGAATAGGTACCTAGGTTTGTCGAACTTGAATTGACGCTTAACAGAATTCCAAATTGGCATGGCCTAATGCCACTTTTTTCAATGTTGTTATTCTTTTTAATTAGAATTTAAATGCTAGGGAGAATAATGTGATGTCAATGACATTGATATTAATTAAACAAAGAACAGATTTTCTCGTACCTTGTTTACGTCTGCAAAAAGTTTACATGGCACGACATGGTACATTCTGGTACCCCGAGGGTCTACTAGACTCTGGGTACGAGAATAGACATGGTACTTAGGAGTAAGGATGCAGTATGAAGTTTGTCAGTTGAAGAAAAACGAGTTTTGAACCAGTTCTGTACAGAATATATTGTGACTTAGCTTACGTACCAGAATTGTGTTAACTCAACTTAGCAGTAGCTACTGTCTCTTCAACTGTATGTGAAGCAACAGATAGGTAGCATTGACTGACCATGGGCCCGTTACCTAACACTTTCGCACAAATCCATATGAAAAAGTGCTTTCTTTAAGCTATTCTTTATTCGGAAACAGCTTTCTATTGAGGTCACAAACAAAGATGGCGGCCAGTGCTGATTTACAAAAAGAGCTTATTGCAATTGCTTGATTTTAGGGGGATTTTCAAACCAAATACGTCTTTACAAAGTATAAAATCATTGCAAAAACCTATGCTTATCTGAACAATTACAAATAATAATTAATTTCAATTCATCTATAGTCAGCCCAACAATAAAAACAAATTGTCGGCAAAGAGAAAGTCACATTACTGCGAAGGCAGCTATTTTGATTCGTAACAGTGCTCTAGGGTAGCAAAGATTTTTTACACTAGCTCTCGGTACCAAGCGATATCTCGTAGCTAGTCGTTTCCTATGATTTTGCTTCATAGCGATACCTAGTGATATGCTTGGGCAACAGGCCCCCTGTGTTCAGTATAGAAGTTGTTACAGAATAGTTACCTCCAGGCAGCAGCTGTGGGTTTAATATGATATTGTAGAAAAAATAAAAGTTTCAACAGAACATCAGATTTTTTTATTGTTGGGTTTTATCGCTGTTGCAACACATTGTTTAGGTCATACCATTGTAATCAGTCAACCTACTCGCCATTCCGGGAAAGGCTAAATTCTATGGATTTAGCTGTAAACCAGTTACTAGGCACTTACTTCCATCGATGACTGACAACTGTCCTACATGATTAAGAATCGGTGGAATTAGGGAGAATGGCCATAGAAATCATTTCATGACCAAACTTTATGCCCCATCCAGGAATCAAACCCACAACCAGTAAACTAACATGCTTCCAACTGAGCTAGTCATGCAACTGACTGACATTTAGTCTAGACATCAGAATAAACCTTCACATCTAAAGATGTTGACGATACATTATATCATCAACAAAAACTCATGGTATAGTCCCGATAATATTAACCTGACCTTGACCTTTATGCAAGAATACATTAAACTCAGTATCTACTATTTTGGTCTTCGTTAGTAAATTGCGCTTTAATGGAAGCTTTTGACCAAATACACATGCTGAACAATTTGTTTTCATATGAATAAATAATACTTTCAAACTGTGTCATAATATTGTGTACTTAAGAGTTTTTCCAAAATCTAATGTGTCAAAACCAAAAGTACTATAACATGCCACTTTTACAAAATTGGTTTATAGTCACGTAGGTTATTATAAACACTTATATAACCATATACACACATATGGAAACTCACAATTTAATGCAAGTGAAGTGTGTTATTATTATAATTAGGTAATTCAAGCTCAGGTTAATATTGTCGCACTATAGATTATTGTTGCCAGCTAAAATATGTAGTACATACCACACTTCTACATAAAATGATAATGAAACCATCTTCACCATCTTGTATTGTTCCCACTCTACCTCATAACCTTTTAGCTTATAGTGGTGGCTAAGAGACAGCTAAGTAGGGCTGTATAGTGTGTTAAGTTTGACCCCAATCTGACCTTTATGCAAAAATATTCATTACATTGAATATGAATGCCAATCAATATGGGAGTATACTCATCTTGAATGAAACATTACTTGCCAAAGTGTAGAATATGCATGGTACTGATTTTCGTGTGTAGATAATTATTAGATGCAAATATGAAAGGTCATATCAAGGTCAAACTTAACGCACTGAAACAATTTTGTAAAATTGCAATTTCAGCTTAGTACAAAGTCACAGTGTATGATATCATCAAGAACACCATTCTGTACAAGTATAAAGAAAAATCAAATCAATAAACTTGTTTTTCTAATGTTATTTATTTCAATAAATGATAAAACAATTTATACAATGATTTCTGCTAGACAAAACAATATTTTACACACAGTTCAAGTAACTGAACACTTTAAATTGCATAAAGCTACTTTTAATAGTAATATACATGACTGTGTCTAACAAAACATACTTTCAAACAATAATAAATATCATTTCAAAGTCTAAATTGAGAGTCTCACAACTGGAAAAATGAGTTATACATGAGTATTAGCTGCCTGCAACTTTTAACATGATCTGTATTAAAAGATGAAATGATTTCAGTAACTGGTATAATATCCAGTATATCAAAGGGAACTAACTCCAGACATCTAATGATAACATCAAGATAAGTAACTCAGACTTCAGGACCTTCTCCACCGGGTACCAGCTGTAATAAAAGTTAAAATATATATAAATAGTTTATAGGGACTTAGGGTCCAAATAAAGTAAGGTTTGTTTGCCTGACAGACACTAAACATTTGGCGACCAATCTGAAAACATACTATTACCTTGTTAGCTAAAGTAAAAAAAAACCCCATAATTTAAACCAAATTGATCTTTGTGAGAAAGTACCTACCTATCTAGAGTCATAGAAATGTAAACAGGTTATGAGAAACAGAAGTGGTGTTACAAATTAATACACACATTAAATATAGGGTTGCCTCGGTCATCAATAAAAACTGTGATTGCATCCAACTATGTATGGAATTTCATTTTGACCACAACAATGTCTGAACGGAGAAACAAATATGAATTCTGAACACCTGTATACTGTTACATGGTAACCATAACAGCCTAAAATAAATATCAGATTTGTGTAGCCAAATTAAAGTAACCTAAGTACAGGACACAAGTGGCTAAATGCGCTTATGTATAAAAGTAAAACCTACCATTGTTATATTATTTCCATTAAGTAAAATTTGATCCAACTTAGTAACTCTTCTACCTTCAGGTGTATTTTCACTAAAATAAACAAAATATATAAAAATATTAAGTAATAATAAGACTATCAAAATAAAGGTTGTTTGTAGCAATGTGATTGTTTGAATATCAAAGTGTATATATGATAGTGGATTACTTGCCATTTTAATCATTCATATGATGAATTTTGATAATATAAATCATTTCAAAAGAAATATGATTTAATATATTCTGTGTACCTTTGACTTTACTTCATAAAAAATACTTGTAGCATTTTATTTTGTCAACAAAAGTATTCTATGCAGTCTACAATATAAAGTGTGCCTGGTTGTTCAGAACAACAACTTTCTAGTTTAGGCAACCAAACAAACATCACAATAAATTAGATCTACTAGATCTGATTATTTCATAAAAATATAAACATTTACTTACAATTCAATCACATCCTCAAGTACCATATCTAAAGTTTGGGTTAAAGAAAACATAGAGAACTTAGTTTGACTTACATAGAGATTGTTAGGTAATATCAGTGAATATCTCACAGCCTTTGCCTTCAATGCTCTCCCCAACTCTTGTAAGATTTATTATGTTATACAATAATCAACTATAACAACTCCATGGAAGTGATTTCACTATTATGAATCCATTTTCACTAGTCCAAAGCTCGGGCCAGTGGGTTAAGGTAGAATACCCATAATACACATATCAAGGAATAAGACTTTTGCTACTTTCTTTATAATCAGGATCACAACCTAGATTCACTGGCAAAATATTTTAAATTTCTACCGTCAAATAAATTTTTTATAACATTTTTTTGAAAATGAAGTTATAAGTAAGAATCACACTATAAATTTGAAGGGGTATATGTCTTTAAAATGTAAAATTGAATTAAATAATCAAATTATTTTCATAAATTTTGTTTGATAAAATTCACAATACTTTAATAAATGCAAATACATCAACTTTAATAACTTTACCTTGGTATTTTTACACACATACCAAGTTAATAATAGGGAGACCCAACAGAAAATGTGACGATTTTCACCAGATATAAAAACTACAAGTCCGTATCCTTATTTTTTTACTATGAAAACAGTTTCTGCACTCCCAGTTACACATTTAATAATTTACCTTAAACCATATGGCAATGAATAAAACAAAGAACAAAAACTTTTACCACAGATAACTAAACAAAATGCCATTTTAATACAGCAAGCCCCTTTTTGAAAAAATGTCAAAACTCTAGTGACCATCATAATATGAAGTAAACACATCTTTACGGTATATATTTTACGTTTAAACGCCATTATTGACAATTTAAAGATAAAATAATGGTATTTTACGGTCTAATTGCATTAATCATCAACAACTTATTGATTACGAATTTGTTCGGGGACGAATCTGTTAGGGGACGAATATTTTCGTCCATTATTTGAATTGGATTTTTAAACTTCCGGTTTAAACTTTTTACACGAATTCTACATATTTTCTCAAATAATTGAGAGAATTAATATTCTTGTGAGGTAATACAATAAAAATAATAATAATAATTGAAAAATGAGGCATTTACACAATAAAAAAGTTCATCCGATCTTTATCGATTGATAACGACACCGACGAAAACCGCTTACGTAATTTGTCGACATAACCCGACATCGCCCGAAGTTTGACAGCAGCTATTATGGGAATTCTGCCTTAAGACAATGACTGATCTCATGCATAGGTGAAGTATTTTTTATCCAATTTGACAGAATTTCTACACAGACAATATTTTATGATTTCACATCAGTAAACAAAATAGAGTTCCAATTGATTGCCTTAACTTTTCAACCAGAACCTTACTAACTTACACTTATTTTAACTTTTTGTTGAAATAATTGTTGAAGAAATTCAAGAATAGCCCTACAGGTTATAAGAGCAGAAAATTTCACTCTGGGAATTAAATTCATTTGATTTACTAACAAAACATCAATTCAGTCAATTTAGTTGTTTTTAATACTGGTTACAAAACTGTAGATCTCTTACTCATCAGTCAACAAAGGTTCACTCTGTTCGGTCTAATATCAAAAAGGATACTGACATAATCATCAAAACCAAGCAGTACACCAACTATTTCTTTATCATTCTTCATAATTATATGTATTCTGGATCCTATACATTTATCAACCAATTCTGCAATAAATCAAGCATTGTGTATTTATTAAACGTTTCCTTTTATCTGTTTCAAGGTAACACATAATGTGTATTTCTTAAGGCCTAGTAAGTTAAGCATATCACTACGTATCTCTTTCTGTCCTGGTTCCCTTCTTACAACAAAAGTTGTGAATAAGTGAGTGACATCAAATTAAGGGTACCAGGGTACAAAGCGATACATACACAATGAAGTGATTTGCTTAGGCAACACACCTAAATATAATACACTGCCAAGATAATCTTACTTCCAAACCACTAGAGGAAGATCCACTTTTTCGGTAGGCTAATTTCAAAATTCTGTAACAGTAAATTCAGCCAGACTGAAATCAGCCTTTTTTCAGTTACAGAATTCAAGAAAAAAACATTCAGCAACTTCCAAATATTAAATATTTAATAACCAACACACATTGAAAAACAGCTTTTATTTGTAAGCAAATTAATAAGCGTCTTCTAATCCGGATCAGGTTTTCAGAAAATTACTAACAGAAAATGTATAAAATTGAAGTATCATCGCTGTTTAAACGAATAAATGTTTAGTAAATTCCTTTATCAGAAAGCCTGCTCACAAAACATGAATTGAAATCAATTAACTGAATACCTAGAGGCAGAAGTTGAGAGGGATTCGTAAAAGTTGTCATGATGCCGGTTGTCGATACAGACGCTTGTGTCCGTTCGGAACACCTCCGCGATTGCCGCACTGCGGTATGACTAAAGCACGCAATGGAGAATTTTGGGCGAAATGAACGAAATGAAGCAGGCAGTGGCGGAAATGGAGATTTAGTTGTTTAATTACATGTGCTATTTTTTACTAATGATAGTGCTGATTTTGTTTACTGTGAATGAACAGTTATATAATACACTACAAAAAAATGTTTAGTAAGTGGGATTTATTACTAAATTCCTAAAAATTATCGAACTGAAGTCCATTAAAAATAGTGTTACGGCAACAATGAATAAATTGGATGACACCTGTCTTCTCACTTATTACCATTATTGCACTGTATATGTGTGGTACAATGTATTTATCTTATTAGTGCCACAGGCACATAGGAAGGATCTGAATATTAGGGCTGCAGATTGGGTGTGTACGGTCCCCCCTCTCGTATGGAAGGGGTGTCCCCTCCTGCCGGTCAAAATGTTTTGTGAATGTAAGCCTCTGAAACTGGATTTCCAACACTTTCAGTACCCCATGTTTAAGAACAAACTTTGTATTATAACGAGATCTGAAGATGTTCAATATGTGTCATGAAAAATTAAATTGTGGCCCCATTGCCGCTGCTTGCCAGAATATTGGGGTCATGGCTTGTGTCCCCAGCTCCTACACGCCTGTGCCATTATTAAAGCTAAGCAATTTGAGAACTACATTTATCAAAACATTGTCATAAAATCTGTGAACAATAATTCCAAGTTCTACCAACCTATACATACAAAAACTGATAACTTGGAATACTCATCATTAATTTTCTCATAGTTTTATTGTTCTTTTGTTTGTAATATAATTTTGTTAAGGTTTGTTAAATGTGCAATAAATATAAAGAATACAAAAAATACAACCTATTGAGTCATAAGGGGACACTCTACTATGTCACCATAAAAGCTAGCTTGAAGGCATAGGTGGATCCAGCAAGGGGGGTCAGGTTGGTCTGGACCCCCCTGGAATTTCCAAAATGTACCTGTCCATATGTGTATTTCTTGACTGTAGGTCATTTTTATGTAGCATGAAGCAAATTTTCTCAGTGCTTAACACAGATTTAATCGTTATTTAGTTTTATTATCAATATATTGCATTATTCTGCTAAAAATGTAAATTGTGGTTGTTTGAACCCCCCCCCCCTAGAAAAAGTTAGGACCCCCCTGGAAAAAGTCTGGAACCCCCCCCCTACCAAAAAAAATTCTGGATCCGCCCTCGTTTACAGTAAGGGGGTACTTGTGCCTTATTATACCACGCTACATACACCCCTCCATAACAGAATTCGTCCTCGAATTCTTGGTGCTTGATTGTCTGAGGGACTATTAAAGGGTGCAATCACACAATTTCTGGATGGTTATTTGTGTTGGGTGCCAAATGTAACCCGATAAAAATCCATGGTCCGAACTGAGATTCAAACCCATGACCTCTCAAGTCGTAAGCAGACACTCTACCATGTCGCCATAAAAGCTAGCTTTAAGGCAAGGGAGTACTAGTGCCCTATTATACCTCTGCTACACTAGAAAGTCCACTCAGATTATATTTTGAATTTTGAGCTAGAATAATTAAATTTTGATAGTTATTTGCTAAGAGACAGAAACTGTTGTAGATTTATACGTTGTCTTACTTGGGAAATGGCATTGGAGATTTCTGTTTGTTGATAAAGAGAACTTTGAAAAGATCTAAAAGCAAGTTATCGTGATTAAATTCTATGATCCAAACAGAGATTTGAACCAACAACCTCCCAAGTTTTAGGTGGACATTTTACCACGTGGTCATAAAAGCTAGCTTTAAGACAAGGGAGTACAAGTGCCGTATTATCTACTACACAATGTTTAATTGAAGTTAGGTCTTCAAGATTTTATTTACAGCTGTTACAGACTGGTCAACACTAAAGAGTAAACTTCTCACTGGGACTTGAACCCAGACTACATTTTCTTAGAGAAAATGTGTGCTATCATTACACTATGAGAAGGGTTATACTAAAGTGTTAACACAGAGGCAAACCTGAAGCTGAATGACTCTTATAATTTTAAGGTAAAGGTAGGTTTGTACGGTGACCAACACACCTAACCAACTTTCCTGGAGACTTCTTTTATCAGACCTGGCTTACTGCTCAACAAGGACTCCATCTTAGGAGAAAAAATTATAATGACATTCAATAGGAAATTTTCATGGAAGAGTGGAACCTGTTGTGGCTGGGAATCAAACCCACGACTTCTGGATTTGAATTCCTGCCTTCAACCATGTCAGTCAGTGCTCTATGACCATTTCATGGATGACTCATATTTGCTGAAAGGGGCAATTGAATGTTATGAGAATTAGTTGAAAACTTGACCATGGATAATTCATTCCTAATTTCCATGTGGGAGGGGGGGGGTAAGCCCAACCTGTTCCTGCCGGCCTGCACTACTGCACAGTGTGGTTGCATGGCATGAATAATCAATGGTCATGTATTTGTTCACAAGGGTCACATTTTTAAAAACAATATAGATAAGTTGAGGGATGGCTGATATAATGGCAATTCTCAAATGAGACATCCTGTATGGTAGGGTACCTAGCGCCCCCCCCCCCACCTTTCAAATCTCGGACCTGAAGCCATCAGAGGCTTGACAACATTGGAAATGAATGGAAATGATTTACTTAACATCTGTTAGACCTTAAAAGATAATAGCATTTTGTCAATGAAGTTATATAGGGAACTTTGATAAAGATTTAATGTTTTTTAAAGCGTCGTCTGCAAGAAAAATGGCGATCGTCACGGGTTCACTGATAAAAAAGCATCTTTAACCATTTAATAGATATTTAAACAGTATAAACTCTCGAATTCGTAGCCCTTACATGACAGTTCAAGCTCTGCGTTTGCTAAAACAGACAATTATAGCTTAACGGGTTCTTAATTGCAAATTAATTGAAAAGGGGAATAACTTACATAGTAAACACCAGTTAATTGCCAACCGTTAAGAGTTTCATATCAACTATCAATCAACCCGCCAAGGAACTTGATCCATTTCATTTTATCCTTTGACTCCGCCCCTTTTCCTAATTATAGTCAAAGGGAAATAACTGTGATAAGTTTGACTCCGCCTATTTTTTCACTTAATGGTCAAAGGGAAATAACTGCGTAATTCCTTTTCAAGTTTATAAGAGAAAAGTCTAAGATATTCCAAATATACTTCCGTCCATATCTTAAGAAAAAAGTCAAAGATATTCCAAATATACTTCCGTCCATATCTCGGACATTTTAGAAATCGAAAAAATGAAACATATTCCGAATATACTTCCGTCCATATCTCGGACATTTTTGAAATCGGAAAAGTGAAACATATCCCGAGTGTACTTCCGTCCAAATCTCGGACATAGAGTGATTTCAACGCAAATCCCGTGTTTTACATTCCTGAGTAACCACGTGGTTTATATGGGTTAATCTGATTGGCTGGTATTTTGTCGCTCAATAAACATAGCCCGAGGTGTTGAAGACATGGCGTGGTCGATTGAACATTTAAATTCTAATTATTGTTATTATGTTGTTGTGCTTGGATAAAAGTTTTGGAATTTTGGTAAGTTTTTTAGTCTTTTATCCAATAAATGTATATCTCTATGACTTTATATTTCTGTAAATTTGCATTTTATCTTTACCATGCCAGAGACCTAGATCATTCCCTGACCATGCTGTGTAATCTCATCTTTCCATCAATGCTATTAGCTTCGATCCTCTCTTGTTGCGTACAATCTGAATGGTTACTGCAGTGTACATGCATATCTTGATTCTGAGAGAAAGAGAGAGGTAGACTATGGGACTGGTAGAACTCAACCCGTGGTAAAACTAAAGTCAACCAGTGGACAACTCAATTCGAAGTTGGGACAACTCAACCCGTAACTTTGGGGCAACTCAACCTGTGGACAACTCAAACTGTATCATGTATATTAGTTATTCACCATAAAAAATGAGTTTAAAAAATAAAAAGTGACATTTAATGTATTTTTTTTTGATAATGGAATGTATTTGTGAATGAAATAAAAGTAATGTTTTGTGCTTAGAGATTGTTTTAATCAGATATGATGTGCATGTTTATATTATTTTGTGTAATGACACGATCAATTATAATGAAGTGATTTGCATTATGCAGCATAATCTACCTTGGTGAGAATTCTTTATTTTCATGTCCTTGTTATTGTTTAATTACTTTTCATAGGCATATTACACTTGAGTTACATATTATTTGTTTCCCTATTTCAGCATGAAGAAGTGAAATCAACTGTGAAACATAACTTTTCAAGTACAGGTTCACAAGAAATAGAATATGAAGTAAGAAAACAGCGACAATCATCACCTCAACCTTCATGCTCTTATGTAGAAAACAATCCAACTAGTAAAAGGTAATTTCAAAATAACTTTATTGTTATCTCACCAGTAATAAACACATAGCCAAATAGCTCAACAATTGACTGAGAAAGATTATACATGTTCAATGTTAATATGCCATTCCTAAACTCATTATTATTTTTTTTGCTTACCACTGATGAGAATATATATATATAATTTTATTAAGCCTCATATTTATACTTTTTTCAATTAGTGACTTAACTTAGAGGTTTATTCCCATTTAAAAGATAATCAGGCCAAAAGGTATGTAAAAATCTCAGTCGACCTTTGTCGATGATATTGTTTAAAAATAATTACACGGTTTTTCATAATCATTATTATTTTGTTTATTCTATTCTGTAGACAAAGACATGTTAAATTTGTTGGTAGAAAGATAAATCATCAATGGAAATTGGATAATGGGACTTTAAAGTGGTACACTGGTTCTGTTTTGGGTACTGTACAAGGAAGAGATGGGGACACTAATGCTGTTTATCAGATTTTATATGATGGTGAAGATGAACCTTATGATGTTGAGGACATGATCAATGATTTCAATGATGGTTCACTGAAGTTTTGTGATATATAAGTAAGATGATTTCAATTATTATACCCCCGCTTCGAAGAAGAGGGGGGTATACTGTTTTACCCTTGTCCGTCCGTGCGTCCGTCCGTTCAAAATTTCCGTCGCAGTTTTCTCAGCAACTATATCATGCAGCAGCCTAATACTTTGCATATTGCTTCATCCCATAGTCCCATGTGGTGTAAAGCGATTTCATGCTCCTTGCTCATCCACTTCCTGTTTGTCGCATATTTTAGATTTTGGCGGGGGTATCACTAGTGAGCATTAGCTCACAGATTTACTTGTTTTCATTACATTTCTATTTAGAAAATTACATCATAGTTAAAATAGCAACCCCAGATAAGCCTGTGCTCTAGAATTTTGGACAATATCTATAAAAATTAATTGGTCTATAAGCTTTTTCAACAATTCAAATACTTTCCCAGGTCTATTTTTTTAGATTTAGATTTTAGATTAAATAAAGATTTCTTCATTCAGTAACATACATGCAATGTTTGCGCATACGCTTATGTGCAATTCTTATTTTAAACTGTATATACATGTACTTAAACATTTTAAATTAAAAATAGTTGAAATTGGGATATTGTTAGTTCTTATATAGATATTTTGTATAGTCTGTATGTTTATTCATCAGCACTTCAACTACATGTATATGACTATTTAGGGACATATTGAGGATGAATTAGTTTTAGAGTTATGTCCCTTTATACTTGAATATTGAACATGCTCTTGTTTTTAATGTTTTAGTTGAGAGTAGTGTCATGATCAGCTTTTAAAAATTTAATTAGCACCAGCCAATCAGTATTTTGATTTATTATTTCAGATATATAAATGTGTTAAAGATTGTTTTAGATGGCAATGAACAGTAAATGAATGGTCATCTATAAGAAAAGGAACAGTAAATGAATGGTCATCAGAAAAAAGATAAGTGCAGTTATTGTATTATTTTTTCAAACAATTACAATGTATATCATAACTCTAATAAAGTTTGATTGTAAAACAGAGTGAGGAAATGTTGATATTTACGCCTTATTTTCATGATTCTGATATATTATATTTGATGCTGGAATTTACCAGCAAATATAGCATAACTGTTTTGATCATTTCTTTCTTTGCCGCTGTATGACACATTATATAATTTATAACTATGTAGGCTTTTTATAAAGCAAACATAGCATGACGGTTTTGATCATTTCTTTCTTTGTCGCTGTATGACACATTATAACTATTTAAGCTTTTTATAAAGCAAACATAGCATATAACTGATATATCATTTCTTTCTTTTTCACCGTATGACACATAATAACTGTTAGTTTGTTATAAAAGCAAACATCGCATTACTGTTTTGATAATTTCTTTCTTTGTTGCTGTATGACTCATAATAACTATGTAAGCTTTTTAAAAAGCAAACATCGCATAACTGTTTTGATCATTTCTTTCTTTGTCGCTGTATGACACATAATAACTCTTTATGCTTTTTATTAGGCAAACATAGCATATAACTGTTTGATCATTTCTTTCTTTGTCGCTGTATGACACATAATAACTCTTAATGCTTTTTATAAAGCAAACATAGCATATAACTGTTTTGATCATTTCTTTCTTTGTCGCTGTATGACACATAATAACTCTGTTAGTTTGTTATAAAAGCAAACATTGCATAACTGTTTTGATCATTTTTTCTTTCTCACAGTATGACCCATGATAACTCTGTAAGCTTGTTATAAAGCAAACATAGCATAACTGTTTTGATCATTTTTATATGCTCGAAAGAATTTTGGACATATTATGTTATACCTCCTGGTGTCCGTCCGTCTGTTAGCAATTTGGTTTCTAGAGCATAACTTAAGTTCCATTTGTCCCACAATATTCAAACTTCATATGATGATTGCCCATATTGGGAAGAAGACCCCTATTCTTTTGGGGTCACAAGGTCAAAGGTCAAGGTCACTAAAAACATAAAACTGAAAACAGTTTCTGGAGCATAACTGAAGTTCCATTTGGCCTGCATTATTCAAACTTCATAGGATGATTGTCCATATTGGATAGAAGACCCCTATTGATTTTGGGGTCACAAGGTCAAAGGTCAAGATCACTATTACCTTAAAACTGAAAACAGTTTTCGGAGCATTACTTAAGTTTCATTTGGTCCACAATATTTAAACTACATAGGATAATTGTCCATATAGGGTAGAAGTCCCCTATTGATTTTGGGGTCACAAGGTCAAGATCACTATTACCATTAAACTGAAAACAGTTTTCTGAGCATAACTTAAGTTCCATTTGGTCCACATTATTCAAACTTCATACGATGATTATCCGTATCGGGTAGATGACCCCTATTGATTTTGGGGTCACAAGGTCAAAGATCAAGGTCACTTTTACCTTTAAACTGATAACAGTTTCCGGAGCATAACTTAAGTTCCATTTGGTCAACAATATTCAACTTAATAAGAGGATTGTCTTTTTGGGGTAGTAGACCCCTATTGATTTTGGGGTTAAGGTCAAGGTCACTATTACCTTTAAACTGAAAACAGTTTTCAGTGCATAACTTAAGATCCATTTGGTCAACAATATTCAAACTTCATACTATGATTGTCCATATCGGGTAGAAGACCCCTATTGATTTTGGGGTCAAAGGTCAATGTCACTATTTCCTTTAAACTGAAAACAGTTTCCGGAGCATAACTTAAGATCCATTTGGTCAACAATATTCAAACTTCATACTATGATTGTCCATATCGGGTAGAAGACCCCTATTGATTTTGGGGTCAAAGGTCAATGTCACTATTTCCTTTAAACTGAAAACAGTTTCCAGAGCATAACTTAAGTTCCATTTGGTCAACAATATTCAATCTTTATACGAGGATTGTCTATATCGGGTAGAAGACCCCTATTGATTTTGGGGTCACAAGGTCAAATGCCAAGGTCACTATTACCTTTTAACTGAAAACAGTTTCCAGATCATATCTTAAGATCCATTTGGTCAACAAAATTCAATCTTCATACGAGGATTGTCCATATCGGGTAGAGACCCTTATTGATTTTGGGGTCACAAGGTCAAAGGTCAAGGTCACTATTACCTTAAAACTTTTTCTCTACTTTGTTTTCCACAATTATTTATAATATGATATTCATCTGAAATATTCTCATGTTTTACTAATGCTTCATCTTAACTAAAGAAACAACACTTTCGGGCATATAATGCTCCACCCAGCAGTGCTCTTGTTTTCTTTGTCCCTGTATGACACATGATAACTTAGTAAGCTTTTATAAAGCAAACATAGAATAATTGTTTTGATCATTTCTTTCTTTGTCACTGTATGAACCATGATGTCTATGTAAGCATTTTATAAAGCAAACAAAGCATAACTGTTTTGATCATTTCTTTCTTTGTCGCTGTATGACACATTATAACTATGTAAGCTTTTTATAAAGCAAACATAGCAAAACTGTTAACAGTTTTGATCATTTCTTTCTTTGTCGCTGTATGACACATTATAACTATTTAAGCTTTTTATAAAGCAGACATAGCAAAACTGTTTTGATCATTTCTTTCTTTGTCGCTGTATGACACATACTAACTCTGTAAGCTTTTTATGAAGCAAACATAGCATATAACTGTTTTGATCATTTCTTTCTTTGTCGCTGTATGACATAAAGCAAACAGCATAACTGTTTTGGTCATTATTTTCTTTGTCGCTGTATGACATAAAGCAAACATAGCATGACTGTTTTGGTAATTTCTTTCTTTATCACTGTATTACACATATTAACATAATAATGTTACTATGACAGTGACCTCATAACAAATTATTCCATTGTATTTAAAAATTAACCTGATAAAGACATAAATGTCGAATTGTTGAAATAAAATATTACATCTAAATATGCAGAAGTGTGAATTCTTCTTATTATTATCATAAAATAATAACTCTGTAAGTAATTGTTTTAGCAAACATCGTATAACTGTTTGGATTATTTTTGCATTCTCAGTGCAAAACATTTTACAACATTTAATTTCTTATATGAAACTAATTTTAATTATTGTTTATATTCCAAAGTGGCTATTACATGAACTATATATATATATATATAAATACAATACATAGGAGACATTAATAAAATAGTTAGTACAAAATCTTATTATTTAAGCCGTATGGGGCCATGGTTTTTAAATTATATATCCATTTTGTTTCCTTCAATAAACGGTGCCAATTATTATTTATATGATCAATGGGCATAAAAGAAAAATCCTTTATAGAGTGGCCATTGTTATTAAATAATTTAATAACAATGGCCACTCTATAAAGGATTTTTCTTTTATGCCCATTGATCATATAAATAATAATTGGCACCGTTTATTGAAGGAAACAAAATGGATATATAATTTAAAAACCATGGCCCCATACGGCTTAAATAATAAGATTTTGTACTAACTATTTTATTAATGTCTCCTATGTATTGTATTTATATATATATATATATAGTTCATGTATTTGTCTTTCAACATTTTGCTTTTTGCATTTTTCATACATGTTGTATCTTTTATAATGATCCTATATATATTATTTTAAAATACGCCAAAACACATTGTATACAATGACGTCATGACGTCACAACGTTACCATGACGGTGACGTCATAACAATTAATAACATTGTATTTAAAGTTTATCCTGATGAAGACTTAAATGTCGAAACGTCGATTAAAATAAATACATTGCAGAAGTTTGAATTCTTATATTATTTATTATCTTAAAGTGGCTATTGACACTTGAAAATGTTTAAAGATAATAGTTATGATCTGGTCAACTTATTCTTCACTACTGATAAGGAGTTTGTGATGTGCCTGATTTTTAAAAAAAATTACTTATATATTTTTCCATTTAATTGTTGTAATATTTTTGTTTACTTTTACTTGTAGGTTATTTTTACATTTTAAGGTTTATCATGTCCTAGACACTGGTCAACTCAAATGATATATGACTCTGTGATGTGTTTGCATGTTTTTTTTTATATTTTTTACTTTTTTTTGTTTTCTTTTTTTAACAATAATAATGCAATAAAGGTAATTTTTAATCTTAAATTTTTTCTTGTAGGTTGTTTTTTGCAGTTGATGTAGTTTTTTTTGCAATTTAAGGTTTTACATGCGATAGACACTAGGCACTGGTCAAATGGAGATTGGTTGATATGACTTGGTCACGGAGTCTTACCTCTCCAATTGATGTTAACGGAGTCGGTGATGTGTTAGCATGTCTTTTTTTCTATTTTTCTTTTCCTTTGTTAATTTTCTTTTATTTTTTCATCATTAATTTTGCTAGTAGGTTATTTTTTTAATTTTAAATTTTTTTGTAGGTTATTTTTTGTTAATTTTGTTTTTTCATCATTAATTTTGCTAGTAGGTTATTTTTCTTATCTTAAATTTTTGCTGTAGGTTATTTTTTTCTAGTTTATGTAGGTGTTTTTTTTTCAATTTAAGGCTTTACATGCGATAGATACTAGGCACTGGTCAAATGGAGATTGGTCGATATGACTTGGTCATGGAGTCTTACCTCTCCAATTGATGTTAAAGGAGTCAATGATGTGTTAGCATGTTTTTTTTTCCTATTATTCTTTTCCTTCCTTAATTTTCTTTTCTTTTTTCATCATTAATTTTGCTTGTAGGTTATTTTTTTAATCTTAAATTTTTGCTGTAGGTTATTTTTGTTAATTTTCTTTTTTCATTATTAATTTTGCTAGTAGGTTATTTTTCTAATCTTAAATTTTTGCTGTAGGTTTATTTTTTGATAATTTCCTTTCCTTTTTTCATCATTAATTTTGCTAGTAGGTTATTTTTTAATCTTAAATTTTTGCTGTTTGTTATTTTTTTGTTAATTTTCTTTTCTTTTTTCATCATTAATTTTGCTAGTAGGTTATTTTTCTTATCTTAAATTTTTGCTGTAGGTTATTTTTTTCTAGTTTATGTAGGGTTTTTTTTTTCAATTTAAGGCTTTACATGCGATAGATACTAGGCACTGGTCAAATGGAGATTGGTCGATATGACTTGATCACAGAGTCTTACCTCTCCAATTGATGTTAACGGAGTCAATGATGTGTTAGCATGTTTTTTTTTCCTATTTTTCTTTTCCTTTGTTAATTTTCTTTTCTTTTTTTATCATTAATTTTGCTAGTAGGTTATTTTTCTAATCTTAATTTTTTGCTGTTGGTTATTTTTTTGTTAATTTTCATTTCTTTTTTCATCATTAATTTTGCTAGTAGGTTATTTTTCTTATCTTAAATTTTTGCTGTAGGTTATTTTTTTTCTAGTTTATGTAGGTTTTTTTTTTCAATTTAAGGCTTTACATGCGATAGATACTAGGCACTGGTCAAATGGAGATTGGTCGATATGACTTGGTCACGGAGTCTTACCTCTCCAATTGATGTTAACGGAGTCAATGATGTGTTAGCATGTTTTTTTTTCCTACTTTTACTTTTCTTGTAATTTTTCTTTTCTTTTTTTTATCAATTATTTTGCAAGTAGGTTATTTTTTTAATCTTAATTTTTTGCTGTAGGTTATTGTCTTGTCAATCACTTACAAAGTCATTTTTTTTTGTTTTGAACATTTTTAATGTTCATTGTTGAATGATAGTTTTAATCACAGGTAAATTCTACTTATTTTTGTTTTTAGTAAAAGCAAGCTATATATTTAGGCTTATTTAACTGTATTTTACAAGTAAAATTCGTATTTTGTTATATCTAAGTGTAGTTACTATTTTTTATGATAAATGTTAATGTTATAACTTAAAGTTAGTAAACTATTGTTTTTATTGGAAGGTTTTATGAGTGAAAGACATTGCACGGACATCTTGACTCATCGTCCAGGAAAGCACCTGTCATTGTTCTGGACACTCAATTGTTACGGGTGGTCAGTAGGTCTTATACTTCCTTGTTGCTCATTGTAGTAATCGGGAGGTATATTTTTCGCCGGTCAGCATGGCTAAGACAGTACTGGTAGTTCAATTTGTCTTGTCAATCACTTGCAAAGTCATTTTGTTTTTGTTTTGAAAACTCTTAATACATGGTTTAATATTTTTTCATTAAAATGTGACAATAGTTTTAAATCAATGTGTAATTCATTATGACTTGGTAATCGGCACTTTCACTACAACTTATCTCTTGTGTTTTTTAAGTTGGTTTGATATTATTTCCTGGAACATTGTTTCAATGCATTCTATATTTTTGTATTAAGATAGAAGCAATTAATGAATAATTGGATTTCAATTTTATAGGGTTATTTTGATTTAATTTTATTTTGAAAAGTATATTAATCTGAAATTCAAAGGTTTCAAGGTCAATTACCTTAAGGGTTTAAAATTTGTCCATTTTCTTCAATAATCATTCCCTTCAAAATGCAAGATCCACATTTTTTTCTTGTTTTAACATCATTAACCTAAATTATTGTTTGAACTTATGTGAGCTGTCATGGCTCTCTTCTGAAATGTTCTACTACAGTATGAAGTCTGCACAACCAACAAAGCCAGAAACAAATCACTTTATTTGTACACAAAGTGTCTATTTTTGTTGGAATTCTCTTTTTATCTTGATAGTTGTTCTAAAAATTGAAAATTGGTCCAAACTCTTGGTTTAAGCAATCTTGTTTCTATACATTATTCACATTTTACCTTACCTATTTCATGTCATTGTTTCTTTGTCTAATGAATGTATGTCAGAATTAATATTGTGATTATACAAACATTATCTTAGTGATAAAAATATCTTTATATATATAGAAGTAAAATAATTATTTCTCTCTTACACTGACACATATGTGACTGGTGTACAAATTACTTATTCTGAATATATACAACAGTTTTTCCTTTGACCATACCAAATAGCTTCTTTGCTTACACATACTACATGTACCAAGTCATGCCCTACCTTACCCTGCATCATGAAAAACTGTTTTGACAAGCATTCTATCCTAGTTATCTTTTTACAAGCCCCTATTTGACTCACGCAGCAAATACACATGTATACACTTTGAAAAAAAAAAACACTCTTTATAATAATTGCAGGCACAACAAAATCATTTACTTGTACAAAAACATGCCAGTATAACATAAAAAATCTACATATGATGTATTTACAGACCCAATCTGTTAACTCAATTGGTTGAACATCTTAGATAGATAGATTAATTTCCACATAGTATACATGTATATACACTTGTACTAGAAATTAAAACATTTACAGTAAAAATTTCATAATGCAAAATTCTTGTCCATGATATGCACACCAAGGCCAAAGTGTTCCATTGTGAACACATTGTTGTTCTCTAGTGTCCGTTATATTATCATAATTCATGTCACAAACTTCTGGCACAAAATATGTATGTTTCTGGGTCTATCTCTCTAAAATTGTAGTAAGTTGGTATGCATTCATTTTATTTTAACTTCACAAGAAACAGTTTTTCCCGGTTTCTCTTCTCTGTTATTATCTATTTCAGGTTGAAGTTATTACTTGAGATATATTGGAGACACAAGACGATTTGGATGACAGTCCATAGTATCTAGGATAAAAATTCAGTAACAGTAAGATTGATTGTATTGCTGTACTTTTCATCTTAGTGCTTGCATTACTGGAGTAAGATTATATTTACTGCTGTTACTGCTAACTTCACATCCATACCATAACAATTCTTTCTAATTAGGACTCTCTAGATGGAAAAAGGTTGACATGCTTCATAAACATTAGGAGTAAGATGATATTGCAAGATATCGATTAATGCTGTCACAATACGCCAGAAGCGTATTGCGTTATATTGCCAAGTGTTAGCACCATAATGCGATACGTACCACAATATATTGCTATGCAAACAAAAGACATGGCTGCATAATATTTTTGTTATAGGATTTTGTAGGGTAATTGCCTGTAGCAGACTAAAGCAAAAACTAGACATTTTTAGAGTTATAGGAACTTTCCAAACGAACCTAAGCTTAAATCAAATGATGTTTGTTTGTTTTGTTGGGTTTAACGCCGTAGCAAGGCATTGTATAGGTCATATAACGACGGTCAGTCAACCTACTCACTGTTGGTGGAAAGACTAATTCGCTGTTAACCAATTACTAAGCACATACTTTCATCCGTGTCTGACAACTGCCCTACATAATTTAGAATCATTGGTAGGAGGGAGAATGGCCTAAGATATAATTTCATGACCAAGCTCCACGAAAGTATGCCCTGCCCAGAAATCAAACCCATGACCCCTCGATCAGTAGACTTACTCACTACTAACTTGGGCTAGCTGGGCAGATTAAAGCATGGAAAACTAACATTTCGCTACTTTCATTTGGCAAAATGAAAAATCTTTCAATGAGAATAAAAAATATCACTAAAAACCATTACATTTAATTTGTATTGTGGTACGTATTGCTGCAGCTGCATATTGCAATATACCGGTATACCATTACATGTATATCGTGAAAGCCCTAATATCGATACAATATCGATACTTTGGACCCCGACATATATGGTGACCCAGCACGAAATATTGTGATATGACCCCGACATTCATAATCAGGGGGAGTAATTGTATTTTTAGTATTTACATGGTTGCTGTATTCGTCCAAGAAATATGATTTCTGTGGCTGTTTGTTTAAAGGGGTTCGGTACAACACAACACAGTCATGGACATCTCAACCTGTGGACGTCTCAACCCGAAGTTTGGACAACTCAATCCACAGTTTGAGACATCTCAACCCTTGGACAACCCATGATCATAAATAAAAGAAAATGTAAATTTGCAATAACTATCCGTATCATATCCTATCATAGAGTGTCTTCTTTTGTATCGATACACAACATATTGTGTGATGGCAGTATCGTCTCATCCCTAATAAACATGCTATATGTACCCTCCTGGCAATTATTTAAATAAGTCAGTACCATGTAGATAAGTTGGATGTAGACTATGTACACTGCCCTCCAAAAGTTTTTTCACAATACAATGAATTAAATTATTACTACATCCAAGTCAGCTATATGAGCCAAAGTAGTCTCTTGGTGCAATCTGAATAAAACCTGATATCAAATTTTCCCCTCACAAAGTCAATTATTTTACCTATGACAATAGTCTTTTAGATATCTGTTAACTTCGATTGACTCTTGGGGTGACTTTATGTAAAATACTGGTTTTAACGATAAAATTGTTTGATGACCCCTGACAACCTGCTAGCAAATACATGTATTTGATTTTGGCAAGTTAAACATAATTATAGCTGGTTGTCCAACCTACTTTGAAAATTAATGTTTAGTCCTGACCAAGGATCATTGAATTTGAAAGAATTTGTTGATATATTTAATTCAAAGATTTTTTTTCAGATCTGAAACATTTCAGAAAAGATAAGTTCATTGATCTGCTGTAAATACATGTATGTCAAAATTAATGGTTGATATAACTATTGTTGGTTTCTGTTCTGGTTTACATACAAGACAGTTGAAGTCTTATGTGAGTATTATATTGTTTTGATTGCTTGTTCATTATTATACCCCCGCTTCGAAGAAGAGGGGGATATACTGTTTTACCCTTGTCCGTGCATCCGTCCGTCCGTCCGTTACAAAATTTCCGTCGCAGTTTTCTCAGCAACTATATCATGCAGCAGCCTAATACTTTGCATATTGCTTCATCCCATAGTCCCATATGGTGTAAAGCGATTTCATGTCGTTCTGTGCCACGGCCGTTTTAGCGTTACTGAAAATTGTCGCGGAATACGAAATAAATTAACGTTGTGGTATTGTTTACAGTTTTTCGTGCAGTAAAAATGGCAATACTTTTTTATGTTAGTGTCATTATTTTTATTAAAAGCGTTTTTGTTTGTATTACTGCTTTTTAACAGTATTATTTGGAATAAACTTTGAACAATCTGCGCGCTAAATATGTTTAACTACAGCCGTTGGGTCGATTCAGATGAATTTTGTATAACCCGAAGTAAATTTTAAAAGTCCAAACGGACTGTTTTATACTTTATTTCAAAACTTTCATTCTACTGTCGAGCTAGTTTATATAATTTTCCGAACGACTGACAGGACAATTTATCAACTTGGGCACCGGCCTTCTAGACTTATTCGCTGACCGCTATTGACGGATTGTTGGAATTAACTTTTACATCGTATTGTTGCAATAAACAATTGCAAATAACTTTTAACGCATTGTTGCAATAAACTACTTATGCATTTTGGCCTCATAAACCGTTTTAAAAAAAGTAAAGCAAAGTCTGGATATCTTGAAACCATAATAAGAACAATCACACGACATCGACATGATCTTATCATATATTTAGTTAAATGTACAAGAATAAAAAGCACCAAAAATAAAACAAGTAATTTTCAATGAATTTCAATCTCATTCCTCCAAGCACATGTGGTCGTTAAAACAATGCCGGTGTACCCCTCGCTCGCCCACCGAACACACTAGGTTGGATTGCCGTCGTCTTTCACTTCTTCGGCTGCGTACCCAGCAGTCCCGTTGCTGATTTCGACCTTAAATAGATACAGATAAATAAGCGAACCTCATTGAAAGGTGGTTTGAATTTTTACAATTGTATTAAACGTAAAATAATCGTTTTAAGATAAAGAGATAAACGTATTTAAAATTTTTATTAAGCTATTATACAGTACGAAATATGATGCAATGATTATATCATTACCCCTCAATGGTACAAGTCGCCTACGCCCATTCATCCGTTGCTGTCGTCCGTATGGGGTGTGTGTTTCTCGTCGCTTGGCGGCCCCTGTTTCTTCTGCCAGCGCCTCCACTAGCATCTCCATAAACCGTTCTCTACTAACCGGTTGTGGGACAGTTTGTCGATACAAAACGTATGAATTCAGTGTGATTCGGAAAATCAAATTAACCACCATTTTCTTCCACACCTGAACATCAACAGAAATAAGAACAATTATACTTTCCATAGAATACAGCTTATGTATATTTTTTCTATAAGTAGTACATGAATTTGATTTTTAGCTGTTTTACTTATTCAAATGGAATATGAATATGAATGTTCCATTCTTTTCTAAACAACCAAGCAAGTAAATGCACTGAATCATTGTACCCTAGACTAGACATGGTTATAAACACTTATAAATGTATTAATATTCATAAATTAGTTTTAACTCCACGACAAACTAGTTGATATTTTTTACCTTAATAGTCTTTCTTACTGCGTTATAAAAAACTCATCTGCATGTCTCTGTAGTCCACAGTGCCCCTGGTCTTGTTGTAATGCTCAACTGCGGCAGGCCGACCGTTCTCATCTCTGGCATTAATGGCCCTCCTTAGTACACGCACAGGCTTCCGTCGACCAGTATCTTTGTGAGCGACCAACATTATCCTGCCTTGTCGGGCGTACGTCTGATGACCAGGGTTTGGATTGGCGTTCTTGATTAGGTCAGGCATCTGACGATTACTGTGCATTGTATCTTGAGTAAAATATAATACTACTACATATAACAGGGTTCGCACTGGTCCTTGAAAGTCCTTGAAATCGATTTTTTCCTTGAAAAGTCCTTAAATTTGATATTTCCTTGAAAAAAAAACCCCAAAACGTCCTTGAATTTTGCGCAGTGTCCTGGAATTTTTAAAATCTATCCTTGAAAATACCAAAATGCTCAGAAATATATAATATAATAAAAAAATTCCCCGAAAATGTAAAGATCTTGATTTTTTTCGTAAAATTGCGATTGTCGTCGAGTCAATACATTCCGAGATGTATACGCAGTCCCGGGTAACGGGTTCCGGACGTTAAACTTTCGTGACGTCACTAGTAATGGCTGCGCCCACACTGACTGAATGTTTTTGAGTTACGATTAAATATGGGTAAAACGGGGAGGAAATGTTCTTTCCAGCAGTGTTGATTAGTTAAATTCAAATGGATTAAACAAAGTAAGGATCCACACTAGGCTTTATGTCGCTCTTGTTTAAAAGAAATTGACATTTCGTCGATGGGGGAAAGTGCAATAACATCTCACGCTAAAAGTATGAAGCACATTAAAGCAGTGGTAGATACGTCTTCCCTTCAGATTTGGATTAGTCAAACCGGGCTGTTCCTCAACATCAATCATTGACCTTGAAACATGTGACAGTAACAATAATGTGATTAAAAGTCCACCTTCACCCACTCCACCCTCTCAGTCTGCATCAAATTCATCATGTATTGACAAATTTGTGAGTAGAAAGGAAACCAAAAAAGCTCAAATTATATACAGTCACCATTCATATAAGTCTAACTCAGAAATTGACAAGTTGTTAAGTGTAATGTTCCCTGACAGTGAAATGGCAAAAATGTTTGTTTTTACTGCAACTGTTATATTTCTATTGTATAGGTATTGACTTCAATCTTTGAATATATGTTTGTTATTATCAACCACATCTCATGTTACAAGGTTCATAACTCCTTATACATTTTTTACTCCTGTGACAAATACTTACTAAGTCGAGCATGCTGTCTCCTCTGACAGCTCTTGTTACCTTTAAAATGGGTTTTATAGCTCATATTTTGTACCAAACGTGTCCTTGAAAAACAATAATGTGTCCTTGAATGTCCTGGAAAAGTCCTTAAATTTGAAGATGAAATTTCTGTATGAACCATGATATAAAAAACTGTTAATAGCGAGATACAAGGTTATATCAGTTCTAGACTATAAAATATTAATAGTAAGGTCTGACGTCTTACCTTACATTATACTATAACAGTTCGGATTGTGAAAAATTATTAAATGAAATTTGTGGAATAATCAATGTTTAAAGACTTAGATTTAAATGTTAAAAACTATATCATATATTACCTGTTAGGTACGTTGAAAACGATAGAAGACGTCTAGGCAGGTCAAGACTACAAAAAAAGTTATCCATGGTCACATGGTAGCCTTTTTGAAGCAGTCGACACTCTCGAAGTAGGGTGATCACAACATCCATACCTTGTAGACCACTGGTTGTGGGCTCGAACACTCTCCCAAGATATTTTGTCATCCGCATAATGTAGCCTTTTATTTATATAAAGAATAAGGTGCGACTAACGTACCTTTATAACACGTTTTAAAAACAACTTTTTTTATAATTTGAAATAATAACATTTTTTTTTTAAAAAGTCAACAATTTTCTTTTCGTCATATTTGATAACAAAACAAGCATAAAATAATTCTTTTTCTAATCCGCTTATAAAGAATTTCGCTTTCAAGAGTGAGCGACAATTAATGTTTTTCGGTGCGTTGCTTATTTAATTAATTGCGCCAAAATTATTGACGTTGCACGTTTTACAACGTCATATACACTGACCGGAAATGACGTAATTTGATGTAAAAAACATTCAGATATCATGAGTAACCATGGGATTGATGCAACCCCTAGGGTAAGGTTCTTGCTAAACATTTACTCTGATACCCCAAAAAATCTGTCTGAAATTGGCCCCTGGCACTCAATGTAGTGTACAAAAATCGGTCCGTGGCACAGAGGCACAAATCATTATATAATGCATTTTATTTTTATGGTGAAATTTCTTGTTAACTTAATTATTTCTAATGATATAGGTAATGGTGACATCACAGAGTTGGTGGACAATTGGAACCACTCACATTGTAAAAGTCACTGGACCAAAGGTGACCTTGACCTAGTGTTTGACGTCTAGATATTGTACATTAGCAGCTATCCTCAAGAGTTTCTACTGTGATCCTGTACTTTACAAGAAAATAGTAAGCAGTTTTATGCATTCATTATTTATTATACCCCCGCTTTGAAGAAGAGGGGGGGGTATACTGTTTTACCCTTGTCCGTCCGTCCGTTACAAAATTTCCGTCGCAGTTTTCTCAGCAACTATAACATGCAGTACCCTAATACTTAGCATATTGCTTAATCCCATAGTCCCATGTGGTGTAAAGCGATTTCATGCTCCTTGCTCATCCACTTCCTGTTTGTCGCATATTTTTAGATTTTTGCGGGGGTATCACTAGTGAGCATTAGCTCACAGATTTACTTGTTTTATATCAAATTCAGACCATTTATTCATATCAAGAGGTTATTCCATTGAAAGAAAAATATATAACGCATAGTTTTTGTGGTAAAAATATTTGTGTTTTCATTTTCGGTTAGTGTGTTTTTGTGAATAGGTACCTAGGTTTGTCAAATTTGAGTTGATGCTTAACAGAATTCCAATTTGGCACGGCCTAAATATACTACAAATACCACTGTAAATACAATATGTACAATAAACGTCTAAAAAGAATTTTTAAAATAGATAAAAGTTCAGCTAATTGATTGTACATGTAGTATTAAACATTTGAATTTCATTCTTTTCATTTTGTGTTTCTCTGCTGATTACAGTAGAACCTCCCAAAACCGGTCCCTCCTCAAACCGGATCCCTCTCCAAACCGGACAAATCGTCCGGTCCGCATTTCTTTCCTATATATTTTACCCCTACAAACCGGAAACCTCCGAATTCCGGATACCGGACAACTTTATCGGAAATTTTCTTCAAAATCAACGTAAATCTACCTCCGAAAACCGGTCAAAATTTCTCGGGGTAGAAAATCGGTCAAGCGACACTTTCAACGCTTTGATTTTGCCGAAAAATGCTGTAGCAATTATCACGACGTTTCCATTCTCATGCCACCGATAAGGATTAGTCATCGATAAACACTGTCAGTTTCCGAGGTGCGAAAAACTTCTCGGTCATTAATTATGATGAATAGAGTATGATTATGTGGATTATTACAGGTATGTTCGATTGATTTATATAGGTCTATTGTCTAGCAATCATGCAATAGCCGAACAATGGATTAACAGCTAATTAATGACACGGTGATGAAAGTAGACAAAAGCTGTTTTGTCCGTTTAATTACACAAATTTGCAGTTTGTTATATTTCCAAAGGTGTAGTGTTTTAATTACTTACTCTTTATTTTTAAGATTTATCATAATTGTATGGGACCGTTAGATATCATTTCTTATTTAGTCAACTTTGTAGAAACATTAATGTTTAATTAAACAATGTCTAAACCACCTACCAAACGTAGACGTTTGGAATTGTCATTAGATGACAAAGTTAAACTTATTAAGGTTACTTATTAATATAAATTATTGTTCTGATACAGGATTTTGACGACCGCCAGGGGACCAGACATAATCTGATTTCATCATATATTTCGTTAATAACCTTGTGCACAATCATTTCAATCTTTATGTAAAACAGTGTACACAATGTGACGTCATTTAACTGACCGTACTGACTTAAATATTTTCCTTATTATTTACAGAATTTAGTGATTATATTTTGAAACTCCTATCTACACAATGAATTTAATTTGTTCATTTTTTTATTTTCAGGCTGCAGATGCTTTCCCTAAACCTACAATGAAAGTGTTTGGAGAAACCTTCTGTATTGGAAAGTCAAGAAAATTGTCAAGTCTAAGTGTCGCCAGCAGCAGTCTACAATTGACAGTTTCTTTATGAAATAAAAAAAACATTGAACAAACACAAAGTGGAACTTCTTGCGCTTAATCATTTATTAATTTATTAATAAATAATATATAATGTTAAAATCACTGTTTTTGTAATACTATGTCAATAAAATTACATCAACTCTTCATATTATTTATTATTGTGTCTTATCCCCAGTCATCTATTTCAGAACACTATCAGAACCTCATCCGGTTGCTAACTAGCTGCTGCTTCAGCCAAATTAAATGTTTTCTTGTGTTTGCTAACCCGATCAGCATATGTTTGACAAACTGAGACTACTTAGACTACAGACTGTGTCTCTAAAAACTCAATCTTATAACAGCATTGCATTGCATTGCATATTCAGCTAAACTGCAGACTGATGTCTTCTCCATTTTAGATTCACTGTTCGGGAAAGAAAACACAAAAAAATATTTTTTAACTTGGCCATAGCTAACACTTAATTTTTAATTCTATGCCAGCTATTTAATGAAGTTAATTGCACAACAATGCAAAACAATGAAGCTACAGGGTGTACAATAGAAGTAAAGCGCCCAATTCTGCATCCGGAGCCTTGTGTAGACGGTATAGGTGAATAATGGTATAATACCTCTTCAAACCGGATACCTCTCCAAACCGGACAAATGGTCCGGTCCCAAGCTCGTCCGGTTTGGGGAGGTTCTACTGTAACTTGTGCACTGCCTTGGCAAAAATAAAACACTCATAACCAGGCCTGGTCAGAGTAAGAAAAAGCTGATTTAAAGACATACGAGTACAAGCTGCCTAACAGTGATTCTCTAGACAGGGCTATGTGGTGGAAGATCTATCCTGCTGCTGTTTATCCCAGTTCCTGGGACACCAGCAGCAGATGATAAATAAACTGACTGGATTTGATTTATGATTGACTTAAGAGAGTGGTTGCTTTACACAATATTCACCATATTTTGTGAACTTTATTCACCTTCTTGGTGCATTTGTTTACAGTGGCAAACTCACCTAACTAGCTTTCTTTGATTTTTGTTTTATCAGTTCTAGCTTACTCTTCTGTCAGGAGCTAGATACTTTCTATAGAGAACAAGATCAACATTGCTTTCAAACCTCAGACTAATTTGACCATAATACTGATTACTCCAAAGCAGAATAGCAGGACCCTGCACCCTGCCCTTTTTCTCTCCTCCCTGCTCTTTTAGCCTTTGTCTATGCAGTATTAGTGCATTTGAGACATGTACCCTCAGATATGCCCTGCCCTTTTCTCTGCCTCCCTGCCCTTTTCTGGATTCTAGAATAATCACTATAGCGTAATGGTTAGCATGTCTGACTTCAAATCTGGAGATTGCGGGTTCAAAACCCGGTCGCAGCAGGTCATACCCTATACATGAGTTGTCGGCCTTATGGTAGGGTGAGTTAGTACTGGTGATAGAAGTGTCCAGGAAACCTATAGTAGGAAGAGCTGGCCATCCTATATATGACCTATATATGTGTTCAATATGACATTAAAATAAAAAAGAATAATCACTACATAAGACCAGTATTCTAATTGGTAAGTTCTGATGTAACTTATCACTGGATCAAGGTCTCTGTTAACAAATGTTTTATTATTTTTTACAGCATGCTAAGAGGAGACTTTATTGTAGTAACACTGATGACAAGAAAACAAAGAAAGAAAATGTAACATCTGGTATGTGTTTCTACCTTTGTTATTTTTGGGGGGTGAACTTCATAGTTAAATGGATTGTATTGGTAATATTACGGCTGTCAGTCAACCTACTCACCATTCCTGGTATGATGAAATCTAATGATTCAGCTGTTGACCAGTTACCAGGTGCAAACTTTTGTCAGTGACTGACAACTGCTCTACATGATGATTGATGATTTAGAATCAGTGGTAGGAAGGAGAATGACCACAGAAATTATTTCATAACCAAGCTGTACAAAAGAATGCCTCGCCAAGGAATCCACCTATTTATTTTTATCACTCTTTAATTCAATACTTGATTGTTGTAATGAAGCAGAAGAGCTTAAAGTTTCTGTGAGAACAAACAGAATAGTTTAGGGTTGGTTATTAATAACAACTTTTCAATGATTACCTGTCTGACTGTCACTCATTCTTTGATTTAAGTGACAATTAATAAGCTTTTTTTATTTTAAAATGATCTTGGGAACTGTTAAGTATACTTAATTGAATTATTACCATTTTGTAAAATAGTATGACCTACCTAGAACATAATTTCATTTTACAACCTTACTCGCAAGCTTGCTAGTCTTAGCTTGTTTGTATTAAAAAAGTTATAGTTAGAGGGCAGTTTAAAGTCTGCTTCCACATACATGTACATATTCAGCCAACTTTACAATCTTGTACATGTACTATAACTCCTGATCATTGAAATCACCCTCAGGAGGCGATCCCTCGCTGTACTCATTTACACCTGGATGTGTGGACCAATTGAAGGTTATTTCTTGCTCAAGGAAATAAGCAGTGGCCTTAGTGGGAATCAAACCTGGGACCTCTCGATCCTACCACTGGACCAATGCTCCTAATTAAGTGTACCCTAACCACTTACAAGGATGACTGTACTTAAAAATCACTTAGTTACATCTGTACAGTTTTAACTTATTTTTTCAAAGAAAATGAGAGCTAATACTACATGTATCACTTTAGTATTGGCATTGATAGTTGTCTTTGCTTATGAGGGTCAAGTTTTAAAAAGTATTATATCCTTAGTGCTGTCCAAGACATTTTATTATACCCCCGCTTCGAAGAAGAGGGGGGTATACTGTTTTACCCTTGTCCGTCCGTGCGTCCATCCGTTACAAAATTTCCGTCACAGTTTTCTCAGCAACTATATCATGCAGCAGCCTAATACTTTGCATATTGCTTCATCCCATAGTCCCATGTGGTGTAAAGCGCTTTCATGCTCCTTGCTTATCTACTTCCTGTTTGTCGCATATTTTTAGATTTTGGCGGGGGTATCACTAGTGAGCATTAGCTCACAGATTTACTTGTTAAAAATTGGTATGCTTATTTATTTGGTCTATATCAACAATGCTGTGAAGAGATATAACTCTGGATGAATGAATTTGGAGTTGTTCACTTAAAAATTGCAGAAATTTAGGTTGAAGTTTTTCTTAATTATCTTCTAGGGGTGTAACGGTTAACGATATACCGGTTAATATTGCAATACGACTTTTGACGGTTTTAACCAGTTCGTTTTTCTCAGAACCGGTTTTTCTAGTTATGTACCATACTGATTGTTTTTATCTGAGTCTGAAATTTAATGTTTGAATTAATGTTAAAATGTGTTCGAAAACTAGAAATATTTTTTGTAAAGTGAGAGAATAATTATCTTTGAAAGTCCATTCAAAACCTTTTTTCTAACTTATTCAAACATTTGCGTAATACGTGTAGATCATTTGAAAATACAAATATCTATGTACAATGTTGATAAAATTAAGAAGATGCACGTGCATTAATTTATGCTAAGCATGTATGCGCAAAGAACAATATGTATTGCAATACGGGTTTCGTGTACTGCAATATATTGCAATACGGTTTTTATCGTATTGTTACACCCCTATTATCTTCCATACATTTTTTTTGGGGGGGGGGTTAACACCATAGCAACACATGGTATAGATTGTATCATGGCAGGTAGTCCACCTACTCTCTGTTCCTGGAAAGGCTTAATCTCTGGGTTTAGCTGTTAACCAACTACTAGGTGCATACTTCTGTCAGTGACTGACTACTGCTCTACATGATTTAGAACCAGTGGGGAAAGGCTGTAGAAAATTATTATAATCGAACCTACAACCCTTCGATCAGTAGACTTGAGCGCTACCGACTGAGTTAGCCGGACAGGCTTTTCATTACTTATTTGAATGGAAATTGGTATACTATGAGATAAAAAAGTTGATCTATTTGCTCTTATCTATGATTTATATTTACACAGGAGCTTCAAATATTCCAAACTTAGAGCCATGTCCAAAATGGAAGTCATTATTAGAAGTAATAGAAGAGATATCAACACATAATAAATCAAATGGAGTTTTCATGGCAACTGGGAGAGTTCTAATTGCTGCGGAAGATGATAGAACATGTTCTCAGATTAAACAAGTTCTCTGTGATGGTGGTGAGAGTCTTCTAGCTAGAATATATAACAAATCTGTAGCTACTAAAGGAGAATATATTGAAGAAGTTAAGGTACCTTGATTGTTGTCATTAGCCAAATTTTTCAACAAAACAATTGGGCTAATAGTTTGGCAAAACACTGGTGGGCCGGTGGGGGTGTCAGGTGTTGTTAGCAATTTGCCATAAAGTTTCACTGAAAACAAGCTGCACTACTTATGAAAGCTTTGATTTATGAAGGAACCAAATGATATTATGTTGTAATTTCAATTGATACACATTTAAACAATAATATCACTGAAAATGCCTATTAAACATCCCTGTTTGGAGTACATGGTTTTCCATTTAGTAAAACTTCTGTAACTCTTCAATTATTTTGTTATAACATGAATTCCTGAATGCATCTCCATTTACAAGTGATTTGTGGTTTAATTCATGAATCCCTACTTATGAATCGTGTTCTGATCGCAACTAGCTCAACGATTCCACCGCCCTACTTGTCCAGTTTCATTCCACACAGATATTGATAAAAGGTCGAATCATACTTTGATATTATTCAAGTTATATGTTAAAACATATCTACTAATAATGATTAGAATATCCTTTAAACTGGAATTAAAAACATCCCTTTCCTCTGCACCCTAATATGTTTTAAATGTTCTATGGGCCATTGGATCCCACATTTTAAATCTTGGGCTATGCTCCCTTTGCAGCTCAGTGAATACATTACATTCACCCCTGCCTTAAAACGTGTTGATTTATGATATTGACCTTTACTATGAACCTTTGAATGTCCAATGAAAGTTTACCAAATTTCAATTTAGCTGAAAAACTTTATAAGCATTTTCATTGGTTGAACAAGTAAACAACACCTTATATGGTATGATCATACTTGTGACAAATGCAACCTTGTATGACGTCATATATAGCGTGGCTACACTTTGTATTTAAGTCCAATAAGTTGCTCTTTGTTTACAGTTAAAAGATCAGAGATACAGATTTAAAAAGATCAATGTTTACTTTCATTTTTGTTAATTTTTCATTATCTAACTAATGCAAAACTGTCAAACATCTTTGCATTTCGACATTTTGAAATTACAGGCGTGAGAATTTTTTGCATCTTTTTTTAAAAACCATGTGACAGTCATGCGATTTAAATGTTTATGTAACTCTGTCTAAAAATAGACATATCAGCTTGAACGTAGTATTTTCGCAAAGGTAGAAAGTGAACAAGTGAATCTTTCGAACCAATGTATTGGAGAGTAATCTTGGGCAAGCCACTGCCTAGCATACTTCAGACTTAGTTTATATATGATTTTATGTATATTTTCAAGTAGAAAAGACTAGTTAACAGAAAGAGGAAACTAGATAAAAACAAGGAAGATAAAGATAATTTAACTTTAACACAGATGGTTGCCAAGATAGAAGCTGAAACTAAGGTATCGTCAGTCTATAGTTCATATTTGGAACACAAATTGATGGTTCTTTTCAGCTGAAAGCCGCGGCCGTGAGATAGTGGTTAGCATGTCTGACTTTGAATCCAGAGATCGCAGGTTCAAGGTCGGTCACGGTAGGTCATACCCTATACATGAGTAGTCGGCCTTGTGGTAGGGTAAGTTAGTACTGGTGATAGAAAAGTGTCCAGGAAACCTATAGTAGGAAGAGCTGGCCATCAAATAGAGCGGGTGCACCTATTACCGAACACTTAAGCCATTTTTTTAACTGGTCGGAGTTACAGCCAGTTAAAATGAAGGAGAGATAACTCCTCAAAATTTGCATCTTTATGCTACATTTTTGTCCAATAACCGTCCTTTAATATATTAATCTATATATATTACAGCCTGAGCAATAGTTCTACCAGTTGTCCCCAATTACGACCAGTGGTTCTAATTCCGAACAAACGTGTTCCTAATTCCGAACATTACACCATTTTTTAAAAATAAATGTGAATATACAATTAAACTTCATTTAGAATTTATTGTTCTTTAAGAATAACCAAGTATGCTAACTTTGATTAACATTCTCACATAACATGTGATATCTAACGTAGAAAAACATTTCATATGGATTTTATTTAAATGCTGGAGTAACTGTATATGTGCAAAAATAATAAAATACATATAATTACTCCGGAAGAATATGAACAACAATGTCAAACAGTTTAAACTAACTGAAATCATAACCAGAAAGGGAAACAGCAAAGTTCTACAAACAGTGATTTATGTCTACAAAACAACTACTATCACATATGTACTCCAAGTTGTTGGGTTGTAAGTTCACACTGACGCTGTTTCGTCTCGACGAGTTATAGAACAAATCGCGTATTTTCCGAAAATCTACTTTTGATTACTAATTTTACACAGACTATATCTCGATGAAGCAAACTTATTGAGCGTTTATTTATTTGACAATTTGTAGCCAGTGAACAATTTTATATTAATTTTAAGCCTCGGTGTGTGTACGCGTGTTGTGACGTCATTGCTCGCCATATAACTCACGCAATGTCGGCTTTTCTTAGATGTTCAGCAATCTATCATTGCCGCGTCTTGCTAACGACACACAAAGAAGATCACTAAGTAAAATTGAGTAGTAACAGATATAATCAAGTTGTTAACACCTTTATGACCGACCGGCATTTTTCTGAAGTGCGTGGTATGATTAATTTTAGTTATTAAGAGTATGTTTTAAAATTGAGTATAAACATATCGATCAACTAAAAGCGAAATTGATTAAATATAGGAATATAAAAGAAGTTTCTTTTTTTAATATTTTAGTTTAATACATATTTTTTCATAAAAAAACGTATGTAACAAGTAATTAAAGAGTCCACGATGCTCAATTAATTTAATTGTGACACCTGTCAATCAAAAAGCTGTCACTTTGTTAATTCACTATTGTTAAATGACATGTTGATTAAAATTGCCCCCTATGTTTCAGTTTCACAGAGTGATCACTAATTGATTGGCGTGTGTTGTTTATCGCACCTCGTCAGATTGCCAATGACATCTTTGACTAGTCGAGTTAAACATTATGATTATAGAGTAAAACAAACGTTTTGGTCTGTAATTTATGATCGAGATATGGAAAAAGTCGAGAGAAAAAGATCGAGGTTAACTGTTTACTCTTAAAAATCTATTGTTCAGATTTAGGAACAGCTCGTATGTTGTGTATGTTATACCGAACACAACAATTACTCCATCATGTCACCTTGTAACAATCCCACGGATATCACACATGATTATTACATGAGTCTTAATCCTCTTTTACAAGAGCGTGTTATTTATACATAAATATACAAATTGATATGGCATTAGCAAAACTGTCGAAGAAAAAAGGTTATGAATAAGATTACATACCGAAAATTGAGCAGTTTTGGTGAATGCGTTGTTTACAATACCTAGCGCAAAATTATCAAAAAAATTTGTGGGAAAGAAAGACAATAGATATGACGTGGATACGATGATGTCACCTATTGTGAAAATTGTCCGAATCAATATTGATATGAAATATAATATTTCGTTCGGAATTAGCCTGTTCGGAATTATGCGCACCCGCTCTACATACTGTACAAACAAAGTTTTCTGCTGAAAAAAAAACATCAACTTGAGTTTTCCTCACAAATCTTTTATTCTGTTTGTCAGAGATTTTGTTACCAGTACTACTGAATAACAAGCTAAATACATGTATATAAATATGTTCTTAAGTTTCTTCTTTTAAACAATGCAAATGAAAATGTTCAGTGAAGGTCATCTTTTTTAGGGTGACTAGATAAAAAATGCACTTATTTTGCATTGACCAACTTTTCATTCATGAATAAACCCAAATTAATAACTTCTTGTGGAGGGAAAAGTGATTACTGGTAAAAGAAACCCTAAAGAAGGTAAGGAAATTGGCCACTGTAGCTCAGAAAATGTGTTGACAAAAGGAATAAACCCAAATGAAGAGGATGTGTATAGGCATTATATGCCTGTTATCCAATCCTATTCATTGAATAAAATGTGTATTGAATTAAACCCAAATGAAAAAAAATTAAAACTAACTCTATATTATTTGACAGGATGATTGCAATGATGATGATGATGATGATGATAAGATATTTAAAACAGATGAAGTATATTATGGTGTATTACCTGAACCAGTGACTATTATACATCCTTTACATGGTTGTACTGATCCATATAGTCTTGTTAGAACATTGGCTGAAGTACAACCTACATATGTAATACTCTATGATCCAGATCTAGAGTTTGTGAGACAATTAGAAGTAAGTCTTGTATCATTTTTTGTTTGTATCTTTTGGGGTTTTTTTACCCCCTTTTTCTACAGTCAGTGTACATAAGGGGTGTAACAATATGGTAAAACCTGTATTGCAATATATTGTAATACACAAAACCTGTATTGCAATTTAACCCATATTGCAATACGTATTGTTTTTTTGGTATACATGTTAAACTAGATTTAATGCATGTGCATTGTCTAAATGGGATCGATATCAAATTATTCATTATCAAAATGTTTGAATGATTTGTGTAAAATGGACTATATGTTAGAAAAATGCATAATTATACCCCTGCTTCGAAGAAGAGGGGGGGTATACTGTTTTACCCTTGTCCGTCCGTCCGTTACAAAATTTCCGTCGCAGTTTTCTCAGCAACTATAACATGCAGCAGCCTAATACTTAGCATATTGCTTCATCCCATAGTTCCATGTGGTGTAAAGCGATTTCATGCTCCTTGCTCATCTACTTCCTGTTTGTCGCATATTTTTAGATTTTTGCGGGGGTATCACTAGTGAGCATTAGCTCACAGATTTACTTGTTTATTTTATTTATTATGATTTAAGCTCAAATTGATTTAAGAAATTTTTTATTTGATTACCGAGGATGGCATTCTAGTACTGGTGCTCCCCAGGAATTGCTGTCTTGTTGAATTGGCCTAGGTTTTTCATATATGTATTTGACTTTGAAGTTAGTTCTATAGTATTACCAGGTATATTATATATAAGGTAGTGTCCATGTATGTATGCACAGGGAACTATATATACTGACGTACACATACAGACTCTAGTGCCAGTGTATAAAAACTAAGAATTAGTGATCAATAAAGTGCTAATAGTAGTTAAGAAACAAGTGGGGTTTAACTGTAAAAGATTGTGAAATGCGTAATAATGGGCTGTTGGTAAAAAGGCAACCAAATGGTTGACGGGAAATCTGGCTAGATGCCCTGAAAATCCATGATTGCAAGGTGTAAAGTTGGATAGCTAATTTCAGCATAAAGGCCTTCGGCCTTTATGCAAAGTAGCTATCACCAAAAGTGACATTTATTTTTCGATGAAAGTCAGTTTCCATACATTCATTCCTTAAATGAAAACAAGTCACAAACAAGTCCTGCATCACTAATTTTGCAGACATTTTTTTTCAATTTGTACTTATACATTATTGGACATAATTAATTACAATGTATATGGTGTCATATTCTGTGATGGTCAATTATGTAATATTATGTAATAACACTGCCGGTAATCACGTGATTTTGTTATGATCAGCTGTACTATTAAATGGCGGCCAGACTCGTCACCTCAGGTAGGTTTTTCACATTTTTTTATTAGAAAACCACGGAATCTTGTTATTTCATTACGTGCAGAGTACCCTCCATTGCAAGCGATTTATGACAATACAAAAATGTTTTTCCTACGTCCATAAATAAAAAAGTTATTGAGCGAATTATTTTGAAATCTTACGTACTTGTTGTGATCGGCTGTACTATATATATCTGTTTTTGCCTTTTTGTACTGAATGAAGCCATTTGCCACAAGAATTTACCCACCAGGAAACTCAAAACATTATTCTATGATACTTGTGTCATCTTTTCTGTCAAAGGTCAGGGTGTAAATGTGAATTTTGACGGAAAACAAAAAATGATAAGCTGTACTATTTGATTTTCAATGATAAGCTGTACTATTAGATTCCTGAACCAACCGACAATGATGTAACACGTATCTTACTACGTTAAATGTCGAATTCCTCGGTTGTAAATTTCAATTTTTTGGTAAGGATAAATGAAAGTAAACTATAATGTAAAGTTTGGTTAAACGTCACCGTTAAATTACGTCATTTTATGAACTTACAAAAATATATTTAACGACTTTACTTACTGAAATACGATCGTAGATAATCATTATCTGATGACTTAAGTTTTTATGCAGAAGACGTTGTAATATAGTTACAAATTTACTGATTTGTGTTTTAGTGTGTATAAAGCTCGATGAGTTTAAACGAAAATTCACCAGACTAATGTGATTTCGGGTCAATGTATTTACAGAAATACAATTGTGTTTCCAAAATACACTTTCTGAAGAGGTACATAGACCCTTCAACAAGTGGAATTTGTTTTGTACGATGTATTTTTTGCAAACAGTATTGTCGGTCACACATGAATTTACTATTTATATTCACATCGAATAATTACGTACATTACGTCTGTACATGCAATTATTTTAAGAATATATTGGCGTATTAAGGGGGCAATAAGTACTTCAGAATTTGGCTGCTTAAAATTCTTTTATTATACCAGTGTCTTCTAAGACGCACTGGGTTAAGCACACTGTTCCGCCTTTTGGCTACAATAGCACTTTATGTCCGTTTGAAAAGATTTGTGTATAACATGTTATTGCAGATGTTGTTTTCCATATACTTTTTTGTTTCTTTACCAGGAACCTCGAGTTTGACTCTATCGAACGTGTCCGTCGGATGGGAAGGAAAAGATGGAGACTGTTGCGAGATCTAAAACAGCACTTCAAAAAAGATCTTCGACCGTCCGTTGAGAAAAATCCTGAGGGAAAGAAGCCAAAATGCTCTCGTTCGATAAAATGTGGAGTAACATGAACACTAATAGATGTATTGTTTTAAAATTGAATTCCTTGACACCACATCACTTGAAACTTTCTAACTTGATATGTGGATACTCAGATAAATAGAACGGAACTGAAACAAACACATACCGTGACATATACGATTTCATAATGTCTGAAATAAGTTCATCTGAGTAAACATTCTGGACATCAGTGACAGTGTTGTACTTACATGCAAGATATCAATTCTTTCTACTGAATTGTTTCTTACATGTAGATCTATATAGCAGGTCTCAGAAACAATTGATAAGAAACTTGTTTAGCTTCAGATAAATAGATAAACAGACACATTTGAAGTTCTGATCGTCAAGGGACGTCATTGAAAATATGTTTAGAATTGGATATCAAAATCATTGTTTTGTATAGATTTCAATTAGTTTTCCAATTATGTGTAAATTATGTGTTTAAATTTTTTTTTGCTACATTTTCTCTCGAGATAACCAATGGAGACGAAAATTATGTAGTCATTATTGATTTAATGTAATGTTTTTGGATGTGTTTGTGCATGTACGAATAAATTGATGAAACATTTTTCCAGAAACTTGTATGTCTTGATAGATTATATGCGTATATATATACACTGAACAAAAGTTCTAACCGATCACTTTTCAAATTTTGATCATTTTATAACGGGCCAATGGATCCTTATAAAAGTTTGCTGAGGGGATGTTTGTGTCACTTTCTACCGATTTGTAGGGGGAATAGTTAAATACGGTCTGATGCACTCAATCGGCACACAGGGTGTGATTTACATACGAAATGTTCGTATAGAGAGTGGTGATTATTAATTTACACTTTGCGTGAATCCTTGTTAACTTTATAAATGAAAAAGAAACATAAAAGATTGCACGAATGTCGATCATGTCGGCGAGTTGTAACCTTTGTTCTTGGTATTCGGCGACTGATAGGAACGATTCTGGTCCTTTGCTACATCGTCCAAAGTAGCGATCGTCGAAAAGACCCGATTAATGTGTCATGCAACTTAAAATAGGAATGAAAACATTGAAAATAATAAAATTGTAGCATTTTTCTATTTTAACAATACTTTCTCGATATTTCCATAAAGATGTTCCCATGAACAGCTACTAATCTGTTTGATAGAGGCTCCAGCATTTAACATTCCATTGGCTACGCCACGAACCTGCATCGACATTTGTGCAATAATTGATGTTTTTTTTCACTTATAAAATTATCAAGGATTCATTCAAAGTGAAAATTAATAATTACCACTCTCTACACGAACATTTCGTGCCAAAATGTGCAAATCACACCCTGTGTCCCGATCTAGTGCATCGGACCGTATCAATTTTTTTGCCACAAATCGGTAGAAAGTGGCACAAAAATCACCTCTGCAAAATTTAATAAGGATCCATTGGGACGTTATTAAATAATCAAAATTTGAAAAGTGACCGGTTAGAACTTTTGTTCAGTGTACATTTTGTACATATCAAACACATACATTAAACACATTTGTAAATAGTCACTTAGTTTTAAGCTACTGTTTGCCTAATTGATTTATTTAAATAAAGGCCAATTTTCAAAAGCTTATTACATTGCTTTAGACTCATCTCAAGTTTCTTTTCATTTTTATAAAACAATAAGCCAAACATTATTTTAAAACTAGATGATCGATTATGATTTTGTTTATTGTATGTAATGAAAGGAGCCAAGAATATACTTACCAAGATAATCTTGTTTAAAAAAGCCATTAACAACTATTCTTTGTAATCGAACCAATCATTGTCAGGGTGTACATTGAACGCCATTTATCGGTGCAGTTTAAATGAAACTAGATGTTACCTTTCAGTTTCACATGCCTTGCAATGCAAGATGAGTGTTCAATTAAAGGCAGTTAACCTCTTTTTTTAACCATTGTGTATGTGAACAACGAATCACTGTGGGTATGTGAATATTTCTGCGCTACTTTTTTGTAATTATCAAGTATCAGAAAGTTGGACAAATACACTGAACAAAAGTTCTAACCGATCACTATTCAAATTTTGATTATTTTATAACGGACTGATGGATCCTTATTAAATGTTGCAGAGGTGATTTTTGTGTCATTTTCTACCGATTTATGGGGAAAATGAATTTGATACGGTCCAATGCACTCGATCGGCACACAGGGTGTGGTTTACACATTTTGACTAGAAATGTTCGTGACAGAGAGTGATGAGTATTAAATTTCACTTTGCATGAATCCTTGTTAACTTTATAAGTGAAAAAACATTAAACATTGCACAAATGCCGATGCAGGATCGTGGCGTAGCCAATGGAATGTTGAATACCGGAGCCTCTATCAAACAGGTGAGTGGCTGTTCACGGAAACATCTTTAAAAAAAATCGAAAAGTATTGTTAAAATAGAAAAAATGCTATAACTTTATTACTCTTAATGTGTTCATCCCTATTTCAAGTTGCATGACACTTTAAACGGGTCTTTTCGACGATCGCGACTTTGGACGATGTCGCAAGGGACGGGAATCGTTTCTATCTGACGCCGAAGACCAAGAACAAAGGTTACAACTCGCCGACAGGATCGACATTCGTGCAATGTTTTATGTTTTTTTCATTTATAAAGTTAACAAGGATTCATGCAAAGTGAAATTTATTTACTCACCATTCTGTACACGAACATTTCGTGACAAAATGAGTAAACCACACCAAGTGTGCCGATCGAGTGCATCGGATCGTATCAAATTATATTTTTCCCACAAATCGGTAGAAAATTACTCAAAAATCACCTCAGCAAAATTTAAAAAGGATCCATTGGCCAGTTATGAAATAGTCAAAATTTGAAAAGTGATCGGTTAGAACTTTTGTTCAGTGCATACTATAATTGCATGTCACTTATCATTTTAATGATATTCATTTTGTTAAGTTAGTGACACAATATCATTTCAGAAATGAATAAAACAACATAAATATGTTTCAAAAATAGTGTAATCATGTAAAACTTACCACAGAATCAATACCATTATACCATAATTTAATTTAAAAAAAGCAACACTATCACAAAAACTTACAAATCATTAAAATCTACAATCATTAATATGGATACTCTTGAGTATCTCAACTCTGTATCCAGATAAACACGAAATATTGAACATTCTGTAATTCTCGTCTTATTTATGTTTTGACTGCAATGTCTACATTCAACAGAAAATTGGTAAATGCAACTTCATGATACGTCTTGTTACTCTTATATGAAAATGAGTGTTATATGAAGTCAAATAACAATACGTGTCTTGAAAGCGTAACAAGAAGTAATAAAGTACAATTTAACTGCATTAATTCAATCTTTGTTTGATAAGGCTTTGTAGTCAAAACGTTAATACAGGACGAAAATATAGAGTATTGTTTTTACTTATTGTAAAAATAAACATGTTGCTTTTTGCATTTCAAATACACATCATCGACAAAACAACTAAGCCTCAATTGGAGGTAAACACAATGCCAATGAACACAGTGTGGCATTATGCTAAACAGTTGATCGGAAATAACTTGACAAATCGAATGTGAGAAAACTATTTTCGGAGCCTTTGCAAAAAAATTGCACACGTTTCTGGACATAAGAAATAACCATATCAGGTAACTTGCAAAGTAAATTGTTCAAGTTACAGCATAGTTAGAGCTATTATGTTAATGCGCTTTGAATGATTTCACAATTTGCATTATAATGTATCACCGAAGACGTGAATCAGACTATATAACCAATCAAATGGAGTAAAAAGAGAATTGCAATTTTTACTAAGACTAGCTGATCTGAGCCGGACAAATAATAAAGGTGTTACAGTGGTCACTAACAAATGATGATAACGGACAATCGATAGACGTATTGTGATAACAAAAGTTCTCAGGTGAGCAATAAGAAATGACAAAAAGAAACTAGATTACTAGACCATTTTCCACAAGAGTGAGATTTCTTGCCCACGTGTACTGCTTTCTGATGCTCAACCAAATGTCCTCTTCTAGTAAACAGTTGTTTACACGTTTCACACGTGTATTATTCCCATGTATTTCTTTCGTATCGTCGGTAAGGCTAGCTTTAATCGCAGACTTTTCTCCACAGTTGTCGCACACATACCGTTTTTCATCACCGTGCTTACTGCCACTACAACGATAAATAATAGAAAAAAACAACTTTTATATATTTAATAGTGTATTAAAATTGTTTTCAAGTGAAAGAAAACTGGTGTTTAAGATGAGAAACATTATGTACTCCTTGAGTTTTTGTCATAAAGTCCAACTCAGGAAACAGTGCCCGGTACAGACCAGTTTCAGAATGATGTCAAATGAAACCGCTATCGTATTAAAAAATAACTAGTTGGGCTGAAACGACTCGTGTTAATGCACCCAGTACAAGAACAGACTCTTTATTTGAAACTTTTTTATAAGTTGGTCGATATCAATAGTTTTATTCGTATAGAACGGTTTAAAAGGACTGAAAGGTCTTCTTCCTCTATTCAGAATTTGCATGTTAGGCGGGGAAACTGCATTTATCAATAATTATTCTACAATTGAGACATAAACATGTCTTGAAACAATTGCAACATTTATAATTCATGACTTTTTAAATTATTTAACATTAAAATGTTCATTCCATTATCTTTTCATGCTTAGGAATAATATGAATGTTTGGTTAACATTGATTAAACGATTCCAAGACAAAATAACTATGTAACAGTGTGTTTAAAAAAACGAAAATGTAACATAAAACTGGTCTATCGTTTTTAATGGAATTCTCGCTACCAATAAAATTGAAATGCAACATCTCATTATTTACCACACGAATAATTACAATTAATTAGACATTTACCGATGCCTACTGTACAAAAGAAAATGAAAAACATCCTCAGCAATTATACGGAGTCTTTCCAATGTGTCCTCTCTCGTGGATACTTAGACTTCCTTGTGGTTTGAAGAACTTTCCGCAGTATCATAAAACTTTACCAGTGTCCATAATTCTGGAACGAATAAAACGTATTACAATGACCAATAAGATGAATATATCAATACACAAAACAGGAAGCGAGAAACAAATCACAACTTGTCTCACTCAATGACACTAAATAGATATTTAGACAGAGACATGCAATGTTACTTGAGAATATACACAACGTCTTCTGCATAAAAACTTAAGTCATCAGATAATGATTATCTATGATCGTATTTCAGTGAGTTAAGTCGTTAAATATATTTTTATAAGTTCATAAAATGACGTAATGTGACGGTGACATTTAACCGAACTTTAAACTATGATTTACTTTCATCTATCCATACCAAATAATGGAAAATTATAACCAAGAATTTGACTTTTTACGTTGTTAGATACGTTCAACATCATTGTCAGTTGGTTCAGGAATCTGATAGTACAGCTTATCATTGAAATTCAAATAGTACAGCTTATCATTTTTTGTTTTCCGTCAAAATTCACATTTACACCCTGACCTTTGACAGAAAAGATGACAAAAGTATCACAGGATAATGTTTTTCGTTTCCTGGTGGGTAAATTCTTGAGGCAAGTGGCTTCATTTAGTACATGAAGACAAAAACAGATATATATAGTACAGCCGATCACAACAAGAACGTAAGATTTCAAAATAATTCGCTCAATAACTTTTTTATTTATGGACGTAGGAAAAACATTTTTGTATTGTCATAAATCGCTTGCAATGGAGGGTACTCTGCGCGTAATGAAATAACATGATTCCGTGGTTTTCTAATTAAAAAATGTGAAAAACCTACCTGAGGTGACGAGTCTGGCCGCCATTTAATAGTACAGCTGATCATAACAAAATCACGTGATTACCGGCAGTGAATAAGTTAATCCACTGTCTGTCGGATCTGTATGATCTTATCTGTTAAATACATCAGTATAACACTAGGAGTCCAATCAAGGGACACTTAGTGATAATTATCAACAAAATATGTTTATGTCTGCATTTCATATCCATTTTTCTTCAGTACCTTAATGGCGGATTTTTAGAGTAATCAGGGGAGATAACTTTGTCGGACTAAATTTCTGGGATTGTCTACATTATTATACCCCCGCTTCGAAGAAGAGGGGGGTATACTTTTTTACCCTTGTCCGTGCGTGCGTCCGTGCGTGCGTCTGTCCGTTACAAAATTTCCGTCGCAGTTTTCTCAGCAACTATAACATGCAGCAGCCCAATACTTTGCATATTGCTTCATCCCATAGTCCCATGTGGTGTAAAGCAATTTCATGCTCCTTGCTCATCTACTTCCTGTTTGTCGCATATTTTTAGATTTTGGCGGGGGTATCACTAGTGAGCATTAGCTCACAGATTTACTTGTTATACCTATCAACATTTTTAAACCTTGAACTATAACATAAAAGTCATATTCGCCATGTGGAAGTCATATGAAAGAGGTTATTATGACTAAATATTCCTATTTTCTAGGATAAATTTTTTTACAAAAATATCTTTTAAAAGTTTGAAAACTTAATTTCTTGTTGAACCAATTAGTATATTTAGGATTATTTGAAAAATGAAAGTGGCATTCGCTCACAGAATCTCATATTCTCATAAATGAGTCACATTCACTGTTTAGTCACACCCCACAATGAAGTTGTGAGTCTTGTTTCTAAATTTTATGCAGTCTTTTGTATGATTGTTTTGTACATCAACCTCACTGGCACCAGAGTCCATATCTTATGATTATAATGCGTACGTCACTATATATATAGTTCTCTGTACATACATATATAATAAACATGGTATTGAACGTTTTCTACCGTGCATACGGTCCAAACAGTTTTTCTTCAATTCGACTTGTATCTGAAAGAAAATGTTGATCTCAATTTAAAGATTGAACATTACTCTAACATCATGCAAAGTTACAAGTTTGTATCTGATACCGTTTTCATGAAATTTATATTAATTTCAGAATCACTGGTTTGCAGCGATTCAACGTCACTACTAACTTCCTGTTTAACTTAACCTGGTTCCCTGGATATTAATGATTACGTACACAGGCGCGGAGTATATCACTGATTACGTATATATTCTATTTATAGAACTTGGGACAAGCAAATGTTTACCTAGGCATTGTGCTCCGATTGGGTTTAAATTTGGCGCGCTTCATTGACAAGGTACGGGAAAAGTCTCGGGGAGTTTATCAACCAATCAGTTTACGCCAGTAAACGCGTCATGATTAAACCGGAAGTGAACAGTGACTCTCAATTGCTGCAAAATGATATTGAAATTACGATTAATTTCATAATAACCGTTTAAGATATGAAGTTTTTGAATAGTCAGTTTTGTAAGGAAATGTTTAATCTACAAATCAAGACCGATATTTGCATCCAAATGATTATTATATTGGTAAAGGTAAAATAAATCTGTCAGAGGTACCTACTGTCAAAATGGTTCAATACCATGTGAATATTATAATGATGGTATAAATCTAGTCATAACTCGTACATGGTGATGAATACGGGAGCGATTTTTTATTGTGTTTGTTGACAAAATATTATATGTGCGTGCATTTTAAAGAATGTGAGGACACTAGTGCCAGTGATCAACCTGTGGTCAAGTGAAGTTCATCGTCAGTTATCCCACAATACATTACTCTGCCTATGCTGCATTTTGTACTGTGGGCCATTTGGACAGAAAAATCTCGTAGTCATGAATGATTAATGAGGCAGTTTAATTGGTTCCTCAAGGAAACCACTGCAGAAAACTAACCAATGAAATTACGTTTATATATCTAAGATTTGGTTTACCATCCAAAATTTTTCTTAAGCTGGTGATGTATGATCTTGATGTATGACATCATTGTTATTGAAGGGTATTTAATTGTAACATTCAATTTAATTGGAAGTGAATTTGTCTCCCCTGCCTCATGCATTTTCATGAAAATGAGATTTTGCCAGTCAAATTGCCCTCCGTACTTATGGAGTGTATCAGAAGAAAGTACTTTGGTTGCCGACGATGAATGAAGTTACTTATCTTTTGGAATATATATTAATTACCCTGGTATGATATGTTTAGGCCACAACAAATTGATCATATGTTCTATGGATTCGCTCGCACCTTAATTTTGACGGTTTTTACAACAACAAAAAAACATTTTTATTTCCTCGCTCGCTTATAAAAATTTGTCAAGCCGCTGTATAAAGCAAGTGAATAAAGACTTTTTTTCTTCACTCGCTCGCCCCATTTTTTTTTTTTGAAAAATCCGTAGAACATATGATCAACATGTGGCCTTACACAGTGAAACAATGTTAAAATCACAATATGAAATTATCAAAGGGAAACTACTCTTACAAGACTGAGTCTTGTTATGACTTGAAATGTTGTTCTTTTTCTTTCAAAAAAAGTCAGCATTACCATCCATCAAAACCCTTTTGATTAATTATTTGAAAAGTTATATGTATAACTTTGTGTTTTAGGTACATTGTACGACTGTGAAATAAACAAACAAGTTTTTTAATCATATTGATTGTACAACAATGTATGTCGCTTAATTGTCTTGGATAGTATGGTCACCATAGAATAATACTTTGTTGATGTGCTACTGTTGTTAGACAACTTCGGCTTCAGGTATAAACCATTATTTTGTATATTAATATTCCTTGCAGGGGCCAATTCAGGATTTTTTTCTAGGGGGTCCGAACTTTCGAACTTCAACCATTTTATACACATTTTGCTGAATAATGCAACATATTAATGATAAAAACTACATAACCATTAAATCTATGTTAAGTTTCGAGAAAAATTGCTTCATGCTACTCAAAAATGACTTACTGTTAATAAATACACTAATGGAAAGGTACATTATGGACATTCTAGGGGGGTCCGGACCCCCCTGACCCCCGCTAGATCCGCCTTTGCCTTGCATGTAAAAAATTTAGGGTGAGCCTTTGTAACTGTCTTTGACACAGGTCAATCACTTTAACTAAATGGTACTCAAATTTATGTGCATGCATTGTAAAAAGAACATATGAGAGGTTATCCAAAAATGTGTGGACTTTTTTATTATGTATTAAATATATTTGAGTAATTCATACACTGTTTAGAAGAAATATAAACAAATAAACATGGAAGAAATCAAGTTACATTGTAGTAGCTTGTTTTTTTGCCATATTATAACATTTTCTTAAATACTTGTCAGTGATTGCGGAACACTCCCAAAAATTAATGATGTCAACATCATGATAATGTTTAACTTGTACTTAAACCCTAAAGCTGTCAATGTCCATGACTGTATCTCAAAGTAATATCCTTCAGCCTGCACACATCATTCTTGGCTATGACTTCATCCCAGGTACACAGCTGAAAACCATGCCGCATGTTCAGTAGATTGTCCCATTATTTCCAGAAATAATTTCCTATCAATTTGTTGTGGCCTTAGTCTATCATTTATGTTGTTGATAATAATTGATTACAATAGACGTTGACATTCAAAAGATATTTAAATTGTTCACAAAGTTTTGATAACCCCTAGTATGTATTATGTCACTTCTAATGGTATAAAATAAGGGTGTATACAGTGACCACCCAAGGTTTGAAGATGAAGAAAATTTACTGAAAGTCTTAAAATGGTAGGGGTGTAACAATATGGTAAAAACTGTATTGCAATATATTGCAATACATAAAGCTCATATTGCAATATATTGCAATAAGTATTAATTTTAGCATCGACAAGCAAAAAATGAATAAATGCATGTGCATCGTCTAAATTTGGTCAAAATTACACATATATTTTTCCAAATGATCTATTTAACAAAATGTTTGGTTTACATGTAGTAAGAAAAGTGCAGTTTTCAAATTTCGGATTCTGATAAAAACAATCAGTATCGAACATAACTAGAAAAATCGGTTAAGAGAAAAACGAACGGGTTAATAACCGTCAGAAGTCGTATTGCAATATTAACCAGTATATCGGTTAACCGTTACACCCCTATAAAATGGCATTGCTTGTATGGACCAGTATGTTGGACCAATATTTTTATATATTCAGTATGATTAGTGATAAAATGAAAACAAATGTTTTGAATGCATCACATTGATAAGATTTGGCAGTTGGCATTTTAAAACATCCAAAATGATGTTCATTGTCATTATTGTCCGTAACATAGATTAATGCTACTATGTTTCAAATACAAAGAACTAACTAACAAAAAAGAGCAAAAAAGCATTTTAAAGTCACTGATATTATTATTTTTGATAAAAGCTTTTTGTAAGCCTATAAAAGCTTTTTGTAAGCCTAAAGTAGCGCGCCGAGATTTGGATACTCGTGCCCGAGGGGGTGCAGGTTCGAATCCCACCAGCGGAGGTTATACCCTTCCATGAAAATTTGACAATAATGTTGATTTTCCTCCATTGATTAGATAATATGGAGAAGTTTTCGGCCTTGTGGAAGGGTAAGTGAGCACTGGTCATAGACAATGGTCCAGGAAAGCTAGATTAGGTGCGCTGGACGTCGTGAAATGACCTAACTTGTGTTGATACGGCGTTAACACCAATAAATAAATAATAATTGTAAGCCTAAAAAATGAAAGTGTCTCTATACTGATGGAGGGCATAGCACTGTGCCAACCAAGTTTGGTGACTATTTTGCTGTATTGGCCTATCAACTAGCTTGTAATGAAAATTTGATATCCAATTGTTTTGATACATTGCACCTGATTTAGGAGTCTTAGGGATGTCAGTTCCTAAATTATCATGAAACATTAGAAATTCATGAAATTTGTTTTTATTTTATCAGCAACCCTACAAAATATATTTTGAAAAATTAGTGTCTACTAAAAATCATTGAAAGTATTTTTTTGTAACTTTTCTTTATCTCCAAACTGTTGGTGGGCCCAGTGTTTGTTTTGAGGGTGCTTTGCCAGGGTGAATTTAGATTGTAAACAAACTTGTGTTTTTCATCAAAATCTTGCAGCAACTAAAATGTAAGGACGATTAAAACAGTGCATACAATAACTAATACATTTCTGTGCCCAAAACGCCAATCTTAGCTTGTAATTTGTACCTCTTTACTTTAAATTTTATTTCTACTAATTATCTTGCAAATGTTTACCATTTGATTTTTTTGTGCAATGGATATTTAGCTAATATTCCTGTTAGCAAGTGGGATTTATGGGAGAAAAGAAAGCTTGTTGTTACCTTAAGTGCTATATAATGTCATTAAATAATTTGTCTAAAAGCTAAATAATTGAAAAACCTGTCATTAAGGGCTCAAATTTAAGCTCGTATATTCGCAACTTGACTCAAAATTGACACAAGTTGAAATCGACTTAAAAATATTAGTGTTTAAACTGATGAGGCTGAAATCAGCTTCGAAACGGCCAGATAGTCAATAGTATCAATTAAAGATTCACCTGTTCAATACTTTGCTGATGCAAGTTTTTGTGAAGACTGCAGATATGATGACTGAGGTATTCATCACTTCTAAGGAACAAATGTCTTATATATGTGACCTGGGTTGATAGCACAGTTGGTAGCGTGCCGGGATTTGGAATCTTGTGCCAGCAGGGGTTGCGGGTTTGAATCCCCCCCGGGGAGGTTATACCCTTCCATGAAAATTTGACAATTTAATGTTTTCCTCCATTGATGAGATAATATGGAGAAGTTTCCGGCCTTGTGGAAGGGTAGGTGAGTACTGGTTATAGACGAGGGTCCAGGGAAGCTAGTTAGGTGCGCTGGACGCCGTTAAATGACCTAAAATTGTGTTGACTTGGCATTGATTTAAATGCAATGAAATAAATAAATAAAATAAAATGTCTTATATATGTGAATATCTTTTGATTTTAGGTACTACAATGAAACACTCAGCAAGTTTTCTACAAATTTATGATACCAACATGTATGTTGCTCTGATGTCTGGTATAGTATGGTTACAATGGAACATTACTTTGATGTTGTGCTACTGGTCTATGCTGTGGAGAATTTAATTGTTGAAATCTCTACAAAATACATTCAGGTATGAACCATTTTTTTATATTTTAACTCCACAGGCTTTTCATGAAGATGCTTAAGTAAATTCATATCATAACTGGAAACTTAGGATTTAGATGAGTTTTACAGAAATACTTTATTATCTTCAGGTTTGTTCTTAAAAGTTAAGTGCAAAACCTAAAGATTGGTGTTGACCGTTCTTAAGTGTAAAAATACTAAACAACATTGTATGAGAAATCTGAAGTCTAACATTTGAGATTTTTTCTTACAATATTGTTATTTTGTTAAACTGTGTGAATTAAAGGTATACATGTATGTCTATAACTCAAGTGTTAAATTGCATAAACTCAAAATGTAATTGTTTATTATTCATGCTTTCAAATGACTACAGCACAGGTGACAGACACAAATTTTCCTTATTATAGTTTATAGACATACTATTATGAGGAAAATTTGTGTCCAGCACCTGTGGACTACAGCACAGACACAATTTGTAATAATATAAATCATTGAAAATATGCGAATTACAAGATAATTTGTAGATAATTTTAGGACATTATCACTACAACACTCCATGTAGCTCCATGTAGCTCACTAAAATGAGCACATGAGGCTAAAACGGGCACAATATATTTTGTTTTTGCCAACTATTGCAATTATTTTGTGTATGTTTTTAGTGTATTGAAACTACAGGCGGCCTGCAGCGTCTCGAGTCGAAAACACTATTTTAGGTATACATTAAAGTTATATTACTCATAGAATAGTTGTTTTTACCAAGTTCAAGTAGAGGCCAGTTTCCACAGCATTACTAATTTTATTTCATTTATTTATACATGCACATGTAACTAATGCTTTGCACTTTCGAATGACACCAACATCTTGTGCATATGCTAAATAATAGTAGGTGGACTTGAGACACAACATCAAAACAGATTTGGTTTAGTCGGTACAAAAGTCGCAAGAACAAAATACACTATTGACGGCAAATTTTGTACCAATAATTCGAATTAAGAGGGTAAAAAATGATAATTACTCAATCAATCCATAATTGAATGTTTTCCATGCATTCAAACCGTATGAGTAATCAAGAATTAGTCACTAAAGCAAAAATCTTATTTTTCGGCGTTATCCATTCAAAACATCAAAGTACAGTCATTATTTACCATGTTACACTATGAATGAGTTAGGATTTAGCATTATTGTTTGTATCATGTCCTTTTAATGAAGTTTTGTAACATTTTTTGCATTTTGGTTGACATATATTACTTAAGTCTGTTCTTGCTCTTCTTCAGTAGTCTTATTTTTCATTCATGTTGTGGTTTAAAAACAATTTGGTTCCAAATTTGCCGTCATCGTATATTTAATTCTTGTGACTTTAGTATCAAGTAAACTATATCTGTTTGACTGTGATGTTTGAAATCGGCCTACAACCTTATTATTCGGCTCATACAAACGATGTTGGTGTTATTTGAAAGAAGAAAGATTTAGGTACGCATGCATCTATTAATCTGTGAAATACCCTTATTTATAATAGAGCAACTGAACTCTAATTGAACTTGGTAAAAAACTACCATTTTTAGTAATATAATAATAATAATAATATACCTTATGTGTATATATTGTGTTTTTGATTCAAAACCATGTTGACCGCCTGTGATTGAAACCATGTCTGCCATTTGTGAATTCAAGACTTCATGGGTTAAAGTTTGATATTTTTAAAACCCTGAAATTCCTGATATTTATTATTCCAGCTACTTTTATATTCCATAGAAAAATTGAAATATCCTGAAATTAAGGACCAAGCCTGAAAACTTTCACCCATATTATTAAATGTTAAGATTTGTGAATTTAGGACTAGACTTGCATTACAAGGTCAAACCTGCAATTATTAGCACTGGCACCAGAGACCTTAAAGTAGTGAAAATACAAACTATCCTACCCCAAAGTGATCTTTTAGAATGAAAACCTATTGACCTAATAAACCTATCTTTATTCGGCACCGTTGCTTTATTTGGCAGTCACGTGACTACGCATGATGGACTACTTTTCTACACAACCATTACATTTGGCATCAAAAGCAGCTGCGTTTCATTCTTTTAACGACAACTTAACAGATATATTTTACACAAAATAATCTTATACGGGATTGTACTAACAATTTCAATATAAATCTTTAAATCACTTACTTCATCATTCAAATTTAACAGAAACTTAGCCGTTGACGCTGTATTGTACCGAACTCCTAAATTTGCACTGAATTCCATTCTGTGTTTAATTTGACGAATATCCAGCCATTATACAGTAAATACATAGGTTGACTATTGTTTTACCAAGCCACGCATAAATTAAATATAATAAAACTGGCTTAAAAAAATCATCAACGTTCATGGCACTGAAAGTCATGGCCATTTTCTGAAAATCGTTGACATCCCTTTAGCGGCGCTGCATGTGCATTTCCCTTCATAATCCTTATATCCATATCCGATTCGTCAATTTAAAGTTTGAATAACACATTTACATATCAGTATCCTGATAATATCGGTTAAATCCATGATAAATAAAAGTAAACTCGTCAAATGACAAATCCTACAAACGCCCCTAAATACGACCATCATGTTGACAACGAACTTTACTTACATGACGTCATAAAAACTGATTCGTCTTTGGAAAATTCGCAGGTGATTTATTCGTCCAAAAATGTTCCTTGATTATTTAAAAAATCGAGTTTATTTTACTAATTTCTTTTTTCTGTCATTTAAAATATTGCCTTTACTTAATTATAATGGAGTCAATTATCGGGATTATTTCTTGACATGCAAACACTTACAAGATCGCTTAACACAATCACTCCGCTTCAATTCGGCCATCTGAATTTAAAGCATGTTAAACGCAGAATTTTCGGATTTTAAATTAGTCAATCAAGCAAATGCGAGTAGGATAAATAGAATATTAGGTTAGTGTCAATCTGTACTTAAATAATCCGGCTCGTCTCCAAAAGGATTATAGAAGGAGTTAGAAGGATAATAAACATAACTATGATATAATCTTCAACAGGTGAACAAAATTCTACATATTTCAATAAAATTTGGAATTGATAAGCCAAAAAACTGACTATTTATAATGTTCTTGCAATTGACTTTCAATGATTTTTATCTTCAGATTTTTTGTGAAAAGCACCACTGATTAGTTTAAAAACTATACAGGACTTTTCCCATTACTGAGTGCGCTTGATTTTAGACTAAACTAAACTAAACACCTAATTGAACTGGAAGTTAGTTGGTAGCAAATTATTGTTAATAAAATAACGTTCAATTTTATGAAAATGGTATTAAGTACAAACTTGTCTATCAGCAGTTTGTTAGAAAACTGGTTAATCTTTGTATTGAGACCATTATTTACTTTTAAAAGCCGCCCGGCTAGCTTAGTTGGTAGCACGCAAGTCTTCTGATAGAGGGGTCATGGGTTCAATTCCCGGGCGGGGCATACTTTCGTGGAGCTTGGTCATGAAGTTATTTCTGCGGCCATTCTCCCTCCTACCAATGATTTTTAATTATGTAGGGCAGTTGTTAGTCACTGACGAAAGTATGCACTTAGTAGTTGGTTAACAGCTAAATCAAGATATTTAGCCTTTCCAGGAGGAGTGAGAATGTTGACTGACTGCCATTACATGACCTATACTATGTGTTGCTACAGTGTTAAACCCAACAAAAACAAAAACAAACATTATTTACTTTTAGCTTTTAGTGGAATCAAAGAAAGAAAGTGAAGGAAGATACACACTGTAGAAAAATGTTCAATACCATTTAGATTATATTTAAGATAGGGAACATGTTTACAGGGGACTATAATTATATTGAGATATGAATTATTTTATTATCAAAAGTTACTGACTCTAGTGCCAGTGATAGTTAGTTGACTTGTTTGTCTTGTTTCTGATAAAGTCGACTCTGTCATGTCTATGTTTAAATCTACTTAATCAATAAGTTCAATTGCAAGACATTAATTTTCCCACCAAAGTCTCAAACTTCATTGCAGCGGTTATCTCCCTTTATCAAATCAATAACCACTGCCACCACAAGTAAAATTCGTCCCTCAGAGAGCAAAAAAACTTTTTTCATCTTTTCTTTTACAATTCAATATTTTCAATAAAATTAGTCTTCTCTTAGTAAAATATGTTGTCCAAAGTACATAAAGGGAAAAATAAGTAGTATGAATAAATAACTTGTAAAAAAGCAGATTAATTTTACCCGGACACTGGTTACCTAAAGTGCATGAATTACAAAATGTTACGCAAAGTCAATATTAAATTTATAATTTACTTATTTTAGTCATTTAATATATAAATGTTATATTATTCAGTATCATAAACATATAATTTTATCATAAATTATGTAAAAAACATTAAAACCCATCCATATGGGTGGATACACCCAATATATTGAGCTCCGTATTACATTTATTGCAGTAATCGCCATTAATATTCTAGTACATAACCACGATTTACTATGTTGCATGTAGTATAGGGCAAAAAAGAACAACTAGCTTGACTTTATAAGACTGGTTATATTCACTTGTGTGAGACAATTTTACCAGTCCATGGGTTAAGGCAAAAAGGGACCTTAGTCAGTTATTTTTCCTTGTATACTCTTCAAATAGGTAGGTCCAATTAGTTGGATTACTCGGATTTTACCCTTACTTGTCAATACCAATTTGTCACAATTAATTTGAAATACATTTTTTGTTAATCGTTTAATTTGTTTGATAATCAAGCTTAGTATTGTTAGGGTAAAGAACTATTTAAATTTTATCACTTCTGTAAATATCTTAATTAACAAGAAAGATATTAGATAAAACATTTTATTATCTTTACATAGATTGTGGCAGAGGTCTCATAATTAACTAACACATTTTCTTTAATGCTTAATGGTGAAACGTCGCGTTATTCGATGAAAATAAACGGTGAAAATATCAATTTTATATTTTTATCGTAGTGAAAATATAACCTTATATTTTCATCGTTCATGACGTCATGTTAGGAGATAAATGACGTCAACTTGGAGTAGAAATGATGTCACGTTATTATTTGTGTGAAATACATCAAATTAAACACAAAACTAAGCAGGAAAGAAACAGAAAATTCGCCGATTTCGGTGTAAGATCGATTTTTATTTCACCTTGTGAGCTCAGAAAATGACATATTGGCTCATGGCTACGCCACTTGTGAAAATATGTTTTCTAAGCTCACTCTATGAAATATAAATCGATCTTACACTGCAATTGGCAAATATCCTCTATGACTTAATTTCATACTTTTATTTAACATAACTGATATCATTTATAACAAAGGAGAACTGATACTAATGGTATTCATGTAGAAGAATTTCAATTTTATATAGTTCGAGAACCGTTTACAAAACAGTTAAAACGGAACAGTTTTTAAGCGGTTCCTTTGATCTGTCATAGGGACGGGCTGTCCAAATTTAAAAAAATCACAATATTTGCGACATAGATCTTAAATGATAAAATCTGAGAGTTCCAACTGATAGTACCTACTTACCATTTGGATTGCTTCAGATTTTATCATGGCAAGATAACTGACAAAAGTCCCTCAGTGGGTTAAGGCAATGACGGCTACTAACCTAACTTACATATTGGCTTTTATACATTCAGAGGTGTGAGATCAATTGAAGAGAAACATGAAATAGAATTAATGGATAAGATTTACGAAGCATATGGTAAAAGTTGGAAAGATGAAGGAGTTCAAAAGAAAACAATGGACATCAAAGATTCAGTTACTATATGTTGTCAAAACTCTGATTTGGTAGGTTTACAATTCTAGCAGGGATGAGATGATGCGCTCATAGCAAGATATGCTACATTTCGATACAAAAGGAGATGACATGATTATTTAAGATACGATACATGTAGTTATTGTAAAATTTCAATCATTCACATTCTTATATTTATGATCGAGTTGTCCATGGGTTGAGTTGTCTCTATCTGCGTATTTAGTTGTCCTAGCTCCAGGATGAAATGTGTTAGGGTTTAGAGTCTAGGTATTAGAGTCCTCCATGGATTGAGTTGTACAGCACCCATTTTACAAACAGCCACAGATATTATTAGTGCTGCAACGATTCACCGGAAAGTTGATATGATGTGATTCAATACTTTTTTTTCGATTCGATTCTTTATTAATACAATTTACTACAAAAATGCATTTATACATATATTTGAGCTTAAAACTAAATAATAGTAATTAAACGAAAGTGTTATTAAAATTGGATAACACAAAATTCGAAAAATCTGATAGATAATATTTGCTTTATTCGAAATGGATTGGGTATGAATGTAAAGGTCGCAAAAATGTATTATTAATGTAATATCGACTTACAATGTTAAGACAGCATGGATCATAAATTGTAGAAAGATGCAGTTCTTGGTATACTATTGTACATATTAGTTAAACATTCACTCAGGCGCGTATCTAGGCCATTTTTGAGGTTACGCACAAATGCTAAAAGGGTACGAGGGTCACTTGATTTCCCCACACAGATATATGAGAAAAAATGATTTGAATGTTTTCGTTAAAAAATTACATGTCTTAATCACTTTTGGTAAATACGAGTAAATACGAGTGTATCGAGGACTTATATGCCAAAATAATCTTGTATTGAATTTAAGTATGCTTTCTAATCATTTTATTATGTAAATAATCATTTAATTGCTTTTGGTAATAATCGTTTTTATATAGGCTATTTCTTTTTCGTTACGCTAGCAATACCTTAAGGACGTGAACATTGTGCTTGTTACTGGAAATCTAATAAAATATAGCATATTTAAAAAAAACTAATAAAACATTACTGATTAAATAAATATAATATAGAATAAGTGCATACTGTTAAAACAATCAAAATGCTGTTATAGATTATTATTCTTGAAAGTACATGTAGCTGCATTCAAATATTATGTACACCTTTATGTAAGTGACATATTAAGCATGTAAGTGCTGGAGTACATCTTACTTATGTCAGAAGCAATGTAAAATATTTGAGGAATTGTAAGCAAAGGCATACCTTTATACCGAGTATAAGTCAATTACCAATTGCCATTGCTTAACCAATGCAGTTGCTTCCCGATCACAATCTTTTTGTTTTGAAAGACGTTTCAAAGTTGACAAACAGACATAGATATTAATTTGTGTACTGCTCTATATGAATCATTTCATTAGACTTTTCATGTAGTAAAATCAAGTCAAATAATGATTAACCCGGGTTAGGCATCCTATTTCTCAGGGTTTTTGGCACTTGATTTTTGATTGCTGAAATTGAAAAAAATTTTAACAGAAATGTAACAAAGTGAAACTCAGTTTCACTGTCAACGCATACTTCGACTTTTAGGCGCGCCTTTGCTTTTATCGTTATAACTTAAGTAGACACTTTTAACAGTCAGTATCGAATCGAAACTCGCGGGTCCCGAATCAAAATCGAATTGGCGACCTTGCAATCCAGTTTTGATGTATCGAATCGAATCGTTGCAGCCCTAGAAATTATATTTCTTGAATGAATACAGCAAACCTGTGGAATGAGCCATGATATGTATCGTGGCCCGACGTATAATATTTTATGGATATAAAGTCTCATCCCTAATTTCTAGCTCATCTTTCCACACTGTGCTATAGCCCATTTTTTCTCAACTGTGAAAGTTTGAATATTTTTTTGTGACTGAATACATTTTCTTTGTATATACATATGAAGGCAGCATTGACTCGGTAAGCAGGCACTTACTTCTAGGCTATTTGCTTGTTCTACCCTATGGTGAAACATGTAATAAGGAATATAACAATAGAATCTATTTAGTGGACAAATATTTTACTTATGAAGTTGCCATGTATTAATTTATGTTCTTACTATTCAGCAAAAAATCAAACAATAATTTAAGATGAGTTGATAGGTTCATTGTCTGATGTTTTTAAGTCAAGCATACACTTTCCACATGCTAGCAGCTTTTATTCTTTATTGGATCTAATTATACCCCCGCTTCGAAGAAGAGGGGGTATACTGTTTTACCCTTGTCCGTGCGTGCGTGTGTTCGTGCGTGCGTCCGTCCGTTACAAAATTTCCGTCGCAGTTTTCTCAGCAACTATAACATGCAGCAGCCTAATACTTTGCATATTGCTTCATCCCATAGTCCCATGTGGTGTAAAGCGATTTCATGCTCCTTGCTCATCTACTTCCTGTTTGTCGCATATTTTTAGATTTTTGCGGGGGTATCACTAGTGAGCATTAGCTCACAGATTTACTTGTTAGTTATCGTGATCAAGGGTTGACAAATGTCCATGGATCATTTATAGGAAGATAAAATTAACCATTTACATAAATGCATCAATTGACATTGCGCTGGACCTCCTATTTATATTCATAATTTGTTCACCACTGAAGAATTAGCATATACTTGGACAAACATAATTGGCGTGTCTTTGGACGCAAAGGATTACTTTGTTCATCAAATTAGCCACTTGTCTAAGGGGATGGTTATATTGCCTCAGCTTGATGTCAATCATTGTGACTTCAATGTTTATTTATTTATAAAAAAATCTGTTTTCAGCTGACAGTCTTTCATATGAACAAACATGAAGATTTAGATCTAGCCATATTATGTGTGTTATTGAAAGGTAGGAAAACACTTTTTATAATAAGTTATTATATTCAGAACTAATACATGAATTCAGGATTTCCATAATTCAAAAAAAAATTTTTTTTGTATTGTTTGCTGTATCAGGGTGGAGAATCTAAACCAGTTTGTGTCATTCAAAACGTAATCAAATGGATACCATTTTGGAAAAATTCAGGTATTTTTTCTAATTTACTTTTTTATTCGTCCACCAATGAAAAAAAAAAAAGAAAATTACCATAACACGCTACTCATTTTTCAGCTTCTAGTGATGTATATACCATACAGATCCAATAAGAATTTCAACAAGTTATCCCGGACATTGGAATCGAAGTGAGCAAGAATTGGGTCATATTAGACGGATGCAAACTGGTTCAAATTCATACTTTTGCCTAATTTAACACAAAAATGCATTTATTCTCGTGAAATTTGCTATGTATAACCCACGGAACATATGTGTAGTCTTGCAGTAAAGCATCAACTCTCTCAGAAATAGTTTTCACATAAAAGTAGAATTTTTGGAGAATGATGCGAACCGGTTTCAGGTTCATACAATGATACGAATTGGTTCAGATGTCAGTTTCACAGCTTTATTATTCTAAACTTACACATTTTTTTCGTTTTCGTCTCGATTTCAAAACTTTTTACAACGATCTGATTTTTTCTGTACATGTATTTTTAAGCTGAAAATGACATCATATTACCATGTAACTCACCGGTTACGTTCATGGTGACATGACTGTGTACAGATGCATTGTCTGATGCAGGAAAAGTAAATGCGAATGGAACGTTGATATTTTTATCAAAAATAATACAGATGGTATTTGGTTCTTAAGTATGAAGTCATTTTCAGCTAAAAATCCCAAATTAGTCACATCCTTTGCAAAAGCTGTTGTTTTTTTTTAGACAAAATGTCGATCACAATTCGCTAATCAAAGTATTGAAATACAGAAATACTTTCGTACACATTTAAACCTAATAAATCCATACTAAAGATTTCTCCTTAAACAATAGATTCAAATACAAATCAAACAGTGCATGAAAACCTGACGAAATTTTAATTTCACAATAAAGCTATTTATGTTTTCCCTTTCCCTAACATGACTTTTAAAACTTCATGTAGGTAGGTAGGTCGGCTTTTTTGGAAAACATATCCATTTTGAAGTTTGGGGACTGAAGACAGTGGTTACTCTTTCACAAACACAAAAATCTGGTGTATCACATTTACTTAAGACTGTCTGTCTGTATTTTGTAAAACTCGAAATAACGGACGTGAAAAACACTGATCGATAAACGATAAACATTTATTCATGATACTAGGCCTCCGGCCCATACACATATAACATACAATATACAGTACAATGACAGTTAAGACAAAATAGATGGCAAACATGTACTAAGATACAAAAGTATCGCATGTATACATAATATTATACAACTTGTACAGTAATCTCACAGTAAATTTACATGACGAAATATCAATAGAGTACATGAATATCAAGTTATAATGTATATCCTAGAATAAGGTACAAGGATGATAACATATTTATCTAAACTCTCATTACAAATTACATGTATACAGTTTAAAATAACTTAGAATCAAGTATATATTGAGGTATGCTCCTTCCTGATTTTAGTTGCTTGATATATATATATATATATAGCAAGGTCTCGACAATATCGCTGCCCAGACATGAGCATATAGTAGGATGGTCGATAAAAAACTTTGGAATAAATTCCAATCTGAGAGTGGCATAAAGCGGACATACCAATACAAAATGCAACATTAGTTAAATTTTACGATGCCATTTACTTATCGTCAAGTAAATGGTTTGTTCAATTATTTGGGGTGTAACAATACAGTAAAACCCATATTGTAATACACGAAATCCGTATTGCAATATATTGCAATACATATTGTTCTTTGCGCATACATGCTTAGCGTGAATTAATGCACGTGCATCATCTTAATTTGATCAACATTGTACATAGATATGTGTATTTTCAAATGATCTACATGTATCATGCAAATGTTGGAATAAGTTAGGAAAAAGGTTTTGAATGGACTTTCAAAGATAATTATTTCTCACTTTACGAAAAAAATCAAGTTTCCGAACACATTTTAACATTCATTCAAACATTTAAATGTCAGACTCTGATAAAAGCAATCAATATAGAACCTAACTAGAAAAACCGGTTCAGAGAAAAACGAACCGGTTAATAACTGTCAGAAGTCCTATTGCTATATATTTTCCGGTATATCGGTTAACCGTTACACCTCCATCAATTATATACATATGAAATCATCATAAAATGGTGTGGGTTTAAATTTCTATATAAATAATAGCCACAAACATTAATAGTATACTGTAAAATTCATAATATTCAATAGTAACCTTTCATGTCATACTGCAGAACGCTGTATCGCTTTGACGTAGTTTTCATCTGAGGTTTACTTCAATTTTTCGGGTATAACGCCCATTAAAAAATCTGAGCAAAATCTGAAAAAATCAGCCGATTTATTTGGCGAAATCGAAAGTATCGGCTGATTTTCGGCGAAAAGACAAAAACTCTCGGCCGTAAAATACAGCAAAATCGAAAAGAAATAGCTTACGGTCGTTTTTTTTTTTCACAGTGAAATCAACCGTTGTTAGAATGGCATAATTTTACTCACTGTCGTGAAACAGGCTAAAAAGTTACGGTACAACAGCCCATTATCATACTATCATTTAACAATACATTGTAGTTTTGAATTCATTCTAACAACCGACCACACAGCTCTCAATTCAATATCAAAGACATCGTCCGGCTTTATATAATTTAGGTCGGCGGTAATCATCAAAGAAGTTGATATGCATTAACAATAAGTTCAAAGGGACACGTAGCCGACTCACTTTAAATTGATTTTAATGACATTATTATTAGAGCTTTGTTCTTACTCGGATAAAAAATAAAATTATATGCCCGTAAATATTACGACATTTTATGGATATTCATGAATATATAATATGAATCAATAATATTGACGCTTGTTCGCGGTTAAAAGGTTGCTTGTCTAAAACAGGCCGCACAGCAAATTGTAATGCCAGCCCTTCCATGACCCGGCGAGTAATCCAGCTGTGTTAATGGGCCGAATTGATTTGCCCAGGCGGCTTAAATCGGCATACGCCGATTCCGAAACGGGCTACGGCGATTCGCTTTATTTGCTCCAAAATTGAGTCGGTCAACCAACCGGCACACGCTGAATGGGCCGGTAACGTTTGAAATTAACGTGTGACTAATATGGCTAAAAATGGGTACCAGGGAAACCATTATTATTAGTATTATACTATTATTATTAGTAAATTTACTTAGTTTATGTACAAAATATAACATGATGTTGTGTTTAACTCTCTTATGCGTCATCTGTGTAAGAGTAATATTACAAGTACACATTTTACTCGCCAGGCACGAACTTAAAATTTTGACGACTAAAATGATTTATTTATACACATGCTTGAAAGGCGACCGTCTGCAACAGTAATTTATGGTCATCCTCGTCATTACTCATCATTTCTTCACTAATCATTTGTAACCCCAGCTGTAGTTATTGACGGCATTTTAGGTAGGCGGAACACTTGATTCATATTTCACCCCAGGGCGAGCCGATTGGCGATCGCTTAACGCCGGTTCGTAAGCCGCCCTGGCAAATCAAGTCGGCCCTATAAGTCAGACTGCCAGACCGGATTAAAAAAGTCGTTGTTAAAAGTCCTACATCAAGATTGGATTAAAAAAAATCCTGATTTCAATAAAAAAAATTGAGTGGGCGGGTTTTTTGGTCGTCGGTCGAGAAAGGGAAAACTATAGTATTTTTAATTTTGGTCCTGAAATAATTATGGTACAAAACTGTTCGAAAAATCAAACGAACGAAATTGTGCAAGTTTTAATCATTAATGCCGTGGAACAGACATCGGCAAAGAACGTACTGCTTATGAAGTAAAATACCATAAATCTGAACCGGTTCGTATCATTGTATGAACCTGAACCGGTTCGCATCATTTTCCAAAAACTATATTTTTTATGTCAAAACTATTTCTGAGAGAGTTGATACTTTACTGCAAGATTACACATATGTTCCGTGGGTTATACATAGCAAATTTTACGAGAATAAATGCATTTTTGTGATAAACTAGGCAAAAGTATGAATTTGAACCAGTTCGCATCAGTCTAATATGACCCAATTCTTGCTCACTTTGATTCCAATGTCAGGGATAACTTGTTGAAATTCTTATTGGATCTGTATGGTATATAAGCGGAAAAATAAGTAGCGTGTTATGGTAATTTTCGTTTTTTCATTGGTGGACGAATAAAAGAGTAAATTAGAAAAAATACCTGAATTTTTCCAAAATGGCATCCGTTTGATTACGTTTTATATGATACAAAATGGTTTTGATTCTCCACCCTGTGTTTGAATTCTTAAAATTTACAGATTTCCAGATTTAACAATTTCAAACTTGCCTACAATCTTACTTGCAAATTAATATATTTTTTTTTATATTGTTGCAGTAGACCTAATTCAGTAGTCATATTTGTGTTTTTTTCTGTCCAAGCACAGGCGTTACACGTCCAACCTGGCTAGCTCAGTTGGTAGCATGCAAGTCTACTGATTGAGGGGTCCTGGGTTTGATTCCCGTGTGGGGCATACATTTGTGGATGTTGGTCATGAAATTATTGCTACAGCCATTCTCCTTCCTACCAATGATTTTTAATTATGTAGGGCAGTTGTCAGTCACTGATGAAAGTATGTGCTTAGTAGTTGGTTAAAAGCTAAATCAAGTGATTTAGCCTTCCCAGGAAACAGTGAGTAGGTTGACTGACCTATACCGTGTGTTGCTATGGCGTAAAACCAAACAAACAAACAAACACAGGCGTTACAAACAAAGTTTGTTACACAGTATTGTTAAAAAGCATGAAATATGGACCAAAATTACCAATTCCTATTAGATGGAGAGTATAATTGTTTGTGTTGGTCATGTACCTCTAATGAAAAATTGTAAATAGAAACACTAGAAATGGTCCCAGGATGTCCAGTTTTGAAAGTGGTTGACCCTTTCAGCTAATTTTAATATTCCATCTTGGAAACCATGTATTTGAAAAGTAAATATTTGAGATTGCAGTATGCATGTTTTATGTTATATTTTACAGCCAAGAAAGGTGCAGATGAAGCTCAAAGATTTAGTCAGCTTAAGTTAGCTTTAACTTGGGATTGGGTTGATATAGCACAAGAAGAAATCTTCCATGAAGATGTACTTAGGAGTACAGGTATATACATGTTCTAACATAACTAGTGAAGTAATCAATAGCTTGCTGAACTTAAGGTGGGTCGGTACCTTACTCGGAGGAGAAAACGAAAAAAATATTATGTTCACCAATTATGATAAAAGTTAGCAAGCAGATACCTTCATGCTTCTTGTTTGTTTTTCTGGTAACCTTAGCGACGTTGTCGTTTTTTTCACGACGTCACGGATGTCACAATGGTTCGTGCTAAAACAGGCATGCAAGTACATTAAACCCACATATTTGAGATATTGAATGTCCGAGAACAAAGATACTTATACCAAAATGTTTCTAAAATGTTGTTGCGTACAAATATTTTGTTCCGATTATCTTAATATCATGTCAGTCGTAAATATTGTACATTTCATCACTGAATTTAGGGTTTCACGTCTAAAAGGTTTCACCAATTGCCGAGTTATAACGTTTATTTTCAAATTAATGCAGAACGGTGGTCAAATTCTTATCGCGATTTTTGAAAACTACACACTTTTTGTGTCCTTTTAATGAAATAAAAAAGGAAAGTGGATGTTCTCAGTTTTTCACAATATCGCTTTCAAAGTAAAATTACCTTCATTTCAACGACGTTAATACAACGTTGCGCTGACGTTGTGATTTTGTGTTATCCCAGCAGGCACTAGACGTTGTCACGGCGTTGCCACAACGTTGTACCCTGACGTTGAAAAGACGTTGAAAAATGGTTGAAAATGAAAGTTTTTTAGACGTCAGAATCTGACGTCTATACGACGTCAGAGTCTGACCAAAATGCAACCATTTTTCAACGCAAATGCAACCATTTTTCAACGCAAATGCAACCTTTTTTCAATGCATATGCAACCAATTTTCATCATCGTAGACTGAGATTTATATAATTTCCGAAAAAAAATTAACAAACAAAGAATGGAATAATGTTAGCTTCAACAAATAACAGTTATAGCCGCAATAAAATGTTATACAATTATTCGATTAAGTAGAAATGCTCTATATAATATAAGTTTATCAAAACTAGTCCGTCAATAAGAGGGAAAAATCCATAAATCTATACTTCTAAAAGTGTGCAGATTAAAAATAAAATTAATTAAAAAGTGAAGTATGTAAGGAAGAATACCACATGAGATTAAGTTTGGCCATCTCCAATAACCCAATCCAAACACTTGCTGTCCACCATAAGCTTCCAAACGTCACGTCCTATACTGTTAATGAATAGAGCCAAACCCATAAACTAACAGAGCCGCACCATTTAAATACAAGGTGTGGCCAAATTAGGTTACGAATACACTCTGAATATGGGGCTACTGCACTTTACCGGTACGCAGTAATTCACCGGAAGTAGAAATATATCCCTTACCCTAACCCTGTTTGATTAAAAAGCGAAGTGATTTGATTTTAATTTCATGATATTTTCTGTCTTATCAGGGGCTACTGCCCCCGAACCCCCGCTTTCTAAAGGTCACAGTCAATACGACTCAATGAATAATGCAAAATAACGCAAGCGCAGTAGGCGCATACTAGTAAAGTGTATTCTAGTCCTGAATACTCCATTTCTTCTGAATCTGTACAGCCAAGTTCTCCAAATCCAAAATAATTCCTTCTTCATTGGTAAAAACCTCAAATCTTTTTACTCCTCAGATCCAACCAACCCAGAATAGATTTTAATGAAGACAATCCCAACATATAGACCTAATCCAGCCTAAAAACCAGGTTATTTAAACCCAAAGTCACAGTTAGATGCAAAGTCGCGAAATCTGATGACCATACAATAATATGGCTATAGACTCAGTGCGAATCGTTTTAAATAACTCCAAAGTGTCGTGCAAAAAAATTGAACAATCTTTACCCCATTGTATTAGCTGAATTATTGTAAGTTAAGGTGAATACGAAGCGTGCTGACTTGAAGCGTTCTATAACTTCAACCTTGTCGATCGTCTTGGCGGTTAAATTTCAACTTTACAGAGCTGCTCGATCTAATACTAGTGCGAGTTTCGCATTTACATATTTCTTATAATTCACAATTCGGGGATATTTAAACTATTAGATTGGTACTACTGTACAAATAAAATTGTATCAGTATATTACCTTATGAAAATGAATTTGGGAAACGTTTGCAAGGTTCGGTCTACGATAACAGCCGCAACTTCGATTTCTATCAAAGGGGCGCAATCCTTGTTACCAAACTGTTTTTCTGTCGGAGTTGTCTTTCTTCTTGACAATTTCCGTAAAATTACTAGTAATCGAATTTGTTTGTTTTAAAGATAGATTAAAATATTAATAAAAACGAAGTTTTAACGAACTTATCAGTATATTTTCTAGTCACATAATAAAACTTTCCCGACCAACTTTCAACGTCGTTTCAACGTCGGTTGTCGACGTTGTCTAGACGTCGTACTTTTAACGTTGAAACAACGTTGTATTTTAGTCGCCGACGTCGCGACCAAAATTCAACGTTGTTTCAACGTTGAAACGACGTCAGGTGCCTGCTTGGATGTATATAAGTTTCTTGTAAATTTAATTTTGTAGTTTCTTTCAAGTTCTTTATTAATTTCTTGTGACACTCGGCATCTGATCTGTTCAAAATTGATTTAACATAAAGTCAATCAAAGTCCAATTGTACTTATTTTTTAAACAAATGCTTTAATCACAGCGTAGCTTAACATTGTATTAACGTCGTTGAAATGAATAGTTTATCTAATTAGAATTCAACATAAACATGTTAAAACTGTTAACTTGCTATTATAGGTACTTTAGATGAGATTTGAAAGGAAGCTTTAATTACAAATCATGTAAAATTTGTAGAGTTTATATTACAACAAGGTGTAGTCATGAAGGAGTGCAATGTATGTTACAGTAGGAGTATTGAAGAGACTATATCAAGAGGTTTGTTGTTTGTTATGTTTTTTTATCTCTTTTCCAACGATAGATTGTCTAGTCATAGCCAAGGTGAAGTGGTAGCATGCTTGACTTAATATCTATTCCATTCCTGTTTAGTTTAAACATAATTTATCAACAAGATACAATTATTTTACAGTGATCAAATACATAACATATAGACAATCCCAGAAATGAAAATTAGACGGCCGCCATATTGTGGTCCCATGATTCGTCCGCCATTAAGGTACTGAAAATTCCTTCTGTAGGTACAATAGATAAGGTCTGTTGCATAGTATTTGTCCCAATTTTTACGGCATAAATTGAAAAATAAAGACTGAAATGGTGAAAACAAACTTTTTTATTGTAAAGACTTAAAGACACAACTTATCATAATTTTTGACACATGTATTGCATGCTTTTTCGTGGCTAGATATAACAGTAAAATTTCAGTGAATCACGTAGAATGGATATAATAATTGAGGACGTGCAATGAGTGCATGAACCTAGTTCAAATGTATCGTTTATTTAAATAAATCTTTGCATCGAACGGCAAAAAACTTACATGTCCCTAATTGACTACAGTTTTTGCTGTTTTAGTTTAAGTTATAACCTAGGTCCAACTGAAATGATAAAAGTCTGTCGACACAAACGGTGAGACATCGGTCCCCGGACAAGAGTGACAGTAATAAGCTCTCATTCTCTTTGAAAAGCCATATGTGACCCATATATGGACGATAAAGAGGATTTGGTACCCTTAGGCACTTGGTGACAATACTTCTATGAAATTTTTATTGAAATCCATTGACAAATTTAGATGGAATTGTAAATAGAAAAATATTTTCCTATGTATTACATATGTCTAATCGATGACCAGCTACGTGGTACGAAGAAAACTGTCGTCTGCTCAATTAAATAGTGTCTTTTAAATTAATCATTTATCCATTGTTTAAAAAAAGAGGTGTGGAAATATTGTCTGAATGACCAACAGTTTGGATCCAGTCTCCGTAAAAACAATTAACTTACTCAATTTTGTCAGAGATATTCATGAATACGGTACTAGTAACGTTTTCAATAAATATGCATGGGCCTCAATTTATTTCACTTGCTAGCAAACACGAAAAAGTCATGAAACTTGTAATACTTGAAATTTTCACCTCTTTTATGATGTAACCACTATACTATAGTCTGATTTTATTTGGTGAGCCGTGACAGTTTGGATGAGTCTAATCATAACCATGACGATAGGTATAACCAGTAAATACTACACTAAAAATCAATACAAACTATAATATCACAAGTATATATGCATGATATAATAATTCAAAATCATTGTTCTAAATAGCGCAGTCGGTAACGAGTCGGAAAAATATGGCCAATGCATATAGTATGGGGGCCAGATAGGTCCACCGTGCACCCCCCTCTAGACTTTTTGCCACCTATGCTAAATTGTTCCTTAGGGTCCTCTGAATCAGAATCTGCGTTGTTCTCAAAAATAAACTCTTGCGCACTACCTGAAATGTCATAGTTTCCATGGCAACCCCTTGTTTTTTGTCGAAATTGACGGTGTTTGTAAAATCATTAATAACTTATACCAGCATTAAGCTAGAATAATATAATTAGTGTCAAATCAAAGCTGAGGCACTGACCTTTAGAAATATATGTAAAACTATCCGCTAAAATACAGTTTAATTCATGAAATAAGCCGAAAAACATAAAAAAATGCAGAAAAATATCGATTTTTTTTCAATTACATGCATATCTTTTAATTTCCAAACCTTATTTTGGAGAAATAATACATTTATTTTTTACAAAATATTTTATAAAGGTCTATTCTATCATATTCAAAATTATTTTTATGACAGAAGTACTATTTATGTATGTAAAAACCGTTTCCATAGCAACCGCTAATTTCAAGTAAGAACTACTATTTGGTGATTAAACTTAATTTGTTTGCTCAAATCTAACGGTTGGATTGCAATATTGATATTAAATGATATCTGAGACTCATGTCTTTTATATTATTGCTGTTATAAATAAATTCAGTATCGATACCTTCATAAATATTGTTAAGAAATCTTAATCAAAGCGCTGAAAGCACTGGGTTTTTTTCGGTTTGACAGTATTAAAGTGGTTCACGTATTAGAACGCTTGAAGTCGATGGATATTGTGCAGACGTGGTCTGTTGAATAAAGAAATAATATAATAAGATATAATAAGACTAAAACGACTCTTGTTGTTTTATTTTTGTTTTTTAGATTTTGTGATTTAGATTTTACGCTGTATATCATTACTTTTTAAAAGGTTATGTTCGGGTATAATGTATTTGTAATATTATTTTTCTGTTGGCTATTAGTAGTATTTGATGCCAAATAAAGAATATGTCGTGTCGTGTCGTGTCGTGTCGTGTCGTGTCGTGTCGTGTCGTGTCGTGTCGTGTCGTGTCGTGTCATGTCATGTCATGTCATGGCATGGCATGGCATGGCATGTTCGGCGGCCGACCAATTTTACCAACTTTCCTGGGCATGTTAATCGGTTTAACTTCTACAAATTTATCCTAACCTACAAGTTAGTTCATATAAACACAGGCAAGTCTTCGACCAAAGCGAAAAATACCTGTACATTGATAATAAAATGACCATAAAATAGTACTGCAGTTTATCAAACTTGATATAATAGTGAGTTAATATATAGACATGTAGTATCATACATTCATATGATACTCAAGACATATGTTAGCTTTAAAGCATAAGGATAATTTTAAAGAGCATCTTGAGCTTATATTTTCTAATTCGAAAGCTTTCTGTATATAATGTTACAAATTTATATTTTGGCTAAGGAATTTGTAAGTATCTATTCTACCTTAAAATTTGTGGTAGAATGTATGACTCACTAATATTTTTACGGTTAGACATTGGATATGAACCTCAAAAATTAAGCTTCATACCGAGAATTTTACGGCCACTGTACCTTAATTTTTAAGGTCAATAGGTTATATATATGGAAGGATACTAATTATCTGGGTTCTCTCTAGCTCTGGTTGGTATTTTTCTTGTCTTTGGTTATGACTTTTATTCTTGTAGTTTATCATTATAACTGGATTTATGTGAGTGAAATAAATTTGTAGTAGACAAATGAACATCAATTAATATATATATAATGGTAGAATCGTACAAATAAAAACCTCCAGTATAAATGTAGAAAATTGGTAACACAGCGGTGGGATTTGTAAATAATTTCACCATGATTAGGGAAAATTGGTAACAATAAGTTTCAAGCTGAATTGTTAAAGCTTTAATTTCAGTAACAATACGTTCAATCAATTTAAACATGCTAGGATCAATAACGAAAATATGTAGGGATTTTAATATTACTAAATTTTGAATATAATTTTCATTCTATAATGACATGAAACTCGTCTCCTAATATATGGCAATTTATACAGACATGTAGGTGTGGATCTTGGTTTGTTCCGTCTAACGATTTCAATATGTAATCTATGAGAACACAGTTTAAGTCTATAGCCATAAAATATCTAAATCTTAAAATGTTTAAATTTTTTTGAATATGACTGAACCTAAAATTTGCTATATTCTTGTAAAATAATGCTCTACTTGAATTAGCTTACCTATGTTCAAACTTTGCATTAAATTATCATCTGTGTTTAACATTGCTTAAAATATAGCAACATTACCAATATCTTGAAAAGTAATGCATCATAAAAACGAAGGTAGGACAAAAATGAATTCAACAAAGAACACCAGTTGGGTTTAATGGGTACAAATCTCTATCCAATTTAAAATTTTATGTACTTTTCTGTTATTTCAATTTATATCAGTTTGCAATAGTTTTACCCAATAGTTTACTATTATGTTAAAAATAGCGAATTGTTTGAAAATTGTGATTAAAATCATTTTGAGTATTATTTTTATCCCCAGTAACCTTTCACAGAATTGTAAATGAACTCGTCTATAGAATTTACTTGAACGTATCACCAAACTTGGCTTGCATAGTACAGAATGAGTGATATCAATTTATCTAAAAGATCTAATTCATGTTTTTAGAATACCTGTAAATTCATACAAATATTTGTTAACTTTAAAATACCTATTAAAGCTTAGCCAACGAAACAATTTTAGCATTAGAGAATGACCCCCCCCATTGATGAGAAAACTTCACCAGTGTACGTTAATTGTTCAACAATATCTAGTTCATATCATTTTAATAGAATTCAGTATTCTCTAAAATCCTGCCTCTTTTTTGAAAATCATAACCTTAGTTTTACTAGTGTCTACCACTGTTTTCCATAACTTACCATTACATGTATCTTCAAAAACGTTTATCCTTAGTTGTAACTCGTCTCTACTATTAGCAAAAAATAACCAAGTCGTCAGCATATTAAATGAAAATATGTTAAACATATCAACTTTAATGCCAGCATGACCATTACTGATAAACATATCCTCGATTTCATTAAAAAAGTGCAAATAAGATAAGCGAAATACACTCCCATTGTCTAACACCTACGTAACATGCAATCAAATTCGTCACTCACTTGATTATGTACTTTAACTATAGATTTTACCGATGAATACATATATCTTACATATACTACCTTTTATACCCAGTTTTATTAATTAAAAGCTTTAGTGAAGTCAATAAATGCACAAAATAACTATTTGCCAGTATTAAGTATGTGATTTATAATCCAGTGTTAAACAAAGATATCAAATGTTCCTAATTACTGTCCAACCAGTAAAACGGTTATTAAGAATCCTTGTAAATAGTGTTCTTAACATACACAATAAAGTTTCGACCCTAAAATTATTAACTTCATATATACTACCATGTTTGTGTAAAGGTACAACAAAACCCTCAGACAAACTTCTAGAAAAATATCCAACTTCAATTTTTTTATCAAAAAGAGATAATATGTATAGATACGTCTTCTAGATATGTCTTCTATGCATACAGCACATATCAGGGCACCTGAATTATTACTATTCACTTGTATAATAGCTAAATTTAAGACAAACCAGCTAATGCGTAGGAGCGTTACCACCTTATAACAAGTGTTTAATACAACAAATCAAGTGCTTTTATAACCTGGTTGCCATTCGGAAAAATGTCAACGATGCTGATCCCAACATACCTCCCCTTTCAGAACAATTTGGTAGACGAAAAATGATGGGTATCTTGAACCTTTATGGTTTGAAGGTAACGTTCTTCAATCTCAGCTGTTCGATACCCTTGATTACGATAATGCTGACGAAGAACAAGATAAAGATATATCTACAGATGTTGAATTAGATAAAATCATGGAGTGGATATATGCATAAAACGATTGTTAAGATATTGGACATGTATAAATACGTATATAAAATAATAGGTTGTGTAATTTCTATTCGTTTAGCGTTTGTCGAATCATGCGGTTCAAGGTTCAGTCCCGGTTTTGGCTGGTCATACCTTCCTTGAAAAATTGACTTATGGCCTTTAGTCCGCAATATGTAGCACAGTTACCAGCTCCTTAGGGAGGGAAGGTAGACAGTTGTTAGAATAGAGTCCAGGAAAACTTTCTAAACGAGTTGGTCGACGTAAACTAATGAACAAATATTACGTATAAGTTGGTTTTGGTTTAACAACACATTGTTATATAGTTTTGTCACTCTTTTATTAATACAAATATTTTACTTCAACAAACATTGAGTAAATAAAAGTATCACGTTTTGACAGTTCTATGCATTTAATATGAAAAGATAAGACGTTAAACCGATTAATGTTAAAGAAACAAGTCCGGGAAAGTTGGTTAAATAAGTCTGCTGCCGCACAAAACCTTTCAAAAAGTAATGATATACAAAATGTACAGCGTTTAATCTAAATTACAATAATTCTATTTTAGTAAAAGCAAAAAAAAACAACACAAAAAACAAGAGTCTCTTTAGTCTTATTATATTGTTTCTTTATTCAACAGACCTCCACTGCGCAATAACCATCGTCTTCAAACGGACTGATACGTGAACCACTTTAATAGCCAAACCGAAAAAAAATCAGTGCTTTCAGCGCTTTGATTAAAATTTCTAAAGAATATTTGTAAAAAATAAATGTATTATTTCTCCAAAATAAGGTTTGGACATTAAAAGATATGCATGTAATTGAAAAAAAATCGATATTTTTCTGCATTTTTTTATGTTTTTCGGCTTATTTCATGAATTAAACTGTATTTTAGCGGATAGTTTTACATATATTTCTAAAGGTCAGTGCCTCAGCTTTGATTTGACACTAATTATATTATTCTAGCTTAATGCTTGTTCAAGTTATTAATGATTTTACAAACACCGACAATTTCGACAAAAAACAAGGGGTTGCCATGGAAACTGTGACATTTCAGGTAGTGCGCAAGAGTTTATTTTTGAGAACAACGCGGATTCTGATTCAGTGGACCCTAAGGAACAATTTAGCATAGGTGGCAAAAAGTCTAGAGGGGGGTGCACGGTGGACCCCTCTGGCCCCCGTACTAATACATTTTACTGCTGTGGTTCGAACCTCACCGCCACCACATTTTTTAATTTATTATTAAATACATGTATAATTGTCCGTATCATATAATGATAGTAACTGTTGTGCTATAATATATTTTGTTTATTTTTTTTTTGCTTTATTTCCTTGGTTCTTTATATTTTATATCCAGCAATTTACATTATACCGAATAATAATACATTTATATTATACATTCGGCTTCAAATGCAGTGGCTGATTAGAAACCAAACTAGGATACAATCGAACGAATGAGCCAAAATAACATGCATCCCATTTCACTTCTCTTTCTTATAAAATGCATGCGCATAGAATCATTTCTATAAGACGCGGCCGAGACAGTTAAGTGTATGACTTCAAAGTAATATCTAAGCACAAACTCGGGCGAATATGCATATTCTATTTTATATACATTTGGCTTCGTGCTGCACAGAGATTTAGAGTTGTACGTTTTCACGATTGCAAAAAAAAAAAGAATAAGAAAGAATAAAGGATACTAAGCAGGCTTCGAACCCAGGGTAACAAAAGGAATGTCTCTCAATCCAAGTGTCTTACCGCCACGACTATTAAGTCACTTAATTAAAAATTGAATAATTATGATTTAAAGGCAGTAATCAGTTGGTTAGTAAATAAGCTGTGTTACCTTTTTGTAGGAATATTACAAAAATCTATTAATACAAAGTGCAGTCACGGCTCACCGGATAAAATCGGACTATACAATTTTCTTTTGATGTCCAAGATTTATAAGTTGTGTCTTTAATGTTACAGGTGTGAGCAAAAAAAGAAATGTTCAAATATCACAAGAGGTTTAAGAGTTTTATTAATTTCTATTGTCGAAAAATGACTATTTTGCGTGTAATGTGTACAATCAGTTTTTAAACCTATTTTTCAAAATGCTGTATTAGGGAGCAATTAAACTTTAATTAAAAACTTATATCAACATTGTATAGAAATGTTCATGTTTTTAAACATTGCTTATAACAATTTGCATTAAAAAGTTTTTTTTTCGTTGTTGTATTTTTTAATTTAAAGGAAATGAAAAAGGTGCATATGTAACAGTCTCAATATAATTATAGAGAAAAAAACATGTACTTATGTAACTAAATTTTTCATGATAAAAACGTAAGATTTGTGTAAATGAATATAAATATCATTTAATTATGGCACAAGTACAAGTTTTAATGACTTCTTATGGTATTGAAATAATGTAAAATTTGTTATTTCCACAATTTTTAAAAAAAAGCCGAAAAAATGTCTTGTCCGTACCCCGCCTCCTATAGTTGCAAATAATTCGGAAAAATATATAACCTAGGCATATTGATCAATGAATTTATTTAACAATATACATGTAGTAAATAAACCAAAACTTAAAAATTAAATAAATTTAAATGAAAAATAGCAAAATATCGCTCAATAAGTTATGTTTTTGTTGTTAATCAAACCGAAACATTGACAAAAAATCATTTTTATGAAATCATAAGTTAAAATTGAGAAGCTATTGTAAGCTGTCGTAAAATCACCAATTTTTATTGGATATAAGATTAAGAAATTCAACCAGATACATCTTTTAACAATCCTTCCCAAGGTATACTTAGTTGACAGATGCACATTGTATATTGAGCATTTTGAAATTACTTCTGATTGAGTTTTTTCTTCAGATTAATCTATGTACGAGGGGTGTCCTAGTAAATCGTGGACTAAGTTTATGGCGGAAAAAATATGCTCAACTTTAGCACCAATTTTTAAATGTCATTAAATGCATGTGTTGTGTATAAGTATGCTTAATTTTTAGACGGTTGATCAAAAAATAAAAGTTTTGCTTCAATTTATAAGACACTAGGTATGATAACTCAGCACAAGCCAACGTCATATTAAGACGTCAGACCTATGAAATCATTTTTATTCTCTCTCCAAGTTCGCCTTGTTGTGAACAGTGACATAAACAGGCAATGTAATTACTTCATATTTACTTTAACAAATTAGTTTAGTCTTACTTTTGTTACAAACTGGTTACATCTGTCAAAATGTAAGTATGGTCAATGATATTATTGTCCAAGGATGAAGTATCCAACTTGATTTTGAATAACACTTTCAGTAGTTTTTGGTACGATAAATTCAATGGATATATTACACAATGTGTAATTACTCTACCATAATGTAATATGCACAATGTATACTTAATGATTCCTTTCGTCTTTCTATGTGTTTGAATTCAAATTTTTACCCATCCATGTTGTGCAAGGCTGATTATGAAACTGAGTTGCAATTACATTGACTCAATATTGTCCTGTTGTCACCTTATCTCATTGATGTCACATTTTTGTATTTCGGTGCAAATGCGTATTGCACTCTTGTATACATATATTATGGAACCGGGGTCGAAAGCGCAGTTGGTAGCGCGCCGGGATTTGGATACTCGTGCCTGAGGGGGTGCGGGTTCAAATCCCATCCGGGGAGGTTATACCCTTCCCTGAAAATTAGACCATAATGTTGATTTTCCTCCATTGATTAGATAATATGGAGAAGTTTATGGCCTTGTGGAAGGGTAGGTGAGTACTGGTTATAGACAATGGTCCAGGAAAGCTAGGTTAGGTGCGCTGGACGCCGTGAAATGACCTAAATTGTGTTGATACGGCCTTAACTCCAATAAATGAATAAATAAATAAATAAGTATATTATGGTCTGAGATTTGGTGTGATGATATATAGATACTTTCTGCGAATGTCTATGTAAAAATAAAATGCAATTAAAAAGTTGAAGTTTAAATTTTGCTGCACACTTAAACTCAGTATAAACGAATATACAAGTGTAAAAGTGGTTGCGCCGCATGCGCATACCTTGTATTAGCTAAACATTAAAATGACGCCTTTAATATGAATACTTATATGTCAAATGCCTAATTTGTATAAAATTATGACTAACAGTCTTGTAAATTATGATCATCATGTGACGTAAGGAAAGAAAGTTAAGGACAAAGTACATGATTTACTGGGACACCCCTCGTATTATTATAAGTTCTATTTCAACTATAATTATGTCTCAGTCAATAAAATTATTAAGAAAATTCCTTCGAAATTAAAAATCGCCAAACTTACGTTAAATTGTCATCTAATTTTATTTTAATAAGACAACTGGTGTATTTAGGATCAGAGGGAAAATATTGTCATTCAAATATTCAGTTGTGAATGTATATGAAAACAGGTCACTAACAAGTCCTACATCACTAATTTGGCAGACATTTTTACAATTAGTACTTAGTTAAAGTAACATTATTATTGTACATAATTAACTACAATGTATATGATGTTATATATATTCTGTGATGGTCAATTATGTAATAAGTTAATCCACTGTCTGTCGGATCTGTATGATCTTTTATCCTACCCCAAAGTGATCTTTTAGAAGGAAATCCTATTGACCAAATAAACCTATCTTTATTCGGCACCGTTGCTTTATTCGGCAGTCACGTGACTACACATTGACGGACTACTTTTCTGCATAATCATAACATTGGGCATCAAAAGCGACTGCGTTTCATTCTTTTAACGACAACCTTACAAATACATTTTACACAAAATAATCTTATAAGGGATTTTACAAACAATTTCAATATAAATCTTAAATCACTTACTTCATCATTCAAATAAACAAAAACTCAATCGTCGACGCTGTACAGTGCCTCACTCCTAAATCTATGTTTAAATCCTTTCTGTGTATAAGTTGACGAATATCCAGCCATTATACAGTAAATACATAGGTTGACTATTGTTTTACCAAAGCCAAGCCAGCATAAATCAAATATAATGAAACTGGCTTCAAATATCATCATCGTCATTCACGACACAGACAGTCCTGGCCATTTTCTGAAGATTGTTGACATATTTCAGCGTCGCTGGCTTGCTGCAAGTGTATTTCCCTTAATAATCCTTTCATCCAAATATCCTATCGTCTATTTAAAGTTTGAATAACAAATTATCCTAATAATATTGGTTAAATTCATGATAAATAATAGTAAACGCGTCAAATGACAAATCCTACAAATGCTCCTAAATACGACCGCCATGTTGACAACAAACTTTGCTTACATGACGTCATAAAAACTGATTGGTCCTCAGAAAATTCGCAAGTGATTTATTCGTCCAAAAATGATTTTTTTTAATTGTTATAAATAAACCGAGTTTATTTTAGTATTTTCTTCTCTTCTATCATTTAAAATATTGCCTTTAATAATATATAATGGAGTCAATCATCGGGATTATTTCTTGACGCGCAAACAGTTAAAATACCGTTTAACACAATTACTGCGCTTCAATTCGGCCATCTGAATTTAAAGCATGTTAAACGCAGAATTTTCGGATTTAAATTAGTCATTCAAGCAAATGCGTGTAGGATAAATAGAATATTAGGTTAGTGTCAATCTGTACTTAGTTTATCCGGCTCGTCTCCAAAAGGATTTTTCGACTCGCCGAATAAACCTTTCTCCAACTTGCCAGATAAACTAGATACAGATTGACACTAACCTAATATTCTCTATATCTGTTAAATACATCAGTATTACACTAGGAGTCCTATTAAGAGACACTAAGTGAAAATTATCAACAAAATATTTTTACGTCGGCATTTCATATCGATTTTTCTTCAGTACCTTAATGGCGGATTTGAAGAGTAGTCAGGGGAGATAACTTTGTCGGACTAAATTTCTGGGATTGTCTATACATTGTCTATACATAGTGTCACTGTTTAATAATTTTATGTTGTCAATAAATTATGTTTAAACTAAACAGCTGGTCATAGCCTTCTATGATAATTGCAAATAATGTGGAATTTTCTCCTTATTACAAGAATTTGTCAGCTTTACATTTTCTATAAGGTTTATGCAGAGGCTCACCTGACCTGCTTTTTCTAGATTGTTGTCCTTACCAGTGACCTATTCAATTGTTATTACACCCACCATTTTGGATATGACTAATAAACTTACCGGATGTTTAATATACGGCGATATGTCGTTGTCGTCTTCAAAGTGTCACATAATAAGTTTACTTGAGCGAGAAGTTATAGAGTATGATTATAATTTGGACTGAATATGTATAATTGTGTACGGAATTTAAAAGAAATATTTATAGGAAATAGTCGATTCTCAGAGTAAATTTAATTGTGAATAATTTGCAAGTGTCAAGTAAGAAAGTCGGCGATTTTCAAACGTTAAATTGACTTAAATTTCATGAACAAAAATGAGAATTTAGCTTGATAAAAAGAGCTGAGTATTTGGGGGAAAACGTTAAATGAATAGTTAGAAAGTCGATGTTTTTGTAAAACAATCAAGCTTGTCATTCCTCACCAAATCTTTAAAATTTTAACGAAAATATAAACGATTTCGTTAAAAAATACCCATTCATAGTCATAACCAAAAGTCAGCAATTTTACTAAAAACTGGGCAGTTATCCAGTAAAAAAATCATGTTTTTTTTATTTTTTTCAATTAAATTCGCTAATTCCACCAAATAAGCTCAGTATACTTATCGTACAATATACATGTAAGTAAAACGCTGTGATTCTTTAGTATGCAAATCTTGGGGGAAATTGCCGAGATTTTTAAATTCAATGAATTGGTCAATGTTTTAAGTAAAGACCGCCGCTTTTAAACGTGACAATGTAAAAATATATAATTTATAAACATTTTTTATCAAATTGAAGACATTTTGCTTTTGATTCTTTTAAAAAATATGGTCGATTTTGCTTTCGTTTTTTCTTACAGGACAATTAAAATTTTTTAATGAAAAATACTAAAGAATCGTCAATTTAATAAAAATATATTAATTCTGTCCAAATTAGACATATTGGGTCCAAATTATAATCCAGCTCTATACAACAAATCGCTCTTGAAAAGTAAACTAAGTATGTGACACTTTAAAGACTACAACGTCATATCGCCGTATGTTAAACATCCCGTAAGTTTATTAGTCAAATCCAAAATGGCGGATGTAATAACAATTGGATAAGTCACGTCAGTAAATATTTGTTTATTTCGAGTAATAATGAATATAAACAAGTTTTTTGATGTTAAAATGTTGAAACATACACATGTTATTTGACTTCCGTAACTAGACAACCCTGACAGGGTTGTCTACAGTTACGGAACTTCAAGTTCCGTAACTCTAGAACCTGGGTCTAGAGTTACGGTACCGTAACTCTTGCCACTGCCTTAAATTAAAGCGTAGCTGGCCCCTTATGTACTCTTTTGGAGCTGAGGGACCCTGATTTAACATTCATGTTGGCAAATTATTGTCTAAGGGGGTTTATTTGAGGTTTTAAATCAGTTTTAATCTCTTTTATCATTCTCTCCAGATTATAAAACTACTCCAGTTTAATTTGAATTGTTCAATTTTCTGTCTGGAAAGAGAAATTGGCGAAAAACTATGTGTTGTAAAGTTGGTTTTTACTCAACTGTCAAAACATGAATAATTTCTCGGTGACTTCATGTCTAACACTCATAATATTGTGATAGTATATATTCAATCACTGTGAAATTATTCAGACTTCAACAAAAACTTTGAGAAATGGACTAATATTGTAGATGACAATGACTATAGACCCTGTTGTTTAGTTTAAGAAAAAGTGGTGATATCAATGGCATTGAATATTGAAAATTTTGTACCAATGAATCTGGTGCAAGCGTTAACCCCTTGTATTTAAATATCCATGACAGTACATCTGTACTTAATCGATAAAATAGTTATCCATATCTATGTAAATTAGCAGAGTTAATGTATGCACCACTGACAGTTGAATAAAATTTAAGGATAAGTGTCCATATATTAAACAAGAAGTTGAATCAATGAATATTTTAAAATTTGACTGTCTTCCTTTTACAGGATCATCCTTGGAGGTCTGCTACTTTTAGTATATCACTGAGCTTAGACTATGATCAAACTTAAGACAGGAACATCATAGATCATGGTGTGTTATGTAGTGACTAGATAGAAAGACATGTAAAGGTATATTATTTTGGTTATTGTAGTTGTTCTAACTGATAGATCATGAAACATAAGATTCTCAGCTGTTCTCGCACAACTCAACCCATGGACAACTCAACTGGAAGGAGGGGTCAAACTTCGGAAGGTCTAATACCTCTTGGGTTCAACAAATTTAAATATACACGATAACTCTAATTACAGATGACTGGCACGGTCCTGAATCAAAAGAACTATTTATACTTATTAGGTATATTACTCAGAAATGGTAGTTTTTCTTCAAGTTTAATCAGAGACCAGTTTCTCCATCATTAGTAATTTTTATTTCACAGATATATACACGGGCGCAAAGCTGAGTCTTTGCTCTTTCAAATGACATCAACGTCTTTTGCATTTGCCGAATATTATGGTCGTAGGCTGATTTCAAACATGGCAATTAAACAAATTTAGTTTACTCGATATAAAAGTCGCAAGAACTACGTACGAGTACACAATAGACGTTACGTCACATGCTCAATAATGACTGTGCTATAGATAAAAATATTCGCTTTTTAATGACTGGATCAACTTCTTGAATACTCATAACAGTTTGACTGCATGAAAACATTTGATGATCGATTGCATGGTAGTCCTGCAGTAAAATGCCATGTTTTAGGCGAACCGTGCACTTGAGTCCCCACAAAGTTTTTTTGCAGTTTCAATATATTTAAAAGGTGCTGAAAAAAAATCTGAGTGATGACACCTTGTCATCCTTGAGCAATTTGCATAATATGCAAATTATGTCCGCCATTATAGAAATTCCGTTTAAACTTTGTGGGGACTTAAGTGCACGGTTCACTTCATATACTGCAAGACTATGGGTAATTATCCTCGTTTTACTTAGTTTATTGGATTTAACAGTACAAAATTTGCCGTCAATAGTTTATTTTGTTCTTGCGACTTTTGTACTGACTAAACTAGATCTGTTTGATCGTGATGTTTGAAATCGGCCCATCACTTAATTACACAGCGTACAAAGCCTTAGCTACACCTGCATTATTAAATAAGTGAAATAAATATAATGGAGAAACTGGCCTTTAAGTGAAATTGGTTAAAAACTACCAATTTTTGGTTATATACCTTGAATGTACATATAGTGTTTTTGATTGGGGACAGTGCAGGCTGTCTGTTCTCTTATCATATACTGATTATTAAACCTTGAATAGTTCATAACAAGGGAGACAACTGTAGCAATATTAAAAACTAACTAAACAAGAAAGTCAGAATTATCTCCCTTATAAAACAAAAATTAGATAGATTTTGACCCTGTCATTGTCCGTTTTTTTCTCAACTATCAAAATTTGAATTATTTCACAGTGATTGAATGCATTGTTTTTGTACTGAGGGCCTAATTGTTAATAAATATATCTTGACTAAAACTTATCATAAGGCATAAGAAGCTTTACTTGATCATTACACACTTTCGGAAAGTCATGAATGTATCTAGGGATGAATACCGTCAGGAACGAAACGATACCGGTACCAATGAAACGATATGGTATTTTTACCAATATGCAACCGTAGTACAAAATACAATGTTTAAATACAAATAACAAAAACAATACATGTATATACATGTAGATGTAAGTTAGATTATGAGCATATCAACATTCGGTGGATCAATGGGTACCCTTTCCTATTTTATTGTGTCACCAGCCAGTGAAAACACACGATCACCGGATACTCTTGTATCCAAGACAGGGAAATATTTCACCGAAGCTCTGCAATTTATACTGTTATTGTGCTATTCTATTAGCTAAATATTTAGTAGAAAAAATACTTAAATAATACATTACCAAGAGTTAGAACAAAGCGTTTGCCCCACTTGTGTCATTCGTAGTATAGTACTAAATATTTTCAAACGTAAACAATGTCAATAAAATATGGTGTCGCAATTAAATAAGCATTTTAGTAGCCCAGTTGACATTAATGAGTCTTTGTTGATATTTACACATGATTTACAAACATAATTTCGGAGTGCAATTCTATGCATTTTTTAAACAAAAAAAGATATATGTTCGTCAGAAAAAAACACAATGTACAAGTGACAGTTTACTCATGCTATGACTAAATAACATCTATATAACTAATACATGCAGAATTTACAATCGAAAGACAATATAACAGAACAACAAAATTTATAATATTATTATATATGTTTTATTAAATGCAAATATTTCGTCAAAGCGGTAAAAAGACTAATCAGGGTGATAATTGATTTGTGTATTTTTCTGAACTTTCTGTTTGAGAAAACTGCCATCTTTGATTTGCTAGCTTGATGCATACCGTATGACCTCTTATGAATAGAAATCGCTTTTAAAGCGCTAGCTAGAGATCGCTTTGCGGAACGTGCCTCTAGACATTAAAAAAAGGTATATAAGTAATGCGCTAATTTCCTGCAACATTGTGTCAATTTAAATTTCAATTTGTATCATTTATTAATATAGATCCACTCGGGACATACGGGACGGTAATAAATGGTATAATGTACTTAACCAAAATTTAGATCGAGTTAAGTCCCTTTAAAATACGATGAATTCTCTGCTCTATTTTGTTCAAAGTACCGATTTGAGTACCGGTACCAAAACAAAATGGTATTTACCAGAAATTTTCAAAACGATACCGATACTGGTACCGGTATACATCCCTAAATGTATCATGACGATAATTTTAACAAATGCATTCACTGTGAAATTATTCTTGTTTTGACAGTTGAGAAAAAACGAACTAGGCAATATTTTAGTTATTTGAGCTATTAAAATGTTCTTTTAGTTCTCATTTGATTTTAAAAGTATAAGGTTCTCATGTTGTGAAAATATTTATTAAACAAAAAAAAATGATTTTTAGCAATTAAGAGAATAATTGTAAAATGAGACAAGGTATGAAATATGATGATTGCATAAACATGTGTCCAAGATATTGTATTTTTTTGCAGATTACAATGAATACTTTAATTTTATGATAAATTTAAATAACCATTTTATGATAATTGTTTATCAAATTATTATTAATTTTTCAAATTTGGATTTTCTCAATAAGCAAAACTTTATAGATACACTGTACATAGGATGTTAATTAAAAGTAAATATATGTTAAAATACATAATTTAAATAAAAATCTACAATGTATTTATTATAAGTTTGATTAACTGTCATCAGTAAGGTTCTTGAATTAATTTTGTTGACCTAAGTTTCAAGATTTTGTTCGTTAATAAAAATTATGAAAAATTTAATTGAATCAATTTCTAAATTTCAAGGATTGCTAGAAATAAAAATGATAATTAAAGTTGAATTCCCCTAGTACAAAACTGTTATTCTAACCACAGTACATTTTTCAGAAAGCTTGGTTCTAATGATATGTTTAATGTTTTCATCCTATCATATTATTCAAACTTTATAACTATTATTTTGTTACTGTAAGCATATTAAAGGGAGATAATTACTCATTTTTATCAAAAGTTTTTATTAATAATTCTGTAACCGAGTACTGTTTTATCAATCTAATCAATGCATAATATTAACATCAAGGGCTGAATGAGACACTATTGTTACTGCCTTTATTTTCAAATGAATTATTTTTTTTAGTTGTTTTTTTTAACATTGCATTCAACACAAATATAGGTCATGTACATGACGGCCAGCTCTTCCTACTATAGGTTTCCTGGACACTTATCTATCACCAGTACTATCTTACCCTACCACGAGGCCGACAACTCATGTATAGGGTATGACCTGACGCAACCAGGTTTGGAACCCGCGATCTCCGGATTTGAAGTCAGGCATGCTAACCACTACACCACGGCAGCGGCTTTTAAGTGTTTCATTCAGCCCACTAACCTGGGTCGATAGCGCAGTTGGTAGCGCGTCGGGATTTGGATACTCGTGCCCGAAGGGGTGCGGGTTCGAATCCCACCCGGGGAGGTTATACCCTTCAATGAAAATTTGACAATAATGTTGATTTTCCTCCATTGATTAGACAATATGGAGAAGTTTCCGGCCTTGTGGAAGGGTAGGTGAGTACTGGTTATAGACAATGGTCCAGGAAAGCTAGGTTAGGTACGCTGGACGCCGTGAAATGACCTAAATTGTGTTGATACGGCGTTAACTCCAATAAATAAATTCAGCCCACTACATAATGTAATGACTTAAAATTATTAAGATTTATAAAAAATAACGATAACTTTCAGATATATTAATGACTGTAATTTGGTGCTATGGGAATTCTACCTTATCAACACTTGGCTAAACAATTGTGTTTTAAATCATAAATATCTACTCAATATGATAATCTTACATTTTATTACAAAAGTAGAATGAAAGATGGGTTTTAACTTTAATAACTAATGATATATTAAGGGCTGAACAAAACACTATTGTAACTTCCTTTATTTTTCTAATGGAGATACAATAATGTTTTGTTCAGCCCTCAATTTGACCCTTGTTCAGTTTCTGGGTTGAGTTGTCCTCAGGTTGGGTTTTCTGTACTTAATGTGTTGAATTGTCTATTCTATGAGCTGAGTTGTCTTTGAGTTGAGTTAGTCTGATCCATCTCTTCTCAGATCACAATAATTTATTGTTTGATGATTGTAGATCTGAGCATACATGCAGACAAGCTGAGAAAAATATATATCAGGGTGACAAAACCACTTGACTATGATGTCACAAATGTTACATTTCTATTGGATCCTTGGATTGGAATCCGACTTTGCACCTTGCAATCATGGATTTTTCAAGGCATCTGGCTGGATTCCCTATTGGTCGGTGGCTGCCTTTTCTCATACTCTAATCATAACTATTATCACTTTTACTTTATCACTATACAATGTGTGGTTGGGAGACGTGCGGCGCTGATGCTGATGGATGTTTGGGTGGGAGCCTTGGAAAAGAATCCAACTTTGCACCTTGCAATCATGGATTTTCGGGGCATTTGGCCTGATTCCTCATCGACTACGTAGCTGCCGTTCTACCAACAATCCATTACCTCTCTTTCACTATTTTTAAAATTGAAAATTCACTTTATTGATCACAAATTTTAGTTTATTATTATTTTTCAGTTTATGTTTTTATATCTTTATCATTTTCGTTTTTATTTTAGCTCGTTTAACCTAATTATGCATATGATTGTGAAGCGCTTTTGAACATATATTCAATATGAAAAGAGCGCTATACAAATACGGTATATAATAAAAAAATAATAATAATAATATATAAAAGAAGTAAAAATTCCACCTTAAGGTGGGTCGCTACCTTACTTGGAGAAAAAGACTGAAAAAACTATAATGTTCACCGATTATGATAAAAGTTGGCAGGCAGATACCTTCATGCTTCTTGTTTGTTTTTCTGGTAACCTTAGCGACATGGTTGTTTCTTTTTCACGACGTCATGGATGTCACACTTGTTTGCGCAATAAACAGGCAAGCAAGTACATTAAACCCACATATTAGAAGTATTGAATGTCCGAGGACAATAATAATTATACCAAAATGTTTCTATAATGTTGTTGCATACAATTATTTTGTTCCGATTATCTAAATATCACATCAAAGATTGTACATTTCATCACTAAATTCAGGGACAATTACCGAGTTATAACGTTCATTTTCATATTAACGCAGAACGATGGTCAAATTCTTACCGCGATTTTTGAAAAGTACACACTTTTTGTGTCATTTTAATGAAATAAAAAAGGAAAGTGAACGTTCTCAGTTTTTCACAATTTCACGTTCAAAGTAAAATTACCTTTATAACAACGACGTTAATATAATGTTGCGCTGACGTTGTGATTTTGCGTTATGTATGTAATTTTCTTGTTAATTAAATTTTGTAGTTTATTTTCTGATCTTAATTAATTTCATGTGACACTCAGCATCTGATCTGTTCAAAATTAATATAACATAAGTCAATCAAAGTCCACTTCTACTTATTTTTGCAACAAATGTTTTAGTCACAATGTCAGCACAACATAATATTAATGTCGTTAAGGTATTTTTACTTTGAACGCAAAATTTTGAAAAACTGAGAACGTTCACTTTTCTTTTTTATTTCATTGAAATGACCCAAAAAGTGTGTACTTTTCAAAAATCGCGATAAGAATTTGACCACCATTCTGCATTAATATGAAAATTAATGTCAAAACTTGGAAATTGGTGAAATCTTTTAGATGTGAAAACCCTGAATTCAGTCATGAAATGTACAATCTTTGTGACAGACGTGATATTTAGATAATGGGAACAAAATAATTGTATGCAACAACATTTCAGAAACAATTTGTTGTAATTATCATTGGCCTCGGACATTCAATACTTTTAATACGTGGGTTTAATGTACTTGCATGCCTGTTTATAGCGCGAATCATTGTGACGTCCATGACCTCATGAAAAAAAAACGACAAAGTCGCTAAGGTTACAAGAAAAACAAACAAGAAGCATGAAGGTATCTATCTGCCAACTTTTATCATAATCGGTGAACATAATATTTTTTCCGTTATTTTTTCCGAGTAAGGTACCGACCCACCTTAACTGAAAGATTAAAAGAGCTGTAAGTATTTTAATTCTTGTCAGATTTCCATGATATCCTGGAAGACCAACTAACATTTTCCAAATGCTATTTGAAGAAAATTGTGACAAGTTGAAACTGTAGCATGCTGAAAATCTGTCGTTGGAGATGTGATGTGTAGTTATTTATTTATTTTATTGAGTTAAACTCTGTGTCAATCTTTTTTGGTCATTTTGCTTCATCCTGTCCACCTAACTTAGCTTTCCTGTACTCTTGTCTGTAATCAGTACTCACCTACTCTTCCACAAGACTGGAAACTCCTCCATATACCTTATTAATGGAGGAAAATTGACATAATTGTCAAATTTTAATCATCGGGAATTGTCAAGTTATCTCCCTTTGATTGTTCAAACATACCTTTTAAATACTTATATACAAGGGGTACAACTGCATTTACTTGACTACTTCATCTAGATTTATTATTTTGTGACTCACAAAAAGTACTGATACCCTGGCGGCACTTTAACGAAATGATTAAATCAATTAAACATAACTCTTCTAGCTGTGAATATTAAACGTTTCATAGCGCATACCATTAATACAATTAAATTATCAAAAACATAAAACCCGGGCCGATAGCGCAGTTGGTAGCGCGCCGGAATTTGGATACTCGTGCCCGAGGGGGTGCAGGTTCGAATCCCGCCCGGGGAGGTTATACCCTTCCATGAAAATTTGACAATAATGTTGATTTTCCTCCATTGATTAGATAATATGGAGAAGTTTCCAGCCTTGTGGAAGGGTAGGTGAGCACTGGTTATAGACAATGGTCCAGGAAAGCTAGGTTAGGTGCGCTGGACGCCGTGAAATGACCTAAATTGTGTTGATACGGCGTTAACTCCAATAAATAAATAAATAAATAAAAACATAAAAAAACAGCACAAAAATCTCAACTCGGACAAGTTTGTGCACAGATGAAATCGACAAATCTCAAGGAAAATCGTTTCATTTTCATGTTTCAAAATAACATATTTACCCCAATCAAAGAAAATATTTCAGAAAAACAATATTATTGAATAAAAATGTAAAAATATAACTCTCTACCTTGACAGAAACACTTGCGAGTCATAAAAAGAGAAGTTCACAAACTCTATTCAATAATCAATGTTGTAGCTGGTATCCCTAATTTATTCAAGAAACTTGTAAGAAACTTTTTGATTGGTTAATTTTGCAAACGAAAATCGCCAAGACTTCCGACTAATTCACTGTTTCAAATTTGGAAGATTTTGACTTTTTCGCAGTATTTTGGTTGTCCCGTTTGAAAGTAGGAAAAAACCCGTACGGTTCGTCGAATCAGAAATTGTTTAACTAATTAGATTATTATGTTTGTGACGTATTAGTGAAAATGGTTGTGAGAATGATTTTTTAAGGTTAAATCAGATAAAAAGTGTACATATATTCGTTTTGATTCATGACAGGTTAAAATTGGCACGATGTTTTGTATTTTTATAACTAATGAAGCAAGAAACACAATCTAACACGGATTAAATCATGCTGAAATAGACGTAACATTGAACTTTCGTCAATTTTCATTCTGTTCAACTGTCCACAAACTTGTCCGAGTTGAGATTTTTGCGCTGTTTTTTATGCTTTTGATAATTTAATCATATTTATGGTCTGCGCTTTGAAACATTAAACATTCATAGCTCGAAGACTTATGTTTAATCGATTAAATCGTGCGGTTAAAGTGCTACCAGGGTATCAGTATTTTTTGTGAGTCACAAAATAATAAATCTAGATGAAATGGTCTAGTAAAGGCAGTTGTACCCCTTGTATATATGTATATAAAATGTATGTTTGAAAAATCAAAGGGAGGTAACTTGATAATTCCCTGTGATTTTAATGGAGGGGCATAACCTCCCTTGGTGGGATTTGAACCTGTACCCCCGTAACACGAGAATTAAAATCCTTGCGCGCTACCAACTGCACTTTCAACCTAGGTTGATGCGAAACAAATAGTACACACTTCTCTATTTAGTCTTGCATAGGTATCATGGAAATGTGACTTAAATTTGAATATTTACAGCTATTCAAATCTCTGAGTTCTGGTGAATTCTTTACTGTTTTCTTCTTGAAACCATAGAATTTGTGATGTCATAGTCATGTGGTATTGCCACCATATATACAGTGCCATCCAAAAGTACCTTTACACCATGAATTGCTGATTGTTCATTATTACTGTTTTATTACTGTCATTTCATACATGTTTAGCAATCATGATTGTAACATTTTAATAGGGATTAAGTAATGATACTTTATAAAGATGTAATTACTATACAGTACATCTCTCTTGAGCTACATTCACTAGGAGGGACTAAAGTATGTTGCTATTCAGACTCGGAGGTTGTTGCTCTGCAGAGGATAAATTCAATTAAAAGTACACCTAAGAGAATTATCAAAAGCTGTTGTTGTGCAATAAGCAGACAGCAAATGCTTATCAAAAATTACTGCTGACGATTACATTTGGCTGCACGTGCACAATAAAAGGGATAATATTCCAAAATTGCATCAGACGATTACACACGATTGCACGTGCACAAATGTCACGAAAGCATTTAGCCAATAGTGTAATGTTGTACATGTATTACTATTTGTTTACAGATTACCTTGAAGATGTTAAAGATAAAGTTATGAAAGGTAAAGGTCAAATCACTGATCCATATCTAGCAGACTTTACACTGAAAATATGAGATGGATGTAAAAGTAATAATGAAATTATTGATATGGAGAGATAGGAAGGAGAAGAGGTACATATAGATGATATTGGTCTCTTTTAATTAATTTTTTTACATGGGGTTGTGCAGAGTTTTTATTCTGGAAAGGGCCGCTTAATGGGCTAGTGGTCCTGCAGCACAAGACTGACAACATCTAACCTAGTGGTTCAAGTTTTATTATTGGTCCTAGCAATTTTATACCCTTGTCTGCTAGCCCTAATGTGTTTAATAGATTTGACTGTTTGAGAATGGCAGTTAGAAGTAAATAAATTAATACACCAGGTTAGATCACCATGGTTCTGTTTACAATATTGAAATGAAAATTGAACAGAAAAGGATAACTATTTAACGTTGTTTATGAGATAGAATTCCCTTATACAAAACTACATGATCATAAAATCTCAGAAAACTGATATTTTACTCATATTTTTTTCTCGTGTTTTCACCATGTCACATGTTTAAACTATATGGATATGAATTTAATGATTTAATTGGGACAAATTTAAAATAGTACAATTTTCGTATCAAAGGGAAATAATTATTCACTTTGATTAAAAACATTTTATCTATAACTTGCAACACAATTTTATTTAGGAATCTAACATTCTGAATTACAAACACTATGAAATGAATAAAAAATATTATGATTTTGAAAAATATGAATTACTGTAAAATAACATAATTGGAATTCTACCTCAAATGGTATTGTTTGTATCTACAAAACATAAGAGCCGCCTGGGGGTAGCATGGTAGCATGCAAGTCTACTGATTGAGGGGTCGTGGGTTCGATTCCTGGGCGGGGCATACATGTACTTTAGTGCAGCTTGGTCATGAAATTATTTCTACGGCCATTCTCCCTCCTACCAATGATTTTTAATTATGTAGGGCAGTTGTCAGTCACTGAAGAAAGTATGCGCTTAGTAGTTGGTTAACAGCTAAATCCAGAGATTTAGCCTTTCCAGGAGGAGTGAGTAGGTTGACTGACCCCTGTTATATTACCATAAAATGTGTTGCTATGGCGTTAAACCCAACAAAAAAGAACAAACAAAACATGAATAATTTTACGGTGACTGTGTGTAAAACTATTGTCATCTTCTTACATTTAGGACTTTCCAATGGTGTGTCATGAAGTGATTGAACTTTTGAGCCAAGATATTTCAGTTAGGCCATGGGTATGTATATATAAAAGTATCCTATTTAGTAACTTTGAAATTATTCAAGCTTTGACAGTTATGAAAATTAGGGCTGCAATGATTCGATTCGATACATCGAAACTAGACTGCGAGGGCGGCGATTTTCGATTTCGATTCGGGACCCACGAATTTTGATTCGATACTGACCTTTAAACGTTTCTACATAAGTTATAAGCATAAAAGCAAAAGGGCACCTAAAAGAGACTAACTCCCCGCAACGGTTATTTCCCTTTATTAAATCAAGTAGCAAGACGTTATCTGCAGTATATTAAGAGCTGCATATTCTGATACAATTTATGTTTAATGTTGTATAATATAGATACATTTTAGTTGATATTACATTAATGATACATTTTCGCGACCTTTATATTTGTACCCAGTCCATTTCGTACTTAAAGAAGCAATTTTAATTTAGCAGATTTTCGGGTATTATGTGAATTTAATTTGAGTAACACTTTTATTATACCCCCGCTTCCAAGAAGAGGGGGGTATACTGTTTTACCGTGCGTCTGTGCGTCCGTACGTCCGTTAAAAAATTTCCGTCGCAGTTTTCTCAGCAACTATAACATGCAGCAGCCTAATACTTTGCATTTTGCTTCATCCCATAGTCCCATGTGGTGTAAAGCGATTTCATGCTCCTTGCTCATCTACTTCCTGTTTGTCGCATATTTTTAGATTTTTGCGGGGGTATCACTAGTGAGCATTAGCTCACAGATTTACTTGTTTTATCAATAATAAATAGTTTTAATCTCAAATAAATGTATAAATGCATATTTGGAGTAAATTATTCTAATAGATGAATCGAATATCGAAAAGAAAATATATCGAATCGCATCGAATTGACTTTCCGGTGAATCGTTGCAGCTCTAATGAAAATTAAGCTCTAAGGAAATAGAATTAGAAACTATTGTACAATCTTATAAAACTCTCAGTGACGCATAAATTAACCCCACTGATTTGCATATTCACTTCAGTATTTCTGTACTCATGATAAAGTAAGATTTAAATCAGCAGGAGTTACAGTATGCGCCACTGACAGTCAAATAATATTGAACATTACATGTACTTTGATTTAATAAATCTCATTCTTTCTGAAAAACAAAACAAGAAATGTAAAAAATACTGCATATTCATAATTTCTTGCATAGAAAATGCCCATACCTTACAGGAAAATGAATTACTACTTGGTTTCAATTCCATATTTCGGAATAAATAAACATTATTTGGATAAGTTTTCAGTTCCAAGGGAAATATTATTATATATTATAGTGCGGACACATTGACCCCGACCTGACCTTTATGCAAGAATATTCATTACATTGAATACAAATGTAGTATTAATGCTCGATAACAATCGGATTTTATCGACAAGGCTCGAATGTAATTATAACACAGGGATTAATTTTATAGTACATTTAAAGCATAAAATGAGTGTCTATTACACATAGGCCGGACTAGAGGATTGTACGATGAGGCTGGGTACCAATTCAAAGGTTGTTGGTTTTAGCCCCACAATCACCATCCCCATACCCATTTTATTATTAATTGTTATCAAAAATGTAAGAACACGAGTTTCCCGTTTGAATGCATTTGAATCGTGAGTTGTTATACACGCGGGCTGTGTATACTCTATACATGTCTAATTATATTTCAAATACTTAAGGAGTCAAAGTGTATAGTAGGCGTGGTATTGATTTTCACTGGGATATGTGTAGGTGATAATTAGATGCAAATGTGAAAGGTGAGGTCGGGGTCAAATTGTACGCACTATACTTACAATGCAATTTCAATTTTTTACCACTTACTTTAATGGGATCTTTTCAATCAAAGTTATAATACAGCCACTGCTATTTTCATTGAATTCATTTAATTTTGAACCTAATTAGTCATTTCCATGGCAACGAATGAGCAGTACAAAAATATTGATGATTTTCTTAATAACTCAATACAGTGAAAAAACACAGGCAAAATGACAAAAATCTGTGACTGTGAGTGGCAAAACATGGGGCGCGTTGCTTAAGCATTTCGCTAGGTATCGCTTCATAGCAAAATCCTAGGAAACGACTTGCTACAAGATATCGCTTCATTTCGCTATGTAGCGAAAGCTAGCGAAAAAATCTTCGCTACCCTAGAGCGCTTTAACAAATCAAGATGGCTGCCTCCGCCGTAATGTAACTTCCTGTTTGTCGACAATTTATGTTTTTATGTTTGACTGACTAATGATGAATTGAAATCAATAAATATTTGTAATTGTTCATTTAAACATATGTTTTTGCAGTGATTTTGTACTTGTTAAAGCCTTATTTAGTTTGAAATCGCCCTGAAAACATGCGATTGCAATGAGCGCAAAAGTTTTACTCGGCAAAGGCCACCATCTTGGTTTGTGACGTGAATAGCTAGCCGTTTCCTAAGACGAATCGCTACAAGAAAGCGCTTTTTCATAGCGAAACATAGCGAAAATCGTTAGGCAACGCGCCCATGGTTACAGATAATTGGTTAAAATGTTTTTCATTACATTGATAGTGATCTCCCTTTGTTATTTCAGAACTAGAATATATACATGTACTCTGCAGTCTAGAATATATTGAGTATATTTAATGAAGTGACTATAAAACAATGAATATCTACTCTGCAGTCTTCCATCACCAGAACATTCAACTATACAGAGCAGGTACTTTTATTCCTTGATTTGTATTATATGTAATGTGTAACATCAGGGTCTGGTACTACTTTACCCTTAGACAACTCATCCTGAAGTTGGGACAATTCAAACCAGTGAGACAACTCAACCTGTGGACAGCTCTTTTTATTATTTTAAAGTTTATTTTGTATGAAAGATATTTGGGAATAAAATTAATGATTATTTAGTAAAAAAATACATTTAAAGTCAATTTTGATTTTTCAATCAAATTGTTTGTTTCAATGATTGTGTTTAACGGCGCATCAACACAGAAAGATTCAATCAAATGAATTATAATACATGTGTATGATATGGGTTAAGTTGTTCAGGGATTGAGTTAAATTAGTATTCTAGTGAAGTTGTCCCTAGCTGTGGCATGGGTTGTCTTGAGTTGAGTTTTTTTGTGTTGAGTTACCCTGATCAAGTTTGGTTCAAACTTGTGCAACTTGAATGGTATGAAGTCTAAGGCAGTATATATACAGTAGCAACCAAATGTTTGGATACATTTTCACTCAGATAGCTCTATTAATCAAAATTGTTCATTATAAATGTTTTTAGTTATGGTTTTTCCTACGGTTTACAAAAGTGATGTAAAACTTTGTTTATTGGATAAAAAACATTACCGGTACTAAGTTTTGTAGGCTTTGTAATGTCAGATGCTGATGCTTATGAATGTGACACATTTATGAAATTTGTTTCATCAACAATCTTACATAATGTACTTTAAAAATAATGTTTCTATTGTACGATTATATTGAACTGTCCGATTGCATAATTACAAGGTTATCGCACACTGTATATAATATTTTCCACGTTCTATATATAGAAATTCGCAGTAAAAATTACCATGTGTAGGTTAATTTAGTGACGATATCTCATCTGGCTGAATGGTCGTATGGTTAAAGTACAATGCTACAAAACATCTGTTTTTGAAAGAAGTGCAAGTGTGTAGCTAAATATGTCATTTTTATTATTTTTTGTTCTTCGTTTTTGTTTTTTGTTTTACATCTATTTTATTCAGTAATTTTTGGACTTAGAAATACAACATTTCAAAACAAACAAAGAAATTTATGATGCACGGGGGGGGGGGGGGTAATGTGTTTTATGCAATCCGCCCATGATTTAAATGAGAAAAAATAGATTAAATAAAGTTTCTATCGGGATTCGAACCCACAATAAAAAGATTAATAGTCTGACCGTCCTACCACTTTTCCATACAAACTACGATACATATTGCAAATAAAATATAATACATAAGTGTTATGTGCTGACAATACCCTCTACGTGAACTACCGAAATTAACCGACTATTAAATATACCGTGTAATGTGACGTTATAATTTATGCAATCGGACAGTTCAGTATAATCGTTCATTACAAAATTAAATTAAAGAATTTTAGTTGTAAATTTCTTTTGTCTCCAAAATTTTGGTTGGAACTGTACACACAAAGTATATTACTAGTTTTTATACCCAAGTGCAATTAGTGACTTGTTTCTGTGAATAGTAGAAGAGTATGTGAAGTCAGCAGTACGGTAGTAACTTCAGTAACTATACTGCTAGAAAGTTTGTAGTGCAGCAGTAAAACATTTCTGCTTAAAAAATTCAGCAGTTCAACAGTAAAAAACTTTTAAAAATGATGGTTGTGTTGCTCCAACTTTCAATAATAATGGTAATGGTTATGACGGCAATTATGATAGTCAAGTTAAATATTGAATACATATTATCATACTGTTGTACTGCTAACGTTACTGCTGATTTCACATTCATTCAATAAAACATACATGTATGTAATGATAAGTTACAATTCCAAAATGCTTAGTATTTAATAAACATATTTTTTTTTAAATTAAATCTAGTATCTTGTGCAAGGGAAGCAATTATTATGACTGAGATTATTACTTTGTCATATGAATTCGCGATTGGTGTTGTATCATTTGAATGAACAAAGAAGTCATAGGCTTTAAATCCCTACATAAGCATTGAATTTGTTTAGCCCAAAGAAAAGTAGTTAAACTTTCACTGAGTATTGCAAGCTTTGTACATCTGATCTCTTAAAGCGTTAGATAATTTTAAATCATGCATTAGGAAATGTTGTAAGATATCATAGTCGACTGGGTTATATGTATGGTTTTACATTTCACTAACTTGAAGTAATTACAAGTGGTAGTTATATAACTCTCTTCCGTTGATGTATAGAATATTAATGCTTTCATAGTATATACTTAATTTATTTGAAATTTGAGACTTGGCCTTTTGTTGACTTAGTAATTTATCTAATTGGACTGAACAAAATCAGCATTGATTGTAGATCAAGCGTGTTTTATGTTTTGATACTGAAATCTGTGCTTGAAAGAAGATAAAAACTATAGTTCTGTCTGTCAAAATATCACACTTCAGTTGAAGTTTCTTATTTGTTTTATTTCAGATTGTTATGAACAGAAGTACTCATCAAGCATATCAAACTGGTGAATGTAAAACTATTGATCGCTGCAGAAGAAGAATCCAGCCAATTGGTCCATTTATTCGAACAAGTCGTCTCGGACTTTTTGTCCTTGAGATGCTTGTTGTCCCTTTACGCGTGTCCTGCTGAAATTAAACAAGTCATCTCGGACTTTTTGTCCTTGAGATGTTTGTTGTCCATATACGCGTGTCCTGCTGAAATTTAACAAGTCGTCCCAGACTTTTTGTCCTTGAGATGTTTGTAGTCCAATTTCACGTACTTGATATATTTGGGCCTGTTGATATTTAACAAGTCATCTCGGACTGTTTGTCCTTGAGATGTTTGTTGTCCAAGTAAATAAATTAAATTGTGTTGTTGTTTTATAATTTAAAAAAACCAAAGGATTCGTCCCAAATATTTCGTACCAATTAAATTTACTTGTTACAAAAGAATTTAGGGACGTTTACCTTTTGATAAGTCCCCAAAGATGAGGATTTCGATTTTAACAATTTTCTGGTTACGAAAATATTGATTCGAAAATTGATTGAGAAATTTCGAACATAATTATGGTACGAAAATACATGTAAAAGAGTCTTTTGACTCGTCCCCTTACAATTTTGCACCTAACTTTAATCTGGTACGAAAATACTTGAAGACGAATCTGTTTACAATCCTATTCGTCCCCGAACATGTTCGAACCCAATTTTTTTGTATGGTACGAAAATATTTGAGGACGAATCTTGCATTCCGATTCGTCCCCCAACAATTTCGAACTAAACTTGTTGGGTGCGAAAATATTTGAGGACGAATCTTGTTTACATTCCGATTCGTCGCCGAACATATTCGAACCCAATTTTATGTATGGTACGAAAATATTTGAGGACGAATCTTGCATTCCGATTCGTCCCCCAACAATTTCGAACCAAACTTGTTGGGTGCGAAAATATTTGAGGACGAATCTTGTTTACATTCCGATTCGTCGCCGAACATATTCGAACCCAATTTTATGTATGGTACGAAAATATTTGAGGACGAATCTTGCATTCCGATTCGTCCCACCAACAATTTCGAACCAAACTTGTTGGGTGCGAAAATATTTGAGGACGAATCTTGTTTACATTCCGATTCGTCCCCGAACATATTCAAACCCAATTTTATGTATGGTACGAAAATATTTGAGGACGAATCTTGCATTCCGATTAGTCCCCGAACAATTTCGTACCATACTTGTTTGGTGCGAAAATATTTGAGAACTAACCTTTGTTTACACTCCGATTCGTCCCCGAACAATTTCGAACCCAACTTGTTTGGTACGAAATATTTGAGGACAAATCTGTTAACATTCCGATTCGTCCCCGAACAATTTCGAACCATACTTGTTTGGTGCGAAAATATTTGAGGACGAATCTGTTAACATTCCGATTCGTCCCCGAACAATTTCGAACCAGAACTTGTTTGGTACGAAAATATTTGAGGACGAATTTTATTTACATTCCGATTCGTCCCCGAACATGTTCGGACCCAATATGTATGGTACGAAAATATTTGAGGACGAATCTTGCATTCCGATTCGTCCCCCAACAATTTCGAACCAAACTTGTTGGGTGCGAAAATATTTGAGGACGAATCTTGTTTACATTCCGATTCGTCGCCGAACATATTCGAACCCAATTTTATGTATGGTACGAAAATATTTGAGGACGAATCTTGCATTCCGATTCGTCCCCCAACAATTTCGAACCAAACTTGTTGGGTGCGAAAATATTTGAGGACGAATCTTGTTTACATTCCGATTCGTCGCCGAACATATTCGAACCCAATTTTATGTATGGTACGAAAATATTTGAGGACGAATCTAGCATTCCGATTCGTCCCTGAACAATTTCGAACCATACTTGTTTGGTGCGAAAATATTTGAGGACGAATCTGTTAACATTCCGATTAATCCCCGAACAATATCGAACCAGAACTTGTTTGGTACGAAAATATTTGAGGACGAATTTTGTTTACATTCCGATTCGTCCCCGAACATGTTCGGACCCAATATGTATGGTACGAAAATATTTGAGGACGAATCTTGCATTCCGATTAGTCCCCGAACAATTTCGTACCATAATTGTTTGGTGCGAAAATATTTGAGAACGAACCTTTGTTTACACTCCGATTCGTCCCCGAACAATTTCGAACCTAACTTGTTTGGTACGAAAAATTTGAGGACGAATCTTTGTTTACATTTCGATTCGTCCCCGAACAATTTCAAACACAATTTGTTTGGTACGAAATATTTGAGGACGAATCGTTGTTTACATTTCGATTTGTCCCCGAACAATTTCGAACCCAACTTGTTTGGTACGAAATATTTGAGGACGAATCTGTTAACATTCCGATTCGTCCCCGAACAATATCGAACCAGAACTTGTTTGGTACGAAAATATTTGAGGACGAATTTTGTTTACATTCCGATTCGTCCCCGAACATGTTCGGACCCAATATGTATGGTACGAAAATATTTGAGGACGAATCTTGCATTCCGATTAGTCCCCGAACAATTTCGTACCATAATTGTTTGGTGCGAAAATATTTGAGAACGAACCTTTGTTTACACTCCGATTCGTCCCCGAACAATTTCGAACCCAACTTGTTTGGTACGAAAAATTTGAGGACGAATCTTTGTTTACATTTCGATTCGTCCCCGAACAATTTCAAACACAATTTGTTTGGTACGAAATATTTGAGGACGAATCGTTGTTTACATTTCGATTTGTCCCCGAACAATTTCGAACCCAACTTGTTTGGTACGAAATATTTGAGGACGAATCTGTTAACATTCCGATTCGTCCCCGAAAAATTTCGAACCAGAACTTGTTTTGTACGAAAATATTTGAGGACGAATTTTGTTTACATTCCGATTCGTCCCCGAACAATTTCGAACCAGAACTTGTTTGGTACGAAAATATTTGAGGACGAATTTTGTTTACATTCCGATTCGTCCCCGAACATGTTCGGACCCAATATGTATGGTACGAAAATATTTGAGGACGAATCTTGCATTCCGATTAGTCCCCGAACTATTTCGTACCATAATTGTTCGGTGCGAAAATATTTGAGAACGAATCTTTGTTTACACTCCGATTCGTCCCCGAACAATTTCGAACCCAACTTGTTTGGTACGAAAAATTTGAGTACGAATCTTTGTTTACATTTCGATTCGTCCCCGAACAATTTCAAACACAATTTGTTTGGTACGAAATATTTGAGGACGAATCGTTGTTTACATTTCGATTTGTCCCCGAACAATTTCGAACCCAACTTGTTTGGTACGAAATATTTGAGGACGAATCGTTGTTTACATTTCGATTTGTCCCCGAACAATTTCGAACCCAACTTGTTTGGTACGAAATATATGAGGACGAATCTGTTAACATTTCGATTCGTCCCCGAACAATTTCGAACCCAACCTTTGTATGGTACGAAAATATTTGAGGACGAATCTGTTTACATTTCGATTCGTCGTCGAACAATTTCGAACCGAAACATGTTTGGTACGAAAATATTTGAGGTCGAATCTGTTTACATTTCGATTCGTCCCGAACAATTTCGTACCCAACCTTTTGTATGGTTCGAAAATATTTGAGGACGAATCTTTGTTTACATTGCGATTTGTCCCCGAACAATTTCGATTCCAACTCTGTATGGTACGAAAATATTTGAGGACGAATCTTACTTACATATTGATTCGCCCCTAGCAAGTTTCGAACCTAACTATTCTGGTACGAAAGTATACGTTGACGAATCTGTTTGCATATTGATTCATCCCCGAACAAATTCGAACCCAATTTTGCTTTCTGGATACGAAAAGGTATGGGGACGAATCTTGTTTGCACTTTGATTCGTCCACACGAAGAACCCAACGGAAATTAATGTGGACGTATCTTTGTTTTCACTTTGAATCGTCCCCGTACAAATTCGAACCCAACTTATTTTTTTAATGTACGAAAATATTTGAGGACGAATCTTTGTTTATATTTCGATTCGTCCCCGAACAATTTCGAACCCAACTTTCTGGTTATGAAAATAAATGGGGACGAAGCTTATTTACGTTTTGATTTGTTCCCAAGAAGTTTAGATCTTAACGAAAGTTTATGTGGACGAATCTGTGTTTACGAATCAAAGTGTAAACAAGATTCGTCCCCATACATTTTCGTAACTAAAAAGTGAAATTGTGCGGGGACGATTAAAAAACAAGATTCGCCCCGATTATTTCCGTTGGGTTAAGTTGGTTTCGAAATTTCGTGTGGACGAATCAGTGTTAACAAAGATTCGTCCCCAGATATTTTCATAACCAGAAAATTGAGTACGAAATTGTTCGCGGACGAATCGAAATGTAAGCAAAGATTCGTCTTCAAATATTTTCATGCCATAGAAAAACTGGGTTTGAAATTGTGCGGGAACGAGTGAAAAAAAACCCGAAGATATCCCGATTATTTCCGTTGGGTTGAGTTGATTTCGTGTAGACAAATCAAAGTGTAAACAAAGATTCGTCCCCAGATATTTTCGTAACCAAAAAAATTTGGGTTCGCAAGTGATCGGGGATGAATCAATATTTAGACAGATTCGTCCACAAATATTTTTCGGACCAGAAAGTCGAGTTCGAAATTGTTCGGGGACGAATCGAAATGTGAACAAAGATACGTCCACAAATATTTTCATTACAAATAAAGTGAAAAATTTGTTCAGGGGCGATTAAAAATGAAAACAGATTTTCCCCGATTATTTACGTTACAAGAACAAAGTTGAGTTCGAAATTTCGTGTGGACGAATCAAAGTTGTAACAAAGATTCGTCCCCAGATATTTTCGTAACCAGAAAAAAATTGAGACAACTCAACCCGTATGATATATAATTAGTTATTCATCATAAATAATATGTTTTAACTGTTACATTTGATATTGAGATAAAATTTATCGCTTATGAAAGATATTAAAGTATGAAAATACAACATTTCGCCGTGTAGTATGACTAATAAGGCAATTTAAGATCTTTACGAAATAAATGATTCTCTAAAAATTCACAATATTACATACAAAAACAATGCGCTTGTTTAATCAATAATTATTGCAATTTAAAGACGTTCATTCTATTTTGTTTATCTCCCATCACACAATTTTTACAGTCAATTTGAAGATAAATTTCAAAATAATGTTCCATATTAAATCGGTTAAACATGTGCTGAGTCTTACAGTACATGAGTACTACCTATTTTGTATACACAATGTACAATACAATTGACACAATACTTATGCAATCTCTAAATACATGTACCATTACTGTACTTTATTCACAAATATCTTCCATTCTTGATAGAAATATATTTAATTTCACTTTTTATTGTTAATACATATTTTTAGGATAAATAACCAATTAGATTATATATCAAACTATCATAATATATTTTACGGGTTGAGTTGGCCACGGGTTGAGTTGTCCCAATTTCGGGTTGAGTTGTCCCAATTTCGGGTTGAGTTGTCCACGGATTGATTTGGATTCGGGTTGAGTTGTACCGTATCCTTGGACATAGGTCCCTGCTTATCTATCTGCTGTTATACTCTGACCTATATGGGTATAGATCAATGTCAGGATGATTGTATTATATATAACTAGATCGCAATTATCTCACAGAGTACAGTACTAAGATGAAATTAGTTGAACTAGAAATAATAATTATAGTTTAGTATTTTAGTATTTACCATCCTCTACAAGTAAAACAAATCCTGCAAATCAAACACCAAGAGACTCGCCAACAATAAGGAGACCATGGGACTCGCATGATTCTAGACGTAGCAGTGAACATACGCCCCTGTATGAAGTAAGGGGAGCTACTCGGTATAAACTCTTAAATGTTTGTTCTCTTAATGTAAATGGGTTAAAGAGACGAGTTCAGTATCCAGACTTAAAGTATGACTTCGTATGTAAATATGATATTTTTTGTGTTAGTGAAACTCATTTAGACTCCACGGACATAGTTGATTTACCAGGCTATACCTTTATAGCTAAACAAAGAGCCCAAAGTTATAACAGGAAATCAGGCGGTATCGGCGATTATATTAAAGACGACATTGCTCCTTTTATCCATGTCTTACCTGGCATTTCCGAGTATATTTTATGGTTATCACTCAAATTGAATACTGACGACTGTATTATTTTTGGCGTCATGTATATACCACCTGAAAACTCACGATTTTTAACCGAAGACCATTTTGTTACACTCGAAAATGAAATTGCAGAAACATGTTCTGTTTTCAAGTACGTTTACCTGTTGGGTGACACGAACGGTCGAACTGGTACACTGAAAGATTTAGTACAAACTGGAACTCGCAAGATCGTAAAACAAATTCGAATGGATTACGATTTGTCGAATTGTGTCGCAATAACAATTTGTTTTTGTTAAATGGCCGCTTACATCGAGACCAATCCGAGGGTTGCTTTACTTTCAGGAACAAATCCGTAATTGACTATATGTTGCGTCAACGGCTGATTGTCTAGAACTGACCACAGATTTTGGCATAAGAGAAACAGACCCTTTATTATCAGACGGTCACAATGCCCTGTTTTTCTCAGCTTTTACCCCGATCTGCAGAAATATTCGTCTGAAAACGAGAAACCGCACACAGAAACCCCTAAATGGGATAATAACTATAGAGAAGCATTTGTTGAAAACATTGATCAAGACCGTTTGCATTCTTTAATGCATTCACTACAGTCAAATCCAACGTCAAAACAGTTTATAGATCACGTGACAAGTGAATTATCTTCAATTTTTAAAAGTTCGGCTGACCATAGCTTTCCTCGCAAGCGAGTACATGTAAATAGAACACGTAACGTGAAATCCGACGACAAACCATGGTTGGGATATAAATGTCGCAAAGCACGACAAAATTATCACGACGCAAAAGAGGCTTACAACAAATCACGATGTGATGATAATAAAGTGAGGCTACGTAACGCTAGTAAGCAATTTAAACGTACAATGAATTATTTCATCAAAAAGCATAATTTCACGAATCAGAGCAAATTGAGATAAATGAGCACCAATAACTCAAAACAGTACTGGCGCTTTCTAAACCAATTAAAAACTAAAACAAAAAGTAACCATATGCCTAGCTTAGATGATTTTTTTAATCATTTTAAAGCAATAAACGCGAACTCAATACAGGACGATAGATTTGGAAATATACATGACTCTGACCAAAATGTGAACGATACTCTAAATTGCTCAATAACCGATGATGAAATTCTCAAATGTGTCCGAAACCTCAAGAATAATAAAGCAACAAGCCCATTCGACAATATAGCAAACGAGTACATTAAGTCTACAATCCACTTAACCCTCCCATTATACTGTGTGTTGTTTAATCGTATCTTAGACTTGGGTTATATCCCAATTTCCTGGCTAGAGAGTGTCATTAAACCCATATACAAACAAAAAGGCAGTCCTATGGACACGTCATGTTACCGACCCATAACCATTCTGAGCTGTCTCGGTAATACCCGCGTTACACCAACTCGTTCTCACTACGTTCTGGAAAAATTGGACCGAACGAGTTCCAACTGGGTGAAAACGGAATGGACGTAGTAGCAACTTGCTACAGTCTGTGTACGAACGTGATGAGCGAGCTCGGACGGGGTTGAACGAGAATGGGGTTTCAGAACTTTGAGTCGACTCAAAAATTTTCTGCGGCCACCCCGTTCTGCATCTAGACTGAGTAACAACGTACTGGCAACGGAATGGACGTACTGCGAGCGAAATTGCCGTACTAGCATCGTACTCGGGACGTGACTTGTCGTAGTTCGATCGGGCATCAATTTGCAGTACGTTTACGCACCGATGTGTTCCGTTTGTAACTCGGTTCATTCCGTTTGCACACAGACTTAACTCGTTTTGATTACGTCCATAGTGCGTTGTTATCCCGTCTTAATGTATGAAAACAAATTATAAAGTTCTGAAACAGTTTGCAACACGTTAACACACAGTTCTTAAAGTTCGCAGTAGGTTTATGGTACGTTCTACTGGTTTTTTATAAGTTTATTGAGTTCGTATGCAGTTCGTACAACACAATAACGTCTACAGTACGATCTGGCAAGGTTTGGTATAAATACAGACCATTTCTCACCAAGAGATGGGTGTATGTCTTAGTTTTCTTCTTTTGTTCTGGCTTCAGGCTCTGCCCCAAATCTTCCTCCGCAACCTTGCTGTCTGAGTTATTAGAAGAAGCAGGAGATACAACACCCTCATTTTCATTGTCTGGCTCAGGAGACTCAGAATTCTTAGGCTTAACTAGAGGCTGGTGTTCAAAAGCTTCGTCTAAGCAGGTGATTTTTGGAAGCGATTGTCTTAACATGCGCCTGCTCTTTTTTGGAAGCATGGTGGTCACAGTGATGCTGACAAATTGTGTCCTCACAGTTTATACCGTGGAACGAGAATGCCAACGGGTAGAAACGTCCTGGATAGTCATAGCAATCGGATCAGAACGTGATTTCATTACGTTCAGAACGCTCTTAGAACGAGATGGAAACGTTCTTAGAACGAGTTGAACTGTCTTAAACGGGATGGTCAATAATATAGGAGCTTAGAAGAACTAGTTATGAACGGGTTAAAACTGACTACGAACGGGTTTGGACTAGTTTGAGACGGTGTCTCGAGACGAGAACGAGCTATTTTACCCAATCTGATCTGATACAACCGGTCTACAGACGGGATAAAAACGAAATGCACGTATTGGGAACTGGTTCTGAACGAACTAAGATCGTAAAGCTGACATTTTCCGACTTAAACGGCACGTCCTAGCTCGTGCACAACCAGTTTCGCGATATTTTTAGAACGGGTCGAACGTTCTGGGAACTAGTTTGGTGTAACGGGGGCCTAAGCTATTCACCTAGGTTTTAAACTTAAGATTTGTAACGCGTTTTATCGAACAAGACAATGTACTGAACGAAAATCAAGTTGGTTTTCGCCAGGGTTATTCTTGCTCCGATCATTTATTTACACTTCATGCTCTTATCGAAATAATGAAATCACGGAAACAAAAATTATTCTGTGCATTTGTAGATTTTTCTCAGGCTTTCGACCGTGTATGGAGAGCAGGTTTGTGGTTCAAGCTGCTACAAAATTCAATTAATGGAAAGTTCTTCTAAGTTACAAAATGTATTACGAACATGTACGAAAATATAAAATCCTGCGTATCGATTGGGGGGTCAATGTCGAATATGTTCTTATCCGAGATCGGAGTCAGACAAGGGGAGAATTTATCACCGATTCTCTTTTCCCTATTCCTTAATGATTTGCATATGACATGCATATTAATGGTTCTGTAGGTGTAGAACTACTTGATCTAAACGACTTATCTTTGTGGCTTAAACTACTGATCTTTTCATACGCTGATGACACCATCATTCTATCTGACTCGTTCGAGGATTTTCAATCAAGCCTTAGTATTACTGGTACCTCAAAGTCAATACTGGCAAAACGAAAGTTGTTTTTGGTGCAAGAAATGTAGACAACTATAACTTTACACTAAACGGCGAACCAATTGAAATCGCAAATTGCTACACATATCTTGGTGTCATTTTTAGTTCTAACGGCTCATTTCTTAATGCAAGGAAACGAGTGGTCGAACAAGCTAATAAAGCACTCCATTTACTTTTCACCAAATCAAACAATGCACATTTGCCCCTCGATCTAGTCATTAAATTATTTGATAATACCGTACTTCCGGTGCTTACATACGGGTGTGAAATTTAGGGCTATGAAAATACCGAAATACTTGAAAAAGTACACAACTTTTTTCTTAGAAAAATAGTGAAAGCTCGTCGCTCGACACCAATTAAATTTTTCCATGGAGAACTCGGTCGATATCCTATAGATATCATTATTAAAACCCGAATGATATCATTTTGGGAACGCATTATCAACGTCAAGGAAAACAAATTCTCTTTGCAAATACATGTATACAAATACATGCTATCTATGACCAACACTAAATTCAAATGGATTGAGGCAATTAAAAATATATTTAATACCATAGGTAGACTTGACATATGGATGAACCAATTCCATATCAACTTAAAAAATATACATAAGCAAGTTAAGAATATTCTTATTGGACAATATCTACAAGACTGGCATGCTAATCTCTCTTCGACAAATAAAGGTTTGATCTACTTAACATTCAAAAATGACATACAATTTGAACGTTACATCACAAGTCTACCAGAGCGAGATTTTTTAACTTTATTTAAATTCCGGTCAGCAAACCATAATTTACCCATCGAAACCGGACGACATGACGGCACTATCTTCGAAAACAGAACTTGTCCTCTGCGTAACAACGGTCAAATAGGTTGCGAGAAACATTATCTTCTACTTTGTCCATATTTCAAAGAACCCAGGCTCAATTTTCTAGGCTTTGAATTCATAAATACAGGTAACCGGGACCAAACATTTAAAAATATACTTACGTCGACATCGCCTTCTTTTCTTAAAAATGTTGTTAAGTTCATTTCTATTATTTTCAAACAATTCCAAGTGTAACCCCCGCCCCTGATTGTACTACATCAAATATAGACTAATTTATCTGCCATTATATTCATTCTTTGCATTGTCTTATTCTTAAAATACCGTTGTTCGTATGAAGATATAGATAAGTGTATATGTATATATGTACGTGAGTATGTATGAATGTATGTGTGTATGTGGTTATGCGTATGTGTATATGTGGTGATGTGTATGTGACAGTGTGTGTATGTGACTGTGCATTTAGGTGCATTATTGTGTAAATATGTATGTGTGTATGTGGCTATGAGTATGTGTGAATTAAGTGTATGAGTGTATGTGTATGTGTACATTTGATCATTTTGCTTGTTTATAGATTGTATATAGTATGTTAAATTCTCACATGTAGTTACAAACTGTAACCTGTGAATGTGAATAAAAGTATTGTTCTGTTCTGTTAATAATATTCATTTTTGAACTAAAATAGTATAATTTAGAATGTTTATTTAGTATATTATGATAAATAAATTGTATTATTTTGATGAAATTAATTAAAATTGAAGCGCAAATTAAAATATAATTTAGTATGTTATTTAGTATATTTCTTACGCTATAATTTAGTAACTGACAAAATGAAATATTAAAAAATATAAAAAGGAATGATAATTATGCTTGTAAATAAAATAAAATGAAATAAATCAATTCGTTCATTGTCTTTTTTACCACATAGTTTTGATAAAAGGTTATTGTATCAATGCTTGGAAATAATTGTATAAATCACTACATATGAAATTGCTGGAGTTATTTCAAGGAAAATTAATTTATTATATAAATTAAGAAAATTGTATTAATTACCACTGTTTATTGAAAAAAATGATGAAAAAAAAATTTTTGTACTGAACAAGTGCAAATAAGAGCAACCATTTTCACTTAGAATTGATTTAATTAAACACATCACATTCAATGACAGTTCATAAACCAATAAAATATTTGCATAAAAACATGCTTAAATAATATCAGTTTGTACTTTTAATTGATATATATAATGTTTCAATATAACAATCCAATAATAAGGGTAATTATCACCTTACACAATAAACCTATTATAACCCTGTTATATATAAAAGTGGAGAAATGACTACTAAAAAGTGGAGAAATGACTACTAAAAAGTGGAGAAATGACCAGGGGAGAAATGACTTAGTGGAGAAACGACCGTAAGCCGTCCATAACAAAGGGATCGGTTCGAGTAAAAATGAAATTAACCAAAGACCATTCCGTATAAAAAGCAACTAAACAAAATAAAGTAAACCTTAAATTGAAAGATATATCACGAAACTTTATTGTTGTTTTAAAAATTAGAAATACAGGACGGTAGGAAATGGTGTCAGTGTTTGCGTCAGCATATTAGACCGTCCCCTTTTCAAGCGTTTGTCTAACACCAGATCAAGGATTGTGAAAAAATAAAGAAAAACAACGTTATTTTGACGATAATGGCAAGTTTAAAAGCTGCTGCTGGATCCGCAGATATAAGCTCATATAGAGACCAACATTTTAAGGTAATTAATGAACAATTTTCGTCGTAATCTTATCTACAGTGGATTACAAATTGGTTTCTTTAGTGGACCAGTATTCGGATATGTCAGTGTGTAAGTCGTCACATTCTCTTTACGCTTAAGATGAGGCCAGTTAAGGCTTTATTTTGTGATATTTTGTTTGATGTGCAACGTATTAGTCTTTTTAATGTGAAAATCAAAGTTGTTTGTTTGTTTTGTTGGGTTTAAGGTTCAAGTAAAGTTTTTATTAGCATTGATAATAGTAAAATAAAAAATGCTCTAATTCTGTCGTACTTTCATCAAGAACAGTGTTTTATACATCAAAATGTTTCTTAAGAAACATACAAAGTGATGCTGGCAATTAATTTAGATGAAAACTTTTAACAAAAGATGCATTTGCAAAATTGATGCTGTAAAAATGAAAATACTAAAAGACATTCAATTCTTTTTACAAACTAATTTAACATTAAATCATTTACAGAACATTATAGTTTATATTCCAATGAAGGTACTCCAAAATATATAATCCCAATAAATTTTAAAACAAAACTACGGTATATGAAAAACATTTTGACAGATGCGAGTGTAATGGGTTTTCGCGACCCTGTTTCTACTTTCACTTTAGTTTTTCATTTGCCTTAGTTTTGTTTTAACATTTATTAATGTTATAAATATTGGAGTACCTTCATGGGAATATGAACTATAATGTTCTGTAATGGATTTAATGTTAAATTTTGTTGTAAGAAAAGATTAATACATTTTAGTATTTTTATTTATACAACATCAATTTTGCAAATACATCTTTTGTTAATTATTTTTTGTCATAATTGATGACAAGCATCACTTTGTATGTTTCATAAGGAACATTTTGATGTATGAAACACTACTCTGAGTGGAGATGTGCCAGAATTAGAGCATTTTCATTTTCACTGAATTATTTTGCAAACCAAGACTTTACATGAACCTTAATGTCAACCTACTCGCTCCTACTTGAGGCTGGAAAGGCTAAATCTCTGGATTTAGCTGTTAACCAACTACTAAGCGCATATTTTTGTCATTGACTTACAACTGTCCTACATAATTAAAAAAGATAAGGGCAGAAGATGAATGCCTTAGGAAGATACTGGAAGTAAAATTGTGTTATTGTTCAGGCTAGAGTTACTGGGCCTGGGGTTTTATAACATGGATGTTCTTCAACATTTGACATAAGAAAAGGTGTTGATATTCATTATTATACAAAAAAAACATATTTACTGTTATGACATAATCAGCTGTTATTTTTTGCATTATTTTGTAACTGATAATAAAGTAAATAGATGTTTACTTCAAAATTGCACACACTTCGTTTACTTGAAAGTGATTTTTCTAAAGCAGATTAGAAGGACCCCCACCTGGCCTTTTATGGTCCTATCTTAAAAAGTCCTGCTCTCTAAGCATCAAAGCACCCTGTTGCCTTTTGATATCCTTATAAAATTATTTTCATGATGGTCAATCATCTGTTCACTCTCCTCTTGTTAACTGTATAATCTTTATCTGTCAGTAATAACATGTCACACTGACAGTGACAAGGCAGTGTAAAAAAATTGATGAAGAAGTGGCTGGGTCATGTTTACATGCTTGATAATGTTGCATACAGTCTAGTACATGTACACACGTCTGCAAGTATATTGGTATTAACCCAACAAAAAGAGAACTGTTTACATTGTTTTCCCAAATTCAGTGAAATGAATATATAATTTAGATCACTTTAATTTAAGGGGTCTGCCTGTAATGGCTAATGCATCCTAATGGAGTCGACAAACTAACAAACTTTAATCTTAGAATAAAAGAGAGCGGTTAGATGCTCACGGCCTCGTTACAAAGGATCTAGATTTCCTAAGATTTTAGCCATTATTCATTTTGGGTTCGAAATTATTTTGCTAGTACTGTATTGTTACAACTCACTGTAAATGTGCCACCAACTAGATGTGATGATCTGTCTTGATAAAAGTCATTGAAGGCAGAAAGAAAGGAAAAGTAATCCTTCGGTAAATTGTAGATTTTTAGTCCAAAATTGTATTGTTTGATTATGATATCTATTATACTAGACAAGGCCAAAGAAGTACTTTTACTTTTCAAGAGTGGATGTATTTTCACGATTTTACCTATATTTGTTTTATTTTATGTATTTAGGGAAGCCGAACTGAGCAAGAGAAGCTACTTCTGGCTAGTTCTACATTATACATAGGAAATTTATCATTCTACACAACTGAAGAACAAATACACGAACTCTTTAGTCGCTGTGGTGATGTGAAAAGAATTATTATGGGGTTAGATAAATTTAGGAAGACACCTTGTGGCTTTTGTTTTGTTGAGTATCCTTTACTATAGCTGTACTATCTACATTGAAGTCCAGATGGACTATGTCACAGGGTAAGAAAAATATGCAGCCTGACCGGGACTGGAACGCAGGACCTCTCGCCTACAGCCCTCCTCTCCCGACTGAGCTATTCGGCTGCTTACATATCCTTCTCCCCATAATGTGAACAGGTAAGTACCGTATAGTGTAAATATGACTAAGTTTAAAGCAAAGCTTTTAAGTTAGCTTGACAAGACTACATACATATCACACATGTACTTTCTAGGTCCTATCAAATGAACCTGTGCAACGAGGGAAGATAACTGTGTTAGTACATACTCCATTAAGAATAAAACTGACCGTTATATAATTATAAATTTATGTATAAATTCAGTGCCTAGATCATATTTGAAGGTGAACTATCGACTCACAGTTAAAAACTCATTTTTTATTATTTATGGTACATGCTTACAATGTAGGATATTTTCCTTTCCTTTAAATCCTACAAAACAATGTACAGGTATATTGACATATTGACAATAGATTTCTTAACTCAAGCTGTATAGATATTATTTACGATGTGATGCAGAGAATGCTATGAGATATGTCAATGGTACAAGACTTGATGATAGAATTATAAGATCAGATTGGGATGCTGGTTTTAAAGAAGGTAGACAATATGGACGTGGAAAGACTGGTGGCCAGGTGAGAGTCTTGACTTATAGTAATAATAGACCTCCTAACTAAACCTTTAAGTCAACAAAACAAATACAATGTTCAAGACAGTGGTATTTTTTACAGAAAAAGGAAAAGTTTTTTTTTAAGAGGAAATGGGGTCAAAATTTTGTTTGTGATGTAATTACTTGTTTTTTCTTGAGCTGATCTCGGTAGGTAATTTATTGACCGAGTCATTGTCTTAGGAATCCTTACATCACATGAAGGGGTCACTCTCAGATGGCTTGTGTGCTGACCAATTAATGCATAGGTTCTATCTAGACAAGCAACAGAATTTCTATTTTAAGATTAAGTTTTTCTAAGCTATTTTGACAATGTCTGTTTTTCATGGACTTTGCTTGGATAATTTAATGCAAGCTGAGTCATGAATATTATTACAGCAAAGGTGAGTTGAAAGTGATGTGTACAGCAAACTTTTCGGATGTAAAATTGTTTAGTAATATAATGTAATGATTAACATAAGTTGGTCGCTGGTTTGTTATGTCTGTGCAAAAGTTGGTAATATCAATTTGGGTTGGATGTTGGCACATAGAATTGTACCACAGTAGCATATAGAAATGGTGAGGTAGATAGCAAATATGTTGAAACAGGTTGTCTTAACTGCACACTGGCCGTGGGGAGGTTTGCTATGTAAACTGAAATGAAGCATGGCTTGACAAATTTTTTGGAAGCAACTCGTCCTGCTGGACAAGCAACTTAGAATTTCCACTCGTTCTGCTGCAATATGTACTTGTCCTGTGCATCACACTAGGAAATTGTTAACTTGAATGAATCAGTAACAAACATGGAATTTGTAATACAGCGATTCTGTATCTTTTATCTTATTTTAGCATTTCATGAGATAAATCATTGCCTGATAATGACAGTTCTGTTTTAAATGAGTTTAGAAATTAAAATTTTATAATTTTCGGCTAAAAATTTCACTTGTCCTGTAGGACGAATTCTGCCAGAAGATCAACTCGTTTTGAGCCAATTTCTTCTGGTAATTACGAGCGGATGAGTTGATTTGTTGAGCCCTGTGAAGTGTTTTATTGTTGTTCAGTTTGAGGCCCAAATTGGGCCAAGTCTTAGAACAACAGTCATGGAAACTGTTGAACCATAGACTGTAATATTATACATCTAACAAATCTTTGCATTTAACATAGCATATATAAATATACTTGGTGTTTCAATAAACTTTAAACTGGTCAACTGCTTGACTGTGTTGTGTGTTCGCACGTTTTTGATAATTAACAGCTATGTCATCAGTGTGTGAGACCTAACTATGTTACGAAAATGAGCAAGTATGTAGGCAAAGAATTTTATGTTGAGTTTTAAACAAATAGTTATTGACTAGGGCTGTCACAATATGCCCTGAGCGTATCGCGGTATATTGCGATGCCCTAGAACCGTACCACAATATGTACCACGATATATAACTTTGCAACCCAAGGACATGGCTGCATAATACTTCTGTCTTTACTTTTTCAACTGTTCAGTATTAAAGGGCATTTTAGAGTAATGTAAACATTTGGAACACACAAAGATTCTTTGAAATTAAGCTCTCATTGAATGAACCATGAAAAACTGACGTTTCTCTATTTTCATTTGGCGAAGGAAAGAATTTTCAATTAAAATAAAAATATCGCTAAATACTGGTACATTAAATTTGTACCGCGGTCTATTGTCACAGCTGCATATTGCAATATACCAGTATACCGGTATATTGTGACAGCCTTACTATGAATGAACACTTTTTATGTGCTAACCATCTCAGTTTTTTTTTTCAATCCTTTTAGGTCAGAGATGAATACAGAACAGACTTTGATGAAGGTCGTGGTGGTTATGGTAAAATTGTCTCAACTAAAATCAGACCTAGAGATTCCTTATGATACATTTTATATACTTGTACATTTCTACATTCATTAACATTAATATGTCCATTGTAAGCTGATCTACGTGATGAAATGTTGTGTGATATAGGTGCAAGTTCTCAGAACAGATCTTATAAGTTCAGAATTTTTCAGACCTATGACATTATCTTCATTTGTAAATGTTGCCGTAATATACTACAATTAGTATTCATCTTATGTAAATGTTGAGATTTATATAAAAAGATAAATAGACTGCATTAAGAATTCATACGTATGAGCATTTACCTTTGGTAGGAGCAAACACAGTTACAATGTGAAGTTTGTGAACAGAATTAATTATTCAACATGTATAATTGAGTCATAATGTGTGAGAAAAGTTTTTGTCTGTCAGTGTAGGTGAAAAACCCTGATATTTGTTGGTCCAAATTATAGAACATCTACTATGACATTTCTTAACATAGTGAAATTTCATCCACAAAATGGCTGGCATAATGCAATATGGGGATAAGTATAAGATGCTAATTTTTCAATAATCTAGAAAACTGTCAACATGATTTTAGAAGGACATATCCTAAGGTATTTTGAGACATTGTCATGCAAGAAAGTGATATGTACCACTTATCCCCTTTGTTGCAATATGCTATCGAGATGCATTTGTATAATTTATAGCATACTTAACGTGATAGGACCAAATCTGATGTACTGTTCTATTTAGTGGTGTATTTTTTAAAGTACTTGTTCACAGATTTGGTTTATATATATATTATAAATAAAAGTAAAAAATAGCACTTAAAGTGTCTATACAGTGTCATACGGTGTAGATATTTACTACATGAAACTCTATCATTTGTAGCTGTATGTCAATTTGCACTAAAAAATTAAATTGTCATTATCAAAACACTACTTTCCTGCTTCTAAGAATATTTCCATACAATTTTGATAGTTTCAGAAAAAGTTGATATTTAAGTTGAAATCTGTGAATGAGTACCTTTAACCTTTAAATTATTTTGTATTGTTTTACATTCATTTATTTGCATTACTGTTTACCTTGTAAACTGATATACTGATCATATTCACCTGAAAATGTACAATGTACTTAAACATGCCTGTGTATGTTGTAACAGTAATTCACACCTATCTTAAGTTATTATGTTACAAAGACCTGAGGTCATGAAACTTTAGAACTGACTCCATGTACACAGATTTCTAGGGCAAATCCAGGATTTTTTTTTTGGGGGGGGGGGTCTTAACTTTTTCTGGGGGGGGGGGGGTGTCCAAACTTTCGAACCACAACCACATTATACACATTTTGCAGAATAATGAAACATATTATTAATAAAAACTACATAACCATTTAATCTATGTTACACACCGAGAAAAAATGCTTCATGCTACTTAAAAAGACTTACAGTCCAGAAATACACTAATGGACAGGTACCTTTAAATTCCAGACCCCCCTGACCCCCCGCTTGATCTGCGTATGGATTTCTGCATAAGTTTCATGATACTCAACAACATGTTTCAACTAATGCTGTTGGTTATGCAGCTAAGTTATAATACTTTTATACTGCTTGTACACAACATGGTATAGCAGACCTACTAAATGTACAAAACTTTGCATTAACATAATATGTTTTTATACTTTTTAATTTGAGAAATGTAGATTTTGCCAGTTTTTGCCACCCTTTTTTTTCCTCACCGTTTTTTCACAAGGTTTTTTTTCACCATGTGGCAAAAACTCTCCAACCCTGACACATGTGCACTTGAATGTGCCAAGTAAATAATAAAGTATAGATAAATATTTGCACACAATGATAATAGTGTCTATATGAAATTTGTTCTACACTGCCCTCTAAAAGTTCCTTCACACATTCACAATTTAATTTAAATAGAATTTTAAAATGTTGTGAAAGCAGTTTATTGTTAAATGATTTCAAAATACGCTTTTTCTGATAAGTACAATTGTATCATGGATGAGAAGTAACAAAAAATATCTCAAACTTGATAATGGTTCAGTGTGATACATTGACCATTGTTAAGGAGGCTGATAGATAACTTAAGCTGCAACTCAAAAAATGTACCAATACAAAATTCCATTTCCATTGCATGAATAATGAGTAAAAAACCAATAACATAATAATTCTTCTAATTTGAACTTAGAAATTGTAGCAATTTAATTATTTGCACTGTGAAGAAACTTACGGAGGGCAGTGTATCACTTTGCAGGGAATATGTTTTACTGCAGTTAAAATATAAGATTTATCATTGTATGTTTTCATTCATTTACTCCAAGTTTCACCATTCTGTATGAAAGAAAAGTATATTTGATTCATGTGTTCATTTATCACTTTTTATATTGTATTTTAAATGTATAAAATTGATTGTTTATTTTCATGGTATGAAGAAAAAGAGTAAATAGATAATTAAACATGATTTGTAATTTATAGAACTTTTTCTGTTAGTCTTTTAACTTGATTATGAAACAAGTTTTGGCAACAATGATTTATCATCTTCAAGTTCTATTCCTGGGAAGAATATTACCACAAAATCTGTCAATAATGATATGAATATGTAGACACAATATAGCTTGAAAAGTGCTTGAATTTTAAGGTCTACCGTGGAAATGCTTAAAATGATTTTAAATGCTTGAAATGCTTATTTTCATTTGCAATTTTGATAAGTGCTTATTTTCAATCCAAGATTGCATGTATGATATTCAGATTATTTTCTAATTTTCAATGCTCTATTTTTTTAAAAAGATATAGCAGTTTATGTGCCACAGATGGTTTTGACTTCCAGTTAACATTTTACAGACAAAATGTGGGCAAATAAATGTGTATCAATCATCTTGGTCTTCCAAGTACCACTGTGTGGAAGACACAGACTCTAACCTACAGGTTTATTGTAGATTATGTGACACAACAAAAGAAATCGCCAGTTTGGCGAGTCGGCCTGTAAAAACTTTTAAGTGCTTAAATTTGGCTCTTTTGTCCTTGAAAGAGTTTAAAAAGTGCTTGAATTTTGTCACTAAAATTCTGTATGAATCCTGTATAGGAGGATTATGAGGGACACCTAGCTCCCAATAACAAGTTTAGCAATTTAGTTAAAGTTTGTTGTTTAAAGAACTAAAGCATAAGAGGGAACTATAACTCTATAATAAAGTATTTCTATATTAATCAAATTTGTTCCTTACATCACTTTGGTTTTCATGATATGTCTTTTTACATTTCAAAATCAACTGTGTTGTAAGAAGGGGCCTCCAGTCAGCAGAAACTTATACCCTTGACCAATGGAGTCATAACTTAAAATTTCTGGTTTTCACCCATGATGTAAAATGCATGAATAACGTTTTCAAAGTAAGCGGAAATATAAAATCTCAACTGGAGGCTCTGGTGTGGGTTTAGTGACCCTTCCCCTATCCCCGGGCTGCCAGAAAATATTTTCTATATTGTGGTCACCAATCACACTGCTGAGGTTCGAAATTTTCTGATGGAGATTTTATATCACAGATTACAGTGAAACTAGGCATTTTGATTTCTACACAATTCATGATGTAGAACTAATAAAAATTAAAGGAAGGGCTGACATCCCCTCTCCATGCTATAGTCATCTGTGTAGAGTATTATATTGTGTCAAATAATTATTCCACCAACATCGTATTGTACAGTACTTTGATATGACTTGAACAATAGCATGTTACATAATGGCAGTCAGTCTACCTTAGAGGTGCGCTGTTATACTGGTAAACCGGTAACCGTTGTTTTTTATCTCGCGGTACAATACTGTGGTATTGTTGGAAATACCGGTATTGAATAACTTAACTTACTTTCTGGTAAGCGAGCAGTATCCGTGATACTGGTTTTACAAGTTACATATGTCAGCAGGGATGGCGAAATCAATGGTCGTCCGAGTCGTACATTAAGTTATTTGATTATGAAATACCATCAAATTGTTTTGATAAATTTTGGGAAAAACTTAAAAAATCAAGAATTATAAAGTTGTTATAGCTATTACCCTTAAATGCTGACTGTCATGTTTTCAAAAGTTAATAAATGATCTTTTAAAATAGTATTTTTATTTAATAGCCCTACTGCACAAAGTAAATGCTTACTTTGCGGTATACCGTGGTATTTAGTAAAAAACCGCAGTTTATGGTGGTATAAATTTCCTGGCGGAACCCAGCTCTAGTCTACCTATTCACTGTTCCCGTTAGACTATATGTCTGGATTAGGCTGTTAACTTACTACTAGGCGCATACTTTTGTCAGTGACTGAGTACTGCCCTACATATTTAGAATCAGTGGTAGGAGGGAGAATGGCTGTAGAAATTATTTCATGACCAAGCTCCACGAAAGTATTCCATATCTATGACCCCTTGATCAGTAGACTTGTGAGCCGACTGAGCTAGCTGGGCGGTTTAAATACATTGTAAACATATTTCTTAATTAATAAGTAAGTGTTATGTTATTTTATGAATACAACTTATACTGTTTCATTTTTGTATCAAATGAAGTTCTGCAATCCCAAATTAGGTAAATGAATTTTGTTCATGTAAAAATATATAACAATGCTCAATATTATCTTTTATGTATTTAAGAATGTCATTAAGGCGATTATTTGGAAAAAATATTTTATGAAAAAGGAGGAACAAAATGGATCGATTTCACTTTTATGAAAATTAATCGTAAAATATCATATATTTTCCTACAGTACACTGGCAGGTAATCAGGCTGTATATCAACAAATAGTTAAATGAATCCCCGTATATTGATGCTGCCAAACCGACTGATAAACATTTCCTCAAGATTGATAACAACTTGATAAAAACCTTTACCATACTGCCTTCCATGTTCAGGGATGGATCCAGGATTTTTTTCTAGGGGGGGTCCAAACTTTTCTAGGGGTGTGGTCCAAACTTTTCCAGGGAGGGGGTCCGAACCTCAAACCACAACCACATTATACACATTTTGTCGAAAAAAATGCAACTTATTGATAATAACCACTAAAGCTATGTTAAGCACCGAGAAAAATTACTTCATACTACTTAAAAATGACTTACAAGCAAGAAATACACTAATGAACATGTACATTTTCCAAAATCTAGGGGTGTCCGGACCCCCCTGACTCCCACTGGATCCGCCCATGACGTTTGATAGGTAACTTCGGGGTTGTAATCCAGAATTATTTTTGAGATTGCCCAAAATTAAAGACTTTTTAGGGAGTTAAAAATCTCTATTTCGACATGTTTGCTTTCATTTTGGCTATTTGTACCCTTTGTGTGAGTAACACCCCTACAAGAACCGCGCCTGGAGATCCTATCAAGCATTTACAGTTTGTTTATCTCGTCTTATATCTTAACTATTTCAAGGCTAGAACCACCCTGTATTTTAAAACAAAGTGGAATCGTCTGGAATGTCTTATTCACTTTGCCTTTAAAATATCGTCTGCTGAATAAGTTTCGCTCCATCTGATAGCCCGTCTTTTATAACTTCTCCAAGAAATTCTGTTCTACTCATATTTCAAGATTAAATTGTTTATTTTGGGGGTTATATAAAGACTTTCTAATTTTAGGATATAATAAACTTATTGTTTTAAGAGTTTATATTCATTAATTCTGGGCTTGTCATTTCGCGTTGCTGAGAATAATGTCAGAGCAACTAGGATACGGGTTAGACATAGAAGGTAAGAGTTTGTTTTTAATAACTAATTAATATTAATCATCATTATTTTAATTATTATTTTATTATTATTATATTTATTTTTGTTTTTCCGACATGGCTGTCCGCGAAATTCGCATTTAATAGACTATCCGGAGCGAGGACTCTATTCAAGTATATGTATTGTATAAAGACATGAATATTTTACTCTGAATATCTTTCGATATAGTGGAATCATTGTCAGGGACATCCCCTTTTTGGGGGGTTTAGATAATACAATTTGTTTTAATAACCAAGAAATATGAAAGAAAATAAAGTACTGACCACATAAATGTTCCTTTCAGACCACATTTCATATAATAATTTTATATACTAATCCCAACGTCAGTACACGTTACGGCAGGTCTATGCGTTTGCGATTGCTTGTCGTGATCCGTAGACGTGGTGGACATAACAGATATTGATGTATAATCACATAATTAAACTCTTTTCCTAAGTTAATACAAAGGAAAACAAAGAACGTCTGCAACTTTTACTTTTCGTCCCTCTTCCTTTAAACATTGATTATGCTTACGATATTAACTGAAATTTACATAGGTATATGGCTAATAGATTTTGGTAAAGAATAATACCAAACATACCTACATTGAATTTAACTTTGTATGTGAATTTTGTCTTTTACCGAGTGTATAGTTGTTTTGCATGTCAGTATATTATGAATAAACCGGACATGTTTTGTAACTGTTTACCATGGTTTTTTAACGAGTATGTCTTATAGTGAATTTACATATCTATGAGGGTAAATCTGTGGGGCAGCGGGTTCAGTACTCTCCACTCGTTCACTTTCTTATATTCTCTGAGCTGCGAGGGGAGCGTATGGGCACGGTTCCTAGGCAAAACGCTGCATATTCATAAAAGGTAATGGTAGGGTTTTATTTGTGTTTAGTTAATTTAAATCATTCTTTATCAAAGATTTATTCATACACACTTAGCAGAAAATTAACACTTTAGAATGACAACAACGTGCTTTGCAAAGTAACGATCGATTAGCAAATTCTATACCGATTTCAAACACGATTCATCTACTATGAATGTGCTCAGAGTAAATGTTAGTTATCAAAGACTATAATTATAGCCTGGTTATCATTGAATCATACAATCTTGTCCGCGTTCAAACACGATTTCATCTACTATGAATGTACTCAGAGTAAATGTTAGTTATCAAAGACTATAATTATAGCCTGGTTATCATTGAATCATACAATCTTGTCCGCGTTCAAACACGATTTCATCTACTATGAATGTACTCAGAGTAAATGTTAGTTATCAAAGACTATAATTATAGCCTGGTTATCATTGAATCATACAATCTTGTCCGCGTTCAAACACGATTTCATCTACATGGAATGTACTCAGAGTTAATGTTAGTTATCAAAGACTATAATTATAGCCTGGTTATCATTGAATCATACAATCTTGTCCGCGTTCAAACACGATTTCATCTACTATGAATGTACTCAGAGTAAATGTTAGTTATCAAAGACTATAATTATAGCCTGGTTATCATTGAATCATACAATCTTGTCCGCGTTCAAACACGATTTCATCTACTATGAATGTACTCAGAGTAAATGTTAGTTATCAAAGACTATAATTATAGCCTGGTTATCATTGAATCATACAATCTTGTCCGCGTTCAAACACGATTTCATCTACTATGAATGTACTCAGAGTAAATGTTAGTTATCAAAGACTATAATTATAGCCTGGTTATCATTGAATCATACAATCTTGTCCGCGTTCAAACACGATTTCATCTACATGGAATGTACTCAGAGTTAATGTTAGTTATCAAAGACTATAATTATAGCCTGGTTATCATTGAATCATACAATCTTGTCCGCGTTCAAACACGATTTCATCTACTATGAATGTACTCAGAGTAAATGTTAGTTATCATAGACTACACTGCCCTCCAAAAGTTTCTTCACACATTCACAAATTATATTGTACTAAATATTCAAAAAGTTGTGAAAGCAGTTATTAGTTAAATGATTTACAATTTTGCTTTTCAAATCAGTACATTTGTCTTATGGATATGACATTACAAAAAAACTCCAACTTGATATTCGTTTTATTGAGATACATTGACCATAGTTTCGGAGGCTGATAGATAACTTTAGCTGCAACACAAGAAATAAAATGTACCAATAAAATTCCATTTCCATTGCATGAATAATGAATAAAATAAACAATGATATAATAATTATTCAAAGTTGAACTTAGAAATTGTACCAATTTATTAAATTGTACTGTAAAGAAACTATTGGAGGGCAGTGTATAGTCTGGTTATCATTGAATCATGTTAACCTATTATCTCTCTAGTTCCGGTTTTAGATATCTCAGTCCTGTGATTATAGATGATAAAACTATTTCTTCAATGGAACATCTCTACTTTACTGTAGAGATAAAATACATGTATTCTAAATTTTAATGGTTTAAAAACTCTGATAAACTAACTACTGCATGGCTGCTCTAAATGAGTCTTATAGATAGAGTATTTTTTACTCTTTTATCAAGGTAACTTAAGTTCCATATCTTTTAAAATAGTCTGTCAAGAAAAATATATGAGCTTCTTAGATAAAAAAATAGTTTATATAAAAAGAGAGTGTGTTTCAAACCAAGCTTGTTTTAAGCCTAAAAAGTCACACAGGATTTATGAAATGATCATGATGATGACATTAATTAAAATGATGATGATGAGGATAATTATAATGATGATAATTATAACGATGATAATGATAATTATAATGACGATGATGATTATAATGATGATGATGATGATAATTATAATGATGATAATTATAATGACGATGATAATTATAACGATGATAATGATAATTATAATGATGATAATTGTAATGACGATGATGATGATAATAATGATGATGATGATGATAATTATAATGATGATAATGATAATTATAATGATGATAATTGTAATGACGATGATGATGATAATAATGATGATGATGATGATAATTATAATGATGATAATTATAACGATGATAATGATAATTATAATGATGATAATTATAACGATGATAATGATAATTATAATGACGATGATGATTATAATGATTATAATAATGATGATGATGATGATAATTATAATGATGATAATTATAACGATGATAATGATAATTATAATGATGATAATTATAACGATGATAATGATAATTATAATGACGATGATGATTATAATGATTATAATAATGATGACGATGATAGTTATAATGATGATAATTAAAATGGCGATGCTAATTATATTGATGATGATGATAATAATAATAATGAGGATGATTTTTATTATTGAATTTAATAATCTGTCGATTTCTGTCATTGATTAAGCTTTTTTATCCAAATCCTTTATGTCACACAATTTTAATGCTTGCATATATTTAACCATGTGTTTCCATTACAAGGTGTTAATATTTTTATAAATTGTCAGTTATATATGAAATTGGCCTACTTTCACTTTGGTCAGTTTTATAGACAAGGGAGCTAATGTTGCTGTAATATTACCTTAATGCTATAAGTAAAAGTCACAAAAACACACTAAAAAATCATCTACACCACCACTAACGGGCATTCGGAACACCTCGGCCATTTGTGATTCATGAAAGGTCGAGGTGTTCCGAATGCACCAACGGGGTATGGTTCATAAAATCAGTATTCTTACATTTGCTTTTCAATTTGCAGTAATATTGTCACAACCAGAACTCTGCCTAACTCTCCCAAAATGTTTTTTGTACAATTATTAGAGTTTAAAGTAGTCGATCTGTGAGACTGCTTCAAGGAGAGATTTTCTTACTAAGTTTTATAACAAGCCATTATTTGATTTGCACGTGGAAGGAAGGGACGATCAAGTGCTGTAGTCAAACTGTCTATTAATGATTTTATATACTTTTATTGTCATGATAAGTATGTTGAATAACTGCTGTTTTACAATCTAAATATAATCAGACACTATAAAAGCTACCACAACAGATTAAGATGAAAACTAGCGGAGAGTTAAGTTGCATGATTTTAAACAGATATGTGAGTATTTCCTTGAGGCGACCAATTAGAATGTACTACATGGATGTTGAAACAAGATTAGGAACAATGCATCATCTCATTCTATAACGACGTTATAACTTTATTAGAAACTCGAACATTTTATCGTAAAACATCCAGTATTTATAAAACATTGGACATTTCAGTTAGGTAAAACATCCAGTATTTATAAAACATTAGACATTTCAGTTAGGTAAAACATCCAGTATTTATAAAACATTGGACATTTCAGTTAGGTAAAACAACCAGTATTTATAAAACATTGGACATTTCAGTTAGGTAAAACATCCAGTATTTATAAAACATTAGACATTTCAGTTAGGTAAAACAACCAGTATTTATAAAACATTGGACATTTCAGTTAGGTAAAACATCCAGTATTTATAAAACATTAGACATTTCAGTTAGGTAAAACAACCAGTATTTATAAAACATTAGACATTTCAGTTAGGTAAAACAACCAGTATTTATAAAACATTGGACATTTCAGTTAGGTAAAACAACCAGTATTTATAAAACATTGGACATTTCAGTTAGGTAAAACAACCAGTATTTATAAAACATTAGACATTTCAGTTAGGTAAAACAACCAGTATTTATAAAACATTGGACATTTCAGTTAGGTAAAACAACCAGTATTTATAAAACATTGGACATTTCAGTTAGGTAAAACATATGGAAAGCCACCCGACTAGCTCAGTTGGTAGCACGCAAGTCTACTGATCGAGGGGTCGTGGGTTCGATTCCCGGGCGGTGCATACTTTCGCGGAGCTTGGTCATGAAATTATTTCTACGGCCATTCTCCCTCCTACCAATGATTTTTAATTATGTAGGGCAGTTGTCAGTCACTGACGAAAGTACGCACTTAGTAGTTGGTTAAGTGCTAAATCCAGATATTAAGCCTTTCCAGGAGGAGTGAGTAGGTTGACTGACAGCCGTTATATGACCTATACAATGTGTGGCTACGGCGTAAAAACCAACAAAAACAAACATCAAAACATATGAAGGGTCGGAACGAAATATTCTGGGGTCATTGAGACCGTCCAATCGTGCACACTCAAACAGAATGCGTGAAACGATCGTTCCGAAAAAAGAAAAATGCATTACATCCCATATAATTTCTTGAAATAGAAAAGACGAAGGGTAATAAAGTAATTAAATCAAGTGCCTTTGGACTCAAAGAATTTTTCTCATAAGCGGATCTAGCGGGGGTGTCAGGGGGGTCCGGACCCCACCCCCTGGAATTTCCAAAATGTATCTGTCCATTTGTGTATTCCTGACTGTAAGTCATTTCTAAATAGCATGAAGCAAATTTTCTTGGTGCTTAACATAGATTTAATGGTAATGAAGTTTTTTTGTTTCTGATGTTACTTTATGTTTTTGCATATTAACGATATAGTTGCTGGAAAGTAATAGAGTTTGTTAACTAAGATGTCAATCAAAGTGAGATTATACATCTGTGATGTAATTATAGCAATTGAAATCACCTGCTTTAACATTTACTTTATATCACGTGAGCAACATTAAATTGTTTGAAATTTAATTTAGATATTAAGTTTATAAAATTATTTTAGCTTGATTGGAGAGTCTTGCATTGATTTTCTCAGAACTGTGCGTTCGAGGTCAAACCAAAATATGTTATTTCGGCTAAAGCATGAAACACCCGAGCATGCAGGATGGAACTAGTCTGAAGACTTAAATTTTGGGACAATAAAAGTACAAATTAATATAGTAACCAGTTGGATGTTTTTACAACCCAAGTTATTCATTTATTTGTACATGTATATCTTTAAGCAAATATATGTATACATTATGGTATTATTACAACCAGTAGCCTGGTATTGTACTGTATTATTTGTTACATGTTTTTATACCTTATATAATTATACTTAACGAAACTTCTAACTTCCCTGCAGCGTGTTCAGTTACCCTGGACGTTCCGAAACGTTCTGTAACGGAAGTGTCGGAACAACTCAACCCAAAGAAAACTCAACCCGAGACAACTCAATCCCCTACTAACGGATTGAGATGTCCCAACTTTGAGTTGAGTTTTGTACGGGTTGAGTTTGTCTTCGGGTTGAGTTGTACCGTACCCGTAACGTTAGCTATAACAGTCGTTACTGAACATGCAGCTGATTTCATTGTTCATTTTTTTAACGTTTATGTCCGATCGTTAATGATAGGTTGTATAGGAGTATACTGTCGTCTGCTTGCATGGTTTTCATACATTTTAATTGATACAAAATTGGTTTTGTCGTGCATGTGCTGGAAAGCGGAAATTGGCACGTGCTTCTCGTGCAAAAAAGTTTTGGTGAAATTCGTTAATGTGTATAAGGTATAACAATGTTAGAAAGTGACGAAATGTAAGAAACAATAACATGTACTTACAGCCTAATAGCATTCTTGGTTAGCCAAAAACATTCTCTTGTTCTGCGATAAAGAATTATGACGACTCATCCATGTGATTGTTTATCAAAAATGATTGTTGATTTGTATCTTTTATTCATTGCTTAACTACACATTATGTACATGGGCACAAATATGTATATCCATGAATGAACTATCTAAATGTTGTTCATGAGTTTTGATTAGCTTTCGCACGAAATTCACGACACAAATATCGTATGCTTTAGGTTAAGGCCAACTATATTATTCTGTGTTTTATATGTCTTTAAAATCGCAGTGGTATAAATACGTGACAAAATAAATAAAATGGACATTATAAACATATATTTTAATACCCGTTGTCTAAGTCGGATAGAATACTCGTAGTAGTATTACTTCGCTCGTTGATAAATTCCATATCTAACTGCTACACGTGCTCTATCCTTTACATATCAACACGTGCACGACAAAACTGGTTTTGCAACGATGAAGTAGCATAAAACCATGCAAGCAGACGGCAATTTGGTCCTATACAGATTTCCGTTATCGACCAGACTCAAGTGTTGAAAAATAAACATTTCCTACAATATTGAAATCGGGGTACTTAAAAGCTTCGCTAAGCATAAAATTGAGGTGTGAGAAATGAATAACTATACTGTAATATGGTTAGTTGATTTGAGTTTCAGTTATTGAACCAAAATCAACAGTCATTTCAAACCACTTGTCCATTATGATTACTGTACCAATTTATTATGTGACTTTTTATATACATGTAAACTATAGTACAGGTACTTGTAGGGCCTGTTCCGTAAGGCGATTGCTAGCTAGTGCTTTTTTGAAAGCGAGTTTTGTAGTAAAAGAGGTCTACGAAACGGTTTGCTTCAAGCTAGCAAATCCAATATGGCGACCTTCTCAAACAAAACAATAAGAATTGTAACAAATGAAAATATTCAATTTGAAATCATTATCACCACAATTATTCTTTTTAATCGCTTCGACGAAATATATGCATTAAATACAAAATAAGTCAATATTCTTGAAAAATAACACGTTCCTACATTGAGCAGCCATTTTCAAAAAGCAAAAGTGTTCCGAATGATTCGACTAGTAAGAATATAACTACATGTAGCTACGTATCGCTAGCTAGCGATTCAATTTGCTCGTTCGTAGCAGACCGTTCAGTAGGAAATCGTGAAAGGTGGCGATACAAAGCGTTCGCCTTGCGGAACGGGCCCGTAGTAACAAATTGATGTAGCAAAGAATATGATGAAATTTTTTCATGACTCCTTTGAGACAATCTCCGTAAACAGATATCCTGTAGAGCGTTGTCGTACAGGATCTCTACTGTCTCCGTGGAAGGTCACGTCGAGATGAACTTTGTGTCGACCAATCAATGCGTAGCTTTCCTCTAGACGAAACACTATTAATAACATTTTGATTTCGTAATTTCTATTTTTAGACCAAGGTTTGCAAGCTTATTTAACAGCGGTATAATTCACAGTCTGCGATAGGACGGCTCATTTCAAATTGCGTGACGTAGACGATGTAAACAAGTTATACGTATTATAACAATTTCGTCATGAATATTATGATGAGAAAATGTCACCTGAACATGACCTTCTTTTGGAAAAGGCCAGATCTAAATTAGCGAGTAGGCGAGCGGAAAAATTTAGAACGGGGTTTAATCAGATTGCCTTTGAGATAAACTGACCATGTACAATTATGATATGAGTGACCATATCTTTAATTGAAATCATGCAAGAAATGTTGTTAGAGCTGTATTGATAGAAACAAGATTATTTCACGAAGAACATAGATACATACATGTTAGTATGAACTAAACATGACAGTAATATATTGGTAATATGTACAGTTATAGAAAACTTCACCTTTAATTGAAACATGTTAATACAATATTATAACCATGGAAACATAGTATTTGTTGCTGGTACATATAGTCCGACAATATTAACCTCGCATTGACCTTTATCCATGAATATAATTATCCCTGACCTCTCTATTTTTGGCTTGGTTGATATATCGCCAATGATCGGAACCATTCGTCGAGTAATGATGACACCTCATTCGGAACTACCTCGGCGATCTTCTACGCAGATAAACCTCGGATATCATAAGGTGAAATAGTGGATCAAGAAATTTTGGTTCAGTGGTAATATAGTCTGAACTACACAGAAATACGACGTGTGAGACATTTTACTGATGGAATGATGTGATAAAGCGTGTAACAATGTTATTATTAAATGTTGACATGAAAATTTCAGTCGCTGGACCTTATAACCTGGTTGTATTCCTACTACGTCTGATTTTCGAGGTATATCTACGTATATGATCGCCGAGGTTGTTCCAAATGGATGACACCTCAGTATTTATTCGGCGCAGCTGTCTAAACCAACTTTTGACCTATATTTTAACTAATACAGTTTACTCTACCATAGCTGTTTGTCAAATGAAAATCCTTTACGGTATAAAGAAATGGATAAAACACATGACACCATTGGCTTTTTGTGATAAACAGGTGCGTAGCAAGTACAGTAGCTGCTGACTATTTACTCTGTGTTTTATGAATATGAGTGACTCACTATACTAAATGATCACACATTCGTCGTGGAACGCCCCTAGCGGTGTAACTAAACTGCGAATATGACTCAGCGCACGCTCGGAATGGGTTTTCAATTTGTCATAATTATGTAGGCCGCCATTGAGCATTTCTATCAAATTGTTCGCCAGAAAAGTAACATAAATCATTTGGTCATTCTGGAAAGAAGTGATTTTTAATCGAAAATCCATGGCATTGTTATCAAAGATGTTTTTTATTTTAGAATCGGACAGATTTTCCAAATTGACAAATCAGCGAAGTGGCAATATATTCGGACAAAAATTGTCAGTTGAGATTGAATTGCAATTTCGGACTAACTGCATTTGACCTATAGTTAATGCATGTATGCCGTAAATGACCAAATTTAAACTTCAAACCGTTGAAAATAAACCCAGCAGAGCGCCGAATATCTTTTTTAAAGATAATTCTTGTTTGTTTTGTCTTTCATGGATTCTACTAATGAACACTGGTTGTTGGAATGGGGCGTTAAACAAAAACAAACCAACACAGTTTTGAGACTTTTCAATTAGAATTGTTTTGCTTTCTTTATTAGTCAGCATGATGCTGGCACCTGATTTATCAGATTTTATATCTTAACATTTACAGTATGAAAATTTAATCATAGTTTTATCTTTCTAAATCACCATACTCTATAGATATACAACTGTGTTATATAATATTGTTGTTAAAGTTAAAAACTAAATGTGAATATCTAGAAATAAAAATCATATAACGAGAGAAATTGGTCAGTTATCTTTCCCTGATAAACAATGCACATCATCATCATCATCATCATCATCATCACCACCACCACCATCACCATCATCATCATCATCATCATCATCATCATCACCACCACCATCACCACCATCATCATCATCATCATCATCATCATCATCATCATCATCATCATCATCATCATCATCATCATCATCATCATCATCACCACCACCATCACCATCATCATCATCACTATCATCATCACTATCACCATCATTTTCATTATTATTATCATTATTGATATAATCATCATCATTATTATTATAAAACTTGCTATAAATATGTAAACACAATGTTCATATACTTAAATTCAAACTATAAAATGATAAAAGATAATCATTTATCAGTATAGACTATAACCAAATATACAGATAGATTCCAGTCTCTGATCGATATCTGTAATTATCAGACAATCCTAAAAGTGACTGCCAATAAATGGATTCTAAGTATTTCCTGAGATTTCATCGAAATTTGGAGAAAGAAAAACAAAAATGTTTGAAAGTATTTAGTTTGAATCTTATTTTGAAATATCTGAAGGCAGTTTTTACTTCACACGTCAATTTGTAACTTTAATAAGTGTCTGTAGATTTTTTCTTGAGTTATGTGAAATATTAGAAAGTTCCAAGAATCTGTTGATAATTGAAGGTGATTATAATTCCTGGAATTGTTTAAATTTAATCCTTATTTTAGAATAAATTGTTATTGTAGAAATAGGCTTAGTATTTTGGAACATACACTAGTAGGTTAATCATGCAAAATGTTTATTACAGTAATGTTGCATTATAAATACTACATTGTTGATTGCAAAATCACGATGCTCTTGACGCTTTGTTTGTTCCAAATGCAGCCGCGGCCGTGGCGAAGTGGCGTAGTGGATAGCATGTCTGACTTTGAACCCGGAGATCGCTGGTTCTAGCCCGGTCGCGGTAGGTCATACCCTATACATGAGTTGTCGGTCACGTGGTAGGGTAGGGTAAGTTATTACTGGTGATAGAAAAGTGTCCAGGAAACCTTTAGTAGGAAGAGCTTGTCGTCGTAAATATGACCTAAATATGTGTTGAATACGACGTTAAACCCAATTAAAAAAAGTTGCAAATGCCTAATTTGTAAAGGGAAATTGTCCCTTAATTAAGACCGTCTCGTTTTTTAGACCATCGATTTCGATGGCCCTGATAGTTGCTTTTTACTCTATAAATAGAATATTACAAAAATATAATAAGACACTATCAAATATGTACAAATATGAATTTATAAATTACATTAAAAAAGCACCCGGTTTCCGGAATAGAGGGTGTATGTATGTTTTATAAAAAAGAGGAAAAATATTCGGAACCTAAAAATACGATTTTTCAGAGAATTCCGGATTAGAGGGTTTCTGGTTTAGAGGGGTTCCACTGTATATTAATAGAGTATTTGTGTAATCTTGGACTGCGTATCTCCAGTTAAGATTCGATACTGTACAGGTCTCTATACATTAGTTGCGATACAATACGTATCACGATACATCGAAAACCGTCCAAATAGGGTCAGATGACACAAAAGATATATAAACAATGAGTTTGAATCCCATTTTTATATTTTATAGTAAATTTGTTTTAGAAAAGACCAATTACTTTCGGTTCTCCTGAACTTTAACTTGTATACGCCGTCGTCCTCATTGTTTTAGAGAATATAAGAAGCAGGTGTTCTCCACCTGTAAAAACTCGAAATATAAACATTAATTAAAAAGTTTATTCTTCAGACACGGTGTTATAGTAAATATTTACTCGTATAATTGGTGATCAGTATGAACATTTCCAGTTAAGATGATGGACGGGGTTATAATTGTTGTAATGAGTTTGTAACCCTCACTATGTTAGAAGCAATCAAATAATATTATAGCTTTAACCCAATCTCCGTAAAACAGGCATCCTGTAAAGCGTTTTCGTACAGGATCTCTAAAGTTTCCCATAGAGAGTCACGTCGAGATGACCTTTATGTCGACCAATCAATGCGTGGCTTTCATCTAGAAGAAACACTATTAATAACATTTTAATTTCGTAATTTCTATTTTTAGACCAAGGTTTGCGAACTAATTTGACAGCGGTATTATCCACAGTCTGCGATTGGACTGCTCATTTCTAATTGCGTGACGTAGACGATGCAAACAAGTTACTAAACATAATGATTTCGTCATGAATATCATAATGAGAAAAGGTTACCTGAACGGATTGATTTGTCGACATAAAGGTCATCTCTACGTGACCCCCTCGGAAACCTTAGAGATATCTGTTTACGGAGATTGAGTCCAGGGGACAATGTAGTAGATCGAATCATCGAAAATGTATCATAAAAGTATATAAAAAGCTTAAAACTACAACACAAAAGCCAGTAAATCAGTTCCCTAGCAAATGACATATTTGGACTGGCTAAAAAGTTTAAGAACTTGTTTAATGAACCGTTTATCTCGATATATAATATCATAAAAATGTTAAACTTATCATAACACATATGAACTAGGTCAAATAAATGTTGAAAGTACATAAAACATATTGAGTTAGAGGTAACATACATCATTTCTGCCTATCTTAGCTGAAGATTAGTTTTCTCTATGTTTTTATTGCCAGGAACCAGCCAACTACCACCGGAAGTGAAATAGTTTTTTCTCGGAAATTTACCTCACTTGAAAGAATTTACAGAAATAAATCATATTGTTTTATACTGACAACGCCAGCAAAAATATCTCTGTTTGAAAATGGAATTTCAATGAAATTTGATTTAGATAACTGGGAATATTTGAGCGTAGCTTAGATTTCAACTTTGGCAAATTGAACGGAAATATTTTGGTTAGAATAACATTCCGATAAATGCAATGAATGTTAAGAATATTTAAGCAATTGATGTAACTCTCTTAAAACAAACTGTTCATTTATGCATTTATATATATTTACATCAATTGATTCTTCGTTAAGCGACTGTCTATATCCCAAGCAGGTAAAAAACAAACGACAAGAGCGAAATAAAAACAAAAGGTAACAGTTGAATGAACCGGTTTGTGCATTTGTTTATATGCCATAACTTTCTGGTTGTTTAATTTTGTCTTTTTTGTCACTGTCTCATATCGTTTAGAGTCTTATTTCTGTCCATTTCATAGTTAACAATGGAGCATCGAGCGTTTTCTTCGGTGTCAGTTACGTTTCTTTACTAAGTTTGTCTTTCGTTGACCAGATGACTTTAAGTGAATCGATTGTTGATAAAAACACTAAATATGAGTTAGGCCATGCCAAATTGAAATTTTGTTAAGCGTCAACTCAAGTTCGACGAACCTAGGTACCTATTCACAAAAACACTCAAACCGAAAATGAAAACACATGTCCATTCTAGCTAGTATTCACACAAATAAGTACTTGGTAGTACATGAATGTTGATGACATTAATGTGAGATTAAAGTAATTCTATAAAAATGTATATACAACATACACATGTACATTTTCATTTATCAAATACACAGAAACAAGGAACTATCAGTATTTCCTGAAAAAAATCAGTTATCAAATCCCGGAACAACATAAGTACATGTATTTAAGAAAATTTAACCAACAGTTTTTTTTTGGATTGAGGACTCTAAAACCTACGCGCACACGGACGCTTAACAAAATTCCGGTATGGCATGGCCTTATCGACAGCTTATCAGACATGGATGTGTAGATCCTGCCCAAATATATACCACAGTTTAGTATTCTAACGTTCTGTTTAAACAGTTGAAGTATTTTCATGACTTATTTACAATTTGTTATCATTTCAACAGACGTTAGGTGCATTCTAAAGTTGAGGAATTTTAAACCTGTTACAAATAGAGATATAAAAAAACAAGTATCTGAAATACGTTGTTTGTGTTGTTTGTTGCCAACATTTAGACACTAACCATAGATCTGTGTAGGCTGCATAAATACCACAACTGTTGATTACATAGATAATGTTAAAATCAACAATATATTCTAAGTCTGTAATATTCATATCTCCATTGTTTGATAAAATATAACCGAACAGAACATAACATAACAGTACATATATTTTATTTTCGATACATTATCAACATACAGTTTAAGCAATACAAAATTTTAATAACATTTGTCACATAATCAAGGTTAAAAAAAGAATACATTATTTTATCCTGAATACGTGACCCTCGTACGAAAACGACCAATTTAAATTAGCGAGTAGGCGAGTGGAAAATTTTAGATCGGATATTAATCAGATATGGCGAGAGTGGTATACAAGAGGTAAATTATGTGATTTTCCGGGCAATACATTTGCGTGAGATAACTACCTACCGCTCAGGTGTACATGGTTTCTGTGGGGGTGTATATCATGATAATTTTATGGTGATTTCAATGGACGGGTGTTATCACACAAGATTGTTAATTTAGATAAACATGTAATTGGATTCAGACTAAAGCTTACCATCGTACATTTAATGTTTGATGTTTCATACATGAATTAAATTTTACTTTACGTAAATTAAGCATTGTTTTCATATTCTAAGTTATAGAGGAAGAGTTCGATATTTCTTTAATGACCAATGATGTACATTTCATATTGCATTGTACATTAAATTGTCTTAAAAACTATTTGACTTAATAACTGAAATGCTGTTTGTTTGGGTTTTACGGCGCACCAACACAAAAAGGTCATATCGCGCCGAATAACTGAAATGCAATACTAGGAGTTGAAACTCCAAATCTTGCAATCAAAAATATTTTAAACCTCAAATTTGCACTTTAGCTGCTAAAGTATCTATTATTCGTAAATTTGACCATGGTCAGTTCGACACTACGCCTCTGAAACTGTGGTGTGGCACCTAAGCAGCCGTTACAATGAATAGGGTGCTTACAAAGAGCAACTTCACTATTTTGTAATTGGTGTTTTTCCTCAGTAATGTGTAAAAATATTGTTTTTACCTCATCAGTGTGGTTTGAAAAGCCTAAACGTTTTGAGATTTATGAATGAACAAACGTTTAATCTTAACTGCAGTTCTAAACATAAAAACACCCTTTTATGTGTAACAAGAAGCAATTTATTTCTACCTATAATTATCCTGAACAGTAATTAATGTGAATTATAGCCATGTTGTACACCTGATTAAGTCTTCATTTAAAAGTCAATAAATTCTAGTGAAGCACATAAAAACCACATGTTCATTTACCTATCTTACCTAGGAATCAGCTAACTTATGTTTAACTTTAAACATCTTTAAAATTGATTATAATCATTTCAAGTTTTAACACTTTTTATGCTTCTGAAGTGCGCCGTAATCTACACAAAAATGTAAACAAACCTTTATTACTTCCGGTGTATTACTCCGCGAGAGATGAAGATTATTCCTGATTAACTTAGTTTTCAAAACAGGCAGACAAGATTAAACATAATATTTATTGAGTTTTTTTTTGTAGTTTTGCTCTTTGTGTTTAAAATATAATCATTTACCAAGATTTCTTGTACAACAGTAAAGTTCCACCATTAAGACCACTTTTGTTATTTCAAAATCATGCGATTTTTGACAATTATTAAGACCCTAATGCTTAATTTGTGAACAAAAGGGTCTCTATAATAAGACCGTTTCGCTATTAAGACCATTGATTTTGCTGGTCTTAATAGCGGAACTTTACTGTAATGTCTCAGCTCATCTACCATATTTCTCTGGAATGTACGTATAGACGATATTCCCCTCTTACCGAGCGGCTTAAACAGCTTTTACATGGCACCAATAACTTTCATGGCAATCTTCGTGAGCAGATATTTCGTAGACCGCTGTCGTAAAGGATTTCTTAGGGTCGCTTAGAGGCCGTTCCACAAACAATCGTTCAAAGTCCTCTTCACAAACTTCGGTCTCTATTTTAACATTTTAGCATATTCTTATAATACGAATCTACAATATTCGATGTATATTCAAATTGTATAACATATATATCATGATTCTTAAGACGGTGCCATAATTTCGTACATTTTAATGGATTTTCTACGTAATAATTGATTTCTAAGACCCTGGCATCAATCAAACTTCATTTTACATACTAAACGTATACACTTTGTGTTTGTGAAACTGTTGAATTTCAATTAAAGAACCGAGAGCTGCTTAGAGTCTGGAAGATATTAAAATATTAAGTTCTTGAAATGTCTTTGATAAAGTACAGCAGGAACTGTCAGGTATTTGATTACAATTCTGTAAGGAATTAGTTTATGTTTCATTTAAGTAACACATTTCAATTGATTTTAAACTATACACCAAAGTTCTAGTTTAGGTTTCAACGGTCTATAGTGACCTATGTGTTAAGGACTTTACTGTCGTCTGCTTGCATGTTTTTCATACTTCTTATTTGATGCAAAATATGTTTTGTCGTGCATGTGCTGAAGAATGTGCTGAAATGGACACGTGCTTCACGTGCAAAAATCACATGTAGTCAGTTTTTGGCGAAAATCATTAGTGTGTTGATATGCAAAACGAAAACTCAAGAAATGGCTAGACTGATGCTTTAAGAACGAGAAATTGCCATAAGTCTTTTGCAAGGTGGTGCATCTCCTGCAGAATAAGATTTCATATCGCTATTTTTCTGTTAAATCAAAGCTATTAGAAACCTTCCCATATCATTCACGACAAACTGGTTTTGCATCGATAAAGTAGCATGAAAGTCATGCAAGTCATGACTTGTATGGTCCTATACACATTTCTATCATCGATCGGACATAAGTAGTGAAAAATGAACGATTTCCTACAATATTGAAATTGGGGTAATTAGAAGATTCGTTAAGTATATAATGTGGCTCTCAGGTGAGGAGTAAGTAAGCCATATCTATATCGATAGATTGTGACACGTTAACAATAATTGTTTAATTGTATACTTTCAGACGTCCGTGAAGTATTTGACCTTTTCGACTTCTGGGATGGTCGTGATGGACTAATTGGAGCAGAGAAAGTTGGTGACTTATTAAGATGTCTAGGTTTAAATCCTACTTTGGCTCTGGTGAAGAAACATGGGGGAACAGATAAACCAGGTACTGTATAGGACAATCTTATTAAAACCCGATCTAAAATTTTCCGCTCGCCCACTCGCTTATTTAGATCTGATCGTTTTCTTACGTGGGTCACGTTCAGGAGACCTTTTCTCATTATAATATATATGACGAAATCGTTATGTTTAGTAACTTGTTTACACCGTCTACGTGTCACACAATTTGAAATAAGCCGTCCAATCGCAGACTGTGAATAATACCGCTGTCAAATTGGCTCGCAAACTTTGGTCTAAAAATAGATAGTACGAAATCAAAATGCTATTTATATTGTTTTGTCTAGATGAAAGCTACGCATTGATTGGTCAACATAAAGGTCAGCCCGACGTGACCCTCCATTGGAATCTTAGAGAGATCCTGTACGACAACGCTTTACAGGATATCTGTTTACGGATATTGTGTAAAGGAACAATCCAATACCTTGTGTCACGTGACCCCCCAAAAAAACCTGTTACTATAAGATAAGCTACGCTGATATAAAAGATACATTTAATCATATGTCATCCTCCAAAACTATGGTCAATGTTGCGCCGCTATACGTCGCAAACCTTTAATTTCGCAATTCCCCTGACGTTGAACGTCGGAACGCTGACGCTGAACGTCTCACAAAAATCGACTGACGCTAAATGTTGCAACCTTAACGCTAAACTTCGCACTTGGTAGGTAGGTCTTTATGGAACCTAAATAATACAAAAAATAAGACAAAATTACCTCAAAGCAATCCAAGATGTATCTAAACAACTAGAATCGCAATCTGTGTCAAGCCAACTGAGAATAATGAAATACCATCTTCGAAAAAGCTTGTCAAATCTGTAATTAAAAAGTAAAAAAAGTAATTGCATTTTATAGTCTTAAGTTTCATGCTTACGCACGTTCGCCGACTTTACAGCTATTACCCCTGGTCATTGGGCTTCTGGTATCTATCTATCAATCTCCCTGGGGAGTCTTTTAACTCTGCTTATTGGAGCCGACACTTTGGCGAAACGGAATTATACCACCCTCGCAGGTACCCATTTACACCTGGTTCAAGTGAAGCAATCGCAGGTACATTTCTTATAGGAAATTAGCAGTGCCCCAGGTGGGGTTCGACAATAATGTCAATTTTCCTCCATTAATAAGGTATATGGAGAAGTTTCCGTCCTTGTGGACGGGTAGGTGAGTAGGGGTTATAGACAAGGGTCCAGGAAAGCTAGGTTAGGTGCGCTGGACGCCGTAAAATGACCAAAATGTGTTGACACGGGGTTAAACCCAGTAAAAAAATAAATAAAATAAATAAGATATCAATTTAATGAACGTTTGAAAAACAACGTAAACTCTTAAGAAACAAAGATACTAACACAATGATTGTTGAGAGGGACGTTATAAATCAATCTAAAATTTTCAATATTTTACGACATGAAACATATGTTATATCTCAGTATATTAAAACATTAGTTAGTTATACAGTCTTATCATTTATATGCAGACATCTTAATTGAAGAAAAAATTACCCTGTGTGGGATTACATTATAAAATATATCAAAGACTTAAAGCAGATGTCTGTGTAGGAAGTTTAGAGTGCTGGTTCCAAACATTCTCATTAAGAAACTCCTCAGTTACTTTGATTTGAACTTGTGATCAGTTGTCTAAAACTCACATTTTCAAGAATCAGTGTAATGTGTATTTTAAACCATGAAAAGACATGACTATTGCTTACCCTGTACCTTTACATATACATGTACATGAAGTTTATATTACAAATTATAACTTGCTTCCAGATCGGGAAGCAAAGAACCCAAATGGGAACCAGCTTCTTCTTTGAATTTTCATTTATTGAACTTAATTTCAATTCATTTCAATTGGAGGCATTTTAAAACATAACGACTCGGTAGGATTTTACATATACCTTTCCTTTGTCAGAGAGTGTCGTTTATTGAGGTACATATATCCAAAAACTTTCCAATTGGGAAGGACTTTGACATTTGCTGTCTGATTGTAAAACACAAAAGAGAATAAAATTGCTTTATAAACAAGAATTATTTCATGCTGCAAAAGAAAGTCCTTACAACAACCACCAGATTTGAAGTTAAACGTGCTGAGCTCTGCACAAAGACTGTTTAGCTCCATTATCAAACATATTCTGAGCTATAGTTTCTTTATAAACACACTAACAAATGCTTACGTTTTATTTTACAGGTGAAAAACAATTTAGTTTCGAAGAATTCCTTCCAATAGTTAAAGATATTATAAAAGTAGAAGATACTGGAACTTATGCAGAATTTTGTGAAGCTTTTAAATCCTTTGACAGAGAAGGTATGGGTTATATAACTGCTGGTGAGATGAACTACATGCTTACAGCAATGGGTAAGTTAAAAACATAGTCTAGAACTCACACAACTGCCAAAAGACTGTCAGGATATTAAATATATTCGTGACAAACATTTTAAGGTTAGCTTACTTAGATAACTTTTTCAATCGGTACCATCATATGCGATACTATCTGAAGGAAATATATATACATATTTATTATAAAATATAGGATTTTAAGCCATTATAGTTCGGTTGCATTTATTGTAATCATCAATTGCTTTCGGGAATGACCCGATTTATCATTCAAAAGGAATAAATGAAAATAATAATAAAGTGGTAATTTAGATAAACTCTTTATTTACTAACTAGGTAAATGATTCACAAATTAATTATTTCATTAACTTGTTTTATTTAAGTTTTAAATCTTTGGATTTAACTGTTAACTAACTACTAGGCACATACTTTTGTCAGTGACTGACAACTGCCCTACATGATTAATAATCATTGATAGGAGGGAGAATGGCCGTAGAAATAATTTCATGTCCAAGCTCCACGAACGTATACCTTAGATTCTTAGAGAGGAGAACATCAATAAATACAACTAAAGGATGCTGGTGAAATTCAAACGACCGTTCAAACAAGACGCAATGTTCACTCAGCAAAATAAAACAAGAATTTTGTTCACATTGATCATGATTTTGGAGGTTGGGATATTAGATGCTGAACCTATTAATTGTGATGTACTCATGCAATGTGCTTCCATTATATCATCAACTATACTTAATGTATTAAAAAAATAGTTTTCAAAAAAAGAACAATCATAGAAAAATTAAAAATAAATAAACTTCCTTGGTCTCCAAACTTTTTTTGGGGGTGGGTGGGGGGGGGGGGGGCGGGGGCACTGTATAATGTACATGTAAATGTAATATATTGTCTATTTTCCCAGGAGAAAGATTAAGTGATGCCGATACTGATGCTATCATGACAGATACAGATACACAACCTGATATAGATGGTAATCTTAAATATGAAGGTAAATATATAACCTATCATTAATTTATCAATGATTATACTGCGTCTTTATTAATTAACTGTACGATATTTGACTTCAAATTCAGCGCTGATACGGCGTTCACTACGACATTATTGCCAATACTCGGCCACTATAGGAAAAACACGGCCTTTATGAAATACCTCGGCTATTATGAGATGCAGCATACTGATTGGTTCATTAGCTTCATTAGCATTAACTTCTTCCAAACAAAAATTTGATATTATATTGTATAATTTTTATTACTGTATTTTTTGGGTCAATTATATTGTTTAGTATATCGCTTACACATTATAATGTATATCGAAGCATTTCAATTTACATGTCCCCCGTGGACGTCATTTTGAAGCAAACACTGTGTCCGTATTATGGTAAACATTTTGTTCTTTCATTCGTTGCCAATTACGAAAACTAAAATATGAAAAGTTCAGCACTTCCAGAATGGCATCGCAATGTTAACTTTTTTACGAACACTTATTTGTTTGGCTCTCCCTCCTAAACACACTTTTGTTAAAAACAACAATGTTTTTCATAAATGCATATTGAATAAACGATTTTCAGCTGAAAAATGAATAAGAATTATAAACAGGAACCAACACGGTGCCTGAACCTTGTGACTTATTGTAATCAGTGTGGGTCAAAATATAAACACAACCGTCAAGGTAGTTTCCCCTTAACTTAAAGATCGTTTGTATTGATATTTTAACCCACACTGATAATAAATAGCCGCGATAAAGAAACTGTTCTTATGACAATAACAGACATTATTATATGCCGCCGCGATAAAGACACTGTTCTTATGACAATAAGAGACATTATTATATGCCGCCGCGATAAAGACACTGTTCTTATGACAATAAGAGACATTATTATATGCCGCCGCGATAAAGACACTGTTCTTATGACAATAAGAGACATTATTATATGCCGCCGCGATAAAGACACTGTTCTTATGACAATAACAGACATTATTATATGCCGCCGCGATAAAGACACTGTTATTATGACAATAAGAGACATTATTATATGCCGCCGCGATAAAGACACTGTTCTTATGACAATAAGAGACATTATTATATGCCGCCGCGATAAAGACACTGTTCTTATGACAATAACAGACATTATTATATGCCGCCGCGATAAAGACACTGTTATTATGACAATAACAGGCATGATTATATGCTTCCAGTTGAATACCGGGATTTATCGGTGAAATAAAAAAGCGATATTCCACTGTTTTAAAACAATGAAAATAAATTTGTTATTTTCACTGTTTTGGATGCCCCGTTCTGGAGGCAAATTGGACTTAAACATTAAATACCACCAGTTTAAAGCATATAATAAACAGAAAATTTGTTTATTGTGGTGAAAGATCTATTTATTTCACTCGTGAGCTAAGGGTATTACTTTTTCACTCGTGACAACGCCACTCGTAGAAATATTGCATCATTAGCTCACTCGTGAAATAAAAATCGATCTTACACCAAAATAAACAAATATTCTCTATAACATTGTTTATCGTTTTCAGATTTCATCAAGAAAGTATTGAAAGGACACGACAAGAAATAAACTAAATAATTATCATTGTATCAACTAAAACAGTTCTTATGTATTTAATGTTTTGTATTTGCTTCACGTCTCAGCATGTTTTGTAACCATGTATTTAATATGTTAATAATGTGTTATTATATGTTATATATTAAACAAACACGACTGTACAGACTGCAGAGGGTGAAAGGCTAAACTGTGTTTTAGGTTCTCAGAAACGTTCGTGCTGGTAACGATATTCTCCGTGTTGTAACAGACAATAGTTACGTATACATTGCAACAACACTGTGTAACTAATATTGATGTCACTTTAATTAAGTACTAGTAACCAGTTGTATGGTATGACTTATTCATAGTGACGATATATTTTATTGTTGCCACGCAATGATCACTAGTCACATACAGGTTATATTAGGCGTGGCTAAAATCGTTATATCTCCGATAGGGTCAAATTTATATTTGTTTTATTCTATGATGTCTGTTTTAGTCAATATTTATGTACCTGTATGAGATTATTGATCGTTGTTGTAAAATGTTAGCTATTCAATCAAAATATTTATCAATTTACTTCAGTGGGACGTTTTTCTTGATTTTCAATATGAATGTTGAAAGATTTGCCATGAGCCCTAAGGCAAGTATAGGTTGGCGTGACCCCATTTTAACCTCTTACCAAACTTTCCCTTGTTTAAAGTTCCCAGTTTCCTTTTTTATTTTTTATTTTAAAATTATGAACTACCACTTCGGTTATTTTTTATATTTTGGTTTCCCTAACCAGTTTTCCCTCATTTTGAGTGTATTGTATTGCCTGAAAATTCCGATTTAAGAGTGTTTTCCCCGTGACGCCCTAATACCAACCTCAATTATATTTGTTCATTTATATTATAATTCCTAAATTTATGTTAATCCTGAATCATTTCCCTGAATGTTTTTTTCACTCACCCACACTGTTTCAATGGAACTGTTTTTAAGTTTGCCCTTTTGAAATCTTGGAATGTTAACTTTATGTTTATTGCTCATTATTTTTCAGGAGTGTTACTGTTTACCATGCATGTTTTGTTACTTTTATCACATGATTTGCTTATACACCTAATACCCATGTAGTTATTCGATGCCAATATATTAAAAAAGCCCCACGATCTCGTAAACATGTTCCTCTATTGACTTTTTTGGAATGAATGACTCGAAAATGTTTCTTCTTTTTTTGCTTTCCTTAAACGAAAGGTAAGGATTGAGACCGTTTGGCAAAGAAGGTAACGTCTGATTTCGGAAAATATATAGACATCGTATTGCCCTAGACAAGAAATACATTTTTACTATCATTTTCATTCACTTAATCAATTAAAAAAGTTGGTTTATTAAAATCTATATTACATCGATTAGTTCGCTAAAAAAAGGAATAAGTGCTACTAATATACAATATTCGCTGTGCATGTCACCCTAACACAAAAATCAAAGCTTTCGTAACCTAGTATCTCCCCATCTATATATCTTGATATCCTCTGGTCGCTAGAATTACTATTCTCTTATTAAACTTAATCGTGTTTGACCTATTTACTTTGTTTAATATATCTGCCCCCCCTCATTTCATCATAACCATCAAAAATTAAAAACCATTGAGGTTACCTTCATGTATTACCCCGATCCCAACAATTAACGATGTGTGCAAAAAGTCTTTCCGTGGAAGTAATTAGCGTTTATCCCATATAAACAACGTGTGGTGTGCCGTGTGTAGAATAGTATTTAATGTATATATCCGAGAAGTTAGCAAGCAGATTATCATACTGCATTCATTGCCCACAAATATATAGGTACCCACATATCCCATTAATTAAAATACCCTAATTGTATATACAAACGTCAATTTACCATCATGCCATGCATTTAACTAACACCATTGCCCAAAACTTTACTGCACAATTTTTTGGTTTATCTGACTATTCTATTTTCCTGTTTATCCAACTAGCCTTTTTGTTCATTAACCTGACTTTCCACAAATGTCTAGTTACAAATTACCCTGACTACCCGAAACCTTAACCATCCCGAAGCCCATATACCTAACTATTTTTGATAAAAACCAACCGCGAATATCATTAAACCTAACCAAAAGTATCCTCTTTGTCTATAAATCTAACTAACCGATACCTTCTAATCGTCCCGTTTTTAAACCTAACTACCCTTATAAACCTAAGAAGCCAAATTGATAAGAAACCTAACTGTCCTAATTGTTCTGACACCCTATTAGCCAAATTGTAAATAAACCTTGCTACCCTTAACGTTCATAAAACCTAACTGTCCTAATTGTTCTGACACATTATTAGCCAAAATTGTTATTCAAACTTACTATTCTTATTCTTCTGAAACCTAACTAGCAAAGTTGTTAGTAAACCTAACTATCCTAGTGGATAAAACTAACTTCCCAAATTGTTCATAAACCTAACTACCCTAATTGTTGATAAACCTAACTACCCTAATTGTTCATAAACCTCACTAGCTTTATTGTTCATAAACCTAACTACCCTAATTGTTGATAAACCTAACTACCCTAATTGTTCATAAACCTCACTAGCTTTATTGTTCATAAACCTAACTACCCTAATTGTTGATAAACCTAACTACCCGAATTGTTCATCAACCTAACTACCCTAATTGTTCATAAACCTAACTACCCTAATTGTTCATAAACCTAACTATCCTAATTGTTCATAAACCTAACTACCCTAATTGTTCATAAACCTAACTACTCCAATTGTTCATAAACCTAACTACCCTAATTGTTCATTTACCCAACTAGCTTAATTGTTTATAACCCAACCATCCCAATTGTTCTGACACCTTTATATCCAAAATGTTAATAAATCAAACTACCCTAAACGTTCATAAACCTATTTATCCTAATTGTTCTAAAACCTTACTAGCCACATTGTTAATTACCCAACTATCCTAATTGTTTTGAAACCTAACTAGCCTAGTTGATTAACCTTACTACCCAAATTGTTCAGAAACCTTACTACCCAAATTGTTCATAAACCTAACTACCCACATTGGTAATAAACCTTACTACCCAAATTGTTCATAAACGAACTTACCACATTGTTGATAAACCTAACTACCCAAATTGTTCATAAACCTAACTACCCAAGTTGTTAATAATCCTTACTACCCACATTGGTAATAAACCTAACTACCCGAATTGTTAATAAACCTTACTACCCACATTTGTAATAAACAGAACTACCCAAATTGTTCATAAACCTAACTACCTAATTTTATTTATATATTTAATTTTTTTATTCCTAACAACACCTTTGTTTAAAACCCAATCAATTATGTTGTCATTTTATAAGTGTAATGCTTTTTATTTAACAAACTTGCATTTTTGTCATCAATCAGCGCCCCTCGGTGTCCTCGGCATAAACAGCTACGTTGACCTTTTACCTTATCAGCCCCTTAGCCCTTAAATCACATTTATATATCTGTTTACCCTAATTGCCTCAAACCGATTTTTCTTTTTTGTTTTGAACCCTTGGTACCATACCATACATGATCAAACTTAGTCTAATAATCGTAATTGTCTGTAATCTTAAACACATTTGCCAAATAACCCTATCAACTTGTCTGTTATAAAACTAACTGTCTTTATCGCTCATTATCCTATTAACTAGTGTATTCTACCTGTACGAACCCATTTTTTCATGTCAATTAATAGCAAACTAATGCCTACAAACTTAACATATCTTAATATCCATTAACTTTATTTGTAATTGTCCATACACTTCAATATTCTAGTTGTCCATATAACGTAGCTATTGTCAACTCTACATATACGTTTTACCCTAATTGTACCAATGACACTCATTACTCTCACAGTATGTATATACATTGTCTCAACACCTCTCTATTCTCATCGTAGTTTTATGTAACCAGCCACCGCAATGACATGCCTATAAAATCTAACTTGCCGCATTGTAAAACCCGCTAGACCATTGTACCACCTAGCTACTATCATAGTATACCTTTGTAATTTCCTACCTTTTATTAACCTAAATTTCGGTATTTCTCATAAGATAAGGAATCCTCGATGTATGTCTAAATTACCAACAACCATTGTAACCATTACGCCATATTACCTACTTATCCACAATGTCAATGTATCTACAACCCTCATAGTATGCCAGTACACCTTCTTACCCGAAACATCATTTTGTCTCAAATGTCTGCCTAGAGAAGTTAAGTACCGTAGTATGTTAGTATGTCACTAAAATTGTTTGACCTCGTGTTTCCCAAATCCCTTTACATCATGTTTCGTGTTCCGTTTATTTCGATTCTTAACTCGTGACATTTAACCTTGCATGTTTTCACTTCTTATTTTAATAAACTTGTTTGTAGCCCTAAATTATATATTTAGTCCTGAAGCACCATTAATGTCTGCTGCTTTTGACTTACGAATATTTTTTGTAAGATATTTATGTGATAAAAGATCATTTTATATAAGCTATTTAACTTTTACCAGTAATAAAATGTGATATTTCCTTTGAACATTACGTTAAAATATCTAAAGATTCAAAAACTCAAGTAACCGTAGGTTGTTTTGTCTCATTAGTGTATAAGCCCGTTCATTCATTCTGTCAGAAAACATAAATACTTTGTGTTTCTTTCTGTTTCATCGATCGTGGAAATGTTCATACAAATAGAAAGTTGCCAAGAAACGCACTGTTAATTTAAATATGTTCTAAAATTGTTGCATTGTAGACGCCAGGTTGCTTGTAGTGTGTGATTAATTATTGTGCAGGTTTTTATGAAATTTTTGTAACAATGCCGAAAATGTGTTGTAACAATTAGATGCGTAATTTGTCTGTTAACTTTATTCATTACGCTTTGCACTTCATCAGACAGTAGTTAATTATTGATAAGACGATGCCAACAATTTCACTTCATTTGTTCTGTGACCTAGATTTTATCATGATGGTAGAAACAAGTTTTAAACAAAGGATCTAATTAAAATTAGTAATTGCTCTCGGTTGAGTTACCTGATTCAAAAATATTTCAAAATAATAACTTCTTACAACACAAGGAAGCTAAGAGCGGTACAAATCATGCAATCTTACTAGAACAGCTCTTTTCGGAGTATATTATTTTTGCAACAGTAATACAGTAGTTGGCCTGGGGTGACTAAGTTTTTATCAGAAAGTGACAGTAATAAAGAATGCCAAGATTAATTTCCATTGTTTACAAAACCTGGCTAGTTTGACATTAAGTGGTTTGTTTTTGAGAAGTGACTATTATTGGGCGGTGTTAGTTAAGGGTGTTTCACTATATACATCTATATAATGCAATATGTAGTTAAGTTACCACGAGTTAAGCTAAATATTTTGTCAATGTACATTATTGTCATTTTGTTTGCTATATCATCCATTCATGCATCAAAACAATTATAAACCGTGTCTCAACTACAGCAAACGTCAGCTAACACAGGACCTGAAACACCGGACTCATAAAATGTGTTCTCGTGATAATCAATCAACGAACCCATACATGTAGTTAAGTATTCATTTGCTGATTTTTTCGGCGAAGTATGACAAGGGAGTATATGGTACATACACAATGAGTATACAGTTAGAACAATCTCAGCTCATACAATTATTTTAATTATTGTAAAACAATACCCTGAGTAAACTATATAATGAGAAATAAACGAACATACTGTGTTAACGTTTTGGTTAAAATAATATGTATGTTTACTAGCATTTATAATTATAGTTATACATGTATAGAGTATCTCTTTATGTGGATATTATTTCAGCAGTAAATATATACTAATAAAACAAATAAAAGTTACTTGTTGTTGCTTATTTGAAAGTATTCCGGCGTGTCTTATATGAAACTTTGATCTACACACCTAAACGTGTTACTATCATTGTAACATCTTGGAGTTTTATCGTGGAAACAAATATGAAAGTGTCAAGATTGATTCTTCTATAGAAATGGTATATTACAACCCTATATAATTAATTCGATAATGAGTCGCACTTTTTGTCGATCAGAGCATATCATCTTCAATTGGCGGCGGCACGACTTACCTCCCTCTAAATGTGTGGAAGCAGTGGTGCAGTGGTAAGACGCGCGCTTAGGGATCGTGAGATCCCTGGTTCGATCCCCACTAGGGGCACTGCTAATTTCCTTGAGCAAGAAATTAACCTACAGTTGTTCCACTCTACCCAGGTGTAAATGGGTACTGTGAGGGATCGCCTGCCTGAGGGTGTTTTCAGTGACCAGGAGTTATCGTACAAGATTGTAAAGTCGGCTGAACATGTATATGGAAGCAGACTTTAAACCGCACTTTAACTTTAAAAAATGCCAAAATCTCTTGGTGAGAGAGTATAAATAAATGCTGGTCATATAATATAGTCCAATAAAATTGTATAGACAAACAGAACATCCTCATCTATACTTCTATTTCAACGTCAGATGTTTGTCTGTTTTAACTATTCCATACTAGCTTCACCTAGTACCTACGCCACAGGGAATAAAAATTTGGATAGGAAAACAGAACAACATCACCTGTCTAAAGTTTGTAATAAAGGAGAATACCCTCGTTATGTGATCATCTTATGCCAAGTGATGTATGGATAAAGATGCGGGTTTTTGGGGGGAAGGGTTTAACGCCGTAGCAACACATTGTATAGGTCATATAACAGCGGTCAGTCAACCTACTCACCGTTTTTGAAAAAGCTAAAAGTCTGCATTTAGCTGTTAACCAACTTCTGAGTGCCCAATTTCATCAGTGACTGACAACTGCCCTACATAAGTAAGAATCATTTGTTGGAGGGAGAATGGCTGTAGAAATATTTTCATGACTAAGCTCTTCGAAAGTATGCCCCGCCCGGAAATCGAACCCACGTCCCCTCGATCAGTAGACTTGCGTCCTACCAACTGAGTTAGCCATGCGGCGGACCGAGATATAACAAAGCTAAACAAACAAACATCGAAACCTTAATTTATGAGGATTTCTAATGTCAAGAATGGTGTTCATCAAAACGACTTATCTGAACATAAGTCTGATAGTATTTGTAAACACTCTAATAACCCATACATTTTATTGAAAACATTTAAATTGTAATACTACACAGCTCCACTACAAGGTAAACATTGGTCATACCATAAGTTTTACAATTTCAGATCCAAATGATTAATTGAAAAGAGACGTGCCCCTAAACATACATAAACCGATTTACCATTTAGACCATGCATCTATTCGTATGACCCTAATAGTGGAACTATTTTCATACTGTAATAACAACTAAAAACGCTACTCACTGAGTATACAAAAATAAAAATCTGTTTATTTATATCAGTAAAGAAAAAGTACAACTTCAACATATCTTTAACAAATCGTTAAGAAGATATAATTATACAAAATAAGATACAAGTATCTGTTTATCTGTTAGTTATACTGTTTGAACAACACAAGCTGTTTAGATAGTTAATCAGAATGTTTAAAACGAAAACATATAAAGGAAGGCTTATCCCAATTCGCTATCCCAATTTCCCCCAATCGCTCATAAGACTCAAAATACATAATACTGTATGTTCTATTAGTTATTTCACTTTTACACTGAGTAGATATATAATATATGTTATTAAATAATCTATTTAATGACTATTAGATAACTGCTTAAAGACTTACGGACATTGAACTGAATCTAATCTTCACAAAAACTACTGTTTGTTTACTTGCTGGCGTTCGTCGGCATTTACACCGTTTTTTCTATAAATTGTGACGAAAAAAGACAGACTAAAACCGACTCATGCCGGGCACGTACCGTTATGTACGAGACTCCACAATGTCAAAATGGGTTTGAACTCCATAAAAAACAAAAAGGCCGTCATTTTATGCGATAATCGTAAATGATATTGGCCCTATAAATTGTCAACCAATCAGAGCGCAGAATTTTGTTATTTGCCCTGGGCCCTACAATAGATTTTGACCTGGTTTTCAGTTTTATCAAACAGATTTTGCAGTATTGTGCAGTGAATTTGCCACTTTACAGGGCAAATAACAATTAGTTATTTAGTAAAAGTTATTGTTGGTTTATATATAAATATAGTATTTTTATAATTACTGTAACTAACTTATATGTATTTGATATCTCAATAGCCAAATGTAATGTTACAAAATTATAATTCCATGTTCGTTAATTATTCATAAAACCCTTGCAATTCTTAACGACACACGACATTATCATATATCAAAATGCTACAAACATATTATAATATTAAACAATTCAGTTCTTAATTACCTTGTAACCAATCTAATACATGGGCTCAATGTATTTCGTTCATTATTGGTCATAAAATCATACATCGTCATGAGATTGGAAACATTCTTGTCATACAATCAAGATTGAAATAAGATGGAAGATGAAACTAAAAAAATAAATGTAAATGTATGGCATTCTGCTTCATTTCCTTCATATCGCGATAATCATTTCTCCTACTATGTTCCCTGGATAGGTCTAGAGCTCTTGCACAACTTTTTTCCTAGTACTCGTAAGCATACATCCTTGACGATGGCTAACATTTGCCCTAATGGATAGGAAAGTTGGCAGAATAATAGCCGTGGAAAATATTTCATGACCAAAACTCTACGAAAATATTCCCGACTATCAAACCCTCCACCCACTTGAACTTGTAGTAAAACGCGCTACCTACTAATCGGGTAAGTTACTCTGTGGGTATATAATTATGTACTTAAAATATCTTGAATATATAAAGAACAATTGAAGATACAATAACACGTTAAAGAACTTTGGATTACAGTCCGTTTTTACTGTTATCAAGTTCAATTAATGAGGATTGCCTCGCACTCTGTCATTGCATACCTTGTTTAATATGACTGCATTACTGCTTAAAAAGGGTCCCATTAAATGTAATGTTTGGACAAATTAGGGGATGTATTAAGGTCCATTTAAAAGTGATGTTTCGAACCTTCAGAGAAATGCATGGTTATCTGAGGCGTAGTGTTACACTGTTCAGGACAAGTCCGTTTACCAGTAATATCATGTTATACTGTTCATGACACCAGTTTTCACGATCACATAAATAAAAACAAATTAAGTCGAATCATGAACTGTGAATAATGTAGATCCTATAGACTCGAAAAATAAAAACCAATAAAAAAATAATACAAAAAACCACAAATACACAAACACACATAAATAACTTCAGAAAAAGACTTTCAGGCAGTGCGGTTAGTCCTCAGGTGGCACTATATAACATATTGTGTGTTGAGTTTTAATGTGTAAAGGAGGGTTTTTACTTATTTATTATTTTAATCTTTTTGATACATATAATATAAAAATAGACGTTTAATCAAATGAAGAAGTTTAAGTTTTCTATAATAAAATTTTATCAAAAACCTAACAACAATTGCCAGTAAAATCTGATATTCCCTATTTAAAATTAATCTAAACTCTTCTCTCAACTATAACTTTGTAGGGAGATGCTTGACGAGACAACATACTTCCAGCAGCAGTTAAATCAGCACATTTACCAGAAACCATCTTCCACTTATACCTTTGCATCAACTGAGCAAATATCAAATGTAACTCTGGTTTAGCTACAAACTCTCCAAGACAAACTCGCTTTCCAGCAGAAAACGGAAGCCAGTTTTTAGGTTTAGGCCCAAGTTTGCCATTTTCATCCAAATATCTCTCTGGAATAAATCTGTCCACGTCTTCCCAAGCATCAGGATCATTATGAAGAGCCCAATGGTTAAGAGCAACCACGGTTCCCTTAGGAATTTTGTATCCAACTATAAATAGAACAAATATGAATAGATGTATTTATGACTACTTGATAAATATTAAGGAGAGTTATGAAAGAACTTCTGCATGCTTTGATATGCGTTTGGTTGTAAGCTTATAAATCGATGAATAAACTGAGTTCAACATTATATCTTAGTAGCTTATCAATGAACAATTATACCACTAATCCTAGACACAAAGTTCATATATCTCAGACAAATAACTTCTAACTATAGTCGCAGTAAAGAACCTCCTATGACAAAATCTGTATGCGATTGTATTTGCATATCGAATGCGATGACATAATTGTTATTGTCGTACACCTGCTTTTTTATTTAGGGGATCTGAGTTCTAATCACGCATCGTGTAACAGCCGTCCAAACATTTGACACTGTTGTTGATATACTTGCAAGTATAAGACATATAAAGAAAATGTAAACCCAAATGACCTACCAAGTTCTGTATCACAAGATGAAACATGGAAGACACCGACGGGAATGACACTTGATAAACGCATGCTTTCATGTAACGCAGCTTCAGTGTAACCAAGATTTGGTCGATCTGCTAGTCCAGGCATTCTGTCTTTTCCTAAAACAGAATTAATTTATGTGTTATAAGTACACCATTAACTTAGATGAATAAGACTCAGGAAGTAAGATAATTGATACAAATAGCCAGGGAGCAAACTAGGGTTAATAAGTCTGATGAATCTTTCATACATGCTTCAAACATCTAATGCATAGTTTTGAAAATTGCTACCGTTTAATATCATTAAACAGTATAACGTAATTACTAAAATCAATAAACTAACCATTTACCTGTTCAGACTTAAACAAAAACATTTCTTCCAACTAAACGCAATCAAGTTATTAAACCAATATTACCATGGCATCATAAGTACGGATCAAATTGGGCAAAAGTGGAAAGGGTACTATCCCAAAATAAATCATTAGGTGATTTAAGTTTACAGAGATAAAATACGACATTTTTAACTGACTAACTATTTGCCTGCAACCTGTGACACTGATTTTCAAAACTTAAATTTAAACCTACCAACAACTGAATCTATTTCTGCCTGCACCTTCTCTTGTATATCTGGGTACGCAATCATATGTTTAATGGCCCAGTACAGGGTCATTCTTGAAGTGTCGATACCAGCTGTAAATTTAAAGCTCAGAACTTTTGATACACATCAAGAATGTATTAATGGTACTATATTATTTGAAGCTTTGACTAAAACATGCAAAAGTCCTGATAATATAGATAGTTAAAACAACTAGAAAATAAAATGCAAAAATTGCTTTTTTTAATGAAAAGCGACAACCTGTACGATTATATGCACCTGAAGCAAAATGTATTATCATGAATCTTATTCCTATTACCTTTTCTAAACAAAGTCTTGCACAGAAATAATTTAAGAATACCATTCACCTGGGTTAGTAGCGCAGTTGATAGCGCATCGGTTTTAGTACATTATGTCCAGAAGGGGGTACGGGTTCCATCCCACCAAGGTTATACCGTTTCATGAAAATTCGACAATGATGTCAATTTCCTCCATTCTATTAATAAGGTTTATGGAACAGTTTCCAACCTTGTGGAGAGGTGCTCGAGTACTGGTTATAGACAAGGGTCCGGGAAAGCTAGGTTCGGCGCTGGCCGTCATACAATAACCTTAAATTGAGTTGAAATGGCATCAAACCAGTGTAAGAAGTGTAAATTTATTTTATTTTCTTCAAATGGAAGACTTATCATATATAATATTATGTAAATTATAAATGCGGTTTCTTTTCGAACATACCAAAAAATATATCAGTTAATGTTTGAACAATACGATCTTCAGTGAGAGAATCAGCAACAATTTGACCTTCCTCTTCAATAGCTTCTTGTCTTGCAAGTATGAGAGTGTCAGTAAAATGACGTATGTTATCTACAATAAGTAATACAAAGAATATATCGGATTATGTTTGGACAATACGATCTTCAGTGAGCAAATCAGCAACAATTCTATTTTGATAGCTTCTTGTCTTGCAAGTAGGAGAGTGTCAGTAAAAGAACCATAAGTAAGTTATTCAAAACTATGTTGTCTTCGCATTGAGTAAATTTTATTGATAAAACGTGACAATTATTAACAAAAATACGTTTTAGTACTTAACACCGTTTAACAATAAATCCCAAGTCATAACACGGCGATAGATCGACATATACACTGCTTCTTTCAGGGGTTAAATCTTATTACCTAAACTTTTAGAGAGCACAAAGTACTTACCTCCACCGGTGGCAGATACCTGCATAACTTGATGCATAATGGTCTCAGAAAGTATTCGATGACCAAACTCTACGTATGTATATAGACCCACATAAAGGAAAATAGCTATGACCCCTAGATGTGCTATCAGACCAACAACTAAATCTATTTCAATCGGTGGTGTTTCCGTAAGCGTTATAAATGAAGTAATGCATCGCCAAGGTTATTCTATTCGAACATTGGATATTTTATTGATAAACTAAATGAATGTGTGTCAGGTTATAGTAAATATTTTTTACATGCCACAAGATATTTATAACTGGTCTTTATGAAACGAACGGCATGACTTTTTGAGGATAGACTTCGTATGCTAAATCACCTCGGAACAATTTCTTTATCAATCAGTATTCATGAGCATCCAAATTATTTCCCTTTGATTAAATTAAAAGTTTTGTAACGTTTCTAGTATTTTGGACATGTTTTAGATTGTAATATGTTTTTAATTACTAAAAACCATTTAGTGTTATTTATTTTAGACAATCTATGTTGAATTTAGATTATAAGCAGTGGTTTTGCATTTGCTTTTATAATGCATACGTAAGGTTAAGTAATTTCTGACTGAACTAGTAATTTTATTAAATTTGATATTAACAACACTGTAGTAAATACATAAAATACTCAATCAAATTGCGTAAGAAAGACATATGACAACGATGTTGAACCATTTTTTGAGGTATATCAATGGAAAACCGGAAATGCAATGTGGTCATTAGTAAACAATCTTTTGACTTGCGTACTAAAACAAACTTTCTGTGAAATGCGATATTTAATTGCACGTGATGCAGATATTTCGATAATTCACTTTGACATATCATGCTTGTCTCCTAATTCTACGCCGTTTGTCCTTTTAAAGGCATTTCTTGTTTAACTTTGTGCACTACACCAACACAGTACCTACCTTTGTTGAAAGTATTCTTTTCAGCAAGATATTTATTCATCAAATAATCATCTATTAGTTCAGCAGAAAAACTTTCTACTTTTTTGAACTGATTTGTTTTGTAAACATATCTAAGTCCAGGTATATAATCTTCCGGTGTACCAACACCAAACACTTTAATAAGTTCATCTGCTTTCCCTATTATATACTGCAAGTCCTTATCATCAAAACTGTACCTATGTATAGAAATACACAATATACAGGTTTGTACCGTGAGTTAGATAATGACTTACACATTCCCCTTTTATTCTTATCCAATCCTTAAACCCAGTAAGGTTCAATCATTTAGTTTGAATTTAATCTTAATATTAGGAGTATTAATTAAACTGACACTATATACCAAGTGTTGAACTGTATGTTGTATAGCATGTGATGCCTTTAGTAAATAAAGTTTTTACAAAGTTTAGCTTTTGAAGCTAACTACATTCAATAAGTGGCAGCGGTAAAGTGGGATTGATTATTTCAAATATAATAACATTTTCTTTAACTGGAGTTTTATCTTTTAAAAAAACCAAACAAACATGTTATTTCTTATATTAAGATAAGCAAGTATTACATACTTTCCTCCAAAGCAGAAACCTGACAGTATGTTACCAATTAAAAAGTTAACATATTCTTGTGGATTAAATTCACCATTTATTTCATCTATAACTTCAAAGACTGTAGACGTGGCATCGTTTATTCTATTTTCTAAAGCGTTCCCTTGCATATAATGTCTGTAAAAATGTAAAGTACATGTAATGTAGTTCATTGTAAACATAGCTGAAGAATGATTATTTCTGTGAAAGTGACTGTAAGTGATATATGCTGAAAAGTCAATTATTGCTGAACCGGGTTACAAACTTGTGTTTAACACAAATAACTTATAAACATTTTGCTACTTCAATATTTGTTTATAAAAGTCGCTGCTGCTAAAGAACAATTAATCACATCTTTATTTTTACTTTAACTAACTTGTAAAAAAATTATAAGTATTCCTCATCTAAAAAGTAACCATGCTTTCTCCAATTAAATAAACATGTTTAATATACGAAATTTTAATCTGGAATTATTGTATTAAACCAAAGAACTGCTTAAAATGTCACGAATAATGTGCGATATACCTCAAACCCTTGGTGGCAATACGTCTATGTAATTTCCAAATTGGTCCATAATTACTGAATGCGATATCTTTACCTCCTTTAGTAAACACGTCAACTGAAAACATGGACAAGTCAAAATACAAATACTAAAACACCTTAATTCTATTCATGTCTTTTAGTATCACACTCGCATTAAGTATTCCTTTTACAGTTTAAGAGGGATGCAGACATATGAATGAGCCAAAAAGTGTAGAACTTTTTAAAGTTAATAAAAATCACTTTCCAGTGGCAAACTCGATTTAAGTGTTTCTGTTGAAACAACAATTATAATACATGCTATGAAATGAATCATAACTGCCTTTATTTTGTGGACGATGTAAACAGCCGCCGAAATTCTGGGAAACGGAACCAAACTATGGTTGGCTCCCACTAGCTAGTATAAAAGACACGTGAACACGTGTTTCTCTCGCACTTTCCATCCACAAGCAGACTGCTTAACATCAAAACTACTATAACAAGATGCAAAGAGGTCGTGGAAGTGAAAGAAAATGCAACACGAGGGACAGTGACGTTCGGAAAAACAGAATCCAACTACGTAATGACGCTACAAGAACGCTGGAAGAAGACAAGGGTAAGAACGTTTCGTCTTATTCTATTGATGAATTACCTACCAATATTGAAATGCAACTAAATAAATACTTCTGGAAAATTTTTATTAACCCCCAGTCACGACTCACTAATAATCATCAAACAGATTGTTGTATACAGAAATATAAGTGGTAAACGTATATATTCTTACGAGAAGGTGATCTCATTCTGTTAGCAAAATCTGTTGATTTTTTCACTAAGACTTCTAAAGCTGCATCTATTTCATTTACAAATAACATTGTCACGTGCCCTACAAGTAATTGAAATCTGTGAATATTGAATAAACATTGTAGATATATTAAACCAAAACATAATATAACTAAACTAAAGAGAACTAACTTTCGCGTTCGTTAAAAATTCTCCTTTTCCGTAGAACATGAAGAAACCTGCATCCTAGTTGCTTAGTGTAGAAGAACTAGGAAAAAGGAAAGGACTGAGCAATGATAATGAAAGTCGTATGGACTTACTCCACAATAGAGGTTTGATTCGTATTGATTATATTCTTGTACTTTCAATACCAAGTGAACCATACCAATTTTATGATGTCCGAGGTATAGGTACCATTGTGTCATACTTACCAAATCTTAAAGTTACTACTGGACCGTATAGTTTTGACCATTTTAAAACTTGCATATGTAGTGTTTTGTGATCAAGTTCTGAAATAAACATTGATTACTGCGTTAAGGTCAATTTATGTGTCAAATTCTACTAATATTATACAAAATTGTTTCGTTTGTTTTTGTTGTGTTTAACGCCGTAGCAACACCTTGTATCCTGGAGGATAATTATACTCGAATCTTTGTATAAACCAATATAAGGAGTAATCAACTTACGTAATAGATTTCCTAGTATAGGTAAACCTCTTGGTCCAGGAGGATAATTATACTTGAATCTTTGTATCAACTAATATAAGAAGTGATCAACTTACGTAATAGATTTCCTAGTATAGGTAAACCTCTTGGTCCAGGAGGATAATTATACTTGAATCTTTGTATAAACCAATATAAGAAGTAATCAACTTACGTAAAAGATTTCCTAGTATAGGTAAACCTCTTGGTCCAGGAGGATAATTATACTTGAATCTTTGTATCAACCAATATACAAATACACCAACAAACAAACCAACAAGAATGGTTGTTGTTATAGATCCAGAAAGTAATATCTCCAACATTCTAATCGTTCTTTATATTATGTAAAAGTAGACAGTCTGTAAATGCTCTGAAATATTAAATCATTACTAAAATATCATAAAGGACGACGTGTATTCCTGTAGCAAGATTTAAATCCAGAGCAATTTTAGCTTACGACAGACGCCTATTCATTAAATCGGAAATTGGATTGACTGTTTAATGCTTTGTCAACGCAAATTATGGTCATTTTACAGAGAAAAGGTCACTTAACCTAGATTTTGACAAGACCGACAATTTCTCAATATACCTCATTTTTGGAAGTGTAAATCGGTTTTTAAACGAATGAGGCGCGAACCAGCAACCTATCAGGACACTATATTCGAAATCATGCTTAGCTCGTGCTCTACTGCATTACAGTACCATAGCAAAGAATTAGAAAGGATAAACCTCACACAATAGCTTATTTTAAGTAACAACAATAAACTTTTGTTCAACCTCCGTAAACAGATATCCTGTAGAGCGTTGTCGTACAGGTTTCTAAGTTTCCCATAGAGGGTCACGTCGAAATGACCTTTATGTCGACCAATCAATGCGTAGCTTTCATCTAGACGAAACACTATTAATAGCATTTTGATTTCGTAATTTCTATTTTTAGACCAAGGTTTACGAGCTTTTTACAGCGGTATTATTCACAGTCTGCGATTGAATGGCTCATTTCAAATTGCGTGACGTAGACGATGTAAACATGTTACCAAACATAACGATTTCGTCCTGAATTTTATAACGAGAAAAAGTCTCACTCGTAAGAAAACGGTCAGATCTAAATTAGCGAGTAGGCGAGATGAAAATTTTATATCGGGTTTTCATCAGATTGATTGCTGATAGATGTAATGAGAAAGAGTCATGTAAAAATATAATTTTGACATAGTTACGTCCGTAGTCACTATATAATCCCTCCTATAGGAGTGCACGTGTGCTTTAGTTTACGTCTTGGTAAATTATAGTGCTGTTACACCATCACCTAAGTTTGTTGCACTTAACCTAAAATAGTGCGGATATTTTATGATTGGAGTGTTTTTGGTTTACTGGATTTAACGCCGTGGCAACACAATTGAGATCATTTTACGGCGTTCAGCGCACCTATAATCTAGCTTTTCTGGGACCCTTGTCTATAACCAGTACTCACATACCCTTCCAAAAGTCTGGAAACCTCTCAATATTATCTAATCGATGCAGGAAAGTCGACATTATTGTCAAATTTTATGGAAGGCCAAACCTCCTCGGGTGGGATTCGAACCCGTACCCCCTTCGGGACACGAGATTCCAAATCCCGCGCGCTACCAACTGCGCTTTCGACCCGGGTTATGATTGGAGTGACTTCGTTAATAAATGCAATACATGTTTTTAATCACATCAATTTAATAAATATCCTTATTTAGGAATAAAAAAGTAAGTATTAAAACATTTTAGCGTGAATAAAATACCTAGTCTAAGCAGTTTAACTTTTTGTGCTTATTCCGACATACATGTCTGTCATGACATGAATAAAATTGAAAGTTTCAAAAATGTTCTATTAGTATATCCATTTATATATCGTACCATTTTATTTTGAACAATTTGTATTCGTAGTACCAGCAAGATGAACAAACGTAATCAAAATGCTTTGCTCTGTAATTTATCTCCATTTAATAACGTTTCGGCATTTTTTAAACATGGATATTTATAAAAAACGCAACTACGCATTTAATACTACTCATATTTTTGCATAAATAAATATCCATGTTTGAAAAAGGCATAATGCCAAAACGTAATTAAATGAAGAACAGTTAAAGAGTGTAGAATTTTTTATATCCAACTGGATACTTTACTTAAACAAAATGCTTTGTATCAAGTTTTTCTTAATACTTTAATATTGTTATAACAAGAGTGTCCTAAGAACCCCGGACCGATCAACTGAGAACAAGGTTTTAAAGGCATTTGACTCTAACTCTTAGAACACTTTCAATTTAGCTGTACTGTCTGTAACTTTTTGACTCAGACTACGGCACTATTTTATGCCAACCAGTACAGTTACATTTGTCACAAATGCTACAATTTCAAGTAGAAATCAGACAACAATCCACCTCGACTCAGAGTTTTAAACATCTTAAATATTTTAATTTTTGTCAGATTTCCATGATACCATTGCGAGGCTAAGCACTAAAGTCAATACTTTCCAGCGCCGGTTTTATAAACTTTTTCCAAACACGTCGAAAAAATCCTTATAACGTCATTCCTTTTCAGTCCGCTTGAAACAGGTGTTACAGGTTCCCTCTTTGATGCCAAAGGCACTGCGGTTTTAATTCCTACGCGCCTAGAAGCTCGTTTTTTAAACCACTAAACATCAACAAATGTAAGTTATTTCTTAAATATAAAATGATCAGTTGCGTAATGAAAGTAACCACTTTGAAATTATCTAGATCAGTTCTTCTCAACTCTGTGTTTTTAAATTAATTACTTAATATAGTCTAGTTGAGGTTTAAATATAGACATTGTATTTTTTAATTTAACTGTCATTTGCAATAGAAAAAAAGAAACTAAATTCAACACAATTATTATACATAACTTGGTTCTTACTTTTAACTCGTCAGACGTCAAAAGGGAATACCAATTTAGTTTATTCAGCAGTTTTTGCACAATAATGCAGCAATATGATCCGTGAATGAACCTGCATTTCTTATCTACTGCACGCAATTAAATCAAAGCACTGGAGTGCTGGATGAACGATGTCCTGATCTTATTTATTAAATAAAGAATATAATTATGTCAAAATATCAAACTTGCACAGCAATATCATCTATAAAATAATGTATTTAGTATCTATTTATAGAATTTAACAAGAGCAGTCCAAGGACAGCGCGCTAGATTTTTCGAGAGTTTTGCTCATGACAAGGTTTATCTTACTTTATCGAACGAAATAAATCAGTCAAAGAATAGCAACCAATTCATATAAATATAAAAGAGTCATAACTTCTAAAACATACATTCATAGTGATGTCCCTTCAAAGCTAAATAGACGTAACATCAATGAATAAGCATACATACTCTCATTTGGATATCTTAATTAAGTATGCCCACGTTTAACTAGACACTATGATAATGTCATTCCAATCAAATACCATAAAGTTTGAAAAATGCTGACACATATTTTAAATTGGTTTCATCAATTTCCGTTCAAAACTGCAAACAGGTAATAATTAGTAACCAAACCAAAACTAGAATTAATTTTAATTGCTGCAAAGAATTAATAAATAGACTATACAGGAGATGAGATTACTGACTGCTTAAAAATTAAACAATATAGTAAAAAAGCTAGCGCAGAACATAGAAACTACACTGTATATTTGAGTTACTAAACGATACGAGTACGCAACCAGTATTTACTCAATTAAATATTTTTGGTATGCGGAGTTTCACTCTGAGTATACAAGTTGTTTACTTTCGCATACAGGTTTAGATAGTTAGTGAGTCGCACATATTAATCGTGGAGAAACTAGGTCAACGTTTTGTTTATCCGAAGTAATGTTCAATATAAATATTATGGTTTTACTTAACGCGTTTGCGTTTCGCTATTGTAATGTTAAATATATACAATTCTTGAATGTATAAAACGCTTTCCGCAATTTGTTTAATCTTTGAATCGACAAGCTCCGTCCTAGACAATAAGGTATTGAAGGCGGAGTCTATGATGGAGCGAGAGGGCGGGTTTTACAGCGCCACCTATTGTAGGGCAAAGTAGACAATATGCATTCGTGAACAACTTTAACGATCGACAACACAGGCCGGCGTAGATGTATTTAACACCCTTTTTGTTGCGTTTAACACTGTAACAACATTATATATAGGTCATATCACGGTAGTCAGCCAACCAACTTACTTTTCCTGGAAATGCTAAATCTCTAGATTAAGCTGTTAACCATTTACTTCGCGCATACTTCCCTCAGTGACTGTCAACTGCCCTACAAGATTAGAATAAGGTAAGAGGTAGAATGACCATATAAATATTTGTTTGTTTTGGTTTTACGGCGCACCAACACAAAAAGGTCATATCGCGCCGAAAGCAATCAATGATACTATTAATTCAAACGATATAATGCTCTATATCTTATTATATACATTTATTTCTTTTAAAAAGTTAAGTATCGCATATGATGGTACAGACTCAAAAAGTTCTTTAAATGAGTTAACTTTAAAATGTTTGTCACGGATGTATTTAAGATCCGGACAGTCAAGGAGAACGTGTTTGACATTGAAATGCTCGTCACATGGTATATATTTAGGTGCTTCCTCTCTTTTGAGAAGGTATGAATGTGTTAATCTGGTATAACCAATTCTACATCGCGTAATCACTATTTAATCTCGGCGATTAGAAAATATTATTGACGAAGATGAATCAAGGGTTGGCTTTATGTCATGTTACTTATTAAATACAGCATTATTCCACATTGTTTGCCATTTTGACTTAATTAACGAATTTATAGAACATTTGAAGTCGCTGCTTGGCAATTTGATATCTACTGGTTGAAGGTTTAAAGATTCTTTAGCTAAAATGTCTACTTTTTCATTTTCATGTATACCAATATGACTTGGAATCCAGCAGAGGTGTACTATTTAGATTTCAGTATTTCATGAAATCTACCATAGAAATGATTCCATGACCAAATCTTACGGAAGTATCTTCATGACTCCTCCATCAAAAGACTTGTGTGGCACTGACTGAGCTAGCCTGGAAAGTTATTTTAAATCTTCGAGAATATGTTTTGCCATGTCTTTTAGAAAAAAAATAACTGAGATAAAACGGACAAAAACGGGATGTGTATCTCATAAACAGTACGTGAACTTGAAGAAATTGCTTCTACCATATGCAGCCTGTACATGTGTATATATAGAGCTTTTTACTCAGAGCCGTGCGGTCGCGTATGGCTGTAAAAGTCGTTAAAATTAATTGAAAACATTTTTGGGGAGCATAACCAAATCATTTTCACAGAAATCGCATCTTTGTGTCCCCATCAAGAAACCATATATTCGCCCCTGTCGGTCCAGAATCTTCCGGACACAATTGGGCCTTGAAACATATTACAGAATTACTTTACAGTTAAACGGTACAACCATTTGGGGTCATGGCGTGTTTGTAAAGCAGTAGAAAGTTGGGATAATTCTATCGTTCCATTTACAATAGTTTTAGAGTTTACAATCTAGGAAGGTTTTGTGTCGATAGATTATTTTTGTGTTTAAGATAAAATACACATATTTTTACACCATTTAAAAAGCAGAGACAACATATAAGCCGTATTTACGTAATAAACATTAATATAACATACTCAAACAAAATATCAGCCGAGCGTCTGTCTGTCAGTAGACAACTGGTTGTCTGGATTATACCTAGACAACAGCTGTACCGAGGTTCGCCAAAAAATGAATTCTAACAGTGGATAGCCTTGTATCAATGACGTGACCCTTTGATTTTGAAGCTCTGTGGTCAGAGGCTACGGTCGCAGGAACAAAGTTGCTGGGACATCATACTGAAAAAGCTTGTGCGGATGATAACTCAACAACAAATATTTACTGTGGATAACCCTAAGGAAATGATGTGTCCTATTGATTTGGAGACCCCGGGATCAAAAGTCATATGATCACTGAATGGGACAATATGTTAGTCTATTCTGAAAATCCTTCCAAAGAACGTTCGCGCGTGCTTTCTTTTCTTCTTGAAATCCGCAATCAGCAACATATGTTGTAGGAGTAGCTCCTCACTATTTTCATCGTCGCAAGCCTTTCTTCTGTTACACGTCCCTCCCTGGTCAATAGGACACAACAAGTGCGTTTGCGATTTCAATAGCACCGCCCAATCTGTACTATCAGTACTTTGATTTTGAGTTGATTTGCGAATGTGTCTTATAAAATTACTAATTTTCAAATAATGGAATGCGAAATAAAGCATGTTTTTTTTAAAGTGTATGAATATAAATGATTTTAATCTTTGTAAAAGATATTTGACACACATTTTAACAAAACTATGAACCATTGTAAAATATAGAACAGTATCAGTTTACAATGCATGCCTAGACTTTGAAATGATCTGACAGTTTATGTTCAGTACAGAAAGGTAGATATATTGTAGTTTTTTTTGTTCAGTACAGAAATGTAGATACATTGAAGTTTTAAACTTTTAAATAACATTATAAGATTTTGTATTTATTATACATGTATTTTTGCAAAAGTATTATCAGTTCAAAAATACCAAACCAAGGCTGCTAATTGTGCAAATTTGTTCAAAACAAAAGGTTGTGATTATTTTACCATGTTGTTGAAAGTAACCAGACACTTTCAAGTACTGGTATAATTGAGATAATTATGTTCCTTTGAATATACATATATACTCCAACTATCATAATTTGTCCTTATTTATGGCGTAGACAGACAAACATTATTGAAGTTTTCTTTAATAGAAATTACATATGCAAAATGATGAACAGGTATTTTCATACCGAGGTATTATTGTAGGACTGGGTCGATACGGAAAAACCAATACGATACGTATTGCGATACGCACAAAGCAATACGCAATACGTATTGACGAAACGATACATAGGTAAACATTTGGGGGTCATTGAGAATTTATATTAACTTAGTTCAAATCCTTGTAATAATCAATGTTGGGGAAAATAACTCATAATAAAACAACACATTAATATTCTTTGATACAGTTTAATGATACATCATGAAGAAAACAAACCATCAAAAGAAAGGTTAGGAAGTTACAGGAACTTACTTCTAAGACGGAGGTAAATGTAAAAAATGTCTGAAATTTTAAAAACAACAACAGTATCCCCATATGACTATTTTGGACAGTTCATGTTTTTCTATAAGAACACGAGGCTATTGACTGCTTCGCATTTAAGGCATGACCTAGTTGCGGACACAATATCCCCAGAAGTACTAAAATACACGTTCTAAGGCAACCGACGTTGTTTGTACACAAAGGTATGTTGGTGCCATGCGGGACAAAAGAGGTAGGTCGTCATGACTTTTCCAAAACTCTAATGGATTAGAGGTCATTGGGAGTTTGCCCAGGTTCTTGTAGGACGTAATTTCGCGCTTGACCTGCTCTGTCAGTGGTGCCTTCTCAGATGTATAAACATATTAGTTGTGCCTCCCGACGATGCAATTTCCATATTGCATAACTTGCATTTCGCCCTCTTGTCGTTTATATTGATAAAATGGGCCCAAACATTAGATTTCCGCAACGACATAATGCAGACGATGTCAATCAGACATTTAGTAAAGCTAGCAGTTGTAATTTCGAATTTAACAAAAACGGGAGAAAACTTTATTTTTTCAAATTCTACGTTTGAGTTGCTTCCCCTTGTATCGATACGCCGCGAGACCGATAACCGAACCGCATCGAACTGCAAAATACCGGTACTAATCGGTTTATCGATATATCGACACAGCCCTATATTATTGTAGTACGACTGCTTACACATTTAACAACTATATAATGTATGTATGGTGAATATTAGGGCTGGGGATCGTTGACGATCAAATCCGAACGTATCATGTGTATCGATTCGCGAATCTAACCATAAGCGGACCTTTTATTTTCAGCGATAACATTACATTTTTGTTTAAATGTGCATCAATCGATTCATTTGTGTAGCCTAGTGGAGTGCATAACTACTTAAATTGAAGTTTTCTTTTGTAGTGCGGTTGCTGATATTTTCCTTTTTTTAACAATACATTGTATATTGCGATCCGAGGATTTCGGACGTGACGAATATTCGTACTCGATTTTCTGGACGAGATCGCGAATATCCGATTACTCGTATATTCGCATCAGCCCTAGTAAATATAGGTAGACCTAGACATGACGATGTGAAAAAGTACAGTACCCACTAAAAGTTTGGAGTGAAAGGAAATACAATAAAAATCATTTTATTGATAGTTTTCGGTAAAACCATTATTGTTAATGTATTTAAAAATAATATGGTTGATGATTAAATGAAAACAAATTTCTTGAATGCATCTGGTATGCCAAAAACTCCAAAATCAAATTCAATGAAATTCTTTTCTATAACATAGATTTTAAACTACTTTGTAGTCTCAACTGCAAATAGTACCATAACTAAAAATAAGCAAAACTAAAAAAGCAGTTCAAAATGAATAATTATCATTTTTTAATAAAAACTAAACCCATGTACGTGATATTTATTTTTTTATATATTTTATTGTAGTTAACGCCGTGTCAACACAATTTAAGTCATTTTACGGCGTCCGGCGCACCTAACCTAGCTTTCCTGGGCCATTGTCTATAACCAGTACTCACCTACCCTTCCACAAGGCCGGAAACTTTGGAGGAAAATCGACATTTTTGTCAAATTTTCATGGAAGGGTATAACCTCCCCGGGTGGGGTTCGAACCCGCACCCCCTCGGGCACGAGTATCCAAATCCCGGTGCGCTACCAACTGCGCTATCCACCCGGGCTCTATGTACGTGAAGTAGGCTTTCTAAGTGAAAGATGATATCTTTTTTCACAAATGAGACATTAGAAAATATTTTTTTATGGTTTTGACTTACATATAGAAAAAAACATTTACAATAAAGTATGCCATTGTTAATGTAAATACATGGATATGAACTACATTGTAGAATCAAAAACGTTTTACTTGCGCTTATACAACGTATGGTGTCTTTTTCAAATGTATGCAATAAATGCACATCGTCATTGTCATTATAAAGTATCTAATGACTAAACTTGGTTTCTTGTTTACTTGCAGTCATAGCAACCCATTACCTGACTACCAAATAACCAAAAAAATCACTGAAAATATGTTCAGATGAAAACTAGAAAACTTTGTTTAACTTGTAAATGATGCTTATGATACTAATAACATGAGACAATGTAGTACTTAAATATTCAGTCCTTGGTGTGAACATTTTATATGTATATGAAAAGCAAGAAGGCAGCGTACATGTCATTTATTTAAACATTGTGAATATTAACATAGCCAGTTTCTTTAACCCTTACAATGCTGAAGCCTATTATAAATTCCTTGCCACCAGCAAAGAGCCAGGTCAGCCGACACAACAACACATGCTAGCTGACCAGGCTCTATGTTGTTGTCGACTCATCATCCATTGTTTATCCTGAAATCCCTAGAAATGACAATGGATATGTCTAAAATTGAAGATTGACAAGTCCATTGTGGAAATTCATTATTGAAAGGGTTATAATTCAATAGTTGGGTGTATAACCATTTCAATGATTAAGTTAGTTTAAACATATTTTATTAGCATATTCATCAAATACAATTTACATGTAATATGTACATATGCATTATTTATAAAAAATGATGAAAGTCAGAGTGATGTGTTTAAATCAGTAAAATAATATACAAGCATCAGATCATTCACCAATAGAGTGGACAAGTTCATTGTTTTAGTAAGTACGTGCAAAATAAATCCAGTTTAAATCCACTTTATTAAAAAAAATAACCTTATCCGTACAATTTTCTTGAAAAGTGTCTTTGACCAAATATATATAATAATTAAAGATTGAACGACCAACATCATGAAATAATATCTTCAAAACGTTTAATCAATGTAGGACAGCAATGTCCCATATTTATCTGAATGATTAATATGTTTAAGGCATAGATAGAAGGCGGTTTTATTGTATTTCTACAGTCTTACCAAGTGACTGATGCGTTGCTAGTCAATACCTGTTTATTAACAAATCAAAGGGAGATAACAAATGTCAACAAAACATCAAACTCAGATGTTGCCCTTGTACTACTTCCCTTTGTTGAAAATTATTATTGACGTGACTTGCTTGCTACTTCACATCTTTAGGCTGGACAGGCAAAATGACCATCATTTTTTGTCTAAATTTTGTTATAAAGATGTTATAATAATATACTTTATACGGGACTGCTTGTGTTTGTGTTTGTCGCTTTGATTCCTGGATAAATCTAATTTAAACCCGATGTAAAATTATCCGCTAGCTTACTTGCTTATTTTAGTTTTTTTAGGCTTCTGTGCGTAAAGTTTGACCCCGATCTGACCTTTCACATTTACATCTAATTATTATCTACAAATATCCCGACGAAAATCAATACCACGCCTATTCTACACACGCTTTAATTCATTTTAAAAATTAATCCCTGTGTAATAATAACATTCGAGCTTTGACGATAATACTCCGATCGGTATCAAGCATTAATACTACGTTCGTATTCAATGTAATGAATATTCTTGCATAAAGGTCAAATCGGGGTCAAAATTTACGCTCAATACTTCATATCACTGGTCACGTTCAGCTGACCTTTGCTTTAATAATATTCATACGCATTTATTGGTCGGAACAAAGGTCATCTCAAACTGGAACCCCTGAGCGATGACAGCAGATCCAATACGACAGTGGCCTATTGGATACTGTTTACGCAGATTCCTCCATGAATATACTCGTCAAGTGATTAGTGTATGCAAAGATATGTATGGATCAAGTAATACCGCTAACAAACATACATTAAAATCTTATTTCACGGCATCTCAACGCCTTGATATTGTGATGGGTAGATTTTTGTAGCAATGGGCAAAAGTCACGTGACAAAATCCTTTCGATTTCTACTACCCACATTTTATTTGTTTTTAATGCAATCATTGTACAGCCCATTTCCGTTAAAATTTTCATAGAAAAGCTTTTTTGGAAATTATATAAACAATATTTTTATTTGATGAGTCTCTTTTGAAGTTTTCAAGTATCTGGTGTTCGTCAACGTGACGTTTTAGACTGATAGTGTTTGTTAACACTCTAATAATATATACATTTCATTACAATCTTGAAATTATTAAAGTTCCACCATAAAGACCATGTTTTACACAAGATCGGAAATATACCTTATTAATTGAAGGGTATAACCTCTACCGTACCCCCTTCACTGAATGAATATTACTCAAATATTTTAAGATTTGACCTATCAAAAACTTAACCTTAACTGTTCATATAATATAGTCATTCAATAAAATTCATCATTAATCTATTCTAAAAATATCTAAATTCTTTTCTCAGCTATGACTTTGTAGGAGGTCGCCATACGAGCGAAAGTAGATCCGTCAGCAGTTAAATCAACACATTTACCAGAAACCATTTTCCATTTATACCTTTGCATAAGCTGAGCAAATATCAAATGTAATTCTGGCTTAGCTACAAATTCTCCAAGGCAAACTCGCTTTCCAGCAGAAAACGGGAGCCAGTTTTTAGGTTTAGGTCCAAGTTTTCCATTTTCATCCAAATATCTTTCTGGAATAAATCTGTCCACGTCTTCCCAAGCATCAGGGTCATTATGAAGAGCCCAGTGGTTTATACCAACGACAGTTCCTTTGGGAATTCTGTATCCAGCTGTAAATATATCAAATATGTTTGCATGTATTTATGTCCCCTTGATAAAATTAAGGAGAGTCACTTGGTGCCAAGCTGTGTGATGTTTTTGGTTGTGCTTATTCACTCACAAAACTGATTTTATCATTTTATCACAGAAGAATATGACAGAACATACAGTGATATTGAAGAAATACCAAGTACAAAAAGGCTTTAGTTTGGCATGTTTTACGTCACCGATTTACACAGTGTCATCTAAGGCAGATAGTTCCCCTTATATTTGATAGTCTTTTGGGGCGGTGCCAGGTTTTATTAGTATTGGAGACCAATTTGCGGTTAACAACTACACACTTTCTAATATAAAACATGACCTAAAGCTCATGACATATATTATTAAAATGTTATGCAGGTATGGCGTCAGCGAAGTCTAAAGTAACAAATTAGTATAAAATTATGAGTCTTACCAAGTTCTGTATCACAAGATGACACATGAAAAAGACCAAGTGGAATGACACTTGATAAACGCATGCTTTCATGTAACACAGCTTCAGTATAACCAAGATTTGGTCGATCTGCTAGTCCAGGCATTCTGTCTTTTCCTAAAACAGAATTAATTTATATGTTATAAGTAAGTAACTTAGATGGATAAGACTTAGGAAGGATAGTTGCTTTTACTGCATGAAACTAACAGCCAGGGAGCAAACAAGGGTTAATAAATTCACCGGCACGGTCTCGAATCAAAAGCACTATAAATACGAGATATATTACTAAAAAGATGGTAGTTTTTCAACCAAGTTTAATCAGAGGCCAGTTTCTCAATCATTAATATTTTATTTCACAGATTGTTACACGCGCGCAAAGCTGATGCGTGATGTTTGAAATCGGCAAAACCTAAGCTACACGTGCATGATTAAATAAATGAAATAAATGTATTTATAATGGAGAAACTGGCCGCTTAAAGAAATTGGTTAAAACCTACTATTTTAGTAATATACCTTAGATGTATATTTAGTGTTATTGATTAGGGACCGTGCCGGCCGCCTGTGGATAAATCTGATGATTCCTACAGTGTTTCATGAAATCGCCATATTCATTTACCTGTTCAGATTTGTACAAATAAAACAATTCTTCCAACTAAACGCAATCAAGTTATTAACCCAATATTACCATGGCATCATAAGGACGTTTCAAATTGGGCAAAAGTGGAAAGGGTACTATCCCAAAACAATGTATAAGGTGATTAAAATTTACAGAACTAAAATACGTCAATTTTAAATGTTTGTACTATTTGCCTGCAACCAGTGATACTAATTTTCAAAACTTTAATTTAAACCTACCAACAACTGAATCTATTTCTGCCTGTACCTTTTCTTGTATATCTGGGAAGGCAATCATATGTTTTATAGCCCAATATAAGGTAAATCTAGATGTATCGATACCACCTGAAAGAAGAACTGTAGATATACACACGGGAACGTATAATGGCACCATGGTATTTGAAAATTTGACTAATGCAAAAACCCTTATCACTATCGATATTTCAAAATATCTGAAACAGTTCAAAACGAGAGTAATATTTTCTTTAAAGAAGTGATAGCGGGTACGATTATATTTACATATCAAATGTTTGAAATCATCCAATTATGAATCTTTTTCCAAACACCACAAAGACTTGTACAGAAATAATTTTTAAAACACCAGTTTGATTTCATTATATATTCTTAGGTGATATGTCCTAATGCATCTCAAGTAAACATTATATTTTTTATACTTCATAGAAAACCATTTATATGTACATTTCATTCAATTGTATATAATTATAATATTATATGTATTGAGTTTCCTAACATACCAAAAAATATATCAGATAACGTTTGAACAATACGATCTTCAGTGAGAGAATCAGCAACAATTTGACCTTCCTCCTCAATGGCTTCTTGTCTTGCTAGTAGGAGAGTGTCAGTAAAATGACGTATATTATCTACAAAATAAAAAGATTCACATATAAATTAAATTGTCATATTGGTTATGCTCAACCAATATTTTATTAACATATTAAGTGTCTTTGTTATAACGAAGAGAACTATGATGACCATAATTTATTAGATCAAAATTTTGATGTTTTCCAGAAGAAATATGAGAAGCATTCACAGAAAAATACTTTATAGTACTTAATACCGTTTTACGATGAATATCTGAAGGAAAACAGTCATGACCCCAAGATCTACTATCAGTACAACAACTGAATCTATTTCTGCCTGTACGTTTTCAGCTTTGTGTACTACACAAACACTTCAAAAATACTTACCTTTGTTGTAAGTTTTCTTTTCAGCAAGATATTTATTCATCAAATAATCATCTAACATTTCCGCAGAAAATCCTTCAATTTTTCTTAACTGATTTGTTTTGTATACATATCTAAGTCCAGGTATAAAATCTTCGGGTGCACCAACACCAAACACTTCTTCGAACTCGTCACCTTTTTTTAGTATAAACTCCAAGTCCTTGTCATCAAAACTGTACCTATGTATAGTAATTATGACACAAGTTTCACTTTATGGGTAACTAACTAAATAAAGCGGATTTGTACGGTGTCCTAGACAATGAATTTACAAAATATTTCCAATCTTTTAACTCTTAGCTCAGTTTTTAAATGTAGTAAGTAACACAACTCACTCGTAATGATCGTATATTTTATTCTCAATAGTTTGAATAAAACTATCAAGTATAAAGACCAACAACACGTGTTATTAAAATGCGTCATACCCGTGGTAAATATAGTTTATACAGTTTAAAAACTAACGCATTTCAATACCCATAAGTAGCTGCGGTATAGAGGGATCGATTATTTCAAACATAATAACATTAACTTTAGTTTGAGATGTTTTTTTTTTCTATTTGGAACAAAAAAACATGTTATTTCTTACGCTTAGATAAGCAAGTATTACGTACTTTCCTCCAAAACAGAGTCCTGTCAGTATGTTACCAACTAAAAAGTTAACATATTCTTGTGGATTAAATTCACCATTTATTTCATCTATAACTTCAAAGACTGTAGACGTGGCATCGTTTACTCTTTTTTCTAAGGCGTTCCCTTGCATATAATGTCTGTAAAAAAATCATACATGTATGTAGTTCACTGTGAACATAGCTGCTGAAGAATAATTATTTCTGTGTGTCAAGAAAAGTAAATGTTAGAGTTATATGTTTAACCTGGTCACAAAATTGTGATTAGAAGAAATAAATAACACATGTTTCGCTACTTAAGTATTCGTTTAAGGTTTATAAAAGTCAATTCTCCTATTGAACAAATAGTCACATATATACACTTGCTAGAACTAGCTTGTCAAAATGTGTTATGTTTTGCTCATCTGATAAACAGCCAAACTTTATCCAAATGAAAAACATGTTTAAAGTAATAAGAATTTGAACCCAGAAGTATTTAAATAAAACAGAAAACATTCAAATGGCATGAATAACGTGCAATATACCTTAAGCCTTTTGAAGCAATACGTCTATGTAGTTTCCAAGTTGATCCATAATTACTGAATGCAATATCTTTACCGCCCTTTGTAAACGCCTCAACTGAAAACATGGACAATGTCTTTTTAACACTTTAAGAAGATTCTGTATTGTTGTGAGTGGATATACTAATTTCATAACATCAAATAATGATAGAAACGGCATTGACAATCGTGTTTAAAGAGACGAAATTTCAGTATCTATCAACCATCAAGCGAATTTAATTGCCAAGTAAAAAATTAACAGTGGTAAACAGACAAATTCTTACTTGAAGGTGACATCATTCTGTTAGCAAAATCTGTTGATTTTTTCACCAAGACTTCTAAAGCCACGTCTATTTCATTTACATATAACATTGTCACGTGACCTATAAATAATTGAAAACTGTGATTATAGCTTACTAATAAAGTAATCCAAGTTAAGAGAAGTAAAATCCACTCAGCGGTATGACAATGAGAGTTACCTAGCATAGCAGATAGGCTAGTTCTGCGTTCGTCAATTTATCATTTTTCCATGGTAAAAAAGCCAGCATTTTAGAGGCTTAGTGTAGACAAACTAGCAAAAGGACTGAACAGTGTAAGTCTTATTAACTTACTCTACAATCGATCTGAGGTTCGTATTGATATTATTCCTATACTTTAACTATATTCTAAGTTAACCATACATTTTGTGTTGTCAGAAATAAAGTGTTATGATGTCATACTTACCAAATTTCAAAGTTACAACTGGACCGTATTGTTTTGACCATTTAAAAACTTGCTTATAAAGTGTTTTCTGGTCAAGTTCTGAAATAAACATTGATCAATGGATCAGGTCCAATATGTTTGTTAACGTCTGTTTTATACTAAACTATGTTCAATAATATATTACAGTAGTTATTCGGCGCAGCTGTCTAAGCCAACTTTTGACCTATATTTCAACCAATACAATTTGCTCTACCATAGCTGTTTGTCCAATGAAAATCCTTTACGGTATAAAGAAATGGATAAAACACATGACGCCATTGGCTATTTGTGATAAACAGGTGCGTAGCACGTACAGTAGCTGCTGACTATTTACTCTGTGTATAATGAGTGACTTACTATGCTAATTGATCACACATTCGTCGTGGTACGCCCCTTGCGGTATAACTAAACTGCGAATATGACTCAGCGCACGTTCGGAATGGGTTTTCATGTAGCCCGCCATTGAGCATTTCTATCATTTATCATTTTATCTAATTGTTTTATGTTCGCCAGAAAAATAACATAAATCGTTTGGTCATTCTGGAAAGAAGTGATTTTAATCGAAAATCAATGGCATTGTTATTAAAGATGTTTTTAATTTTAAAATCAAACAGATTTTCTAAATTGACAAATCAGCAAAGTGGCAATATATTCGGACAAAAATTGAGGCTGAATCGCAATTTCGGACAAACTACATTTGACCTATAGTCAATACATGTACGCCGTGCATGACCAACATTTATACTTGAAACCGTTGAAAATGAACCCAGCAGAGCGCCGAATATCTTTTTTAAAGATATGTCTTGTTTTTAAATTTCAACTTTTGATGCCCGCAATCTAAATTTAGTTGTTAATTATGTAATGTACTAAAAGCATTCTTTTAGACATTCTAGAGACTATGGTACGACTTGATTAGCCAAGTGACCTTTGCCGGTTTCAAAATCCGATACTGAAGAAACATTTTATGACACAGTCGTCGATCTTAATTAGAGAAACCGGCGGGTATAAAACATTAATTTTGACAAATGTATGCAATGTTCAATATTTGTTCATGGCTAATTTACATGTTAACACATAACATAACTCGTGCAGATAAACACCCAATACTTATTGTAAAATAGCTTTATATACTATTTCAATATTGGCGTTTTAAGGGTACTTATCTCGCCGGAACCATACATAAGCCGCCGATTGTCAATCACATGATCGGCACGAATGCAGGGCCTTGCAAACCAAAACAGCCCATTGTGGCAATATTATGCAGTTAATATTTTGCAAAAATGATATAAAAGAGTAAATATTGCCATGTACATACTTTATTTTAACATGACCAAGAGGTTACGACGTTGGACCGGTAATCATTGGATACCCAGCCCGCGTTGGTTCGAATCCCATCCAAAACCTACCCCCGTTGTTTCCGTAAGCGAAATACTTTATCCTACTAGCTCAATACTGAGGGACCAGGAGGCCAAATCGAAGTGATTATACTAAGTAGTAAGAACTTGTTTCACAATCGAACTTAAATAAACTAGTATAAATTAAACATTTTATTAATATATTGATTATTTTGTTTCATCTGTTATAATGTATAGTCCTTTCTGAAACAACGGACTTCACGCTGGTAGATTGTTTGTTTTACGTGAACGGGTGGATAGTATACATTGAATATAAGAAGTAATCAACTTACGCAATAGATTTCCTAGTATAGGTAAACCTCTAGGTCCTGGAGGATAATTATACTTGAATCTTTGTATCAACTAATATAAGAAGTGAACTTACGTAATAGATTTCCTAGTATAGGTAAACCTCTTGGTCCTGGAGGATAATTATACTTGAATCTTTGTATCAACCAATAAACAAATAAACCAACAATCAAACCAACAAGAATGGTTGTTGTTATAGATCCAGATAGTAATATCTCAAACATTCTTATCTTTCTTTATATTATGTAAAAGTAGACAGTCTGTAAATGCTCTGAAATATTAACAAAAATATTTCTAATGAATTATATGGGAAGGTCAAGCGACTGACGTTGACTCCTGTTGCAATTTTGAAATCCAGTACAATTTCAGCTAACGACAGACGCCTTCTAATAACAGCGGAAATTGGATTGGATTGATGGGGCTTCGGTCTAGAAGAAGACATTACGAAATCAAGATACCATTTATAGTGTTTCGTCTAGAGACACTTGATGAAAGCTACGCATTGATTAGTCAACATAAGGGTCATCATGACGTGACCGTCGGAGCGACCGTAAGAGATGCTATACCACAGCGGTCTATACGATATCTGTTCCTAAGAGATCCTATACCACAGCGGTCTATACGATATCTTTCTACGGAGATTGCACACATGTACAGACTTCTTTGTGAACTTATCTAGATCAATCAACTCTTCTACATTCAATATCCTTATAACAATCATTGTAACATTATCTAGATAAGTTTTGTACATTTATATTTATTATCTATGTATATATCTATGTACAGCATGTATATAAAACTTATATATTATACAATATTTAAAAAAAAACATGTACATAGCCACTCTTAATAGAGTTATAAAAGACTATAAGCATATTAAATACTCTATCACACATTCATACAATATAGTTATTTCCAACAAAAATATTATAAAACAAATTAAAAATAAAAAGTAGCTAATAAATGCTATTCGCAAGTTAAATATATATTTAAGAAAATACTTAAAACTTGACAATAATTAACTTGGTGCACTAACGCGCATGATACAAAAATAGGTTTAGAAAAACGATCATCATCTCTGATCAGATATATAGGGGCGACACCACATCTAAATTTACTTAATGCTGATCTGTGTTGAGGTGGTAAAATCATTTTACAATAGTTTTCAACTTTGAAATGTGATTTAAAAGAACAATATGTACGTAGCTTATTTCGACCTCTACCACTTATACCAGTGTGTCTATTAATACTATTTTCCCATTCATTAATAAAATTACAAAGAACAAAATTCGATACATGAGAAACTAAAAACTTCTTACAGATTGGAATATGAAATGAAAAATCATTCAAATAACTTAAATGAAATTGTTGCTTTACAACGAAAAACCAAATGCCCACAGAGCTACTCTCTTATTAACCTTAAGTTTGAAGTATTGCAAAGACGAGCACAAAATGCAGATATAGATTTCCACTGACGAACTATCGGTGGAACTCAAGCCAATTCACCAGCCAGTGCAGCATTAGGAGTAAATTTTCCCACGCCCAAAAAGAATCGCATTGCCCGATTATGAACAGCTTCAATACATAAAAACGACATATAACCCCTAATCGGAGCTCTGTAATTAATTACTGGCCAAACAATGGAATCATACAATTTTGTGAATACATCATAAGATACTCCCCCAATGGATTTACATTTGGCAAATAATACATGTAACCCCAAAGCTCGACTAGCACTCTGGGCAACCGCTTTATCCGATATATTAAAATCAAGGTGCTCATCAATTACCAAACCTAGATACTTATACTTATTAACAACAGACAAGTTTTCATTCCACAAGTAAATATTCTATCAATACATGGTACAGAAAATGGTCTAAAGTGCACAATATTACTTTTGTTACTATTAACAATCATATCATTCAAACTACACCAATCTGACAAAGCAGTTAGTAATATTTGTAAATCATCGGCATTTTCAGTTAAAATAACAATATCATCAGCATATAACAATATACATATTTTCTCATCACCTACATTAACACCAAGATTAAAACTCTTTAGATAAGAAACTAGATCATTAAAATACAAATTGAACAATAAAGGCGACAAGATACACCCTTGTCTCAAACCAGATTGCACGTTAAACAACCAATCTGTCTTATGGGAATTTACTCTAATACATGTTGACACAGAGGCATACAATGACATCACAGCATTTAAAATCATACCACATACCCCAGATTCATACAAACGTTTCCATAGTTTCTGACGATTAATAAAATCATAAGCCTTTTTAAAATCAATAAAAGCAGTAAAAGTGGACATTTTCAATTTATTTCTAGTTTGAATAATACTGGTAAGGGATAAATTTTGATCGATGGTACTACGGTTCTAACGAAACCCCCCTTGTTCGTCTGAAACAATATCATTTCATTCAACCTATTCTTGCAATCGGTGATTTAAAATGTTACAATAAATTTTATAGACTGAAGACGTCAAAGCAATACCTCTGTACGACAACGGATCCCTTGGATCTAATGTACTGTTTTTAGGAATGGGGTTAATGATACATTTACCCCAAGACGAAGGAACAACGCCTTTATCAAAACAAACATTAAATAAAGAATGTAAAAACAGTATAGTGGTGTCATTTTTTAGAGATTCGGTGTATATGGAGTAAAAACCTATAGCTTTTCCACATTTTGCTTTACTTACAGCTTGTTTTACTTCCAATACAGAAATACCCTTATTAAAAGGTAGTACATAGTCCTCATTAATAAAGTCATTGGTATTTACGAGGGGTGATTGATAAATTCGCGGAATTCCCTTCTAAAATATTTACCCTTTTGTCAAATCACATTAAAACTCACATAAGTGTAAAACAATTCATTTGCGTTTTCACAATCATATTGGTGAACAGATTATCAATATGTAGAAAGAATAAATGGTATCCATAGCAACCACTGTCAGGTCACTTGAAGCACGCTATTTTTTCACCTATTTTGGAAACATTAAACATGGTATTACGCACTAAATTTTGGTACAAATTATTCGCCAACATTATTTACACTAGCGTGACGTCTCGACATCATTTCCTGAAAGTTTCATGAAAATGTTTTGAATGGTTATTGCATAGCAAAGATTTTAGCGTCATGGCTTCGAAATAACGAATGACGTCAACATAATTTTTTGAGTTGGGCGCAGTCATAAATTGGTGTGTTTGACCCAATTTGTCACCAGCAGATACGCTTAAACAAATTAAAACTGCTGATACATTACCAACATGTGGAAAAACATTAGTCTACAAATGGCACCAGAGGTTCAGGGAAGGTAGAATATGGATATTTGATAAAGAAAGACCAGGTCAACTGACACTGACAGTAACTGTTGGAAAGGCAGCATGAGTGGAAAAGCTTCTAGATAAGGATTGATGGTTTACAATGTGCTGTAATGCACAAGAGAGTTATTTATTCATTCAGCGAGGAATACTTCAAGGTTACATTTAATCTGTGGGTACATAGCCATAGTAAGTGTATGGAAAGGCAGCATGAGTGGAAAAGCTTCTAGATAAGGATTGATGGTTTACAATGTGCTGTAATGCACAAGAGAGTTATTTATTCATTCAGCGAGGAATACTTCAAGGTTACATTTAATCTGTGGGTACATAGCCATAGTAAGTGTATGGAAATACGTGGTGATTATGAGCAGAAAGTAAATAGGAAACTTCACTTTGACGTTTAAGTAACCCAATGATGACGTCGGCGTGCTTCAAGTACGGTGTACTAGTGTTGTAAAATGTTTCATGAAAACGTTATTTTCCAATGTATCAAGAAAATAGTCGGGCTTTATATCAGTCTTTGGTAAACGTACAGAAAGATGTATTTTGTTTTTTCCTATGTTATCCCGTGTAGCATTAATAAATAAATTCCTCGAACTTTCCAATCACCCCTCGTATACCTGTAGTGTGATTATTATTATTATTATTATTATTATTATTATTATTATTATTATTATTATTCAACAAAGAACAAAATTCTTCTTTCCATTTATTTAAAACATCAACTTTAGAAGTTGAGATGCTACCATCATTTAAAAAAATCTCCATAGGAATGGATTTTTTACGACATTGACTAACACCAAAATTACCTAAAGACCTCCAGAACTCTCGATTACCAGAATTACACTCATTTAATAAATCATTTTGTAAAGTATATCAATACATCCTTTTTGCTTTTTGTACTTGTTTATCTTGTATATAACGTATGTATTTCAACATCAGAAATACGAATTAATATAAAACACATATTTAAAAACTCGACCAATACTAATTAATACAAACAGACTTATATTATCAATTATAGCGAAAGTAGGTCACTTTCTCGACTGCAAACAGGCGTTTTAAACATAATTTTGTACATACTATCCGACAATGAATATTAAGAATATCTTTTTAAAATATTTGCAAGCACTTATACTTGTATTTTTATCTATCTATTCAACTATCATTTGCAAAAGAAAAGTAAAAAAGCGAAAAAAAAGATTAAAAATAATTGAGATATAAAACAACGTTCTTACCTCTTCATGCATCAAAAGAGAACTACGAATTATTGTTAATTTCCACGGTGTTTATATACTGCAGTATGACCGATGAATGAACGAACACTCTATACTAAGTAAATAGCCTTGCTGAATCGCTGGGAGAGGTCGCGATCAATAAATATACTTGACCTAGACTGCAATGTAAACAAGCGAAATTTATTGTTATTACTAACGATTTAACTTTGCATTTGTTATTTACCGCACTAACTTTATTCATTAAAAAAAGCATACATAAACATAACAGTGCAATAAAATATAATGCAGATAACAAAGTTATAGCGTTTTGAAACTTAGTGGAGGTTCACAATCTAGATGATAAAGCTATACTGTTAGATGTCGTTATTTAGCTCATGACTGACGTATGAGGTAAAGAAGTATATCATCTTGATCTACATATTGACTGGTGAGTGTGTGGGCTACACAATGCTAATATTAGTATAATCGAATGCGAAAAGAAAGCATGTGGTTAAAAATGTATTTTGGGTATAAATGATTTAAATCTTTGTTTAAGATATTTGATTCACGTTTAGTATAATACAGTGTCAGTTTACTTAGTATGTCTACATATTTAAACTCTTTGACGGTTTATAATCTAGCTCATTTATCTAGTTCATCGTGTCATAATGTAGCTCATGAATTACATAGTAGATTGCTTTGTATAGATTTATAATTTTATGTGCTTATTCTTTTCTATAAAGTATAAGCATATTAACACTTCAGTCAGCGTAAAATTTATAAATTTTATACATGTTTCATTATTTAATATTACCTTATCAGATCAATCAATTAGCCGCTTTGATTAAATATATTATTTATTATTTATGGATTTTATCAATAAGCGACGTGATAATGTTGTTTTAATCTTTGCTGATTCCCTGTTGTTCTTTGACAGGTAAAAGTACGACAGGCAAAGCAGAAAAATGGCGGCGCCTGGTGTATAGTACAAGGTATCTGATAATCATGTTTTCAAATGAACAGTTCTCACTTTTTTTCAAGTAGGGCCAATTGACAACCAAATTCTACTTTCGATTTCAATCTGCTTTTACTTTGGAATGCGATAAGTGACATAAACTTATTTAAACAATTTTTTCATTGACATGGGTTGCTTAGCAATCAATATCTTAGTAGGCGGTATGCTTCAGTTCCTATCAAAATTTGTCTCGGACGTAGACATTCGGAAAAAAATAGTTCGCAGTAGATAACACGTATCTTCAATTACGTCGATGAGAAAATCGCAACAACAAAGGTTTTTCATCAACTACGATTTTATGAACAAACTCGTGTACTCTCCGCAGCGGTTATTTCCCTTTATAAAATCATTAACCACTGCCACCACAAGTTAACTCGTCTCTCAGAGAGCCGAATACTTTTTTTTCCATTTTTTCTTTTACATTTAAATATTTCCAATAAATTTAGTCTTCTTTTAGTAAGTTATGATGTTCAAAGTACGTTAAGGGAAAACTAAGTAGTAAAAATAAATAATTTGTGAAAAAAAAACAAGATTAATTTTGACCTTACACCGGTAACCTAAAGTACGTACAATTGCATGACGGCAAAATTTTGCACAAAATGAATATAAGATGGATTATTATATTTATTTTAGTCATTTTATATATAAATGATATATCAGTTAGTATCGTATACTATTTGTTTTAGTAGGCATAAAAAATCTTAACGTAAACTTTTGTCTTTTTGTTATACTCTTAGCATTTTACATTCATGTATTTTGCCTAGTTTAAAAGTGTAGTAAACAATCATACTTTGTTATGATCTGATGTTTACTAGGGATGAGACGATATGGTCATCACACAATTCGATGCGTAGGGATATAAAATAAGACGATGTGATTTTTTACGATATGAACTTGTTTACATTGTCTACAACACGCAATCTGCAAACAACCGACCAACCACAGCCTGTGACTAAAACATACATCAATTAGCTTGCAAACCTCGGTCTAAAAAACGAAATCAAGCAATCAGGATGCTATTAATAGTGTTTTGTCTAGATGAATCTAAACATTGATTGGTCTACAAAAAAGGTCATCTTGACGTGACCCCCTGAGGGATGACAATGGATCCTATACAACAGCTGTCTTGGATCTAGTGGTACATGTAGTATACATGTACAAGTTTACGGAGATCGAGATATCCACAGGTGAAGTTGTACTGGACTCATTTTACAAAGAGCCGCAGAGATTTTTTATATGTCTGTTGAATATTGAAAATGCAGTATCGGCACGGGGATTTTCCCTGATTACACATGTCAGAGTCGTATCCCGATAAGCTGGGCCACGATACGTATCGTGGCCCTGATGTTCGATATATCGGCATATCGTCTTATCCCTAATGTTTACTGCCTCTCAAATTAAATTTCCTGTATTCTCATAGCTCATTGTTGTATTATTAAATGATCATACATATTGATCAATCATTAAAACAACGCTAACAGAAATGGCTGTTGATAATTCTGAAAGAAAAGTCACATAACTTCATGGTTTTCCAATTGAGTTGAAACGAGTCATATTGCACACGATTAGACAATAACTTGCAGTGATATAGTGTGATATAGTTGTAACACAAAAGTTAATGCTATTATTTTAAGAATTAGGTCAATTTTTGTTTTGGAATGTCACGCATTACTAGCTTTACCGTATGCTTTTTAAGTACATGAACTAGCTTACCCTGTATCATGAAGCAAAAACTTCACTAAAAATTAACATTATATTAATAAGTTCATTGAACTTAGGTGGCCTGTAACAGCTTGGAATCAATCCCAGATCTACACATGAGCATGCATACTTCTCTGTTGTTTATCAAATTAATGTAATACGTTTGTTGTGATAAAAATGCTTGTTACAATGTTACAATCTCAGAAACCCATGTCCAGGCAGCGCAATCTGCGCTTTGATATTTGATTAAAAAAACTTGTTCAATAAATGTCTACATTTGGGTTACAATTTATCTCAAATGACTGGTGTGTGAATATTATAAATGTAATATGAAAATTAGAAGAAAATAATGCAGGTTAGTTGTCATGCAAACTCTGTGTGTATACTGTTATTGAAATTTAGTGCCGTCTCCAGAGACATAGATAACATCTAATTTCATGGCCGCATCTGATGTGATGAAAATCAAAATTGAAAAGAAGAAGCTTAAAAAGTTATGGAATCCAGAACTATCATGCTAAATGCATGATATGGCTCTATATCGGTCAGAATGATCGATACGATATTCGTGTCGATACCAAATGATCGATATTCGATATATGATATTTTGATAATAAATGGATTTTTTTTAAAACAGCAAAACTGTGTTATTCCATTTACTTATTTTAAATATACGAGCGCAGTAGCATTATACTACTAAATGCATCGTCTTTTTAATATTTTGAATTTTAAAGTCTTTTACGTTTTGCATTAAAAAAATACCACTGAGTCTGGGTTGAATCGGCAAAAGGAAAACACACTCTTTCCGAACTTATAAGCTATCTACGTGACATATCGCACAATCAATTTCTCTTTACATTGCGGATCTGCGTAACTACTGGTTCCAAGAATTGATCTGTATTTTTAATTCTTAGAGTTGGTTCCTGGACTTATCAAAAACGAAAACACATTATGTAGGACTTTCTAGTCGCAGCAGTTACTTCCCTTTGACAGGAAAGAATAAAACATGACGTTACCATTTTAAGACGTTCGCTTTATGAAAGGAATATCATATTATTATTTGATAAATTATATTGTTCGTCCACAGATTAGTCCTTAGTCCATACCTTACTAAAAGCAGTAGAATGTTGACTTGGTGATACAAAATATCAACTAATTTGCCGGCCATGGACTTTATTTGTATGACCGTCACTGATCGATATTTTGTTCGAAACGGAAACGTTCGATCCGATATATCTATCGAACCTACTATACCGGTATTCGATATATATCGTATACCGGTGTAGAACCCTACATTGCATGAATGTTTTCTTTTAGCAGATTCAGTCTTTTTTTGAAAACAATAACGAACTTATGAAGTTTCTGACCATTACATGCATGTGAATAACATAAACAAAGTGATCCGATTTAAATATTTTTTTTAAAATGAAAACGCTGCAAAAATACCAATATTTTGATAAAAAATCATTTCAAATCATTACAAAAATTGCAAATGATTTTTTCATGCGCAAAATAATTCTTAAGCACTGTCAAAGAATAATTAAAAATATAACCGATCCCAAATTTTCAAATTTATCCGAAATTTTTAACACATCCGAATACAGTGATACTTATTCGAAAAGTGTGTTATGCGGTCAAAAGAAAAGTAGTTCATAAATGTTTTCGTATAAAATTACTTTCATGAAACATTTGCTTCAGATTTCTATAATTAATTGTGTAAGTTTAAATTCAATATAAAATCACTTTAACTTGTCACTAAACGGTCAATTTGTAAATATATATTTTTTAACATTTCATACGCAAAATAGTCCGAACTTGGTAAATTGTCGGGGGAAATAACTGCAACAAAATTGTGAATATGGTCTGAAGATTACTCTCCCTTTTTAATACAAAATAAGTTTCTGTTGAACAGGCAATTTTAGTCATTTGAATGTAAATTGTTGTTTATATTGAAAGTCATGTGACATTCTTCTAGGAGATTAACAAAATTAATTTAATTTATCAAATGCTAAGTAAAAATAGAGAAGAAAGACTACTATAGATATTAAATTACATTTTTTTTTAAAAATTCCAAACCTGTTAAGTAAACTTCCATATAACTTTCTAGCCTGTAGGAAATTAAATCTGTATTTAAGTGTATTTCGTATGTGATGATAATCACTCATAGACACTTGGGTCGTTTATTGGTTTAGGACGCAACTCTCAAATTACTTTAACCTCTCACAAAAGAGATAAACCTAAGCTTAGGTAATATTTTGATGTTCTTAATGTTTTGCGCTATATCAGTGACTGATTTTGTTTACAAGAGCACCCCAATAAACAAGTGTGCTGTCTGTGGACTGCTCTTGTGATTGAAGTCCTTCCAGGACTTTGTGAACATATTTATAAATATACATGTAGTGAACACCAACGACTTTGGAAAAAATCCTGTTTTCAGCATAAACTGATTTACATTTATCCATGAAAAGTCATCTAAGCAAACTCAAAATCAGCATTAATTAGTTTATCAACTTATAATTTATCATTCGGAACGACCTCGGCGATCATCTACGAAGATACACCTCGGATATCAATCGTAATAGAAATACAACAAAGTTATGAGGTCAGGCGATTAACCTCATAGATTAAGTAGTGCCGATGTAAACAACCAACATGGCAGATCATTTTGCAGAAAGTATCGAGTACACAAAAATGTTTGAGGATCAACTTTGATTTGAGTGAATATCAGTTACAGGCATTGAAGAGCTTTAACTGCCCATAATCGTCCGTCATTTTTGGTGTGTGCCAGCGTTCCAAACGTCGGGAACGAGGCTAGATTCTATGATGGAACTACTTTCGCTCCTCGTGATATCCGAGGTGTATTTGCGTGGAAAATCGCCGAGGTAGTTCCGAATGATAATTTATACAACTTTATTTCAATTTACATGTGTTAGCTTTAATTGTTGTAAAATTACTTGCAGTGGAATGGCTTGTTTTTTTTTTTTAAATATCATTTGTCCGAAAACTTATGGAAGTCACTGTATATGTATATGGTCGTTAATTTCTCTAGGAGAATATTGCAGTATTTCGATGTGATGTACAAAGTTACAATAAACTGTTGATTAATTTTATTTACAATTTGTTTTGATTTTAAAATTGAATAAAACTCTTGCTTAGGTCTATTGATTTGATTATTGTAGTACAGATGTCAACCTTGCTATGGTAGGTTGACTATGATGTCATTTTTCTCAACAAGTGGAGGAGAATTGATTTGCAGTCTAAGGTATAGAACTCTAGACTTACCTGGTGAAATGAATAAACATGATTTACCTCCCTTTGTTGCTTGTTCACTTAGTTTAATGGAAGAAATTCAAGGAAGTTCTTGAAAGATTAAAAGCTTGTTAACCTAAAGTCTTGGTGCAGATAAAAGAAGCAATTAATGTTCCATCATTCTGTAAAAAAGTGAAAAATGCGAGTCAGTATCAACGCCAATCTCTGTAAACAAATATCTAATCGTTTAGAACACACACGGTCTCACTGACTTCATTAGGGAGACGCTAAGCATCATGGGTAAAAACTGTTGACATATTTCAAATTATGTAAAGATTGAGACTATTTCAATTTCGTACACGTACTAACTTTGTTGACCAATATTATTAATCATATTGCTACAAACGACTTAGTCTTTTAAACTGCACGCTTTGGTCATTAGAATAACTTAATACTGCAGAAATGATATGCCATGAAATAAAGCACAACCAATCTCATTCTCTACATCTGTGACCGATTATTGTAAAATCAAGATGAAATCATATAAAAGAAAAAAATGCAGTAATTAATAAGGATACATAATGTATAAGATCGCAATAAATTCCAATCAGCCTCCGCACTGAACAATACCTGTATCGTACTGCAAAATAATTATATGATGGTAGGCCTATTTGTTCTTCTATCTGCATAAGTTTTTTTTTTAATTGGGATACTTTCATTAACTATTACTCATAAAAACTCAAGTAAAAACGTTTCTCATATAAAAAATGTAAGCTGGCAATTTTTCTATTAGATATACAACTTTCCAGCAAACAGAAAATAAACTGTACAAACAAAAACAAGTGCGACGTTACATTGTAGTGGCATAAAGTCAAATGAATAATAAAAACAAACATACACACACGCAACTATTCCAGGATGCGAGTTACCTAATTATCAATACTAATCAATAGCTTTTGTAACCCTACTAATACCTAAACATTGTTTCATTCTACATGCATATCATGCTAACCTCTTACATTTGATTATGTGCATTGTGTTAACGTATTGTTTAAGGATGTTTAAGGAAGGTGGATACAATGTTTCATAAAATCAAAAGTCAGTCAAACTTCACGAAAGTCGGTGTACATGTAAAGTCACAATTGTATTTTATAAATATGACAATTATTTTCATTTTTATCGCGACGTGACCATGGCAACGGCGTTTAGTCGTCACTCGTATAAAACACCTGTTGAAAACGTCGCGTTAGTTAAAATGACGTTTTAATGTGTTAACAAGCTCGAAACTTCTTTTAAAAAATACATCATTGTATGCACAGAGAACTTTGCTAACAATTGATATCAGGTTTGTTAGAGAGCTACTTAACGACGACGTAACGTTTAGAAAACAATAAAAAATCGTCGTAAAATTTAACGTCGTTTTATGTCTACATGCTGTCATATTTTTTAACTTATCGTGAAAATTACGCCGGTGGCACATATTTTCTTTGAAAAATATATTTTGTATGTATGTATCAATGTTTATATGTAATAAAATTAGGGGGTCGATCGTGAACAAATTGTCGAAATTTTAAGTTGAAAATCAAGTTATTGATTTTTTTTCGTCGACGTTAGTTTGAAACGTTATAATTTACAATGTTTAACAGCGTAATCATTACGGTAAAGCATTGTTTTGGAATACATCTGATGTAATGATGACACTAAAACACACACACATCATGGTACTGGACTAATATTATAAATTATCTATTTAAAAAAATGAATAAAAAATGGATTTTGAAATATTTATTTAATATTTCAATAATTCAAATAATGATACATGATTGTGTAATTGAATTAGTATAATACATGTACAGTTTAAAATAACCATAATAAAACGTAAACACAACACTATTCATTTTTCCGCCGACTGCAGCATAAAATTAGGCACTGTTCAGCCATTGGTCAAATCTAAGTACTGATGGTTTAAAGTTATATCTCCATAAAGATTCCGTTATAAAGTAAAGTACGGTCTAATACATGTACAGCTTAAAGTAACCATAATAAAACGTAAACAAAACACTATTCATTTTAAAATATTCATAAGATTATATATCTCAATATGTCAATGTTACCTCTTAATACGTAAATATATATAATATAGAATATAGATATATAATAAAAAATAAAATATAAAAATAAAAATTTAGGCATTTGCTAGGTTTCGAACCAGCGACCTCTTGAACGTTTCATATGTTCATTTCCGTTCCTACCCTTTAGCCGACTGCACTATTTGGGTCCTTAAGAACAGAGCATGTAACAATAGTTAAATACTGTAAAAAGGACATTAAATATGGGGAAGATAATTATGGAAGATAAATCCTAAATATTGTGAGTTGTTATCAAATACAAATATTCTGAACTATCAAATTAAAAAAAGCAATTAAATTATTATTTGTAAAAAACTTATTAATGCTAGTTATGAAATTTCAAGTAAAATAATCCCATGTACGATTTTTTTGACATACTGATAAATTATGTACCGCGGTATGATTAAACTAAAAACCTTAAGAACGTGTTTGTATATAGATCCATAGACTTTCCTGTAACAAACAGACAAGCTGTTCACTTTGTCAAACGTTTGCCTTTTCCCGGCGAAGCATTTTACTGGCTCTGGTCGTTCCCAAACACCAAGTCATTCCTTTTTCTTAGAGAAGGGAAATATGGCATGGTTACCAGAGCTGTTGATGTTTTGCTAGGAGTTGGTCTAACGCTTTGTTTTCTGCGTTCGTCATCCTGAGATGACGAAACAACCTGCATGAGTCGTGTATGTGGTCACACGATCATGGCGCTCTATCCTGTCATGCCTCCACATATTTAATTAAATAACTAATTTGAAATTGTTTTAATATTTCTTTCATCTTGAGAGAAATTTGAAAACAATATTAATGAATACATGTACTCTTTAAAATGGATTAATTGGTAAATTTGCTATCTCCATTTCATATATTTCTTAACTTATTACCCGTTCGAAAAATTCATAATGTTTAAAATCCAACCTCCTATAATCGAAGACAGGAAGAGTGCCATGGTCAAAATGCAGTATTATGATATTAACAAACATATATTCAAAAATACATAAAATAAATTTCTACGCACCCGGGTCACGTCAGTTTAATGAATTGCCTCTTATATTTAAAATATGCAAACCATATGAAACCATTAAAATAGTTTTGTAGGAAAAGTATTGGCATTTTGAGAGAGGTCGATCAAGGGAGTTATAACTTTACCATCGGAACTACCTCGGCGATCTTCTACGCAGATAAATCTCGGATATCATAAGGTGAAAAAGTAGATCTGTAGTCTGAACTGCACAGAAATACGACGTGTGAGACGTTGTTCTAATGTAATGATGTGATAATCGTGTAACAAGGTTATTATTAAATGTTAACATGAAAATGATAAGTGAACGTGTTTCAATATATATAGACAGTCCAGGGCCATTTTCTATGACATCTGAATGTTGTTTTATAGCTAATTAGTAAACTAGCATACAATTCTTTACACGTCGATGTATAAACAATATTAGTACTACTTACCAGGGAGTTAATTGCCGGACCTTATAACGTGGTTGTATTTCTACTACGTCTGATTTCCAAGGTATATCCTAGTAAATGATCGCCGAGGTTGATCTGAATGACACTCTAGATGTGGCCAATGTTTTGTTGTAGACGTCAATGACGTCATTTATACAATAATAATAGTAATTAGCGTCATTAGCGCTGGCTACAACATAAAATTGTGATTATCATTCTATCTTTATACGTTCAAAATATCGTTTTGTATAGATTTTTAAATACATATGAGAAACTAAATATCAAAATTGCTACTTTTTTAAATAACGACAACTTTTAGAGTTATGTAATGTATAACAAAGAAAATACTTTCATTAAATTCATAACAACTCAAATATTTCATAAATAAATCATTTGTTGCAAAGATATAAGCCCTGGGGCGAATAAAAAATCGTAATGTCATTATACGTCGACGTAAGAAGAAAATCAATAACTTGATTTTCAACTTAAAATTTCGACAATTTGTTCACAATCAACCCCCTGATTTTTTACATATAAACATTGATACATACATACAAAATATATTTTTCAAATAAAATATATGTCATCGGCTTAATTTTCACGATAAGCTAAAAGATATGACGGCGTATATACATAAAACGACGTTAATTTTTACGACGATTTTTTATTAATTTGTTTTCTAAACGTTACGTCGTCGTTAAGTAGCTCTCTAGCAAACCTGATATTAATTGTAAGCAAAATTCTCTGTGCATACAATGATGTATTTTTTAAAAGAAGTTTCGAGCTTGTTAACACATTTAAACGTCATTTTAACAAGCGCGACGTTTTCAACACGTGTTTTATACGTCTGACGATTAAACGTCGTTGCCATGGTGACGTCGCTATAAAAATGAAAATAATTGTCATATTTCTTAAAATACAATTGTGACTCTACATATACACCGACTTTCGTGAAGTTTGACTGACTTTTGATTTTTATGAATCATTGTATCCACATACCTTGACATGAGCTAAACAACCACTAAGATCTGCATCTGGTTATGATAATACATTCAGATAGTTGTATTTTGCCTGTGGTGAAACGCCCAGCAGGTTAGCATGACATTTTGTTAAAATACTTTTCTGCTTTTGTTTGCAGTTTTCATCAATCAGTTTACCTAGCTTTGATTACATATTGTAATGTTTATCTTTCAACACTTTGATTATGATCACCTTTAGGTGATTTAGAAAGAGGTCGTGGTGACCCTAAGTGCACAACTTTAAATAATTACAACCTAAACGAAATAATACAATTTGATTGGTCAAAAGTGAACACGTGACTTTAAAAAATATGTTTCCATTTCCGTATAAACGCAGTTGCCAACAAGAATTCATTAATATTCATGACTTTAAATAACGTCATGCCGGTACTAATTTCATGAATGAAAAATCTATTTTAGTGCTGTCACACGCAAAACAAAAGCTATGCATGTCAATAAAAAAAATCATCGAAATCATGAAAAATGGTCCGATAATATCATATTGAAAATAAAATAAGAAACTAATGTTAACCGAAATAAACATTTCAGTTTCACTTTTATCTTTACTTTAAATAGCTAGTTGACCTCGACCTTGATAAACGCACGGGAAAAGCGTAAACTTTCAACTTGTTTACACGTTTTTTTTAAAGTTACGCAATCTTGGTTTTCCCTTTTAGTGCTCTTTCTATACAAATTAAAATCCAATTACTTACATTTCTTTGCATAATTGGCTCTGTTATGACATTAAACCCTTGAAAAATTGCATCGAAGCGGAGAACAAAATGGCCGACGGCTGGCATGAAAGACCTGTGTACGACCAAGATTATTCCACACTACAATGCATTCGGCTTTTACGCACTAAAATATAGTTCTTGATATCAACGCAATTAATAATGGTTCAGTCGACAAATTTCGCCCAGAAAGGTTGTAATTATAAGGAATGAATTCATAGAAACTGACTTTCATCGAAAAATAAATGTCATTTTGGTGATAGCTAATTTCAGCATGAAGGCTTTCGGCCTTTATGCAAATTAGCTATCACCAAAAGTGACATTTATTTTTATATGAAAGTCAGTTTCTATGAATTCATTTCTTAAACAATGAATTGTGTCAGTCGCATATAGTGACACTCACAACTATTTCTCTATAATTATCAGTTAATAAAAACATGGAAGGTAATCTGACCAGATGCTGCAACAACATGATTATGAAAGATATTTTTCATGTAGATAAGAAACTGTGAAACAGCAAATGCGACATAAAGCGCCATTTAATACAAAAGTACCAACGCACAGCTAATTTCCAAATTGCCTTCTGTCGAAAACTGATATTTTAAAATAACTCTCCGATGATTAGATAAGATGAATTAGATCATTCCAATTAAAACAGAAGTACTACCAATGGCAAAATATACTTTACATAAATCGATAATGATTATTAATATTTAAGATTCAATATGATTTGAAATAAAAGAGGAATTTCACGTCGATTGATATTAGATTGAATTTCAAAAATAGAACATCTTGAATTAAGTTGAAGCAAGCAAAATTGTATAAATACACTCAAACATGTGCTTGTTATGAAGTGATTAGAAGTAAAAAAAATGATTTCGACTTTTAAATAGACATTCCTTTTCCTAATTAACCGACAAAAATGTCCATTAAATGTCCTAATTGAATCTGTATCGGTGGTGTAGCCAAGTGCATATCTCTTTAATCCACCTGATACTGCACGTGCTGAAATTTCTGTTTATTCATAAAAATGATAAGGGTAAATCGTCATGTTCTGATTCTAACATGAAACTACAGAACAGTTGTATTATAAGAACCATCAAAATTAATGGTCGTAATAGAGGGACCTTTTATCATCTCAAATTCACCATTTGGGACATGAAATTATGTACAATTCCATAATATTGCATAACCAAGGAGGTCTCTTTTTCCTGTTACTTTTTTTCATATTCAGTATTTGGGTCATGAAATTATGTAAAATTCCATAATTTTGTAATATCCATGGTGGTCTTTTTAGCTGAACTTTACTGGATTGACAATATTAGATATTGAAAAACAAAACTATCGGATCGAAAATATGATAAGCCTATAATTACAAAAGAAGTTAAAAAACACGTACTAACATTTACTACCTTATTTCAATTGTATATTGCGACAATATTAACCTGAGCTTGAACTACCTAATTATAATAATTACACACTTCACTTACATTAAATCGAGTCTCCGTATGCGTGTATACGGTTATACACATGTGTATACAACCTATGTGACTATTCAAAAGTAGCATGTTAATGTACTTTTAATTTTGGACACATTAGTTTTTAAGAAATCACGTTAGTCCGCAATATTGTGGCACAGTTTCAAAGTATTTTATTCTAATGAAAGGCTCAAACCGATTTGTAGTAAGACTGATATATCATCTCATTTGCGTAAATGTTACAGCCTAAATGTTTCTAACGAAGTGGGTCCAGAAATAGTCCAACGTTTGTCTGAACCTTCTATTGTTTACTTCGTTTACCACTTAAGCAGTCATGGTGCTGATATAGAAATTTAGTACATGTACCAGTAACATTTTAGTTGATTTTAATATAATATATTGTAATGCAAGATCAAAAGATGCAATGGATAATATTTATTTTACGATAAGAATATCAAATAACATTCAAATTTAATTACAATGTCATATGTAAGGTAACAGCTCTAATAACATTTAATGTTTTATGAAAAGCAACTTAGGACTGCTCCTAACGTTTCATGTACAAAAATAGTTTTTATGTTATCTCCGATATCTGCACAGTGTACATCATTTGTAAACGTGAATGATATAATATAATCTTGGCTCACGGTAAATAAACTTTCTAAATGAGAAAAATCATATTGAAAGGCGAAGTAATGCAAAACTGGTATAATCTGTGCACCACATTTGGTTTAGATCAAGGAATTTAACTCGATAGTTTAGTTTAAAGAACTAAAGAACTTCATTCAAAAAAGGAGAGTGATAAATTTCACTATTACCATTGTACCATATCCTACCATCCAACACAGTATAAAATAACAAACTGGGTAAATTGATTAATTAAAAAAATGCAAACACAGCACCAAATCATTGAAGTAAAACATGTCACGCTAATCTGCTGGGCGTTTCACCACAAGCAAAATGCAACTATCTAATATAATAAATATTTGACTGAAGCTATCACAGCCCATGACAAATTATGTTTGATGTTTCATTTATATCTGATTGTATAATCATAACCAGATGCAGATGTTGGTGGTTGTTTTTGCTCTAGTTAAACATCTTTGACAATACGCTAAGAACAAAATGTACATAATCAAATGTAAGTAGTTAGCATGCAGTGCAAGAAGAATAAAACAATGTTTAGGTGCAAGCTGGGTAAATAAACTAAAGCTGATGATTCGTATTGATAATTTGGTAATACTGATCATGGAATAGTGGATTGTATGCATATGGTTGAAGTAAACAATGGAAAACTGGAGCTGTCTCTAACACATTTAAATAAGTTCCGTCATATTTGCATACTACATCGGTTTTTACATGACACTATAAAATATTGCAACCAATACAGAAATGCAGACAGTTTTTTTTTTTCAAATATGAATGTTATGTATTATAAAGAATTATTAGCAGTATATCTTATAATCATCAATCAGGTCTTGCTAACATCACTGTTTTCTCAAGATAATTTCACAGATAGACATAAATTTACAGACTGAATGGTGGCTTGTTAATTAGAGCTTTCATGTATGGCTTTGTGTGAGGACGTGCAATATTCCAGGTATTTAGTTAAGTGGCACTAGCCAACAAAATAATTCAAGGTCTGTCAGCTACACCTTAATAACTGTTGTCTACCAGCAAGGTTATCAGATTGTGGCTTCATTTTATAACAAACGTTTAAAAGCCTTAACATTTCCCTTTTTGTTTTTGGTAGTGTGGGAGGTCATTGAGGTACACTTAGTAATTAAGTACGCAAGTAATTGAGTTTACTATTAACATGGTTTGTGCATGTCTTCATGTGGCATAAGCAAACTCTAAATAACACTAGTATTTAATTTCATACTTGCCAAATTACTATGAATGTTTGATTGACAAAAATAGGCACTCACTTGTCAGCTAATTAAGTTGTATCAAATTAAGTACTACTTATTTGATGGCACTTAGCATTTCAAGTTATGTAGACTTCAGCTCCAAGCATTATAACAATAGACGTTTTTGTTTATGCTTTATATTTTAAATAGGGCTGTAACGATATACGGTTTACCGGTATATTGCAATACGCAGCTGCAGCAATACGTACGATTTTAATGTACCGGTATTTGGCGATATTTTTATTTCATTGAAAAATTCTTCCCTTCGCGAAATAAAAGTAACAAAACGTCAGTTTTTCCATTGTTCATTCCATCTAACCTGAAGTTGCAAGAATTTAAGCGATTGGGACAGTCCTAAATGACCGTAAATACTTTAAGAGGCTATAGATTCTATTAGTAGCTGCATATAAGATTTGCAATTTTTCTGTTAAATACAGCGGAGGAACAACGAACTCAAAAGCGCGCAATATATCGTGGTACGTATCGCGATACGATAACAGCGTATTGCAATATACCGCGGTACGCTTCTGGCGTATCGTGACAGCCCTAATTTTAGAAGTATTCACTCAAAGCTGTATATCCAAATGTAACAGAAACTGTTACAAGGTATGTTTTTCATATTTAGATTTTTTATTAGTAACAGTTAACGAATTTATCACATTTTACAAAAAACATTTCCGATTGAAGAAATATAATTTTTATATCATTATTTTGCAATACAATGCAAGTACACAGTGCTCCAGTATGGAGACTGATCGAAATCAGAATATTGTGGGCGTATTATTAATGATAAAGGAATTTTTGTTATATATATATATATATCTTAATTTACCATTAATAGATCACATATGTAGTGCAAGTGGGTTTAAAGCTTTGGCATTAATTTTTGCAAACAGGTTTGCATTTATCGTAGTGAATACTTCTGTTGCGCTACACGTCATTTCATGAACGCGGTATTAGTAAGTTTGAACGATATTTTGAGGAGGCTTAATAGTTAAGCGATACTTCACTTACCCGGCCAAAGGTTCGAACCTTCAAAATCTCATAAGAACTTAATATAGATAACAATAAGGTTATTTTCAGGTGGTTCCAACTAAATATTGTTTTAGATCCATTGATCAAAAACGATTTACACTCGCATTCAACTAAACTATTTCTATTGAATTAGTAATAAAAATAGGTAAAAAGACCTAGTACTGAATCTTACTATCTTATCCAAAACATGACACTCGGGTTTCAATAATAGATTTCAGATCATCAGATTAATTATCAGATTTTATGCAAAAGCCTTGTTTCCGACTATGTAAGTATATGAAAAGGGTAGATAAATAGACCTTGTACTAAATCTAATCATCTAATATTAAAGTATGACACCCGATTTCAATGCACCTACTTATCAGATTTAATGCAAAAAACTAGTCTAATGGATGAATGAATAACAAACAATACAGTTAAGTATTAGCATTATTTCATACACTTTCATACATTTATTTACAATACACTTTTTTCTAAATGCAGTTTCATAAATTGACAAAACATTTCCTATTAATTCACTTTAATGAATGCACGTGCACCTGTCTTTTGTTGATAATGCACCCAGGTGTATATACTTAATTCTTATTAGTATAAAGTAATATTAATGGTGACTTTTTTCAAACTAATTTTTAAACTTGAGTGTGTAATTATAGTTTATTTCAGACTTAGATATTTTAATGCCTGACTATGCTATTGTAATATATTATTATATTAATGGTGTCGGATACATCATTTAAATTCCATTATTCATGAAAAATTTAAATCATAAAAAGTAAAAGACATGAAATTAAATAATACATTGTAATGTTTGAATACTTGTGAAGATGGCTTAGTGATAGAGCTCAGGGGATTTCGTAAAACAAAGTCTAATTCAGTTTCAAGTATTTCACATTTAAACTCGATTCAGTAACGAAATCATTATCATTACATAAATTAATATTGATGGCAACTATTTCGGCAACAAAAAATCTAGGTTTTCTCCCAAACATCAGATGAATATTTGATATTTATAAATCAATATCTGCATAATTGTAAAAGCATTCGCATTTGATCTCATTTCAGTTACTGGCTGTCGAACTCATGTAGCACGTGCAAAAGTGAGGGAGTACAAAGAATAATGTTAAAAACAAGAACACAAATATCATAGAAACATTTAAAATTGGTCACTCATCAAATTCTTTCAAATCAACCTTAGAACTCTTAATATTAGTTTCTGAATTATTCTTTCATAAGCGAATTGCCTACCAACTAACAAACCTACAAATCAATCAATAAATCAATCAATCTATCAACCAACCGACCGAATAACCGACCAATCAACCAACTAACCAACTGAAAAAGCGACTAATCAACCAACCAAAACAATAGAACTATCTTAGTCAATAGCATAATTTTCTATAGGAAGGCTTAAGCTTAATATTGTTTCAGGATATTATTTCCCTAAACCAAACAACCTGTATTTCATGGTGGTCCAAATGCAACCCGTTATATGAAACAACCAATTATTAACAATTTACAGTTTTACAATTGAATACAATACTTGCCATGCAATCTCAATGAAATCAGACAAATTGACGCTCTGATACTTTTCGCTAAATAGGATATTGTAGCAATATTCATAGGATCTAGTTAAGATGAGATAGTTTTTTACAACTGATATAATTTTCAACTATTTCAAGGATAAAGTTCTTCAACAAAAAGATCTTAATTTTTTAACTCGTGCAATTTTATTTGAAGTGTCTGTAATTAAAAATGTTACATACTGTCATAAACAATGATTACCTCTCACATACCGGTATTGGTTGTTCAACAGTCGTAAATATGCCAACAGTTTAAATCGGCTTTATGGATATAGTACTCGAGAGGAATTTTGAACACCTTAAAAATATATAATTATGTTTATGACATTCGTAAGGGTTTACTTGTACGATCGTGAAGTCCGGATATTGTTGTTTGAAACTCAGAGCGTAGCGTATTTTCGTTTTACCCGTTTCGACAGTTGTAGCTATATCATGACGGTTTACATGCTAATCGTTCTGAATAACAATTTTACGAAACGTTTAACTTATGTGAACCCAATTGACCAAGTCTCTAGTACATAATGCCATCTATTTATTCAATTGATAATGCTACACATAAACGTGGAAGGCTATAATGACGACGTTTTCTTGTAGATCTTCATTGTACGAGTATTATACACGTTTTCTTGTAAATCTTCATTGTATTACACACAATACATTTGTCAATTTGTATACTGAATTCATTGTTTGATATATCTAACATTTAGTCATAACATACACACAGCAAACCAGACAGTATATATGTAGTTTATTTATCATGAAATAAATGGGCAACTGTTCCTTATCCTTAGATACAGTATACCACAAACTCTGCAGTAAATTTGCTTTACTCAACCCATCAAGAGGTGCATTCATTACAATTATAAACCTGTGTGGTCTTCAAATAGAGTTAAAAATACAAAAACTCTCAATTATCATAGATTTGCTTATAAATTAAAATATCTCGTATAACTATGAACACTTTGGTTTCATTGCAATTCTCGTGTTATTTTCTCTAGGCACATAAAACAAAATTAACAAATCAACTTTGACAATTGGCTTTTGCTTCCACAAGAAAAAAATCCAGTTGCACACGATTTTCGTCAACGATCATTCAGTATACATTGCCTATGGGTAAACATGTAAGCGACACTTCATTGCATGTAATAAATAACAAAGCCTTTGGGCCATTAATTAGAGATAATTTAATGTCATAATAAATAAAGTCATTAAGCTGCATCATAATCAAACATGTATCATGAATGTTTATGTGTTATTAATTACACTTGTTTTCAAGGTCATGTGACGTCAAACATGTGACAATTGCAATATATGTTGCAGATAAGTACATAAAAATCGCTCCCTTTCTTCAAAACCATGTCAATAATGCAAATTCATCATAAGTATAAATGTAATAATTTAGTACGTAAATGATTCCTAACACAATTATAGCGATGTTATTCCATATAAGGAAAATGTCGTATCATTGTGAAAGTGTGTGCAGATATTGGTAAAATACGTGTCCAAGAATGATTGTTAAGTGATATTGTTGCCTTACATAACAATTGATACATTGCAGGAAAAAATGCATCATACACAAAAATTGGATCGATAAAAATGGTGTCCCAAGTCGAAAGAATCTTATCGAGGTATAACTATATCTTTAATGATTAAAACATTGATTAAGACAAGATTATGTTATTACATAAGATCATCAAAAGTAATCAACCGCTCTAAGGTGACATAGAAGGTACGCCAAATATCTAGTAAAAACAAAGTCATATATACAAACGCGATAAGCATCTTATGATACGCAATATATAAAATAAACGCAGAAAATGAAGTAATTAAAAAAGCATTGATAATAGGAATGGCATGTCGCAATGACATAAAGAGGTATCAATTTATTAGGGTCTTATTCATAGTTTGTTAGTGTTCATACCTATGTTTTGCTTTACAAATACTGAGATGTTGATGTAGCTTTTATGCATAGTTCCATTACTTACTAAATGGTGTATTTTTATAAGAATGCTATGAGCAATGGTTGATAAGCCCCATTTCAAAAACAGGTCCAAAAATCTGAAATTAGTTTTGTCACTTAATCTAATTACTTTCCTTACAGACAATGACATTGTTATTAATGTAAACACTGTAACAAGACGTTATCATTGCCATTTTTACAACTCCTCCCTCCCAAAACAAACCTTAAAGATTAAAAAAACAATACAAAAATCCATGGGTCTAATCTTACTCTGTTAAAAAAATTAATTATTATGAATACAAAGATAATATATGATACAGTAAATATTTCCGTTCAGTAAGTTATTTGTAAAGCAGGATATCTCGGGATGCTTGTGTTGTGCCCAATATACAAAATATATATACATGTATATAAACCATTTAAATTTTTTATCATCAATAATTCTGAACCAAAAGGAAATGGATGCCATAACTTGTGTGCTCGATGTGTTTATTTGAACAACACCTGGTTGTACTGAGTATGATGCAGGTCAGAACCTTTTAATTACTTTCTTATTGGTTAATCTAACGTATTAACTCTATTCAAATAGAAAAAAAAACAGTATAAATCTATATAGATGAATAAAATGAAATGCATGCCAAAGTTGGTGCAAATTAACGATATTGTAATTAACTTCCAATTGAAGAAGCTCTTAAGCAATTAGATTTCAATTAGTGCGAACCGATAATTACTTTTCAGTTATGTTACAATCGTAATAAATTATGATTAATTACCAACCATTGCAGCATGTTTTTTTAAATGTTTCGCTGTTGATTAAATTGAAATTTTACTGTAAGCATTTATTTCCTAACATCTGACTTGGTTTGGTCCAAATCGAATGCGATTTAAATAGTAGTCAGTCTGAGGAATATAGTGTATATTTATACGAATGTATAGAAGCTATATGCCAAACTTATGAAGAAGTTGCTAAACAACTACATATTAAAGGGAACGATATCCCAATGCATTTATGCTAACTAACAATTTTAAGTTTGTCATACAGTAAAATAATAATAAACTATTTATTGCAGAAGCGATAGAGCAATCCTAAGTTTACAATTGTTTTAAACATAAAACACAGTAATGCAAATGATAATAGTTACCTACATCTGTCATTCTAATTATATTTAACTGTTATAGACCACCATAATGTTTAATTGAGTTTAATCAATAAAATAGTAAATGCATCCTTTGATCTAACGGTACATTAATTATATTATTAAGAATAACTTGTATATAATTCAATTGCAACAATATGTATCATTATAACAACAAATTACGAAAACAAATGTTTAGTGTGCGTTGAATTGTTCGTATTGTGGACTCTAACGATACGGAAACTATTATGATCATGTTCTCTAGAAAATGAGCGTGACCAAGTTCTGTTTACATTTGGTACTAACAAGGAAATCAAACAGAGCACCTTTATTCTTAAAACTACATTAAACATATTTACGTACAATCTATAAGTGTTATGAATGTAAAATGAGATGTGAGTCGTAATATTCTTAAATGAATTCAAGCCTCCATCAGAAACAGAGAGTTCACGAGTATCATTAGACAGATCATTTAGACACTTTGTACACTTGACTGTGATTAAATATATGATATTTCTATTCGTATATGAAAGCATAAATCATTATATAATTACACTGTGGCATCTACTAATAGTCTGAATAGTTTTTTTGGTAATTACACAAGGAATGTCTTAATTAGGCACTTCAGTTGATAAGATGTTGTATTAGATAGTATAATTCATAATCATTATTATCATAATGCGCGTACAAAGTGTAAGTCATTCATAACTTCAAAGTATACTTAAATGTCCATGATTTTCGGACTTTACTGGCATTTATCACAATGCTTCAGTAATAGTAATATTTTAATGAAAGTCACAAGTATACAGTAATATAACAAGAACATGTCAAGTCAAAGTTGCTCTTCAATACTCAAATATGTCAATGTTGTTTCAAAATGAATGGATTATAAGAAGTCTTTTTAATATTTCAAAGCACGTCTATATACATTGTACCTACATAATTATGTAATGGTACCAACCCCAATTACTTTAACGATAGTTAATGGCATTTCAAGTGGACTCACAATTTTGAAAAATATATTAGAACTCAAAATAGGTTGTGGTAATTTGATATGTTTATGAGGTAAAAACTTTTCCTAAGTAACAATAACAATTTAAAAGCATTACTGATGAACTTAATAGTATAGTCTCTAGAGTTATTTTAGGCAAACAACAAGACATTGATTTAGTTTCACAGATTTTTCAGTAATTTGATATGCACATTTGTGAAATTCAATTTTACTTGCCATAAGAAGTGATCGATGATGCAAAACCAAACAATAAGAAACAACAACTGGAGTTATAATAGCTATGATTATTGAATTAATATGTAATTTTCATAATGACACAACAGTTATCGACCAAGATGATTTGCTTTTTGATAAATTTACACAGCATTATATTTCGTTTGTGTCGATAGATAGTGTTTGTATTTCGTTTATTGGATTCCATACCAGTTATTTTATATTCCACAATCGTAGGAGAAAAATATATGTGCCAAACGTTTTCTCAGCAAGAATTATAACAAATTCAACAAAACACTTAGTGAGTATAATTTGGTTCAGCCAAAATACCCTGTTGCGTTATATGTACATGTATGTATCGTAATAAATGACATATAAATGTTTGTGTGATAAATTGCATAATAGACTATGATTGTATGCAATGACTATCAAAACCTATATCGTATGCCATTCGCACTCAGTAGCCTAATAGTATAAAACATATAGTTACAACTAATGATATAAAGCTTAATCATAAACATAACAATATACATATTATCACGTGTAAATAATTATATATGTATATATTGTCCTAGAAAAACTCCAATCAGTAATTCATAACAGAGAAAAACAGAGTAACATCGCCATTGTCATCCATACAATGAATACGAACATTATAATTAAATGTATTTGCACAGGATTAACAAAATAAAAGAAACACCTCTTAAGTAATGCAAAAAACTATTTACTTGGTTATAATTGGCAACAAAATCATTTTCAAACACAGACAATAAGGAACGTTCGTGTTTCCCTTTAGTGGTGTCTGGAACATAATACTATAGAAGCACAGCACAAACTTCAAAGAATTGCAGTGTTCGTAAAAATCTGCAATTATATTTTAGTAATTATGTTTAGTATCATTCATTTCTTTTTAAAGCAGATGCTTATATACTTCAACCATTAAATTGAACATCACTCGGCTGCATAGCCATATAAATGCTTAATGCTTTTATTAACGATAATGTGTGTTAATTAAAAGTGCAAATTTAAAGAGAGAAACAAAAAGTAATATTGGTTAATTGACATACAACCCAACATTAGTGTAAATTAATTTACTTCTACTTGACGAAGAGGACATAATACTTATTTCAATAAGCTTGAAACGGTAATAACTTTCTCAGTTATTTCAAATCTATAATTAATCTTAGTATATTATCAACACCCCCGTTTGTAAGTTGAACATATTTTGCCATTGGTTATGTAAAAAGCATTTCGTTTGATCTAGTCATCCAATGGTGCATTGGAAAGTACGAAATTGTTTCGTCATTAAAACCGTAGAACTAATAACAAATATATATGTATAGACAAATTGTGCAGATGTATGCATATTTCAATTACCCAACTATTCAGCGCATGTACATGTACCATTAATATGTATTATCACTTCTAGAATTATACCCATGACCGCGCATGTTATATATAATCAAGACAAAGTTTAGTTCTCAATTATTAACGATTGGGTTTCAGATTTTAAAAAAGGAACGCCCATTTAATGATATAGATGCCAAAACCCTTTCTTGTAAATATCTAGACGATTGTCGGGAATGAATAAACAATGAATTAAATGTTTGTTAGTTTTTTATCAAACGAGTTATTTCAAAGGTACTATAAATCAGAAGTTATCATAAGCTCAATTAATCACCACTCGTTAGATTTATTTGCTAAAAAAGTTATGTTTTATACTGAATTACAAAGAAGTCATGTTTAATTCTGCAAAACAAAGAAGTCATGTTTTATACTAAAATACACAAAAGATTATTCATGCATCAATTTACAGCAACATCAAATATGTACTAACACATCGTAGTTGATACCATTATGAAGTATTTGTACATGTGTAAACGGACTTACAGGCAATTATGAGAATTTAGAAACAATTAACTTTAACAATTCGGTTCTTAGGTTTTTAAATAAAACTGAAATTTATCAACAATAAAAACCTTGCAACAGACTACGAAATTAGCGGTTGTTCGGTGCCCAAAACAACCACTTTTTAGTTCGGGCTACATGTACCTACGATTTCATTTGGGCAATCAAAAAGCTTAAAAAATATTAGTGCTTGCTAATAAAACGATCTGTCCGGACAACCACTTTCATATCCTAATTTTATAGACTGTAGAACAGTTAACTTACATGGAATATGAATAAAAACGCCACAAACATAATCAATATGGTACATCACATTAGCTATAAGTGTGTTATACAACTTGATGATGATGCTTCTACGGCTTTCATTTTTGCAATATCTGTGAAATATACATTAAACTGCACTCACTAATGGTACAAAAAACTACACTTGCTGAAATATAAATTTTAATCTCAAAGAAACACATCTCTTATTAGACTTTGATGAATAGAGTTAAGTATGACTTCGTACAAGAACCTTTTCATGCCACAAATGATAAATCAGTTCAAACGCTTTTATGAAATATTTCTTTTCATCAGTGTCACGTGCATTTTCGTTTGTCTAAACACTTTTTATTTGATAGGATTTTTTTATATATAACCTCAATGCTTAATTCGACAGAAACTGTTATTCCTTTATACAATCCAGAAAATGTGCGGTGTAGTTAGTATACCGGGAAGTTTCATAAAATGGACAATGGCAGCACACTTAATGGTTCAACGACAGATGACTTCGACCTGGAAATGCGACGGTTTTCTTTAGTCCGTTTAATTAGTCATGAATAGTTAGTACAACATTTCATGTTATATTGAACTAGCTACAGTTATTCCTCTCGCTATCAAAATCACCTTTGTTATTGCAAAATCAGGAAACGTTTGCCGATTTTCAAGTCACTAATTCTAAATTTGTACAGAAAATGTCCCTGTCTTAAGACCATTCATCTATGCTATTAATGTGCATTATGAAGTAAAGGATGATCATGCATAAGTAAACCTGACAAAAGCATTGCACTGTTTGCTCTGGCATGATAAATATTTCTGTTAATATTGGAGGATCCAGACTGAAAAAATACCATTTTAGTTATTGCTGTACAGTCTGTTCAAAGAACAAATACGTTTTAATGACATGATAATTGATAAGTTTCTATTTCTAAAGGATATATATTGGTACGGAAACCATGACACCATCCAGGAATTGACAAAGTCGGCCAAATAGATTCCAATGGTTTTATATGAAAATAACATAATTTTGTTTGTTAAAGAGCCAATACAAACTTCAATCGCTGTTAACTTGGCATAAAATGTGCTTATCAATTAATAAAACATATTAAAAACTTCATATTTTAATGTCATCATGTTTCAGTACTGAAAGTTCAGTTGGATGTAACAGATAAAACTAAATATAACTTCTAACACTTGGCAAGACAATATAAAACATGACGATAAATCTAGGCTTTTAAATAAATCAATCTAATAGATATTTGACTGGCATTCTTGCCACAAAATATTAAGTTTAAAGGAATCTGCCAATCCATTAAATTAATGGCATTTAAATCATTAAAGCAGATGTCAAACGTACACTATACCAAATAAATTTGGAACGTCGTTACCACTAATATCAAAATGCACTGTATAAAATTTAATTACTGACTGTAATATAACGGCTCATAAATGTAAGCTGATGTTGATTTAAAGGGGTTATATTGTCTTATATTTATAGAAGAAAATTATAATTTGTTATTGTGAAATGAGTGCTTACATACATATCTCAGAACAATGGAGACATATTCAGTTGCAATCATAAAACAATGATAAAATCGAATTTATGAAAAGTCATTATCATACAATTGAGTTTTTATATGTAAGAATTGCTGCAATTTGTTTATGGCAATTTTTAAATGATGTTTTTGACGATGGTATTTATTCAATGTACGACGATCTCAAAGCAGTTGATAAATTATTGCTTGCGATGCTTTGATAATTAAGTGTGTTGAGAAGAGATGAAACACCTGAATGCGACGTGATGTCACTTTTTTGGGCGCGTGTAATATCAGTTGTTTCAAATTGGCAACACAGTTACATAACCTTGGCTTTAAATAGAAGTGATTAACCCAATTACAACATGACATTCTTTGAAAATGTTTATTAACATTGTTACAACAAAGCCAGATCAAAACAAATACGTTGCATATTTACAGGATGTGTCATACGTGTCAAGACTACACAGTACTAGATTGAATTGACAATTAGTACAAGCAAAAATTGAAGATATACTAGCAATTCATATCCGCATACTATATTAGTTTTTTATTTACGAGAGATCCAGATTGCAATCGGTGCAGCAAAGCAGACAGAAACTGTTGTGCATACGTATATACGAGTAAGTTGTTTGTATTGTGCAGATTTATTTGTATCTTTCAATCATTGTCAGATATTTATGACAGTAGAGGCACTGATTCTCCCCACAAATCGCAATGCTGAGATCATTTCAAAGATAGTCATAGACTACATACTAGATGGTAACGGTTTGACTACACTCTTTATGTGCAGCAGTGTATTTTGACGTTTTGTATTTAAGTTATTTGTATTTGGCCAACACATTTCTTCTGGAACCATCAACTGCATTCAATAGCAATAAGTTACTAACTAGCAAAGCTATTGTGTGTCTTCATAACAATGCATGATCATAACCTTAGTTTATAGTTAAAGTATAGAGAAGTTTATATCGTCTACTCTTTTTAACTAAGAAATTAACGATAAACTGCTTATCTGATAACTAAATTCTTCATGTCTTTATATATGTTTGTTTTTTTATTTACAACTGTATGTTTATATATTGTTCATTTATATTGCTATAAATGCATTGTCATTTATTGCAATAAATATTACGTTATGTTATGTCATGTACATGTACATAACAGACTATATGTTCTTAAGAAAACTTCTGCAATGAAGCCATCTGATATAGTTATATGTCTAATGATAACAATGAAAGTGATAGCCATAGGAAGAAAACGAACTTGCTTGTGTCATTAAACGAGAGTGTTGCTTTCATTAATAAGAATCAATACCTTAAGGAATTATGGAAACAATTCGTGACACTTCATATTGTGTTAGACTAAAACGTAAGTGAATTACATTCGTTTTTGAAATACACTTAGCTAAGTATGCAATAAACTTTATAATACCCTCAGTGTGTTCGATATAGAATCATCAATGACAACAAAAACATTATTGTTCTTGAAGATGCTTTGCATAAATGCTCCTAATAATAGAATGCAATAATGTGCAGCTGCAAACTTATTTGATGCATAAAATAGTAATGCATTTAATTGCCTTTCATTTGTTTTCTGCATAGTTTCCAACATATAATCAAGTGATGCCAGACCATTACAGAGTACTACAAACAGGATATCTGTTTGAAATAAGGAAGCCGTGAACTTTTTTAACTAAACTGAAAACAAACAACGTATGTATATAAATTGAAAAGTCAAACAACATGGCCTAGAGATAATTGCTTAACAAAAGTGGCACACATTATAACATAATAATAAACATTTCATTTTCATATATGTATGAATGTTTATACTTTACATGTTTTCTTGTATAAACTAATAAGACAGGTTTTTCAATTTTAAATAAGTGCTAGTTTGTATGCTGTTTGATATCACTTTCTGTTACTGTTTAATATTATATCCCCAATTTAATCAATAAGCAATTTGCCATCGTGATTGCTAGAATTTTAAAACAATTGGGTGATTTTCTAAGCATTATCAGTTGCCATAGAGTAACAAATATACTTCAAAATCAGTAAAAGCAAATGCAATGATTTCAAGGAATATTACATTATTGCCTGAACAGTAAATACACCTAAACCTAACCTCCAGTTTTTAAATGTAGCTTTGATTTCAAGCATTTCTTTATAGTGCTCCAATGATGTACCATACGAAGGAAACACGAACAAACATTCACTGTTCACTGAGGGCTGTAAAATAAATGCATAAATATCATTAATTTTATCTTATGAAATAAATGATATTAAAGGCGTATAAGGAAAGACAGATGATACTAACTTCAAGCAGAAAACATAATAAATAACTTTCTGTCATTGCAGCAAGACGTTATTAACTGTCAAGAACGAATTTAACATATCATGGGTTGGCTAATTGAAAGCTTATGCTTGTACTTTTGACAAACGGACAGTCGTAAGGGGGACATTCATACATCTGCGACAGTTCGGTAGCAGATAAGTAAACATATAGGCGTTGAGATAATTTAGAGTTACTTTAAAAGCCATTGTGGCGACTAGAACTAAGGCTAAGAAAAACTAGCATTAAGACAGGACATTTCACTGAGTGACTATCATGGACAATAAACTTATGACAGTAGAACTATCTTGGCCACGGAAGGCATAATTGAAGACATTGTCTTGTTAATGATTTATGGTTATCATTGATATCATAATGCAGCAAAGATTCGCTAACCTTGCCAAGATGGATGTATACTATTTGTGGTTTAAAGCATCACCTAGTGGAAGTTGTAATGCAACAATATTATATGAAGTCAACATATAAGAATGTTTATTGTGTTCGTACGTAGATACACTATAAAGGTGAAGTAAGTATTTCATTTACAACAGCGAATATTTAATTCTCTGTAGAAAGAATTATCTGTTTCATTTAGCATGCATCTAGTCATAACATACACATTACCAATTGTCTGCAAAACAGAATGAATAATTCATTTTTCAAGAAGATAACAGGGCACAACTGTTAGATTACAGCTAGCAAAAGTTCACATCAACATGCGCTGCAATTGCGTTTACTTTTCTGCCATAAAATACATTAGTTATGCTCATCTGTCCATATGGTTATTATGAGCAAACCCACTGTTTAGTTCAGAGTAATCTAGAACAGTGTGTAAAAAGTATTACATAAAACGCAATGTATTAATTAAGTACTAAACATGAGTTCATAAAATGAGCACGTGTTTTTTAGTTTGCATGCACATTAGTATCAGTGATTTGCTTAGAAATATCTTAAAGACATGTAGAAACATTTCATCAACTAAGAAGTTAATGTGAGCAGTATTTTACTCTCATTTGCATCGCTCAAAACATTCACTCGCACATTTATTTTATGTAATGAAGTATGTTCACTGAGCTGCGAGAGGAGCGTAGCTGTATTTATGTTGTGGTTTTATCTCTAAAATAATACTTATCCATACATCATGTAGATCATTCATATTAATATATTTTATTACCACAAAACAGAATATATCTACTACATTACACGTTAGTTGTTTTTGATTTATCACCATTAGACTACACAGGTTGTAACAGGTATAGTACCATCTTTAGACTATTTTCTCGTTTAATTGGTTGTAACAGAAATTGTTCAATCTATTTACTCCTTTATCGGTTAATTGAAAGGCCGTCGACTAGTTAATAGAGAAATAGATAGGAGTACAAGTAATTTGACATTCACGTCAATATCATTTGTTTTCTTAATGCATTGTTATCACAGCCATATGTTTGTTTACATGAATTGTAACACAAGTAATATTCTTATTAGATTGTCAGGAGCTATTACTTTTGATCCATTCATTAATTTGTCACTAAATTAAGATGCTGTGTGTTTTAGAATAATGAATATTAATGCACATTCTTATTTCTCCAATATTTAGCCAATGAACAACACAGGGTTTAGCAGTATAATAGTATTCATCTTCAACCTTCCCTATCATGTCATTAGCATATTTTGAGATAGAAAAATAAGATTCTTTCTTAATGAACATTCGTGGTAGGTACAGATTACCACAGACAGACAAGCTACACTTATTATCAAGAAATAACAACAAAGACTGAGAATATAAAGATTGTTTGAAATCAATGAATTATTTAAAACTGTAAAACGACTGTCAATTTAATACTGGATCAGAATGAGACATTTCTATGATACACTAATGTAGCCTGATTTTAATAACTGTATACACAACAAAATATGTCAATTAGCCTACTTAAAAGTGAACTAATATCAATTGCAATCGATTCAAACTTTTTATCAAGAAATGACACAAGCAAATGATGGTTAAAACACTGTTTTAGCTTGAAATTTATTTACAAGGTAAAAAAAATATGGCATCGAAAGGTTAGAATGTAGTCAGTTCCTGCGTAGATGGAACTTTAAGGTTACACAGTACTGGAATGTCAATATGGTACTTCATATCAACACAAACACAAATTTTAATTATGTGTTACACCACTAATATATCTCAGTTATAAGGACTTCATGTTTTGCAAGATTATCTGTTACAATACACACTGCACTTGCTAATGAGACAAAAACTAAACTCGCTGCTTCATTGATTCTTATCTTGAGGAAACACTTATCTTTCATGTTTTTGGTGAATATATTACAAACAAACCTTTTGATTTTGTGTTACAAACTTAATAAATAAAATATAAGCGGAGTTTGTTTTATAAGATTGATTTACATACCTAGTGGATATGCATTTGTATATAGTTCGGTATTCGTTTACTGCTTATCGAATGATTTACTCCCGAATATCACAGTGTGACTAATGAGAACTTTAATACCACTGCAATCGTCGATACTTCAAGCCGAAAGACAAACTTTATTCTATCCGTAGAATTTACACAATAATTTATAGAAATCATAACCAAATGTTAGAATTGGGTATATCAGGTAATACAATATTATACTGTGAATTCTTGGCATATGAAGATAAAACGATGAAGTAAAATACATTAAAGAAAGATGTTTGAAAGTTTAAAATGTGTGAAAACTATTAAATCTTATAAGAAACATTGGCTTTCTTTCAATCCACATGTGACATGTTTTAAATAAAACTTACTAATTGATTTTATGCATTGTTTAGCGCATTAATCTAGCTCGAGGCTTGTTTCGTTTGGATCATCTCAAAACGAACTAATAAATCAAAATGAAAAAAAACACACATCAATTTATATATCTTTTAGTAAACGTTGCATAAACAATTAAACCTTGTGTTAATAATTTAAGATGTGATTAATTTAGTAAACTGTTTAAATTTTAGTATTTGGATTCATAACATATTTTACATTTGTGTTATATTTCAATAGTAAGAATAGATGATTTTTTAAAATAAATCGATTTGCCACTTGAAAGAACTAGACTTGGAAGCTTGCCTTTTGCCTAGAATCTAGTTTCAAACATTTTCAGAAATAGATAGACACACTCACTGCATAATGATGAAAGATGTCATTGCTTTTAATGTCTTTTGTTTACATAGGTTATTTTATTATGCACGCTAGGTAATGATAGCATCAGAATTTCAGCGTTATCTCAAAGTACTTCTTCAGCTTTCTTCCAGGAGACATAGACATTTAATTATTTATAAATCATTGCTTAAACCTGGGAGATTTGGCTTCAATTAGAAATATGATAGAATGTGATTTCCATGCACTGACATATGAATTTGTATTTGAATGTAATAGAATTGAGAACATTTTAATCCTTTCCTACATGACAGATATTAGATTTCTGCTTAAAAGACTCATAAAATTATGGAAATAGTGTCAGTCGTGCGATTTGAAATCCTTCATTTATTGATTTATCCATTTTAAATAAGAAAGTCATTAATTTGACTAATACTTTGAAATTTAGAAAATTGTAGAGAAGGATTACCTAGGTGCTTGATCGTCTGGAAGCAACTCCAGACTATGTGATTGAGTTAAAAATTCAGACTAAACATTATTTATCTGATGTTATATTTAGAAAATAAATTTCAGTATCGGTGAAAATTTATGACATTTTCTTCATTTTGTTGTTGATGTTACTCCAAATACTAAGAAATTAATAATTGATGACATGCAATAGCATTTTGAAATTATCACTTGCATTTCAGCTTTATTTCTCAATGTTACGAAGATATTAGAATTATCAATGTCCTCATTTCTAGCGCATTTTTATTAAATAATGTTAGTTGATTGGTCGTGTAAAAATGGTACGGATTATGTCCAAATTGATCATAAATTCAAGAAAGCGGAAGACGTGTCTATACAACTATTGGCAATACTTGCAGTCATTAATGTAACAAAATCACTAAACTTTTTATCTAATACTTTAGATATCTTATCACATTTATAAATCTTTCTAATGATGTTCTTTTAATTCCTTAGTCGTTCCAAATAGTTACAAAAACATTACGTTCGAGTTATTATGAGCAAAATATATAAGTAACAGTAACAGTATTGATGACTTTTGCCATTTGTACTAATAGTTTTAAAATGTTGAGATTTACATCAAAGGAAGGCACTTAAATAACCAACGGGTTTTTGTCAATCAAATTGCTTTAAGTGAAAAAAGATGATTTTAAAAGTATTTTGAAATCTCTATATAAGATGTTTTTCAAAATTAGCAATATCTCAACAGCATCAAAATGTTCTTTTAAACAGTATATAATTGACATTCATTTCAACGATTTAACGAAGTTTTACTTGAGGCTGTATAACATAATTTATTTATAATGTCACTATAATTTCTATAGTACCAAAAAGTATGACAATATTCACTTGTAAATGATAGGCCATAGACAAGTAAGCTATAATTTTATTATATGTACTACCGCTAAAGACCAAAGACCGAAATAAATGAACTACTTAAAGTAATACATGCAAATGTAAGTACTTTTATTTACATATAATAAAAAACAGTATTAGACAATGGTTATATTACATACATATGACTATAATTAGAAAAAAAACGCCTACTAAAAGCTATTGTATCAGCCAGAATTATTCATTTAATAAAGAATATTATCAAAAAATAAAATATTATAATGTTCAGCTGCAAACAATTGAGGTTTATATTAAATTTATTTGGCTTTTTAATATTTTGCAAGATTGTATAAGAGTTTATAGTGTATTTGCACCATTTATAATTACGAAAAAACCCAATACAATAAAGTTGGATTATTGCCTTAACAATAACGTAGTATGATTTTGTTTTATAAGTTTTTCAATGATGATTCGAATTAAACACACATTTTATTAGTCAGGAATTCTATATAAAATGCGAGCATTTAAAAACATTGGCATAAATTTAGGGTTTTTAAGAATGATTATTTGAAATCGAATGAAATTTAATTTCTATTACATCAATTTTAAAATTCAATTCGAATGAAAATAATTGACAATTCAATGAAATGGTTTTTCATCGTAATGCCTCCCACATCACGTTGTTATTTGTAAACCTGCCAACTCTGTAAAATCGCATTAATTTGTTTTATCACTGGAGAGTAAATTTCTTTCGTACCATAAACAGTTTGCTCATGACATACATGTTTTACATACATACTGGTGTTGATTTTTTATTAAATCCTTAAATTGGTACCAAAGAATGATTATTAAACTACTTTGATAACGTTCCCAACACATCTTAAATCATGCTTTATGTCCTCATCACCACTTCCTTAAAAGGAGTCAGGAACAGCAACAGTAAAAGCACACAGAACACACATACAATGTCAAAAAGCAATGGGGAAGATGTTGTTAGATTTTTAAACTTTTGTTTTAAAATGGCACTGCAAACAAATAACGATATCAAGAACCTTAGGGGTTTCCACCTTAGAACGAACAGTGGAAAAAATAATTGCTACGATGGAACTATTGTTCATTTACTTAATATATGACTCTTCCTGTTACACAATGGTGTTAATCATAGCACTAACCTTTTTATTGTGAAATACTATTAATGTTTGCAAAGAACATACATATCAATGTTTGTGAAATCAGGTTTTCACAAGACAAATATATCATTCCCTAAATTAGCCAAAGGTAACATAATCATATCAACTTTTTTTAATTGTCGAGCAAACCGTTAACATTTCATTAATTGGTCTAAACAACATCGACACATGGAGTTATTATTAATGGTTAAGTCAACTTTATCACTAACATAATACGATATTATTTCACAACACAATAAAATGTAGTATACCGCCTGAATGTAATACAGTAAGGATGCAAGGTATCCAATAAAAGATCAAAGTATCATATAAAAGTGATAACTATCGCATAAAACGTAAAACATCGGATAAAGACGTAAAAAAGGGTTAATAAAATTAGCACTGGATTATAGAAATGATATGCTATAAAACTGACGTAAAGACACATAGATTTACGACGTTTTTCTTTTAGTTAATACGCTTTTATCTTATTCTTGTTTAAAGGCTAATCAAAACAAGAACTTGTTAGGATTATGATCGTTCAATTGCATCAATTATTTACCGAACAATAGAATTAGGTTGCCTTTTATAAAAGCAAAGATTGTATTATGTCCATATTAACCACTTTGAACCGGTTTGCATAAGTATATCCTTTTACACAGACATAAAAGAAAGCTTCAGATCAAAAAAGTGCATACACATGAATATATAAGCTGCATAATTAGTAGGTGTAGATGTGTATTGCTAAGAATGTGCCATTCCAACGATCGGGAGGTTTCTGGTTTAAACAAGACAAACAGTAAACCGTATTAAACACTTGGCAATGCCGATTTCGTAATAATATCACTATTTAGAGGTTTTACATTTCTCTGCAGACTACTTTGAAGTTTGTTTGTCTTTATATTTATCATTTGTTTGGAGAAACAATAAGTTAACTGTAACACATATCATAATTACGTTTTACATCCTAAATCAAGCCAAGTTAATATCCTTCTAAAGACCTAATGTTTGCATTTATCAGTAAAAACGTTTATATTGTTACTGCTGTAACTAATGATACAAAAACCAAACAGTTTTACAGGTTCTAATCACAAAGAAATACATCTTTCAAATGAGCTTTATAGATAAAGTGATACAATTTTTTTATTTCATAGGATAAATATAATAAAAGAAATGATGCAACAGATTCAAGTTTGAGCGTCTAACAATGTCATAATAAAAAGGAGCATTGCCTGAATATACAATAGTTGGGATGTCTTCATTATAAGGGATTGCAGAATGGCTCTTAATGATTAATCTAGTCCACAATATCACTAGTCACATTTGTTTTTTGTCCAATTTATTCGCTATTGATAAGCCGTGAGTTAACTGTATAAACTACAATCTTTATAATAGTATTATAACAAAAAATCAACGATAATGAATAAGACTTCATTATAAAGATATTGGGAAATGAGGCATAAAACAAAATAATTGGTGTTTTCATATAATTTTCACGATGAGACTGCGGATTTGCCCAATTGGATTTGAAAATGAATTGAAGAAAAGCAAAATGCAATTAGATGCTAGAACTAAACAGGCTGACAAGTTTACAGGGATCAGTAAATTGACTAACGCTAGACGTCGCTACAAACTGTGTTATGCTTAACTATGATAATGATTTGAAAATACGCCAGGAACATTTAAGTTTTGCAAGTAATTTGGTAACAAACAATTACAAAGATAAACAAAGTAATTCAGAGATAAAATTCTCTTTCAACCTGCATTCTCTTCAGATGTGGCGAATTGTAAATAGAAACAAAACACAAATCATTGCTTCATGAGGAATATTCACATACCTGAATAACAAAACGGCTTCGCTATGATTAGTAAGTAATGTTACAATGGGAAATACAAGAACATAGAATTGTTCAAGCGGCGTTATTTACTAGTCATTTAAAAATCAGTTCCGGATAAAAACATTTTTACACTAATTTCATGATGGGTAATGTTGAATATAGTTTGGTACGATGATTAGGGCTTGGACAAAACCAAAAGTGATCTAAATCGACAAGCTCATCAACTGTATTACACTTTACCACAGTTCTTGAGATCTGTTATAAGAGTATTTCCTAAACATAAAGCAGATATATTAAGACATTTTCCTAACATCTTAATGTCAAGTTGGAACGAAATAATTAAAGGAAAGTTTTCAAACAATTAGTAAACAGTTTTTATTGCAGCTAAACGGAAGTTCATTTAGTTCCGTCAATAAAATGTTTGAAGCAATCCATAGAATATAATTGTTTAAAGCATTAAACTTAATGGGCAAGGTTTGCATACATATGTCATCCTTCTTATAGTTATCTGTTACCTAATAACTTAATATTTGACTGTTTGTCTGTAAACTTTATTTCCGACGAATACTTTGATCTAACAGTATAATAAATTATATTATTCAGTAAAACTGAATTTTGAGTGGTACTTATTACTTAATTGCAGCAACACAGATCAATGAAAACCAAAAAACCAAATATGCAGTCTGTTCTGCAGTTGTCTTACGTGTGCTTTGTAAAGAAGCCATGCTTTCTGTAAAGGGAAAAACGAGCTATATACGAAAAGAAATGGCACTGACTACATCATAATTCCAGCACTCTCACTTGAATATACATATTGAGCAAACCCCGTGGAATTCTAAATCAAATCAACAAACAAATAGCACAGACAGTTCTGTTTACCAGTGGTCATGCAACCCCCCCCCCAGTTTATCTAATTATCTAAAGGAGTATTACAGCATGAATTGTCCAGTTACTGCTAGATTCTATACACATTTGCATGACACATTCACCATTCATCACACAGGTTTTACAGGATGTCTAAAATCCATTTATAGATCGCTATAAATCATTTTTAATAATGTAAATTTAGCTGCAGAATTATCATTTTTGGAACGTCTTAAATCAAACGATCAAATACGAATGCATTAAATAAAATGGACTGCATATTTTATGGTGTACTAGAAATAAATATTACTTAGACACAAGCCCACACTAATCAACTTGTTCTAGAATGTGCTGCATCTCATTTGAAACAAATCATATTGAATTCATTGGTTTGAATATCTGATGACAATGACAAATATTCTGATAAATCATCTACGAAAAATATTTATTAGAGATACTTTTATGTTTAAGCCTTTGCATCATTTCACATAATTGTTTATGAGGTAACAAGATCTGTCAGTAGAGACAGCATACTCGACTGAGAGAAGATCTGATAGTAAAGATATTTTTATTCAAGATTTGTAGACAGATAGACAAGAGTCTTGTGCATAATGGATTATATATGATTCAGATGGGTAGTTTTTTTAAAGTATCGTTTTCTTGTTTCAACATGAACACTTCAGGATCTTAGTCAGCATTTTTATTTTCAATTTCCTGGTGGAGACACTGCTGACATGTCCTGTTCTGTCTGTTTAATAATTTGCTTTTTAATTTTGTAAGGATTTGTTAAGACATATACCTTTTTACACCGTACTGTCTACACCAGTCATTTCGGTTTTTTTTTAGAAAAGTCATTGAGATCGGATTTAAGATTCATTTTTATAACATCAAAATGAGAAGCGAATGTGCCTTACTTATAGTATGGTTTCCTTTTCAAGGGTATGGCTGAAGCATGTTCCACTGAACACTGTGATCTTGTGACTGTTGATGATAGACTAGGTAATACTATTGATAATTCTTGGTATGTTGTTTTTGTGAGCTTGGAATTGATGCGACCTTGGTTGAATAGTAGATCAGTAGTTTGATAAACCATTTTCAATTACCTAAAAATAGAAAAAAGGTTTAAGAAATATAATCTAAAGCATGTGTTTTCAACTCCGGAAGCAAGGGGCGTCAATCCCTTTCAATGTTCAATACAAAATCAGATGTGCAGATCAAAGCATGAACATAATCTCAGTTATTAGACTTTTATGCATGACTTACTCAAATTGATAGGTGCTGACATTGCCGTAGCAGATAAAAAAAGTAAATAAAAATAACTTCAATAGTGTTCACAAGTCACTTCTTCATTTCTTTTCAAATTGACAGTCGAAAAAACAACATAAAATAGTATATTGAAAAACTAGGAAACAACTGAAGTGATCAATGGGTGATTGATTCCACCAATGGAGAAAACAAAACTTCTCCCTGATGTATAAAGTAAATGGTACACACTTCAACAAATAAAGTTACAATCGAAAACATGTTTTAAACAAAATTCCTAGTTTGTAGGGGTGATAATTCTGATGAAAAACATCCAATCAAAATTCATTTTACTAAAATACTGTGTACTTTCATAAGAGTGTATTCAAAATAAACAGCAGACATAGGAAGTCGTTCGTATTCACAATATTATATTGTAAAGTAGGATCAACATAATAAGATAAATATTACCAAGTGATTAATGAATACATTGTAGTTTTATTGCACAAAAAAGGAAGTTCATTAGGCTCGTAAATATTGATGTTTGCTTAGATATGTCATCCTTATTGCGGTTCACTGTTACAAAATTACTAAATATTTGACTATTTGTCTATAAATATTATTTTCGGCGAATACTTTGATCTAACAGTACAATAAACATTATTATTCAGTAAAATAAAATGGTAAGTGGTGCTTATTAGCTTTAATGGAAGCAACACAGACCAACAAAAAACTATAGAGAATTGTTCTTTTCCAATGTATCTTGTAAAAAGAAGCCGTGCTCTCTATTTGAGGGAAAATCATCAATATGCAATACAAAAACACTGACCCAACTTATTTCTTTTTTTAATTGGTTTTACCGTCGTATTCAACACATATTTAGGTAATATATACGACGGCCAGCTCTTCCTACTATAGGTTTCCTGGACACTTTTCTATCACCAGTACTAACTTACCCTACCACGAGGCTGACAACTCATGTATAGGGTATGACCTACCGCGATCGGGCTCGAACTCGCTATTTCCAGATTCGAAGTCAGACACGCTAACCACTACGTCACGGCAGCGGCTCCAACTTATTTCAACCAATTTAATTTGAATACACATTTTTGAGGAAACATGTGAAATTTTAGATTAACTCAACATTTAACGTAGACGATATGTCTATTTTTTTGCAAGGTGAAAGACATTCGCTACTCAAAGAAGTTTTGTTAGCGTTGAATAATAAGACTGATTCTGATATCTAGGCATGTGAAGGGGCCGTGACTATGGTGAATAACCTTCATTGATGTAACTGAAGATATGTTAAAATGCGCCGTCAAGCCTCTTACATTTACATTAATTTCCAGATTGAGAGCTTTTATATCATGAATATAAGTATGCAGCTTGATTGGCATTTAATTAAAAAAACTGATGCCAGAATCTGTAAATGAAAACATAAATCATATATAACTACACTGCGGCATCACCAAGTCAATTCCATATTCTTAGGTATATCATGAGATGAAGTATTATTAATTTTGATATAATGAAATGCGTATAAATCTAAATGAGTAGTTAGAATGTATGTCAATGAATCATATTATGAAATTATTTTTTGTGTAACAGGTTCTACATGAATCAAACAAAGTTATAAAATACAAGACGGTTACATAAATAGATCTACGGGTTAATAATGAGATAAATGATTAAGATGTATGTGTATGGTTGATTAATTTTAGAGCAGGCAAAATGTCAACGTATGCAGAATAATTGTGTCCACATTGCATATCACATGACCAAGTTTTAATTAAAAACGCAACTTGGACCCAAGATATGTCTCTGTAAAAACGCTCGTCAGGAAAAAGTAATAAATAATTTAGTTTCATAATGTGTGGTTAGATTCCCGGACGGGGCATACTTATTTCTAATTTCTAATTATTTCTATGGCCATTCTCCCTCCTACCAATGATTCTTAATTATGTAGGGCAGTTGTCAGTCACTGACGAAAGTATGCGCTTAGTAGTTGGTTGACAGCTAAATCCAGAGATTTAGCCTTTCCAGGAGGAGTGAGTAGGTTGACTGACCGCTGTTATATGACCTATACAATGTGATGCTACGGCGTTAAACCAAACAAACAAACGCACAGAATGTGCAATTAACTAAAAGGATAATATTTACTCCATTTCATGACGTTTGGTTGGTTATCCATAGTATTGACTATCTAAACTTGAAAAACAATTTACAATTAAACCATTAATCCTTGACAAATGTTTGCTTTCTTTAAAGCCACTAAACGAAGACAAAATCTTTATCATCTATTTAAAAACAAGTAAAACCATCAAAAAGACAATAGAATATAACTGCCTTTGGATTATAATAACTCTCTCTAGCGAGTTCCCTTTTAGGGGTCAAGTTATTCAAAATATCAATTTCTTATAAAAGTAGGGTACTTTTATAACATGCAAATTAGATTACGGAGATATCCTCTCAGCCAATCAAGTTGCTTAAAAGGTGTTTGATAAAACTTACACAAAATTGTAAAGTGTTGGATATGTCATATCGTTTTTCCAGTGATTTACTCGAGAAATCAGTGCGTGCAAATTTTGAGTACGCAAACATCTAAACTGATGTTAAAAAGAAACGCCCCATTTCAACAAGGTAAATAAATTTTCGTGATTAAGAATAATATAAGGAAACATTAATGTTGTCACCCAGTAAGAAGTCCTTGGTGACATGCGAAACGTGAGGTATGTCATTACTATGCTGATAGACACAGTCATAACGTTCCCCGAATATAGAGACACTCACAGAGCATTAAAGCTAGTATATGTGATGTGTCCACGAGATTACCTTAGCCAACAACAAGTTGTGGCCTAAATTCGTTTTAAAACATTGATAAATCTGAGGGCGTTACATAAGCAAAGACGCGAATCCTTACTGAGCTCTTCATTATTTCAACACCACGGCCGCGATGATACTAGCAGAGAGATAAACGTTGATGACGTTGGCATATCTTAAGAACTTTTTACGCCAAACAAGAAGATTTCAGTTGTTTGTCGACTTATTTGACATACACGGTTATCTTTCACCACACATGACGTAGATACTGCCATGAAAATCTGTCACGTGAATGTCGTTAGCGTAAATATAAATTATCTAGTTGTCTAGGCTTACCGACATTACACTCATTCTACCTGAACGTGGCCTATCAGCAAACGTTTTTGTATAACGTAAGACTAAAATGGTTTCGTTTCTTTTTCCCGTCAATATAGGTTCGTGTATGAAACTATTTACATGATTTCGTGAGTTTTAATTGGCTTTCGCACGAAATTCACTATACAAAACGTGTATTTATCAAAGCAAAAAATTTGTTGACTTAAGATTTAAAGTTGTGGTTATTTTTAGCCACGACGGGATGTTCCGAACTAGTTCGTTGAGTTCCGTGATTTTCCGTACAGTCATTACGTTGGGTTTTATCGCTAATTCCAAAATAATATTAGTATAAATTCTGGAGCAAATACTTGTGTTTTTTGTATCTTAGATGCGTTTTATATATTCATTGAATGTTTGCATGAGTTTTAAGCAAAAGCATGATACTTGACAATTATCAGCGTTCTATTTAGTAAAGGGGCTTTAAGGAAATTGATAGTCGTTAAATTCTATACTCAAGAGTTAATTCTTTTGATCTGGTTATAAATATGTTACTTCACATCAACGCTTACGAAAAGAAGATATATGCGTTTTACTGCAGTAAGAAAGATGTGGAAAATTCTTGCATCAGACTTCAAGACTTCATCATTTGCAAAAAACTGCATCAGTAAAAACATATATAATGTTACATTTACTAATGATACAAAAACTATCCTTTCTGCTTAATTGATTCTTATCTCAAAGAAATACATATCTTGCATGTTTTTGTTGAACAAAATGATAGTATTTGTTTTGATTTTATAGGAAAATACGTGTTTTACAAGCACGATAAATCAGTTATAGGAATAGTTTTAATGAAATGTTTTGTATGAGCGTCGTATGCGTGATCATATTGTCTTTTGTTTTAGGGCAAGTTTTTAGAACTATGTGACTTTGAATACGTATATTAATGTTAAGATACGTAACTTAAAAGATAGAATGGAAAAAATCATTAGATTTTCAAAATTATCCGCCGCATGGGTTAACAGTAAGGATTGCATTATCTATTGAAAATTGTGCTTAAGTACCAAAGCAACTGGAAAATTTAATGGCTAATAGTCAAATGTAATTCAATGCAAAAACACTTAACATCATGTCACAGTTTTCTCGTGAACATTATCACGATATACTAAAATCTTCCAATTTGATGAATCAGATAAAACTTAAATTAACTTCAACGATGAGTAATTTTTCTCTGAAGGCGTTTGCAGTTTGAGAAATTGCAGAATATATCTTATAAATGTTTGGCGGACGCTCTCAACACTCATGGCAAACTTTATACAAAATATGTTTAATCTAGTATAAGAGTGATAAAAGCTCACATTATCCAGGTGCAAATATAGCTAGAAGCTTTTCTTCTTTTTGTATACTTTATACCAACTTGGAATGAAACTGCACATAATGATTATGAATTCTGCATACAGTTATTAAAGAATAAAACAATGCTTAAACGCACATCAAAACCATTTATAATTGTCTAAAACCGTTAATTTGTTCATTGTCTAATAAATATATGATAATTCCTGGAATTCTGTCAGAAATTACATATTCTTCCAGTATGTGGTATATATATCTGAATAAAACAAATAAGGTAGTTTTTCTTTTACGCAGATAGGATACTTTTGTCCTAAAATTTTACAATTAGCGTTTCGTACCAGCTAAAACTTATATTTTTCAACCAGAGTTACAGAAAAAGAACATACAAATGTTACAAATACAAAAAATCAAGTAGCTCAAAAGTCAGTCTTAGAGGTACGAAATATATTGGGAACAAACATGTTAATTAGATATTTGTGTATTGCCTTTTCCTATCAAATATTGCAAGTGTCTTTGTTTAGATTCTAGCTTAACAAAAATTTCAAGGCTAAACCATCTTAATACACATAATTGACTGGCACTGACGGTCATAAATTTAGGACTGAATTGTATCGTTTTACAAGACGCCAAGAGCTCTTAAACATGCTGAAAGTAATAATTTAAAAGATAAACACTTTTATTAAGAGATAAATTTCTCAGGCAGTCTGCATTCAGGTGAGAAATTGCGAATTGTACATCAAAACAAAAGCACACAAGTTATTGCTTCAAGATGAAGTAACAATTTTCAGACTGACTAAAATTGTTTTCCCTACATCCTATAAATAATGTGACGGTTGTTTATATTGTTAGAAAGAAATTGTAGCAAATATTCAGACATTATTACAATGATGAAGTATTCAGTACCAGATATCAACAGGTGTCATGCTTTCTTACTATTTGGCCAATGGTGATTATTGCTTTATTAAAGGATTACGTGGAATTAAATCAGCTCCCCAAAACTGCTTTCAAAAGAAGATATTGTAATTTAGTTGGGCTAGTTAAAATACTAAAGTCATCATGGTAAGATTTTCCAGACTTATATTAAGAATTTATGGGAAATGCTTATGCTAGATATAAAAAGTCTGGGCAATTTAAGCCATAAGCGGTCAACTGCCAGCCGTCAAAATCCTGACTTCAGACGTGACTTTACACTTATCCCCTGCTCCACAAAAAAGGGAAGAACTTTCATGGTAAATTTATACGATTCTAGATGAACAGTTATATAATTAACTTCAGCCATCGCAATGTCTATCAGAATAAGAGTTCATATATCATGTCTTTAAGGATGGCACTTGAAAGGTATTTAATTAAACAGCGGATGCCTGTATCTATAATGAAAACATAAATCATATATAACTACACTGCTGGATCACAGCGTAATGTATGTTATCAAAAAGAGAATATCTGAGGATGAAGTATTATTAATTAAGGTATCAGAACGTGTGTATAAATCTAAATGAGTAGTTAGAATGTATGACATTTTATTGAATTATGATAAATGGTGATTAATAAGTTCCATATGGAACTAACAAGTTATTAGATATGATCAGATTCCAAAACTTTGGCAAATGATAAAGAAAAAGATTTAAATGTACCAGACACTTATCTTGTTGGTTTTTGATTGAAGAAAATTGCAAGAGTAAAAAATAAAAGATTGTAATCTTGTAATTTACCGAGATTAACATTAACTTTACGATACAACTAATTTAATAGTAGCTGATTTCTATTTTTGGCTTGAGCTAATGAATAACAATACGTGCCCCGAAGTATAAATTATAAACACTGCTTAATTAATAAAGATTGTACATGAATCAACAAAAAGCAATAAAGAGAAGACATTACATTTAGATAATGTTAATCTTACAAAACAACTACCAATTGCTACGTAGCTGTCTGTTTATAAATCGTAATTAGCTCTCGTCGTCATATTATGTATAAAAATAGTTTATTAAAAATAACTCCGTCCGTCCGTCTGTCATTTTCATGTCCATAACTATTATCATGATTACCCCTTAACCTTTAAAATTATAATACTATAAAAGCACTATGATTCTTATACGCTACTGAAGATGATTAAATAAACGAATAACGTATATCAAACAAGAAATTAGGTATAACTTAGTTTGCATGCTGTAACAAACAGTCAGGCTTTATTTTAGGATTTGTCAGTGTTACCCTGGTAAAACTCATGGACCCGGAGAAAACTTGAGAGACTTTTACATGAATTGCTTTCAGACGAAGCATGTGTACAAAAATGATATTCATCATCGAGTATAACAATGTTACAAACGTGACATAATTCGTTAGTTATGAGTTATATCTGAATACTATTGAAATATCTTCATTCAGGCTCAGATATGTACCTGTGGAACTACTTGTACATTGTTGAAAACTAGATACTCTCGTACAAACATTTATTGTTTTTGAAGCCAATTAGTTTAATTGTTTATACACTTAAATAATTACCTCAACACTGGTCTATAATTCCCGGAATGCTGTTCGCCGTTACAACGCTAATTTAAAACAGGTTGTTCACCAATATCTGCCATGGCGGCTTATAAACACCCTTCAATGTTTCAATTAGCTTGATATATTTCTGTTGTCATTAAACATACAGTTTGTAAATTGTAAAGTGTGAATAGTTATTATCTATCAGACTGTAAAATATAGTTTTTAGAAAGGTGTCAATTTGCCTTGGAATTATCTGTACATTTTTACCCAGCTGTTGTTACTAACGGAGGGTTGTTCAGTTTGTAAAACGTTTAGCAAGCAATTTTTATGTACCAAAAGTGTTCTACAGTTTGTCTAATTTTCAAGAAGTGTTCTGTATCCCACCGGAGTGTACTGTTAGAATGCAAAAATAAGCAAAACATAAGCCAGTTCATTGACATTGCTCTGAAAACAATTGGTACTAGCTATCCAGTTTTTACGATCGGGACTTTGTTCAAACAGCTCATCACACTTATCAACAGGTATGTTCTGTTGCTCTTCCTCGACAATAAACACATCAAGTACATCTATGGCAATGAAAACAAGTTTTCTTTCAAGTATAACCGCATTTTTTTATCGCTCTTTAACATGTGTGTACCAGGTTATTTTATTTACGGAGCCAAACAGTAACTTCTTAAAGTACATTTTTGTAGAAATGAGTGTAAATACGAATATTTCTGTACAGTAAAACCTCAATTTTAATATCATAAACAGGGTCAACTTTCAGTGGTATTTGAATATTTGATATATTGGTCGTATTATAAAAGTTAATAAGTTAAACAGCGCTCTAATGCGACAGTTTGCTGGGGCGTACTAAGGAATGTAAAATTAAATACTTATTTATTTCAGAAAACAAATAATATCTTTGAAAACAATGTCTCTCGAAATATTTTCTTTTATAGTTGGTAGACCAATTTGCATTACAACTAAAGTGGCGAATGTTCGTAATATCGAACATGGTCGCAATATCGTAGGTAGTTAATATTTCGATTTCAGTCGCAATAACAAATTAAGTCGCTCATCGCAAATGATCGTTTTGCAGACTTCAGTCACAATGTCGAGCTTAGTCGCAATATCATAATGATCGTTAATTCGAAGTTGATCGTGAATTCGAGATCCGATATATCGAGATCGGTTGCGATATACACTCCAGACCTGTTGCGATATAAAGACCGGTCGCGATATCAGGAACAGTTGCGATATAAGGACCGGTTGCGATATTAAGTGTCGTTATATTAGGGTTGGCAACATAATATAGGTTGGTCAATACCCTTGATTAGTCAGTATTAATACATTCTTCAGCATGTTTACAACATAGACTGACACTTATGTGAACCACAAGAAAGAGAAGAAGATAACTTTCAGGTGGAGATATATCATAACTTCTCTATTAAATCTGAGGAGAGCCACTACAATAATATATCACTAAATTACCTACTGAAATAGTAACAATAACTCTCTGAAGCTTGTAAGAAAATAAATCCTGAATGTAATGCTTCCTACCTTATGGCAAATTACGACAATATTTTAGTCATTGTGGCAGTCAGTCTTTCCTGAACTTGCTTTTCCTGAATAAGCTTAGATCTTTGAATTCAAGCTTTAAATCAAATATAGTGCGTAAATATTGACCCCAATCTGACCTTTATGCAAGAATATTTATTACATTGAATACGAATGTAGTATTAATGCTCGATTACACCGTGACCGTGAGGATTATGAGTTAAAACTTAACACACGAACATACTTCTATAATTTTACGATCGCTGTCGAAGTGTATAATAGGCGTGGTACTGACTTTCGTCGGGATATGTGTAGATAATTATTAGATGCAAATGTGAAAGGTCAGGTCGGGGTCAATATTTACGCACTATACATGTACTGTAAGCACATACATATACAGTGACTGACAACTGCCTTACTTAAACAAAGGTAGACAAGATAATGGTCGGTAAACCTATTTTTCATGACCAAATTCAACGAGACAAACTCGTGGGTACGCTGCGCTAATTTAAAACACCATTAAACTTCATTATTTATAACAATATTCAATACAATACTTGCACTTGAGCTCTTAAAAAGTCAATTATCTCTGTGATTGGAAAACAGTAAGTCAAGCATTTATTTATTACAAAAATAAGTTTTCATTAACTTTGCTATGTGTTGTGTACTAAGGAAAATGTAAGATGAAAACTGCATCAAGGAATCTGATCCACCAGAAATGTTAATTGGGAGGGAAAATACGAATTGCACGTGCGAACAATGCCACTGTGTAAGTAAATGACGTTGACATCATTAGTATCATGTTTTGTTGTGAATAAAGATTTTGTAAGTTGTACGGGTCGAAGTTAATTAAAATGTGGAAAGCATCATTACAGGGGGGGTGAAATAAACGTAACAGTAACATACATGAACACCGTTTGTCTACCATAGAACGCAGTGCTATAAGGGATACACTCATCGTAATTGTGATATAAAACAAATAAAGTTTGTATATTTTGGTCTTTCAAAAAGCATGTAAAACATAGTATTATGCTGAAAAATCGGCATCTCAGCGCCAATGTAACATGTTAAAATTAGAACCTTTTCTTGTTAGGTAAAAAGACTTTTTCAAGACTAATTTTATCAATAAACCTCCAAGAAATGAGATATTTACGCCAAAGATGTGCGCTTTAATTGGTTTTCGTAGAAAACGATGTTGTGGATTTAATTCATACAAGCTAAGTTTTGTCAGTTTCAAAAGCATCGGCTGCAAATATGCAGGTGTAAAACAATATGTAGTATATTAATTGAAAGTTTGTTTGGTTGGGATTGACGCCGAAGCAACACATTGTGTAGGCCATATAACGGCGGTCAGTCAACCTACTCACCTTTCCTGGAAGTTTCAATATCCATAAGTGAATGTATTAATTAAACCTTAGAAACTTAACTAGGAATCTCACTACAGTTACTGCTGCTTAACTAAATATCTATGTGTAAAGGAATACTAAGAATTGTCTTACAGTATGAAACATGCCATGACAAGGGCAACCAAACAATAGAAAAGAAAATAATTATTTCCAGAACAAAAACTTAACTGTTTAATTAACGTTCTCACTAACATTATTAGGATGGCTACAGTTCGTTCGTGTATTTGTTACCAAGAGTACGTGCCTCTTGTTTTTATTATGGCTTTAACGCGGTGTAAACACAATTTAGGAACAACTATCCTTTAGTGAAATTCACTAAATCTAGTTAAAAAACACCATCTTTAAGGCTGTGGCGGCCTTTTTGGAGGGGGGTCCAGACACGTAAAAATTCGGGATTTGTCGGTTAAGGGTTAACGGCGACAAGCACACCTCACTTAGCTTTATTGGACATTTGTATATAACCAGTACGCACCTATCCTTCCTTAAGGCTAGAAACTTCTTCATATACTTTATTAATGGAAGAAAATTGACATTATGTCAAATTTTCATGGAAGGGTATAACCACCCCGGGTGGGATTTTAACCCATACATGTACCCCATTCGAGATAAAAGACTCAAACCCCGGCGTGCTACCAACTGCGCAACATACTTTACATATTTTAAAATCCTAAGTAAAATCTTCTGACCAGCGTATTATAAAAATCTTACGATAATTAATATAGACAATATAGTGCGTTTTTACGACAAAAAATCTGTCGTAAGATCTTTGCTGATACAGACCCCTGGTAACTGTGAGTCAATACTTGTATTATCAAAGATTATGATAAACTGGGTTATCAATTTAACAAAATCTTTGTGTGTTTGTTTTGTTGGGTTTAACGCCGTAGCAACACATTTTATAGGTCATATAACGGCGGTCAGTCAACCTTCTCACTCCTCCTGGAAAGGCTAAATCTCTGGATTTATCTGCTAACCATCTACTAAGCACATACTTTCGTCAGTGACTGACAACTGCCCTACATAATTAAAAATCATTGGTAGGAGGATGAATGGCCGTAGAAATAATTTCATGACCAAACTCCACGAAAGTATGCCCCGCCCGGGAATCGAACCCACGGTCAGTAGACTTGCGTGCTACCAACTGAGCTAGCCGGGCGGCTTACAAAATCTAGAGAGAGATAATATAAATAATGAGCTATCGATTTGCTATTATGTTGAGAAAAAGATATCGCATAGTAAGTCTACGTATCATTACCTAACGAAACGAAATTTTAACATACATGGTCTAAAAGACAGACAGCACATACTTCATGCAATATTTGTAAGTCGGCCAAACTTCTGTAACCTATTGTTATCAGTAGTGATCAATACATGAGAGAATGTTTACTGTGGACGCCCCATATTTCATAAACGTAAAGTGTTATTTAGGAAACAAGTATCTTCTATTTCTATCTGAGAATTTTGTATATATATAAATGTTTATCGTGATACAGTTAAACAAAGTGCGGTTGTTACATTCTTTTTGGCCATGAATACATTTACTGCTGTTATTCTCAAGAGCATGTTACAAGTATCATACTATCCATAGACGATATCAGCTGCATCAACGGTGATTTTTTAAAATTCTTTTAAGGTAGCTCCTAACTTTACCAATTATTTTTCAGGGTATGTCACCAGACAATTTTTTCGTAAAATGCGTTTTAATCTGAAATAATTCCATTTGTATGAGCTAACAAAATCACCGTCTCACGACGTTTAAAGCTATGAGAACACAATATATACTGTAATTTGTAACACCGGTCTTTGCATTGCTTTGTCATGTGTACGTGGAATATTTACAAGTTTGTTTGATTAATTTCCGTCAGATATTGTCCATTTTATGAACGCTGAAAGGCAAAAATCACCGCAAAATACGCCACGCGCCAATTCGCGGTACGACGTCACCAAGGCAACGTTTTAATCATTTTGAGCACCAAAACCGAAAAGACGAAACTTTAATTGACATGTGTCCTTAATTTGAGCAAGACCGGAAGAAAGTCGAAAATTGGTAAAGTGTGGAGCTACCTTAAAGGTGCTTTTAAAAAAGTGAGAAAACAAACCAGGGAAATTCACTATGTACATTAATGAAAATTATGACTTGAGCACACCGGTGAGGTTTTCAAACAAAAATATGCTATAATAGACCAGTACATGTTCAACTCATAATTGCGGTCTTCAAACCTGGTAAAACCAAGAAGGCAGACGGGTACAATGTAGGTAGATACCTACCTAAAAATCTGGGAAATTACCGTCAATACCATTCAATCTCATTAAAAAAAAGTCTAGTCATTTTATTCGTGATTATTATCCTTATTAAGTTTTTTTAAACAAAACTATTTTTGCTCAAACATGATCGAAATTCTTACAACATAGTTTTAAAATTTCTTAGTCCGTCCGCATCTTTGACCCTTGTACTGGGCCAAAGGTGGCCGGTACAGTTCCGAGACATAAACACTAAGTACACATTTAAGTTATATTGCGCAGAAATGATATATATTTTACCCTAGTATACAATTAGTGGCCGATTCTATATTATTATTATATTACTCTATTTTACAGAGATATACGTATACATACATAGCTAAGGCTTTGCTCTTCCAAATGACACCAACGTCTTCTGTATACACCGAAAATAATTTCAAACTAACGCATTCGCTATATGGCTTATTTTAGAAGAGCTATGGTTTCTTTATTTGTTTTTGTTGGGTTTAACGCCGTAGAAACACGTTGTATAGGTCATATAATGGCTGCCAGTATCCTACTCACTCCTCCTGGAAAGGCTAAATCTCTGGATTTAGCTGTTAACCAACTACTAAGCGTATACTTTCGTCAGTGACTGACAACTGCCCTACATAATTAAAAATCATTGGTAGGAGGGAGAATGACCGTAGAAATAATTTCATGACCAAACTCCGCGAAAGTATGCCCCGCCCGGGAATCGAACCCACGACATCTCGATCAGGAGACTTGCGTGCTATCAACTGAACTAGCCGGGCGGCTTAGGGTTTCTATATAGTGTCACGCCACTATATGATGAATTTTTAATCTAGGTTCAACGCCGTGTCGACAAAAATCAGATTATTTACAACGGCCAGCGCACCTAACCTAGCTTTCCTGGACACGTGACCAGTACTCACCTTCCATAGGCTGGCAACTTCTACATACACATTTTTAATGGAGGAAAATTGACATGATTGTCAAATTTACATGGAAGGGTTCAACCGCCCCGGGTGGGATTCGAACCCTTACCCCCTTATGGAAACTAGTTTTAAGTTAAAATAGTTGAAATTAACATCATGTCCTATTTATATCGGGGTTATGGAAAAGGCTTACATACTATAAACAAATTATCTAAACATACGGAGGGTTAACAACGTTGACGTAAAATTCTAACGTAAATATAGGCTTACCATGCTTTTCCTATCTGAATAATTTATTAGTTCATTTTTAAAACTCTAAAATCAACACTTTAAACAACGCTATACGACTAACACATTATGTAGACAAGTTTACACTAGTGACGTAAACTTTAAACCGACTGATGTAGAAGCGCACGAGATTTTCTTGTAGAGCGCTCTGGCAATCACGCGACACTCATTCATAAAAAATTAACTGACCAATCAAATTAAAGTACAGTGCTATAAATAGACAGTGTATCAATGGACAGTGTATTTCAATCAGTTTTAAAACGATTTAACTTGTGTTATTTTTTAGCCTTTTATGTGGACTTCTTTTTAAATGTTTTTTTGTAGTTTATATTATGTAATTGTTTAAAACTATTTTTTCTTTCTTGTCTTTTTTAAATTGTTGTATATATTGTTTAAAGAATGTGTTCTATGTGAAATCATAGTCAATAAAACTAATATTGCCTTGACTCATAAGTATATTTAAGTTTTTTTTTAAACAATCTATTGGTAAATTTCATTCAACTATCAGTGGTGCATACGTTCATCCCGCTGATTTAAATACTCGATATTTGTTTGATAAATCCCATATAGTTTGGATATCTATTTTTATCGATCTTGAGTAAAAAATTACTGTAGTGACTATTCAAATCAGTGGGGTTAATGTATGCGCCAAAGACGGTTAAATAAAATTTTCCATAATTATTTCATTCACAATGGGCATGTTGATAGTATGCCAAGTTCCAAATTGTTAGCTCCGTCAACAGCCATGGGTCGCAGGTTTGATTCCCAGTGGAGATTACAGGCATTGTATTGCGCAGTATGCTTTTCTGTTGGATACGTCAAAAGCAGCTGTATCCTTACCATTTTAAATGCGTTAACAACGGGCATATTAAATCATGTTACTGTTAGTTCATTCTATATGTTTAATTGATTTTTTAAATAATCTAGAACCCGGGTCGATAGCGCAATTGGTAGTGCGCCGGGATTCGGAATCTCGTGTCCCGAAGGGGGTATGGGTTCGAATCCCACACGGGGAGGTTATACCCTTCCATGAAAATTTAACAATAATGTCGATGTTCCTCCATTGATTAGATAATATGGAGAAGTTTCCGGCCTTGTGGAATGGTAGGTGAGTACTGGTTATAGACAATGGTCCAGGAAAGGTAGGTTAGGTGCGCTGGACGCCGTAAAATGGACTAAATTGCGTTGATACGGCGTTAAATCCAACAAATGAATAAAACTTAAAAATAATCTGGATGCACTAAGAAAGAGCTGCTGAAATAATTTGACAACTACCGCTCTAGTTGTACTTTCAATATTTATTCGGCGTAGCTGTCTAAGCTGGCTTTCGGAATACCGAATTTATATTTATAAAATCGCATCCTATTGGACAATTGCAAAATTTTCTATAGCAACGTAGGAGAAAACCACCCTAATATCGGTTAAAAATAGCAAAATAGGCATCAAGAACTGAAAAGAGCGTTTCTCCGTGTTCGTCAGATTATGTCACTTAAAAGCAATCGGTGGTGTTTTCGTAAGAGTAACAAATGAAGAAATGCACCACCAAGGTTATTTATTCGAACATTGGATATTTTTATTGATAAATTTAATGAACGTGAGTCAGGTTATAGTTAATATATTTTCACATACCGCAAGAATTTTATGACTGACCTTTATGTGAAACTAGCGGCGTTGATAAATGACTTTGTTGAGAGTAGTTTCCCCTTCGTATGCGACATCGCGTTGAAACAATTCCATTTTTAATCAGTATACGTGAGCATACAAATTATCTCTCTTTGATAAAATTAAGAGTTTTTGTAAAATTTCTAGTATCTTGGACATGTTTGAAATTGTAATATGTTTTTAATCATCAACAATTATTTAGTGTTAATTCTTTTAGACCATTTATTTTGAATTTAGTTTAAAAGCAGTGTTTTTGTATTCGCTTATATAATGCGTAGTTAATATTGAGTACGATCGATTAAACTTAGCATTACAATTAAAATTCTGTGTAAATAATATTGCTGTCGATAAAGACTATACTCAATCAAATGGGGAAAGATATATGACAACCATGCTGTGCCATTTAATTAAGGGCATATCAAAGGGAAAAAACCGGAAATGCAAAATGGTTACTACTTGTCATTCAGGGTAACTTCAAGAAACTTCAAGAGACAATTACAAACAAATTTTTATGCAAACAATGTATCATGTTATCCCAAATGAGCTATAGTAAATAATCTTCTGAATTGCTTACTTAAACAAACTTTCTGTGAAATGCAATAAGTAATTGCACATGATGCAGATAATTAATTCACTTTGACATATCATGATTTTCCTAATTCTACGCCGCTTGTCTTTTTAAAGACATTTCTTGTTTTTTAAATAACTATCACTGGAATGCTTGAATGGTTCAATTTCTTGTCGGGTGGTCAACTGTCAATGCGTTTAAATTAACCCCACTGATTTAAACACTCACTACAATATTTCTGTCCTTATTATGAACAATCTAATATTTAAATCAGTGGGGTTAATGCACTCGCCATTTTTTCTAAGGGTCAAATTTTTTCATAACATTGTGTGGAAAGAAAAACAAACAAAAGTGATTCAAACATGAATATTTATATAGAAAAAAGTCTTAGAATAATACATTGAATAAAAACAACGCGTATTATATAATGAGCAATCCGGGGGTCTAAATTTCTAAGAAATGGAAACTAATTTAAGACGCATATTTTTCTAATAATGGCAATACATGTATGTACTTTGATAAAAATTAACACTTCTTAATTCTGAGGAATAATAGTTTAGAATTTAATAATTCACTATCAGCTTTTTCTGAGTCGGAATAATAAATAAAAAAATACGCTTATTAAAGATTCGGTGTGAAACAGTTAAGTCGGGTCTTCTGATGGCAGCATATTTATATTTGAGAGGAACTAAAAACACTTGAGCAAAATTATTGAACTGTAGAACGACAGGTCATGATTATCATTCATTTCCTACCAATGGTTTTACTATACGATGATATATAACTAGTTTTTCTAATAAAAAATGACTAAGATAAGCCTATTGGTATGATAAACGGTTGATTAGGTGGGTAAAAAACGTGACTATGGGATCGTTTGTTTAACAAGCCAACCTTACTCCAAATACATTCCATTGTCTTCAAATTCCATATTTTAGCCATTAGTGTGCAAGGATTCAATCTCGTGACTGAAAGCAATCTACTAATTGAACGAAACATTAGCCACGCCCGGAAGTACGGAGACACAGTTAATACTATCGAACAAACAAGTTTTCAATTTACAAACGTATCACTTTTTTATGCATGAAACTGTTTCATTCTTGGATTTTTCAAACGTTATGACGAGTAGCGACCATCACAATCTTTCAGCCACTGAGAGGCACCTAGAAGCTACAATATTTCGATTGTTGATAATTAAACATAAGTTGGCAGAACAGTATTTAAACTGTCAAATCGTCGTCATCTATAAGGGGAAAACATTTTGAGATTATATATTTTACCAAACAAACTAGTATTATCAACTAAATGAAGTAATTAAAAACATGAGACTAAAGTTTTTTCAAGTAAAATAAATGACAAACACACATCTATAGTAAAAAACAATAACAACATATGTAATAAATAATGTCGATCGAGTAAAAAAGCATATAATAATTATGACAAAAAATAAATAAGGGCAAAAATACTGGTTGCAAATTTACAGAATTATAATACAAAATATTTGCAAAAAAGTGATTCAGATGAGGCGGTGTCCAACTAAATTAATGTCAAATAAGTCACAGACAGCTTTTGGAATCATTAGGGACACTTGTCCGCCATGTTTGTTGATGATGTTGTTGTAGAAATACAAAAACTTCAACAACCATCTTTTCGTATAACAATATCCCCGTCGATATCGATACCAATAATTTCATGTTTGTCAGCGTCCACAATAAGTTCAGCGTGTCCTACAGCCTTCAATGGGTCCTTTGATGGCTTGACATCTTTCAAACATACTGTCATTGGGGTACCGTCATCTAAGGCGACCATCATACTGATACATGTATCACTGACATTTTTGTGGTTCCTGTTTATACTGTAAGTGGTGAAATCTAGAAGAAATACAAAAGAAAACAAGAATGAGTTTAATTTTCTAAAGAAACATCGAACAAGAGCTGTTGAGATTCGCCGTATGGTGTCGACGAAAACCGGCACCTCCTATGAGAGACATCAACGCATACTTTAAAAATCGTTATAGGTCGTGGTTTTTAGGTTGTTCATGGATTTATTTGTTTATTGGAGTTAACGCCGTGTTAACACAATTTAGGTCATTTTACGGCGTCCAGCACACCTAACCATGCTTTCCTGGACCATTGTCTATAACCAGTACTCACCCACCCTTCCACAAGGCCGGAAACTTCTATATGTTATGTAATCAATGGAGGAAAATCGACATAATTGTCAAATTTTCATGGATGGGTATAACCTCCCCAGGTGGGATTCGAACCAGCACCGCCTCGGGCCCGAGATTACAAATCCCGGTGCGCTACCAAATGCACTATCGACCCGAGTTTTGTACATGAATTAAAATCGTGAATGCACAGACGTGTATAACAAGACATTGTGGTAATTTATCCCGCCGCGACATTTTAACGTCGAAAAGTTTCTTAATTGCTTTCAGAGGTTAGTAAATAAAAACATCCAAAGCACTGTTGTTGCTGACATAGTCACGTGTTCGATCCCGCTAAGGGAGATGATGTCGTGTTAAAGCGGTAATACCATCAACTTCGAATTAAGCAATTCGGGTTCAAGATTCGACTATTGCATGCCGTGGAATAACATACTAACATTCTTTGTCAATGGAATAAGTTGATGTCGACTACTTGTGGAACAGCGATAGAGAACTGACAAAGACAGTCTCCAGAAAAAACTTGGTCAGTGATGATCAACAGCACAAAAACATATGAAAGAAAAAATGCCCTGGACTTCCAAATGTCGTTAATTCACTTTTTAAGGTATTAGTCTAAACAATAAAACTTACTATTAGGTCTGTCGGCAGCATCACACTCCGCCCATTTGTCGGTGTCCATGCTGTCAATAGCGCTCTCAAACATTTTGAAATAATCTGAAAATATACATTTCATAGATTTTAGTTTATCTTTTAAAACTTCCAGTTTCTTTACGAAGGTTTTTCATCGAGTGGCTTTAAACAGTTGCGGCTGGTAATAAATACAATGTTTTTGACATGCGTAGCGTGCAACTCATGTCTGAGAAAACATAACTTTTGAAACGTATCACAAAATGTCGCGGACAATCGCATTCAGTCATGCGTAGTCAGAATATGTGCAACGATGTGAAGTTAGGTTAACATCTACGCGTAAAAAAACAGTCCCGTTATTAACATTATCGGAATCCATTAATGTTTTGCCCTGTTGGATCCATGTTCGGATTGCGCTTGCCGAAAAGTTGTTTTTAAGATTGTACATTAAAAACACAAGAATAAATAATAATTTTAAAAAATAATATTTTTGCGCTTTATAGATATAATTTCATGTTACTTCTTATATTGCAATCCTGGAAAACTGTGTAGCAGACCTGAATCGTCACCACATATTGCTTAAAGACATTTGAAGGCAACATTGTCACTACTTCTTTTTCCGATTCTGCATCCTATAATAATTATAGTGAATGCTACAGACACAGTGATACATGAATAGTCAAAATATCTGACTATGAATTCCTTAAAACTGTGTGACCAAGCATTTAATAATGTGACAATCGCAATACTGTTTGGGTTATTTACAATCGGAGATAGAAATTGCAGAACACAATTAATTATTAAGCAACTTAACAAAATATACAATGTAAAGGAATTAAAAAAAAAAATTATAGAAACAGACCGGATCTAGCTAGCTGGTAGGTTTATACTTGTTATCTGCATAATTCAAATGGAATCAAAAGTACTACTATTTCAACAATAACATTCCTGAAAGTCTACGACAGAAACAATAACAAGCAAGCGATAAAACAAGGGAAATTCTTCAAATACATGCAATTTGTACTGCTTATTTTGATAACAATGGCGTTCCATAGTCAATAGTCAGAATTCCCCTCATGAATTTTTATTGGCAAATGTATAAACGATATTTACTAGCTTTCTGTTCCAAACTTCTAACTTCGGGCCAGAAATCGTTTTACTAACAAGAATTTTGACACCTCTAAGATTATGATCTTGATGGGGGAAAAAAGCATTCTTCACTCGAAAAGAGCTTACGTCAATTTATACCGAACATATTTGTTGTACGGTTATCAAGGCTGATGAATGGGTGTTGTTAATGGGCGAAGGTTTGTTCAAACGTCGGGCAAGAGTTTTTAGTGAAATTGAAATGTTACATAGAAGTAATTGACCGATAATTGAAAAAGTACATTTATGTTATTATTGTTACATACGTGAATCAAAGCGCTGAACGCATTGTTTTAGCTGCTTTTAGTCAGGTATGAAATAATCGTTCCTACTCGGCCATTCCGTGACCTGAAACTAGAGTTTTCATTGGATAAACCTGATCGAGTTCATATTGGTATGGAAAATATAATTCAGTATAAACCATATGGCTAGTACATTTGTCTGCTTTGTAGGCTCTCTTTCAGGAACATTGCACAATACAGGAGCAGTAATCCAGTGGTAGGACGCGCGCTTAGGGATCGAGAGGTTCCGGGTTCGAACCCCACCAGGGGCACTGCTAATTTCCTTCAGCAAGAAATTTACCTGCAATTTCCCGCACTTCACTCAGATGTAAATGGGTACTTGCGAGAGTGCTACAATTCCGTTGCGGTAAAGTGTCGGCTGCACTAAGCGGAGTTAAAAGACTCCCAGGGAGATTGATAGATAGATACCAGTAGCCCGATGACCAGAGGTAATAGCTGTAAAGTTGGTGAACGTGCATAAGCATGCAACTTAGACTATAAAATGCAATTACTTGACTTTTACTTTTTACAATGGAATTTAGTTCCTGATTGCAAACACTATTTCAATTCTCAATATGCATTTCTTAAAGAGCAGTCTACAAGCTAGGTATTTAAAGGGATATGAAGGTAATCAACACGCTTTCTACAAGTAATTTACATGTACATGTACTTTACTTCGGGTTAACAACCGATAAATAAGTTTCTTCTAACAAGTTTCTGTACCGCTGTGTGTTCTATCTATATTTTTTATTTAATCATGTTAAAATCGATCCCACCTCCTTAAGACATAATTGATTAAGACCAAGGCTTATAATACACTTAAAGAGGGTTTATGATTTTCATTACGATCCAATTATATTTATTTGGTATCTATAGAAGTTTGCCATTAAAAATATTGAAAACAGTTTTAGATTTTCGGCTAATAGAAATCGTTATTATGCCGGCATGCTAAGACAGGAATTCGTAGTCTAGATAGATCTAGATGGGTGTTTAAAATACAATTCATTTTCCATAAAATGTCTAAGATAAAGAATTATCAGAAATAAATTACCATCAATATATTTATGTACGATAAACACCGATAGCGCAGTATGAGACTTAATCTAGCCACCGCATGATGAATATGCTTAACTTTGATAAACATTGAAAGGAGTGATAAACGCTGATAAACATTCCGATGCGTCGATTTATTATACACATTTTCAAGCGAATGCTGAAACGCCGAGAGCTTCTTATAGCGAAGACAAACGGGTTTTCAGATAACTAAGTACATAGCAAAGTTTGAGTGACAGCTGCAAACAGTCACAAAAAATCTACCGATATATGTATGCCACACGTACATCTCTCATTCATAATAACATTGTTAGTTGAGAGAAAACACGATTTAGTTTCTTATTTGTAAAACTTATCTTATATTTTTCCCAACATTTGGTGCGAATTCACTGTCAGTAAAAATTAAATTGGCAATTTATCGGCAAAATCGGCAAAATCGGTTAGATGCAGCAAATAGTCACTATCGTTAATACATGACTGTGAACATGCATTGACCGAATAAACAAATATTTTTGTCTGACCAAACTTCCATCCCAACATAAACATTATAAATAAACTGATTATCGGCATATTGAATTTCGGTTCTTATTTCGTAGAAATTCGGCATAATCGGTTATAGACCTCAAATCTTTTCTGAAACGGAAGCTGTTGTACATGTTTCCATTACTAAGTGTAAAGTTTGCATGTGATTTCAGTAGTACTAGAAAAATTCTTTTCATCTACTTTTGTCAGACAATAAAAATGATTTGTGGGTGTCGGCACATTTCTAACAATGAAACTAAAATCAGACACATACTGTATAAAAACAATTGCAAGAAAATTGAATTATAAATAAACAGTCTGAAATAAATTTTGATTGACAAGTTACCGTGATTTACAAATAAAATTTAGTTAACTCCGTCAAAAACATAGTAATAAAATTCTATATTAGGGACGCAATAAAACAATTTGAAGTGCAGTTGAACACTTAAACGTGTTACCTAGATTGCAACTTGAGGTTTTTGTGTTGTTAAAACGTTTTAATGATGTTTGAAAGTGTTCAATTATTGCAGTAACAGTGCAATTTAAAATTAAATGTTAGTTTATTTGAAAACAAGTCTTAGAATTGAAAATCTATGAAAGTGAAAACTTAACTAAACAAAAAGGACACTTATAATGAGTTTTGAAATAAATGTATTGATTTAAAATATGCATTTTATTGTTTATTCGCGTTTATTGACAGTCGTAATACCTTATATGTACGACTATCAAGAAACGCAAATAAACAAGTTCCGATCACAGGAAGTAAATTGATTGGATATACACAATTGAGTTATTAGAATCATCAAACCGATGATCTTTTTATCGGACCGGTCTTAATATCCGGGCAATTTTCTCTTCAAATTATGCATCTAGGACTAAACAATTGTCAAAAATCGCTTGATTTGCAAATACCAAGGTGGTTTCATGCGGTATTTTACTGTATTTGAATGAATATTAAGCTATCATGCTATCTAGCCACTATTACAATATTTATTTCACTAAAAATAACAATATCAGATGTTAAAGTAATTATACGTGTTTTTAATTCTCTAACCGAGAAAATCCAAGTCAAAGTGCATTTCTGTAAAAGTAATTACATTGTTTAAGAAAATGTAATAGCTCATGGATTGTTCGTAAAAACCATCGTCGGTAACAGAGTGGTTTTCTTCCATTTCACGTCATAGAAGGAGGTGTGAACGGCGACAGAGGAGGTAGATGCGCTCTCGATATCTTTTCATAAATAAAAGAAAAAGCCAACACATGTCCATTTTTATGTAAACCAAAAAGGATGAACTCTAGTATGGCACTGGCTTACCAATGTGACATATTTATTCAATTCATCCCAAACAGTTGTTTTTAAGGATTGGAACATACTTGTACGTGAATGCCATTTGAACAAAACTATTATACAATTTATTTTCAAGCAAAATAGTTCATGCACTAGCGACGTTATGATAAGTTTAATATGTGAACATGTAGCAATTTCAGAGAGTTCAAGATTTTACAATTATGCCATTGTTCAATCGTAGCTTATCGTGAAATTCCGTAATATTCCGGATTGCACAATTTTAAGGGTTTTTTATGGGTTTATTATCTGATGACAAGCTGAGAACGTTAAAAGCCCCAAAAACATGCTGATCAGCGTATTAATTGTTCATTAAGAAAAACATTTCTGGTAATAAATAAGCCAACAATGCATTATCAAGAACATCATTGAAGAGTAATTAAACATTAGGAAAACAAATCAAACACACGTGGTTAATTGTTTTAATAATCATCATGTTTGTTTTTACACTTTTAGATGTCATAATATTAAGATCTAAAATGCTCAGCAGATTTTCTCTAATGGTTCCCAAAGGCGATCGCACAGGTATTTCGTCATACATGTACTGGGCAAAAATGCCAAAACTATACGCCCAAGAATGAGAACATTGAACAGATAGACATTAGAGTATGAATATTAAATATCATGGAAATTTGTTCACATCGACATAGCCATTGTGAACATGCTTCATGCAATCGAAATTTCTACTAAATTCCGTTTTTGTAACGGAAACAACCGAGCATTTCAAATGTTTGTGCAATCGTAACTAATCGGCAATCTCCGAGACCTGAAAAAAACTTTTCATTTGAAAAAACCTGAATGAGTTAAGAGTGATGTTGTTTGATACTGAGAAGTTTCGCCATCACTCGGCAATCGTCGTTATTCTATTGGAATGACGTCAATGACAATAACTTACGAAGTTTATTTCAAGGTGATATTTCAAAATGGCGTCAATGTCAGACGCCGCTAAATTAGCACACCCAGTAAAATGAATGTTATTTTCAACGTTTCTTGTCGGCTAGTTTTTTGCTAAGAACTGGCACGTCTACCATGGGAAAGTTGTAAGAAACTGTTTTGTTATTTGAAACTTTATCTTCTTTTCCTGCAAGTATTTATCTACCAGTGCGTATATAATCTTCATTATATGCGTGTTATATTAAACAACAGTAATTCTATATTATAATTGATATAAGACGCAAGCATGGAAAGCTATAAAAACTAAAAACGCGTCCATGTATACGATAACAATTTACGACGTCCTACGAAACAGTCGTAATATTAATGATAGAATTGCTGCTCAGCTGTCTGGACCAAAAAATGGTGACAAAAATGATGACAAGTTAAATGCATTGGTTTCTAAAGAAAATAAACTAGCATTAATTAATGGCTTCGCCAAATGTCTACTTCGTGGGGTAACAATCATATCCGAAGTACTGGCTAACATATTTACGACTACATTCAATCATAATCCCATTAATTATATGGACTGTCTATAACAAATGAAAGTTGAGGCCAAATCAATTACGGTAACTTAAAGCCAGAAAAACTATTTATACGAAATCTTCATTTGTGCAAAACTCACAACAATTTTCTGTAAATTACGAAAAGATAATCAAAAGGCCTACAAACATACTACCAGCTTTATACGTGTATGTGTATAGTAGTTAAATGAAAGCTTATAAAAAGAATGTCATTGAAAAGACCCACGCTCATCCATTTGTAAAAAAGACACTAGGGAATTTTTAACCATCAGTAATTAAGACAGTTCGAGACAAATTCATAAAATGAACTGACAAAGGTTTTAATCGTAGAATTGTTTGTAAATTACTAATATTATTTTGTAATTCTACATGTTCGAAAAACAAAACTCGGCATTTTCTGAAGGCGCAAATATGCCGAAACGTATACATAAACAAATTAGGTGTCATGTTCTGTTCCTTTCAGCTCAAGTACAAGACAGCATGTACCAAAATGGCACTGGTGTTTGTTAATTGGCATGTCTACAAGATAATGGCCATGATTTTACAATACGATTTGTGGAATGATATATGTAAGCATGTGTTCTGTTCAGCAATACTAATTTACTTTGCCTAAGTTTACTGATAAATGTACGCCTAATGTAAGTCAACAACTAGCTATTGTCTGTTAAGTAAAAGAGGCATAGCCATTGACTGAAAACACGTTTAAGACTCAAGGAAGGGCATTGTGATTACATTGTATGCACCTCCATTTTTCTGATTTTAAATATTTTGCATATGACTTGAGAAAATTTACGAGTAAAGAGCAAGCTTTTGTTGCCAGTTAAAATCGTAAAATAGATGAGGATACTTTAGAGCATGACAAATGAGTCACGATTAAAAATATGCTATAATTTGTTGCCAGTTAAAATGTGAGGACAACTCAGATCTCATTCTATATACCACTTGACACTACAATGAAAAGATAGGTCCGAATGTAGTGATACCAGTTTAAGATAAGGACTAATCATGCACGGCCTTGTTCAATGTACGTGATTTTTCGCACACAAAAACACGGAACAAAAACAATATTTCACACGGTAGCTAAACATTGTTCTGTGTTATCATTTTTTGTCCAAACTTATCTTTTTAGTGCCGACTGTTTTGTATTTGATATGATTGTTCTGGAACTAAACTTTCTATTTCCTTGTTGGTATTGACAGCTGGAGATTACAGGATTGTTATACCTGTGTGTACAGGGTTACTATGTTGTGTTTTCAAGAATAAGTTCTGTGGTAAACGCGCACTTAGGGGTCGAGAGATCTCAGGCTCAAACCCCACTAGGGAAACTTTTGATTTCCTTGAGCAAAACATTTACTTACAGTTGTTTTGCTCCATTAAGCTGTAAATTGGTACTGTAAGGGTCACCTGTTTGAAGGTGATTTGAATGATCAGCGGATATCGTAAAAATGTACATGTATATGGAAGCTGACTTAAAGTGTGCTTTAGCTCTAGCTTTAGATCTACAACGAAACCTCAGAAAAAGTATTTTGTGTTTTTTCTTATGTTTTTAAATACTTTAAGTTCAAGATTGCTATCCCCTCAGTACATACATGTACAAAAAATATTACTTGCAAGCATTCCAGAGATAATAAAGCCAATGGTCAAACACGTGTTAAACATTATTTCAAGATCCGGTCAAGTATCGAAGTAAGATAATTGCTACAATATTATCAAATTATGATTCCACTTATGATATTTTTCTAACAAACGTCAGACTTGATTGGTTAATTGATAACACGTGGTCATGACGTAATCAATGCTGAAGTTGATATAAAGGTGAGTGCTGATTGGTTGATTTTTATCATGTGGTTAATATGTTATTAATGTCATCATAAGGAAATCATTTAATTGTTATCACTGGACTTGTATTATTATGTCAATGGGTGAGAGCCAGAGACTTCGATACCACAGGTATGTCTCTGGCGGCAATCAAAAAAATTGTTACAGACGAAAAAGGTTATTGCGTCAGCTTTGATCGCCAAATCTCGGAATCTTATCGAGCATGTCCATCTGTGTTTCTGGCGTCTGGACTCCAGTGTTACATGGAGTTATTTGAAGTATGACCTTGTGTATGAATGTACCCATGTAACATGTCGTATGTTGGCAAGAAAAACATGTTATTTATTGTACGTACGTTCCACATTGGGCAATGGTTAATGTCATTAACATTGTACTTTACTATCGCAAATTGCATTGAGTATTATTACGGAATACTCCAACTTATTGCCAAGAATAATTGTTATCCTGATATATTTTGTTGATTTGAGCTTGATGGAAGTATGTTTGACCCCATGTTATAATAATATGTCCAAAAATGCCGCCAAATGATATTTTTTAGACTATTCATGTTTGCACAGATGTTGGAACTCTTTAGGGTTGTGGTCAAAGAACCAGATCAAACAAGTGCATATTGAAACACCATATCACAATCATAACAATAAGAAGTTAATAATAAATCATCTCAATTTTCCTCTGAAGTTGCAACACATTTTATGCACCATTCAGTCTCCTAAAAGTAACCGGTCAAATAATGCTACATTTTTAAAAATGAATGTTTTTAGAAAACACTCAAAAACATCACTTCATTTGATACATTATGACTACCTTAGCCTTATGTTTTTATTAGCACTTGATATATCGAGCAATATACATCTCACGGAAATAACTAAAGGATAAAAACAGTAAACTTTTTATAGAAAAGTCAAGGAGAGATATAGATGCCAAACAATCTTTATGCGTTCTTCATTCCACCCGCGGAATCTAGTTTACAGGAGAGTTTATCATATTTTCCCGATAGCAAAGTTTGGTAATTTCACCATGAATGCGATTATCTTTCAGCGCTTTGTGAGGTTTTCATAGACAGGAAAGCTAATTAAGCGTGTCGCAATCTCTTTCACAGAATAATCATGGCTTTGAAGCGCTTTACAAAACCGGAGGTAGATTCAATACGGAATTCTGGGTATTTTTGTCCTTGATCAGGCTAAAGATTCGATTCCGTTAATTTTCCGGTATTATGACAATATATTCGAGGTTGACTGGAATTTATTGTGTTTACATTTAGCTAGTCACGGTTATTATGTACTTCATTAAAACAGAAATATACTTTAAGCAAAACAACTTGGTTTTCGATCAATACCTCGTCTGTGTTTCAAATCGAAATGCCAAACAATGCCAAACTATTTATTTACAAATCGCCAAGAAAAATCAACAAAAACGTGAACAATCTTCCGTACTTTAAGACTTTGCAACTTAGAATCTTTCATGATGTATTAAATTTCATTTTAATGTATTTAAAAGCCTGTTTTGATTGACTGTTTGGTAAATAGAACATATGTATTTAAAATATCGTTTTGGAACGCATCTAACTTGGATATATTTAACCCCCTTCTAACGTCATAGACAAAAAAGTTCTTTTGTTGAGTTGATTGGCAGCTTGATGAAGTTTTCAGTATTTTGGTACATTGTGTTCACAAACAAGCTAAAACCAAAGTGTGCCAGATAAAATACTCAATAGTCAGAATTCTTGAAACATCAAGAATTCGTTCTACAGTCAATTGGCTTTTACGACAATATTCAGAGCCAAATCTCACGTCAGATGCTAAGATTTGACGCCAACATATCTCGAACTTTCAGTATATTTAGAATACTTATGTATTTTCGGCCTGGAAAAACTATATAAAAGTAATATCACAAGATCAAGATGGCTTGATCTCAATCAAGAAAAAAAGCAAGACAAAATTATATAACATAACATGGTGTAAATACAGATTATCCGATAACTAAAAAAAAACATCGTCCAAGTTGTATGACCAAATATGAAGTCGGAATCGGTCGAAAAACATCGGTAAACTTCGGAAGTTAAAATCAGTACCAAATCTAAATGTATTATACGTTTTTTAGGAATCTTTCAAAAGCTCGATTTAAAGTGAAATTATTAATGTAGTTGGTATAGTTGAAAGATAAAATGGAGCTTTATGCTGAGCGGTTATTACTAAAGGTGCACGTATCGAAGAGAAGTAATACAGGCTTAGTCAAATCATTGGGCAATACCTGTAATGAAATTAAGTTCAAAATGTGTTATGGTACATGTAATTTGATTAATGCAACAGTCCCATATTCATAAAAATAGCCGTGAGGGCGCCGTGCGATCAAGCTCCGCAAAGACCCGTACGATTTCTTGCGTACCCGTACGGACTGTTACGTTTTTACATGGGTCCGTGAGATTAGCCCAGGATACACATATCAGTTTCAAAGTCAAGTCGTGAACAAAATCGTGGCCGAGTATGGATTAAACATGCATATTTTCCAGCTATGGCTCCGTACGGGTGTGTTGTTTTGTGCCATGTGCGTATCGTCACCTTAATACGCAAGGCTTTCCACGGCCTACGACTGTCTGCAGGAACGTGTCCGCAACAAGCCACGATTTTATGGGACTGAGGCATAACTTGAACCATGAATTAGTTTCTAAGCACCTAGCCAGTGGACAGCCATGACAAACATATAGTGGCCCAAATGGAGTTAAAATAAATTTGAACAAACGAAGATAAAAAGGCCAACATTAAAACAATTTGTCTTGAACGGTTATTATATAACTATCAACCAAACAACAATAGTAAATTAACTTCCTAATAAAACACAATGTATCTCATTTAGTTAATATTGACGTGGATCAGTTAGCTCAAACATTTGTAGATGATTTTCTTAAATAGTTTTGACGTGCGATTTATAAAATAAATAAGTAAAATTACATTGAAGCGGTGAAAGATGGGGTTTTAATGACTATGTACCTGGTGCTAAGATAGCAATGTTAATCCAATGTACTATAAATTGAAACATACACGTCAATATTATAAGTGTTGCTGTCATTGGTGATTAATAGAACATTTTTGTCAATGGCGTATCTTTTTATTTGCAGGGGTTAATAGCAGGGCGAGGTGAAACAAACAATTTTAATGGAAATGTACCAATTGACTCTATAAGAGAGATACAAATGAAAATTATTCTGAAGAGGCACAGTCAAAAAGAGATTATACACGATTCAAGAATGTGTGCGTCTTATGTCTCAGTCCCATAAAAGCGTGGCTTGTTGCGGACCCGTACGTGCAGACAGCCGTAGGCCGTGGGAAGCCTTGTGTATTAAGGTGGCGATACGTACATGGCACAGAACAACACACCCGTACGGAACCTTAGCTCGAAGATATATGCAAGTTTAATCCATACTCGGCCACGATTGTGTTCACGATTTGACTTTGAAACTGATACGTGTATCCATGGCTCATCTCACGGACCCTGGTAAGAACGTAACAGTCCGTACGGGTACGCAAGAGTTCGTACGAGTCCTTGCGGAGCTTGATCGCACGGCGCCCGTACGGTGCCTTCACGGCTAATTTTATGTTTATGAGACTGTAGCAATAATTAACAAACGTAGTTAAGTAAAGGACCCAAACTAAAACTGTATATAGAGTCCATAGCTATGTCAACTGAACTGAAAGTAAGAATAACATGTACACAATATGTGCATCCATCATTGGCCAGGGTGAAATGACGAATACTGAATTGCGAATATGTTTTACTCGGATAAAACCAGTCCACATTCAGGTATTGGAGAGGCAGATAATTATTATCTTCCCATACAAAATTTGGCAACTTCGTATAGATAATGCATTGTCATAAATCTAAAGTTAAATTTGTTACAAAATATAATATAGGGTAAAACAAGGAAGTTAGACGCTTGGCGTTTAATGATGCGCGCTTCGTTTTGCAGGAAAAATCACGATTGTAATGAAAAAGATAGCATAATGAGCCTAAAGAAGAAGAATTAACCAAAATCAGTAAAAATGAACGAAAATATTTCCGTCTTGTCATTTCGCTATTCTAGAAGATACGAAACAGAGCAGTGAATGCATAGAAAGTGAGCCTCGTTCTGAATACCTTGAGCTATGCACTGTTTACATTCATTATTTAAAGTAAACATTGGAGTGAGACTTTTGTTTTGATCATTTAATGATCAAGCCATATTTGTTTGTCGTTTCTGTGTGTGCATAGCATCATATTTGACGTAAAATGTCTCCTGAATGACTTCACAAAAATTTCTGAAATTCGCTTTCAGACACCTCTAGAACTTATTTATACGCGCAATGAGGAAAAACGTTATTTTGATAGGAAAATCGGTTAATGACAGTACAGGTGAATCGCAACGTATATTTGAAGATACCTATACTCTTGTTGTATAGACACACATATCACTGTATGACTAAACCTATCCAGGAAGTACAAAACTATTTTGCCATTGGGATGATTTACAAAACGCATGGCGATGAAAGACTTCTGCAAAGAGAAGGAAGACAAATGCCCCAGAGTAATTTCTAGTACGTTAATTTAGCATTTTTATTTGATGGGTTATGCAGTAATGGATTTTCTTGAACTTATAGGTAAAAATAGTGTGAACTATTGGCAAAAAAAGAAACTCTAATAAAAAGTAGTTCATTGCACTGATTGGGTTTATTACGTTGATAGTGAAAACATACACGTTTGTTTCAATTTGCCTTAAAAAGAAATTCATTGGCACAACTGTTCAATAATTACAGCAAAAGACTGCAATTAGTTTTCAGTATACCGTGCATCAACTCGCCTTAAACAGAACGCTCTAGCAAAGTTGATAAAGTAAGAAAAATCGCCTCAGGTTGACACACGACCTAAAACCCAATTAATAGTATGACCACTAGAGCTGAACTTCGTCATCAGGATATATCAAGCATTAAGTACATTTATACGTATTGTTCGTTTTTTCTCAACTGTCAAAACATGAATAATTTCACGGTGAATGCGTTTGTTACAATTATTGTTGAAATACACCCATGAGTTTCTGAAAGTGTGTATTATGATTGGGTGAAGCTTCTTATGCCGAATGATAAGTTTTAGTCAAGATATTTTTAATAACAATTAGGCGGCCAGTACAAAAACAAAGCATTCAGTCACCGTAAAATTATTCAAGCTTTGACAGTTGAGAAAAAACGGACAATAAGTTGTAATAACAAATGTATGTGAGGGAAAAAATCTTCGTCTCGGCAAATCGTATGAATCTTGCGCCAAACATAAATGGGCGTAGCCCACGTGACTATGATAACCATAGATTTACAAAAAATTAAGCACGAGTGGGTAATGTTTATAAACAAAACAGTATAGTTTTCCTTCTATTTAGATGTTATTTTTGCGTTGCTTAGCAACAAAAAGCACTATCACATTCTATAATGCAAAATTATGTTATTGTTAACTAGACATGACAAGTCATTTCAGAATAAGAGCCTAACGTTAAAGTTTCCAATGGGGGATCAAGCGAGATGCAGATAGTTCACAACACCTTCAATTTTCAAATCACTCAATTCATAAAAATAGGCTTTAGGAATTCATTTTATATAATGCAGAAACCCCAAGAAAAATGGGCTTGGGCACACCTTAAAAAAAGCAAGACCCACCTCTGCCACAGTTGTTATTTCTTCCGCCTCCCCACTTAACGGTGCACGGTGCTGCAATTATTTACTTTCGCTTAATTGTTTGGGAGTGCATTGTTATTTCACGTTATTATCAGCCTTCATTCAATGTTCAAAAATTGCTCAAAATTATTAGGGTGAATTAGCAACTGTTGGCCGCTGTAAGCAAGTTTACAAAATTAGACTAAAGACTGCAAAAACCCAAATGTATTCAAGCATTCATAAACTGGCAAAACGCAATCGCTGGATTGCATTTTTGTGGCATATTCTCTATGCATTCTACTGCATTATGGATTGAAGTAAGTTCACAAAGAAATAAACCGTGTACAATCAACGTAAAATAACCGCTGCAATAATAAAACACGTTGCCAAATGTTCATGTTCCTGACATGCATTACTTGGCGCGATTCAACGAAATCGTAAAAAATGCACCATTACGTTCATTATTTATATGTAGGAAAGTATTCATGATAAATGGCTTGATGGAGAAACTGTATTATTTTTGAGGGTATGATTGTAACTAGAGCCTGACTTATGTGTACCCTGTTCGAATTATTTGTATTCCAGACCCCAAAACCGCGTCGGTGCTATCCTTGATGTTACATATAAAGTGTCAAGGGTAGAACCGGCGCGGTTTGGAGTCTGGGTCTCCTCTTAATTTGCATTTACAGAAACAGATTGGAAATTTGACTCAAACGAATGCTTTTGTAACCCCAATGGTTGGATCCTGTGAAACTAGATTAGTTTTAAAATGATGTCATTCAATGACATAAATCCCTTTTCCGTGGATTTCAATATCAACATTATCAACAACAAAAAAACGCACACTTTAATTAAAAAAAACAACAACGCTCTAATTTAAAAAAAACAACGCACACTCTAATAAAAAAAACACACACTCTAATTTAAAAAAAAAGAAACAAAATGATAATGATATCAGATACGACATAAAACACCATCAAAGTTTATCAAATAAAAGAACGAAAATTCCCAGAAAAGTAGGAAGTTACAGAAATACTGCATTCGTAGATCACTGCAGATTAATTTCATGCAATGAAATCTCTAAGATAGAAACTGCAATATATTACTCCTGCGATAAGTGCCAGGAACATTATGTCGATTATATAAAATGGATTCTGACAAACAGAGAAGGGTATCTGTAGCACAGTATCTCTGATCCAAGATATAAACATTAATTAAAAATACATAAACAAATCTATTTCAATGTCAAAATTAAGGTAGCTCATAGGTTATCAGTAAACCGTATATTTTATCATTCGGAAGCATTCAGCTGTACTCGAGAAGGAAGTTTATAAGAACTAAAGACGCAGGTTAGTTGGTAAAATCTAAATAGTGAATAAACTCTATCTTGCTTTTTATAAGACACTCTTAAGTTCATTTCTGGTTCCGGCTTTTCTATGATAAAATATACCAGTAAGGCACATCAATCATTCGACTTAGACCAAATTTATACTCATTATAATTGTGCTTTTGATATTTTCGTCTCGATGAAGTATTGTTATTTCAATGCAAAACGAAATTATTCAATCGATTGTACAGTGCTAAAATGTGAATTCTATAAGAATAAGCAAATTCTGTAGCAGCAATATACCATCGCAATATGATAAGTTAATTTTGATGAGCATTGAGAGCAACGTATAATATTAAATTGTAAATATGACACAACCACACAATGCATTGATAAATGAGTATTTAAAAGACAGAGAAATACGAGGAATAAAAAAACAGTATGTTATGTCTGGTATTAAACTGGTTTCAAGCAGTTAAACTCAGTTTGTAAACCTTAGTTATTGAAGCAATATTTCTTAACTAGATTTGAGAGGAATTAAGAACATATTACTCGTTAATAAATAAATTATGTAGTTGCATGTGTTGTATTATTGTCAGTTAAATAAACTTTATCTGAACTTCTGAAGGCATTATTTACCAACGATATGTACAGACTATTTAATAGTTGCTTATACAGTAAAGTTCCGCTATTAAGATCACCTTGGTCATTTCAAAAGCATGCGATTTTTAAGTCATAAATGCTTAATTTTGAGAGGACAAAGTTATCTAAAAAAAAACTATTCCACTATTAAGACCATCTACTTTGGAAAGTCTTCTTAGCGAAGATTTACTGTATCAAAATAGTTTGTTATACCTGATTATGCATTATTGTCCTCAAACATTTATAAAAATGTTATGGAAAATGAACTATCTATTTACCTTATCAACTTGAAATCATAAGTGGAAATTATTGTTATAATTACAACGTAATTTAAGAATATATTATCAACATTAGAATCTCCCTGCAGGTAAGTTGATTAACTAAAATCTGAGTGCTGACTGTTAATAGATAATACATTTTTATTTTCTATCACAGAGGCAGAACGTATTATTTTATAATTTGGCATTTAATATATAAAGTAGGCCTATATGTTAACTAATATGTATTAAAAAGAAAATACTAATAAAAAGTATTAAGAAATAAAAATATAATATTTCTTGGAACTCACCAAAATTTTACACTAAACTACAAAATAAATATAATATCCTCCAAGGATAGTGAAGGCACGTTGTGAGAGTACAAGTCCAGCACGGTAAATGATTCCCGCCAAAAAAGAAGCGTGTTTATTATTCTCCCCTATCTGTGCGCATGCGCAGAAAAAGAAAATTGAAAACACTCGGATATCAATGTGGATCGCTTGTAATTAACTGGCTAAGGCGTTGATGCTACTAGAAGAATGATTTCTGAGGCAATTATAGTCAGTAAAAGATAAGTTCTGGTTTACACTAGATAATAATCATTGTTCAAAGACTAGTCTAGTCTTGCCAGCGCGGAGGGATTTTTGCTTGTTTACGTCAAAACAAATTTATTGGCTGCAAAGTAAATTGAAAATTGCTTTTGCTTCCCGATGTCACTTTAACAGTAATTCTATTGCGAGGAAAAGAGCAGCATATATGTATATATGTATCATGAATAGGTTATGTTGGAGATATTTCTGTGAACTTTCTCGTTCTTTGCCAGTTTATCAATCTCACGAAAAAAAAATACGTTGAGTTTAGAGTGTCGACAAAAATGTGCCGTCTTAGTTACAGTTGAGACTTTGTAAACGTAATTTTACGTCAGTGATTAAATCTAACGATGACATAGCCCATGCATTATATATAACTTATAAACTATTCAGATCCCATGAGATCAAAGTATACATAAAATGATCAAAACATTTTGACCCGATACTAAAAATATAAATCTAGCACCATGCTTTCATAAGAAAGCTCTTAACTTGCATGCATTTTGACCGGACTGAACCTAGTGATAAAAATATATAATAAAAAACAATGCTTTTTCTTTATGACCCGACCCTTGCAAGGAAAAGCTGCATACCTTATTATATTGTAACGTATTTTGTATATACGTACTCATGTTAATTGCATTCTTAGACAATACGTTTTGTTCATAACTTTCATAATTACTAGAGTTTTGCTGCATTTCACACATGTTCCAATTCGTTGCCCATTAAACATACAACAAAAGACTGTTTTGTAATATTTGTACAACATGCCACGTAGACGATGAAAACATTCTGTGTTGACGTGATTGTAGAGAAATGAAAGGTATAAGCAGTGGTCTAGATGAAGGACACGCGCTTAGGTATCGAGGTCCCTGGTTCGAACCCTTCTAGGAGCGATGGTAACTTTCTTGAGCTACAAATATACCAACAGTTGTTTCACTCTATCAAGGTTAAAAAAGGTACCGAGAGAAACCTGTCTACAAAACAGGGGCGGATCCAGTATTTTTTTCTAGGGGGGGGGTCCGAACTTTTCTAGGGGGGATCCTTGGACCTTGGACCACAACCACATTATACACATTTTGCAGAAAAAATGCAACATATTGATAATAAAAACTACATAACCATTAAATCTATCTATGTTAAGCACCGAGAAAAGTTGCTTCTTGCTACTTAAAAATGACTTACAGGCAAGAAATACACAATTGGACATGTACATTTTCCAAATTATAGGGGGGTTCCGGAACCCCCTGACCCCCGCTTGATCCGCCTATGCAAAATATGTCAATAATCAGGAACTGAACATGTATTTGGAAGCAGACATCAAACCGTTCTTCAACTGTTAACGTTTATCAACTTTAACATCAATTAAGAGTTTGTTTTGAAAACTGCATATTAAAATGAAAAGCGAATATGAACTACATTTTGTTTAAAAACATAGATTACACAGAAACTGGAAAATAAAGAGGAAATATTTTGCAAACCATTCGCAGAATATTGAATGAGAAGACGTTTTAATGATGAAAGTGCTACTTTTAGTTATCTGGTATGCATGTCTACGTCATGTAAATCAATCCAGAATTGTTTTGTCAATTAGTTACATTGTTACAAAAAAAGAGCAATTAAAGCTGCTGAAACGCAAGGTTGATTTCAAAGACACTGAAATCTATTCACAAACTCAGAAGTTGGCATTTCAGCGACATTTAACGAAGCAATTGTTAATTAAAGCTATGTTCACTGAAAACAATTTTGTATACAAAAGCTCTCGGCGTTGCAATCGTGTCATCGTACCAATACGTTATCAAGATTCTCGAATCTCTGGGTACGAGTATGCATTAGTACGTAATCAATAATTGATTGTGAAGAGCTATATAACCCCTATCAATATTTGGTATCAGTTCAATGTCTGGCGATCATTTACACCAATCGTTGCCTACTTATGTCCAATTAGTAGATGAGGTACACATGCAGATGTATAGAATGATTAGACACAGACGGGCGTTGTTTTCCGATTGTGAAAAACGTTTATTTGTATATATATAATTGCAAAACAAAACAAAATGGTATTCTGTATGCTACCAATGACATCGGAATATTGTGGGTAGCCCTTCGGTGACCCCCATCCACTCTTGTTAAACAATTGTAACTAGTACTAATTAAGCATATTCTTATTGCCATTAAAGTATAATATTATGAATGTATGAATGTACTTAGTTTATTAATTAGTGAGATGAAGGTTATATTAATTATCATCATCTAATCAGCTAATGTTAAAGGTTAATCATCCAATAATTGAAGTGGCAATTTTCATTATGTTAAAGTCGAAGTGTCCATTAGTACTAAGATGAATGTGTATGTAAACTTGATCCTTAATATACATTTTTGTAATTATATTTCCATGACTTTTAAAGCCACTATATGAAGATATATTCGTTTAGGCCACAACAAATTGATCATATGTTCTATGGATTCGCTCACACCTTAATTTTGACGGTTTTTACAAAAAAGAAAATTTTTATTTCCTCGCTCGCTCATAAAAATTTATGCAACTGAATTAAGATTCTTTATATTTTTTTTCTTCGCTCGCTCGCCCCATTTTTTTCTAGAAAAATCCGTAGAACATATCATCAACTTGTTCAAGCCTTACAATAGACATGAAAACCGACTCAAAGCATTGAAGTCCTCAAAGAATAACTTGCAATAGAGGCACAATAAAACATGTCAAATCATTTTGCTTCCAAAGTTTATGTGCCCATTTATTTAAAGAAATGGTTCCTTTGATAGAGCACGCAACACCATTTTTTACGTTGAATACATTCTATCCAAAAATCGTTTTAGAGATTAATTATGTAATTTGATTGATGTTTTTCTTTCACATGACGTTAAAATAACAAATTGTGATAAAGACTCATTGGAATAGTACAACATATAGAATAGAACGTTAGGCTTCGAACCTGGTGGGTTTTGTTTTCGATATTCCATTCAACGAGAGAGACAATACTGTCGACTTTACTCTGTGTATATGATAGAGTCATCGACTTTTCCTTCAAGTTGTGGGAGAACGATCTGTAGGCCAACTAGGAAAAGAATTTACAAACTTATTTACTAGGCTTAGAATTATGAATGAAGCATCATCACTAATAGATCTGAAATACTTTATCTTTTTTCTCATCTTTACATAGAAATAAGATAAAAATTAATAACAAGCCTGTCAGGTATTTTAGATCAAAGGTTTTATAATAGGGAATGAATGATTTGATAAATTAGACTTAAATAAGTTTACAGGCAGGTTTGTTTGATCTAAGCATGTTTTGATTTTAGAATCAATTAGCTTGTAGTTAATATTTTTATGATTTTAATATTATCGATGCTGGATTTATACATTTTGACGTCAATACTAAAATTGAAGGATATGTTAGCATTTTGTATAATTACACCGTTGTTAAAGTATTATAGATTTTACAAATTTGACATTGATTTCAAATTAATATTTATTAATAGTATCACAGCACATGTATATGTTATTTCTGGAATTTTCGCCATAATCAACATTGATGTTAGAGTGGAGATAGACAATCCATTCCTAAACAAATTCCTTCTTGCGTTCTCATTTACTAGTTCTCGCTTCACCCTTCCACAAAAATTGACGATTATTCCTGTAAACTTGTACGTAGAAATTTCGAAATTATTATGAACAATTAAACTGCATCACCTAGTTTCACCTCAAGACTAGGGCTGCTGCGAGTATCCGAGTACTCGGATATTTGCGATCCCGACCAGAAAATCGAGTACGAATATTCGTCACGTCTGAAATCGTCGAATCGCGATTTATTTTTGGACAAAAATGAAAGAACATTTTCAGCCTAATTGCCACTGAAAACGAGTCGCACTACTAATGAAAACTTTAATTTATGTAGGAACCGAATTATCTTGTGTCAAAATTACGATTGATACACATTTAAACAAAAATATTATCACTGAAAAACACCCACAAACGTCTATAGTGCGAACAAAAAAAAACAAAAAACACTGTTTATAATAACAATACAATGAACTAATCCACGACGAGGGATGCCCAGGATGACGTTAAAATAAACAATTGTAATATGTTTTATTTGTGTCTTAGTTGTTGGTGTAATGAAAAGTGTTCTACCATTACAAGCATGATTTACCAAGTGGTGGTTTATCAACCATGCTAATTTTGTAAAAATGAATTACACAAATTTTATTTTCATTACTGCCTACCCCTGAAATGAATTGTCTCATTTATAATGTTTACCAAAACACGTTTTGTTTTTTTGTACGCACTATAGTAATAGAAATGTTGGGAGCACATGGTTTTCACATAAAGCTTCTGTTATTCTTCACTTATTTTTTGTTATTACATGAATTCATGTATACTTTTCCATTGAAAAAGTGATTCGTGGTTCGATTCGTGAATCGCTACACAGGAATCGTAATTCGGATCGGATCGGCACTTGCTCAACGATCCACAGCCCTACTCCAGACACAATCTCCGTAAGAAGACATGTTATAGATGATAAACGAGCGGAGAATATTATACTAGGTTTAAACCTGATTGCTCCAGACTGAATTTCAGCGGAATCAAATGAAGGTTTTCGAAATCAGTACAAAAATCAAATACGGTGCTCATATATATTAAATAAGATTTTATGAGAAGACTACTAACATTTCGGCGAGAAAAAATACTAGCAGATAATTCGTAAACACTTTTCTAGCATGAAATATACCTGCCTCTTTTAACAATTTGTCTCGGTTTTAGACAGAATAATCAGTATTATAATAGATTGCATGGGGTCTGCACATAATGCATGCTTGTTTTAGAGGGCGGACACCAATTAAAACTAAAACATCGTAAACATACATTATGTAATGTAATGAAGTAAGGTACGTATGGCGTTTTTTCCCCATGCATTTTTACATTTTTTCCATATGATAAGCCGTGCTTATCACAGTCGTTGTGAAAGCTTAGATCTCCGAACCCAAGGTTCTAAACAAGTATTGAGCACGTAACTTCGCCAGTTGCTGACAACTGCCCTAATTGATATAGATTTAGACGAGTGGAGTGGGACAAGCCAATACCTCCAGACCATTCTAAATAGATGAGATAATGGCAAGCATACACAATGCAAATGAATGTTCATTTTTAACCATGAAATTGCCAACTTATCTTAGATGATGTCTTGACATGTAGCAGATGGTTCAAATCTCCCAAGATAAGAATCTTTTCTAAACAACTGATATTGAAGTCAATTAGCTACATTAATTGTGTAAGTTATATAAACAACGCATTGTTATTTCTGTTATTGCCTGGTACATATATATAATGATATTGTACTTTATGTAATAATTAAATGTGCGTGTTTATGGCGGTTAATATAATTGTAGCAGCCATGTGATTGCTTGGTACTTGGTATTGGTTCCCGGCCCATTGTGCTCACATTTCACTCTATGTATAAAATGGTACCCGGTCATCATAATATTAACGCTCTATTCGGCAAACCTCGGCGAAATAACGAAGCTTTACTCGGGAATTCTTTTTGTTATATGAGAATATGCTTGACACTTTTTTTTTTATTTGCACTCGTCTATCCATCCATTCATATGGTATACAGAACTTTCAATAATATAATTGTCGAACTTTCATAGAAGGGCATAACTTACAATGGCCGGCAAATAAACACGCATCGTCAATTCGAGGTCGAGCGCGCAAACTAATGCACCATTTCACAACTCCAAGACAATTACATCACACAATAAGTTAATATCAATTTATTTTAGCTGGATTGTGAAACAAGATCTTACAACCTAGATTAATCACTTTCGAGCCCGCGTGCTGGTCTCCCAGTACTTAGCTAGTAAGGATAGAGTTTCATTCTCAAGGTAACAACGGGATAGGGTTTGGATGGGATTCGAGCCAACGCTGAGCAGGCTATCTAATGATTATCAGTCCAACGTCGTAACTGCTCGGTCACTTTACGCAGTATGCATAAAGAAGAAGAAGAACTTGCTTTTCTTGACAGTCAGTCCCCTCTAAAACACTTATTAGTATGGTTTGACAATGACAGTGCGGATACATTGTGTTTTAAAATGACGTCACTAAAGCAATGAAGCTGCCCTTAAGTTCAGTAGCCAACCTAGTTCAAAGACTTTACGTAACTTAGTAATAAAAACAACGACTTTTGCAGTGTAAGTCAGATCACCCCAAACAAAAATAGTTTATATTTACAGCTTTTTATCTTGAGAATTGGCAACAACTTTATAAAAAATACTATAAAAATGGTACTTCTTTCGTCACATCGAAGCAGCACAAAATATTATCATAATGAATTAAGTTCATTCACCTTGAGTTCCATAAAATAAATACCTCGCGTAGTAATCTGATATTTATCAACAAATAGTTCCACAAGTTTGGGACTATTTTTTCTCTCTACAATAACACTGAATGTTTTTGCAATTAACAATAAGTGGATCTTCAATAAAAAGGTCGTCAATCCAAAAAGTAATCTATTCGTCATTACCTAGGCTATGGTTTAATGAAACATTTACTTATCTGCCTTCCTATTCGAGTGTTTCAGAATCATATCATTTATTTTAGCTCAATTATTGTGAAACAAGCTGTTACAACTTTGATTAATCACTCTTAAGTTAGTGAGGTGAACTGTCCACCTCAATTATACTATGTTTTAACATTTTTATTTCAAACAATGCATAGAAATATTATCATTATATCGTAGGACATGAATGGCATGAGAGTCATAGTTAGGGCTGTGGATCGTTGAGCAAGTGCCGATCCGATCCGAACCACGATTCCTGTGTAGCGATTCACGAATCGAACCCCGAATCACTTTTTTATAGAAAAGTATACATGATTTCATGTAATAACAAAAAATAAGTGAAAAATAACAGAAGTTGTATGTGAAAACCATGTGCTCCCAACATTTCTATTACTAGACGTTTGTGAGATTTTCAGTGAAAATATACTCGCAGCAGCCCTAGTCATAGTAGGAAAATGTTGAAGAACAATATATAATGAGTGTTTACATGAGAAGAGGAAGGCTTGGTCCTACAGAAATATTAGACAGGGAGAGAGGGAGTGCATAGAAAATTGTACATATCAAATTTTAATAGTGACAAGATAATAAAATTGACACCAATGGTGAGAAACAAAAATGCCTCCGAAGTCACTCTGAACTCGACCGGGTTTGCGCAATGAACAAATATTTCCAGATCACGGAAATTGCCGAGAAGTAAGTGTCTTAGCATTTGGAAAACCTCGGAAATCTTCTACAATATATATTTGCTAGAAATTCACCGAGGAATTCCGAATGACATATCATGACCTATATAAACATTATTTCAGCCGCGTGTTCAGTAACGACTGTCAGCGAACGTAACGGATACGGGACAACTCAACTCGTAGACAACTCAACCCTTGGATAGCTAAACCCAAAGTTGGGAAAACTCAAACCGTTAGTGAGGTATAGAGTGTTCTCGGGTTGGGTTGCCTTTGGGTTGAGTTGTCTCGACCCTAACGTTACGGAACGTTTCGGAACGTTCGGAGTAACTGAACACGCTGCTGCGATCTAGTTCGTTGATGGAGCTCACAAAACAAGAAAAATAAACCTGAATGTCTTGTTATCATGGCTTATACCTCATACCTTCCAAACACAACATTTGATTGATGTCCGATAAATAAAGTAGATTACAAGAACACCTAAAATTAGTAACACGTAGTTAGTTTTTACGCCATTGTTACTATAAATAGCACATAAGAAGCTTTTTACTTACATCCGGGGATTTCGTTTCACCGTTACATATATTTTCGCGATATTGCAGTGATAACAGAGCAGTTTGGATGTTTTTGCGTCTGAGAGATAGAAAAAATGCGTCTAACAATGTTTTTATCGTTCATCTTTGACAAGCGTTCATTTTTTCACGGTTTACAAGTAACCTGTGATTGGAACAAATGAATTATAAAAGACATAAATACATGTCTTCATACGTAAAAAGAAATTACTTTTTATGTAACGACGTGATCGCACAGTTTACAGGCTGTGGCTTTATTTTTATCTTACTTAAAATGATTAGAACACCACGTCTACCAATTATCCCATTTCATTGTGTCAGAAACTATTCTGAAGAAAAATATCCCAGCGTAACGAGTTATAACTAAACTTTCAATTCATCCACACATTCGAACCATATTTACTTCCTTTTGTGGTCGTTACGCAGTGACAACAATGGAATAGAGCATGCTATCGAATCAAAAGCTAAAGAATCAAACTACAAATGCGTTCAATCTTTTTCATTCACCTTCGATATTAGTATATTCGCACCCGTGCCGCACACCTAGCTCAATATGTAAATCCAATACTCAGCATCATCGCCAAGCGTCTGAATGGACAATGATTGTCAACAATGCCATGTTGACAGAAAAACAATACCTTCAAACAAGAATCATTATTGTAATACTAAAATATGACAGTTACACCTTTACAGGTGAATGATTGCCAACTTGCTTGTGTATTAATATACTAGAAATATGAAATATTTCAGAAAACCAATAACAATTTGTCACCATGGCAACGACACATGGAAATAAGACGATAACTTAAAAATATTGATTTTTGACAAGGTTGTTTGACTAATATCGCAGTTTATATCAGATTTGTTTATCACTTGAAATGCAAGAGTCTGATAGTTAGCCACACATTTAAAATGACAGGGAGTAACGTGTTTGTTCGTCCATTTTGATGGATACTCACAGCAAATAAAATGTCGGAGTTATAACTTTCGAATGACATCACGTATTTTAAAGGTATTGCTTTCTTTTACTATTAGATAAATATCTGCACAGGTATGCTGCCATTTAACTTTGAGAAGATGTGTCATTGGACTGTATATGGTTTTAATTATACAGTAAATTTCCGCCACTGTTGGCAATTATGGTATTTATTTATTTATTGGAGTTAACGCCGTGTCAACAAAATTTAAGGTCATTTTACGTCGTCCAGCGCACCTAACCTAGCTTTCCTGGACCATTGTCTATAACCAGTACTCACCTACCCTTCCACAAGGCCGGTAACTTCTCCATATTATCTAATTAATGGAGGAAAATCGACATTTTTGTCAAATTTTCATGGAAGGGTATAACCTTCCCGGGTGGGATTCGAACCCGCACCCCCTCGGGCACGAGTATCCAAATCCCGACGCGCTACCAACTGTGCTATCGACCCGGCTTGGCGCTTATGGTATCTGGGAATAAAGTAAGGTAATGTCATTTAAAGCGTATTTTAATGCTTATGCACGTTCACCGCCTATGCAGGTATTATCCCTGGTCATCGGGCTATCAATCTCCTAAAGGAGTCATTTACTTCTCTAAGTGCAGCCGACAAGTTGGCACAATGGAATTATTCAACCCTCTCAGGTACCCATTTACGCCTGAGTGGAGTGAAGCTATCGCATGTAAATTTCTCGCGCAAGGAGATTAGCAGTGCCCATATTTGGGTTCAATTTTGAGACCTATCGATCCCTAAAAGCGCATATCTTTTGAACTATTTTAGTTTCTTCATACAATTTAAAATGTTTTGTGTTACATTAATGCCTCAGTCCTATAAAATCGTGGCGTGTTGCGGACCCGTACGTGCAGACAGTCGTAGGCCGTGTGAAGCCTTGCGTATTGAGGAGACGGTACGCACATAGCACAAAACAACACACCCGTACGGTGCCGTAGCTGGAAGATATGCTAATTTAATCCATACTCGGCCAAGATTTTGTTCACAATTTGACTTTGAAACTGATACGTGTATCCTGGGTTCATCTCACGGACCGTGGTAAAAACGTAACAGTCCGAACGCAATAGTTCGTACGGGTCCTTGCGGAGCTTGGTCGCACGGCGCCCGTACGGTGCCCTCACGGCTATTTTTTTGTTTATTAGACTGTAGCATAAGAAGTAGGGTTTGAACACTTGTCGTTGTTACAAAATAAAACAATTTAACTACATGTACATTTAAGAATTCTGTGATTCTCTGTATACATTTGCAAAAACTTCAAACCTTAATGTAAAGTATATTTTGATAAAGTATCCCTGGAAACCAATGGAATAGATGCTAGATCCATCACTGACATAGTGTGTAACGTAAACCCTCCATAATTTGGAAAATACATAACACCATATCAGTCTGCGAAATAAGTGAGTGTCCAGTTGCCCGGGACAACCATCAATTACTTATGGGCAACCAAAGTTCAGCAAATGATATATGTGCTTGCTCTTAAAATGGTCAGTTTGGATAACCACTTTGATATTCTAATTTCGTAGACTGTCATATCATTTGAATATGGAATGTATCATGTACCATAGAATTTACTGTATTCATTATAATTATAATATCTTTTATTCAACGTAATGCCATATTAATAGCTTTGTTACAACCCGTTTTGTAATAAAAACACTTTTGTAATATCCCGTTTTTGTAATAATTATTACAATTCGGGTTTTTATTACAAAACGGGTTGTAACATGGTTTATTCGCGCGATTTCTCAAATAACATTTTGTGCAAACAGACTTGAACAAAACTTACATTCATAGTTAATTATACCATTTATTAGTCAATAATGATCATAGTATCTTTAGTTCGTGCTCCTCTCAGAGATTGTACTCTAAATATAGAAATTCCATGTCATATGATACATTCTATATTGAAATAATAGGATGTTACAAACTAATTAGCGACCAGAATAGAGATGGATGTCAATATCCGAGCAAATAACTTCCCAAGAAGCATGCATTAAACAAAAACATAACAGACGAAGGTGTGTCAAATTTATCTAGCTTCGGTATTACTTAACCTACCCATATAAATGAGACACCATTTCATGGCTAGGCATTGTTTAGTACTTGAAAATCATGTATCACGAAAACAATCTTAATATAAATTTTCAACATATTTAGTTTTTTTCCTATTTCATTTTAATACATATATAAATCATAATATCTTAATTATGTTAACTTAACCGAACCACAAGACAGTCAAAGATAGGTTTATTTTTGTAAATATATGTCGGGGAATGGCCGTAACTAAGTTGTGAGAACTTGTTGTCATACCCCATTGTCATTTTTGTACATATGTATCTGTCATTGTTGTATATTATCTATGCTATTTGACAATAAAATATGTTTAAAGTAAAGTAAAATCATGGATGTTAAATTTCGAAATTGTCTTAAGAAGTACTAGTCGAAGGAAAGTGTCAAGTACATGTAAAGCTTGCATGTTTGCTTGTTTTTTGTCGCCCGCCGAACTAAGTAAATTGAAAAGCCATGATAAAAGGCGCAAAATCATAGTAAAAATAACAAAAATACTAGTTCACTTTCTTAACAGGGTGGTCCTTGATTTGAAATCGACAACGAATATGTACAGTAATTCACCAAGTTATTTTCGCTGACGTGTTGGTGTTCAATTAACATAGCTCGAGCATAGGTTGTAAGGTGTTCTTTGATAAGTTCTAGCAGAACTGTGGAGTGGATTTTGTTACCTAACACGATCAACACATGTTCAAAAATGTATAACTGTCACTATATATAACTGTAATTGCTTACAGTAAAATAGTAAGTAAATAATTAAGGTTGGCAGTAAAAGTTTTATGTGGCTCATTGCCGCGCTCTGTTCAGCTGTAAGGTGTACAAGATTGAAGTCTCAGTTAAGACAACGCCTCGAAGAAAGATAAAAAACATTAAAAACTTGAAATAAATCTATAAATGTCGGTGAAGAAATGTACGCAGTATTGTGAAGAAATGTTTATAGGCCAATTTTGTTGCTTGTTAAAATGCTTACAGTAAACTGAACATTCACCATTAAGATAAAAACAAACTTATGATGATATTTTTATATAAATGTCTATTATATATGTATGGAATTCAATTCCACGCCAAGATTTCTTGTTAATCTGGTTAAGGTGGCATGCTACAAAACTTATGCCCAAGTACTTGGTATTTCTTACTCTAAGAGTTTGGTTGTTATGCAAATGTAATGCACGCTCAATTTTGTCACATGGTCGCAATGCATTATGGGTCAGTATTCGACGGAGTAAAGTTCGCATGACCTGGTTTTTGTACTAAAATGTTCTGTATGAACATCATTGTTAAACCACGAATGGTATCATCAAACGTGGTCGTCATTCTGACTTTGATTCAACGAAGCCAACACTTAATCAGTAATGCAATAAATTATGCTTCAGCATTTTAGTAATTGGGTCGGTCAGTCGTCCTATACTTACAGTTCATAGATAGGCCAAAATCTTTTGATGTAAGCCTTTACCTAGTTTCAGAGCACATAGTTTTACATTTTTCAATAACTGACAATTGCCCATTTTGATACTAAATTAAGTAGGCAAAGTAATGACTGTAGAAAACAATTTATCATCAAACTAAAATAATATGTGGGTGCCTCCAGAGAATCAAACGTACGACACTTATTTTGTTGTTTCTCGCTACCTACTGAGCTAGCCGGCCAGGTCTAGTTTTCGGGCATGATGCTATACTGATTTTTGTTAAAAACATCGTGGTAATAGAACTTGCGTATTTCAACCGGAAATAAAGACTTTTAAATTTCTTTTTCAGGTGCTACAATTTATATCATATTTATGTTTAACATGGGGTGCTCTTCATCGAGGGCCTCGGCTATAAGAATAACTCATGATTATGATGGTCTACGTGTAACAGAAATTAAAGAAGTTGATAAAGACGTCAGAGGGGATCCTGATGGACAGGAGATACAAGTAGAAATAAGTAAGTACAACCAATGTATGTGAATATAAATCATCCAGTCAAACAGTGGGAGGGACTAATACAAAGTTTGGGTAGTTATAATTCTAGACCAAGAATAGTGATAAAAAAGATAATTTGGGGCATTTAAAAATCTACAATATCAACACGACGTATATGAGGTTGCTACATGACTAAATATGACGTATGTTGTCCGGTAATTCTAACCAAGGACACTATATACATGGTATTTGATCTAAGCAACATGCCATTCAAGTATAGCCCAACGTATGGAACGCCATACGTGCCTTAACATGAGAAACTTCTTTATGTGCTTTGAAAATATCATTAGTGGATGTACAAAGTGTAATATACGATGCTCATGCGCATTTACAGAACCTAAACTATCCTTTCCCATGGTATACGATATAAGATTCTAGATATATATCATATAATTTCTTACAGCCGTCGGATCATGTTAAAATCTTACAAATACTTAGAAGGAATTGTCCTTGAATCATTGTACGTTATGTCATTGTATTAGTGTAGTTCCGGTCTTGTTACTACTTGCACGCATAGCGTGCGAAAATTTTTGACATTTATTTTTATATTTTCCTATAAATATCATATTTTATGATAGAAAAAAAATTACGTACGCCACGCCCCCCCATGAATCCGCCTATGGTGAATGAGTATGGAGATAGAGCAAGTGACCGTATCATAACGATAATTACAACTACAGATCTAGCATTTTACTTCAACGTTATGAGAATCCTTTTAATGAACGTTCCGTGCATGAACACAGCCATAGAAATCTAATTAGATAATGTTATCAATTGTGTTGGTGATGAAAGTTTTGTAGCCGACACTAGGTTGGGAAAACATTGCCATTGAAATCTAGCGAGAAATATGCTTTCTCTAAAACAGTTCTGCAGCTAACTAGATATCACAGTGATGATTACCTTTTTATAAAATCGATCACAGCCGTTTCTGACATAACTCAAAACGTTATCTACCCAATAACTCTGTTAAAACCATGATCCCAAATTATGGAAAAACTAGGAAAATATTTTATATATCATTTTCATGAATTTTGGTATTTGACCTTTGATATAGACTCCCACATGAAGTGTTGTGATAAACAACACGTGGTATTGAAAACATTGTAAGAAACACGTGTTGATGTCTATCAACAAGTAATGCTCAAAACACGTGTTTATTCTAAACTCTAGATTACAGAACGAAATAGTCAACACCTTAATCTACAAGCCCGAAGTCTGGCACTAGTGGAAATCGTCTTCAGTAGAGAATACGGGTGCTTCCTAACTACCTAACTAGAAATGACCACTGCATAAAAGTATTTAACCTACTAAAATATGAAAAACACCATCTGATACAGGAAAGATGTACCAAAAATCCTACTGAGTCGTTTTCTTTTAAATTGCCTACAATTAAAATAATCCGAAATTGAAATTCAGAAAAAAATATGACTTCAAAGAAAAAAGTTGTTTCCCCTTCTGGAAACATTGCTTCCCGATCAGGAAGCATACTTTTAAGCAGCGGTCACTTTTAGTTAGGTACGTCAAAAAAGGTCAAAATCCTTCCCGATCGGGAAACATTTTGACATTTGCTGCCCGATCGGGAAGCACTGAAGGGGAATCCCCTTGTTTCCCAAACGGGAAGTATTCCCTACTGGTCTTGGGTTAGTAAAAGACTGGTCATTCGTATTGCTGTGCTTCTTGGTACCATTTCTAAACACGTTATAAATCGGGGAAGTTCTCGAGAAATGACTGTGGTTGTTATGTCTCCGATATCATATAATAAGGTTTATAGATGTACTTTTAACATAATAATAAGTCTGGCGAAAACTAAAAGGATCAACGTCTGTCTTAAACATTACGGTATTACATCATAATACGTACGAAGCTCAAGTTTCTCAGGCTACCATAGACTGCTAATATTTATATTTGCTATATAGTCAGACAGGCTGATATTTCAAGACATGAAGTCTCAAGTATTATGCATAGGCACGTTCACAAACTTTACAGCCATTACCCTTGGTCATCAGGAATCTGATATATATTTGTTTAGGGAGTCTTTTACTCCACTAACTAGTAAAGCAGCCAACATATTGCCGCAATAGAACTAAATCACTTTAGTGGGTACCCATTTACACTTTGGTGGTGAAGAAATCGCAGGTGAATACTTGCTCAAGAAAATTACCAGAGCCCCTAATAGGATTCGCACCTGGAACATCTCATTCTCACAATTAAGTGCACGTCCTACCACTGGACTAATGGTCCTGTTAGTATTATTATTTCATGTCTTTATGTTCCAGGACATCAATCCCATCCAGAATTTGTAAAGAAATATCGTCAATGCCAAGTTACACAGAGTACCTATGTATCTGAATCCACAGCTTCTCTGGAACAGAGTCTCACTTGATTTGAGAACTTACACGGAAATTACCGAGTTTATGAATCAATATTATTCAGTATTGTTTGTTCATTTTCGGTGTTCGATTGTCAAGTAATACATGTACATTTGTATTAGTACTACAGTTGAAAATTAGTGTGATAATTGTTCATGTATATTGTATAATTCATTTTGTTAGTGAGCACATAAACTACAAAAACTAGGGAATTATATCTTGATAATTTTCAATATTCTTTGTCAATTTCCGATATTTTTTCTAAAACTGTATATATATGCCTATTGGCTGATTCTCAATGAAACAGTGTCAGTTAACAATCCCGATTGATTTTTAACGTTAAAATAACTTTATCGATCCTTTTTTAATCTGTTGTATTATTCAATGTAATGTAATCTGCAATCTATATAAAAAATTACTGTCATTTATCACGAGTGTTCATGTATTATTGTTTTGTGTTATTCATATGAATGTTATTGTTTGTTAATCCATATGAAAACAGTTACTGTAATTGTAAATTGGTTATATGAATAAAAATAAGTCAAAATCTACGTTTATAGTTCAGTTATTTTTCACAAATAATAATATAAGTAGCAGTTCTACTGGCAAACAATCTGAGAGACCAGCCATTAATTTGAAGGGTTTGGCCTGTCACCCTTTGTAAAAATGGTTGCCACATTTTTATTTTTTGCTCTGACCTGAAAGAACTTTTCTCAAGTGATTATTGGTCGAGAATTTAGATAGACTATAGTTCTGATGAGAGGATTTTTAGTATGATAGGCTTAATTTATCTGGGCTACAGGTTTTAAGAGAATAACTACAAGTGGGACACCTGGAAGAAATACTAATGTGGCAGGCAATGGCACTAAGGTTTTAAGATCAACTTACATTGTAGATCTTTCTTAATTACATTTTGTATATAATCAGACCATTTTTGACAATATGACGACCATAATCTTTTGATACAATTTTACAACAAAAATTATTGTAAGTCAGCTAAATAGAACACAAAGGTTTTCAACAAAATTTATTACAAATCAATAAGCAACAAGTTTCAAATGTGATAAAACATAGGGTAGACAATAACCTAAATCACATTTAACTCATTGCCCCATTTATCTCCCTTGCTTTCATTCTCTCATTAATGCCAATGCCAACCCAATGCCAACCATTCATTCCAAATTAGGTAGGTATAAATTTTAATTGTGTCATCTCCTACTAAGTTGATTAAAAAGGTTTGTACAAAAGCCCTGAAATTAAAGAGGTAACATTATTGTCCAAGGATAAAATTATCAAATTACAAAAGGAAAATACATGCAAAGTAGCACACAATTCTTATTGATCTTGGATAATCAATTAGATTCAGACGAAGCTTACTTTCATAAAGTTTGGACATGAAATAATTTCTTCAGCCATTCTCCCTCATAGTCCCAATTCTAAATCATTTAGGGCAGTTGTCAGTTGCCAACAAAAGTATATGCAAAGTAAGTGAATAACGGCTAAATCCAGAGATTTAGCCTTATTTAGGAATAGTGAGTAGGTCGACTGACAGCCATGAAATGACCCATACAATGTGTTGAAACCCAACCAAAAAAATCCTTATAAAAGAGATTCAACTTTTAAAGGGAGATAACTATATAGTTAGCCTTACACCTACCAGCAATACAAGCAGTAAGAAAACAAGCCACATTTCCACATATCATAGCTCGTAAAATCATTCTTGATATATCGGGTTTCTTGGATGGTGCCAGCGTGCCTAGAGAGCCCAGGGTTATACCAATAGAACCAAAATTAGCAAACCCACATAGTGCATATGTTGCTATCACTTCAGATTTATCCTGTGCAATAAAGAAAACAACTTGATTAACTACATGCTAGTCATTTAATTAGAGATAAAATGCGTTCAATAATGGTTAACAGTCAATGAAATAAATACAGGGAGATTGATGCATAGGAATTATCCATTGTGTTGTATACGTGGGTAAAATATAGCAAGCATTTTTAAGAACCCATATTTATATAAATCTGCAGGTGAAATATAGCTAGTACCCAAACCATCCATCGAGATGAAATCAACACTATACTCAGTCATTGCCTTATATTTTCTCAAGCTCTAGCCTGATTTATAATGTTTAAAAGTAAAGGGCAAACTTATCAACAAGCCCTACTAAGTAAAATAAGTAATTTTCACAAGCCTTAATCATTTTTCACTTGCCTTAGAGCTAGTGGCTTAATGCCAAGACTGTTAACCATGAAAGAATAGGTATCATTTCAGACTAACATACATAATATTCTAAAAGAAAACAAAAGTACTATCATAGGCGGATCCAGCGGGGAGTGGTCAGGGGGGTCCGGACCCCCCCCCTAAAATTTGGAAAATGTACCTGTCCATTAGTGTATTTCTTGCCTGTGAGTCATTTTTAAGTAGCATGAAAGAATTTTTCTCGGTGCTTAACACAGATTTAATGGTAATACAGTTTTTATTATCAATATTTTTTCTGCAAAATGTGTATAATGTGGTTGTGGTTCGAGGTTCGGACCCCCCTAGAAAAAAATCCTGGATCTGCCCCTGACTATTTATTGTGGCATACAAAGTAAAACTCTTTAGTAGACAAGATGGATAGCCTAACTATTTGTTTTAATGAATTATGTCATTTTGTAACTCGAGTTTGATACAGAAGCATAGTGTATCTCTGTAACAATATTACATTTCAATACATTTAACAAAACAAACAGTATTTCCAAGAAAATACTATGAGACACTGTAACTCAATACTTGTTGATACAGTCTCACAGTATTAAAGTTTCTTTACGTCAGAATCTTTGCAATCTGATATTAACTATGCTCATTGGCTATACAAATGTTGTATGGTTTTGATTTCAAGGTTTTCTATTCATTCAAAGCTTCAATGGCAAACACATGATCCACTCCTCCTAATGTCGTCATTGGAAACACTATTTATTTTCTAGAATGTGTGAAGATCATGCCAGCTTGATATTATTGTAACATTTTGAACTTACAGTATACAAAGTTAATGATTGAAATGTGAAACAACTTAATGAAGATCTCATCAAGTTCCACTAGTGTAATCACAAACCCTGTGAATTATTCATCAAACAGTGATGGTTGGTCACATCATTTTCATGTTAAATCCCAGTTCGATAAAAAGGCTAGACTCACGTGTTTGCAATCCCCTTTTTGCCTTCAGGAAAAACATGCATCATGTGTATTAAATAAATGTCATACATTGAACGATTTATTTCTGTGAATGGCAGGTCAAATGTTAGGCAATTTAGCCGCTTACCCCAAGCAGATGAAAATTAAAATCAGTATTTGATTGATTGAATGAATGGGAGTTAAGGGACTTCATACATACACACAAAAAATAGTCCACAAAAATATTTACTGATATCACTCCGCCTTTAAGTACAGTATTAGTGATACTTAAAACAACGTCATTGTCTCTCCAGTACCAATCAGTAGTGTTATAATAGTCTGTATAATTATTCAATATTTGTTTATTCTCAAGATAAGTCTGTAGATTACCATATGCTATAAGTTCATTTGTAAAAGTCTTAATTCCTGAAAAATAATAACGATGTATAGACAACATTTAGATGTATAGTCGTAAAAAACACAGAGTTTTTTGTTAAATATATTCAACTTCGAATACAAGAAGATAAATTAAATGCTTGTCTAAAGGTGCTGTAGACGAGAGAAGTTCAGACCATTTTCTATGGTTGGTACAATTGTATACTAATTTATTTTAGCTTGATTGTGAAACAAGATCTTACAACTTAGATTAATCACTCTGGAGTCCAATTCCTGATCGCCAGTACTGAGCTAGTAGGATAAAGTTTCTTGCTCAAGGAAACACAGGTTAGGTTTTGGATGGGATTTTAACCAACGTGGAGCTGGCTATCCAATGATTACCAGCCAAACAATGTAACCACTTGGCCACGCCTATGCTTCTATGCTTAATGATAGAGCACATTTTGAAAATACACTTGACACAAAGTATAATGCTATTCCAATGACATGATTAAGGTAGAATTCTTCAAATACAAAACATTGTTAATTACAGAAGAAAACAGGTACCTAATTGCACTGTATTGCTAACAATTTCATCATGCCAGATTTTCAAATAATATTAACTTTTATTCAGCATGGACAAATTGAAAATAAATGATACCCACATAATTTTATATCAAAGGGAGATAATAACTCACTTTCATAAAAGTTTTCATTTATAATTCTATGAATCCAATGCATGCAAAACAAATACACCAAAAGTAATAAGTATGTGACATCAAATCAAGGGTAACTGAGGACAAAGCACCAGCTAGAGGTATGTTTAGAAAACTGGGCAGAGAAAACAACACCATAATTTTGATAATCTCACCAACAAGTTCAGCAACTCTGCCACAATCCTTTAGTTCCACACCCATAAAGAAGGATACAGGAAACAGTACATAGGAACAAATCAGCTGAAAGAATAAATACACAAATACTGTTAACAATATTTACATAAATTTTATATTACACAAGATATTCTGTATGTTTTATGTTTGAAATAGCCGAAGAAGTTGTCTGCTCCTAGTGAAATGATAAACTTATGGTTATATATGTCATTACCAGGAAGCAGGTAAGGAGTCATTCACTATACATAACCTGACAAGAAATATAATGTGAAAACCACATTATAGCCTGATTTTAAAGATCTGATCCTAAATGGCAGAGATATTCAACATATTGAAAACTTTAATGCAAAAATTTCAAAGGGAAATAATCCATAATTAAACCATGTAGAGTTGTGTTTACTTTCTAGTTCTGATCATCACATGGTATGTTATCATCATGGTATAAAGTTTCGTTAAGATTTGACAATAAATGGAGGAAATATATGGTAAATGAAAAACTTTTATGCAACAATCTACATCTGAACAGAGCAGGATTTAGGACAATAAAAACACCAATGGTTTAGTCTAACTGATCCAAGAATGCAAAAACATTGATGGCTGTATGGACATAAAATATATGCTACAAGTATAGAAGCTCTTGTAAGATTGTCAAAAACTAATTCTTGGAGTAAGATATAAGCAACACATACCTGAAAAGACAAGTTTACAATGCCAACTCTATCTCCCATCCATGATAATGTAGAGTTAACAAATCCTAACAATGAAAGGAAAGCAACCACATTGGTTCCTATGGCAGCCCAGATCTTTATACTTAATGTTGCACCATTCGTTATAGCTTCAATAATGTTGCGTTCTGTGCTGTAAGGTTAAAAACACAACTGAATGTGGTGGTCTTGTCAAGTTTAAAAGACCTAAAACGAGGCTAAAATCAAAGCACAAGTACTTCAGGACAAATGTCCATTAAGTCATTCTTTTCTAGTTTGTATTAGGGTTTTCCCAACCACTAAATGCTAAGCAAATGAGATAAAAAGAGCAATGCCTAAATTCAAGTGTGAAGTGATTTTAACCTTGTTTTAGTGGTAAGTGAAAGTACAAACCTTTTAGCTATGAAAACACAACTTACAAAAAAAGTTTCTCAAAAATATTCCACAGGTCCCCAAGATATACATAGTTTTGAACACTCACATGACAATATTGTTTTGCAATTTGTGTTTTTTATAAGCATATAAAAGGTAATGATGTGTGATTGCAATTTTTATTCAAGAAAATTCCAGGAAATAAATCATACACTGAATAGAACAACTCCTTATTTTTTATTAGATATTCAAGTAAGAGAAGTTACCCTTTATCTTTAAATGTGAAATCTTTCTTTGAAGATTTTGTTATTTCTATCTCAGGGTATGACAGTTTAGATATTGCCAGGGCAGCAGGTGCACTCATCACACTTGCTGACAGAAGATGGTTTGCTGGAACCTGGAGTAAACAACATATACAAGTAATAATTTCATCAAATAGCCATTAGATAAGGCCACCCAGCTAGCTCAGTCAGTAGCATACAAGTCTACTGATCAGTTCAATTCCTGGATTAGGCATACTTTCTTTGAGTTTGGTCATGAGATAATTTCTACTGCTATTCACCCTCCTACCATTGATTCTAAATCATGTAGGAGAGTTGTTGGTCACTGACAGAAGTATGCCTAGTTACTGGTTTACAATTAAATACAGATGTTTAGCCTTTCCAGGAACGAAGTGAAAGTTGATTTTACCTCTATTTTTGAGACGGGCCTTACATGCCATTACCAAAATTAAATTTTACATTGGTTTGCAGGTTTATATCACGGTGTATCATACTCTTTTTAACCTGGCTCTGGCTCAGCTATAAAAGTAATTGTAAAGTTGTTGCTAGGGTATTCTCAATAACACCTTTATTATATCTATTATTTCTATGAACATGTAGTTTTATGAACCAACCTTAAAAATTTAATGCTTTTTACATTTGTCATTCAAAGTTAAATTATATACAAAATAGAATTATCTGAAATAATACAGGTTTTCTGTGGCAATACTGCTGTATGGTTCCATCAGATAATTTCAAGCGATTATACCATCATGTAAGAGTTACTTGCCCCTAAATTGATATAAGCAGCCATGATACCACCAGCAACAGTAGCAAATCCTCCAGTCATTACAGCATGTAACTCTGATTTTGTCATATCATCTAGAAATGGTTGTATCATTAACTGGGATGTTGTCTGAAATAAATATATAGATAAGTTTATTTAGGGCAAGCTCTTGGGCAAACTTTTACCAAAACTGTTCAAGAAAGGATTAAATTATTGTAGAGTCCAGGGGCCTGTTTTATCAAAGGTCTTATAACCAATTTTAGTCTCAATTTCTTCTAAAATGTATGGCTATATTATGGTAAGATGTTTGATAATTTGCTGCCCAGAAACTTAACAATCAAAACATAAGTCAAAGGCACTGAATTCTGATTCTGTCATTTTCAACAAAATGTCACCATCAGGTTTACAGAACACATCAATGCAAGTGACATCATGACAAAATATGCTCTCTAATATTTCTAAAAAAATATGCAACATTTTGAAAATGTCACTTCATATTGTTGTCTGTTGAATTACATTGATGTAATGTCACTTCTAATCATCATGATGCATAAACTTTTCATTATAATTATGTTATTGATAGGGCTGTGGATCGTTGAGCAAGTGGCTATCCGATTCGAACCACGATTCATGTGTAGCAATTCCTGAATCGAACCACGAATCACATGTTAATGGAAAAGCATACAGGAATTTATGAAATAACAAAAAAAGTGAAAAAAAAACAGAAGCTTTTACTACATGAGAAATCATGTACTTCTAACATTACTATCAGATGTTTAATGGACATTTTCAGTGGTAACATTTTTTGTTCAAATGTGTATCAATCAAAATTTTGACACAAGATCATTCGGTCATAAACTAAAAGTTTTCATTGGTAGTGCGACTCGTTTTCAGTGGTAATTAAGCGGAAAATGTTCTTTCATTTTTTTTCCTAAACTAGATCGCGATCCGACGATTTTGGACGTGATGAATATTCGTACTCGATTTTCTGGTCAAGATCGCGATTATCCGAGTACTGGGATACTCGCCGCAGCCCTAATGTTTAATTAGCTCATTTCTTATGGACAGGTACCAAATACTCCTTTACAGGTACAAACAATAATGTTCAAACAGTACATTCACTAACTCTGACGATACTGTCGCACCTTATGTAGACACAACTCTTGGAAAAAATCTGCCTCAATATACCTACATGAAAAAATAATTTTAATTAAAGTAACCTACCATAGAACAAAATATATTAGCTGCAGCATTGATAGACTCAGGTGGTGTTGTCCTCATACAGAATGCTAATAAGCGTCCAATAACACTGATGATGGCTTGCATCACTCCTAGGTAATACAACATGTTGATGAATGCCATAAAAAATGGAGCTATCGCTATTACCTGTGATATAGAAATAAAATGTTATTAAATTACGGGTATTGCATAACAGGTACACCTATCAGTGAACTTAGTCAAGACCATAATTAGTTCTTGGTCAGATGGGTCACGGGAAATTGACATTCTTTATTGTACTTAAATATCCTTCCTTCTTTTAATAAAACTGGGTTATTGTTATAAGAAGGAATGTTTTTAACAGTATGATAAAGAATGACAAGCTGCATTGGGTGGGCTTATCTAGTCTACTTACCAGTAGAAAAATACATCTAGTTTTATCATCTGAGTTCAAATTTCAGCTCAAGCATTTGATCATGTCGTTTGGAGACAAGTCTTAAAAATGACAAGTTATGGGTATACCAAAACAGGCTGTGGAAAAATGGCTACGTTTCAAATTATAGCGTTTTAAACCTATATGCATAATTGGTATTAAAATACACAATACACTTGCCAAATGACTGGCCCGTTCATTAGCTAACATTGGGTAAGCATAACAGGTAGCACATACCTCTATGAATCTGAGGTCATGGCTTCAATTTCCTGGGAAGACCAACAGCAAAATAGGACAATTTTAAGCCAATGACAATGGTATTCATTCATCACTAGGTTAAAAGCCTGAGTCAAGATTTCTGATTGCCAAAAAAGGCTGACAAAGTTTAAAAATGATGCATACAGCACCATACATTTCATTTCGTGTTTATAGCTACAAGTATAACTTTGATATATTAATAAAACAAATTTATCAATTATCTCACCTTCATAATGAAGACATGTTGATGCCAAGCCTCTCCAAATACAAACTCAATGCCTGAAGTTGAGTGCTGTAAAAATTCTGTTACCCTGTCACCAAGCCATTTAAACATACCATAACCCCAATGTGTTCGTAATATTAACAATGCAAATATAAATTGTACAGACATTCCCCAATATACTGTATGCCAGTTGATCTGCAAGAAAAAAAGATCATAGAATTATATATTTTAATTTTAAATAAAAGAGGGTGAATAGAAATCAAAGAACTGAAGGATTGGAAACCAGTGAAGTGTGCCCGAAAGACAGACTGGCAAAGGAGTACAATAGCCATTATGCAGAACATATTAGAGATAGGCAAAATTCATATTCTTAAACATTAAACTTGCAGTAAGCTTATGTATTTAATTCATTTGTTTTTCAAAGCAACTCTATCAAGACTTTTATTTTTAAATCTAACATAAAAGGAGCATGGCGTAATGTAAATTACTGTGATTGTGGAAGTTGCTTAAAAATTCCATAATAAGATTTTCTGTTAAATGATGGAAGTACTTACTCTAGCTGGATTAACAGAAGTGATGTAAAACAAGAATAAATAGACCATAAGACCAGCTAGTGATACAAGATTGCCGGGGTGAGTTATGGCAATGTCGAGTGTAACATAAACAAAAACACCAAGGAAAAGTCCCACACGTAGAGTCCTGAAATTGTTCAAATTTCACATATTTACTGAAAGTCATTCATTAAACAATTTCCCAAAAACTTACATATGGTCTTTGGTAAAAATTAGCTCCTACCTATGTGGGTAAGTAGGAGTAGTGGTTCAGTGGTAGGACATGAGCTAAGAGATTGGTCGAGAGGTCTCAAGTTCGAACCCTAATGGGAAATTTACAATCATTGTTTTTTCACTTTTTTTCCCCGTCTGATGGCCTTGTTGACAAGAAGATTTGAAAAAATTACATCATAAGTCTAAAAAAAATATGCTCTATTAAAAAATATTATCAGCACTGTAACAATTTTACTTACCAATTGACAATCGTTAAAAGTCTTGCATTGTTTATGTGTTTGAAATGTCTTCTCCAAAACAATTTTAAGTGTTTAACAACTGTCTTGCTAAGTAGCTTTGTAACAAGTATACAAACGGCAAAAATAGTGATACCAAGAAATGTCTTGGATCCTGCATCACCAAATCTGAAATATAAACATTAATATATGAAAATAAAAATTATAATTTGGAAACTTCATTATGGACAGGCTTTTACCTTGATGGAGTAAAAAGAGAACTAATTTATGCTCCCTCAAAAAGACATCTTTTCATCAATTCAAGCATGTTCTCTAAAGGTTAAACTGCTATGGCAAAATCAAGGAAAACCTATATTATCATCAACAGTTCATGTATAAGTATAAAAATACTAAAAATCCATTAAGCAAGAGTTTCAGTAAATGTATACTCTTGTGTTCTCATGGTAGCTCATGTTTTATTCAAATCAGATGATTAAATGAAAAAAGGTTTCAGTCATAAGGAAAACTTCATGACAGAAATATATTATTAATAAATAAAACTTTTGTCAAATTCAAATGATACAAAAAAACATACCTGTAATACATGGCGTATGTAAAAAATCCAGAGTATCCTAACAGGAAAACTGCCCACAGTACTCGCCATATGAGTATGTAATGTTTCCTATAATATCTTCCAGCATAATTTGTAAGTCTGATAACAGGATTCCAAGATGTCTGGCCATGTTGATGTGTAGTTTCATTTTCAATCACATTTGTAGCCATATCTAAACACATATCAAGTCGTATCAACTACTGGGTTTGGCTGAAATGCAAATATATTTGGCATGAGTAGAACATGTTCTTTTGACAGAAATGCATGGGTAACTAAAGTAAAACACTGTATAAAGTTTAATATATGTACATTTAACGTTCAGCATTGTAATTTGAAGAATTAAATTTGTTCTTTATATTTAACCCTTCATATGTCCTTGGAAAAAGTCATGTTTTAGGATTAACTCATTCACTTTGACCTAATAAATTATTAGGAGACAAATAATTCAAGCAAAGTCCAAAGTCAACAATAATAAGTTAATTAACATCTGACTCAAACTATGTCACATGAATAAACTTTAATTATTATAGAAAACATACATTATGCATGATCAGTTTTTTTTTGAACTTACGAATGGCACAGTATAAGGTTCATATTTATGGTCCAAAGACAGTCTGAAATAATTATGTACGAGTAAGTTGTTTAACACGTTGTTTAAAAAAGTTATTAGGCAATGCTCACTTATTTTTGACTGACCCTCGTATATGTGAGTAGTAACTATTCCTTTCACAATGAAGTTGAAATGTTTCCTGTAAAAAAGATTAAATGTATTAAAAACTTACTTCATTCAAGGCATAAGTCACTTGATGTAAACATTTTATCATGTAGTAAATCCATTGTTTATACAAGTAATATTATGTAAATGTACACATAGGTTAATAAACTAATGAATTAAAATACCACTAAATTGTTATTATTTTAATTCATCAACACTACAGCAAAGTGTGTTTACAAATACATCACATACAGTTAAACTTAAAGGTATAGTTTAAGCAAATTGACTCAAGACAGATTTATTATAATAGACTTCAATAACTGGGCTTTATTTACCTGACTAAATGTTATCAATTACTAAGTAATGTATTTTTTGACTCAGGTTAATTTTCTCAAGCTATACTGTTATGCAATATAATGTCCATACTAAATATTAGAAGTCAAGACTTCAGACAGGGAATTGAACCAACCACCTCTGGATTCGAAGTCAGACATCCTACTGACTGGAGAAACTAGGCAGACAAGCATTTTATATATATATAGCAAGGACCGACTCCCACCCACCAAAACAAACAACTAAACAACTATTAAATCAATACTAGAAAAAATTACTTTTACCTGACTTTGTGGCCATGAATACTAGTAGCTGAGGTTGTATAGACAAGTCATGGATATTAAAAGGAATTTATTTTAAATGATTCCTTATATTATAAACAATAAAATTTGGCAAGGAAAATAGTCTGTTGCGAACTTAAACCAATTTTGTTGTTTTCTATTATAGCTTAGAGTGTGACAAGGTCTTAACAACTGTCAGTGGCACATACATTAACTTCGGTGACTTAAATACTAGATATATGCTGGATATTCCCTGAACATAGCTATGGAAAACTATTTTATCGAAAGTGAAGTATTGTAGTATCTAAATCAGCGGGGTTAATGTATGTGTCACTGAAAGGTGACTACAATTTAACAATATGCCATGATAACTTACAAGTACATACATGTATGTATACAATATACATTTCAGTTCAAAAAGTTTGTGTTGCTAGGAACATAAATTTGACATGTCCAGGGAAGGATTGATGAAGTTTCCAATGGGTAGGCCAGCTTAAGAATAGTTTCCACACTAAGAAAGCAGAAGGATTTACGCATTAAGCTTTATCTTATCAATTCACATTTTTTTAAAAATGGTTGAAAACTCCAGGGAGTCCATACTCCACAACCCTGCAGGATCCTCTCATTGTCTAAGCTTGTTTTATCATTCCATAGGATCCAAGTTACTCTGACCAGGATATAAATACTTAACAAGGTAAGTAAGTACACATGTGGTGATATCTTATGTAAAAGCAAACCAGTAGATCATATAATCATAAATAATACGGAATCCTAATTGAGCCATTTACAAGATGACACACAACAATGTAAAGTGAAATTGCAACAATAAAAAAATTTATGATGTTAGAGGGAATTTTAGGTGACATTTCAGTACTAATTCTACATTGTAAAATGTCTTTGATGTTCTTCTAATAACATTGTTACGACATCATTTCACACTGTTGTGAGCCATCCTGTAAATAGCATGTTCTTATTAAAACAATAAAAAGGTACACAAATGACAGCTTAGGACAGGTGAATAAAATTATAGGAAACCAAAAACACATTCTGTTCACTCATGGTTTAATCACAGGATAAAATCAATAAAAATAATATTTCATATACATGGTATAAACAAATAGAAAAAAATACTGATTAGCTGGTGCATAACTTCTTGTATAAATATAATAATGATTAAGCTTCATGATGCTATTATTTGCTTAGTGTATGAGCATTCATACAACATACTTGCTGCCTTTGTAGAAACTTCAACCATAGCTGCACTATGTTTCATTTATATAGTAGAAATGAGTCACTTTAATCACTGCTCTTAGAGAGACTGAATAGCATTTGATTAGTTTTTCTGTTGTTGGGGTTAATGCCAGAGCAACACACTGTATAGGTCATCATTTGGCTATGTCTGCTCATACTTGTAGATTTGTTGTGTACAAGCAATATATAAAAGGAGAAGCAGATAAGCTTAAGGACCCTCAGTGTGTCAGCACTGTCAACTGTGCTTTCAATCAGAGGCATGAAGTGTAGGTCATATTGTTTAATTTCATTTGACTGTCATACATTAACCCTGCTGATTTAAATACTCAAAGTTTGTTTTGATAATACATAAATATGGGATATCTTTTTTATCAACTGTGATTACAGAAGTACTGAAATAAATTAATAAATTAGCAGGATCAATGTATGCCTAACTGACAGTTGCATGAAAACTAAAAATAACATGTTGTTGATAACTATGAAATAAATGTTAGAATCTGTAAAACTGAGTTGTTATGCTATAAATAGGACAAATGACAATCAGAAAATACTCTTTATGAGCACACATTAGAGTCAGGTGAACTTGAAGTTATGAATTCATAATTCTAACAGTCAAGGGTAAATTATTCTGTCTATTTATAGTATCACTGCTAATTTTTAGACTGGTTCCCTGATATTTTAGGTCTGAAATATCACACTGAGAGAGTATCACAGTCTGTAAATTAGGTACATAAGTACCCAGTCTATAAATTTCACTTCCTTTTACTTCACTACCATGTAGAGATAACTCCTCCAACTTAGGTGTATACTGAAAAAAAAAATACTTAATGATAAAATAAACAAGTCGGTTATGAAGGTCCAAATCTCAGTAAGGGGTAAACCTCTATACCTTTTTATTGTTAAAATGAAAAAAGTTTCTATCACAGTTTATGGGTTTAAGGTTAAGAATCAATAATGCAGACCTAAATAATAACAATAATTGTAAGAATTGCATTCTCATTTTGAAATAAAAAAGTATGTGTTGAGTGACATCATGCATGAAAAGTCATCAAGTTCTGCTTCGGAAGTCAGATAATTTTTAGGTTGGCAGACTGTATTTAAGAATATGATGAATAACTATTTGTATTCATTCACATGCATGCATTTTTACAAATGATGTTTGTGCTGTGGTGGCTGTGGTTTATCTTTCTACAACTTTCTACAAATGTAACTTACATAGGCTAAGACTCTATCTTTACTTACATAGGCTAAGACTCTATCTTTACTTACATAGGCTATGACTCTATCTTTACTTACATAGGCTAAGACTCTATCTTTACTTACATAGGCTAAGACTCTATCTTTACTTACATAGGCTAAGACTCTATCTTTACTTACATAGGCTATGACTCTATCTTTACTTACATAGGCTATGACTCTATCTTTACTTACATAGGCTATGACTCTATCTTTACTTACATAGGCTATGACTCTATCTTTACTTACATAGGCTATGACTCTATCTTTACTTACATAGGCTATGACTCTATCTTTACTTACATAGGCTATGACTCTATCTTTACTTACGTAGGCTAAGACTCTATCTTTACTTACGTAGGCTAAGACTCTATCTTTACTTACATAGGCTATGACTCTATCTTTACTTACATAGGCTAAGACTCTAGCTAGATGGACAACATGTTTACTGTGTACTGTAAGTTGTCTTAGAGCTAACAATGGTGTACTGTGATAAACTTGTACCCTAGTTAAACTGTCAACATGTAGTGTTAAAGATGATAATTTAGGACAACCCTGAAAGTAGAACATATGTTTTATCATTAAGGATGTAAGGCCAGGAATTGAAATCGTTACACTCAAAGCAATATGGGCCAGCTTTAAATTTTGGTTTTCAAGATAAAAACTAGGCTGAAACTAGAGTTAGACTTTTGTTCTCCCTGTTTAATGATTATACTTTTAGCTTTAACAAATTTTTTGTAGCTTATTAATAACATAGGAATGGTAATTTTTACATCTGATCAGAAAAACAATACCATTATAAAGGAAAACAATTGTTACTTACCTTTCCTTACCCCAGGGATGGGGTCAATTACTTGCAAAGTAATTAATTATAATTACCATTATTCTCAACCTCAGTAATTATAATTAATTGTTAATTACCCTGAGTTAGGACAATAATTAATTACAATTACCATTATTTACATAAACAATTAATTATTAATTAATTATTTACCCTATGAAAATTTCGAAAAACAATGTTTAACATGTTTATCAATATAATATACAAATCAACTTATTACTGAGAATGAAAGCATGATTAAATGTATGGAAACATAACAAGTACACAAAACAAACCTGTCTGCTTAAGTCTAAGGTCATCAATAAAATAAGTAGGCAATCAAAAATAGAGACACCTTAAATAGACAATTAAAAACGTTATGTTACCTTAATTCTTAGATACTTCAGCTTGGGACATCTGATTTCTGAAAGAGTTCAAATATGGGGCATGAAACAATCTAATTTAGCAATGAGAACATTAGATAAAAGTGTAACTTAATAAACTCATGCAAAAAAGACTTAAGTTTTGAATGATGTTGGCTCCATCACTTTTACAAATACCTTGTCAATTATTCAATAAAACATTTTGATGTGAGGCCGATGAAATTTTATGAAATCTTAGGGATGTAACCCATCAGTTATAGATTCAAACCAATGATCATTATAATGTATTTGCTATGGAAACAATTGATTGTTATAGTATTCATGTATACATATATAGATTTTGGTTCATCTATCTGAAAAATACTTCATATGATATATAATTTTGTATATCTGACAAAGGTCAGATAAACTTAGAAATAAACTACATAACAGAACAGAGGAGAGCAATACTTTTAATTCTCAAATTATACATAAAAGTAATACATAAGAATTCATATATGAAAAAAAAAATAATTCGTAAATACACACTGAAATATAAGGTAATGATAAAATCAGAGAACAAAATGAGGATATACATATACAGTTTATATACTTTTAAATGGAAAAGACTACAAAAGGAGTTGGAGAAATGTTTCAATTGAAAATTTTACCCAAGTGAAATACACCTTAACTGTGAAACAAGAAATACATTTAATGTATTACATTTATTGGTTTCATACTAACCTAGAGATGCAAGATGGATTCCTTGATCTAATGTCAAGGAGAATAACTCTTGTAATTGTAAATTTAGAGTAGTCTCCCCTGGTATAGCTCTAACTTCTAATACTCTGAGAAATTGTTCACACTGGCTGAGAAAACTGAGTCTATCTGATGGAACAAACTGAAACATACAATAACAACAAGAATATTTCTGCACAATGATTACATTAAAGGACTTCTTTCAACTCCATTGTTTAGTTCAAGGTCTTTGACAAAAAGCATTGCAACAGACACAGTTACTTTTCAATTATCTGCCAAATATATGTTTTAAAAAGATTTATATGTCATAATTTGAATGTTTAAAACACTTTACAAAAGCATTTTGATATAAAACTATAAACATAATAGAACAAAGGGCTTAAAGGGAGATAATGAATGGCACTGGGAATCTAACAATCAGCTTTTTATGATCTTATTAATAAAGCATTTAAAACTATACTTTCACAGATCTTAAATGTCAACTCTTCTCAAACGCTCAAAAATGAAAAGAAACATTTTGAAAGAAGTAAAAAATTTTTTTCAAAAAATGAGAGTAGTATTTGAATACCTTTGGTAAGTTATTAAGAGTTAAATGTTTCAGCCTAGGTTGTGATGTTGTTTTCAAGTCTTTCAATAATCTATGTCCAGTTAAACTACATTCTTCAATGGATTCTGGTAAACAAACTGACCTGAAAAAATTTTGAATTGAAATGGAAGTATACGTACAGAACAGAAGAAACCTATATGAAATCAACTTATGTAAAAATAATAGTATATGAAAATACAAGTGTATAATGAATATAATAATAAAACTAATCATTGAGTTGAATTAATTATTGTCATTCTTATGATCAAAACTTTAGCTATGCATGAATGCATTTTGTCACGGCACCAATAAAATAGAACAATTTATAATGGAGAAACTGGTAACTTATTGAACTTGGCAAAAACTTACATTTTCAGATTAATATATGATAGTACTTTTTATACTTCGATTCATACCAGATACCCACATAAGTACACAGTCATTTTAGTTATACACTGAACAAAAGTTCTAACAGATCACTTTTCAAATTTTGACTATTTCATAACGGGCCAATGGATCCTTATTAAATTTTGCAGAGCTGATTTTTTTGTCATTTTCTACCGATTTGTTGGGACAAAATAATTTGATACGGTCCGATGCACTCAATCGGCACACATGGTGTGTTTTACACATTTTGACAAAAAATGTTCGTGCAGAGAGTGGTGAGTATTAAATTTCACTTTGCATGAATCCTTGTTAACTTTATAAGTGAAAAAACATAAAACATTGCAAGAATGTCGATGCAAGATCGTGTCGTAGCCAATAGAGTGTTGAATGCTGGAGCCTCTATCAACAGGTGAGTGGCTGTTCATAGAAATATCTTTAAAAATATCGATAAAGTATTGTTAAAATAGAAAAATGCTATAATTTTATTATTCTCAATGCGTTCATTCCTATTTCAAGTTGAATGACACTTCAATCGGGTTTTTTACGACGATCGGGACTTTTGACGATGTATCAAGGGACCGGAATCGTTCCTGACTGACGCCGAAGGCCAAGAACAAAGGTTACAACTCGCCGACAGGATCGACATTCGTGCAATGTTTTATGTTTTTTCACTTATAAAGTTAACAAAGATTTATACAAAGTGAAATTTAATACTCACCACTCTCTGCACGAACTTTTCGTGTCAAAATGTGTAAATCACACCCTGTGTGCCGATTGAGTGCATCGGACCGTATCAAATTATTTTTTTCACACAAATCGGTAGAAAATGACACAAAAATCAGCTCTGCAAAATTTTATAAGGATCCATTGGCCCGTTATAAAATAATCAAAATTTGAAAAGTGATCGGTTAGAACTTTTGTTAAGTGTACAATGTACATGAATTTTTATCATAAATAAAAATATTGTACTTACTTTAACGAAAGAGATCCTATCAGATTAATAGATTTCAAACTAGGATTGTGGAGAAATAAATGATTTAATACATCATCTGTAAGTCTATCACATTTCGTTATAGATAACTCTGTCAGATCATGACATCTGTAATATAGAAATAATAAGTTGAATATAGAAGTGTGATGATGATAATGATTAAAATGATGATAATGACAATTATAATTCCTATAATAAGGCTTCGCATTTGGATAGATTTTATCTTCCATGAGGGTCAGTAGTATATTTTAAAACCAATGTTGTCTTGTAAAATAAGATTAAGATGTCAGTTCAAGCAAATTAGAAAATTTTAATCTCAAAATCTACAGAATTTTCAAAAGTTAACATGATTTAATAAGATAAAATGTAGATAGGTACTGTATAATTAGTTGTTCTTATGTGTTTACCACAATTAAGAAAAGTAGATTCCTTAGCAGGGCTAGCAAAGTCTTAAAATTGTTTACTTGTCCATTCTTGGCAATTGGTAAAGTTACTTGTCTGTATAAACATTATAGAATAAAATTATTGTAAATCCACTTGTCCGTTCTTGCTTTGGGAAAACACGGACGTTTGATTTCACCGGCCCTGCTTAAGGACATTGATAGATAAATATTAATATCCATATGACAAGGGGTAATGGCAGTAAGGTCCTTGAATATGTATCTAACAGCAAGTTTGATGTCTTACCTTATACTTATTAGGACCATCGTCAGAAATTGTGATATTGATGTAGAGCAGATTCTTGGCAGATGATCAAATATTGATACGAAATTTGGAATTTTCGATACAATCTAGCATTTTATAAAACTATAAACTTTAGGGCTTTTTTTGCGTTTCCACATTTTTTGTTAAATATTAAAAACAAAAAATACAGTTTCTTTTCGTTTGATTAATGTCTAAAAGAACTTTTAACATCAAGCATAACATCATGAGGGCATTATTTAGTATATATACTAGAGTTCTAGCGGCTTCTCTTACACTTTAAGTCGATATATCACCGATACTTGCCTTTCGATACAAAATTTTCTATCAATGACAGCCCTACCTTATATCAATACTATGTTGGGGTTGAGTACACACACCATTAACATTTAACACTTGAAGATGATCACAGTGTATAGACAACTGTACAAAGTTTGTACCTAACATATCTAAACTTGTAACTTTCTCTGCTAGTATGGAACACCTCTGTAGCATACAACACCACTGTAATGTAAAACAAAACATTAACTGCTATCAGTCTTCACGACAAACAATAGGTCCAGTAAAATTGAATTTTTTACTGGACCGAATGAAGGTTTATTGGACCAAAAATCTTAGTGATGTGTTTAAATATGGTGTCTATTTTTACGATTTAGAATAATTTATTTTAAATTCAATTAACAATATAACAATAGATAATGATTTTATATTTAATTAGGATAATTACAGATGTAAAATGTTGGTGGACCATCGGGCCACTAACTTTCGTAAAGTCACTGGACCGACGGGGATTTCCGAGGACTGAGTCCATGGACTACTGGCTAAATTCAAAGACTGATATGTGAGTAGATTAATAAATCTTTTAGTCCAAAAATTCCTGTATTTCATTACTACACATTGACCTGGGACCAGAGACAAGTTAAGTAAAATGTGATGTTTTTGGATATCTAAATTAAAATATTTTGGAGTCAGACAACAAATCTTATACCTATTTTTATTGTAGTAAAAAATTATTATCTGTTATTTTCATTGTCAAAATGATGTCATATTAGAATATAAATGACATCAGAAATGATGTTACATTATATTTGTGTAAAAAATCTTCAATTATCAGAACACAGAACTAAGAATGAAAGAAACTGAATATTCGTCAATTTTGGATTAATCTTTTATATCAACTCATGATCTTGGAAAATCACATTTTTACTTGTGGCTATGCCACTCGTGAATATATGTTTCTGAGCTCACTAAGTGCAATAATAATAAATCTTACAACAAAGTGGACAAATATAATCAATATCTACCTTAAGAGTCATAGTCTGTAGTGTAGGAACTTTATCTACAACAAGATTTCGTAAGGCATTACAACTTTGTATCCTTAATTCTGTCAAACTTGGCCAGCCGATAATAGACAAACTGAAAGAAAAAAATATTCAATAGCTTAATACATATACAATGCAGAGAAAAAACAGCTTAAAATTTCATTTCAATCATATTTTAAATTATCTACTAGCCAGATTAGACAAAATTAGTTATTTTCTATAGTCAGACTCAATTATGCTTTGCCCCCTTCATTGCCAGTAATGTGGATATGGGGATCAAATGTGTTAGTTTTTTCTAAAAGACAATCACTTAGGGAATAATCTTACTAAGTTGACTATCTGTCAGTCAATTAGTAATGAAATAAGAGCATATTGAAAATTATGGTGAAAAAAATATCAATGTTCACTCATGTCCTGAACAGTAAAGGGTAAAGATTAAGACTAAAATTCAGTTGAAAAAGACCACTAACTTGCATAGGAATGAACACCTGATAAATTCCACAGATCTGAGAAACTTGAAATAATGTAAAGAATGAGATATGACATCACCATGGAGACCTGGTAGGTTCTCAAACTTTAATGATGACAATTTTGATGTCCCAGAGTCTTGAGTAAATGGTGGCTCTCTGTTTTCTGCAACCAAACTTTCTAAACCTTGCATTCTTGTGATCTATTGTAAAATAATAACAAAGCTGATACATGTATTTACTCGGAAATCAGATAACATAGTTAATAAAAATGAAGAAAAAAATACTTTAAGTTACAAAATAACTTGAGGTATATAAATCAGTGGAAATAAAAATCGTATTAAAATGAATAAGTGATTATGCTTGAAAAATTAAATGTACCAATTGGTGTCGCATTCTAACGACCAGAGAGTAAAGACATTTTGTCGGACTATTTGATTTAATAGACACATTTGAACCCACAGTCCTAGATTAGAAGCCCAACAAGTTTCACATAGAAACCTTTATAAACTCTTACCAGTTTTCCATACAGTAAACTATCCATTAATTCTAGCTCTGAGAAATCTCTACATTTATTTAAAGTCAAACTTTCAAGTTGTGACATATTGAGCAATATACATGTTGTGTTGATACATTCCTGTGAAGTATAAAATAAGTATATGAAATTGCATAGCATATGAATATAGAATTGTGCATTGAAATGACTAGATACAACAAGTAAATCTGTGAGCTAATGCTCACTAGTGATACCCCCGCAAAAATCTAATAATATGCGACAAACAGGAAGTAGATGAGCAAGGAGCATGAAATCGCTTTACACCACATGGGACTATGGGATGAAGCAATATGCAAAGTATTAGGCTGCTGCATGTTACAGTTGCTGAGAAAACTGCGACGGAAATTTTGTAACTGACGGACGGACGGCCGGACGGACGCACGGACAAGGGTAAAACAGTATACCCCCCTCTTCTTCGAAGCGGGGTATAAAAACAGTCAACGGAGAGTAAACTGAACTATTCTGGAGCAATCATAAACAAAAGAACTTGAAAAGCAAGAATTTGAATGAAAATCTTCTTACTAAGAACTTTTTATGAAGTATAAAAGGGCATAATTCAGTAAAACAATAGACCTATATGTCTTTACTTTCAATTTTAACCATGTAGACATGTATGAAGTTTCAGCACTTAAGTGATACATGTATAAACATGTTGCACATTAGGAACAGGCTGGCCATATACTTGTCTGATAATTGACAAAAAATATTGATCTTTCTGTGTATAGAAGGGGAAAAGTTCTTGACTCCTTGTTGTTCAGTGAAAGTGTTCCTATCAACTCTGGAAATTGAGCCGTCCACCATAAATATCAAATATCAAATGCTGATTATAATTCAAAATAAATGAAAATCAAATAAAAAGGAAATTAATGAAAATATCCAAATTAACATACAGAAAAATGTAGCTGTTTAATACATGAAGACTTTAAATCTACAGAATTCCATGAATGTCCACCATACTGTAATGTCTGTAATGCTGTCAGCTGTAATATCCAAGATATAACAATTATGACACAAAGTTCAGTAAAACCTAAGCAATATAAGAAATGTTGGGCTAATTAAAATGTATTGATGTCAGATCTCAATGGAGAGTAGACTGACTGACCACTACAACATGACTAAATTGTAAACAAACCATTGAGAAGCTCAACTTATTACATCACTTTAAAATAATATTATATTTGTTATATCATCGCATCTTGTAATTGTGAATAAAGCATACATTCAACATTTTCAGACCAGCTTGTTAAGCTCTGGAAGTATAACACATGTGGCAAGTTTCCTTATAGTAGTGCTATGTAAGTGCTTAGTCCTCTAGAACCCTTCTTAGACCATAAGTATTAAGTATATATATATGATATCAGATCAAGAGTACCAGGGGATGCAACTATTAATAGTGATATCCCTAGAATACTGGTAATTGACAAACATAAAAATGTTTCAGTATTTCAAAGTCATACAATAATAAAGAAGTCCAAGTACAAACCTGTGGTAATATAACATCATTTAAATCAGCAGGAGATATATTCTTACATCCACATATATTTAATGCTGTTAAATATTCTTTGTTGATGATAGATGCTAACAGCTGTTCTACAGATAGTCTAAAATTTCAAAAACAAAAATAATTAATAAAAGCTTTATCAACACTTTTAGTAAGATTTAGGGCTGCTGCGAGTATACGAGTCCATGGATATTCGTGATCCTGACCAGAAAATCAAGTACGAATATTCGTCACGTCCAAAATTGTCAGATGGCGATCTATTTTTGGAAATAATGAAGAACATTTTCAGCTTAATTACCACTAAAAACAAGCTGCACTTCTAATGAAAATTTTAAATTAATCTAAAATTTTAATTGATACACAAATGTTATCACTAAAAAATGCCATAAAAGGCCTGGTAATAGAAATGTTTGGAGTACATGGTTTTCCATTTAGTAAAAGCTTCTGTAATTCTTCACTTATTTTTGTTATTACATGAATTTCTATATTTAACTAGTGAATCATGGTTCGAATGGTGAATCACTAAACATGAATCGAGGTTCAGATCGGATCGCCACTTGCTCAACGATCCACAGCCCTAGTAAGATTAGTGCCAAATTTAGAGGCCAACTCATTTAACTAAACAAATGAATGGGAAAAATTTTGATAACATTATTTGCTAACCCTTCCACAAAGGAATTGACAACTTCTTCAATTATGGAGAGAAATATATTGCTTTTATATATGAGTATTTTTTATAAGAGGTGTTTGAAATAGATATATGTCCATTTTCTTTGCAGTCTATGAACAGTGTTACTTACATAATAGGGCTTTAAGATGTACCTTCAGACACCTTTTCACAAAAAGTCTCACGAAAAAGGTATCTTTCGTCATTTTCAAAAATTAGCATTTCAAAATCAGAAATATAATAAACATAAATATGATTTGATGTACAAAAGGTATACAATATTCTACATAATTCAATATTTGCCAAAAGATGACCGTATTATCAATGTTTCTTACTTTTGACTTATGACGATTTTTATCGTAAGATCTTTTGTGAAAAGCGACACAGGACATTTATTTACAAGATTGTGACAAGACCATTACTTACTTTACACAAGATTGTAAATCTAAATCCATCAACACATCAGAGCCAATATCTATTAGTTCTAAGGAAGACATATTTTTACATGATAATCTTTCTACAGATGATTTACCCAATGAGATCTGTTTAACATTGTTGTCTACACTTGTACAATCAATTATCAATTCACATACTGAAAGTAAATACATTTATAATATCAACTAGTCCATACGGGTTAGAATTTAGTTCAAGGACCAAGGGCCCGTTGCCTAACGATTTCGCTACGTAGCGCTATGAAAAAGCCCTTTCTTGTAGCTTTTCTTCTTAGGAAACGGCTAGCTATTTACGTAACAACCCAAGATGGCAGCCTGTGCCGAGTAACACTTTTGCGCTTATTGCAATTGCATGTTTTCGGGGCTATTTCCAACAAAATAAGTCTTCAACAAGTATAAAATCATTACAAAAACATATGTTTACATGAACAATTACAAATATTTATTAATTTCAATTCATCTATAGTCAGTCAAACATAAAAACCAAATTGGCAAACAGGAAGTTACATTACTGCGGAGGCAGCCATTTTGATTTGTTAAAGCGCTATCGGGTAGCAAAGATTTTTTTTCGATAGCTTTCGCTACATAGCGAAATGAAGCGATATCTTGTAGCAAGTTGTTTCCTATGATTTTGCTACGAAGCAATACCTAGAGAAATGCTTAGGCAACGCGCCCCAAGACTCATTTACTTAAGGAACCTTGTTCATTGAAAATAAATCATAGAATGTAATATTGCAGATATCTGTTTTGCATAAATGACAAAGGCTAAAGTAGTATTCTCACTCAAGATTCACACAAAGGAATGCTTCTCAACTTCATTTGTAATTTAAGCCAATCATACAAAAGTGAATACTCAATGCTCTAAGACTTCAAAGCCCTGGAGTAAGATACTTAACAGAAAAATATTTATATTCTACTTACATGTAGGTGAATTTACTACAATTTTCCCCAAGACTGCACATTCTGAGATATGTAAATGTTTCAAGTTTATACAAGAAGATACATTCACTTCTGTCAAACCTAAAAATAAGAAACAAAAATCACAAAAAGTTATAGCTTAATAAATCATGTTTATATTACACATAGACATGACAAATAAAAACCAATTGAGTTTGATTATGAAACAATTGCTGATTATTTGCCAGTCAACCTTCTCAATGTTCCAGCAAAAGCCTAGATTACTGAACCATAGCTTTTAATCAGTACTGAAACATACCTTGGCAAGTGACAAACAACTGACCAATTTGATACAGAAAAAAGAGGCACATTGGCAGTAGAAAATATTTCATTTTTATTTCATAATTCTAACATTTTAACATTAATAATGCAATCACACATCTATTAAGGATATAAAAATAATCCTACAAACCATTACACAAAGCTACGACAAGTTCTTGAAGACTTTCAAATCCAGCCCTGGCATTCTGTATATACAAAAAAGACTTAAATACATATATGTTAACCCTTTACTGGTTTGGACATAGTCAAAAATAAAAATTTTGGACATGGTTTAAAATTGGGACTATTTTAAAATGCTTTGATTTCATATCTAATAGACTGACAGAAAAGCAACAACGCCAAATTGTTTCATAGGCAATTATCTTTCAAAAAAAGACATTTGAAAACCAGTCCTAGTAACTATGGCAACGCAGGGGTAGAGTAAATGGGCAAAACTTGCATAGTTTAATCAACATTATGTTAGAACATGTACATTAACCATCTCACCAAGTCAGTTTTCCTGGACACTTTTCTATACTGATATTCACATTCCCTTCAAAAAAGAGTCAACAACTTTCCTCCTAATGGAGACAAGCCAATATAAACTATCAAACCTACTGTGCTTCAGAATCAAGCCATGAATGAACCCCTGGTATTGAAATCCAACACATTTTAGTTTATACTATACTAATTTATTTATTTATCATTATTCTTTAAAAGTTACATAGCCCTATTTGATAATAAATTCTTGAACATTAATTGTCTGTACAATTCATTTTCCTCATTAAATCAGGTGGTAGAGCATCAGGCATGCAACCAGGAACTTGCGATACAAGAGCAGCTCATCAAATGTTGCAAGATATTTCACTAAATAGCATTTAACAAATTTAAATAACAATTTACCTGTCCAGGATTTGTTGCATCCAATGTTAGTTGATATAAGTTCATACATCCAGTCAGTTTTAATGACATTAATTGTGGACATGAAGTAAATAATGTTATAACACTATTTAAATCAAAGTCTAAACCAGATATACTGAAAACAAAGTTAATAGGTATAATTTATTCTTTTTTATTATCACATTCATGATATTACTCAAAGCATATATTTTTAAACAATAACCTCTAACTTACAAGACAAGTTTTTGATTTAGCCATTTTTACCAAAGTGTACATTTATCAAAGGTTTTAAGTTGGGTGTACAGCTTTTGTTATTGACTTAAGTTATATTATGTTTGTTGGTCTCATTCAATTAGCCAACGCTTAGTCACATGACCATGTATAAAACTTTGAATTAAAATGGTTTATAGTGAAAATGCTTGTAGTTGCACAAGAGTAAAAACTTTCAAGACTGTGTAGAAGGTGAAGAATACCTTATAAGTAAGTATAGGGGGTCTGCACAGTTCAGAGTAAAATACACATTATAACTAATTTTATGTCACAAATTTAGTGTTTTTGACTCGAATCCACGCTGGCCAAATGTATTGAAAGAATCAGGACTATTATGGCCCCATTATGATCATACCTAAATTTCTGTAAAGACAGATGTCTAGATGGTTCTATATGTGTTAGTTTTATGTTACCTAAACTCTCACACCTGTAAATAGAAGTAGACAAATTAAAAAAAAAATAATGCAAGGATAATAAGATTACATTCATGTTCCAGGATTCAACAGTTTGTTAGTTAAAGTAATCATAATTCATTTTTTGGGGAGTTTTACATACTTTGTACATATACAATAAATTTCCTTCACAAATTGTGACAATATAGAATATTTTTATGTCTATTTAATTTAAATCAACAAAAACTTTATTAACATGGTGATATTAACTATTTAAGTTAAACAAATATCTAGTTGGAATAAAGATGAGTTTAGGGCTTCATCTTGGACTGGTATGCTTCAAGATTTTTGACTGGTGTGTACAATAGTTTGTTCTCTTTAAATGTGGTCGTTTGTCTTTTAAGCAGCAAATTTGTGGAATCAGTGATATGTAAGGGATTCATATATCAAATTGTCGTGGAAAGGGTTAGTTGCGTTGGTTGTATGATAGTTTATCTAGATAAAGCAAATCAAGTTTTTAAGTATTGCACTAGAAATGCTCTTGTATATGCATGTATTAAATGTACTATTACTGTTTAAACAGATGAAAGATAATATCTTACCATTCCAGGTCAAGTTGTTTCAAGGTAGAGTTCAGAGACACAAGTTCCTTAATAGCTCTCTTATTAATATGATTATTATCACTAATCTTCAATGACTCAAGCACAGTACATTTGGCACAGATTGCATTCACTAAAAACAAAACATATTTCTTTTATTAAAACATGGTGTGTTTTAATGTATTACATATAAAGTTACATCCATGGGTGAAAGTCTAACAATTTCAAAATCCTGAAATTTCCAAATTTCATGTTTTTAAGGCCACATTACCATATGGAAAGAACCCTTTCTCTGTTCCAAAAATCCTGAACTTCAGGATCAGTCCTGAAATCTTTCACCCATGGAGTTATTTCCTTGCATTTATATTCAGTAGTGTGAATACAATTAATTAACGCCTTTCAACAAGGCAGAATGAAATAATTAGTTAATTGACTGTCATAACTACCTCGAAAATGCTAAAATTTTGAACTTATAATTAGTACTAACAAGTGTACTTATAACAAATAAAACATAAGCCACCTACCCGACATATCAGTGATTTCACTCATATATAATTCTAGATGTAATATTTTTGTACAACATTTTAATACATTTAATACAAATCTATCAGATGATCTCAGATTATCTTTAGTGTTCTCTGTTTCACCAGTATCCATGGCTCTATCATCATCATCGCCATCATCATCATCATCATCATCATTATCAAAGTAACTGTAAATAAAGAGAGTATTCAACAAGTTTGGTAAAAGGAAAGATTTCTTATTACATTTTTTCAACTTTCAAGAGAAGCATAGTAAAGTTAAAACAATAAAAACAAATCACTGTAGATTCTACATACAAGATACAAACTTTTATTAATAGTCGGCATTATATACAACATTTAACTTTAGCTATGAATAGCTATTAACCCACGTTCACTGTACATCTATTATGTACTATGAATGTAATTGTCATAAGTATTTATGGTCTGTTGTGATGTCAAACATGTGTATTTGTGGAATTATTGTGTAAATGTATTATGTAAGATCTGATGTCTATTCCATGTTGATTTTTCTTTTTTTGTAGTACATCTCTCTTTTTCTGGTATGTCTTTTCTTTTTTATTTGTTCAATTTGTATTACATGATTGTATATACATGTATGTTTTGTGTCAAAGACATGTAAATGTCGATATAACACAATAAACTGAAACTATTATCAAGTTAAACAATCAAGAATAAAGAGAGATTACCTGGTTGGTTCAGATACAACTTTATCATCAGTTATAACTTGTCCAAGAATAATATGACCTGAAGTAAAAATGTTAACAATGCTGAATAACCTGATAAAATTAACTTGAAAGTTGAAACATGTCAAACACATAAAAGTTTATAACATAACCAGGGTTTATAGCTATGTGATCTTCAGAAAGTAAACATTAGTTTTTTATTAAATACTTCCAAGCAGCCAAATGAAGAACATATCTAAATAGAGCATTAAAAATCTTTTTTTAGAAAAGGCCTGATAATAACTAAACAATCGGATAAACAGTGTGTATTTGAAATAAACAAAATGTTCATAAAATACATAGTTCATTTCCACCGGATATGATCAATAGACCATATAAACCTAAGTTTTTGTGGGTGGATTGCGAGTTTGTTTTCCCTTATCTGGTTTTCACTGTTCATCAGTATTTTTCATATGTTAGTTCTTTATTATTAATTAAATTTTTAGTAACATAATAATTAATGTGGTTGGTGAGCAAAGTTTTTGGTGTCCTATTTTTTACACTTATTAACACTGAGTGATAATTTCAGGCACTTAAGCTCGAACTTTGAATTGTCCTTGCGCCGATGTTTATTTAGTCTGCTTTTTACATGAATCTAGACTATCTACATACTTGCATTGGGTGTCTGATTTAACACTTGAAGTATTTTGTCTGGTAGAGGGATAGCACAATTTCTGAAATCTAAACGTCTTATTCTCAACCTATAAAAACAAGAAAACTATTTAAATCAACCATTTAGCAGAAGACAGAAATTCAGCAACTCTAAAAGCTAACTAGTCTATGGGCTAATATTTAAATGAGCCAACAGCAATGAACAATAAAAACAACAAAATCATTTCCTGTTCTAATAATAGTATTTATAAATAATACGGAGTAATACAATTACAGGGTTCTGCTAAGGTTTTGATTGTCTGTACAATTACCCTACCAGTCTAAAACAGCACTAAATCTGATACTTTGTGGGGTCCTAAACATAGAAACACAACATTGTGATTGTCATTACATGAAAACTTTAAAATGGCAATCTTTGAATAAATTATAATGTAAGTGTTAAACGCAACGCCAATGATCCATTTAGTTTCTTATTTCATAATTGATAAGTCTGAATAAACGCCGTCGTAAACGGACGTGTAGAAAATTCAAAATCACCAATTTTCGCGATGGTTTGATTTCTTGCCGTTTTTCAAAATTACCCAAGGTTAACAAATCATGTAACAATTCTTAAAATGAAATAGATAACATTTTGACAAATTCGTTAACGTAAACAAATTCTGTGATTTCCAGAACTGTCGATTTTTAAGTCGCATAACCAATTGAAAAACGAACGCCGTGAAACGGTTACGGAATCGATAGGAGACAATATTTTTCTCGCTTTTTTCGAACTGCTTCCAACTCTTGGCTGATATGTGAGTCGTACTTGTGCTTAGTTATTTATAACGTACCCGGGAATGATCATCTAATATTATTTTTGCATTGTTTTCGGAATGGGTGCCACGAAAATAACTTTGGATATCTAGCGTCTGCATTTTCCGACATGTTCACTTAGCGTCATTAGTTGTGCTTTTTGATTGGATCACTGTGCGTTTACAAACCAATCAGATTTGCGCGTTCAGGAAAGACAAAACGCGGACGAATGCATGGCTAGTCATATCGATGTCGTAACGAACCTAAAACGCTAACGAATAAGAATTTTGGCAACGTCGCTGTCGGACTTATGATGCACTCGATGGCGCACAGACCCGCTTGATTTTAACGGGCCAATGACGAAAGGGTGCATCCTTGGCAGATTCTAGGGCGATATCAAATGCATATGGTGCAAACTGGTTGTCTAAGGAGGGCACACCTTAAGGTTCAAAGTTGAAATCTTATCAGGGGCGGATTCAGAATTTTTCTAGGGCGGGGGTCCGGACTTTTTCTAAGGTGGGGGGGATCTGGACTTTTCCTTGGGTGAGGGGTCCGAACTTTATTAGGGGGGGGGGGGGGGTTCCGAACTTTCGAACCACAACCACATCATACACTTTTTGCAGAATAATGCAATATATTAATAATAAACCTACATAACCATTAAATCTGTGTTAAGCACCTAAAAAATTTGCTTCTTGCTACTTAAAAATGACCTACAGTCAAGAAATACACATATGGACAGGTACATTTTGGAAATGCTGCTGGATCCGCTTAAGGATATTTTCTTTATAAATAGTTCTATACATATATACATGTCATATATATAGAAGAACAGAACAGAACAGAACAGAATTTTATTTAGAAAAGTACAAAGTACATATTTATAAATAAATACAATAATTAAAGCATAATTACACGTAATCAATATAGTAACATATACATGTGAATTTTACAAGAAGATGAACATATTTTCAAGTATATATATATTTAACTAGTAGTATCTCATGTATTAAAAATATATATTTTTGAAATTAAAATGATTAAATTACAAAATATTTAACTGAGTTTTCATTTTTAAAGCTTCTTTAACAAAAAGCATCACAATGCTCTCTTAACTGTCTCCCCAGTCCCTACCCATACCTTCGTAACAGAAATCTGAATCGATAAAAAACAGCACCAAAATATCAAATAAACTAATATAAATATGTGTAACTTTGAAAGTTACCTTCATTAGAAAAAGTAAGTAGACACTACAGATACTTACCATATAGATGAAGTTTTACATATATGCCAGAATTTAGTACATGTACAAGCAACTTGATATAAATCATTCCAATCAAGAAATGAAAATATTTCAACTAAGACATCAGCAGGTATATTATCTAACAATGATAACATACTGAAATATAGAACAACAAACCAATCCATGATCATGATTTTATTGATCTTATCATTGATTTACATAAAATCATGAATTTGACAAGCACAATCTGATTTCTACTTCTTCCAAGTGAGGGTAATCTTTGCTGGTACTGGCATGTTTTAAAACCCTGGATAAAAACTGCTCATGCCCAAACAAACAGTACTTATGAACAATTTAAAATTGAAAAAGATTGTTATTATCTGGAATTACTGGTTAGAAGGTAAACTCCTCTGAAAGGCAGCGTGTTGATGGTTGGTAGGCTATTCCACTCGCAGATACTTCTTGAAAGTCGTTAGAATTTATTACGTCTTTTTATAATCAACAAATTTGTCAGTTAGCATGACAATATGAAATTAGATATTTTCACTTGCCTAAATCAATGTAACATGTGACACTTCAACTATAAGAATGTCACATTCAGATTTTAAAAGTAATTTGGTATCAAGTAATCCTTAAATAGGAGCAGTGGTCCAGTGGTAGGACACATGCTTAGAGATCAAGAGGTCTTGTGTTAAAATCCCACTAGGGGCACTGCTAATTTCCTTGAGCAAGAAATTTACTGACAGTTGTTGCACTTCACCCAGGTGTAAATGGTTCTGTGAGGAATCAAAAGTTTGCATGAATATGATTTTAATGATCAGAGGTTATTGTACAAAAGTTGTTAAGTAGACTTAACATGCCTAAGGAAGCATCTACTTAAACCCACATTTTCACTTTAAGAATGTATGGCTTGTATCATTCTAACTTACTTGTCGTCTTCATCATCTTCCAGCGAGTGTTCCATCTTTAAATCTGAAATAAAATACAACAGAAGGCTGCTATATCAACCATAAGAGAACCTATGCCAGTATGGTGTAATGTTAAATAAACTGTATTTTTACACCAAACTTAAGCATGATCAACATGATCAAGAAGTTATGATACTACATAGGTTTTGAACTTTTGACTGACAAGTTAACCCAAAATTGCTTTAAATACTCCAATAAAAATCCCATTGTTTCCTTGAACAAAGACTCATATATTTACAGGAAAATCTGTTCTATTTTAACTAAATATTTCTTCTGCAAAAAATGATCAACCATTTGTGTTCTAGGAGGATTATTATAGTCTTAAGAAGCAAACCTCTTGGAACCAAATCAGATGCAAAGTAACTGAATGACTGGTCAGGTTTCATTAAGACAGCATTTCTATAAAATTTTATTCAAGATGAACATAATTTAGAAATAACAGCAGTCAGGAATTACACAGCAATGCAAAAGTTAATTGTAAAGGTGGCAGGCACAATTGTACTTCCGCAGCAAAACCCCCTTTGCCAAAAACGAACCAGTCTCAGATGAACTCACATCAGAAAGGATCATTAACCATTGGTCATTAAAAATATATTCCTCACTGGGAATCAGTGGTCATTCTCAGACCCCTAGATTACAAGGTGAGGGCTCTCCTAATACAGCTTGGAGCCTAGGTAGATATTTATAAGATAGAGCATAGTAAAAGCTTTGGATGACTTCTTTCCGTGCCTCTAACCTAGTCCTAAATATAAGACCCTACATAACTGTTTTATCATACAGACATAATTCTGTTGTGTAACCAACCTAACAGAAAAATGTCCAAAATGAAAAAAAAGTTAGATAGGGTCTTATTTTTAGGACTAGCTCTAACCAGGCCTCACCAGCTACTGTAGTGGTCTCTTTAGGGAGTTTACTCAACCAAAACAGCCCAACCTTCATTGGTACATGTACTAACAGTCATTCTGGGCATAAATCATAGGGGTCCGACACAATAAGCTATCTGAGCTTCCTGACCCGAGCAAAAAATGGACAATTTTTTGCTCAGGAAGCTCAAATAGCTTATTGTGTCGGACCCCCATGGCATAAATATGCAAGAGAGGATAGCCCCCTGTCTGAAATTTGCCAGATCAAGGTTCTCATCAACCTTAAATCAGGACAGAAGCAAAAAATGTTAATACCTTTTGAAGTTTTTCCAGAGAAATAGATATATCTAATTCCCAGTTTTTTTCTAACAATGTGATTTCACTAGACTATGCTATTGTAATTCTTTTGTAGTCCCAAAATATATATTAATGTCCCAGTAAACAGAATACGGTAGGGAAACACTTTTAAAGTTCAAGAACTTAGATTGTTTACAACTTACATTTTTACTTTCACTTTGCAGATAATTTTGTTCTCCTTTTGAAGAGCTTTTCAGTGGTGATGTATAAAAATCGAGCTAACCGGTCTATATTAGTAACAAGACCGCTTTCGGGTTTTATTCACTTCCCGGAAGTAAACATTACGATACTGAAATCAAGCTGGCGGACACTAAGTAGCGGACATTAGTGCAGCGGACGTTAAGGCAGGCTAAACACCACTAAATTTTCCAGCGGACATTAACATTACACGCCACTACTTTCGATTGGAAAAAGATAAAAAAAGAACATAGATATTGCTGACAAAATGTTAATCTCTTCGCAGGGGAATAAATAAAACGTACATTTTCTGTCTTAAAAGGATTCAGATTAAAGATTTCATTTAGTATTACTTTAAATCTGTTTATAAACATAGAACTAATAATATGCGAAAATGCAGAAAGGTTCATACCAATGTAAAACCTTAGCGGTGAAGTGTGACCCCAGAAGACAGAGTATACAGACGTAGCCTATGCTATTACCAATCGAATGAGCACCCCTAAACCCAAAACGAAATAACTATGTGAACAGACCACAGTCGTACCATATTGTAGGCGGACGTGCAACTACAGTGTTGCTGTCCGTCTAGCTTCATACTTCTAACTTCATATGTCAATACTTAGTTAAATTTAATACAAATTTTGTGCAATTACTGTATTGCCTGAATAACCCTATTAAAACTTTAATGAACTAGTTCCTAATACATGGCCTCTGCAACCAGCAAAGCTGAAAAGTTCATAGAAGGGATTGGATCAAGAAAAGTACTACAAAGGAGTAGATATGACAGATTGATTATCGTAGCTGATAGTAAAGGCAGATACCTGGAGCAAGAACTAAAAAACTTCGATCTAAGTGGGAAAATAGTTGATATCTATAGTTATCCTTCCAGGAGAGTTATTGATGGTCTTAATAAAGTCTCCAATATTATCCAAGATCTGAAATCTACAAACAAAGTTGTAATTTTATTTTGGTTTGGTACATGTGACGTTACAAAAAAGGAAGGCAAATTTATATCACAACGTAATACTGACACCAAAGAATTGACTGATCTTCTAAAGATCAAATTTGAGGAATTAGTTGAGATCAGTAAAAACAGATCAGTTGATATAGGTATTTTAGAATTGCCACCTATATTCACCAGAGAGTATAATAAATATAAAGGTCACATCAACCCAGAAAATATAGACGACAAACCAATAAACGAGCAAGTCAAAGCTGCTAACACCCTCATAAGACTTTATAATTTCAAGTTAAAATATATTTCTCCAAAAATTCACACAGATTTCCTGATAGCTAGAGGTGGTAAGAAAAGAAAAGGGACAAAATATTCTTTAGACCCGAGAATACTATTGGACGGTGTTCACCCGGGACCAACAATAGCCAAGAAGTGGCTACTGAAAATCTTTGACAGTGTAAACCACTAAAATCATGAAAATATTTATGTTTATACATAAATGAAAATAAAGGTTGTTTAACCATGTCAAGTTTGATGTGCAATGACAGCATTGTCGTCATAACTTAAAATATAGATTAAGGTTTTCTATGAACGTTAAGCTAGTTGTACAATGACAGTATTGTCAACTGACTTTAAATGAAAATTGAAATACATATCTTACTTTATGTTGATGTATATACACAGTACTGCAAAGAAATTAAATAAAAAAGGAAAATAAAGCCGATATTAACAATATTGCTTAAATTTGCACTGTCAACCAGTCAAAAAACAGTGATAGTACACTTAACACCACTTAACTTCATTCAATCTACACAATGGCTTTTAACTGCCCAGAAAGTTCTAACCAACTACATAGTATTAATAATCTACTATCTACTTATCAACATGGTTTCAGAAAAGGCAGATCTTGCACAACACAACTATTAGAATGCATGGAAGACTGGACTAGCGCTATAGACCAAAACTGTAACATCGACATAATATATCTTGACTTTAAAGCAGCTTTTGACAAAGTACCTCATAAAAGACTACTTAAAAAAATATGGAGCATCGGTATAAGGGGCAAGCTGTACAAATGGTTAGAAAACTTTCTTACAAACAGATTCCAAAGAGTTTGTGTTAACGGATCCAAATCCTCTTGGTGCAAAGTAACAAGTGGAGTACCACAAGGAAGTGTCTTAGGCCCAGTTTTGTTTTTAATCTTTATAAATGATCTTCCAGATGTTGTCAATTGTACCTTGAAAATGTTTGCAGATGATACAAAACTATACAGGAAAATTACTTCAGAAGATGATAAACAAATACTCCAAGATAAAATCTTCGATGCATGTGACTGGGCAAAAAAGTGGCAAATGACTTTCAACATAAACAAATGCAAATATCTCCATATTGGTCAAAATGAATCTAATGAGTATTATATGAAAGATCAGTCAAATAATATACAAAAGATACAGGAAGTAAGTCAAGAGAAAGATCTAGGAGTCATTATTGACAATAAACTAATATTTGATATACACATCTACAAAAAAGTTAATTTGGCTAACAGAAATCTTGGACTAATTGTCAAAAATTTTACTTATATGAGTAAAGAAATGTTCCTATCTCTATATAAAGCACTAGTAAGGCCACATCTGGAATATGCTTCAGTAATATGGTATCCACTCTACAAAAAAGAAATGCTAGCCATTGAAAATGTCCAGAGGAGAGCTACAAGAGCCGTTCGAAGTCTCCAAGGTCTTGACTACACGCACAGGTTATTAAATCTCGGCCTCCCTACACTTGAATACAGGAGAACAAGGGCTGATTTAATACAAGTATATAAAATAATCAACAAGTTAGATATTATAGCTAATGAATTTTTACTACCAAACCAAAGCTCAACAAGAGGTCATAATGTAAAACTCTTTAAACAAAGAGCAAACAGAAATGTTAGAAAAAATGCTCTAAGTCACAGAATAATAGACACTTGGAACGCCCTGCCGAGCAGCGTAGTAGAGGCTCCTACATTGAACTCCTTCAAAGCCAGACTCAACAAAAACTGGAACATTCCCTGCAAATTTAGATCTACATGCTACCACCCCTATCAGTAACCATAACACGTCTTAGTCTATATCTTAGTTTAAATAAATAGACTCATGCCGAAAATAAATGTACATAATTTTAGATACTTGTTTTAACCTGTATATAACTCTAAAAGTGTAAATGTATGAAAAGTAATTATTAAGTATCATCATCAAGATGACTGATATACATATCTTATTGAAAAAACAATAGTGCCTGTACGAAAACCACTGAACAGTGTGTGCTGTAGTGAAAAACAGTTTTTTTAGGGAAAACATATCCAAAAATGGCAAGAAGCATTTAATGCTTAACTCAATGAGTATGTAGCCATTAACTATATGAACTATATATGAACTGTAAAAGTCCATCTTAGGGCTGAAAGCAGGTGTAAGACTTAAAAGAAGCCATAAAGTATATTAACCATAAGCGTTTTAAGTGGGTTCGAGCCCCTGTGGAGCCAAAAATGTGAAGTGTGGCCCCGGAAGACCGGGTATACGGATGTAGCATATGATTATACCAATCGAATGAGCCCCTCAATACTAGTCCATCTTGGGGCTGTAAGCCGGTATGGGACCTCAAAGTAGCCATATTATCTATAGATACATTTAATATAGACGTTTAAAAGAAGATTTGAACCCCTGTGGAACCTAAACGGTGAAGTGTGACCCCGGAAGACCGGGTATACAGACGTAGCCTATGCTAATACCAATCAAATGAGCAACCCTGTAAAAGTCCATCTTGGGACTGAAAGCAGGTGTGAGACTTTAAAGAAGCCATAAAGTATATTAACCATAAGAGTTTTAGTGGGTTCGAGCCCCTGTAGAGCCAAAACGGTGAAGTGTGACCCCAAAAGACCGGGTATACGGATGTAGCATATGATTATACCAATCGAATGAGCCCCTTCATACTAGTCCATCTTGGGGCTGTAAGCTGGTATGGGACCTCAAAATAGCCATATTTTAGATACATTTAATAAAGACGTTTAAAAGGAGATTCGAACCCCTGTGGAACCTAAACGGTGAAGTATGTCACCGGAAGACCGGCTATACAGTAGCATATAATAATACTGATCGAAAGAGCAACTCCATGTTAGTCCATCTTGGGGCTGAAAGCAGGGGTGTGACCTCAAAGAAGCCATATTATAGATATACTTACTAAACACGTTTTAAAGAGGATTCAAACCCGTGTGGAGCTTACACTGTGAAGTGTAACCCCGACACTAATCGAATGAGAAACGAAATACATGTCTTTGTGGACTGAAAGCATGGGCTTGACCTCTAGTTAGCCATAGAATGTATGCTATCTTAACGTTTTAAAGTGAACATACAGAATCTGGAAAATAGCACTGCCAGGAAGATATGACTGCACTTCTTCACGAATATTCTCAGTTCATCCCGGTTAACTGTCTACAAATTACTGAGACGCACAGGGTCATACACTGGGGACAGTGTGAACTTAGCATCATAGTTAAAACCTTTTCGAAAATATAGGACGGCATTCTGTGAAAACTCTTTTTCTAGAGTAATATTTGTCCTAATGCCAAATTCTCTATTAAATTGATTCTATTTCCATTAACGACTAGTTTGAGCCGAACCTCAACTCGACAGTAAATACTTTCGGGTATGAGAGAAATTAGTAATTTTTGTACTTTTGACAACCTGCTTGTATAACAATTTTCAGATCTGACCGTTAGTTTTGTTCTGTCATGTTATGGTATCAAGTACATTGATACTACTAGACGGGAGCCCGTGCAAGCACGGGCTTTAGGTAATGACAATAAAAGGAAATAACCGCTGCGGGGAGTTTGGTCTATTTTTAGTTTTATCTAGAACTATTTTTAGACACAAAAAATCCCACCATTTTTGTTGATTTTTGGTAGTTTTTGCAAATATCAAAAGGCGTTGTCAAAAAAGAATTGTCAACTTGATATGCTGGTATATAGTCTATCTTGGGGCTAAAAGCAGGGATGCGACCACAAATTAGATTTGAAACAGGGTTCAAACCTCTATAGATCGAGTATTAGGGCTGTCACGATATAAGGGTATACCGGTATATTGCAATACGCATCAGGGGCAACTCGTACCGAGGTACGAATTTATATATTAGCTTAGATTATTGTGCGAAAAGTTTGATCACGACCTGACCTTTTTGTAAGAATATTGATTACATTGAATACGAATTTATTATTAATGCTCGATTTCACCGAGTCCGTGAGGATTATGTGTTAAAATGTAACACATAAACATACTTTTATAATTATACAATTTGTGCCGAAGTGTAGAATAGGCGTGGTACTGATTTTTGTCGGGATATGCTTAGATAATCATTTGATGCAAATGTGGAAGGTCAGATCAAACGTTACGCACAATACTTCTGTATACTCTGTCTTTCAGAGTCACACTTACTGTTTTGGTTCTTCGGGGCCGTTCGAACCAACCAAAATGTCTATAGTAAGTGTATATATATAATATTACTACTTTGAGGTGACTTTCCTACTTTCAGACCCAATATAGACTGGTATGAAAGGGCTAAAACCTACTTTACCGTCCTGAATTGAAAGAAAACTTAAAGAAAAATTATCATATAAGCTTCTTAAAAATATCACAAAGTTTGGAATTAAATGGTTATTAATAGTAATTGCTATCATAAGCTAGGAGTACATATTTAAAAACAATGAAAACTGGTACTTGAGATCACTATTAAGAATGTACTTTCAGGAACGGCGGTCATATAACGGCGGTCAGTCAACCTACTCACTCCTCCTGGAAAGGCTAAATCCCTGGATTAAGGTGTTGACCAATTAATGACGTCTAAAACGTTTTTATTAAGTGTATCTATAATATGGCTACATTGAGGTCCCATCCCGGCTTTCAACCCCAAGATGGACTTGTATGAAGTTGTTCATTTGATTGGTATTTTCAAAGGCTTCGTCTGTATACCCGGTCTTCCGGGGTCACACTTCACGGTTTGGGCTCTACAGGGCTTCGAACCCACTTAAAAACGCTTAAAATTCCTATAATTTATGGCTTCTTTGAAGTCTCACACCTGCTTCTGCCCGAAGATGGCTTTTCACGAAGTTGCTCATTCAATTGGAATTAGCATTGGCTACGTCTGTATATCCGGTCTTCCGGGGTCACACTTCACCGTTTGGGCTCCACAGGGTTCGAATCTCCTTTAAAACGTCTTTATTAAGTGTATCTATTATATGGCTATTTTGAGGTCCCATCCCGGCTTAGAGCCACGAGATGGACTTGTATGGAGGGGCATAATATATTGGTATAATCATGTGCTACATCTGTATACCCGATCTTCCGGGGTCACACTTCACCGTTTGGGCTCCACAGGGGTTCGAATCAACTTTAAAACGTCTTGATTAAGTGTATCTATAATATATCTACTTTAAGGTCCCTTCCCGGCTTTCAGCCCAAAGATGGACTTTTATGAAGTTGTTCATTTGATTGGTATTTTCAAAGGCTTCGTCTGTATACCCGGTCTTTCGGGGTCACACTTCACCGTTTGGGCTCTACAGGGGTTCGAACCCACTTTAAAACGCTTAAAGTTCGTATACTTGATGGCTTCTTTGAAGTCTCACACCTGCTTTCAGCCCCAAGATGGACTTTTACGGAGTTGCTCATTCGATTGGTATTAGCATAGGCTACGTTTGTGTACCCAGTCTTATGGGGTCACACTTCACCGTTTGGGCTCCACAGGGATTCGAATCTCTTTTAAAACGTCTTTATTAAGTGTATCTATCATATGGCTACTTTGAGGTCTCACCCCGGCTTACAGCCCCAAGATGGACTTGTATGGAGGGGCATAATATATTGGTATAATCATATGCTACATCTGTATACCCGATCTTCCGGGGCCACACTTAACCGTTTGGGCTCCACAGGGATTCGAATCTCCTTTAAAACGTCTTTATTAAGTGTATCTATAATAGGGCTACTTTGAGGTCCCACACCGGCTTACTGCCCCAAGATTGGCTTGTATGGAGAGGATCATTCGATTGGTATATTTATATGCTACATCTGTATACCCGATCTTCCGGGGTCACACTTCACCGTTTGGGCTCTATAGGGCTTCGAATCTTCTTTAAAACGGCTTTATTAAATATATCTATAATATGGCTACTTTGAGGTCCCACTCTGGCTTTCAGTCCCAAGATGGGTTTGTATGAACTTGCTCATTCAGTTGGTTTTATCATATGCTACGTCTGTATACCCGGTCTTCTTGGGTCTCACTTCACCGTTTGGGCTCTACAGGGGTTCGAACCCACTTTAAAAGGCTTTAAGTTCGTATACTTGATGGCTTCTTTGAAGTCTCACACCTGCTTTCAGCCCCAAGATTAACTTTTACGGAGTTGCTCATTCGATTGGTATTTGCAAAGGCTACGTCTGCATACCCGGTCTTTTTGGGTCACTCATCACCGTTTGGGCTCCACAGGGGTTCGAATCTCCTTTAAAACGTCTTAATTAAGTGTATCTATAGTGTGGCTACTTTGAGGTCCCACACCGGCTTACTGCCCCAAGATTGGCTTGTATGGAGAAGATCATTCGATTGGTATATTTATATGCTACATCTGTATACCCGATCTTCCGGGGTCACACTTCACCGTTTGGGCTCCATAGGGGTTTTAATCTTCTTTAAAACGGCTTTATGAAATATATCTATAATATGGCTTCTTTGAGGTCCCACCCTGGCTCTCAGCCCCAAGATGGGTTTGTATGAAGTTGCTTATTCAATTGTTTTTTTTCATATGCTACGTATGTATATCCGGTCTTCCGAGGTCACACTTCACTATTGCGGCTTTACAGGGGCTCGAACCCACTTTAAAACACTAATGGTTCATATACTATATGGCTTCTTTGAAGTCTCAATACTGCTTTCAACCCCAAGATGGACTTTTATGGAATTGTTAATTCGATTGGTATTAGCATAGGCTACGTCTGAATACCCGGTCTTCCATAGGGGTTCGAATCTCCTATCAAACGTCCTCATTAAGTGTATCTATAATATGGCTATTTTGAGGTCCCCCCGGTTACCAGCCTCAAGATGGTCTTGTATGGAGGGGCTTATTCGATTGGTATTATCATATGCTACGTCTGTATACCCGGTCTTCCAGGGTCACACTTCACCATTTCGGCTCTACATGGGGCTCGAACCCACTTAAAAACACTTATGGTTCATATACTATATGTTTTTTTGTTGTCTCAAACCTGCTTTCAGTCCCAAGATGGACTTTTACGGAGCTGCTTATTCGATTGGTATTAGCATAGGCTACGTCTGTATACCCAGTCTTCCGGGGTCACACTGTTTTGGCTCTAAAGGGATTCGAAAGTTTAACCTATTTAAAACGTCTATAGTAAGTGATGGTTGTCAATGACGCCGGAAGTGATACTACAATTGTTAAAGCGGCAAATACTAACCTAAATCCTGTTTCAAAAAAAAAATAAAAAAATGTCGGTTGAATGTTAATATTTTTCACAAACTAGTTTTTGATGACAGCAAAATGTTGTCTTTTCAAAATACAACTTAATTTGAATTATCGGATTTGATTTAATTTTCATGATAAAAAGCCTGTTTAATTAACAAGGGAAGTAACTAATGTAAAATTCTTAAAATGATTTTGTTTAGATAGCCTCCCTTTGACTATTTTTTTGTTTTTGATTGAGTCATCAAGAGGTTAAACCGTTTATCCAACACAGGGTACACGCTAATACAAAAAAAAAATTATAAAGGAAAATCCGAAATCATGCCTTTTATTTTTCTGAAACCATTCCGATGTAGATTATCCATTTGTAGCATGTAGAAAAACACTAGTTTTAATGCTTATCAAATACCTCGTGCTTTTTAAAGCGCTCCACTATGGAGCGTAACGGAAGAAAGTACTGTGGTTGCCGACGGTGCTCATTAGGAGGAAAGAGATATAGCTAAAGGGGTAGTTTCACTACCATTTACGGTGTGTTAAGGTGGTTTTTATATCATAGCAAGATAGACAACTCTATATATCTTATCTAAATGTTTAAACTTCTAGCCTCCCTTTAACCATTACATGGAATTATAACCTCCAAAATTAAATTCCAATTACGAAGAAATTAGCATGTTAACGATAGCAATACCATATGTGACTATGACATCACAAAGGACACAGTTTCAAGAAGAAAACAGTAAAAATCCGCCTCGACTAAAATTTCAAAAATAACACCATCGTCAAATGAGCCATTCTCGTTCCCCGAAGTTATAAAGATTCTCAATTTAGCTAGTAGGCCTATTGAGAATTCTACTTGACTCTGGGAACGAGAACGCAATCTTGAAATTGCAATTACGACACCAAGATGCTATTAATAGTGTTATGCATTGATTAGTCAACATTAAGGTCATTGCGACGTGACCCTTGGAGCGGCACTAAGAGATCCTATACGCCAGTGGTCTATAGGATATCTGTTTACGGAGTTGGTGGTTTCTTATAGCATAAAATAATATACATTGTAAATACTACAGTGCCTACAAAATAACAATATTTTGGTAAACATTAGAAATGAAACAATCCATTTCAGAGATTTGCAGAATTGACAATAAAAGTTGTATAATTCATATTCACAAAATAAGTGTGGCGGATAAACAACTAACGCTTGGTCAATTATGCTTGTAATGGTAGGCCATTACAACAAGACACTCATAAAAACATATTGAAATTCTACAATTCATTGCCATCCTGAGCATCCCCTGTCCTCATTGTGTTGTTTACATAAACCCGATCTTGTTTTTGTACGAACTTACAAGAAGCATTTCCAAAATGTCACTTTAGGGGCTCCGTAGAAAAGTGTATTGTTCAACAAAATATATGAATGGTCCGAGGTGTTGACCATGTGATTACTCAATGTGTTATCCGCCATGTTGAATGAGGAAAAATATGTGTTCAATGGCGAGACTGTTTGTTTGTAAAACTTGAATTATGGAATATATTTTTGGAATTATTTATCAGGTAAATTGAAATTTAATATATGATTTTTTTAATCTATTACTTCACTCCTGTGAAATGAACTTTTATTGTTTCACACGAGGTTTGTTGATGTTCACTCGTGTTTACCAGTTCTTGCCTTAGACATTTCAACGATCGCCTAGACAATGCTTGACAGAGATTTAAATTCAAATATGGAAGGGACTTTCAGACATTGATTATGAATGCTTTTAAAAAGCAAGATGTGTATCATTGTATAAAAGCACCGGGCGTAAATTTCAAACGGCGATTATTGTGTGCCAATGCTCTAAAATATAGTTTGTATCATTGGTCATGCATGTTTATGTACATAAATAAATGGACTAACTTTTACTCTCAATGTCAATAAGCGGATAAACTGATGCATGTACATAATTTTACTGATTGAAGCATACTACTTGGACTTTCAAAACCTTTATTGTAAATTGTGTGCATGAACATTGAAAATTTCTCATAATTTTATGTCAATGAAAAATGTGTAAAATTAGTAAACTATGAAATTGTTACTGTTCGTTAATGCAAACATTGATTATATAAACTCAGTTTGATTCATTACACACAAATATTTGGGTTGAAATTTTATCACAATAAAATAGTTAAGTCACGTTTGATTTATTATTTAATGATACTAGGTTTAACGTCGTGCCAACACATTTAGGCTATTTTACGGCGTCCAGCGCACCTAACTTATCTTTCCTGGAACCTTGTCTATAACCAGTACTCACCTACCCTTCCAAAAGTGTGGAAATCTCTCCATATACATGTACCATATTAATGGAGGAACATTGACATATTTATCAAATTTTCGTGGAGGGTAAAACCTTCCACGTGGGATTTGAACCCATAAGCCCTTCGAGACACGAGATTCCAAATCCCAGCGCTCTACAAACTGTGCTATCGACCCGGGTTGAGTCACTTTAAACTTATTGTATTGACGAAGCATCACAGATACTACAAAACATGCAATGTGCATGTGGACTTTTTGCATGCATGTCAAGGGTAACAGTGATCGGTTTAGATCAAAATGATGCTTAAGCTTGTTGGGTTTAACGCCGTTGCAACACACTGTATAGGTCATATAACGGCGGTTATCTCTAAATTTAACTGTAAAGCAACTACTAAGCGCATACTTTCGTCAGTAACTGACAACTGCCCTATAAATAAAAATCATTGGTAGGAGGGAGAATGGCCGTAGAAGTGAGTTTGCTATATACAAATGAATATGAATTTTGTAAACACGGCATGTTTTCTACATGTAGTCTTCGACTCACCCTTTTTATTGGGGGGGGGGGGGGCACGTAAGCCCAAAATTTATATTATGGTCAAGTTTTAAAGTATCTAATTCATATGGAAACAAATTCAACTGTCAGTACTATTCGATGCTTTACATCACCAATGTTAATCAAATCTAAAAATGAATTAAGTCTATGAGTGTTCACATCTCACTATTTCAGATCGAAGTTTATGATGAGTATAGCTATATACATGTAATTGTATCCATGGTAACCACCAGTGTTGATATGATTACTTTTACATTTTGATGTAACTTTATGGGTAAGTTACTTTTTTACATTCCCATTGGCGTTGGCATATAGAGACATAAATTTCATTTGGACCATATTGGAAATTGGTTTGTGAACCATATTGAAAATTGGGTTTTAGCCTAATATGTTATATCCACATTAAATAAAGGCGTCATTATTGTTATTGTTATTATTATTTGTTACGTGATTATTTGTTAATTCTATTTACAGACAATAACACATACATTTATCAGGAGCAATCCCGCTGATTCTTAAATCCCATACACATTCGTGAATACTTGCTGTAATTTCTTTTTTCAGTTATACTTTTTCTAAAATCTATAGTGGCTGAACAACGCCATGTCGAATTGGCGTCTCGCGTAGCACACCATAAAAACACGAAAAGAACGACAACATAGGCTGGTCTAGCATGGACGAGGTCAGGGGATCGGCCCATCCTAAAATGTCAAAAATATACCCATCTATTAGTATATTTTTAATGGTGAACCATTTTTAAGTTGTACAAAGCAATTCTTCTCTGGCTGCTTGGTTATGTAGTTTTTATCATCAATATGTCGCGTAATTCTGCTAACAGTGTATAATGTGGACGTGGTTTGTCCCCAAAGAAAATTCCTGAATTCACCGCTTGACAAAAAGTTTTTGTCGTATCTTCGTCCTGTGAGGTGCCATTTGCAAAACTACCATACGACATATTCATTATGTGTTATGTCTAAACCTTAGGAAGCGCAATGCAAAAATTATTAATGCGAAAAACTTAATAGATAAACTACGCGTCATAAAAGTCATGTCGCGCTTTGCCGCATCTTTGTGTTTTCGTTTTCCCGAGGAACAAATATACGACAAAAAATATTAGTCGCATCATGAGATTCAGTGTACAAATATGACTTTTATTTTCAAGTAACACTTTATATAATGGGATTATCTTTATATGTGTTAATTCCCAAATGTTTAATGTTGTACTAGTATAGTTCTATTACATTAACCTGCCACAACTTAAATAATTACACGGTAACTGGATGTGTTAGTATTCATCTTCTTTTAAACCATTGAGGCACCCATCCGTATTGATTATTGATGATCTAACTTTATATGTAGCAACTTTGAATATAGTTGAAAAAACAAATTCAAAATAACTTAGAAATTACAGATTCCGGACCGTGTAATTATTTAAGTTGTGACAGGTTAACAATCAGATATATAACTAACTTGCATGACTTTTAACCAAACTGGTACATGTACGTCGTACATGGCCGACATTTATACTTCAAATAAAATTACCCTGCTCAGCGCCTTATGTCTTTTTATAGATATTTCTTGTTTATTTTTTTCACAGATATCCAATGGTGTTGCTTGAGACGATTGTTTTCAGCAGATGGAATACAATGCACTAACAATGGCTGTGTTGTCAACAGTAAAACGTTATGTACTTTATTCATATTTGCAAAAATCTGTTTTAATACAATTGTTCAGTACCCATCCAATTAGCGCAAAAGTCAAGGGGTCGTTGTTTAAGATTCAAAACGAGGCATACCCGGGTCAGTTACGCAGTTGTTAGCGCGCCGGGTTTTAGAATCTCGTGTCTCGAAGGGGGAACAAGCTCTAATGCCACATGGAAAGCAATCTGATTAAAACCCGATCTACAATTTTACCGCTCGCATACTCGCTAATGTAGATCTGACCTTTTCCAAACAAAGGTCACGTTCAGGTGAACTTTTCTCATCATAATATTCATGACGAAATTGTTATGATACGTAACTTGTTAACATCGTCTACGTCACGAAATTTGAAATGAGCCGCCCAATCGCAGACTGTGAATAATACCGCTGTTAAATTAGCATGCAAACACAGGTCTAAAAATAGAAATTACGAAAATCAAAATGTGATTAATAGTGTTTTCGTCTAGATGAAAGCTACGCATTGATTAGTCGACACAAAGTTCATCTCGACGTGACCTTGCATTGACTAAGTAGAGATCCAGTACGACAACGCTCTACAGGATCTCTGTTTACGGAGATTGCATGGAGAGGTTATACACTTTCATAAAAGCTTGACAATAATGTCAAGTTTTAAGTCTAAGCTCATATTAAAATACATATCAATATATAATTATTATCGATATCAACTATCAATTGTTATTGTTTATAGAGTTTTACATCATTAATATAGTTTGAATTATTAGTATCATTAATAGCTTTCGGCGCGATGTGACCTTTCTGTGTTGGTGCGCCGTAAAACACAAACAAACAAACAAATCAATTGTTAACATCCGAGCAGCCCAAGATACCTCCTGACAGTATGCTTTCTCTCTACAAGAGCATCTTTTATCATGACCGACTGGTGGCTGTTATGATATTATGCTGAAGTTCATTCTTTGACGTTGATTGATATTTATTATACATGACGATAGAATCCATGTCACCTCTATATAACGTAATGTTATTTGTCCAATGAGATTATTTCTTTCATAGTCACTGAATGACACTCATATGTAACCAATTGATGATTATTTCATTTTGATCCACCAAAACCCATATCTATTGAGCATTTCTATTTGTCGCTGCATGACACTCATTTATCGAATAGAAAATTATTGGAGCCCACCTAACACATTTTTATTGACCTTAATTTTCCTTTGTCGCTGTATGACACTCGTATAATTTGTCACTGTATGACACCCATTCAACCAAAAGACAATTATTTGATCTACCCAGACATATTTCATTTGAGGATATTTCTTTCTTTGTCGTTGTATGAAACTCATATATAACCAAAGGAAAAAACTCATTTCATTGCATTAAACACATTTGTATCGTGCGTATTTCTGTCTTTGGTATTGCATGGTACTCATATAACCAATAGAACATTATTTCATGTACTAAAACACATTTTTATTGAGCAAATTTCTTTCTTTGTCGCTGTATGACACTCATATAATGAATAGAAAATTATTTCATCCACCCAAGCAGATTTATATTGAGCGTATTTTTTCTTAGTGACTGTATGACAGGCATATATAACCGATAGACTATTATTTAATTGACTTAAAGACATTTCTTTTGAGAATATTTTCTTTTTTGCCACTGTATGTCACTCATAAATTAATAGAAGAGTAATTGATTCACTGCATGACACGCATTTATAAGTTATAACCAAAAGAAAATTACTTAATAGTATTAAACATATTTGTATCCTGTGTATTACTTTCTTTGTCACTGCGTGACTCTTATATATAACCATTGAAAATATTTGATCCTCAAAAACACATTTCTAAGAGCATATTTATTTTTGTCACTGTATGACATTCATATAATCATAAGAACATTATTGATCCACCCAAACAGATTAAAATTTTTTATTAAGCGTATTTCTTTCTTAGTGACTGTATGACACGCATATCTTACCAATAGATAATTATTTCATTTTGATGCACCTGTACATATTTCTATTGAGCATATTTCTTTCTTTGTCGCTGTATGACACTCTCATAACCAAAAGAAAATTATTTGATCCATCCGCACACATGCACCCATTTTATTGAGCATATTTCTTTTGTTGTCGCTGTATGACACATATATAATCAAGATAACAATATTTGATTTCTAATGACACTCATATAATCAATAGAAAATTATATGATCCACCCAAACATGTATTTATTGCGCGTATTTCTTTCTTTGTCGCTGTATGACACGCATACATAATCAAAAGAAAAATGTTTTATTGACTAAGCATATTTCTTTCTTTGTCGCTGTATGACACTTAAATAATCAAAAGAAAATTATTTAAACCACCCAAACACATTTCCATTGAGCGTTGTTTCCTTCTTAGTCTCCGAATGACACTCATATAACCTAAAAGAAAATTATTCAATCCACTAACACACATTTCTATTGAGCGTTTTTCTTTCTTTGTCACTGTATGGCACTAATATAATTAAAAATACATTTTTTGATACACTGAAATACATATTATTATTTGTCGCTGTATGACACTTATATATCAACAATAGAATTTTATTTGATAAAACATAAAACATTTTTCTATTGCGCAAATGTTTTTGTTGTCGCTGTGGTACACTCATAGTTAATCACATTTGAAAAAAATATTTGTTCCATTTTAACATATTTCTATTGGCATAATTCCCTCTTTGTCGCAGCATGACAAACATAGATAAATCAGTATTTGTTCAAAACCAAAAAAAAACCACAGATATCAAATACAATGTTGTTCTCTCTTTGTCGTTGTGTTACTCATATAGCAAGCAATTGATTCATCATTTGCTGTTGTGTTTACTTGTTTTATTGCAGCAACGCTGTTTTCAAAGACATATCTAATAGGTAAATATTTGACCGACCTAAAGAAGCGTTATTTTAACCCTTAACCGCTCAATCCCGCATTTTTACGTGTCTAGACCCCCCTCCAAAATGGCTGCCACAGCCTTGAAAATGGTGTTTTTTAACTGGAATAAGTGAATTTCACTTAAGGATAGTTGTCCCCAAAAAATGAGCTTTTTTTCGCGCGCCTCCCTCCTAAATAGATGTCTCAGGGGGGTTCCGAAGGGGGAATGTGCCCCCCTTTGTTGCTGGGGTTTGAAGGGGGCGCAGCGCCCCTCATCGCCAGAAAAAAAATCGGGGTCATTGAGTGCAGAAAAATGGCGCCAAATGCTGATAAGAAAACATGTTTTCAGTATCTGAAAAGACCTGGCACTTTAGACCTCAATTTTGGAAAATATTACTGTTTGAAACGCAAATGTGGGGTGGAAAAAAAGCGAAAATTGCATTTTTTGCCGTTTTTGCTCCGCCCCAGCGTTGCCATGGTAACGGGGAACGGGGCTCAACTTGGTTTTTCTGAAAGACATTCACCCAGGTAATAACTTTTCTAAGTTGCACATCTGTATGATAATTAGTAATGAAATTAGAGCATCTTGAAATAGGCCTCGCGCGTAATGGTGAAAGTTGGCTACTTTTCACACATGTCGCAACCAGTAAAGGGTTATGGAATACACAAATAATGTAATATAAGAATTTTTTTTAGGTATTTGTTGAAGGATTTTTTAATTGAAAAACATTACACTAACTTGTTGACACATCATTATGGCGAAAAAATCAGTACTCGTTACTGTTCAGTACTTTCACATACTGCACAGTAGGTTGACTTGTCCTATCAATCACGTCTGATGTCATCTTTATCATGAGAAAAATTACTTAAATAAGACCCTTTTCAGTATTGGAAATATTTAACAAAGAATTATCACATTTTTATGAATTGTTTTGTTTTTCGTTTATAAATCGTTTTTTTTTTTGAATAGCTGTTACTATTACAATAGTGTTACTTCATTGTAATGTATTTTAGTTATTTTTGATTAATATTGTGTTAGTGAACGACATTGCACGGACTTGTCGAAACCTATGGCGAGGAAAGCACCTGTCATTGTTCTGAACATTCATTTTTACGAGTGGTCAGTAGGTCTTATGTTTTCTCGTTGCCTTTTACGGTAATCGGGAAGGTATATTTTTCGCCGGTCAGCAATGACTAAGACAGTACTCGTTACTTTTCACTAGTTATACATAGGTCGACGTGTCTAGTCGATCACTTCCACAGTATTTTTTTCTTAGAATAATTTTGTCAAGTTAGATTTTTACATCTTGATTTTATAATTTTCAGTATTGAAACTATTTGAGAAAGACTTAAACGTTTTAATGTTAATTTTATCCCATATCAAAATTGTTTATAGGATAAGGTTTGTAATACAGTCCAACCTGTGAACAACGGCCGGCCAAGGGAAAAGAGAAAAGTGGCCTTTGTTCACAGGTGGCCTTTGTTCGGAGGGAGGAACAAACGGGCCATGTTTCGTTAGACTTGAGAGACAGAGTTCATAATTAACATGAATTAATCATTAAAATTGTTTTTATTTTCAACCTTAATTCATTATTCACATTATCATTATTGAAGTTGTGACAATAAATGAATAAAACAAAATTTTGAACAAAGAATGACTAAAACAAAGAAATCAGTGATTTTTTGTTTGCAGCTACATTTCATGCTATGCCCTCAACATTAACAATTGCACTCTACAAATTCTCACTACTCTGACCTTTTGTATAGTATTTCTATCTTATCCCAGTTGCCAAATTACCTGTATACAGCGGTCACAGTTGAACGAATTTAGCATGAATTGATAATAAAAATTGTTTTTATTTTCAAACTTAATTCATTATTCACATTATCATATTGAAGTTGTGACTATAAATGAATAAAACAAAACTTTGAACAAAGAATGACTAAAACAAAGAAATCAGTGATTTTTTGTTTGCAGCTACATTTCATGCTATGCCCTCAACATTAACAAATGCACTCAACAAATTCTCACTACTCTGACCTTTTGTATAGTATTTCTATCTTATCCCAGTTGGCAAATTACCTGTATACAGCGGTCACAGTTGAACGAATTTAGGAATTAACAGCGTGTCACAAACATTTATCTAACTGCCGGACGTGTGAAAAACAAACCTAGTGGAGTCTCCAAACATTCAAAACTAATTAACAAAGTGTCATCACATGACGTAATTTACTCCCGATTTACAAATAAATTTAACAATAAAAGGATACTTTAACATATTTTTATAATAAGGTGACGAGAAAATTGTCTACAGCTTGATAATAACTAATAAAATCGTACTCGACATGGTCTGTTCACGAAAATCCGGGAAAAAATCGGATTACGGGTTTTTAGCTTAACTTTAACAAAAATGGCGGCCTGCTTTCGAAATCGCCTTGATACGAAATACTGTCTTCAAACAATCGTCTGGCCGCTATTCACAGTTATAAACTGGCCGCGGGGATGGTTTTGACTGGCCGCTGGTCGCAGACGACAGGTGGCCGTTATTCACGGCCTTTTTAAGAGCGTTTTCGGTCGGGGGAAATCGAAATGGCCGCTGTCGGCAGGTGCCCGCTATTCGGAGGTGGCCGTTAGCACAAGTTGGACTGTATTTCAGCCTTTAATATATAAATGTATTTACAAAATCCAGTCAGATATCAATTTTTGACTCGCATAAATCCGTTGAATTTTCTCAGACACCAAAAAAACACTTTTATAATATTGATTCATTATTTGCTGTTGTGTTTACTTGTTTTATTGCACCAACGCTTTGACCAATCCAAACAAGCGTTATATTTAAAATACACAAATAATGTAATGTAAGATAAAAATGTTTTTTAGTTATTTGTTAAAGGATTTTTTAGTGAAAGACATTACACAAACTTGTTGACTCATCATTTTAGCGGAAAAAAGTACTCGTTACTATCAAGTACTTTCACATACAGCACAGTAGGTTGACTTGTCCTATCAATCACGTCTGATGTCATCTTTATCATGAGAAAAGTTACTTAAATAAGACCCCCTTCAGTATTGGAAATATTTTACAAAGAATTATCACATTTCTATTATTTATTTTGTTTTCGTTTATAAATCGTTTTTTTTTGGAGGGGAATAGCTGCATATTATTCCAGCTTTGTTACCAATCTAGTCTAATATAGATTTTTAACTCACATAAAGCCATTGATATAACTCAGAAAATAAACACTATTACAATAGTGTTACTTCATTGTATTTTAGTTATTTTTGATTAATATTGTGTTAGTGAACGACATAGCACGGACTTGTCGAAACCTATGGCGAGGAAAGCACCTGTCATTGTTCTGAACATTCATTTTTACGAGTGGTCAGTAGGTCTTATGTTTTCTCGTTGCCTTTTACGGTAATCGGGAAGGTATATTTTTCGCCGGTCAGCAATGACTAAGACAGTACTCGTTACTTTTCACTAGTTATACATAGGTCGACGTGTCTAGTCGATCACTTCCACAGTATTTTTTTCTTAGAATAATTTTGTCAAGTTAGATTTTTACATCTTGATTTTATAATTTTCAGTATTGAAACTATTTGAGAAAGACTTAAAACGTTTTAATATTAATTTTATCCCATATCAAAATTGTTTATAGGATCAGGTTTGTAATATTTCAGCCTTTAATATATAAATGTATTTACAAAATCCAGTCAGATATCAATTTTTGACTCGCATAAATCCGTTGAATTTTCTCAGACACCAAAAAAACACTTTTATAATATTGATTCATTATTTGCTGTTGTGTTTACTTGTTTTATTGCACCAACGCTTTGACCAATCCAAACAAGCGTTATTTTTGAAATACACAAATAATGTAATGTAAGATAAAAATGTTTTTTAGTTATTTGTTAAAGGATTTTTAGTGAAAGACATTACACAAACTTGTTGACTCATCATTTTAGCGGAAAAAAGTACTCGTTACTATCAAGTACTTTCACATACAGCACAGTAGGTTGACTTGTCCTATCAATCACGTCTGATGTCATCTTTATCATAAGAAAAGTTACTTAAATAAGACCCCCTTCAGTATTGGAAATATTTTACAAAGAATTATCACATTTCTATTATTTATTTTGTTTTCGTTTATAAATCGTTTTTTTTTGGGGGGGGGGAATAGCTGCATATTATTCCAGCTTTGTTACCAATCTAGTCAAATATAGATTTTTAACTCACATAAAGCCATTGATATAACTCAGCAAATAAACACTATTACAATAGTGTTACTTCGTTGTTATGTATTTTAGTTATTTTTGTTTAATATTGTGTTAGTGAACGAATTTGCACGGACTTGTCGTAACCTATGGCGAGGAAAGCACCTGTCATTGTTCTGAACATTCATTTTTACGAGTGGTCAGTAGGTCTTATGTTTTCTCGTTGCCTTTCACGGTAATCGGGGAGGTATATTTTTCGCCGGTCAGCAATGACTAAGACAGTACTCGTTACTATTCAGTAGTTATAGATAGGTCGACGTGTCTAGTCGATCACTCCCACAGTATTTTTTTCTTAGAATGATTTTGTCAAGTAAGATTTTTACATCTTGATTTTATAATTTTCAGTATTGAAACTATTTGAGAAAGACTTAAAACGTTTTAATGTTAATTTTATCCCATATCAAAATTGTTTATAGGATAAGGTTTGTAATATTTCAACCTTTAATATAAAAATGTATTTACAAAATCCAGTCAGATATCAATTTTTGACTCGCATAAATCTGTTGAATTTTCTCAGACACCAAAAAAAAAACACTCTTACAATATTGATTCATTATTTGCTGTTGTGTTTACTTGTTTTATTGCACCAACGCTGTTTTCAAAGACATATCCAATAGGTGAATATTTGACCAATCCAAACAAGCGTTATTTTTAAAATACACAAATAATGTAATGTAAGATAAAAATGTTTTTTAGTTATTTGTTAAAGGATTTTTTAGTGAAAGACATTACACAAACTTGTTGACTCATCATTTTAGCGGAAAAAAAGTACTCGTTACTATCAAGTACTTTCACATACAGCACAGTAGGTTGACTTGTCCTATCAATCACGTCTGATGTCATCTTTATCATGAGAAAAGTTACTTAAATAAGACCCTTTTCAGTATTGGAAATATTTAACAAAGAATTATCACATTTTTATGAATTGTTTTGTTTTTCGTTTAAAAATCGTTTTGTTTTTTTGGAATAGCTGTTACTATTACAATAGTGTTACTTCATTGTAATGTATTTTAGTTATTTTTGATTAATATTGTGTTAGTGAACGACATTGCACGGATTTGTCGAAACCTATGGCGAGGAAAGCACCTGTCATTGTTCTGAACATTCATTTTTACGAGTGGTCAGTAGGTCTTATGTTTTCTCGTTGCCTTTTACGGTAATCGGGGAGGTATATTTTTCGCCGGTCAGCAATGACTTAGACAGTACTCGTTACTATTCAGTAGTTATACATAGGTCGACGTGTCTAGTCGATCACTTCCACAGTTTTTTTTTCTTAGAATAATTTTGTCAAGTAAGATTTTTACATCTTGATTTTATAATTTTCAGTATTGAAACTATTTGAGAAAGACTTAAAACTTTTTAATGTTAATTTTATCCCATATCAAAATTGTTTATAGGATAAGGTTTGTAATATTTCAACCTTTAATATAAAAATGTATTTACAAAATCCAGTCAGATATCAATTTTTGACTCGCATAAATCCGTTTAATTTTCTCAGACACCAAAAAAAAACCACTTTTACAATATTGATTCATTATTTGCTGTTGTGTTTACTTGTTTTATTGCACCAACGCTGTTTTCAAAGACATATCCAATAGGTGAATATTTGACCAATCCAAACAAGCGTTATTTTTAAAATACACAAATAATGTAATGTAAGATAAAAATGTTTTTTAGTTATTTGTTAAAGGATTTTTTAGTGAAAGACATTACACAAACTTGTTGACTCATCATTTTAGCGGAAAAAAAGTACTCGTTACTATCAAGTACTTTCACATACAGCACAGTAGGTTGACTTGTCCTATCAATCACGTCTGATGTAATCTTTATCATGAGAAAAGTTACTTAAATATGACCCCCTTCAGTATTGATAATATTTTACAAAGAATTATCACATTTCTATTATTTATTTTGTTTACGTTTATAAATCGTTTTTTTTGGGGGGGATAGCTGCATATTATTACAGCTTTGTTATCAATCTAGTCAAATATAGATTTCTAACTCACATAAAGCCATTGATATAACTCAGCAAATAATCACTATTACAATAGTGTTACTTCAGTGTTATGTATTTTAGTTATTTTTGTTTAATATTGTGTTAGTGAACGACATTGCACGGACTTGTCGAAACCTATGGCGAGGAAAGCACCTGTCATTGTTCTGAACATTCATTTTTACGAGTGGTCAGTAGGTCTTATGTTTTCTCGTTTCCTTTTACGGTAATCGGGGAGGTATATTTTTCGCCGGTCAGCAATGACTAAGACAGTACTCGTTACTATTCAGTAGTTATACATAGGTCGACGTGTCTAGTCGATCACTTCCACAGTATTTTTTTCTTAGAATGATTTTGTCAAGTAAGATTTTTACATCTTGATTTTATAATTTTTTAGTATTGAAACTATTTGAGAAAGACTTAAAACGTTTTAATGTTAATTTTATCCCATATCAAAATTGTTTATAGGATAAGGTTTGTAATATTTCAACCTTTAATATAAAAATGTATTTACAAAATCCAGTCAGATACCAATTTTTGACTCGCATAAATCCGTTGAATTTTCTCAGACACCAAAAAAAAAACACTTTTACAATATTGATTCATTATTTGCTGTTGTGTTTACTTGTTTTATTGCACCAACGCTGTTTTCAAAGACACATCCAATAGGTGAATATTTGACCAATCCAAACAAGCGTTATTTTTAAAATACACAAATAATGTAATGTAAGATAAAAATGTTTTTTAGTTATTTGTTAAAGGATTTTTTAGTGAAAGACATTACACAAACTTGTTGACTCATCATTTTAGCGGAAAAAAAGTACTCGTTACTATCAAGTACTTTCACATACAGCACAGTAGGTTGACTTGTCCTATCAATCACGTCTGATGTCATCTTTATCATGAGAAAAGTTATTTAAATAAGACCCCCTTCAGTATTGGAAATATTTTACAAAGAATTATCACATTTCTATTATTTATTTTGTTTTCGTTTATAAATCGTTTTTTTGGGGGGGGAATAGCTGCATATTATTCCAGCTTTGTTACCAATCTAGTCAAATATAGATTTTTAACTCACATAAAGCCATTGATATAACTCAGCAAATAAACACTATTACAATAGTGTTACTTCGTTGTTATGTATTTTAGTTATTTTTGTTTAATATTGTGTTAGTGAACGACATTGCACGGACTTGTCGAAACCTATGGCGAGGAAAGCACCTGTCATTGTTCTGAACATTCATTTTTACGAGTGGTCAGTAGGTCTTATGTTTTCTCGTTGCCTTTCACGGTAATCGGGGAGGTATATTTTTCGTCGGTCAGCAATGACTAAGACAGTACTCGTTACTATTCAGTAGTTATACATAGGTCGACGTGTCTAGTCGATCACTCCCACAGTATTTTTTTCTTAGAATGATTTTGTCAAGTAAGATTTTTACATCTTGATTTTATAATTTTCAGTATTGAAACTATTTGAGAAAGACTTAAAACGTTTTAATGTTAATTTTATCCCATATCAAAATTGTTTATAGGATAAGGTTTGTAATATTTCAACCTTTAATATAAAAATGTATTTACAAAATCCAGTCAGATATCAATTTTTGACTCGCATAAATCCGTTGAATTTTCTCAGACACCAAAAAAAACACTTTTACAATATTGATTCATTATTTGCTGTTGTGTTTACTTGTTTTATTGCACCAACGCTGTTTTCAAAGACACATCCAATAGGTGAATATTTGACCAATCCAAACAAGCGTTATTTTTAAAATACACAAATAATGTAATGTAAGATAAAAATGTTTTTTAGTTATTTGTTAAAGGATTTTTTAGTGAAAGACATTACACAAACTTGTTGACTCATCATTTTAGCGGAAAAAAAGAACTCGTTACTATCAAGTACTTTCACATACAGCACAGTAGGTTGACTTGTCCTATCAATCACGTCTGATGTCATCTTTATCATGAGAAAAGTTACTTAAATAAGACCCTTTTCAGTATTGGAAATATTTAACAAAGAATTATCACATTTTTATGAATTGTTTTGGTTTTCGTTTAAAAATCGTTTTGTTTTTTTGGAATAGCTGTTACTATTACAATAGTGTTACTTCATTGTAATGTATTTTAGTTATTTTTGATTAATATTGTGTTAGTGAACGACATTGCACGGATTTGTCGAAACCTATGGCGAGGAAAGCACCTGTCATTGTTCTGAACATTCATTTTTACGAGTGGTCAGTAGGTCTTATGTTTTCTCGTTGCCTTTCACGGTAATCGGGGAGGTATATTTTTCGCCGGTCAGCAATGACTAAGACAGTACTCGTTACTATTCAGTAGTTATACATAGGTCGACGTGTCTAGTCGATCACTCCCACAGTATTTTTTTCTTAGAATGATTTTGTCAAGTAAGATTTTTACATCTTGATTTTATAATTTTCAGTATTGAAACTATTTGAGAAAGACTTAAAACGTTTTAATGTTAATTTTATCCCATATCAAAATTGTTTATAAGATAAGGTTTGTAATATTTCAACCTTTAATATAAAAATGTATTTACAAAATCCAGTCAGATATCAATTTTTGACTCGCATAAATCCGTTGAATTTTCTCAGACACCAAAAAAACACTTTTACAATATTGATTCATTATTTGCTGTTGACGTGTGTTTACTTGTTTTATTGCACCAACGCTGTTTTCAAAGACATATCCAATAGGTGAATATTTGACCAATCCAAACAAGCGTTATTTTTAAAATACACAAATAATGTAATGTAAGATAAAAATGTTTTAGTTATTTGTTAAAGGATTTTTTAGTGAAAGACATTACACAAACTTGTTGACTCATCATTTTAGCGGAAAAAAAGTACTCGTTACTATCAAGTACTTTCACATACAGCACAGTAGGTTGACTTGTCCTATCAATCACGTCTGATATCATCTTTATCATGAGAAAAGTTACTTAAATAAGACCCTTTACAGTATTGGAAATATTTAACAAAGAATTATCACATTTTTATGAATTGTTTTGTTTTTCGTTTAAAAATCGTTTTGTTTTTTTGGAATAGCTGTTACTATTACAATAGTGTTACTTCATTGTAATGTATTTTAGTTATTTTTGATTAATATTGTGTTAGTGAACGACATTGCACGGATTTGTCGAAACCTATGGCGAGGAAAGCACCTGTCATTGTTCTGAACATTCATTTTTACGAGTGGTCAGTAGGTCTTATGTTTTCTCGTTGCCTTTTACGGTAATCGGGGAGGTATATTTTTCGCCGGTCAGCAATGACTAAGACAGTACTCGTTACTATTCAGTAGGTATACATAGGTCGACGTGTCTAGTCGATCACTTCCACAGTATTTTTTTCTTAGAATAATTTTGTCAAGTAAGATTTTTACATCTTGATTTTATAATTTTCAGTATTGAAACTATTTGAGAAAGACTTAAAACTTTTTAATGTTAATTTTATCCCATATCAAAATTGTTTATAGGATAAGGTTTGTAATATATCAACCTTTAATATAAAAATGTATTTACAAAATCCAGTCAGATATCAATTTTTGACTCGCATAAATCCGTTGAATTTTCTCAGACACCAAAAAAACACTTTTACAATATTGATTCATTATTTGCTGTTGTGTTTACTTGTTTTATTGCACCAACGCTGTTTTCAAAGACATATCCAATAGGTGAATATTTGACCAATCCAAACAAGCGTTATTTTTAAAATACACAAATAATGTAATGTAAGATAAAAATGTTTTTAGTTATTTGTTAAAGGATTTTTTAGTGAAAGACATTACACAAACTTGTTGACTCATCATTTTAGCGGAAAAAAAGTACTCGTTACTATCAAGTACTTTCACATGCAGCACAGTAGGTTGACTTGTCCTATCAATCACGTCTGATGTCATCTTTATCATGAGAAAAGTTATTTAAATAAGACCCTTTTCAGTATTGGAAATATTTAACAAAGAATTATCACATTTCTATTATTTATTTTGTTTTCGTTTATAAATCGTTTTTTTGGGGGGGGGGAATAGCTGCATATTATTCCAGCTTTGTTACCAATCTAGTCTAATATAGATTTTTAACTCACATAAAGCCATTGATATAACTCAGCAAATAAACACTATTACAATAGTGTTACTTCATTGTATTTTAGTTATTTTTGATTAATATTGTGTTAGTGAACGACATTGCACGGACTTGTCGAAACCTATGGCGAGGAAAGCACCTGTCATTGTTCTGAACATTCATTTTTACGAGTGGTCAGTAGGTCTTACGTTTCCTCGTTGCCTTTTACGGTAATCGGGGAGGTATATTTTTCGCCGGTCAGCAATGACTAAGACAGTACTCGTTACTATTCACTAGTTATACATAGGTCGACGTGTCTAGTCGATCACTTCCAAAGTATTTTTTTCTTAGAATAATTTTGTCAAGTAAGATTTTTACATCTTGATTTTATAATTTTCAGTATTGAAACTATTTGAGAAAGACTTAAAACGTTTTAATGTTAATTTTATCCCATATCAAAATTGTTTATAGGATAAGGTTTGTAATATTTCAACCTTTAATATAAAAATGTATTTACAAAATCCAGTCAGATATCAATTTTTGACTCGCATAAATCCGTTGAATTTTCTCAGACACCAAAAAAAAACACTTTTACAATATTGATTCATTATTTGCTGTTGTGTTTACTTGTTTTATTGCACCAACGCTGTTTTCAAAGACACATCCAATAGGTGAATATTTGACCAATCCAAACAAGCGTTATTTTTAAAATACACAAATAATGTAATGTAAGATAAAAATGTTTTTTAGTTATTTGTTAAAGGATTTTTTAGTGAAAGACATTACACAAACTTGTTGACTCATCATTTTAGCGGGGAAAAAAGTACTCGTTACTATCAAGTACTTTCACATACAGCACAGTAGGTTGACTTGTCCTATCAATCACGTCTGATGTCATCTTTATCATGAGAAAAGTTACTTAAATAAGACCCTTTTCAGTATTGGAAATATTTAACAAAGAATTATCACATTTCTATTATTTATTTTGTTTTCGTTTATAAATCGTTTATTTTGGGGGGGGGGAATAGCTGCATATTATTCCAGCTTTGTTACCAATCTAGTCTAATATAGATTTTTAACTCACATAAAGCCATTGATATAACTCAGCAAATAAACACTATTACAATAGTGATACTTCATTGTTATGTATTTTAGTTATTTTTGATTAATATTGTGTTAGTGAACGACATTGCACGGACTTGTCGAAACCTATGGCGAGGAAAGCACCTGTCATTGTTCTGAACATTCATTTTTACGAGTGGTCAGTAGGTCTTACGTTTCCTCGTTGCCTTTTACGGTAATCGGGGAGGTATATTTTTCGCCGGTCAGCAATGACTAAGACAGTACTCGTTACTATTCACTAGTTATACATAGGTCGACGTGTCTAGTCGATCACTTCCAAAGTATTTTTTTCTTAGAATAATTTTGTCAAGTAAGATTTTTACATCTTGATTTTATAATTTTCAGTATTGAAACTATTTGAGAAAGACTTAAAACGTTTTAATGTTAATTTTATCCCATATCAAAATTGTTTATAGGATAAGGTTTGTAATATTTCAACCTTTAATATAAAAATGTATTTACAAAATCCAGTCAGATATCAATTTTTGACTCGCATAAATCCGTTGAATTTTCTCAGACACCAAAAAAAACACTTTTACAATATTGATTCATTATTTGCTGTTGTGTTTACTTGTTTTATTGCACCAACGCTGTTTTCAAAGACATATCCAATAGGTGAATATTTGACCAATCCAAACAAGCGTTATTTTTAAAAGACACAAATAACGTAATGTAAGATAAAAATGTTTTTTAGTTATTTGTTAAAGGATTTTTTAGTGAAAGACATTACACAAACTTGTTGACTCATCATTTTAGCGGAAAAAAAGTACTCGTTACTATCAAGTACTTTCACATACAGCACAGTAGGTTGACTTGTCCTATCAATCACGTCTGATGTCATCTTTATCATGAGAAAAGTTACTTAAATAAGACCCCCTTCAGTATTGGAAATATTTTACAAAGAATTATCACATTTCTATTATTTATTTTGTTTTCGTTTATAAATCGTTTTTTTTGGGGGGGGGGAATAGCTGCATATTATTCCAGTTTTGTTACCAATCTAGTCTAATATAGATTTTTAACTCACATAAAGCCATTGATATAACTCAGCAAATAAACACTATTACAATAGTGTTACTTCATTGTTATGTATTTTAGTTATTTTTGATTAATATTGTGTTAGTGAACGACATTGCACGGACTTGTCGAAACCTATGGCGAGGAAAGCACCTGTCATTGTTCTGAACATTCATTTTTACGAGTGGTCAGTAGGTCTTACCTTTCCTCGTTGCATTTAACGGTGATCGGGAAGGTATATTTTTCGCCGGTCAGCAATGACTAAGACAGTACTCGTTACTATTCACTAGTTATACATAGGTCGACGTGTCTAGTCGATCACTTCCAAAGTATTTTTTTCTTAGAATGATTTTGTCAAGTAAGATTTTTACATCTTGATTTTATAATTTTCAGTATTGAAACTATTTGAGAAAGACTTAAAACGTTTTAATGTTAATTTTGTCCCATATCTAAATTGTTTACAGGATTAGGTTTGTATTATTTCAACCTTTAATATAAAAATACATTTGCAAAATCCAGTCAGATATCAATTTTTGACTCTAATAAATCCATTGAATTTTCTCAGACACCAAATAAACACTTACACTGTTGTTTCTTGATTGTTATGTATTTTTGTTATTTTTGTTGAAAGTTTTGTTAGTGAACGACATTGCACCGACTTGTTGACACGTATGGCAAGGAAAGCACCTGTCAGCAATGACTAAGACATTGCAAACACTAAGACAAAATACAAATCAATCGATATATAAATATTATCGATATCAACTATCAATTGTAAACATCCGAGCAACCAAAAATACCTCCCGACAATAGGCTTCTCTCTATAAGAGCCTCTTTTGTCATGGCCTGCTGGTGTTTGTTGTAGAAATGTTATACCGTAGTTCATTCTTTGACGTTGATTGATACTTATTATACATAACGATATTATTCAGTTCCACTCTATAGAAAGTAATGTTATTTATCCAATGAGATTATTTCTTTCTTAGTCACTGAATAACTTTCATGTATTACTAATAGAAAATTATTACATTTTGATGCACTAAAACACATTTTCATTGAGCGTATTTCTTTCTATGTCACTGTATGAGACTCCAATAAACAACCAATAGAAAATTATTTGATCCACCAAAACACATTTTAGTTGAGCGGTTTTCTTTTTTGTCACTGTATGACACGCATATATAACCAATAGAAAATTATCTAATTGACTAAAACAAATTTCTATTTAGCATATTTCTATCTTTGTCGCTGTATGACACTCATATAACCAAAAGAAAATAATTTAAACAACCAACACACATTTTTATAGAGTATTTCTTTCTTTGTCGCTGTATGACACTCATATATCACAAATAGAAACTTACTTGATCCATCAAAACACATTATTATTGAGCGTATTTCTTTCTTTGTCGCTTTATGACACTTATAGAAAATTATTTGATCCACCAAAACACATTTTTATTGAGCATGTTTCTTATTTTGTCGCTGTATTACACGCATATATAACAAATAGAAAATTATTAAATTAACTAAAACACATTTCTTTTGAGCATATTTCTTTCTTTGTCGCTGTATTGCACCCATTTAACCAAAAGAAAAATTTTTAATTCACCAAAACATTTTTATTGAGCGTATTTCTTTCTTTGTCACTGTATGAAACGCATATTCAACCAATGGAAAATTATCTAATTGACTAAAACAAATTGTAATTGAGCATATTTCTTTTTTTTGTCACTGTATGACACTCATTTAACCAATGGGAAAGTATTTGATCATCCAACAAACATTTTTATAGAATTTATATCCTTCTTTGTCGCTGTATGACGCTCATATAATCAATAGAAAATTATTTGATCCACCCAAACACATTTTTATTGAGCGTGTTTCTTTATTTGTCACTGCATGACACTTAATGCAACCATTAGAATTTTTGTAATTGGCTGAACACATTTTTATTGAGCATCTTTCTTCCTTTGTCGCTGTATGACACTTATGTATAACCAATAAAATATTTGAATCACCGAAACACATTCATTTGAGGAATTTTCTTTCTTTGTTGTTGTATGACACTCGTATACATTCTATTATTAATTGAAAAACTATTAGATCTACCAAAACACATTTCATTTGAGGATATTTCTTTCTTTGCCACTGTATGACATTCACATAAATCCAATAGAAAATTATTTAATTGACTTAAACACATTTCTTTTGAGCATATTTCTTTCTTTGTTGCTGTATGACACTCATATATAACCAAAAGAAAATTATTTGGTCCACCAAAACACATTTGTACTGAGCATATTTCTTTCTTTGTCGCTGTATGACACTCATATATTACAAATAGAAACTTACTTGATCCATCAAAACACATTTATTTAATAACACCGCCGTCATATTACATGGTTGGTTGGTTGGTTGGTTGGTTGGTTGGTTGGTTGGTTGGTTGGTTGGTTGGTTGGTTGGTTGGTTGGTTGGTTGGTTGGTTGGTTGGTTGGTTGGTTGGTTGGTTGGTTGGTTGGTTGGTTGGTTGGTTGGTTGGTTGGTTGGTTGGTTGGTTGGTTGGTTGGTTGGTTGGTTGGTTGGTTGGTTGGTTGGTTGGTTGGTTGGTTGGTTGGTTGGTTGGATATGTGGTCTGTCCCAAAAAAATAATACATTTGTAGTATGTTTATTTCTTAATGTATTTGAATAGAAGCTGTTATATACCATGATTTAATGGTGTATACAAAACTCATGTAACTATGAAGACATATCTCACTTGTTTAAAATATTTAATTGTGTTATATATTTTAAATCTAGTTAGATAACTGTATAGTTTGCTTTTTTTCTCAATAGATTTTTTTCTTATCTTATTTTATAGAATTTGCACAGGCGTTTACAGTTGATGTTTATATGCATGTTATATCAATTCCAATTCAAAATGGCCGACTTGCGGCCATCTTGAATTCTTTTTAATTTAGTTTAATTACTGTATGCTTATTTCTCAACAGATTTTTTCTTAACTAATTTAGATAGAATTTTGCACAGGCGTTCACAGTTGATGTGTACATACACTTTAACTCAATTCCAATTCAAAATGGCGGACTGGCTGTCATCCTTTTTTCAAAATTAATACAGTCTTATATTTACTTATTACCATACATATTTTGAAAAGAAATTGCATACAAGGTCTCACTGATACATTTGATCAGTATGACTATTCTTCATCAATGTATATTCAATATGGCTGACTGGCAGCCATTTTGAATTTTTATTTAAATTACTGTATCGTACGTGTATGTGTTTTTTTTACTCAATTTTTGCCAAATTTCGCTCCAAAGTCTTTATTGATGTAGTTGACTGGAACATGGATTTACTCTGGATACAAATTCATTATGGCAGACTGGCAGCCATTTTGACTTTGTTTAAATAACTGTATAGTAAGCTTATTTCATTACCAATTTCTTCTTGCTGAAGTCTGATTGATTTATTGATTGATTAATTGGATTTTACGGCTTATTAATGCAAAAAGGCCATATTACGCCGAAAACAATTGATGATACTATTACTTCAATAGATAATGAAGATTTTACGTCCTATATTTTATGATAAACATTTATTTCCTTCAGGTTTGGTTTTGTTTTGGTTTTAATGCGCACAAACACAAAAAGGTCATATCGCGCCGAAAACAATCAATGACACTTTTTATTAAAACGATATTAATGATGTTAAGCTCTATATCTTATTATATACATTTTTTTCCTTCAAAAAGTTAAGTATTGCATATGATGGTACAGACTCAAAAAGTTCTTTAAGTGAGTTAACTTTAAAATGTTTGTCACGGATGTCTTTAAGATCCTGACAGTCAATGAGAACGTGTTTGACAAAGAAATGCTCGTCACAGGGTTTACACTTAGGTGCTTCCTCTCTTGTGAGAAGGTATGAATGTGTTAATCTGGTATGACCAATTCTACATCGCGAAATCACTATTTGATCTCAGCGATTAGAAAATATGATGATAAAGACTCAATAAGTTCTTTAAGTGAGTTAACTTTAAAATGTTTGTCACGGATGTATTTAAGATCCTGGCAGTCAAGGAGAACGTATTTGACATTGAAATGCTCGTCACATGGTATACATTTAGGTGCTTTCTTTCTTTTGAGAAGGTATGAATGTAATAATATAGTATGACCAATTCTACATCTCGTAGTAACTATTAATCTCATTGATTAGTAAATATTATTGACGAAGATGAATCAAGGGTTTATGGCTTTATGTCATGTAACTTATTAAATATAGCATTATTCCACATTGCTTGCCATTTTGAATTGCTGAAGTCTATTATGTACTGCTATTTTTATCAAATTCTTATTTTTGAACTTTTTTTTGATGTATTGATATTTTATCAAATTCATAATGGCTGATTGGCAGCCATTCTGAGTTTTTCTTTTTAAAAAGCAAATGATTTGATAATTTTTGTACAGACTTTGAGAAAGTTAGCAATTGTTTAAGTTGATGTGCTTGGCATTTTCTTAAGTGGTATTCAAAATGGCTGACTGGCAGCCATGTTGAATTTTCTTATATCTTGTACAGCAAACATCTTTTTTTCTCACCTCATTTTGATAAAATTGTGCTGACAAATTCTTGTTGATGAAATTTTTATATGTATTATTTTTTATGTATTTCAATGGACCAACTAATAGCCATCTTGATTTTTTCTGTAATGTTGAGAAGAAAACATCTTATTTCGTTATAGCTACATGAGATTTTAGATATTATTTTAACTTTACTACTGTGAAAATAATGATCGGTAATTTAAGCTTTCTTATGGGGTATTTGTGAAATTCTTGATACAAGATATTGTAAATACTAATTGTTTGATTTATATTGTGTACATTGCTGACTACCATTTTTACAATTGCCTTATTTTTTACTTATTTATCAAAAAAATACAAACACATTCTACATTTTGCTCATCTGGTTACAACATACTCATGATGAGTTTAAATGTGATCACTCTTTGTCTGTTGTTCCACTTTACATTCATAATGACCAAATGGTGTTCATTTTCATGTAAAAAATCATTTGAAATATGACAACTCTGTTCATTTTGCTTTTTCATATATCTATAGTGAATTACACTTTAATTTGCTGTTTATTTCCAATTTGATATTTGCATTCTATTCTTTTTATGGTTTTTATGCTTCTTACAACATTTACCCTTTTGGACTTCCACAATGTTGACTTGCTTTTATCTTGAAATGTTGCTGTTGCGAGGGTATTTTCGCCACTGGTGGCAGTTCTAGTTACCCCAGAAAGCAGGAAAATATGACAAATTTAACTTAACGGGTTCCTGTGGGGCTTTATATATAAATCGATTTTTTAAACAATTGGTCGTATTTGTCAAAGAAATGGTAAATTTTTGATTGCATACAGAAACTGATAAATTTTTAGCCCATTAAGAAACTAACGTTACGTCGAACAGAAAGAACATTGATCGTACACAATGTGACCTATATTTTTCCCCGTACGTAACTTGTAGATATGAGTGGAACTCCAATGGAAATGAACTACAACAGAGAAACAACATAGGCGGATCCGATCCAGGATTTCTGGTTAGAGGGGGTGGAAATTCTAGTTAGAGGGGGCGTAAAATATACTAGTAGAATGGGATTCCAAAGGGTCGTAAGGGCCCCGAATGGGCCATGGCAAAACCCTGACCAGGTGACCGGCGGCCCAAGCAATTCCTTAGTTTTGGTTAATTCTAAGGGATTCAGGCACATTTTTATAGCTTCAACTATCCTTTCCCGAGTATATAATATAAATGTATTTAGATATATCATATAATTTTCTTACAGCCGCTGAATCATGCTGAAATCTTACAATAATGAGAAGGAATTGTGTTATAATGTATGCATGTTGCATAGGTATATATATAATATTTCTTATAAATATCATAAAAAAGTCATGAAAGAAAAGCTTTGCCTTGACAATTTTATGGGGGCGTACGCCGGGTCCTCCTCCCCTGGATTCGCCTATGAACAACATTTAAAGTCACTAACTATCCTCTCTCGCAATCGTCTACGACAAATCATCTGAAACTATCTAAAATATAAACCCGAAACAAATTAAAAGTAACCTGGGTTCCTGTGTTTGACTTACTTTTAATTTGTCACGGGTTGATTTGTCTCGGGTTCAGTTGCTCAGATCCTAGTTAACGAACAAGTTGGGTTTTATCCCAAACTTTTCTCGCTTACATTTTATATTGCATTTTGCGATTTTTCTGGGGTGATTGCTTACATACCTATATTTGTCGAGACAATAGTATGCTGGGGGACTGTTTTATGCTGGCAGCCTCTAAAGAATACAGTTGTGACATCAATCGTTCCATAAACTTGTAATATCTACAAAAATGAATACACTAAAACTTTGGTACTCTGTAGTCCAGTTCTGTTCATTGTTTCTGATATACGTGTATATATTAGCGTCACATATTATTTATTCAGGTATTAATATACAACGAAAAGAAAACTTATCCATATGAAAGTGAATGTAGTTCATTCAGCGCTTGAACACGATTCACTGTTGTCTCGATCTACCAATATCTGGTTTAATGAACTAGGAATGTGATTTTGTTCATGTCCCGAACACAGGGAATTGTCATGTCACCTCTTTTTGATTTTCAAGCGTACCATTATATATGGTGCGTTAAGTTTAGCCCCGATCTGACCTTTCACATTTTCATCTAATAATTATCTGCACACATCCCGATGAAAATCAGTAGCACGCCTATTCTACACTTTGTTTTCAAAATGTGAATACTCCGATATCGATATCGCGCATTAATACTACATTCGTATTCAATGTAATGAATATTCTTGCATTAAGTTCTGATCGAGGTTAAACTTTACGCACACTACATATGTATAAGAACGGTATCTTTGAAAATCAAAGGCAGGTAGCATGACAATTCCCTGTTGTCCCGTAAGGGCAAAAACTGAACATCTCAGGTCTCTCATGGGAAATTCTTTGTGCTATCATGTCATGGACGGGTCCAGCGGGGGGGGGTCAGGGGGGTCCGGACCCCCTTCGAATTTGGAAAACGCTCATGTCCATTAGTGTATTTCTTGCTTGTAAGTCATTTTTAAGTAGCATGAAGTATTTTTTCTCGGTGCTTAACATAGATTTAATAGTTATGAAGTTTTTATTATCAATATGTTGCATTTTTTCCGCAAAATGTGTATATTGTGGTTGTGGTTCGAGGTTACGACCCCCCAGCAAAGATCGGTGTCCCCCCTTGAAAAGTTCGGACCCCCCCCCTAGAAAAAAATCCTAGATTCGACCCTGCATGTTAAGCACAAAACATGTTTTGTGAATACAGTGAGTTATATAACTAAATTTTGACAGATTCCATAATAAGATAAATTAACTCTAACCTATATCAACTTTGATTTTATGAGAATGTTAACAATGAATTTTGTCGTCAATGGTTATCTCCCTTTGTAATTTTAGTGTTGTCAGGAATAAAAGAAACAAAGTATTTAACCAAGATTCAACAATCTACACGGCAAAATTTGTCTTCCAGTAGACAGTAGGTATTTTTACTTCCAGATATATATTTTTTATTTTACACTGCCATCCAAAAGTTCCTTCACAGTATACAATTAATTGAATTGCTACAAATTTCAAGTTCAAGTTTGAAGAATTTTTGTATCATTGTTTAATTAATTTATTATTCTTGAAAAGAAATATATTTTTCTAGTACATTTCATTAATGAGTTGCAGCTGACGTTATCGACCAGCTTCCAAAATAAAGGTCAATGTATGTCATGAACCAATATCAAGTTTGAGATGTTTTATCAATTTCATATTCAAATGAAAAATAAACTGATTTCAAACAAGAAATTACTTTTAAAAGACTAATGGCGTAGAATTAGGGACTTTAGTCAGCTATCTTTCCCTGATAAAATCTGAAACAATCCAATTGGTAAGTAGGTCCTCACAATTGAAATCCTCGGATTTTATCATTGAAGTCCTATGTAAGGATAAAAAATATTTCATCTAATATCTTTCTTGTTAATGAAGATATTAATTGTTGTGATGAAATTTAGATGGTTCTTTACCCTTAATATACTTAGTTTGAATTTCTAACAAATAAAATGATTTTTTTAAAAGTTATGTAAGATTAATTTTTGCAAATTGACATTGAAAAGTAAGGGTAAACTCCGAGTACTCCATCTAATTGGACTTACTTATTTGAATAGTATACAAAGGGAAATAACTGAATAAAGTCCCTTATTATGAGACCAGCATGATGCGCCAAGGTGAATTAACAAGATATCTGCATCACATTCAATTCCTTATTGCATTTCATGGAAAATTTGTTCAAGTAAGAAATTCGGTTAATTATTTATAATTGACCACATTGCGTTTCCAGTTTCCATTGATATGCCTTAAAACGAATTAGTTCAATACCGTTGTCATGTACATTTCTTAGGCTATTTGACAGAGTGTTTAAATATTCATTGCCGTAATTTTGATGGCTAATTGTGGTATGGCTTCTAATGTCTTCAATTGTTTAAGTATGCAATATATAAGCAAATAAATAAGCACAACTTATAATCTCAATTTAAAATAAATTGTCTAAAAGAATTAAAACTAAATAATTTTTCATATTTTAAAAACATTACAATCAAAAACATGTTTAAATACTACAAAAATACAAAAACTTTTATTTTTATCAAAGGGAAATAATATGTATGCTCGTGTATGCTGATTGATGAGGAAATTGTTCTAGCATACAAAGGGGAAACTACACTCTTCAGAGAGAACATTTTTTCATAATTTTCATAATCTGACGAATGTGGAGAAACGCTGTTTTCAGTTATTGTGACCTATTTTCTATTTTTAACCGATATTAGAGGGGTTTCTCTTAGATTGCCATAGAATATTTTGCATTTGTCCAAAAGAATAAGATTTTATAAATAGTCATTGGTTATTCCGGCAGCCATCTTAGACAGCTACGCCGAAAAAAATAGGAATAATTCAACAATAAACTTTTACGATTTTATCATTTTGAAACTCTATTTAGTCCAATGTAAATCATGACTGTGTGAATGAACTTTTAGATGGCAGTGAATTATTTAAAACAAAAAAATTGCCTGAACTTTTATAAAAATGAGCTTATTGGATCGTGTGATATCATCTTACCCGTCATTGATTCACACCTGACAGTGTCATGGTTTGTGTCCATGGTTTGGACGCGCAATTAGGGATCGAGATATCGCGGACCCGAGCCCTTCTAAGGACACTGCTTTGTTTCGTGAGCATAAATTTACCTATACTACGGTTATCCCACTCCACACAGGTGTAACTGAGTACTGTGAAGGATAATCCATCAGAAGGTGATTTCAATAATGAGAGGTTATCATACAAAATTGTAAAGCCGGCTTAACATGGTGTATATAAAAGCAGACTTAGTCGTAGACATTTTTTAAACTTGGAATTTGCTATTAACTTTAAAAAATAAAGCTAAAAAGTGCGGTTTAACGTGTGCTTCCAAATACATGTTCAGCCGAATTCACAATCTTCACAATCTTACGCAATAACTGCTTATCATTGAAATCACCCTTTAGACAGGCGATCACTCACAGTACACCTGTTTTAGGTTAATTCCTTGGTCAAGGAAGTTAGCAGTGCCCCTAATAAGGACCTCTAGATCCCGTGCGTCCTTCCACTGGATCACTGCTCCTGAAGCATGTACCTTGGGCCAAATAGGTTAAATCGAGCGAATATATTTTCGTTTGCCTTCAACAAGGCGGTGAACGTTCTCCAGTGTATCAAAACAAAACAAAATGGCGCCAAACCTAAAAAGGTAAGTTTCTCTTTAATATCTTCTTTAAATGGCTTCCTCTGATAAAAAATTATGTACCAGAACACGCTACTCACTTTCCGAAACACGGTGGTACGTGGTTTATTGTATAAAGTCCAATAGTTTTGAAAATATGCGGAACCTAGGATTCGAGTTGATGAAATTCTCCCAACTATTGATTATGATAGACTGGAGATTTTTAATTTAATTTCCAATTTTCTCTTTAAATTCATGGTTTTGGATGATTATTTTTTAAGCAATAGTTGTATTTTTGTATACAAAATCTGTCTTATAGCTGCCAGCATCTAACAGGAAGTTTTAAACACAAAACTTACTTTTATTTAAAAATGATAGACTGGAGATGCAAAAAATGATGGATAGACTGGAGACACAATTTTGTACAACAACTAATAATTATGGTTTCTTGTTTCAGACAAGCGCAGAGGTTATCCAGCAAGTTTGCAGATAGTATAAATCTGGCGTTGGAGAGGTGCATCAAGTAGTACACAGTTTTCTGCTTAGCCTCGAAAAGGATAATGGAAATATGACTCAAACCGATGCAGATTCTTTACTATTTTCTTCTTGACACCGTAGCATTTTTGACATTATAATCACGTGGAATTGGCACCAAGAAGCTAATGTACTTCCATATATTGTGGGCCAACTAGTCTTATAGTGTACTTATTATTTTACGTGTGTTTACTGTTCAGCTCAATGAACACAAATCATTTCACTATAAACCATTTACAGTCAATATCAAAATAATAGGGTCAAGTTCTAGACATTGATTAAAACACTTGGTCTCTAATTCAAATATATGAAAAAAATCTATTTACGCTAAAATAGTGTTTATTTATTGGGGTTAATAGGCATACAAAAATGGCATAAAAAGAAACATAATAATAATGTCCAGGTAAAATGTAATGCAATATTTTAAGACAAAAGACAGATTTTAAGATAATGGTTGAAAATTGAGTCTATAGACTTAGTACTAAGTATGGTTCATGGCTTTTCCACACAAAAGGTCTCACTTTATAGATATTTTTTAGAGCAAGGTGTAAACTATTATGGCTCAAATTAAAAAAATATAATCCACATGTGTAATATAAAAAATCCTTAAAATAATTATTTAAAAAATATTTTGTTAGATGAATAAAATGTAAAAACAAAACCTGTCTTTTTTATAATTATGAACAAGTAACAAACGTGAAAACCAAATTAAAGTCAGATTTTACCCGGATGGATTGAATAGAGAACTAACTTATATTCCCACGGAAGAAATTCAAAGTGAATCAATTCAAGCATGTTCTCTTTTTTAGGGCGACATGGAGGAAAATAGATATTGTTTTCGAATGCCATGTTAAAATGATCAAAATCCGTGTCAGTATTACATATAGTAATTCTACATCTGTCATATTGTCTTCAACAGAATCGTTACTAGAATTGATATTGTTCAAATCATCCCTGCTTCACATTGATCAGTTACCAAATTGTCAGATTTTTCTGCTTTATCAAATCTGAACGATGGCGATGATTCAAATAGGGTTTTCTGTCGTTTACATGCAGGTGATAGTAGGAAGACTTTGTAAGAGTTCTTTCAAATTTACGTTTGTAATTATCGAGCTTCCAAAAACAGCACTAAGTCGATTTTTCTTTCTCAAAGTATATTTTCAGCTGAAGCGGCTATTTTCCCGATAGGAAAAGACAGTAAGTTTTCACCAATGAGACTCATCTTTCCCCTATAGCTTGTGATAAGTGATAAATCGGCAGCTAATCGGATATATCGGTGCTAAATCGGTGTTCGTCGGTTCCGTTCTAAACATGGAAAAAACGAACAACCGATCTATCACCGATCTCCATCGCCGATACCCGGGGCCACTTTCACGAAACAACTTAAGTTCATTTTTAAACTTAAGTTGTTCCTTAAGTCTAGTTTTTATCTTATCACTGTTTCACAAAAAAACTTAAGTCGATTTTGAAACATAAACTTAAGACAAAACTTAAGTCACCTAGGGAGGTGACTTAAGTCTAAAACAGGCGACTTAAGTCAGAAATTTCAATATGGCTGCGCCCAATGTTGTAATTCGGAGATGCCATTTGAGTAGGCCGCGAATAATTAGAATAAATTTAACCCCTTAGAAGTGTATGACGACCAATACTTAATAAATATGTACAGGTTATCCAGACCAGCAAGTTACTGCAAGGCCATTTCGTGCGACCTACAAGCAGGTCACATAGTTTGTCAGTTTACATGAAAGATCTTGTTGCATTAAAGTTCTATGCTACTGGCACATAATTCATATTGCATGACTCATAGAATAAATGGCATTCAAATACATATATGTATCACTATTTCTATGAAGAGGCGAACAAATAAAAATGCGTTTAAAGACGATTAAAGCTATCCGACAACAAAATTAGGTTTGAATGCAAAATAAAAGCAAATAAATTAAACTATGTATCAGTGAATGTTAAAAGCAACGAAATGCAGAATTTAAATAAGAAAATATTGATTTATCTTTTCAGTGATAGCCTCACAAATCCAGTTATTTGGCTGGTTTTTAATTAGTCATGAAAGCTTTGCTTGCACAGTGATTTTGTTTTGTTTTTCAAACTCTACATACATGTACAATTGTATACATTACACTAACCTGTTTTTGCTTTACTTTCGTTCCCTGCTTGTACAAGGATAACACGAGGACATCGTGTATTGATTTTTAATGTGTTTGTGTGATGTGTATATAAGTCATTGCTAAAAGATTGTACATGTATTACACATTACCGGTTTAAAATTGACAGATTTAACAGCGTAGCTTTGAAACATTGATATTATCAAAACTTAAGACCAGACTTAAGTCAGGAACAGATAAGATTGTCGTAAGTTTTTTCGAGAAACTGACTTAGTAAAAACTTAAGTTCACCACAACTTTTAACTTAAGTCCAAGCTTAAGTCTTGACTTATGAAAAAACTTAAGATTTTTTGTGAAAGTGGCCCCCGGTTACTCGCAGAGTCTGAAATGCAGTTACCGATAACATCCGACCAGATTAGAGAAATTATAAACCGATTGAGGACCGATTTAAGTCCGACCATATGTGTAACTGGGGTGCGCTGGACGCCGTAAAATGACCTAAAATTGTGTTGACACGTCGTTAAACCCAGTGAAAAAAAACAGTGAACAGGGGCCACTTTCACGAAACAACTTAAGTTCATTTTTAAACTTAAGTTGTTGCTTAAGTCTAGTTTTTATCTTATCACTGTTTCACAAAAAAACTTAAGTCGATTTTGAAACATAAACTTAAGACAAAACTTAAGTCACCTAGGGAGGTGACTTAAGTCTAAAACAGGCAACTTAAGTCAGAAATTTCAATATGGCTGCGCCCAATGTTGTAATTCGGAGATGCCATTTGAGTAGGCCGCGAATAACTAGAATACATTAAACCCATTAGAAGTGTTTGACGACCAATACTTAATAAATATGTACAGGTTATCCAGACCAACAAGTTACTGCAAGGCCATTTCGTGCGACCTACAAGCAGGTCACATAGTTTGTCAGTTTACATGAAAGATCTTGTTGCATTAAAGTTCTATGCTACTGGCACAGAATTCAAATGGCATGACTCATAGAATAAATGGCATTCAAATACAAATATGTATCACTATTTCTATGAAGAGGCGAACAAATAAAAATGCGTTTAAAGACGATTAAAGCTATCTGATAACAAAACTCAGGTTTGAATGCAAAATAAAAGCAAACAAATAGAATTATGTATCAGTGAATTTTTAAAAAAGCAACGAAATGCAGAATTTGAATAAGAAAATATTGATTTACCTTTTCAGTGATAAACTCATAAATCCAGTTATTTGGCTGCTTTCTAATTAGTCATGAAAGTATTGCCTGCACAGTGATTTTTTTTGTTTTTCAAGCTTTACATACATGTATATATTACACCAACCTGTTTTGCTTTACTTTCGTTCCCTGTTTGTACAAGGATAACACGAGGACATCGTGTATTGATATTTAATGTGTTTGTGTGATGTGTATATAAGTAATTGCTAAAAGATTGTACATGTATTACAGCATGCTATTGACGGTTTACACATTACCGGTTTAAAATTGACAGATTTAACAGCGTAGCTTTGAAACATTGATATAGTCAAAACTTAAGACCAGACTTAAGTCAGGAACAGATAAGATTGTCGTAAGTTTTTTCGAGAAACTGACTTAGTAAAAACTTAAGTTCACCACAACTTTTAACTTAAGTCCAAGCTTAAGTCTTGACTTATGAAAAAACTTAAGATTTTTTGTGAAAGTGGCCCCAGTTATATAAAATTCTTTTTTTCTCAACTGTCAAAGCATGAACAATTTCACGGTGACTTTGTGCTCTTTGTCTAACACTCGTGATATTGAGATAGTGTGTAATCATCCACCGTGTAACTGTAGGCTTGTTATTTTAACTAGACCTTTTATAGTTCGAACAAAAAAAAACACTGTTTATAATAACAATACAATGGACTAACCCACGACGAGGGATGCTCAGGATGACTTTAAAATAAACAATTGTAATATATTTTTCTTGTGTCTTAGTTGTTGGTGTAATGAAAAGCGTTCTACCAGCATGAATAACAAGCATGATTTACCAAGTGGTGGCGGTTTATCAACCATGCTAATTTTGTTATAATGAATTACACAAATTTTATTTTCAATACTGCCTACCCCTGAAAAGAATGGTCTCATTTATAATGTTTACCAAAACACGTTTTTTTTTGTAGACATTGGACGCACACACACTCTTACCCATGCTTTAATAGACGGTGGATTGACCAGCACAATAGCTTATATATGCATTGTAGTTTGTGTAAAACTATAACTCATGTAAAACAATCTTACTTTTCACAATTTCCTTTTGTATTTTAATTACAAATGACCAAATAAGTCTTCCAAAACATCTTCCTACGGATACTGAAACAAGAAAACATAATAATCAGATGTTGTACAAAATTGGGTCTCCAGTGTATCCATCTTTTTTTGTAACTCCAGTCTATCATTTTGAAATAAAATTGAGTTTTGTGTTCAAAACATTCTGATAGATGCTGGCAGCAATAAGACATATTTTGTATACAAAAATACAACTACTGCTAAATAATAATCATATAAAGACTTGTATTTTAGGAGAAATTTGAAAACTTATAGAAAAATCTCCAGTCTATCTTCTGAATAGTTGGGAGAATATCGTCGATTCGAATCCTAGGTTCCGCATAACTTCAAAACTATTTGACTTTATACAATAAATCACATATCGTTGTGTTCCAGAAAGTGAGTAGCGTGTTCTGGTAGATACTTTTTTATCAGAGGAAGTCATTTAAAGAAGATATTAAAGAAAAACCTACCTTTTTTGGTATGGCGGCCATTTTTCTTGTTTTGATACACTGGAGAACGTTCACCGCCTTGTTCAATGGAACTATTTTGTTTCAAGTCGACACTAACCACACTGTCTTGCAATGATTTTGGTTTTGACACGTTGGACTAAGCATTATGATTTTATACACTGGTTCATTTTTAATGAAGAAATAATTATACAAAAGTCCTTTTCGGTTTATCTTTTATCTACATTCATCTACATATATAAATATACAAACTCTGAAATTGGCCTACTCTTTCAACAAAAATTAAAATTTTATTCCATTGATCGACAAACCCGGGTCGGTAGCGTAGTTGGTAGCGCACCTGGATTTCGAATTCAATATCCCAAAAGGGGTACGGGTTCAAATCCCACCCGGGGAGGCCATAAAAGTTTTAAAATCTATGTCAATTTTCCTCCATTAACAAGAAATATAGAGAAGATGCTAGACTAGTGGAAGAGTATGTGAGTATTGGTTATAGACAAGGATCAAGGAAAGCTAGGTTAGGTGCACTGGACGCCGTAAAATGACCTAAAATGTGTTGATTCGGCGTTAAATCCAAAATGAAATTAAAAATTGAAAAAAGTGAACACCTTAGGTGTAATAATTACAATGATTTTTTCCATACATTTGACTAAATCTTGTTCGGCAGATTGCATATCTTCCTTTCTTCGTTTCAGAAATATTGTTGAAAGCAAATTAGAAGTAAAAGAGAGAGGAGCAATCATTGATTTTATCCTCAATACAGGTACTTGTATTATCTGTTGAATTATTTTATCTGATGTAATACATCAACTTGTCGGTACAAAACTAGTTTCAATGTTCTCATTCACGGATTTCAACTTAAATATTGTTTCTAAGACATCAAAAATGTATTGAAACATTTTTGGAAGCAGGGAAGTAGTGTTCTGATAATGAGTTTAGTGCTAATTGACAAATAACTACACATGATGGTGTTTCATGTGGTAAAAACCTACCCCGTTTGTAACGGTATAGGCACTTTTAGTGCATTTTGTGACATTTATTGTATATTTCTTGCAACCTAAAGGTCAATTTGTCTCAAAATATTGATAGTTATTGTTTTGATACAATTACAGACACTGAATTATATTCCGAAATTACAGACAAAATTTAACCAAATATGACTTGTACCTTTAACTTCAGTGCACATGTAAATAAAGTTAGAGTAACTTTGCACTGACGCTTGGACATGTATTGTACATTTTAATAATAGAGCTGATGAATGTTTGCACGTGGAAACTACGTCTTGATGTTGCTTCTTGAAGTTATCACCCTTTAATGCTCTCCTGATATCTAATATGAACAAGTTTTACTTATAATGTATCATTCGGAACTCCTCGACCATTCATTAAGTGAATACTCCCGGAAGGATTCTGGGGAGGGGGTCCACCTAGAATATAGGTTTTTGCTGCATACGCGAGGCGAAGCACTTGCGAAACACGTACCAGTTATGCAAAATAGTTCTTGTCGTTAACATACATGGTTTGTTAAAACATGTTTGCATTTTATATAGATGACTTCATTTTGCTCAGCGTTTTTACAATATCACGTATTTCAAATTTATGGACTTAAACTGAAATATTAATCATTTACTAAGCGGTTGTGGATTGGGTTACTTCGACATCGGTTATACATGTACACTTTACAGAACTTATAAGTATGCGTATTTTAATTGTGTATAACTTTTTATGAACAAATATTTCTAACGAAATTTCGTACTTTTTCTATTGACTATAAAACAATTATTGCTGCATATTCACTTCTTTGAAAATAATCTAACCAGTACGTTGAACCGTTGATCGATGAAATTCATTAAATAGATGAGGAAATCGCGACTGATCCGAATCAAATTGAACATGGTCGTTGTGGACAGTATTACAACGCACATATCCCAAGAAAACAAATAATAAACCGGCTAACGATAGAACAGCTAGAATTAGCTATTGGTTTGTTAAATGGATTGCGCGCCAGCCCACCCAGCAAGAGCGACAACATAATTACTATAGACAACCACATCACGCGGGTGTGCACACCGCCGAAATCTCTAATTAAACATAAAAGAACACGTATGGGATGAATTAAACCACCATGTACGCCGTGGTGTTGCAGCCCAACCCCTAGCTGAGCTATGCGGAATGATTTTATGCGAGTGGGCAGGTATACGTCAGCATCACTTCCATCAGTGTGTGAGACCCACGAGAACGCGATGCCAATCGGTTCTCAACAGCCATGGAGGTCACACTCGATATTAAAGAGAGAATCGTAGACACATTTCCCCGAATGTCACTATCATTTTACAACATTCACTTAGTCACGGAGATCGCAATCGTAATTTTGTTTCTTTGACTTTTTCACACACTGTAGTATCTTTGAAATTGTTTATAAACTGTTTTGTTCTATGTGGCTTGATAAACATAACAACATTGTTCTGTCTTTAGACTATTTTTGTTGATAATTTGACTAAAATCGGACAAACATATACTTTTATATGAGCCACAATATACTTGTATACTTATAAGTTTTGTTAAGTGTAGTATTCTGTTTTAGGATGGATACCGGTAGAGACGAAACGATACCCGTACCAATGACACGATACGTTATTTTAAACGATACCGATACCAATATGTTTTAATCAGCATTTTTAAGTAAAAATATAAGCATATCTGCTTTCTGGATCGAGACAAATCTTTCCCTTATTTTGTTACCAGCCATTCACTGGGCAAACTTGAGCCCGAGACAGAGAAATATTTCAATGCAAGCTCTACAATTTAGTATGTTATCGTTCTATTCTGATAGTGACAGACTTTGAAGAAAATACTAATGAATACATGACCAAGAGCTAGAACTAGAAATTCACCCCTCATGACATTCGTACTGAATATTTTCTTACCATAAACAATGTCAATAAAATAGTGTGTAATCCTAAATTGCACTTTTTAGACTAATAGGCGTAGAAATTCGTCGGAAAGAGCGTTTTATTGTAAGAATTCGAGTCAGTCGATAAATCAAGAACGCAATGTAGATGGGACAATGCCCTCATGCTATGACAAAAAAAAACAACAATATAACTTATACAGGTAGAATTTACAATCGAAAGACAATACATGTATTAAAGAATTATACATGTTATTGCAGAGGTAAAGGTAATCAAGTATTACATGATTAAAGACGTTTCAGACAGTTACATCGTGGGCAACAAGTCTTAAATCTCTTTACGATACGATAAATAGACTTTTGTGCAGACTTTTATGTTGTATTGGATATCAATTTATGTATTGGATATCAATTTATGTATTGGATATCAATTTATGTTTAAACAAAAAAAATAGTTTTATATAATATTTAGACTGTCATAACATTTTCACGAACAGGAAACAGTGGAATTTATTGACTTGTCAATTGTAACTGTTCGTGCTATTTAGCAATAATGCGCACACTATGAAAACTTTGTTTGTACTGGCTGTGCACGGACGGATAAGCCCATGAATTTGAATTCCGGATTAGGTCTATTGTCAAAAAAAAGGGAATGAATTAATATTATTATTAACATCTATTAACAAAACTGATGACAATAGCTGCTGGCTGCTATAAAAAGAAATCATTTTTAGCTCGATTTTTCGAAGAAAATGAGAGCTATTGCTATCACTTGGGCGTCGGCGTCGGCGTCGGCGTTGGCGTTGGCGTTGGCGTTGGCGTTGGTTTTCAGGTTAAAGTTTTTTTAAACACTTATATCTTTAACACTATCCAAGTTATTTTATTGAAAGTTGGTATAATTATTTAGTGGGACTATATTAACCATACTGTGAAAGGGGATAACTCTGGATTAATTGTTTTTTGAGTTATTGCCCTTTTATACTTATAAAATTGCAAAATAAGAGGTTAAAGTTTTTCCTATGTAGAATATCTTCAATACTGATCAAGATATTTGACTTAAAGTTTGTTTACTTACTTGTCGGTACAATATCTACACAATTATGAAGGGACGTAACTGTGGCTGAATTATTTTTGGAGTAATTGCCCTTTTATACTTAAGATATTGCAAAATATGAGGTTAAAGTTTTTCCTATGTAGAATAACTTCAATACTGATCAAGATATTTGACGTAAAGTTTGTATACTTATTTGTTGGTACGATATATACACGACTATGAAGGGACGTAACTGTGGATGAATTATTTTTGGAGTAATTGCCCGTTTATACTTACAAAAATGGCAAATTATAAGGTTAAAATTGTTCCTATATGGAATATCTTTAAAACGAATCAAGATATTTGACTTTAAGTTTGTATAATTAATTATCGTTACTATATCAACACAACTTTAAAGGGAGGTAACTGTGGATGAATTATTTTTGGAGTTATGCCCCTTTATACTTAAACATTTAAGATTAAAATTTGTTCTAATGGGATATTTAGTACTTTCAAATGCATTTGAATAGAAGTTGGAATGCTTTTTTGTAAGTTCTTCATCTATCCGACTACAAAGGGACATAACTCTGGATGAATTACTTTCAGAGTTATTTCCCTTTATACTTTAATATTTAAGATTAAAGTGCGCTCAAACTGAATATATTTTGTTTGATAGAGAGTTAATATGCTTTTTCATCAGTACTACATCTACTTGACTACAAAGGGATGTAACTCTTTATGAATTATTTTTGGAGTTGTGCCCCTTTTCAACTTTTAAATTAGGGTTAAAGTGCTTTAAACTGAAATATTTTCAATACTAACCAAGATATTTAAATGACAGTTAGCTTGCTTATTCATCAGTACTAAATCTACACAGGGACATAAATCTTGATTATTTTTTGGAGTTATTTCCCTTTACTTAAATGATGAAACTTGTTTAAATTGAAATATTAATAGTTCCTTATAAAGAATTTTAAATGAAAGTAGGTATGCTTATTCTTTGATACTATGTCTACTTAACTTTGAAGGGATGTTACTATGGATGAATGTTTTAGCAGTTATGCCCTTTTTATATTTTACAAATATGAATTGGTAATCATTGTTTGACTGATTTATTTCCGTTAACAAATTAAGTCCTGTTTTGAAATCATTTTTGTTTAAAGATATGCCTTGCCATGAACAAAACACTCGAAAAGTCGAGCGCGCTGTCCTTGGACTGCTCTTGTTTCATCCGTTGAGTTAAATCGAAGCATATACTAATCTCAGCACAAAGAATTTTGAATTTATCTTCAATGACATATTATCATAAAATAAAGATGATTTTGTTAACACTGTAGCTATTTAAATTGAGATCTGTTGAAAGTTACAACCCTGTCACCTATCATTTTAATATACATTTTATAAATACTCTATTTGATTTTTGTAGCCTTAATTGTTTATTGTTTTGTTTTGTTTTTCAGATACCATGATGTAAGGCGGTCAGTGCACATCAAATCATCACAAATTTTAGTATAAATGGAAAAAAACAATGGTCAAAATTTACCAAAGCGAATTAAAAATAAAAGGTATGACAAGTAAATAATATGAACAACTGTTACGAAGGGTTGACTCGGCCAGTTTAAGACTGGCCACTTCTGACATTCATGTCACTGGATAGAGTCAATGTCACCTTGATATTCAAATTTATGACTTTTCCGCCAGATATGACGAGTTGACTGTAAGATAGTTTTCAACGATTGGAACATTAAACATATTAGGGAATGTGGGACTTGTCCAAGGGTTATTTTCGCATTATAAAGGAGGAAAGAAGTATTGGTAATCAGCACACCTTTTCACAAATAATCTTTAGTCAAATGTTATCGTAAATTAATTTCATAAATTTTGCATTTTAAAATCAGATGAATAACAAACATAGCTATGACACGATATTCAAAATGCTTACGATATTCTACATACATGTAATTAAAAAAATATTTGGAATCTATTGGCACACAATGACCGCATAAAAATGTTTCTTGCTTTTGACTTGCGGTATTTTTTAGTAAAATATATGTGAAATCACCACTGGGTCTCTAGTCGCGTAATATATACTGCCACTACATGTACTAATGAAGTCAACAAACATTTATTTTTTCGTCGTTTGTTTTCTTTTAAGACAAATGAATGAAATAAATAAAGTAGCTCATAAAAAAACTACCTTCCTAGTCACAAAAATCTAAATTTACCCTGAGAGTTTTGGTCGTTAGTTTGGAATCATTTGAATACAATTGGAACCAGTGGTAAACAAGGCCATATTTGCAAACACAATTGTGCAGAAGATTCAAAGTAAATAATTTTAAGTCACAAGCTGATATTATCAGACAATGAAATGTCATTGTTATTTTATGCTCACTTTGATTATGTACACGTTTATTGGCTACTGCAAGAGTTTGACGAAAATAAGTTAACGTTCAGAATATAACGTAACTATATACACTGATAATAGATTCCAGGAATACTTGCTAGTTTAAGCTCCTTTGCATAATTTGTAAAACATGTTTTAAATTTTTATGAACGGCATAAAGCCCAAGTTAAACAAATGCCACCAAAGACAAAGCCACAACTACGTCTGTCGAGTATGGAGATTAAATGCTTCGCAGTACGGAACGTCTTGTGAATAAAAAACACAGGTAGACCATATATCAAGATTTGCTGCCATGAAATGTAAAAAAAAACATAACATAGCTAAGATCTTAAAGACATGCACTATTACAATCATTTAAAGGGAATCAACTCTAAAATTGTACTAGACGGTTGGAGTTATGTACTATGTTCGTAAATATCACACTGCTTCAAGATAACAAAGTTATATGATGGACTATGGTGATGTCTACCGGCTATATGTACTGTCCATGACGGGCGTATCCAAGGGCCAAGATACTGTTGCGATATATTCTATGGTTATAAAACTGGATGTTATTGAGTCAAAGTTAAAGGTACTCATTTACTGATTTTAACTTAAATATCAACTTTTTCTGAAACTACCAAAATTGTATGGAAACATTTTTGATGCAGGAAATTGGTGATTTGATAATAAAAATTGTTGTGCAAATGGACTTGCAACTACAAATAATGGTGTTTCAAGTAGTAAAAATCTTCCCCGTATGTCACGGTATAGACAATTTTAGTGCAACTTGTGAACTTTATTGTATATTTCTTGGAATCCGTAGGTCAGTTTGCATTAAAAAATAAGAATTTTTGTTTTGACACAATTACAATCACTCCGAAAATTATTTTGAAAATTTAGAAATCTAAACCAAATCAGTGAACTAGTACCTTTAACTCATATCAGATTTAACTAATTATTACATTACTTCTGTACTAGATTTTGATTTAATTCAGCGAGATCAAAGTATGCACCACTGACATAAGAACGATATTTAACAATACGAGGATTAATTTATAAATCAGTAGTCATATTTTATATTGTACGTATAAAATACCAATCAAATGAACAACTTCATACAAGTGGTTAGCATGTCTGACTTCGAATCCGGAGATCGCGGGTTCGAATCCCGGTCGCGGAAGGGTATATTAGTGATATAATTCAGTTTTTTTTTATTGTACTGATTGTTTTCTTTACTGTGTTGTTATTTTTGTTCAATAAATATTTACAAGTTACAGTTTTGTTCGGTATAATAAAACAAATAACACATGGCAGTGAGGGTGACAGTATATAAATAACACATGGCAGTGAGGGTGACAGTACAGATTATCAACCCGAGGAAAACAATATCAACCGAGGCGCTAACCGAGGTTGATATTATTTTTCAAGGGTTGATAATCTGTACTGTCACCCTCACTGCCATGTGTTATTTGTTTTATTATACCGAACAAAACTGTAACATGTAAATATTTATTGAACAACAAATAACTACACAGTAAAGAAAACAATCAGTACAATAAAAAACTGAATTATATCACTAATATACCCAGCCGCGACCAGGATTCGAACCCGCGATCTCCGGATTCGAAGTCAGACATGCTAACCACTACGCCACGGTCGCGGCTATTTACGGCTACTAATCGTTAATAAGTGGTCTCCCTTAGATAGCGGGTAATATTACCGTGTGATCGAACAAAATATCACCCGCTCCGGTATAGGGCTTTAGCATAGGGAAATTCCAGTGAGGTATAATAATACAAATTATCAACCCTTGAAAAAAATATCAACCTCGGCTAGTGCCTCGGTTGATATTATTTTCCTCGCGTTGATAATCTGTACTGTCACCCTCACTGCCATGTGTTATTTATATATGACTACTTTGAGGTGACTTTCCTACTTTCAGACCCAATATAGACTTGTATGAAAGGGCTAAAACCTACTTTACCGTCCTAAATTGAAAGAAAACTTAAAGAAAAATTATCATATAAGCTTCTTAAAAATATCACAAAGTTTGGAATTAAATGGTTATTAATAGTAATTGCTATCATAAGCTAGGAGTACATATTCAAAAACAATGAAAACTGGTACTTGAGATCATTATTAAGTATGCACTTTCAGGAACGGTGGTCATATATCGGCGGTCAGTCAACCTACTCACTCCTCCTGGAAAGACTAAATCTCTGGATTAAGGTGTTAACCAATTAATGACGTCTTTATTAAGTGTATCTATAATATGGCTACTTTGAGGTCCCATCCCGGCTTTCAACCCCAAGATGGACTTGTATGAAGTTGTTCATTTGATTGGTATTTTCAAAGGCTTTGTCTGTATACCCGGTCTTCCGGGGTCACACTTCATCGTTTGGGCTCCACAGGGGTTCGAATCTCATTTAAAACGTCTTGATAAAGTGTATCTATAATATGGCTATTTTGAGGTCCCTTCCCGGCTTTCAGCCCCAAGATGGTCTTTTACGGAGTTTTTCATTCGATTGGTATTAGCATAGGCTACGTCTGTATACCCAGACTTCCGGGGTCACACTTCACCGTTTGGGCTCCACAGGGGTTCGAATCTCCTTTAAAACGTCTTTATTAAGAGTATCTATAATATGGCTATTTTCAGGTTCTATCCCGGCTTACAGCCCCAAGATGGACTTGCATGAAGGGGCTCATTCGATTGGTATAAACATATGCTACATCTGTATACCCGGTCTTCCTGGGTCACTTTTCACCGTTTGGGCTCCACGGGGGTTCGAATCTCCTTTAAAACGTCTTGATTAAGTGTATTTATAATATGGCTATTTTGAGGTCCCATCCCGGCTTTCAGCCCCAAGATGGACTTGTATGAAGTTGTTCATTTGATTGGTATTTTCAAAGGCTTTGTCTGTATACCCGGTCTTCCGGGGTCACACTTCATCGTTTGGGCTCCACAGGGGTTCGAATCTCATTTAAAACGTCTTGATAAAGTGTATCTATAATATGGCTATTTTGAGGTCCCTTCCCGGCTTTCAGCCCCAAGATGGTCTTTTACGGAGTTTTTCATTCGATTGGTATTAGCATAGGCTACGTCTGTATACCCAGACTTCCGGGGTCACACTTCACCGTTTGGGCTCCACAGGGGTTCGAATCTCCTTTAAAACGTCTTTATTAAGAGTATCTATAATATGGCTATTTTCAGGTTCTATCCCGGCTTACAGCCCCAAGATGGACTTGCATGAAGGGGCTCATTCGATTGGTATAAACATATGCTACATCTGTATACCCGGTCTTCCTGGGTCACTTTTCACCGTTTGGGCTCCACAGGGGTTCGAATCTCCTTTAAAACGTCTTTATTAAGTGTATCTATAATATGGCTACTTTGAGGTCCCTTCCCGGCTTTCAGCCCAAAGATGGACTTTTATGAAGTTGTTCATTTGATTGGTATATTCAAAGGCTTCGTCTGTATACCCGGTCTTCCAAGGTCACACTTCACCGTTTGGGCTCTACAGGGGTTTCAACCTACTTAAAAACGCTTAAAATTCCTATACTTTTTGGCTTCTTTGAAGTCTCACACCTGCTTTCAGCCCCAAGATGGACTTGTACGAAGTTGTTCATTTGAATTGGTATGAGCATAGTCTACGTTTGTACACCAGTCTTCCGTGGTCACACTTCACCGCTAGGGGTTTACATTGGTATGAACCTTAATGCATTTTTTGCATATTAACATGTTGGCAGTGGCTAGAGTTACGGTACCGTAGCTCTAGACCCAGGTTCTAGAGTTACGGAAGTTCCGTAACTGTAGACAACCCACCCAGGGTTGGCTAGAGTTAAAGAAGTCAAATAACATGCGTATGTTTCAACTTTTTAACATCGAAAAACTTGTTTATATTCAATATTACTCGAAATAAACAAATATTTACCGACGTGACTTATTACAAGTTTACAAGTTTATTTTCCAATCAAGGCATATTACATGATATGCATGTGATTATGAAACAAAATGTATAAAAACAAAAAATAAAGAATAAAAACAGTCAAACAGTTAACAGAACATGTTATGTATATTGTACATCAATAGTAGAAATATAACGAAACACTTAAATCAAGACATTCACCACTATTCAGCAAATAAAAGCATAGTGATGAAATCTAAGAAAGGGTAATCAGTAGACCCGGAGAACAAGATTACCGAAATTTTGACAAGATTATTTTACAAAATAAAGTAAGTTTAGTAAGTATAGAAACATCTTTGATATTCATTAGTTCCTGTAATTTATAAGTGTTTGGATGAGTGAAATAATAAGGTTGAATATATTTCCTTCTATCTGCTGAAAAGTGTGTACACTCAAACAGATAATGATATTCATTACCCAACAAATTGCTATTACATAAATGACAAAAACGATGGTTACGTTCAATATCTAAGTAACGTCCTTTTTCGATTGGCAGATTATGATTCATAGTACGGAATTTACAAAGAGAAAATGCAAGATTTTTAGGCAGTTTATCAAGGTATTCTTCAAAACAAAAATTATTTTTATACAACCGATAAACTAAGCATTTAGACGTGTCTGATACAGTACTATTCCAATCTTGTAAAAATTGGTCACGTAATCTAGATTTAACCAATGATTTAAAATGACCAGTACTGGCAACTTTTTGACTAATAAAATACTCTGACAATCCAAGATCATCTAAACAAGATTTAACAAATGATATCCATGGTGATTTCACAACATCATTGATATGTAGATTGTAGATCGTACGATACAAGATATTACAAATTTTATCATCTTTAGTATTAATTATCTTACTCCAATAACACAAAAGTCTAGACTTAATACTTATTGAAATAGGTAAGACACCCAATTCACCGTAAACCATACAATTTGGTGTAGATGGTTTTAGATTTAATATGAATTTGTAATATTTTAACTGGAATGTTTCGATAAGTTTTAAATTTTCAAACCCCCAGACTTCAGATCCATATAATAATATAGGACTGATCATGGAATCAAACAAATGAATTTGAGTAGAAAAAGATAAATTTAGTTTCCTGACTTTTGACATTAGTGCAAACATGGCTTTTCTTGCTTGATCAACTAATCTCTTTGTTTTACAAAAACTACCATTAAAATTAAACTGTGCACCTAAATAAGCGAAGTCATCTACAATAGCAAGCTTTACATTGTCTTCAATAATTATTGTTATTACACCCGCCATTTTGGATATGACTAATAAGCTTACCGGATGTTTAATATACGGCGATATGTCGTTGTCATCTTCAAAGTGTCACATAAGTTTCATTGAGCGATAAGTTATAGAGTGTGATTATAATTTAGACTGAATATGTATAATTTTGTACGGAATTTAAAGGAAATAGTCGATTCTTAGAGTAATTTTAATTGTGAATAATTTGCAAGTGTCTAGTCATGCTAGTAAGAAAGTCGGCGATTTTCGAACGTTAAATTGATTTAAATTTCGTGAACAAAACTGGGAATATAGCTTGATAAAAAGAGCTTAGTACTTGGGGAAAAACGTTCTATCTATCTATCTTTACTGCACATGCTCATATCTGAGCATTATGGCAGGATGTAGAGGGTGGCATTTAACTTGATCAAGTGCTCATAAAAAATAAATAACATTTTGTACACATAAGTTTATAACGTTAAATGAATATTTAGAAAGTCGATGTTTTGTAAAAAAATTCCAGTTTGTCATTCCTCACCAAATCTTTAAAATTTTAACGAAAATATAAACGATCTCGTAAAAAAATACCCATTCATATTCATAACCAAAAGTCAGCAATTTACTAAAAACTCAGCCGTTATCCAGTAGAAAAATCGCGTTTTTTATCTTTTCAATTAAATTCGCGAATTCCAATTAAATACAATATACATGTGAGTAAAACGCCGTGATTCTTTAGTATGCAAATCTTGTGGAAAATTGCCGAGATTTTTAAATTCAATGAATTGGTCAATGTTTTAGGTAAAGATCGCCGCTTTTAACGTGACAATGTAAAAATATTTCATTTATCAACATTTATTATCAAATTGAAGATATTTTGCTTTTGATTCTGTCCAAAAATAAGGTCGATTTTGCATTCGAAAATCGCCGTTTTTTCTTACAGGACAATTAAAAATATATAATGAAAAAAACTAAAGAATCGTCAATTTAATAAAAGATATTAATTCTGTCCAAATAAGACATATTCGGTCCAAATTATAACCCAACTCTATATAACAAATCGCTCTTGAAAAGTAAACTAATTATGTGACACTTTGAAGACGACAACGTCATATCGCCGTATGTTTTTAAACATCCGGTATATACAGTTTCAAACGGATACCAAATGAAATCTTTGAACCTGAATCCTTTCAAGACAAAAAAGTTACGTTTTTTTTTTATTGCCCTGCGACATAATTTCAGCAATATCTATGCGTTTATCGTTATTTTTTCCGATCGAAAATATTGGCGTGTAATGTTAATGTCCGCTGGAAAATTTAGTGGTGTGTAGCCTGCCTTAACGTCCGCTACTCTAATGTCCGCTACTTAGTGTCCGCCAGCTTGATTTCAGTCATTACGATGTATCGAAACTTCTAAAGTTTATGAATCGTGTCAGAGTAAACAGTGTTAATATTAAGTTCAAGTTGATAATGTATCGAGTAGTGTCAACTTGCAATTTTGATTTTGTTTTCTCTGGGAAGTAAATTACTTTCGAAATAATGCCAGGATTTTGGGAGAAAATAAATGTAAGTATGATTTGTTCGGTCTACACTGGTCGGGGGGGGCAGGGTGGGTGTGGCGATTTTTAAAAAAAGCGGGTTGTTTAGTGGCTTTCTTAGCGATGCATTGAGAATAAATCGACTGCTCTCAATGAAAATAATTGTTCAGAATCTTGATCATTAGTTGATTTTTAGAAATTCAACTTTCGAATAAATACTTGAGCACGACAATGCTCTTAATCTTAACCCTTTAATTCCCTAAATTGAATTTTTTCATTTTTTTTTAAAATTCCTTGCACACATACAGTGTACGATTTAAAATATTCTCAACTTTGTCATGTGTTTAGTTGATAAAAAATCAAGATCAATTTTTATCAGTGAAATTGACGGAGTGAATAAGCTTGTGTTTGGTGACATGCAAACGTCAAAATAATGTGCCTGCCATTGTATAGTTATCTCCTGACGTAATCAAGTATGTTCAATATCTTTGTAAATTGTATATAGATAGTCTATATTTATAGCAATAACTAATGAAAATATTGAATAAATTATGAATATGCTATTGATTTTAATAATGTCCAAAATGTTAAGCTAGTTATGGAGGGGTCTTCAATATAGGTTGGAACCCCATTGTATCGATCTACTGAATTGTAAACATCAAATTTCAAAACAAAATAAACCATTTATCTTGTTATTTCTGCATTTCAATTGTCTTTAATGTCCATTTAATCCAGTTATATCAAAGTTTCTTCAATAAGTTTTAATTTCGGCAAATAACTTGTCAATATACACAAGGGGGGTAAGTCCGAGGGAAATATTACGTCACGCCATTGTATCGATGCATTGTGGGAAAACAGTTCACAAATATGGAAGGCCAGAGTTGTTTTAGTGCTTACAACTGTTGACTTACTGGCAGAGTCCCTCTCTCTTAAAATATTATTAATCATTTAAAGGGAAGCTGATTAAGACATCAGAGGTGGGTTTTATAGGATCTTACACAAGAAACTTTCAGAAACATGCAGAAAAACGAGGATAAATGGAGAAATCATGCAAAAAATGCTACTATAGACATGTTTCCATCGTAAAATTCTATCAAAAGCCATGCAACAGTAAATTTGACCTAGTTAATGTTGTAAACAATCGGCAGGTGGCGTTGCAATCAAAATATCGCGAGATCAATAAATAGCACGATACAATGGATAGATCGATACAATGGGGTTCGAGTATACAATGTAGGTCTATAATGACCCCAGACTTATGATCTTAAAGCTTACCCTCTTATTGATTTTTTAAAATAATACTTGTTTTTACCATGTAACATTTGTTTTTCAGCCATTTAAGAAACCACCCAGAAGAGCAAACAGAACGGTTTATGTTGGAAACAAATATCCACATGATGTCGCCGTTAATGTACCTGAAGTTTATCCTAAAAATAGGATTATATCTTCTAGGGTCAGTAACTCTTACATTTATTTGAGTTAATTATCCCCCTTTATATGAGTTTTAAGACTCTTCTTATTACCTCACCTTTTTTGTTGTGTCAAGAATGATTATTTTGTAATGAAGTTATTTACCTCTCTTATGAGGTAGTGACTGTTATAACTTCCCTTATATGCTTCTATGTTTCTCACTCATCTATACAACAAGGTGGGTTTCAATTGGATTCATATGTATGCAGAGCTGGCTAAAAATTTCATGTCTAATATTGCTGCCATTTGATCATGCCTGCTCCTTATAAAGTGTATTTCAAGTACTTTATTTAAATTCACTAAGTATACTGAAAAAAAATTTGATTTGAGGAATTTTCTGATTTTTCTATGTGAATTTACATATGGAGAACATATAGTAATGTTGAAACACTGTATATTGCATGTCAACTAATAACTGATAAGATTTTATCAATAGTTAGTCATTATCTCTATTTTAAGTCATGCAGCATATATAAGTAATGTAACAATTATTTACAGTTAAACCTGTGTTACATGCCGGGTTGAAACTGAAAGTGTCCTTGAATTTCCAGGGTCCAAAAAACTTGTGAGAAATTCAAGTGATTCTCAGTTGAGAATTCTGTTGGAATCTCTGAAAATTTTCCTGTTTTCCATTAATTTTCTATCACAATTTTTTACTTCATATCAGTATCCCAAGTTTTCTAATGTCTTTTATTCAAGGTATCGCTAAAACTACACTTATTTTGAAACCTGAACGCCTTGGGTGCACCCTTTTCCTTTTTTGCTGCACCTAACCCCTTTTCTTTCTTGTCCATTTTCTCATATTAATTTCAGTAATCATTTTGTTAAAACCTGAGACCTTTTTCTTCTCCTACCCCTTTTTTTCTTATTTTAGAATAATAACTAAGATTTCTGTTCATGAAATATTATACAGTTATTTCATATGTGATTTGGGAACAGTCAAACTGTTGGCCCGAGGTGGAGGGAATAGTGTTTTGAACTGTTTCCCGAGGCCGTAGGAAACAGTTTAAAGCACTATTCCTGACATTGAGGGACAACCGTTTGACTGTTCCCAAATCACACATAAAATAACTGTTTTATTACCTGATCAATTACTATTTTAACAGTACTTGACATGTTTAAAGCGTCTGGTAAAGTCTAAAATCCCGTAGCAGTTACTTCCCTTTATATAAGTACAGTAACAGTTTGTGACGTCAATACGTGACGTCATTACGTGACGTCTGAGCACGCGCGGGAAACAGTCAAAACTATTGACCGGTCAACAGTTCACTCAGAAAACAGTTAAAAATATTGAATTACACTTAAGTACTTTAAATATGATATAAAGACCCTCTGTCTAAAACATCATGATTATATTTTCCCTCAGTCAGTTTCAACTTCAAGTGTTTATGAAACTGAAATTATCTTCCACATAAACAATTGATGACTTGACTAGTTATATTATTTACTGATATAATTATGACTCATTGGAAAAATTTATTTAACTGTCAGTGACACATACATTAACCTTGCTGATGTAAATACTCAATTTTTGTTCAATAGTCTCAAAACATAACAGACACCTATTTTTATTAATCATAAGTATAGCATTTTCTTTTCACACTAAAAATTTGACTTTACATGTATTTCTAAATTTCAACATTAATATGCATGCTACTTGACCAGTATGTGTCAATGTGCCATAAAACAACATGTAAATGAAGTAAGTAAATGGAAGAATTTGACTCTGAATTAGGTTTATTTAAAGTCATGAACCGACTTCTAGGTAATGAACTGTGACTTCATGAATTCACTATTTTAGTATTTTATGCTGACTGTTATAAATTACCCATCATATAATATTTAATGTATTTATGTATATCACTGACATACTAGTAATATATTATCTATGTCATGATCTTGCATAAGAAAAAACTTATTAATTCATACATAAGTGTATACATTGTATAATAACTGAGATCTAGAATGGTGGTTTATAACCTTGCGGTCCATTAATGACCACTTTCCTGAAAGAGTTGCCTTGCTACCAGTCTTATTGACCTATTTCATTAGCACTGGTTGTTTGGTCCTATAACCTAGTTTTTTAATGGACCAAATGAAAGTTTACCAAAAAAATCTTGGTAGTTAGTAGCAAAATTCTGTTCATTTTGCATGAAATATCGTAACAGCAGCCACTTTCCAACAACAACTACCTTCTAGCAACAGTCACCTCTTAACTCAGCCACTACAATAAAGTGTATACGGTATATGAATTTCCCTACAACATGTGCAGTTTCCTTCATTAATTAATTCTTAAATTAAGTATAAACTCTCAGCTGGCCTTTATGGAGAGGTATCACTGTATAATATTTGTTGATCTATCTGTAGTGTTTGTTTGAATTATATCCTGCTCCCATATATAATTTCCTGGTATTTGGTTTGTGAGACATTGAACTTTCATATCCTGGGGGGCGTCTTACTAAACATCGTACTCTCAATTTCGACCTACGAAAAATCGTACGTCGGTCTCACGATTTTGCTGGTGTCTTACTAAACATCGCCGATTTTTTGAAATCGTACGATTTTCGTCAAATCGTCGATTTTCTCACGACCACTAGATACCAGTCGTACCTATGTACGATAAAATGGCTGCCATACTGTTAGATCTCAGGAACGACAGAAAATCCGCGTTTTTTGTCAAAGAAAGACGCCTTTGGTTGATTAACACAAACAAATTAGCTATAAATCGATACAGGCTTGATACAGAATCCACAACATGCTATGTATTATCTGAATATTCAAGATTTGGCTGAAGAAAATCCAACGCTATAGTCAAGATTGCGTTACAAAGGTAAATAGTGTTATTTTCATGTTTGTTTTGTAAAAAAGCCGGTCTACTAGTACAGAAGGCACACATTAGGGTAGACAACTAGATTCTCTTGTGTGTAAAGCTTCCGAGTGATACGGACAACTTGTCAACAACCAACGTTTACGTCGTCTGTCATAATGATTAGTGATTTAATTTTCCGTAATAAATACAATGTGATTATCAGAGCACTTTTCACTTCTAATTAACTGAGCTTAGTAATTCGCAAACAGCTGGAATGAATATTTGACTTTAATATGATGCAATGGGTATTAAAGGATGGAATAAAACGCCACATGTTACCTAAAAAGTAGCCATAATTTCGGATGGTTGTATGGACGGACATGTACACTCACTTCCACTGATATAACTAACAACGTACACTCGATCATATTTTCACATGGTCGAGTACAAACTTTGGAATGAAAGATTCGAAATATAAGTATACATCCATTACTGCATTTTGTTACTATTGAGTACTGTGTACTTTCTAAATCAAATTGGGTGGATCCATCAGTAAATGGTTATTTTTTGTTGTAGATTATGGTCCTAAAATGATTTCTATGGTCATTAATGCTCTCATCTCTGTATCAAAGTGATCACTACTCTTATATATTTTATTTAACTTTCTATTACATACTACCGGTATGTGAAAATATACGTTCACTAGGTCATGTGATCATATGTAAATATTGATTATTGTTTATATTGTCTTCATGTTTCAATACTTTGTAATCTTGTCATAGTACATGTCACAAAAATAAACAATTTACTTACTTAAATACCATTTCTCTTTTCAGGATGTTCTCCACATATGGCAGAATAACAAGATTGTTTTTTTCAAGTACAGTATAACCTATGCAGAGCGGTCCTCTACAGAACCAATCCTCTACAAAACAACAGCTTTTGATATTTCCCCAAGGTGTAATGTCAATTGTATATAACCTCTGCAGTGCAACAACCTCTGAACAGCAACATACTTTAGTCCCTCCCATTGGGTGTCATTTAAGAGTGGTTGTACTGTAGTTGGAATTGTGTGGACCAAGTGTGAAGCTCAATTAATAATTCAAAGCTACCTTTAAGTAATGTGAAATACTACAATTACACTCAATCTCTGATTACCTCCTGTTAAAAATACACTCCGAATGAAAAAAATAAAATACCACATTGGACATTTCACATTGAAGTATTCAATACATCAAATACTCTCATTAGCTGCATCATGATTTTAACAATTTAATAAATGTGCAGCATTTATATACCCAACACATCAAATTACTTTAAAATGAGAGACATTCTATCTAGAAGAACTGAAAATTATTCAAAGCAGATATGTTTCTACATAGACCTGTATGAAAGAATCTCTATTGACAGTGAGAACGCAAAGTGATATCAACTTTTTGATTGACAACTTGTTGACAGTGGAATATGTGACTGTTTGATACATGTACATGTTATACATTAGATGTACATGTATGTTATTTTTACTATTAATGGTTTATGTAAAGGTAGAATTCTACAGAAGTAAAACTTTTGTGACTATTGCAAATGAAAATTTCTAAATACTGATTATCAAACAATTATATTGTGCATTGTAAGTTTTAATTTTCCATAATGTCAGAGATTTTAATTATTTTTAAGACCCAACATGGATACAAGGAGGTAAATGGCGAATGGATGGTTCATCTTGTATTATTGAAGTGTTCATAAGTTTTTTAATGTGTAGTTTTAATCCACAATTAAAAAACATATCATTCTTTTTCAAAAGAAGACACATTAAATGTTTCTATGTTTTAAATAAATGCATGATTAACTGATGCACTTTATAAATCCTAAATAATAAGGTGTCAGAAATATGAAAGTATTATTATCATTATAACCTGTTATTCAAAATAGACTGTGCAAGTTCTCATAGGTTTTAGTAGGTCAAATTTTTGGTCATGATATAAGACTTGTAGGGAGCAAAATCAATCTTGTGTTTATTAAACAAAAACAATTGAGAATCTAACAAATAAGAAATAGCTATTTTATAAAATATTTATAATATATTGGTTCAATTTACATGTATGTGGCATTTTTTATTTGTCTTCACCAATGGCACATTTTTCAATTTTTACATTTAATACAATGATATTAATTTTCAAAATTTTGAAACAAGATGAATTGTGCGACCTAAATTTACTTTATCTAGAATATATGAGGTCTAACATCATATGTTACTTGTGTTTGTCTTAAATACAATAATTGTCTTAAATGGGGTTTATTTACACATATTAAATTTTGATGTTTTGAAGTACACTTAGAAATAGTTTACATGAAGTTATCAGTTTCACAACTAATAGTAAATACATGTATATACATGTAGTTTAATATGAATGATTAACTATGTTCTTTATGTATTGTAAGTATAAAATAAAGATACAAAACAAAATGAGTCTGCAACAATTTTTTAACAAATAAGAGTCTAAGAGAAAATAAGGAAATGTACATGTGAAGAAACTTTTTGACCCTAGTGTACTTTAAACTATTGTTTCTTGTATTTTGAACACCAATATATTGTATTTGTATATGATGTAATGAATGAAATATGCCAATGTTAGTAACTTTTAAAATGTTTATTATGAATTAATTCTACTGATTTTGGCATTATGGAAATTGTACATAGACAGTAATGAAATCTTTGACTGTGTTATCCTTATATTGTTGTACATTAAAGGTTTAAAATACATGGATTTTTGCATGATTAACATATCCCCAGAAATTTACTTGTTAAACATATTTAGTTGTATTGCTATCATTTTCATTCCTTTAAAAAACGGTTTCTTGTTAAAATATGATAATAAATGTTGTTCAATTAATTAAATTTATGCATGAAATTGTGTAATATTGAAATGAGATAAATTGTCATTAAAGTGAAGACAAATATGTCTTGTACTATATAAGACAAATATGTCTTGTACTATATTGTTCAGTAGCATGTTTTTTTCTTCTGTTTACTTATTGAATACATTTTATATCTAATCTATGAAAATAGACAGTTATGTTGCAGTGTTATGTTTCATTTGTGTGTTATTTTATAAAAAACAAAAAAACATAAGTGTCTCATTTCCATGAACTAAATTTGTATCCACTCTTTGGAAATAGTGTTATAATTATATTCAATCATCCATCAGCCATGGCTTAGTCATAACACTTCTCAGAAATGGTGTTGTATGCAACATGTCTAAATTTTAGACATCAATCAGTAGTCTCATTTGACACATGAGGGGTTGTGACTAAAATTCAAGTACTAAGTAAACTAAGTACCAACTAAGTTACAGAATTATAATACAGTAATTGTTCTCCCTTGCCTTTTAGCTAGCTTTTATGCCATCCTAGTAGTTTTCAGTTACAAGATGAGAGGTTGTGGGTTTGAATCTCAGTTTGGACCATGTATTTTTATTGCGGGATACATTTGCATTATGTCACTGGATATACTGTGTAATGCAATTTCATCTGCTTTTGTAACAGTATTTAAGCTCATTATAATCGGAAAGGAAACAGTGGTCAAGTTATTATTGTGTCATTGTAAATAAATTTATTCTGAAAAATTGAGCAAGTATCATAGCTATTATTGAAAAATTGAACTCTGGCAACACACACACTGTATGTATGTTGTGTTAGAGCCCCACCATTTAAATGAAATAATCTCTTATGTGATTTCTATCTTCAATTATTACACAACATAATGTAATAGGGTAAGATGAATATGCAGCCTGACTGAGACTAGCACCTAGGACCCCTCGCTTACAAGGCAAATGCTTTCTCGACTGATCTATCCAGCCGCTTACATATCCTTCTCTCCATAATGTGAACAGGTAAGTACATGTACCGTGACATTAAGAAAAATTTAAGTGCCAGTAAAGGGGTGCACTAACGATCCGTCCCCAATACTTTCTCCCCCTAGATGATCTGTTACCAGTCATATAGGCCCTTGGACGATCCGTCCCCAAATTTGGGGAAGGATCGCCTAAGGACAAATATGACAGGGACAGATTGCCGACATTCCAGTAGAGGTAATGTGCCTTAGATCTCTAGTTTAACATAATCATATTTCTGTCACCAAGGCCACCATTCTTTAAATAACTTAATATTTTTGGATGCCACTTATTCTAATATTGATATCACCAGCATAATGGTTATGCACTAACAAGTATCATTTTAATTTTGAGTTTTTTAGCATTTTACCTTCATGAATATTCAATGTGTAAACTGAGGCTTCCAATCATTTTCACCCTGTACTGATTAGTCGGACGATTTAGACAGCCATCATATATAAAATACAAAGATTGGCACGCATTTTAATCAATGCCAAGCTTATGCATAATGTAAACGAGAGCTGATTTTTCTCCATTCTTTGCTTTGGACGTTTGGTGACGTTTAACGGTGGTCAGAAGTGTCCACATATTCCCAAGTGTTTCCTGCATAAATCCTATATTCCATGTTGAATTTACAGTTTGTACAGATCGATAGACATGTTACTTATTTGTTTACACCGTAATTACATAATTTCAATGCTAAACAATAAGTAAATGCCACGAAATTGTTGGTTATCCTTCCGTCTCGAATGTAAACAGTCCATTTACACTTTATTTTGAAGAGTATCCGGAACCATGCGATACGACTATGTGCGCATGCGTCAAAATCGCAGAGACTAAAAAACGTACGATTTTACTGGAAGAGTACGATGGCGTTAGTAAGACGGTCATAAGATAAATCGTACCTAAGTCGTACATCTAAATCTTACGATAAGATCTTTGAAAATAGTACGATGTTTAGTAAGACGCCCCCCTGATTTTTACAAGTTTTACATGTTATCTGGAAATGGACCAATGACTGCTGTAATATGACTAAAAAATGTTTTTAAAAAATGAGACATAAAGCTCTGTACATTACGATGTAAACAGTTAAAGGGTCAGGTCCAAAACTTTCCATTTTTTATATATATTCCAAATATAAAAAATATGAAGATCAATTTTAAAGTTTTTGTTATTAATTTCTATAAACAGAACAATACATATTTTTAATGTATTATAACTTTACCAATGCATAAATTCATCTAAAATAAGATTTAATTGTGTTAATGAAAAACCAGCTTTTTAAAAAATGTAAAGGTAATTTTCGATTGCACTGTATAAAGCGGCCTGGCTAGCTCAGTTGGTAGTACGCCAGTCTACTATTGAGGGGTTCTGGGTTTGATTCCCGGGTGGGGCTCCACTTTCGTGGAGCTTGGTCATGAAATTATTTCTATGGCCATCCTCCCTTCTACCAATGATTCTTAATATGTAAGGCAGTTGTCAGTCACTGACGAAAGTATGTGCTTAATAGTTGGTTAACAGCTAAATCCAGAGATTAAGCTTTTCTAGGCACAGTGAGTAGTAGGTTGGCTGACCACTGTTATATGACCTATACAATGTGTTGCTACAGTGTTAAACCAAACAAAAACAAAGCAAACAAAAACTATACAGTTTCTAGTGTTTAACTATAATAAACATACAACGATTACATCACAATCAATAACATGAATAGACAATATTACAAAATTACAATGACACGGAAGAACAATAATGGGAAGAATCTAAACTTCAGGAAATTTTATAGTATTTTTTAATTACTCTTCTTCATCTGGTAAACATTTATTGTATTTAACCATGAAATGAATTTCTAGCATTTAGTAAAATTAATTTAGGTTCTTGACCCTTTGACCCCTCTTCCCCCAGCTGGAGCCTCTATTAGAGTATAACCTGACCTAATGTATTAGAGATGAACCATGATTGACCCCTAGGGAACCATTATTGACCCCTAGGGAAATAAAAGAAATCTCTATGAATTTGTTAGTGTTAGGTCACTATGTTCTAATTGTACAGATTCTGTGTGGTCTAGATTTCCAAGGTCTGTTAATAAATTGTCCAACATTCTGATATAGTGACCTCATTTTATCATTAGATTACTGTGATGGTTACATATATTTTTTACTCGAGATAGCTTGTGATAGCTTATCTGCACTATTTGTAAAGTTTCCAGGAAACAATGTAGTTTCCACAAAACAGTTTTATTTCCATGAGAATTTATATTATACATTTAATTGTACATTTAATTTCCATTCCTGGACTGTACCCCATGGTTTGTTAACCAAATAAATCTGCCTGGCTGCCTGCCTGTCTGCCCGTGTGCCTGTCTGCCTTCCTGTCTGCCCTACCAACCATCTGTCTGCCTGTTCCATAAAAATTGTGCAACAGGGTATATTTCCTCAATTGATAAGGTGTATGGAGAAATTGCTGGTCGCTGGTGAGTACTGGGAAAGCTATGTTAGATAAGCTGATCTTATTGAGCCGACCATTATTTGTCTTGACATGGAGTTAGACCCTACCAAAATAGGATTGTATTATATGATGTTATAAGTCTATAAAAATATTTGTATTATGTTTCTATCTACTTTCAGTATACATTATGGAACTTCTTCCCAAAGAACATGTTTGAACAATTTAGACGTATTGCCAATTTCTACTTTCTTTGCGTTGGAATTGTCCAGGTAATATTGTCGTTAATAAAAGAGTATTGACGAATTTCATTCAATGGTCAGTGGTAAATACATTAAACCTGCTGATTTAAATACTCACTACACTATTTCTGTACTATTACTTTGAATAATTTGGTATTTAAATCAAGCGGTTAATGTATGTGCCAGTCTGCCTGTTGAATAAAATTTACTAATAATTTAATGGGTATTTTTTCACTATGCTTTTAACATGACAGATATTTCATTCTATTTGAATGCTTTCCAAAATAGTCTATAGATAAATATACTAGGCTTTTTTCAGTATTTGGGGAAGGGGACTGAGGCCTTTTTTATTTAGAACATTTGGGGAAATTTTATTCCATGGAACAGATTGGGGAACAAAAATTCCAAGGTAGACTCCAAATTTGGGGAAGACTGCAGGATTTTAAAGAAATTTTAAGAGGGGAAGGCGTCTGTAAATGGCCCCTGTTATATAAGGGAAAAAGGGTCTGATATAGATCTACTTATCATTTTAACTCATGACATAATCAACACTAAGGATGAAGGCATACTTTGTAGTGGAAGCTGCAATGACATGATGTCATGGGGCTTGGCTTATGATAATATTTCAACCTGGGTCGATAGTGCAGTTGGTAGCAAGCCGGGATTTGGAATCTGGTGCCCGATGGGGTGCAGGTTCAAATCCCACCCGGCCATGAAAATTTGACAATAATGTTGATTTTCCTCCATTGATTAGATAATATGGAGAAGTTTCCGGCCTTGTGGAAGGGTATGTGAGTACTGGTTATAGACAATGGTCCAGGAAAGCTAGGTTAGGTGCTGTAAAATGACATAAATTGTGTTGACACGGCGTTAAATCCAATTAATAAATAAATATGATAATATTTCATAGTTGTGAAAGAAGGAAGTAGATTAGTTTTGTGTTGCCCGATTGAAAATATTTGATGTAAATTAATCGCTCTCTCATCTGTAGGTGTAATACATGTGTTTTAAATATTTAGAGATGCTGTTACATTATTCAGTATGAAAACCGAGAGTCTTGTTACAAAATACACTGTTGGGTAAATATGATAGGGTAGCAATTGACATGTCTTCTTGTTTAGTATGTATTCATTCAAGAATTCAGATGTAATATGTTTATTAAGATAACTTGAAACCAGATAGAATTTACTTGTTATGTCTTTACTTATGACGGTAATATTTATACACATACTTGTAAGTTTTATTCAACTGTCCATGACACATACATTAACCCCACTGATTTAAATACTCACTACAGTACTTCTGTACCCACTATCATCAAAAATAATTATCTGTATGTAAGAACAGGAACCCTGGTCGATAGCGCAGTTGGTAGCGCGCCTGGATTTGGAGTCTCGTGCCCTAGCGGGTGCAGGTTTGAATCCCACCTGGGGAGGTTATACCCTTCCATGAAAATTTGACAATAATGTCCATTTTCCTCCATTGATTAGATAATATGGAGAAGTTTCCGGCCTTGTGGAAGGGTAGGTGAGTACTTGTTATAGACCATGGTCCAGGAAAGCTAGGTTAGGTGCACTGGACGCCGTAAAATGACATAAAATGTGTTGACACAGCGTTAACTCCAATAAATAAATAAAATAAACAAAACAACTTCTTGCAACATAATAATTATATAAATCAGTTTTGAAGACTGACGGTTGAATGAAATTCATCAATAACATATTAGTTATTATGTAACAAAGTAAATAGTAGTCAAGTATAAGTCCATCAATAATTAATTAGTTACCTGTGGTATCTATAAGATATATTGATTAGAGACCATCCTAACATCTAAGATAGAATATATACCTGTGATGATGTAATGTAATTAACAGTGTATGGTTAATTAATAATCTTTGTTTATAGATTCTTTCTTTCGTAGGATTCTACATACAAGCAAATAAAATTTCCTTTTTGATTGAATACATTGTATTTAAGCCATCTGGCTAGCTCAGTTGGTAGCAAGCAAGTCTACTGATAAAGGGTTGTGGGTTTGATTCCCGGGCTGGGCATGATTTTGGAGGTTTTTTTCATGAAATGATTTCTAAGGGCATTCTCCCTCCTACCACTGATTCTTAATTATGTAGAGCAGTTGTCAGTCACTGACAGAAGTGAATGCCTAGTGACTGGTTAATATCTAAATTCAGGGATTTAGCATTTCCAGAAGCAGTGAGCAGATTAACGACTGCCGTACTATGGCCAACAGTGTTAAACCTTACCCAACAAAATATCTCAGTACTGGTTAAAAACTTTGTTTTTTTAAGTTTAAGCCTCTCTTAGGACAGTTAGTAGATCCACTGACTTAATCACAAAGAATTACATTGTTTTAAACAAATTTTCTCCTATATAATGACCTAGGGCCACTTTCACAAAAAATCTTAAGTTTTTTCGTAAGTCAAGACTTAAGCTTGGACTTAAGTTAAAAGTTATGGTGAACTTAAGTTTTACCTAAGTCAGTTTCTCGAAAAAACTTAAGACAATCTTATCTGTTCCTGACTTAAGTCTGGTCTTAAATTTTCACTATATCGATGTTTCATAGCTACGCTGTTAAATCTGTAAATTTTAAACCGGTAATCATTACCGTAATGTGTCAATCATCGATAGAATGGTGTAAAACAATCTTTTAGCAATGACTTACACATCACACGAACACAATATAATATTATTGCACGATTTCCTCGTGCTCTCCCTGTACAATAAAACCACGCCTTGTTGGAATGTTATCAGTTGGACTCGAACCATTCATCATGAGACAACGCAATTTTAGCAAGAAAGAGCTTGATGTAATGTTTTTGGAGTTCGAAAAGAACAAAAGCACCTTGCAGTCAAAGCTGTCGCAATTAATTACTAAGCAGACGAAAGACAGGATTTGGGAGGCAATCACTGAAAAGGTTAGTAATTATTTTCATATTGAATGCTGCTATTCGTTGCTTTTTTGAATATCAATTTTATGTTTTTGTTTAATTTGTTAGCTTTTATTCTGCATGTGAAACTTGATATTTTCGGATAGCCGTATCGTCTTAAGATGCATTGATATTCGTTCGCCTGTTGATAGAAATGGTGGTACATACCTAAATTTGACTGCCATTTATTCAAACCATGAGTACATACATTTTGAGTTTTATCAAGTTATTGACGCTTCTTTCATATTTTTAATTGTGATGTTACCCCAATTTATTTCATTTTTAAGGTCAACGCTGTAAGTGATGGACCTCGAAGAACTTCGGGCGAAATTAGGAAGAAATGGAGCAATATTTGCTCAGAGAAAAAGAAAAAACTGTCCTCACACAGCCGTGAAGCTCGAAAAACTGGAGGGGGGCCACCACCACCACCGTTGACAGAAGAGGACACAGCCTTCATACCAATACTTGGGAAATCAGCAATATCTGGAGTAGAGGGGGGAATTGATGTAAGTGAACCAGCACCATCTCCGCCTACTGAAGATCCAGGTTATACATATTTTTAGTTAATAAAGAATTTGTCATTTATATAATAAATCTAGGCATATTGTCTTGCTAAAGCCAGTTGTGAAAACAATGTATATAGAATATTTATCTGCATTATGAGTATGCCATGTTTACAGTGGTTTAAGCAAATAAATTGTGATACATGAAGAATGGGATTGATTTGATATCCTTGCTATTCATGCCAATTTTAAAATGAGAGAGCATAGCGGTTTTAACATGCTCACTATTTAGTCTATTTTTATACTGTTACTTATTTATGCATGGACTATACTTTAATGCACTAGTATAATTTTCCTCTTTCTGATGATAAGACGAAATCTTATATAACTTCGTGTCATATCTCAAATGTAACGACCACTATCATTTAAGATCATATAAGTGATGTACGTGTCTGCTCAGTTACATCCATATGCATAAAAATGTAGAGTTATATGATCCATCTTTTTAGTACGAATGTTAAATACATTCCATGTAACAAAATATGGATTAAATGTTATAAAACTTTTTTTTTTCTTATGGGTAAGGGTTTATTTTACCTTTGTTTGTTTCTATTCTAGAAGTTTCAAGACACAGTTTCTCCCAGCAAGAGGATGCATGGGATTTAAGCTGCAATCATACAGCACCTATGCCAAGAGAAGATAGATGCAACTCATTACCTCTGACTTTCAACGAATCATTGAACACTTCTAATAAGGTATTTTTCTTTAAAACAGTTCTGTCTGTCTGTGTGTGTGTCTGTCTGTGTGTGTGTCTGTCTGCCTGTCTGTCTGTCTGTCTGTCTGTCTGTCTGTCTGCCTGCCTGCCTGCCTGCCTGCCTGCCTGCCTGGCGGGCGGGCGGGCGGGTGGGCTGGCTGGCTCGCTGGCTGGCTGGCTCGCTGGCTGGCTGGCTCGCTGGCTGGCTGGCTGGCTGACTGTCAGTGTCTGTCTGGCTGTCTGTGTCTGTCTGGCTGTCAGTGTCTGTCTGGCTGTCTGTCTGGCTGTGTCTGTCAGTGTCTGTTTGGCTGTGTCTGTCAGTGTCTGTCTGGCTGCGTCTGTCAGTGTCTGTCTGGCTGTGTCTGTATGTCTGTCTCTCTGGCTGTCAGTGTCTGGCTGTCAGTGTCTGTCTGTCTATCTGGCTGTCAGTGTCTGTCAGTGTCTTTCTGTCTGTCTGGCTGTCAGTGTAAGTCTGGCTGTCAGTGTAAGTCTGGCTGTCAGTGTCTGTCTGTCTGTCTGTCAGTGTCTGTCTGACTGCCTGTGTCTGTCTGTCTGATTTTATGAAATCAATTAAGTTTTTTTGTTGACAAACTTTATTTTTTACCAGATTTCACAAAGTACAAACACAAACAAAATACAGCATTATTACACTCGTATTTTATTTTGAACGAATACATTTGTAACACTTTCTTTTAACATATTTCATCATATTTCTTTGCAGTCCACAGATGTAAGCTACACGAAATCTAAACGTAAACGTGATGACACGGAAACGCTGGAACTCATCGGTATAGAGCAGGAACGTCTGGAAGTTGAAAAGAAACGTCTACAAGTAGAACAAAAGAGACTTGATATTGAAGAAAAACGTCTGAAAATTGATGAAGAAAGACTAAGAATTGAAAAAGACAAATATACGCTTTACGCTGCTAAACTATCAGGAATGTTTGGTACTGTTCAAGTAATTGAAAATATGCAATAAAAGTTAATGGAAGTATTAGTATATTTTAATTGTTACTTACGTCTATTAGAATCTATTCATAATAAGTTGCTGTCTTGTGTTCGCTCCATCGTTTTGTCGTCCGTTATACACAGGATTGTCAACATGATCATCTACAGGTTGGTGTTGATGTTCATCCCATGGAATGTTATGATACAAACATAGATTGTGTAACACTGCAACAGCAATAATTATCCTACAATAAAAAATAATGGAAATGTTGTGAATATTGTAGCCTTCATAAAAGTAAATTGATAATGTTATATTTTTAAAGCATGAAAAGTTCAAATAATAAACAACTTACTTGCAAGTCCTTGTAGGAGAGTAGCTCAATGTTCCTCCTGTTTTGTCTAAACATCTAAATCTCATTTTCATTACACCAAAACAGCGTTCTACAACACTCCTTGTCCGAGCATGACTTGCGTTGTATCTGCAAACGAGAACAAAAAGACATAAATATATATGGTGATATAGGTCATGGTTGGTTGCTAGTATGTTTAATCTAAAATAATGATTTTACTCTATGAAAGTCTTCATTAGAAATAACACTGATAGCATATGTAAAATATGAACGTACTTTTACTTAAAACTCCAACTATAAATTTAAATGGTGAACAGTTAATTATGTAAAAATTTACGTAATATGTATAGGACTTAACCTTTCCTCTTGCTGTGTGGTGGGATGTAAAACTGGTGTAATTAGCCAAGGTCTTAGAGGATAACCACTGTCTCCTACCAACCAACCATGACCTATATCGCCATTTTCAAACTTGGTGCTTAGGGCAGAGTTTGACCACATGAAGGAATCATGGCTGGAGCCTGGCCACTTGGCTACAATATCTGTAATTTTCATGTTTGAATCACAGACAACCTGCGTATTTATAGAATGGCTGCCCTTTCTATTTACATACAAATGTTCGTCTTCTCTTGGGGCCTTAATCAGAATGTGCGTGCCGTCGATGGCTCCTACCACATTAGGAAAGTTAGTTTTTTCTGCAAACTGCTGCATGGTTTGAAGTAGCTGTCGTCCAGTAGGGAATGTAATAAACATTCTACAGTTGTCTGTCAATGCTTGACTAACATCTCTAACACATCGAGATATACTTGTCCGACTAAGGTCATGACAATATCCTACTGTTTGCTGGAAACTGCCTGTAGCATAGAACTTTAATGCAACAAGAACTTGAATATACACTGGCAAACTATGTGACCTGTTAGTAGGTCGCACTAAATAACATTGCAGTAACTGGCACACTTGAAAAATGGCTGGTCTGGATAACCTGTACATAGTTACTAGGTCTTGGTCGTCCAACACTTCTAATGGGTTACTTCTGTCCCTAAATACACGCGGCCTTCTCAGATGTCGTCTTCGAATCAAAACATAGGGCGCAGCCATATTGAAATTTCTGACTTAAGTCACCTATTTTAGACTTAAGTCACCTCCCTAGGTGACTTAAGTTTTGTCTTAAGTTTATGTTTCAAAATCGACTTAAGTTTTTTTGTGAAACAGTGATAAGATAAAAACTAGACTTAAGCAACGACTTAAGTTTAAAAATGGACTTAAGTTGTTTCGAGAAAGTGGCCCCTAAAGTATAAAATGAGATAGATTTTGACCTGATTGAAATATTGGATTTCACAGAATTGAAATATGATCTATGATATATTGTATTGTAGCTATTTTTGAATTGTACTTAAGTCTATAACTGTGATCTAGGTTTTTGATTATAATTTAAACTGAATAGCTATTGAGTAAATTATGTACATAGCTTAACTGTTTGCTGGAATTAAGCTAGTCTTATAAACTAAGACAGTTCTTTCCAGGCTATTTTGGGGCCAAATTGAGCTCATTTTTCTCCGAAGCTTAGCACTAGCAAGCCCTTTGTTGTCTGGAACCTTCCTTACACCAAAATTAATTGGTTTTTGATATCAAAATCGAGGTTGCAATGAGTGAATCACTAACTAGGGATATCCTTAGGAAACTTAACGATGCTTTCTTTCACAGAGCAAGAACTCGCATTCTTGTTTGCTTATTAGAATTAAAAGAGAAGTTGAAAGTGATTTATAACATGAATTCAAGTGCAATTCAATATATATTTTTATATACAACTCCAAGATAATTAAGAATACATTTTTGTTACAACTAAGTTTCTTTCAGATACATCCGGTTCAAACAAGCTTTTTTCTGCTGAAAGAAACATCATCTTGAGTTAGGAATCAAATTTATTCAAAATTTAGACCAAGATAAATAAGTTTACATGATCATGAACATTTACATTATATATGTCATGTACGTCTAAAATAAACATTATTTCTAAGTAAACAAATTTTAGGAGTGTTGATATCCTGTTATAAGAAAAAACTACACTATTTATACAATGAGTCATAAACTTGGATATAAAATAACACTAATAATTTATCAAATATTTAATATTAATGACCTTGTATGTTTAAATGTACTAGGACGAGGGTGAGTTGCTTGTCCTATGGTTCAATCAACCCACTATTTACAATAGAAGATACTAATATTTAAAGCATTTAACATTCATGGCCTAAATCAACTAGCCTGTAGTGTGGATTAGTAAAAATTGATTATGGCTAGTGAAAATTGTTATATTATTATACCTCTGCTTCGAAGAAGAGGGGGGTATACTGTTTTACCCTTGTCCGTGTGTGCGTCAGTCTGTCCGTCCATCCGTCTGTCCGTTACAAAATTTCCGTCGCAGTTTTCTCAGCAACTATAACATGCAGCAGCCTAATACTTTGCATATTGCTTCATCCCATAGTCCCATGTGGTGTAAAGCGATTTCATGCTCCTTGCTCATCAACTTCCTGTTTGTCGCATATTTTTAGATTTTTGCGGGGGTATCACTAGTGAGCATTAGCTCACAGATTTACTTGTTTAATAGGGCTTGTAAATAATTTTGCCTTTCTCTATATAAAATAATGAACAAGGCTAGTGCTCACAAGAATTTAAGGCGATGACTGTTTTAATTGGACAAAAATAAATGATAATGAAAATAAATGATATGATTTCTTTGGCCTTAACTATGATTTATATATAAGACTGATTAATGTGAATTTTTTGTTTAGCCTTAAATTTGATCAAAGTTTAGAACTAGTTAGTGTTAAAGAAATGCGTTTTGCGACCTGTCAAAAAGTGCAATAAAAAATAGATATAGGATTGCGTTTAAACTAATTCAATGTACTATTAACCAGGAAATGATATGGACTTTTTGACAGGTCAAAAAACCTACATTATAGTGGTTATTAAAATTAATGAAGTGACGAGTTAACATTGATTGATGAATATATATCTTGTACTTTGAAGGGGGGGGGGTATATTAAATTTAATTATGATAAAATTTGTAATATTTAAAGTACATTGTAATCTATCAATGTACCGGTTCCAGATATCCTGGTATACATTTAGTAAAGTGATGTGTGACCACAATATTTAGTCTCATATTGGAACTTTAGGGTGTGACTACAATATGGTATGGGACCATAGATGTGTTACCACAATATTTATTCTCATATTGGAACTTTAGGGTTTGACAACAATATGGTATGGGACCATAGATGTGTAATCACAATATGGTGTGGACCATAGATGTGTGACCACAATATGGTATAGGACCATAGATGTGTGACCACAATATGGTATGGGACCATAGATGTGTGACCACAATATGGTATGGGACCATAGATGTGTCACCACAATATTTAGTCTCATAAGGGAACTTTAGGATGTGACTACAATATGGTTTGGGACCATAGATGTGTGACCACAATATGGTATAGGACCATAGATGTGTGACCACAATATGGTATGGGACCATAGATGTGTGACCACAATATTTATTCTCATATTGGAACTTTACGGTGTGACAACAATATGGTATGGGACCATAGATGTGTAATCACAATATGGTGTGGGACCATAGATGTGTGACCACAATATGGTATAGGACCATAGATGTGTGACCACAATATGGTATGGGACCATAGATGTGTGACCACAATATGGTATGGGACCATAGATGTGTCACCACAATATTTAGTCTCATAAGGGAACTTTAGGATGTGACTACAATATGGTTTGGGACCATAGATGTGTGACCACAATATGGTATAGGACCATAGATGTGTGACCACAATATGGTATGGGACCATAGATGTGTGACCACAATATTTAGTCTCATATGGGAACTTTAGGGCGTGAATTCAATTTTAAATATTGACTATCTTATTCATTAAAAAAAGATGTCAAGTATTGGTTTTCCTCCCTGATTTAAAATGAATTCAAGAATGAACAATGTAACCCCAAAAAGGTTTTTGAAATACATTGTATATTCAAATAGGATTTAAATTATTACATTGATGTGAAGATTCCGCTATACCACACTCCTAGAAAAGATGTGAAGATTCCGCTATACCACACTCCTAGAAAAAAAACTGTTGTGCTTGATTTATGGGAATATTCATTGTATCAGCCACAGGAAATCAATATGTTTTCATTATTTATAAATTGAAATTATGTATATTTTTACGGTTGTTATTTGAAAATTTTATTATGTTATTTATTTCCAGTTAGTAATTGACACACCTGTTAGTCCAATCACTAGTATAGTACCATTAGTGTTTGTGATATCATGTACAGCTATAAAACAGGTAAATATTCTGTCTATACTTTGTCTTTATACCTCATGTTTTTACCACCAATCAGAACTCCTCGGCCATTTGCTACGAATAACCTAGGACATATTTAGGCGCCATTTTGAAACTACCGGTGTTAAAGAAAACAATTACATAGTTGTTTAGGCGATGAGTGATGTTTCATTTTTAGCCGGATTTTTCGACAAATAGTTTGGCGAACACGGGCGGGCGGGCGGGCGGGTGGGCGGGCGTCCGTGTCGTTAACAATTGCGTTAAAGTTTTTATTGTACCATGTATTTCTGCCATTTAAAGTCAGATCTCTACGAAACTTTATACAATGATAACATACCATGTGATGAACAGAACTAGACAGTAACTGCAACTCTACCTTGCTTAATTATGGATTATTGCCCTTTGTAATTTGGGGTGTCTGGTGTCGTTAACAATTGCGTTAAAGTTTTTAATTTAGCATATATTTCTGCCATTTATTGTCAGATTTTTATGAAACTTCATACAATGATAACATACCATGTGATGAACATATTAAGACAGTAACCACAACTCTACCTGGCTTAAAAATGGATTATTTCCCTTTGGTTTTTTTGTGTTAAAGTTTTCAAATTGTTGGATATCTCTGCCATTTATGGTTAGATGTTTATGAAATTTGATACAATGATTACATACCATCTGTTACAAAGAATTAGACAGTAACCACAACTCTACCTGGCTTAATTATGGATTATTTCCCTTTGTAATTTTAGCATTCAATTTCAAATTGTTTGATATCTCTGCCATTTCTGGTTAGATGTTTACAAAATTTCATACAATGATTACATACCATCTGTTGAAAAGAATTAGACAGTAATGGCAACTCTACCTGACTTAATAATGGATTATTTCCCTTTGTTTTTGTTGCGTTAATTTTTTCAAGTTGTTGGATATCTCTGCCATTTATGGTTAGATGTTTATGAAATTTCATACAATGATTACATACCATCTGTTGAAAAGAATTAGACAGTAACAGCAACTCCACCTGGCTTAATAATGGATTATTTCCCTTTGTTTTTTGCGTTAAATTTTTCAAATTGTTGGATATCTCTGTTATTTATGGTTTGATGTTTACGAAGTTTCATACAGTGATTACATATCATCTGTTGAAAAGAATTAGACAGTAACCGCAACTCTTCCTGGCTTAATAATGGATTATTTCCCTTTGTTAATTTTGTGTTAAAGTTTTCAAATTGTTGGATATCTCTGCCATTTATGGTTAGATGTTTATGAAATTTCATACAATGATTACATATGATCTGTTGAAAAGAATTAGACAGTAACAACAACTCTACCTGGCTTAAAAATGGATTATTTCCCTTAGTATTTTTTTTTAAAGTTTTCAGTATGTTGGATCTCTCCAATAGCAAGTATTCTGGCATTTTCCAGTCATATTTTCCCGCCATTTTGTTTCAACAATTTCACCATTTGCCATACAAGGTTTTTTTTAACAAAATTCTCTCGCCAATTTCATATCATTAGCTTTGCATTATTTTCATCCATAGTTTTCATGTCTTATGCCATCTTAGTCAAATACCAACAAAAGACTCAGAAAAGATACAATAGGACATATATATAGTTAATGAAACTCTTTATTCCTTTAAGATTAATTATTGCCCTTTGTATTACTTCTAATAAGCAATATATCAAATGACTTTCTTTTGTAACAACGTAAACTTGTTCTCAATGTTCCCATATGCAGAAAAATCCGGCTTTAATGTGGCTCCCACATTATCTTTCTTGTTAGTGTATAAATTCGAAATAACACAGTTCAATAATATCCCTGAACAATATTTGGTTATAAGATAGAAATATGTTTTGACAAAGATCTGTGTGTATACTACAAGACCTATTTTGCATAACGGTTACATGCTTTGCTGCGCGTAGGTAGTAAAAACCCAAGTTGCCAGGGTAGACCCCCACAAATCCTTCCAAGATTATTAATTCTTGAAAGGTCGAGATGTTCTGAATGTTTTTACCACATGCCTTTTTGTGTAGCCATCATCTCATTTACCCACCAGTCCAAAACCAGGGAAAACCAGGGACTGGTATTTTTTTTTTTTGATAAATGAAAATAACTGTTATCATATAGTTAGGCTAGTTGATAATTTTCATTTTTCTATGTAGAAGAAATGTATTTGTGTGTCTTTTCCTCACCTTTAAACAGGTAATTATATCTTTCAAGGCTATGCTAGTAGCTTTTGTTGAGTATCATAGGGCGCGTTGCTTAAGCATTTCGCTAGGTATCGCTTTGTAGTGAAATCCTAGGAAACAACTTGCTACAAGATATCGCTTCATTTCGCTACGTAGCGAAAGCTAGCGAAAAAAATCTTCGCTACCCTAGAACGCTTTAACAAAACAAAATGGCTGCTTCAGCCGTAATGTAACTTCATGTTTGCCGACAATTTATGTTTTTATGTTTAACTGACTAATGATGAATTTAAATCAATAAATATTTGTAATTGTTCATTTAAACATATGTTTTTGCAGTGATTTTGTACTTGTTAAAGCCTTTTTCAGTTTGAAATCGCCCCGAAAACATGCGATTGCAATGAGCGCTAAAGTTTTACTGGGCAAAGGCAGCCATCTTGGTTTGTGACGTAAATAGCTAGCCGTTTCCTAAGACGAATCGCTACAAGAAAGCGCTTTTTCATAGCGAAACGTAGCGAAAATCGTTAGGCAATGCGCCCATAGTTCAGGGCTAAGGAAATAGTATATGTCATCACTTCATGGGTGTCTGTGATTGATGTTTAGTGTTTAATATTTAAATATTTGATATTATTTACAGGGTTATGAAGATTGGTTACGACACAAATCAGATAATGAAGTAAATCATCGTGAAGTTACTGTCATACGAGATGGAATATTAACTACTATCAAATCTATGCATATCAAGGTAGGACTCTGTTTGTCTTAGCCACACCCTCTGAAGTATTTACTGGGTATATTATATAGGTTGACTTACCTGGAGAAATGTCCAGAAAACAACCACTTGAAATTAAGAATTTTTAAGAAAACTTACTATGTTGGCATGTTAGCTCTGTCATTGACATGACTGGCTACTAATCAAGGGCCATGGGTTTAATTCTCAAGTAGGAGATACTTACTGTTGTGGAGTATTGCTATGAAATTTTTTTATGACTATTTTCCCAAATAACACTGTGGACCTGTTCTTTAAGGCGATCACTAGTCAGTGCTGTTTTGAAAGCAATATTTGTAGCATAAGAGGTCTACGGAATAGTTTGCTTCAAGCTAGCAAATCCAAGATGGCAACTTTCTCAAACAAAAAGTTCAAAATTGTAATGAATACATATGTATAATGTATGTGCATGGAATGAAACATATGTCAGTATTTTTGGAAAAGAAACATGTTTCCACAGAAGGCTGCCATTTTGAAAAAGCCAAAGTGTTCCAAATTATACGGCTAGCAAGAACAAAATTTGTGATGTATTGCTAGATAGTGATTCAATTTGCAGACAGTTATTTAGAAAATAGCTAGGTGGGGATACAAAGTGCTCACCATGGGGACTGGGCCCTGAATCAAATAGGTCAGTTATCAGCCAATAGTGAGTGTATGCAATGTATAGAACCCAAACGAAACTTTACATTTTTGTCTACAGGTTGGTGATATAGTTAGAGTAAACTCTAATAAAGGTTTTCCCTGTGATATGGTAATGTTATCATCCTCGGATACAGAAGGCAAATGTTATATAACTACAGCAAACTTGGACGGTGAAACTAATTTAAAGGTAAAATATACACACTATTTCATATACTACATGCATTTAGTCTTCACCACATTCAGTGCTGCAAAATGGATTTTTTTTTACTGGACCCAAAAAGTTCTTAGTTATCTGTTGAAATATGCAGAAATATCTAAAATAAACATTTTTATATCAAATTGTTATACTGTTTTTAGTTATGACAAAATTTCCCATTATTTGTAAGATTTTTATCAAATTTGGAAAATGGTTGCCATAAAAAGTTGATAAACTGTCTGCCCACTTATATTCTTAAAGTCACTGAATCGATGGCAATTTTCGAGGACTCCGTCCACAGTCTACCAGCTGAATGCAAAGACTTCTTCTCTTCAAAAAAAATGTTAATAGTTGAGTGTCTCTCTTGATAAAAGCTTTTGGCTGAAATATTGATAAAGACAAAAAGAGTTAATGAGCAATCTCTGTGAATTTCTTATTTACATGACTGTAATATCATTTACCAGTATTACCTTTTTAGCCAGATTTTTCAATGAAAAAATTTGGCTAATAGTTTGGGGAAACCCGGGCAGGAGGGTGGGAAGGCTGGCAGATGTGTATTTTGGCGGGCGTTCATTGTCCTAAACAATTGCATTTAAGTTTTTTTCTTTACCATATAGTTCTGCCATTTATTGTCAGATCTTCATAAAACTTCATACAATGATAACTTACCATGTGATGGACAGAATTAGAAAGTAACCACAACTCTACCTGGCTTTATTATGAATTATTTCTCTTTGTATTTTTTGCATTACAGTTTTAAATATGTTGGATATCTCTGTCATTTATGGTCAGATCTTGATGAAAATCTGGCTTCAATGTGGTTTCCACATTATATTTCTTGTTTTTCTTTCAGACTCATTATTGTATGTCGGAGACTCGACATTGTGTACATGAAGATAACTTTCAGAAACTAACAGCAATGATAGAATGTCAGCAACCAATACCAGATCTGTATACATTTGTAGGAAATCTAACAATTATCAAAGACTCTGGTGAACGTATTGTAAGATCTCTCGGTCCTGAAAATGTTTTACTACGTGGTGCCAGATTAAAAAATACAGCTTTTGTTTATGGTATGTTGGTTGATGACTATAGCCATACATTTACTTAACAAAACTTCTAAGTACTTCGATTTCAATATTTTAGGAAATGATTATTTTTCAACAATTATATCCATTCTATAATAGAAATGTATATTGAACCATACTGTCATCTGCTTGCATGGTTTTATGCTTGTGCTGTATGCTTATTGATAAATGTTGAAAAATAATCATTTCCTACAGTGTGGAAATCAGGGTACTTTGAAGTTTTGTTAAATATATAATATTAACTATTCTTGTTTGAAATTGTAACCCAAGCTTTTATCCATAAAATTTGTTTTAACTTTTTTACAATTTGTATTATTTATCATTAGGCCAAAAAAATTAAACCAAATCAGAAAGCCGAAATGTTGATATGAAGTACAATGTACTGTTAATTCTTTTGGTATTATGGTAAAGTTAAACTATTTCCGCCATCATGATCAGTGGTCATATAGCAAAATGATTAACTTTTTTTCTCAAAAAGAAGGATTTGAGGCTTAAAAATTGTCACAAATTGCATGATTTTGCAATAACCAAGGTGGTCTTTACAAGAGAACTTTACTGTTTGTGTTCTTTGTTTGTTCTACCTATTACAAAATACAAATATATGCTACAAAAACCTAGTGCTTTTTATTCAATGTGCACATTTACTGACCTATTGACATATAATTTTTGTAGGCTGTGCTATATATACAGGACAAGAAACAAAGATGGCTTTAAATTCAAAAGCTAAAAATACAAAATTTTCTCGGGTTGAGAGGTAGGTACAGTTGCTTTGTAGATATAATATTGAGTCTGTTAGTGATTTTACTGTAATTTTAATTTAATGGTAAGTCTATTCACTAAACACATTTTTTATTATTCTTAATCCCAATGTTTCAGGGGTATAAACCACTCTTAAAAAATATTTTGAAAATCAGAGCAAAATCTGTGTTGTAGTTTCATTGCTATATGGTTTATTGGAGTCCTTTGTCAATGAAAATTGCTTATATGTGTATATGAAGACATTACAATAAAACATAAGTTTATTACTGTGTATAATCATGCTTCTAATACTTTAGATATTTTATTTGACCTTGCATTAATATTGTCATTATTCATTCATAGACATGAATTTCTTTTCTAAAACAAAACATAATGCTACATTAAATATGCATGTAGACATCTTAGGATAAGTTAAGTCAAGTAAAAACCTTAATGACCCTTAGTTTCATTCTGATTTATGAACTGTTATTTCATAGTTGCCTATATTTTGTTTCAATTTAAAAAAAACACCAAACACAATATAGTTGTTTTAGGAAAACAATTCAAATGATGTTTTATATTGCATTATTATATCTTATTTATCTGAGCATGTGAACTAATTCCTGTTGATAATTCAGATTGCAGATTTTGTCTAGATATGTGAATACATTCTCTTTGAAATTTCATATTGCGCTATTTTTTTTCTTGGCATATGAATACATTCCTATTTACAATTAAATGCACTTTTTTGTTCTATTTTTCTAGATGTATGAATACATTCCTATTTACAATTTATTGCACTATTTTTTGTTTTATTTTTCAAGGCTCATTAATACATTCCTATTTTCATTGTATTGCACTATTTTTTATTAATTCTTTTTTTCAAGGCGTATGAATACATTCCTATTGGTATTTCTTGTGATATTACTAGCAGAGTCTATATTTTCTACATGTATGAAATATTGGTATGTGTTCAGACCAAGAGTTGGTCAACCATGGTATGTGCCGGAAATAGAAATAGATACTCAGGTCACAGTAAGTTGTTTGGTTTGCTTTATTTTTTATTTTCCTTTTTTCTACAGTCTGTCTTCAACTTTAAAGGAGCAGGCGTGGCCGAGCTGTTACGACATTGGACTGGTAATCATTGGATAGTCAGCTCCGCGTTGGCCCGAATCCCATCCAAAACCTACCCGGTTGTTTCCTTGAGCAAGAAACTTTATCCTATTAGCTCAGTACTGGGGGATCAGGAGGAGGACTCAAAAGTGTTTAATCTAAGTTGTAAAAACTTGTTTCATAATCGAGCTAAAATAAATTAGTATAACAATAACTTCAATTTCAATGTTAATACTTGGCAAAATCCATCCATGTGGACATCTATGTGAAGTGTGGTTTACAGAATTCTACTGTGATGCAGGTAGTAACTGAAGTAGCTGGCTTACAGCTAAATCTAGAGATTAGGTCTTTCCAGGAACAGTAAATTGGTTGACCGACTGCAGTGATATAACCTAGACAATGTGTTGCTACAGAATTAAATCCAACCAAAAAAAAAAAAAAAATAGACATTCAATAACAATGTAGTTTACATACTGAGTCTGTTGACATATAATTGATATGTTGATGTTTAAAAGCACTCGTTATACTTAGATAACTATTCCAAGTTGTGCATAAAGGGACATCATTTAAATTCCATCATTTTCTTTTAAAATATTTCTGCTTTCTATATGCTGTTAACTTATTCTTGTGCAGACAACTCCTTCTTCATTACTTGCCTTAAATTTTTGTAACTCTCTCTTGGAGTTGATCCATCCTTTGGGCGTATTTTGCCCCGCTCAGTGGAGCTAATGTTTCTACATAGTTAACAGTAAAATCACAAATTTTATCATTAAGTACTTAACATTCAACTTTTCATAAAATGTGATGGTTGTTGTATTTTTCTATTACAGTTTCGAAGAATATTAGAAGATTTTTTAGCATATATTGTATTGTATAATTATGTCATTCCCATATCATTGTATGTAACTGTAGGTAAGTAGAATTATATTCTTTACAATCAGTGACTTTATGCCCCTACATGGGTCTAAAATTCCACATTTTATAGTGGAAAAATATTTGAAGTTAACAGAAAATATAACCAAAATTTCACAACCTGCTAGATTTTTGAGGCATTAATGTAACAGTGGTTTTATCTTTTTTCTGTTATTATTTTCTACATACAAATAATGATAATCCACTTTGTTCAACGAGATTTCACATTTAATTAACTCCAATACTCAATGTTGACCTCAAAACTTAGCAGGCTTTTGGGGTTTCAGATTCCGAATCTTATAAATGTAATGTATTAGTGAAATTTATTTCCATTTTATCACCAACCAAACTCAATATATTAGAATTAATATTATAGTGTTAACTCTTCAATAAAGAGAGTGTAAAATATAAAAAATATTGAAAAAAATATTGAAAATTTCGAATATTAGTAAATTTCAGGCGTCTCCAAACTTTTGGTGTGCAGTATATCATCTTTTTATGTATATTTTCAGAATTACAAAAGTTTATAGGTTCAATGTTTTTTGATGTAGATATAAATATGTATGATCCTGGCTCTAATGAGAGAGCTAAAGCTAATACATCAGATTTAAATGAAGAATTAGGACAGGTATAAAACATTTACCAAAATATTCTGTTACCATGTATAAAAAAAATAACAAAAATATTTAATTTATTGACCAGTGTGGTGTGATTCAAAAAAAAAACATGTTCTATGTCTCTGGAAAATATCTGGCTCGTAATAGCAATCAGTCTCAACAAATAGAAAGTTTGCGGCAGAATGCCCTGTACTTTTATCGCAATTTCATTGATAGGGGAATGAAAAATCAAACATAAACTCAAAATTTTGGGGAAACTGTATTATTTCGAAGAAATTTCAGAAGAGGAAGGCCCCTGTAAATGGTCCCTTTATATAAGGCAGAAAAGGCCCTGATTAAATTATGATTCATAATATTTTTTTATTTTCTAGGTTGAATATTTATTCACGGATAAAACAGGGACTTTAACAGAGAATGATATGCAATTTAGAATGTGTTCAATAAATGGTAAAAAATATGAAGAGTTTGGTGGAATGCTTTGTGAAACCAATCCTGACAGTAATGAACCTACCCCTCTTCCTTTCCTGAATGTAAGATCTCCCTTCAGTAGTTTACCATTTTATATTTTGTTTTCATTTGGAACACCTTGGCCATTCACTACAAATAACCCCTGACATATTAAGACACAATTGGCCAGTTTCCTAAGCAAATCACTAGCTAGCGCTTTGTCCCCTGGAACCCTCGATTTGATATTACATACTTAGAATTTAGGTGTAAGAAGGTTACTAGCAGATAAAGCGCTCATTATGCTTATGAAACTGGCCTTACATTGCTGTTACTTTAGTGTGACATCAAAACAAAATGCTTTATTCGGTGTTGAAGTAAACAAATCCACAACCACGAGGGCGATTATTAATGTCTGTTTTTTAGTCCCTAAATTGGAAAAATATGATTCATTGATTCCACATATCTGAGATTATTCATTCGATGAATGGTCAAGGTGTTCTAAATGTTTTGTTGTACATGTATGTCCTTGTAGGGTAACATAAAAATTTCCTTAGGTTGCTTTTTACTGATCCCAAAGATTACAGGTGACTTGAATTTGATTGTCAGTTTGCTTAAAATTGTCATTATTGAAACGTTGCTTTACTGCTTCTTCAATGATGCTAAACAAGTTTGAGAGCTTTTTTAAAAGTTGATATTTAAATTGAAATCTGTGGATGAGTCGCTTTAATATTGTTGGACTATCAGTCAGTATTATTTGTTTTTTGCATGCATAAAACATTTTGCTCATCCCAGTTTTGTTTATCTGTTTATTGCATGCTTAATTAGTGTTATAGTTTGCATGATAAATAACAAAATTGATAGTCACTACTGAGTAAATCTTTCAGCTTTTTATGACCAACAGATATTGATAAATTTGTTTTAACTGTCAGAGGCACATACATTAAGCAAAGTGATTTAAATAATGACTACAACACTCCTGTACTTACTCTTGATAAAAACAGTTATCTGTAGGTATGTATGTATAAGGATTGTCGAACAAATATTGGGTATTTAAATTTTAAATCAGCGGGGTTAATGTATGTTCCACTGACTACTTTAGGACTGAGTCTCTAGTTTATTCAAATATCACTGAGGAATGTAACTAGACCAGGGAACCCAGGTCGATAGCGCAGTTGGTAGCGCGCCGGGATTTGGATACTCATGCCCAAGGGGGTGCAGGTTCGAATCCCATCCGGGGAGGTCATACCCTTCCATGAAAATTTGAAAATAATGTCGATTTTCCTCCATTGGTTAGATAATATGGAGAAGTTTCCGGCCTTGTGGAAGGGTAGGTGAGTACTGGTTATAGACAATGGTCCAGGAAAGCTAGGTTAGGTGCGCTGGACGCCGTGAAATGACCTAAATTGTGTTGATACGGCGTTAACTCCAATAAATAAATAAACTAGACCAGGATAACCCATTTGGTGCACTAACATGATTTTACATACACCATTTTGTTTTTGCTTGCACATTTGGGTACAGATGGGCATCCTTATCAAAACACTGTCTATCATTATGGAATTATGATTGTTGTAGGATGAAATTGAGAGATTTCTTACAGTGTTATCATTATGTCATAATGTCAGAGTTGATCATCCAAAAGCTGCAGAACTAGGAGCTTCTACAATGTATAGTTATAATGGTTATGAGTATGATTATCAAGCCTCCTCTCCTGATGAGAAAGCTTTCGTTGAAGCTTGTAGAAGGTAGGTAGGTGTGGCCCTTTGGCCTGACCAGATTTAATGTATTTTGCATATGTATGTAATTATGTATGAAAATATTTTTAATATTAGAAACTATTTATTGAATTGTGTATTGAAATATTTCTATTTTTAGCAATAATTTATTAAATTATATATCAAAACATTTCTATTTTTAGAATTAATTTATTGAATTATGTATTAAAATATTTCTATTTTTAGCAATGATTTATTGAATTATGTATTAAAATATTTCTATTTTTAGCAATAATTTATTGAATTATGTATTAAAATATTTCTATTTTTAGCAATAATTTATTGAATTATGTTTTGAAATGTTTCTATTTTTAGATTTGGTGTTGTATATCATGGTAACCATGACAACATGTTACAAGTTACATTTAAAGGTGGAGAAATGAAACATTATGAATTATTACATAGCTTAGAGTTTGATCCTATAAGGAAACGTATGAGTGTAATAGTTAAAGATGATAAAGGTCAGTTCTTTTTTTCTAATCTCATTAAAATCAAACTATTTTCAACAATAAAACATGAAAATATTCTGTTTAACATGTACAGTTTATATGATTTCATACTCTCTTGCTATCAAGTCAAGTCAAGTAAATTTTATTTATTTATCGGATTCATTTAATAATATAACATAAGCTGTAATGAGATTTTTATACAGACACCCATGTGCTATAGAATAAGGCAGACATCAAGGCACCTCAGCAACAAATTGAATTTGAAAACAATGCAACATGAATGTTCCTAAAACAGAATTTCATTTTATACTGATATGCTTAATTGCACTTGACCTACCTAACGAAAATTTGAAAATTGTATATCTACAAAAATGGAAAAAAATGTCATAATTCTTTGACCATAATATTTAAAAAAAATATAATATTTAAGTGACTAAATTGAACGTATTTCATCTGTTATATCTGTTTGTTAAATCTAGTTTTGTACTGACCGTTCTGTATGTTTCCTGTATTTTAGATAAAGTATACCTGTTTGTAAAAGGTGCTGAAACAGCAATCTTAGACAGAGTAACAGAAGGGGATGTATCATCAACATTGTTACATGTTAATGAATATGCTGTGGTATGTATTTTAATGCATTTACTATAAATAGCAACAAAATGCTATAAATAGTATAACTTTTTCTATAATAAGTAACAATATAGGAAATTATGCTATAAATATAAAACAAAATGTTATTGATAGTAACTGAATGCTATAAAAAGTGACAAAAGACACAGCTAGCAAGAAAAAAACTCTACATATTGCTAGCTAGTGATTCAATTTGCTGGATCATAGCAAACCGTTCCTTAGGAAATCGCTTCAAAGCGCTAGCTGCGAACGCCTTGTGGAATGTGCCCATAGTCTATTGTTAAACTTTGCAAATGAGAGATAACTCTGTTATAGTTATGTTATTTTGACTTTTTACAGCTTGGTTTAAGAACATTAGTAATAGCAATGAGAAGACTAGAAAAAGAAGAATATAATAAATTTGATCAATTATTATCTGATGCTAGAAAGTCTTTAACAGATAGAGAAAAAATGGTTTGTAATCTATTTGACTTGGTTTTGGGTTGTTTTTTATACTGGGTTTAATGCCATGTCTACACAATTAAGGTTATATTACAGTGTCCAGCACACCTTACCTAGCTTTCTTGGACACTTGTCTATAACCAGAACTTGCCTACCCTTCCAAAAGGCCGAAAATTTCTCCATATACCGTTTAAATAGAGAAAAACTGACATTGTAAAAATTTCATGGTAGGGTGTAACCTCCGTGGGTGGGATTCTAACCTGTACCTCCTTTTGAACACTAGATCCAGTAAGCTACCGACCCCCATTGACTTGGTTTGTACAAATCATTTTAAACACACTTGGGGTTACTGACTTGAAACAACACAGATGGATAGCGTTCATATTGGAGAGGACAGTGTACAAGAGGCATTACTTTTTGTCAGGCGACACATCTGACTGGCGGAGTTGTTGTGCTGTTATATTTTCACAACATTTAATACATCTAATATATCTTATTACTCCAGGAAACTTGAACGAAATATTTTATATTTTCAGTTAACTAAAGCCTTTGATTATGTAGAAAGAGATTTAACATTATTAGGAGCAACAGCTGTAGAAGATAAATTACAAGATTATGTTCCTGAAACTATACAAGCTTTATTACTAGCTGGTATTAAGGTAAATACATCTGGTGTATGCTTGATACATTTTGTTATGTTTTATTATACCCCCGCTTCGAAGAAGAGGGGGGTATACTGTTTTACCCTTGTCCATCCGTCCGTCCGGCCGATACAAAATTTCCGTCGCAGTTTTCTCAGCAACTATAACATGCAGCAGCCTAATACTTTGCATATTGCTTCATCCCATAGTCCCATGTGGTGTAAAGCGATTTCATGCTCCTTGCTCATCTACTTCGTGTTTGTCGCATATTTTTAGATTTTTGCAGGGGTATCACTAGTGAGCATTAGCTCACAGATTTACTTGTTTTTTCACAAGCCCACTGGCTAGCTCTCTCAATAGCACTTAAGTCTACTGATCAAGGGGTTGTAAGTTTGATTCCATGGAAGGGTATACTTTCATGGAGCTTGGTCATGAAATAATTTCTACAGCCATTTTTTCTTCTAACTCAGATTTTAAAAGTTATGTAGCGCAGTTGTCAGTCCTAATAACTGATGAACAACAATTTCGAGATATTTAACCTTTCTAGGAAGTATGAGTAGTTAGACTGATAGTTGTGATATGACTGTACAATTTGTTGCTACGGCATTAAACCCAACAAAAGGAACTCTTTTTTTAAGTATGTAAAGTTGATAACCATAAAATTAAATTTGAAGTTGTGTGAAGTCTTTTTGAATAATATAAATCAATGATTTATGATTATAATTCCAGATCTGGATATTAACTGGTGATAAACAAGAAACAGCTGAGAACATCAGTCACTCTGCTGGTCATTTCTCTAGAGAAATGGTAACATTAAAAATAATCAAACAATCAGCTAGTATAGATTGTGCTGAGTTACTTAGAAAACATATGTCTACGTAAGTTATTTTTGAAGTCAATCTTAACGGACTCCAATAGACTTCATAAGGAATTCAAGTTTATGGTGCTTTAAATTTTATTCTTATTACTTTTAGATGTCAAACTCCTCACAGTGATTGCGTCACGCTTTGCTACTTCATCACTGCCAACACATAAATCATGTGACGCTAGTAATACCATCTATTTATAGAATGCCCAAACTCCTCACCGTGCTTATGTCATGATTGTTATTTTTACAAATTATTAATTAAAACTATTATTTATCTTTATGTACTTTGAACATCATAACTTACTACAACAAGACACAATTTGTAGAAAAAAATGAAGTGTAACTGAAAAAATGAACAAAAAATATTCGGCTCTCTGAGGACGAATTTACTTGTGGTGGCAGTGGTTATTGATTTAATAAAGGGAAATAACCACTGTGGGGAGTTTGGTGAGATGTATGTGTACAGAGAACTATGAAACTAATTCTGTTACGCATAATTTTAAGCAATAATGTGAAAAAATTTGTACAGACGATTCAGAGTAAAAATTACTTCTCATAGACTAATGTGGACATTTTTGGACAAAGAAATGCAAAAAAATATTTCATGCACTACTTGAATCTATTTTAAATTTGGCCCGCTGCAAGAGTTTGATGAAAATGAAAGTGTATAAGTCAGTATTCTTGAAAAAGAAACCTGTTCCCTTTGGGGACAGCCATTTTGAAATGCATAGGTATTCTGAATGGTTTTGGCAAGCAAAAATTTGCTACGCATAGCTGACTAACAATTCAATTTGCTTCTACATAGCAGATCATTTCATAGGAAATTTCTATGTTGCCATTGTCTTGCTGAATGGACTCATGAGCTCATTTGGTGGAAATCCATTCATACGTACCATGACATATTTTTCTATTGCAGGTTAGAGAGTCGTAAAGAAGAAAAGTTTAGTTTAGTAATTGATGGTATCAGTTTATCTTATTGTTTAATAGAACATATGGATATATTAACTGATTTATGTTTAAAATGTTCAGCTGTGTTATGTTGTAGAATGTCACCTTTACAAAAAGCTGAGGTAGGTGATTATAGTCCCATTATTGTTACTTTGTCTATAGACATTTATCTATTTCAAACACCTCTATGTGTTGCTGACTCAAAATAAACCTTATCTTATGTTATCTTAATGAAAAGAACTTTTTGATAAATGCAATAGTCACTTAAATTTTCTTGTGTTTTTTAATGCATTTCAAAGTTAAGGAAAATCGAATCTGAAAGTAGCATTTGATGATCAATGCTGAAAACAATAGTTTTCATCACAGTATGTTTCAGATGAAGTCATGTGATAAAAACAACTTCCTCAAAATCACATAGTTTAGCCCTTAGCTGATTTTCTGATCACATATATTCAATATTATGTTTATTTATTGGAGTTAACGCCGTTTCAACACAATTTAGGTCATTTTACGGCGTGCAGCGCAACTAACGTAGCTTTCCTGGACCTATTGACCCCCAAGGCTGGAAACTTTTCCATATTATCTGATCAATTGAGGAAAATCGACATTATTGTCAAATTTTCATGGAAGGGTATAACCTCCCTGGGTGGGATTCCAAATCCTGGCGTGCTACCAACTGCGCTATCGACCCGGGTTTTCAATATTAGCAAAATGAAAGTAATGTATGATATCAGGACACCTCTTTGTTCAGGTATTGACTCTTTGTTCAACTTAAATTTAGAAATGCAAACTGGTTTGACATATTTATTGTATCTAAAATGCATGTTATATTTTGATAACTTCATGTTTTTAAGACAGATTTAATGTCTGCTGTAAATGAATTTATCGTCATATTGTGGCTTTAATACACTTGTTACTAAATATTTTACAATATAGATCCATTTTAAAAAATCTTGGTTACAAAATGATTTGATATTTGATGATTTTTCAGGTTGTTAAAATGATAAAGAATTCTAAAGATAGACCAGTAACAGCAGCTATAGGTGATGGAGCAAATGATGTCAGTATGATAGAGGAGGCTGATGTTGGTATAGGTTTGTATTGTCAACTATTTTATATAGTATTTGGTCTAAACATGAATTGTTGTACAACTCATTTTTTAGCTTGACTTTTCGAAGAAAATGAGAGCTATTGCTATCATTTATGCATTGGCTTTGGCGTTGGTTTTCAGGTTAAAGTTTTTTGAAACTCTCATATCTTCAACACTATCCAAGTTATTTTATTGAAAGTTGGTATACTTATTTAGTGGGACTATATTAACCATACTGTGAAAGGGGATAACTTTGGATGAATTATTTTTTTGAGTTATTGCCCTTTTATACTTAGGAAATTGTTTTGTTCATTTGTTCAAATTTATCTCAACCAAAACCTACCTTACTGTTTCTTTGAGAAAGAAACTTTATTTCAAGAGCTCTGTATTGGGAAACCAGGAAGCAAGCCAGAGAGTGATTAATCTAAGTTGTAAGATATTGTTTCACAATTGAATTAAAATAATTGCTGATGAACTAAACTACAAATTGGCTGTGCAGTTAAGCTGCACTATAAGAACCATCTTAGTTATTGCAAAATCATGTGATTTTAGACAGTTGTTATTGCAAAATCATGTGATTTTAGACAGTTGTTATTACAAAATCATGCGATTTTAGACAGTTGTTATTGCAAAATCATGTGATTTTAGACAGTTGTTATTACAAAATCATGTGATTTTAGACAGTTGTTATTGCAAAATCATGTGATTTTAGACAGTTGTTATTACAAAATCATGCGATTTTAGACAGTTGTTATTGCAAAATCATGTGGTTTTAGACAGTTGTTATTGCAAAATTATGTGATTTAGACAGTTGTTATTGCAAAATCATGTGATTTTAGACAGTTGTTATTACAAAATCATGCGATTTTAGACAATTGTTATTGCAAAATCATGTAATTTTATACAATTGTTAAGTCCCAAACAGTAAGTTTTAGGAGAAAAAAGACCATATTATTAAGACCATTCTACTATTGAAACCATCGATTTTATTGTTCCTATTAGTGAAACTTTACTGTATTCATAAGTATATTTTTTATGTTTTATCATATTTAAATTGGTATTAATATTATTTTAGGTTTAATGGGTAAAGAAGGAAGACAAGCTGTAAGGAACAGTGACTATGCTATTGCTAGATTTAGATTTTTAATGCAAGCATTACTTGTACATGGTCATCTTTATTATGTTAGAATAGCTAATTTAGTCCAATATTTCTTTTATAAGGTAATTTTTCTATATTAATATTTTTTTTGAAACTTTCTACTATTAGTTTAAGATGAGGTAGCTGTGTTTAGAGTTAAACTTTACTATGTGTAAAGATGACATGATGCAACAGAGGAAAGCTCCTTCTAATTTTTTAATCACCATGCTAGAAATTAATTGTTGCAGAAGTTACTAAATTTGAGGCTGCGGTTTTGATTGTGAAATTGAAAACTTGAACTATTATTTTTATTCCTATATAAATATTAAGTAAATTTGGTTGATAAATATGATGATACATGACATTGCTCTTTTGTATTCATTAAGAGATTTGCAATAAAGGTCTTATTGAATGTTTCATGTCTTTATTTTTCAGAATGTTGCATTTGTCACTGCACAATTATTCTACACATTCTACTCAGCATTCTCAGAACAGGTAATTATAGAGTTACTTCCCTTTGTTTAGACTTCAAATTTATACAATGTCAGAATGAGTGCAATCTCATTCATCACCCAATCTCCGTAAACAGATATCCTGTAGAACATTGTCGCACAGGATCTCTACTGTCTCCGTGAAAGGTCATGTCGAGATGAATTTTGTGTGGACCAATCAATGCGTAGCTTTCATCTAGACGAAAACACTATTCATCACATTTTGATTTCGTAATTTCTATTTTTAGACCAAGGTTTGCATGCTAATTTAACAGCGGTATTATTTACCGTCTGCAATTGGGCAGCTCATTTCAAATTGTGTGACGTAGACGATGTAAACAAGTTACGTATCATAACAATTTCGTCATGAATATTATGATGAGAAAAAGTCACCTGAACGTGACCTTCGTTTGAAAAAGGCAAGATCTAAAATAGTGAGTAGGCGAGCGGAAAATTTTAGATCGGGCTTTAATCAGATTGTTCATCACCTAAACTCCAACTGAAGTGTTGGACTGGAGAAAATCAAGTTATGTCTATGTATTTTGGCTAGTTGATAATTGTGTGCTTGAATATCCAATGTCCAAGTTTTTTTGAGGGGGGGGGGAGGACTCTTTCATGCAGACAACCTGTGACTCAAAGAAAATTAGATGTGAGCCAGTATAAATACTATTAAGGTATTGTTAAATTTTATTCAACTGTCAGTGGTACATACGTAAACCATGCTGATTTAAATACCCACTACAGTACTTCTGCTCTCACTATCAACAAAAATAGATATTTGTATTTATATACAGGGATTATTAAACAAAGATTGGGTATTTAATAGGTAGTATTTGACCCGTAGCCTATCCTATGACAACTTCTCCAAAAATTACATTATAAAATAAATGTTATACTTGAATTGTTTCAGACACTGTATGAAAGTTGGTATTTAATGAATTATAACATGGTATTTACAGCCATGCCTATATTGTTATATGGTATATTTGAACAACATTTACCTCCCAGTATGTTGATAGCAAATCCTAGATTATATAGGTATGTTCTGCTTTATTTATTTTACTCTTCTGTAGGACCAGTCGTCCAGTGGTAGAACACCCGCTTTTGAATACAACTAGAGGCACTAATAATTTCCTTGAGCAAGAAATTAGGGACTTTAGTCAGTTATTTCCCCTTGTATACTCTTCAAATAGGTAGGTCCAATTAGTTGGATTACTCGGATTTTACCCTGACTTTTTAATGTCAATTTGCCAAAATTAATCTTTAATAACTTTCTTGTAAATTATTTAATTTGTTTGAAATTCAAGCTAAGTATTTTTAGGGTAAATAACTATCCACATTTCATCACTTCTGTTAATATCTTCATAACCAAGAAAGATATTAGATGAAATATTTTGTTATCCTAACATAGGAATTCAATGATAAAATCTGAGATTCCAACTGTAAGAACATACTTACCAATTGGATTGCTTCAGATTTTATCAGGGTAAGATAACTGACTAAAGTTCCTAATTGGAACCAAAATATTACCTGCAGTTGTTCAATTTGTCAAGCATCAGATAATTAAAATTTTTTGTTTAATCAAATCTGGTCTGACTCTCATTTCAATTATTCATTAGAGGTCAAAATTTAGGTTATTAGGTCAAAGCATTGAAAAGCATGGACTGAAAATTTGTTGTGTATACATCAAGTATATTAAACATGTGAAATAAGGCGAGCAATGTAAGGCCATCTTGGTCTTCTTGTATATTGTTTCTTGTCTGTGCTTACCTGAGCAGATTTTACTGGGGTTTTTTTAATTTGTTTTATGCTCACCTGAGCTAAATTATTAATTATATTATATTAATTATTAACACCAACAATAGTAATAGTTTCAAGAGAATTCTTTTCAGTTTTGTATTACACTGGGGTCCAAAAGTTTCTTTACACATGTAATTTGTTTAATATTTTCTTTTCTTATTGCAAATATTAATTAAAGACCCAATTTGTTTACTATTTTTATTGTTTATTTATAAAAAATATATATGGCAGAACATAATTGACGGTTCATTATAAACTGTATATTAGTTGTGAAACTAATAATGACATGTAAAGTATACCCTTATATAACCATGTGTTAAGAAACTTTTGGACCCCAGTGTATTTATATGTAAATGTTTGCTTTATTTCAGAAAAGTATCAAGAAATAGTTATTTATCATGGACCAAATTTATTTTATGGAATACAACAGGTTAGCATCTTCTGAGATGTTTCTTTCATTAGAACATATTTATAATCATCATCACTATTATTATTTTACAAAAATATAATAAAAAGAATAACAATGATGATAATTATAGTAATCATTGTCATCATCAGTATCATCATCATTATTATCTTTTTTATCAACACAGTTAAATGTTTCTATATTTTGTGTGAGCTATATCTAACATAGAGACTTTAAAATGTTACTTGGTTTGAAAGTATATGGCTGTACTGTACTATACTATTCTATACTATACTACAGTCAAACCTGTGTATTGTGACCTTCGGAGTTAGCCAAAAAAGTCACATTACACAGAGGGTAACAATACGCAGGGTACAAATACAACTCAAGTTTAGTGTACACTGTTTATTTAACAAGCTATTCAGAAGTACAATGTATCCAACACAAAGATTAATGTTTAAAATCTTTGAATGTGAGTATTCCTTACAAATATCTGGAAGTTTTTGTTTTTCCAATCATTCACACAGTCTAGATTGACATCACCTCTCTCCCCGCTCTGAGAACCAAACACAATGTTGTTTCTTTTAATGACTTGACAAGGTCGTAATACACAGAGTCAGATGCGTTTTCAGCCTCGATTTCATAGGTCCCTTGTCGCATTAGACAGAGAGTCGTAATATACAGGTTTAATATATAGGAAAATGTCACGGGAGACGCCAAATTAGGTTGGAATTGACAGATAGTCGCATTTTACTGAGGGTGGCTAATGCAGGTTTGGCTGTAATTATTTATTTCAGGTGTATGGCATTGTGTTGTCACATTTTTTGGTGTTTTATTGTTGATTGGTAATGATGTGTCATTGTTTCCAGATGGGAAGGTAAAAACTTGAACTTTATTGTGTTTTTTTTTCCCATAAAATAGAATAGATTAGATAATTCAGCAATAATGTATTTTCCACTTCATTTAGAGAATCTGTCTGCTCCATGAATGTGAGCAAGTTATGGTAAAAGAAAGTGTTCAGAAAAGCTGATTAGGTGTACTGGCCGCTGTACATAAGCTAGTAAATGTCTTAATAATGAATCAAGCACGATACATTTAATATCTAGTGATTATATTTTTCTATCCTCCCTGCTCTTTTTTGCTCTTCCAATGCAAACAGTTACTTTGAAACATAATACCCTCTTATGCATGCTGCCCCTTTTTTATCTTCCATGCCCTTTTTTGAGTTCTAGAATAAACACTATAATATCTAACTGACTCCATCTCAGACTACATGATTATGAACTAGAGCCCATTTTGTACAACAAAGTGTTTTTAAATGTAGGATCTACCAAGGTTTATCATGATTGGTCCTTATTTATTAGGGCTGTCACGATATACTGGTATACCTGTATATTGCGATATGCAGCAGCGGCAATACGTACTACAGTACAAATTTAACATACCGGTATTTAGCGATATTTTTTTTTCATTTAAAAATTCTTCCCTTCGCCAAAAGAAAGTAGCGAAATGTCAGTTTTCAATAGTTCATTCGATTTAAGCTTAAGCTCAAAGAATTTAACCAATCTGGGCGTGTTCGGAATGTTCCTATTACTCTAAAAATGCCCAGTTTACTCCAGGCACTTTCCCTACAAAATGCAATAACATACTTTAATACTGAACTGTTGAATAAGTTCTTTAACACAGAAGTATTATGCAACATGTCTTTTGTTTGCAATTTGATATATACATTGTATCGTGGTACGTATCGCGATACAGTCCTAGTGTATCGCAATATACCGCAACACGCTTTTGGCGTATCGTGACAGCCCTATTATTTATACATTTTTAACATTTCTTTCTCTTTTATTACAGTTGATTGGAAACTGGACATTTGGTTCTATCATGTATTTATGTTGTCTAGTCATAGTTAGTTTAAAGGTAAGTGACTTTATTTTTCAAACTTATAAATCCAATTATTAAAGAACTGTAGAATGCTCTTATTGAGTCAATTAGCTATGAGTACTTGCTGTTGCTTCAGTCTATAACTATTACTTAGCATATATTTTTGATTGTTGAAGGTTTCTGCATTGCAGCTATGCTTAGAATGCTCAGAGATGAATATGATGCGAGCAATACATGACATAGCAATTCAATTAAATTTACCTATCGTACTGACGAGCCAGCATGTATTATTTCTATAGCCTTGCCTTTTCATTTCAAATTCGTTTAATACTTACGACTTTGAAAGTTAAGGTGTTCTTTCTAAGTGTAAATCGCTGTAGATATCGACATGTACAAACGAAACGTGAAAGTGTAAACTGCTTGACTCATATTTGTAAAAAGCATGAAATGCATGGCATCTTGGAAGTCAGTTACTAGATGGAAGATATTGACATTTTTAGTGTCATGTGAAAGATATAGTATCCCATAGTTGACTCACAAAATTTCGTTTAAATATTTTAACAACTGTTGAAATTATCTGCAGGGGAAATGTGTATACTTAGAGTTGTTAAGTGTATATACTTGTAAATAATTTTGTATTTTACAGTTTCCTATACAACTTATGAATTTTTCATATTTATTCTCTTATATTTTACAGTTAGCATTATCAACATACTATTGGTCTGGTCCAATATTTTTTGGTTATGTATTCTCAGTAATCACATATTTTATTGGTACTCTTGTTTACAACATGGTCTATTGGCCGTAAGTATCTATATCATTATGGAGTCTTTATTTTTAGATAAGTGCAGGTAAAAGTCTGCTCAGCCGACTTTACTATTTTTCACAATAAGGCCTGATCATTGAAAAGTGACCCACACAGTACCTATTTATGCCTGGTTGAAGTGAAACTACTATTGGTCAATTCTTTGCTCAAGGAAATAAGCAGTATCTCTCTAGTGGGGTTGGAACACGGGACCTCTTGATCCCTAATAGTGCATCCTACAACTGGACCACTGCTCCTACATTCTTTAAGCTTCAGTGATAAGAACACTTGATTTTGTATTCCAGTGATCATTGATTCATGCCTGGTAACTTTAGTTCTTATACACCCTTGAGAACTGGAAGTTTTATCCCCTAGAAAAGATAAGACCAGGGAACAAGGGGAAATAATGACTGCTTCATCTTTTTTGTCTTTAATTTGTTAAATTATCTTTTAATTTTATAATTGATATTGTGTGTTATTTATACCCCTTTACTTTAATGTTAAACTTTGTTCAAATTGAAATATTTTAGTTCTTAATTAATATATTTAATTGAAAGTAGGTATGCTTATTGATTCTATGTCTACATAACTATGAAGGGACATTACTACGGATGTATGTTATAGGAGTAGTGCCCCTTTTATATTTTACAAATATGAATTGGTAGTTATTGTTTTGCTGATTTATTTCTTTTGAAAAAGTAAGTCCATCTTAGAAGTACTTTTGTTTGAAAATAAACTTTGGAATGAGTGAGACTCTCCAAAAATTAAGTGTGCTGTCCTTGGACTGCTCTTGTTAATTATTGATCATGTCTTCATACATGCATACCTCTCAGTAATATATACTACAAGGACTACACTGGATATAAGGGGATTTTCCCACTTTTTGTGTCTTCCTTTGTGCATATTACATGGATGGCATCATTTTTTATCCATTTTTATTTTATTATATGCATAGTAAATTTATGTTTATTTATACAAAAATAAATCCAATCTAACTGACGCCTTTTGTTCATTGACCAATCAGGTGCATCATACTATACAACGTGTGTATAAATTTCAGTGTGTTTGTAAGTGATCATAACTACTTGTTTCTGGATTGGAACACAATCTTACAATCTGGTACAGTGTGGCTAGCTGAGTTATTATTGATAACATTAGCTTTAATACCTGATATTATATATAGAACCTGTCACGATAGTAAAATGTCATCCGAGATAGGACAACCAAGACAGGTGTGTATTGTTGGATAATATTGTTGCTTGGTTTTATTTTACCCCGGCTTCTAAGAAGAGGGGGGGTATACTGTTTTACCCTTGTCTGTCCATGCGTCCGTCTGTTACAAAATTTCCGTCACAGTTTTCTCAGCAACTATAACATGCAGCAGCCTAATACTTTGCATATTGCTTCATCCCATAGTCCCATGTGGTGCAAAGCGATTTCATGCTCCTTGCTCATCTACTTCCTGTTTGTCGCATATTTTTAGATTTTTGTGGGGGTATCACTAGTGAGCATTAGCTCACAGATTTACTTGTTTTATCTGGAATTCAAATTTATTTGGGTTTTTCTATGAGGTATTAACTTTTATCATTATATTAAAAAGTTGGACACAAATAATGTAAGTGTTTTCTATATGCCAACAATTGCAGAAAATGGTGTTTAAACATTATTTTTACATATAGGAAAGCCCCTATAAACTTAAGTTCTAGATTACGATTTATTTCAAGTATGAAATTCTGGAACCTCATCAGGGGCCATTATTATCAAAGATTGTGTGACTATTTTTTGTTGTAAGAAAATCTTTACTCACAGACTTAATTTTAAGATTATTTTATAATTTTTTATTATACGCTGCCCAGGTCCTCACCCTTATATTCTATACATGTAGTACAGTATGACATTATTACTTTGATAACTATGACAATACTGACCTTATGCTCATGGCATTGAGAGTTGTAACAATAAAATTTCATTATTTAGGACCATCTAAATAGCGTCATATAAGAACAGTGAGGCCCTTCCTGGGGCCAGGGAGCACATATCCAGTTCTATATAATGTCACTATAGAAATTGGTGTGATTTTCGTAAATTGCCGTTTTTGGCCACGATTGCCAGTCTATGCCTATAAGGACCATTTTCTTCTCAAGCATTTGAAAACAATATACCATACTCTGACACATGATATAAATCATTAATGAACCAAACATACAGAGTTAAATACTACTTATTAGGAAGTCTCCAATCTATGGTGCTAAATTAGCAATAAGGAGACAACCTACCTTTGGCTATAACAAAAATTCATTTTGGTATATAATAAATTATCCAAACATGTGATATATGAGAATTTTTTCAAAATTTGACTCAATTTTGATTCAAAAATCAATCTTTTAAGGGATGAGGAGTCACATCCTGGGGTCTGCACATAATGCATCCTTATGGAGCGGACAGACCCTAATTAAATCCAAACAAAACAAATCAAGCATTTGGAACTTATTGTTAAAAATCAGTCATCATAAGGTCACTATTGTCTTTCATACACACTTGTACTGTTCATATATATTCATATTACTTAGAGTGACCAGTTTGCTGCCAAAGCCTGACTATGTGATAGTAGTGCAAAACTTGTCTAACACTTCTACATGTATGTTTACATATACATTGTAGTTAGACTAGTTTTGCTTGGACCCATTGATATGATATAATATTACACCAAGCATGTACATATAATGTTCATTGCTTGCTTTTACTAACAACATAAATGTTTCAAAGGTTTTATTTGATTTTATATCATGTTTTTATGAATTTCAGTATCAATGATATTATGACATCTACAATTTTCAAATTAGCTGTTATTCATGTACAATTTATTATACCCCCGCTTCGAAGAAGAGGGGGGTATACTGTTTTACCCTTGTCCGTGCGTGCGTGTGTCCGTGCGTGCGTCCGTCCGTTACAAAATTTCCGTCGCAGTTTTCTCAGCAACTATAACATGCAGCAGCCTAATACTTTGCATATTGCTTCATCCCATAGTCCCATGTGGTGTAAAGCGATTTCATGCTCCTTGCTCATCTACTTCCTGTTTGTCGCATATTTTTAGATTTTTGCGGGGGTATCACTAGTGAGCATTAGCTCACAGATTTACTTGTTTTGTTTGTTTTTACACACAAGAACCATAGAATTTTCTAGTTGCTTTACTTTAAAACATTCCAAAATCAAAGTTCTCAAGTTATTATTAGCAATAATGATCTTTTTCAATGTTGAAATGCTACATGGTTGACAGAGTTGAAGTCCATTTTTCAATCAAATTTTGTGTTAACTTAAAAATAATGATAGCTTTGAATCAGAATTTGGAGAATGAAAATGTTTTTGAGAAGTTTCCTTTAAAAAACTGCATATATGAATTTGTCAATTTGATGCAGTTGTAAACTTTTCAAAAGTGATGATGAATATGTGAAACAAATACAAAAGAATCATTCTAAATTGATTGTACAAATTATTATACCCCCACTTCGAAGAAGAGGGGGGTATACTGTTTTACCCTTGTCCGTGCGTCCGTCCATCCGTCCGTCCGTTACAAAATTTCCGTTGCAGTTTTCTCAGCAACTATATCATGCAGCAGCCTAATACTTTGCATATTGTTTCATCCCATAGTCCCATGTGGTGTAAAGTGATTTCATGCTCCTTGCTCATCTACTTCCTGTTTGTCGCATATTTTTAGATTTTTGTGGGGGTATCACTAGTGAGCATTAGCTCACAGATTTACTTGTTACCAAAGATAATAATTGCTAGGCTGGAAAATTGCAGATGTCATTCTAATTACAGTCATTAAAATCCATGTATGCTCATGTAACACGTATGGGTTGATGTCGTAATATTACTTCAAATTTTCAGGATAAAATTAGGGTGGACTCATATATTGAACTTTCAAGGTTTTTAGTTTATTCCTCTTTAAAATATTGTTTGTTTAAGAGTCAAACTGTTGTAATAGACCTAATTTGGAACTCAATTTTGTGGGTTTATCTGCCTTAGCTCAGACAGAACAAACAACTTTTTTCAATGCTGAAAAGCATGAAACACTAAATTATTTTATTCTTTGTTCATATACTTTTTATTGTAACAGTGAAAATTTGTTTGTACCTTAGGGAAAAACCCCAATGATTTGAAATGGGGATATAGTCTCTTTACAGAGACAGCTGAAAGAAGAATGACATTTCGACTCTTAACTTATGGTAGACTTTCTGGGGCTGTGTTTAACAATGGTTCAACAACTGTGTTAGCTTTGACATCGTACTTATATGTTTTGTATCATAACAAATGTGAACTGAACAGTTGGTTAGTGGCTACCACAAGCTTCAATAAGCTCCAACTGATTTTTGAAGGACCCTAAGATAAAGTTGTTTTTCTTGACTATTGTTAAAATTTCCATGATGTGCTATGAACTTTTTGTTGAACACAGCCTGGGGATCGTCATCTATTTGATCATTGATTGAATTCTGCCCTGATATGCTTGCAATTTCTTTAAACTGACCTCTGTCTCTACTCCTTCAGTGTTATGTCATTGCTTTTCTGATGTTTGGGCATTTCTCCTATGTTGTCTGGTCATTGGACATATGATTGCCAGACTTTGCCTCTTAGTTTAAGGTTTTACTCATTTAATGAGTAGCGGACATAGTCGAGTGGTTAAGATGTTTGACTGGTAATCATTAGATCGCGAGCTCTTTGTTGGTGCGAATCCCATCCCAAAAATACCCCATTGTTTCCTTCAGCAAGAAACTTTTTCCTACTAGCTCAGTACTGGGGGACCAGGAAGTGGACTTGAAAGTGATTTATCGAAGTTGTAAGAACTTGTTTCACTACCAAGTAAAACAAATTAATATAAACCATATTATAATGATTAGGCGCTTCCTCGTAAGTGTTATGATACAAGTCCTTCAATGTTTAGGCACTGCTTGTTTGGTTGATATTGCTGGGTAATAGATACTTTGACCTTATGGGAGTCCCCTATGATTTTATCTTTGTGATCATGGCCCTGCTCTTTTGATGTTGCCTGGTATTTGTTTATTCAATTCTACTTTGTAAATATATCATGACATTGGGTGATTTGTACCCTCTGGATGGTATGGGTTGTAATTTGTGAAATCCTTTGTATGATATATCCTTAATGTTAAAATTAAGTCATTCTTCTTACACCGAAAGTTATAAGTACCGTATGTGATATTGAGTCAAAGGTACTAGGAGGGGATATGCTAGATAGCCTAGCTGTATGCTTAGGGAAACTCGCCACAGTCTATTTTAATATTGCATTATGACATATTTATGTTTTATTCAGCTGTACATGGGACTATATTGAGTAAGTTTACTTCGGTAATTAAGTGAACAGTTCTGTACTTATGTGTTTTGTTTTTTAACCTAGTAGAATGAAGTGCTTCTTTTTACATAGAAAATATTATGGACAGAATCTTTTTTAAAGCTTGCTTCTTTTGAAGTCTTTTTACTATTACCTAATCAAGGACTTGGCAAATCTTACCAAGTATTGTTAAATTTTATTCAACTGTCAGTGGCACATATATTAACTCTGCTGATGTAAATACTCAATATTTGTTTGATAATCCTCATCCATAACAGGCCCGTAGGAACAGGGGGGGGGGGCTATATATTTTATACCCCCGCTTCGAAGAAGAGGGGGGTATACTGTTTTACCCTTGTCCGTCCGTCCGTTACAAAATTTCCGTCGCAGTTTTCTCAGCAACTATAACATGCAGCAGCCTAATACTTTGCATATTGCTTCATCCCATAGTCCCATGTGGTGTAAAGCGATTTCATGCTCCTTGCTCATCTACTTCCTGTTTGTCCCATATTTTTAGATTTTTGCGGGGGTATCACTAGTGAGCATTAGCTCACAGATTTACTTGTATTGACCATCATTAAAAATAGGCATTTACATCTTGTGTACATGTAGTACCTTAATGTAATAAAATTCTTGCCGTTTTAATTGAAGTAAAAAAAATCTCAACAAAATTTGAAATCTCTCACCAAATTTGGTCAAATGGGATTTTTTCTCTCACCAAAATCTGGGCCCAGAATAATCCCTGCATGTATGCTTTTTCAGCAAAATCAATTTTGCAAACACTTTATGGAACAAGATGCTCATATGCAGCGTAAAATTGAACTTAAACATAAGTACTGTAACATTAGGAAACGTTTTCTTTTTCTTAAAATAAATTAGCCCCCCCAATCTGAAAAGACTTCCTACGTGCCTGCATAAATAGAAATATCTATTTTTATCTATAATGAGTACAAATGACTGTAGTGAACATTTAAATAAGATAAAATTTTGTCTGTGGTGTGCACCTGTAGTGAATATTTAAATCAGCAGGGTAAATGTATGTTCCAATATACATGTATGTTTTTCGAGAATGTTGGTGAATTAGATTACTATATTTTTTGCATGGGTAGGTAGTGATAGCATTGTATTATGCATTTTTGAATTATTAGGGAGCTGTGAATGAACTATTATCACATATGAATGAATATAGCTTGAATTGCAACAAAATTTCATATAAAAAATGATTATTTTACGGATTATGTAATGAAATATTTTATGGATTTTTATGGATTTTTTTATGGAATATTGCATGGAATATTTTATGAATTATTTATGGATTATTTTATAAATTATTTTACGGTAATTGTTTTTGGATTATTTCAAAAATTACTATCGATTATTTTATCAAACATTTTATGGATTTTTTCATGGAATATGTGATGGAATATTTTATAAATTATTTTATGGATTTTTTTTTCTTTATTGAAGGTAAATTCATGTAAGCCTTTTTACTGTTATGACCTTTAGATAGGCATGAGGCCAGTGCAAAGTTATTGTTTGATAATCATTCCATTTCCTCTCCCCTAGCATTCTACTTTTTGTTCTGCTCAAATTTTTCCAAAACAAATGATTTTAGCATGAGAGACATACAGTGCCTACTAAAAGTTTGTAGACATTTTTACTTTGTCGATTTAATCAAAAATTTTGCCACCCCATCACAATTATGATAAAATTGAATGATAATCAAATAGTTTATAATGGCCTAATGTATGTTCAAGGCTTGTACATAGTGCATTGCAAAAATCCCCAAAAATCTGCACCATTTTTATCTTGCATTATGGTATATGTTTACAATAAATGTGAACGGTCTGAACACTTCTGGAAAGAAAAAAGGCATTTTACAGGTTTTCTGAATTCCAGTTCCCACAATCCTAAAGGAACCATGGGAAATGTGGATTTGGGAAATTAAGAAGTGTCTAGATTTCTCTGTGTTTGGATTTTTCCTAATCCAGTCAGATCTCGATATAACGACATTGTTCGTTCCAATAAAAATTGTCGTTATAACGCATATGCAGTGTAATGAATTCTTCCGACTATGTGCATTTTGGGATCAGTTTCACGTAGTTGGTGGCATCATGCATAGGTACCTATGTATATATAGTATATACTGCAAGTGTACTTTTAACTAGCATGTGAAATAGAGTATATTTAAGGGAACCGGTGTTTATTTATTTACAACATATAAGAATAAATCATTCATTTCATTTCAAAAACAGTAATTGTGTACATACATATTACATAATCATGCTATACAGACTACTGTAGCTACGTACAGGAAATTATTTCACTTTCCTGATTGATTGTCAGGGTGTAGCAAGAGGGGTGTCCAATTAAAATGTTCTAGACTCTTTAATCAATCAGTAGGAAATGGTGTCGACGAGATTTGTAAAAAGAAACATTCTGTTTGAAGATAGAACATATAGCCCCAATCTGCACCAACTAAAAAACCCTGAGTTAATCTAGTTTTGAACTCAATATTATAAGTATCATTTTCGTGTTGAAACTTATTACCCGTCGTAAACAGATTAAATGTGTAAAATACATGTACATGATATCAATGCACAGCCAGGAAAACAAAAACAGGTAGTCTAGCTACTTAAGATACTTGCTAAAAACACCTTAAGGTGAGAAAATTGATATCCAGTTAATCTGATTGTCGTAGTAATGGATCAAGTTTGTGCACTAAAATGGGTTTTAGGGGCCAGTTGTGAGTGACGGTGTCGGAAACATGAATTTCATTTATAACGGATACAAATATTGTACAAAAGTTTTCATCCCATAAAATGTGTCAGTATAACAAGATTATCGTTGTTATAAGTGTCGTTGTATCGAGATCTGACTGTTGTATGTACATGCATTATTCTATTTCAAATTCTTGTTATCAAATATGTTGTATGTGTCATGTTCATAATAGTTTGTATTCTATTATATTTATAGCGTTGAGATTTTAGAATAGTTTTCAATTGTTTACTATAAGATTCCAATTGAAAAAGATCACACAATATTACTTTATTAGCTTTAGACCTCAACCCAGCTAGCTCCTAACCATGTATGCCATTTGAAATATATTCAATTTTCACATAATATAAGTTTTCTCATTGATAAAAAGCACAAAATCAGGCCATTGCCTTGACAGGTCTAGCTACTATATGTACCCTTGTACACTAATTCATAATGTACTCAAATTTTGCATAATGTAAGTTCCCCTTTCGATGACATAGTGCTAAAAGGGGAAAAGTGCTACAGTATTTGATTACACTTATCACCTTTTAGCACTTTGGCATCACTTTAGCACATAGCAACAACTTGTTCTGAAAATGATTAGATGCACATTGCTCAATTTTAAAACACATTTAAATAAACAGAGTAACATTCACTATAGATATAAATACACATATAAAATGTATATATACATATAAGTAAAATAGTAGTTGATGTGGGTTATGATTATTTTAGTATTTTATATGTGCAATGCTTGATAATGTATGTTTTTGTCTTTGAGCCACAACAAGTTGATCATTTGTTCTATGGATTCACTTGCACCTTAAATTTGACGGTTTTTACAAAAGAATTTTTTTATTTCCTCACTAGCTCATAAAAAAATTTTCAATTTGCTATATAAAGCACTGAATTAAGATTTTTTTTAATTTCTTTGCTAACTCGTCCCATTATTGTCCAGAAAAAAACATAGAACATGATCAACTTGTTGTGGCCTTGAAGCTTTTACACGATTTATTGATGCTTGCTACTGATTTTTGTTATTCTTTAGCTGTACAGTGCTGGACAGTGAAGAATCTTTCAGGGTGTTGGTATTTTCTTTCTTGTAAAATTGCTACATTTCTTTAATGAATGACATCATGAAACAAACAGGATATTCATCAATTTTGGAATAAGGTTATTTATATTTCAACTTGTAGGCCCGGAAAATATTTTCATTTGTGGATACACTGCTCTTGTAAACATTGATGAGTAATAATAATAATAATAAAGACTTTATTTATAGAGGCAACACAGGCAAAGCCCAATCTTACCTGTGAGCCTCTTGACAACAGTATTTACATAATATATACAACAAGCAAGGTTAAAAAACAACAACATATGAAAAATGTTAATAGATATTTACAACAATAAGAGTTATAGATTGATGTTAAAGTCACCCATAATAATGGTTTCTTTATTGTCGCTGGTGATTTTTTCTAGAGTCAGTTCATAATCATCAATAATGATGTTAATGAGTCAGTGCAAAATAAGTCTAATTCCTTCTTTATTTACATGAAGTCAATCTGATTAAAACCCGATCTAAAATTTTACTGCTCGCATACTCGCTAATTTAGATCTGGCCTTTCCCAAACAAAGGTCACGTTCAGGTGACCTTTTCTCATCATAATATTCATGACGAAATTGTTATGATACGTAACTTGTTTACATCGTCTATGTCACGCAATTTGAAATGAGCCACCCAATCGCAGATTGTGAATGATACCGCTGTTAAATTTGCATGCAAACCTTGGTCTAAAAATAGAAATTACAAAATCAAAATGTGATTAATAGTGTTTTCTTCTAGATGAAAGCTACGCATTGATTGGTCGACACAAAGTTCATCTCGACGTGACCTTGCATTGACTAAGTAGAGCTCCAGTACGACAACGCGAGTAGAACAGGATCTCTGTTTACGGAGATTGACATGAAGTTAGACTAGTATTGCACAGACCTATCAATACATTTTCTGAGCTTGCTTGTTGATATAAAAATGGATCTAACACCAAAAATGATGAATATCCTCTCTATTGACTGCTATTATTGTAGTCTTATATTGTTATATTATATTTAACTGTCAGTGGAGCATACATTAACCTCGCTGATTTAGATACTTGGTAATTGTTCTGTAATCCCTGTACTTAAGTTGGAATATTTATTTTATCGATTGTGACCACAGAAGTATTGTAGTGAGTATTTAAATGGGCAGGGTTAATGTAAGCGCCACTGACAGTTGAATAAGATTTGACCATCTTACATGTAGATTAATGTATTGCTTGGTATGTACCTTTTAGTCTCAAACATCTTTGATAAATATGCTTATATTTTTACCCTTAGCACAGCAAACCATGGAAAGACAGATTTACGCTCAATTTCACTAAAACCTCAGGAAAATTGACGATTTCGCAGATTAATATTATCGAGGAGCTTGATAATGATGTGATAGGTAAACAAACAAAACAAAACAAAATAAACAAGTGTTGTATGTACTAACTATAATATTAATCATCAATCTTGCACATTTATTTTTCTTTTATTTGATTTTCATTCTTATTAAAGTCAGACATTAAATATGCTGTCAAAAATCACAGGTTTTGCACAAAATGGTCGTAACTAGCTCTTTTTTAAAGTTACGACTGTTTTGCCCTAAACCACAAAATGCAGTCTTCTTGTCAAGCTTTCATCAGCATTGCACATTCGGTCCAGAAATATCTATTTTCTTAATGGATTGAAAGAAAGTTTATTGGACCCGTGGAGTATAGCTCAGTACTATGTAGTCTGATTTTAATAAAACTTAATTCTACTTTTTAAAAGCTATGTTTTGCTATAATGCACATTGGTCAAAGTGAATGTATTGCATTAGTGCAAACTTGCTGGTATACTTTTGTCTTTGTTCTTACCAGGTACATTTAAAAATTGTAGGTCTATGATTGGTTAGTTTAGGCACCCAAAGCTGAACACCCTTCCAAAAAATTGAACCCTTTCTTTGACTTGTGAAATATTTGTTAGGTCATTCTTTGGTCTACCTCTGTATCAAGTTGGCCAGCTCTGGGTCACAGACAAGGGCTTGTATTTAGTTAAAAACTTGGGTCCTGAGTTCTAAAATCCTGTCAGGGAAAGTGAGTATGATGACCTGCTGCTAAAGTACTGCTGAAAAATTTGAGTCAGAATTTAGTAAAATAAGAGTTACTCCCCCTTTCAAGCCATATTATAGATGGAGCTCTTCCTTGATCACAATAAATGTTTTTGTTGAGCCAGCAAGTTTGAGTAATGCCTTCATTAACTTTGATTTGTATTATAGTTTGACATATCTTTCATGTTACATATGTTAGGATTCAGGAAAATATATGGATATCATTAGGATTTTAGTATTTTTTTCAAGATTTAGATCTTAAATTTGTGCACCAATGGTTTGGTGCATGTTTGACATCAATAGTGGTAAATTTTATTCAACTTTCATTGAAGTATACATTAACTTTGCTGATTTAAATACTGTATTATACTGTAAATATTGGTTTGATAATTCTCATACATACAGATATCTATTTTGCCGGTTTAGCGCAAAACGGACATAACTTGCTCTTTTCTTGTTTTGAGTTACGACCGTTTTGCCCTTAACCCACAATTTGTGAGTACAGAATTACTGTAATAAGTATGTGTAGAGATTTTCATACAAATATCAAGTATCTTAATCAGTAGAGTAAATGTATGTGCATCAAGTAGTTGAATACCATTTACCAATTGCTTAAGCCGTATCTTAGTGGCTTTTTCTCATACATGCTACATACATGCTGCTTGGTTCTTCTATTTACATGTATCTTGCAGCTTTTTGCTTATATATTACAATAGTATAAAGTTTCCTGAAAACACAACATATGTATGTACTGTGTGAGGATTAATCTTGATTTCCTTTAGTTTGATTCTTATATTTAACACAAGTTATTTCTGTTATATTCTGTCTTTTCTATGTAATAGTGTATAATCACTTGTCACTAGTTCAGGGCCTCATGTTATAAAATGTTAGATTAGACTCAGCGCTCATCTCAGATTAGCTCTGTACAGTACTATATTTTTATAATTTCTTTGGAGACAGACTGTATGTGTTTTTACCTATTTGTTAAAAAAAACTGGCAGTTTTATAATTTGGTGTGTCAGTCCATCTGTCTGTTCTGAAGAGCAAAATTCAGTTCTGTGCATCCAGTCTAATCTTAGTTTTGTAACCATAAGCCCTGTAGCCTGTTCAATTACCCTAAACGTTCCAAAAACGTTCTGTAACGATACATTCGGAACTCCTCGGTCATTCGCTGCAAATAATCTAATCTAATAAACAAATATACGATCCTTAAGGCAATGAGTGATGTTTCAAAATTTATGGACTAAAACCGAAACATTGCTCATTGGCTAAACAACAGTATATTTGTTAACTTCAGCACTGGTAGTTTCATAGTAGCGTCTAAATATGTCCGAGATTATTCGCTGCGAATGGCCAAGGAGTTCCGAATGTATCGTTACAGAACGTTTTGGAACATTTAGGGTAATTGAACAGGCTACTAGTTTAGTTACTGTTGTTTTAACAATATTCCGCTCACTTTTAGTTTAGTTCTGTTCAGTTCTTTTCTAATATTCAGAGATTTTTTCTGATTTTTAAACAATCTAGGATGACAAGACTTTTTCGTCTGCTCTTTACTAAAGAAGTTAAACACAGTATTTTTTTTACATGCATTGGTTTGTATTAGATGTTTGCATGCTTGATTGTGTATAGTCTTACTGAAATTTCAACTTGCCTCTTTGTCTGGAAAGAAATATAACAAAATTATTTGCAATTTTGGATGACAATCAATTTTATTTCAACTATTTAGCTCATAAAACTTATTCTCCCAAAGTTGGTCTGCAATGATTAAAAAAAAAATTTTTTGCCTTATAATTATAATAAAAGTTATCTACTTCCAATTTAAAAGTATTCTGTTTCTTTAATATTTTTATATTGAATTATGTCGTAGACTATATAATTATATTATTATAATACACAAATACAAAGTGATGTCATTCTTTGACTAAGATGATGTCATTTTCACAAAATATTTCTCGTCCAATAAAAAATTCATGATTTTATATTCATCGTATATTTTCATCACGGTTTTATCATAATACACGAAAGCAATGTACTTATATTATTCAATCATTATAAGGCTTACAAATTGACCAAGGCTAGTTGATTTCAGTAGGACTGTATATAACACAATTATTAGTTTTGTTCTACGGTTCCTGTTTTGGTTTTGCCATCTTGCTTTAGTTTTTAACACAGCACAGTAGTGGTTTTTTGTGTATGATGTCGGTTAGGGACTCTGTCACAGTATATAGTGGATATCACAGTTGATGCTAAAATTAATCATAATGTTCATATGACTTATCAACTAAGAAATTACTGTCTTTGAGCAGTACAAGAAACATTGAAGTACATTTCAAAGTATTTCCAGCCTATTGTCTAATAAAGGAACAGGCATGGCTGAGTGTTAATGGTGTGGGACTGGTAATCATTGTATAGCCAGCTCTATGTTGGTTGGAACCCCATCCAAAACCTACCTTGTTGGTTTTTTAGATAGAAACTTCATTCTACTAGCTCAGTACTGAAGGACCAGGAAGTTGCCTGAAAAATGATTAATCTAAGTTGTCAGAGTTTGTTTCACAATCAAGCTAAAATAAGTATAGTTTTGATAAATTGCCTTAGCTGTTATTTCACTTAAACATAGATACAAATGATTGCAGTAAGGACAGATATTATGGGACATCCTGTATTTGACATTGGCCAGTCTGCTATGTTATATTAGCTAATACTGTGATTTTATGTTATTCTGTGACGGAGGTTTCTTATATAAATATTACATATACATAAATATATTAGCTGATAGCTTTTATGGTATACTTTATTCAATTTTCTCCTAATATTACCCTTCTTAGTATTGTAAGATTTTTATTATACAAATTAGTGGTGGAACGGTCATTGACTTAAGTATTCTTGAGTTCTAGACCAATTTCTAATAAAATATGTTATTTTCACTAGCACACATCAATATTCACCTTGATTAAGATGATGCTAGTTTAAGTATGACAGATATGTCATGTGTTTAGCGTATAACGGTCATAACTCAATGTAAGAAAAGAGTGAGTTACGACCATTTTGCACTAAACCTACGATGTATACTATTGATACTAAAATTCTTTGAAATTAAATTGTTGCAGATAAAATATATTAGCTAGAATCTCATATCAGTTTGTTTGTTATAAATCAAAAGACTAATTTTTCTAGGTGAATAATAACTCATATGGTAGTATGGATAAATATTTATTTAACACCGAGTAAGTATAAAGAAACACCCTAACAAAAGACACGGCTAGGTTAATATTATATAATAAACTCTAATACACTTTTACTTAACCATTCGGAACTCCTCGACCTTTCGCTACCAATAACCTAGGACATATTTAGACGCCATTTTGAAAAAAACGGTGTTAAAGTTATAACAAATACACGTTTGTTTAGCCGATGACTGAATTTTCGCTTTAAGTCCGTAAATTTTAAATTACATAGTTCAATGATATTGATGAACAATATTTAGTTCAATTTAAAACAAATAAATATGTTTAGACAAAGATCTGTGTGTATACTGAAGAACTATTTTGTATAACCGTTACGTGCTTTGCCTTGCGTAGGTAGTTAAATCACAAAAATCCAGTGAAGACCCCCCCACGAATCCTTCAGAGATTATTTATTCATGAAAGGTCGAGGTGTTTCGAATGTTACTTAACAGTGTAATTACCTCCCTTTGTACATAATATAAGTATGTATGTTATCTATAGTTCAGAAATGTTTTACTAATTTAATTAAATATATTTAACTAAAGAAGGAAATTGTATTTTTTTCAGCACATTAACAGTGTTCTACATTAATTATTAAGATAGGTTGCTGGACAGCCATATACATTTTACTTGCCCAAACACAAATATAGGTTGTCAGTTCTTTGTTTTATCATTAGTATAAAAATACTTGATAGTTTTAGTAAGCTATTTTGTTCATTCTGAACTCTCAGGTTTATTTATTGTGTGTCAAGCTACATTTCATGCAAATGTTTTTATGTAAATTTTGCTTTAGTTAACAGTTTAATAGATATTTAAAGTAAGCACTATAGCTGACAAAAGCTAGTGTTTATAACATAAGGAGTGTTAATACTCGAAGGTTTTAATCTGGGCTCTAAATTAATGGCACTCAAAATCAATTTATTATACATGCTCTAGTAAAATTTATTCAACTGTCAGTGGCGCATACATTAACCCTAGTAATTTAAGTACTCAATAATTGATATATAACTTATTAGATAATAACATTGACTTTTTCACTTAAAGACATCGCATAATTTATCCCATTGACATCATTCCTTTATAATGTATCTACTGATGAACCCCTTTAGTTTAAATCTTTAATACTTTTTACTTACTTATGGGTTTTAAGTTAAATTTTTTAAAACACAAATTTCAATGAACATTATTTATGCCTTAGTATTATATCATGAGTCTGTCTTTGACATCAACTGGCTTTTCCATTGTTTTATTTTAAATTAATTATAACATACTTGTTTTTTTTTTGTCAAAAAAAAGAATTTGAAAAAAAATGAAATTTTGAGAAGTTTTGTTAACCTAGTCTTTGATGACAGATTCATCAAACTATTTTTTCTTTTTTAACAGATTCAACACGACTATAGTATGATACCATTACGAAGATTATCCCAGACTGAGATTTCGTCCAAGTTTGTGTTTCCGGAATTTCCCTCCAGATTTGACAAGTCAATGTACAGATGACAGTAGGCGCCACCAAGTGAACTTTGAACTACGTAAATCCATTATCTTGCCTGATAAAATGAATTCCAGGAAATTTCTGTTTCAGAATATTATTGTTGAATATTTCATATTGATGAAGAAACATATATTTTAAAACTGTTATATCACAAAATTGTATTCAACTGTCAGTGGCACATACAGTACCCACCAAAAGTTTGGAGACATTTTCAGATTGAAGGCCTGATAAATAGCTTAAACTTGATAACTGTTTACTTTGAAATGCTTTGTTGTTTTGCATTATTTTTTTGGTGATCATTATTATTATGACTGAGACTACAAAAATAGCATAAAGTTTTGTTATGGAAAATTATTACAATAAATATGATTTTGGAGGCTTTACGATGTCAGATGTTGAATTTTATAAAGTGTGGCATTCATGTGAAATTTGTTTTCATTTTATCACAAACCATACTTAAATGTATTAAAAAATTATTCTACAAAAAATAATCATTAAAATTCAAGAATTGTATTTATTTTCTTTTGTCTCCACACTTTTGGTGGGTACTGTACATTGAACCAGCTGGTTTAAATTGATCCTGAGTGCAGATTCTGTACTGCAGTAAGTATTTAAATCAGTGGGGTTAATGCATGTGCTGCTGACAGTTGTATAAAATTTAACAATACAAAAAGTAAGTCAAAAGCAGCATAATGCCTCAAATTTTTCTAGCAATCTTTTTTGTCCCAGTTTACTTGAAGAATATTTAAGTTGATTCATCAGCTTGACTATTAGCGGACCTCTGTTGGAAACTTATGGTACTCATATGTTGTGAACAATATTGTTGACAAATAATACATTTGGTTACCTAGGATGCAAGAAGACTGTTTTTAAAAAAGGACAAATTTTGACTGAATAACGGCCCTTTATTAAGCCTGAAAAACATAGATTTTGACTGAATCATGGCCCTTTATTAAGCCTGATAAACATAGATTTTGACTGAATTATGGCCCTTTATTAAGCCTGAAAAACATAGATTTTGACTGAATCATGGCCCTTTATTAAGCCTGATAAACATAGATTTTGACTGAATTATGGCCCTTTATTAAGCCTGATAAACATAGATTTTGACTGAATTATGGCCCTTTATTAAGCCTGATAAACATAGATTTTGACTGAATTATGGCCCTTTATTAAGCCTGATAAACATAGATTTTGATTGAATTATGGCCCTTTATTAAGCCTGAAAAACATAGATTTTGACTGAATTATGGCCCTTTATTAAACCTGATAAACAGATTTTGACTGAATTATGACCCTTTATTAAGCCTGAAAAACATAGATTTTGACTGAACCATGGCCCTTTATTAAGCCTGATAAACATAGATTTTGACTGAATTATGGCCCTTTATTAAGCCTGATAAACATAGATTTTTACTGAATTATGGCCCTTTATTAAGCCCGATAAACATAGATTTTGACTGAATTATGGCCCTTTATTAAACCTGATTAACAGATTTTGACTGAATTATGACCCTTTATTAAGCCTGATAAATAGATTTTGACTGAATTATGGCCCTTTATTAAGCCTGATAAACATAGATTTTGACTGAATTATGGCCCTTTATTAAGCATGAAAAGCATAGATTTTTACTGAATTGTGGCCGTTTAATTGGCTTGAAAAAAATAGACTGAATTATAGCCCTTTTAATTTGTTTTTAAAATTGTTTATGTCAATAGGCTTGTATAACAAAATTGGTTTTGTTTACACCAGCAGCATCCTAGTCAGTAGTCAAGCATGCTCTCAGTAGGCCTATTTGTTATGATTACCATCTTACTGTTTACTTATGGGGTTTTATGGCACTTACCATAGTTTTATAATCAACTATGGAAATTATGTTTGCCCTCTGAGTTTCTTTTTCAATTACGTACATAATTCAAACTCAACTTGGTCCAGTACATGTTAGGACAAAATCTAAATTGAAGCTTTTAATTTCATTTTTGTGCCTATTTTTACATTTTATTGTATCTGTGATCAATAACCATGCTGCTTTTAACTGTTCAGTCCCATATCAAAATTATGTGCACATTTTCAAACTATGCAATTTTTATTCATTATAAGTGCCATGGTTTACTTTATGAAATTTATTTACTGGATTTTACAATGTTTATTCTTCCATTTTGATTTTTGCATTTTGTATACTTTTTTCTTTGAGTTGAAAAATGATTAAACATATCTAGATAATTAATTTTACATGTAAGAGTCCGTACTCATGAACTCATAAGTTTTCAAATAACTTACATATGAATTTAAAAATCAAATCTTTATATTATTTTTGGGTGATAAATTGTTATTATTATTTTATGTTGCAATGCATACACGTTGCTAATTTGTTGACTAAATTTGTTTCATTTATACATTAGTAGGATATTATGCCATGATAGATTCATTGTTTGATATATGTATCTGCCTCCATAGCCAACGTCACCTTATTTTTGTTTCAACTTAGGTAACTGTTAGAATGAAAAAACAATTACTACGCATTTCTGGTTAACTTCCCCCTTCCCTTTTTAACCACAATTTTAGTTTTTACAAAAGGGGAAATGGGATTGAAAATTGTTGGGAAACTGACAAGTGATTTTGGAAGGGACAAACTGTGTGGGAAAAATATTTTGGCGATTGTGTTTGTTAGGTATATAAGCTATGCTTTAAAAAAACTGCATTGATTTAATTGTAAAATGTAAATTGTTTGTGCTTAAACATGAAATCAACAAGTTTTCAGATTATATGGTTTTCCATTTGTCAAGTATTAAATCAATTATTTTCCCAGCCTTATTCAAAAGATAATATGCTTGATAGAAAAGCAATTAATATATTATGGCCCAATTATCCTTCTTTAAAAAATTACTCATTGTTTCTTCAAAACTTTAATGTTTTCAAATTATATTGATAATCAATGGCTATTTGTATATGCTCATATTATGTACAAATTATATTGAAATCCATATCAAATTATATTTTTATATTACTATGTATATAATGATTTTACTTATTATACTGTAAATTTATATTAAACTGTCAATGGTGCATACATTAACCCTGCTGATTTAAATACTCAATATTTGTTCATAAATCCAAATTTTTATCAATTTTGATATCAGAAGTATTAAAATCAGTGGGGTTAATGTATGCCCACATACAAAGATTAGTAAGGTGTGATAGGAGGTCAGTCTGTTACTCAATTTGCTTGTTATTATTATTTTATATGTCAATCTAATCAAAAATAGTCTAGCTTTAAATCCTTTATCTTGCCTTTCATGTTTTTGTACCATGTTTGTCAAGAAGTTCGATGTCTACAATTGCTCATGGCACCTTACTTTAATTTAAATGGAAGTATGTTAAGTTTTGTACATATGAAGTAAATATTCCTGTCCCAACCATATTTATATGCTGTAAATTGTTAATGTTTTATGTATATAGAGAAATCATATCTGTATTATATATAGTCAAAAATTGTTGCATTCAAAAGTGCTATTTTATCTCTCAAATCGGGTACATTGTATGTTGTTTCATACAAATTAATTGTTATTGGCCTATTATCAAATATTTAAAGATTGTTACTGTAAGTTATTTCATTTTGTTAAAGTTGTTTTGATTGGATAATCAATTTCATGCAATCATTTGATTGGTTTATAGATTCCATATCTCTGTGTTGTTTTAATTGGATAATCTATGTATACTGCCATTTGATTGGCTAATATATTTCATATCATTTTGTAATCAGAATTTTATCAGTTGGTACTTTTACATCATTTCAAAGCATAAATTTGATAAAATAATTAATTATGATATTATTTTGTATTCGGCTATTTCATTGGCTGATTTTTTGTATATCATTTTGTAACTCACTATTTGATTGGCCTAAAATAAAAATCATGCTGTGTTCCATTTTCTGATTGGCTGAAATATAATTAAAACTGTATTTAAATGCTTTTATAAGGAAATTTATATCCAGACATGTCTGTTTCCATTAACCTGCATGCATAATATAAATGGCTTTAATGAAAGCAATACTTTTTACATATTTATGTTATTGTATGCCATGTGTACTTTATATATTGTAAATGCAATTATTTATTCCAAAATCTTGCACACCTTAAATTGTATAAAACCAATTGCTTTTAGATTTTGTTTTATTTAGAAACTGTAAACATTTTTTGTGTAGCCAAATAATTTTGTGTCAATGTTAAATATAGCTTGTTTAGGATAACTTGAGATATTGATTACATAGAACAATGTTTAAATTTGTCTAAAGTTATCCTAAATGAGCTGTTTGTGTAAATGTGTTTTTGTGTTGCCAAATTTTTATGTCAGTCATAACTTTATGTTTATCAATTGTTCATAGTCTTGACAGGGATGATATTATGTTTTAATCTTTATTTGTTTGTCTGCTTGTTATTTGATTGTTTTCTTTATTATTTCAAATCGTCCTACGCCACAGCTACTTATATAAATGTATCAATGCAACGCATATATTCCGGTTAATAAGGGTCGAAGGTTAGGCTCCTATTGCTTTATTTTCTGTTTGTATACAAAATGATGATGGATACAGTGTTCAATTTATCCTTTAATTTGTTTCTTTGTTACTTTGTATTGTTATTTTCTTGTTATGTATAGTTTAATTATAAATTTCATTGTTTCCACGTTTTCCATCAGGCTGTTGGGCCTATATTATATGTCTTTTTATTGGAGCATGAATTCACAAAAATACTTAAGTGTGAGTTTTCACTTAATGCGATTTCCCACTCAAATAATGTGCATTTATATTGTTAATTTTTTCAAAAGACCAATACTTAAGTATATTTTCTCATCTTCACTTTAATTGAAAGTAAACACTGACTTGGCTTATTTCAAAATGTTGATTTTTACACTGCATTTTGATAATTGTTTACAATTCATTTTTAGTCAACTTACTATACTCATCAGCCATGCAACTTAGTGGTGTTAAAGTCTACCTTAACTTGAACCAGGAAGGATATGTCCTGCCATGTCCCTAAGTGGAACCCACATTTTTAGCTCGACTATTTGACGAATAGTGGGGCTATCCTACTCAGCTGTGCGAGTCGGCGTTGGCGTAACACTTCTTGGTTACGTTTTTAGGTGCAACATTTTTGTATCTTTTATATCTTTGCAAGTACTGGAGGGATTCATTTAAAACTTTATTTGTGTTTACAGGGTTACCATTGGAGTTCAAATACCAAGTTACATAACTCTAGGATGAATTTTATCTTTGCAACTATCGAAGGGATTCACTTGAAACTTCACACATGTCTACTGGGTTGCCATTGGAGGTCAAATACAAAGTTATGTAACTCTTGCATGAATTTACAATCACATTTTGAAATAGGCCTGAATTAATATACAATCATGTATTACTTTTAAAAATAGCTACATAATAATATCTACATTGTATTCTTTTCATCTATTTTAGGTTAGTTTAATAGTGTATAGAGCTATAAGGACCGTCAATACTGATGATTACAATAGCAGAATTGCTTTATACAGAGACCTTTCTTTTCTCAAACTGGCACATAAAAATTGTAAAAATCACATGATTTTACCATAATTATACTGGGGTCCAAAAGTTTCTTTACACATGTAATTTGTTTCATATTTTCTTTTCTTTTTTATTGCAAATATTAATCCAGACCCAATTTGTTTTATTTTTGTCCATATCGGGTAGAAGACTCCTATTTTTTTACTATTTCATCATACCATATATATTTTTTGGTGAAAAAATATATATGATAGAACATAATTGACAGTTCATTATAAACTGTATATTAGTTGTATAACTAGTAATGACATGTAAGGTATACCTAAGTATATTACAAAACATCAAAATTTAACAATGTGTAAAGAAACTTTTGGACACCAGTGTATAGTGGTATTTAATGGGAAACTTAACTGTATTTATCTCAATTATTGCCCATGAAATGATTATCAGTATACAAAATATAATCATCAAGTATTGTATCATTAGGTATAGCTGTATACACTTTAAAAATCTTTGCTCAAAAGAAATATTTGATATTGTCTTGGTATTTTATGTGTAAATTATTTAACGTAGGTTTTTATGAAAAAAAAATGTTGTCTTAACACACCATACTTAGTGTCAGATTTTATCGTTATATCAATCAGATATTGTTTTATTTGAATAATTAGTGATATTAATTACTGAAAGACCTAGTTCATTCTAGAATGATTTTGTGTTAAAAATAAATAAATTCCATTTTGTAGTCTAAGTTTCATATTGGTGCAGATTCAATGACTTTACAGCTATTTTCTCTTGGTCATTGGACAACTGGTATCTGTCTTTCATTTTCCTTGTTGAGTCTTAACTCTGCTTATAAGCATGCAACATTTTTATGCAATGGAATTATGACACCCTGATTAAATTTGTAGATATCAACATTTGTATATATGAAGTCCCCATATTAGACTACAGATTGAGGTCATTTTACACATGTATACATGTATTTATGTACTATGTCTTATACACAATTAAGTGACAATGTTATTTCAGACCAATCAATGATCTTAACATTCCAAAAAATAAATATATATTTCTCTTATGATAGTTTTGTTTATTTATATGGAAGGGAGGTAATTTTGGTTAATAATAAAAATATTCACTATTCGAGGTAGAGTTACCTCCCTTTATCTGTAAATCCAAAGCGATTTCCTTTGCAACGGTTTGCTACGACAAATTAAAATCCCTGATCTAGCCAAAACCACGTAGTATTTCTTAGTGTCATGTAAAATTTAGCCACTTACGTCTTTAAAATGAAACTAAAAATGATAGGTCCGTCCTGACATTTGACCAGTTTTTTATCGTGAATTTCGTGCAACACCTAATGCGTAGACAATATTAATTTGGATATTATTCATACTGCTGCTGCTTGTTAACACGTTGTTAAACGTTGGAATTTAACAAATCTATATTTAAAGAAGCATTCATGAGTCGAAATAGAAGTAACTGTCGTGGCATAGAAGAAGTTGCAGAGAAGTTACTAGCTGTAAGTTTTTTTAATTATTTTATGAATTTTAGAGAGCATGTAAATCTTATTTCTTGCTAATTTCACGGTGCTCATACCACGTGGCTTTCTGTGATCAATGTGTATCAAAAGAGCGGGCACTCCATGTTATCCTTTAAAGTTATGAAAAAGTAAAAAAAAGTTATGAAAGAAAATCTTGCCTTGACGGACGTTAGTTTGATATTTTGACAAATACTGATCACAAGTCACGTGGCATAGATAGACGGGTACAAACCTTGTATGTGACCCAGTATTCAAAATACATGAATATAATTTCCTTCCAACTTATAACAATACATTTTTCGTACTTGATTCTCTCAATCCATTGGTCAGTTACTTAATCCTATTGCTTTGCTCCCTGGTAGCCTCGATTTGATATCACATGCATATTCTTTTTGGTGTAAGAAGGGTACCAGAGATCAAATCTCTAGGTAATATTTTCCATAGGAAGCTGGCCACATTTGTTTTAAACTGAATACTCTCAATTAGGATATATAAAAGTTTTATAAACTACATGTAGTTATACAATCCAGATTGTTGCAAATCGAGTATATCAGTTTTAGGTCCCTTTTCGGAATCCAAGTTCATACGAGACGGACAGAGCATCTACCCATTGGTACTGGGATACACCAGTACAAGCCTCCCATCATTTATAAGTAACTACTGACACACTTCTCATATTAAGAGTTATAGTAAGTTAGTAATTGGCATTGAATTCACGACCCGTTGTCAGTGGCTTGCAAATGGTTAGGTCGCTTTATCAAAGTAAAAAACTTATTAACAAAGAATGATAAGGTCATAGAAAATTAATTGTTAGATTCTCGTCCGAATGTTTGAAAAAAATGGGACATGTTGGGCTCTTTTGATTTCCATTTGTGAATGAAAACGCGATCTAGACTTTTATATGAGAAAGGTTACTGAAAGAGGGCGAATGAGGACGAGACATGTATAACAATGAATTTACTTCGACCTTTTTAAAATTATTAACAACAAAAGTCAACATTATAGAGATCGTCTTGCGTATTTAATCACAGTATTGCATATTTGATTTTACAATTTACATTTACAAATATTTTACAGACATAATAACATTGATGGTACTTGTACTTTTGTATAACAAAAATGACAAAAACCAAACAAAATTTAAGGCCATTCAAAAATGTACTTTTTTAAATAATTTGCCAAAGATTTTGCTCTTAACACATAGAGGTAGCATATTGAGTCAAGCAATCTTGAAAGATGTTAAAATATTCACATTAAGTTGGTAACAAGTTGGTCAACATTTAAGATGGTCACTTTTAAATGTTCGCACAGATTTTTTCAACAGCTTAAGCTTCTTGCTCCTCCTCCTCGTCGAATTCACCTTCCTCCTCGGCGGTGGCATCTTGGTATTGTTGATATTCAGATACCAAGTCGTTCATGTTGGATTCAGCTTCAGTGAATTCCATCTCATCCATACCTTCACCAGTGTACCAATGCAAGAAAGCCTTACGTCTGAACATAGCAGTGAATTGTTCAGAGACACGCTTGAACAATTCTTGGATGGCAGTGCTGTTACCAATGAAGGTGGCGGACATCTTAAGACCACGTGGTGGGATGTCACAGACAGCTGTCTTGACGTTGTTGGGGATCCATTCAACGAAGTAGCTGCTGTTCTTGTTTTGGACGTTCAACATTTGTTCATCGACTTCCTTCATGGACATACGTCCACGGAACATGGCAGCGACGGTGAGGTAACGTCCGTGACGTGGGTCACAGGCAGCCATCATGTTCTTGGCATCGAACATTTGTTGGGTAAGCTCAGGGACGGTAAGAGCTCTGTACTGTTGACTACCACGGGAGGTGAGTGGGGCGAATCCTGGCATGAAGAAGTGGAGACGTGGGAAAGGTACCATGTTGACAGCCAATTTACGGAGATCAGCGTTCAATTGACCAGGGAATCGGAGACAAGTGGTGACACCAGACATTGTGGCGGAGACGAGATGGTTCAAGTCACCGTATGTTGGTGTGGTGAGTTTCAAGGTTCTGAAGCAGATATCGTAGAGAGCTTCATTGTCAATACAGTAGGTCTCGTCAGTGTTCTCAACGAGTTGATGGACTGAGAGTGTGGCGTTGTAGGGTTCTACAACTGTGTCTGATACCTGGAGGTAGACAAAATGAAAATATTGAATTAGTAACACAGCCTTTAACTTTCTTCAACATTTTTACAACTTGTTATTTCAAAATGGAGTGATTTGAGATTTGTGGCAATAAATGAGAAAAAATACTTAGGTAACTCATTAGAAAATACGTTTGGATATGTTTTAGTTTTGTAAAATGTCAAACGTCAATAATAGGATCTCTCTATTCTTAGGATATGTTATCAAACTAGTCTGTGAGCTGAGCTTAGTGCAGTCAGATTATGTTCTGTTAAGTGTTGTTTTGGTTTGAGTTACGGCACTTTTCAATAATTTCGGACGAATCAGGCGAGGCGGACTATTCCATTAACCATTGTTCCTGTAGTCAATCAGAATAAAGTATCTTGCTCAATGAAATAATGTGTTTTTATTTGATTTGAACCACCCGGAGCTTGCTTATATGCAATGATTACCAGTTCAGAGTATTGACCAATCAGTCAGATTCGCATTGCAATACATGATTATTTAGATAAATCATACATCTCTTGTACTTACTTTTGGTGAGGGTACGACGGAGAATGTGTTCATGATTCTGTCTGGGTATTCTTCACGGATCTTGCTGATGAGGAGTGTTCCCATACCAGATCCGGTACCACCACCAAGAGAGTGTGTAAGTTGGAATCCCTGAAGACAATCACAGCTCTCAGCTTCTTTTCTGACAACGTCAAGGACAGAGTCGACGAGTTCAGCACCTTCTGTGTAGTGACCTTTGGCCCAGTTGTTTCCAGCACCGCTCTGTCCGAAGACAAAGTTGTCTGGTCTGAAGATTTGACCGAATGGACCAGATCTTACTGAGTCCATGGTACCTGGCTCAAGATCTACAAGGATGGCACGTGGTACATATTTGCCACCAGTGGCTTCATTGTAGTATACGTTGATTCTTTCAAGTTGGAGATCAGAGTCACCGTGGTAGGTACCAGTTGGGTCAATACCATGTTCATCGGAGATAACTTCCCAGAACTGAAAGTAGAAATGAAAATATATCATTAGTAACTGCCAGGTGGTTCCCAACTAATTTTTACATTCTAATTTAAGTATGTATATCTATGCTGGCTTGATATGTGAATATCACATTTTCATTAATTACCATTGGAGTTCCATTTACACATCATTAGCTTGCTAACAGGTGCTGACTTGTTGTTAAGTTTCATTATGATTTCTTGCCAAATTTATTCAGATGAAATTATTAATTATATTTATAATCCATCCTCATTTTAATCGTTATTAGCTATAGTCACGTGCTATAAGGCTAATTTTGTTGCAGATTCTCGCCTTTCGGCAACAAATGTAGAAATTCGTCAATCGGAACACCTCGATCATTCATTGAATGAATTCGCAGTGTATGACTGAGGAGTTCAAAAAGAAAAAAATCACTTGAACGCTCAATTAATAGATTGTGTTTTTCATTAATAATATCGCGAGAATATTCGTGCCAATACGTGATCAGTTTTATTGGTACTTATATTGATTTATTTCATAAAAAAGGAAACAGGTGGGTTTTGAAAAAGTTATGATAATCTTAGGACCACGATCGAGAGATAAGACTAAAGTATAAACATGTATTTATATTAAATCTTTTTTATATAACATTCTTGTATTTTATAGGTAAAATACAGACACGTTTATATCTAAACAAAACCATTACCAGACTAGGCGTAGACGTTAAGTGGTTAAAAAAGTAACTTAGGTTTAGTTGAGAGTTGGGATTTTACCTAAAAGTCATAGTCAATTGATAGTTCTAAAGAAGCATGTTTATCAACTCGGATGGCAAAGTTAAATTCTCATTGATGTAGTTATTTTAATTATATTTATGCATTATTCATGCAATAAATGACTGATCGATATGTACGTACAACACTACATTGTGTATTCTGCAAAAACAGTCATTTAAGAACTTAATTTAAAATTTGATATCATCTTTGAATGCAATAACAATTGTAAAGTTAGAATTTAATGTTACAATTTTTTGGGTCAATAAACCATCGTATGTATAAACGTCTGCCAAATTGAATCTATTTTGCAATAAATGATTTATATACTAGATAAAAAGAGGGTTTATTCTTTTGATTTGTGATCGATCTGTACAATTTAGTATCGCGTGATTTACTGATATTTACTATTAAGGGATTGGATACCTGATCTGTCAAAGGTATTCCGAATCACCGGGTCGTAAAATTGATTCTTTTTATATTGATTTAATTTAGACGAGAAACAATCGTGTGATTTTATTAACTAATCAATCTTGTTTCGTGTCGCACGATGAATCAGTTGTCTGTCTTTAAACGTTGCCATTCATGTATTACTTTTTGAGACACTGACGTTTGAAGCTCGCCAATCGTATTTACTCGGCTATTTCCGTGGCCTTATAGGACAAACCCGATCAAGTTCTGAGTGGAAGCTTGCACGATCTCTGCATTCAATTCGGCCGACTGTAATGAAACGCCAGATCGGAACACATAGGTCAGACTTTCGGTTGGAAAATGCGAAGAAAGCCAAGTTGTTACGAATGTGAAACGCCTGATAATTCATTCGGAGGACACCGGATGATTCCGTACTTCAGTCCCATCGTACTGCCAATTAAAAGACGTGTTCGTAATGGTTATAATGATAAATTGTTCGATGGAACCGTTTCAGCGAGTGTACGGAAAGACCCGGTTAGTCATAGTCGTGTGCACTAAGAACTGGATTGCACATTAGCATGTATTATTGCGCGCAAAACCTTGTCGTTAAAGTAGGTCGTAAAAAAGTAAACCAGTGAAGCTTTTCTTCAAACTGTGATTTATTCAACGCTATTATGTGATGTATTTAATGAAACTAGTTCAACAGAATCAAAGCTGTCTGTTCTTCAAATTGAACGCAAACAACGAAAAATACTTTAAAATCTTTTTCTTTGAATTAAAATGTAGACCGAAACAGTAAAATTTTAAATATTTTGAAATCATTTTAAATTGTAACCGGCAAGGTAAATAAATAGAATAGAAGTGCTCTTATTTATATTAGTGAATATTTTCAATATTGTCCAAATATTTAAACAGTCATCGTTTATCATTTTCAATACCTATGCTCGTCACAATATAATTCGCTCCCAATAATTACAACCTAGATATATTGACAGCCCAATATTTCAATTTTGTCAAAATGTGTATGGTGGGAACAAACTTGCCTATTTTAATAATATAAAAAAGCTGATCCTAGTCTTTGTTCGAAGGTTATTCTGTTAAATAGAAAAGGTTTTAGAGGTTTTTGATCAATGAACTTTTAATATCTACTAGATAGTATTCCCCTTAGCAACGGCTTTAATGTAAACAAACACTAAGTTCGTTGTCAAGGAATACTATTTCGAAATATGATAAGGGGATGCACGATCAAATTCGTTTTATTGGTTTTGCATCGATGTATCAGACACTGTTGAAATACCAGCAACGACATGTTTAACTCGGAGGGATTATACGATCCTTTTTCATTTTAAAATATTACATTTTAACTGGTTGAATATATTAGCCGGTTAATTTCAAAATCTTCATTACATGCTTGAGGCATTCGAACATTTTCAAATAATAAAAGATATAATTTAATTTGAAACACTAGGATAAATTTGAATTTAAAATGTAGTCAAAATTGTCGGGCAAAAACGTAAAACTACAAGTTTTTACTCGTAAGCCATCAACATATTTGACCGCCGTCGTAATAGGGATAAATTACCGTCCTTTATAGTAAAATATTGATTTTATAGCTTTGTATCCAAGGAGGGTCGAATCTATTTATTGACAAATATCCTACTTAAGCTAATTTGAAATTGAAAACCGATTACCACGTCAATAGTTATAGAAATTTTAGATTCGTACACGGATAAGCACGCCCTAACATGTTCGCACCGATAAAACCTGATTTTCGCGCTTCCGAAAATACCGCTCTTGACTTTATGTCATGAAACCAAAGATATCATAAATTTCAAGTTAAGAAGTTTGCAGGAAGATAAATTTCGATTACTGATCAAATATCTTAAACATTTTTATCTCATTTTTCGATACACGAAGAATGTATTTTTCAAATCTCAAAGATTAGGTTTTAAGCATGTACTTATCAAAAGACGATTGCTTTTTTTATTATAGGACATAGATCGGAGTAAAATTCAATTTTTATTATCAAATAAAGATTTCATGAAATTTTGTTGTTTCTCACGGTAAAAACATCCATACAATCAAGTTTTATCAAATCATTTTTGTTAAGTTGAATGAGATGCATTTCAAATGTTAAAGAGTAAACAGATTGATTTTTTAAAATTCAGTCTTAATATCAGCTTATCATCGCTTTTTTTCAACCGCGTTTAAGTGATTCCCAACCATCGGAGGCCTTTGATCCGAGATTTTCAAGCTGTTCTGTAGAACATGGGAATATGCTAGCTATCAATGATAGTAAATTTTAACTGCGGAGTAGGCCTATGGCATAAAACAAGTTCCAACGCATTTAAAGTATTGTGACTCCTAGTCATTTTTCCTATATTAGTTCAAACGATTTTCACGACACTTTGCGCTTGATTTTCGTTATAAATTTGAATAAAACAACAATAAATCGTATCTAAATCGCGATTGCCATGGAAACGTAATACAAAGATACATTAAGTGATATAAGGCATTATGTAGGCATCAAGGATCTCTAGAATGCTTGTATTCTGATATTTCAGCTAACATTTAGAGCATTGATTTTTCATTCTCTGTGAAAACAGGCTAAGCCAATGAATAAATCACTGAGGAGAACCGGAATCAAACAGTATGTTATATATAATATAACGGACGAATACTTGTTGAAAATCCAATTTGATCGCCTTGGTTATTCAGCTTTTTGCATGTTACACAGACAACACGGAAATTAGCGATAATTTACGACTTTATGTTTTACGGTAATTTCGCAGAAGATACGGAAATTAACGAGGTTTTACGGAAATCCCTATGATGAACGTTTTGCTAAAAATGAAAACACTTGTTGTTATTGATTATATATTTTTGTACTTGTTCAGCTATGTTGTTTACGTTGCTTTAAACTCTTATTGACAGAATATCGGTAAAGGAATTAACACAATGTTGTTTGTCAAACAAAACAGAGACAATAATGAATACACTGTACAAGAAAACGAAATTTTCTAAACACCAGTGATTATTTGACATTGGTATGAGCTTGGTTTTCTCTGTGCTGTTTAAAAAAACCCGGTGATATTGTGATTACTCATTGTATGTCGGCATGTCGTAGCTTGCTTTTGTCATCATTAATGGGCTTACCAATCTATGCCAAATGGGCATTGCCTTTAAACTGGTAAATGAACGCGCGATCGCGAAATAGCATGCACTTGTGCGAAGTAAGGTCATAATGACTTAAAGCCTTAACCAGATCGTTTTTTACTTTATATCATTACAAACGAGGCGAGACTCGTTTTGGACCTTGGTTTGCACAACGCTATAACTTCGCTATAATAAGACCATGATTCCATCACTGGATCAATTGCCACACCTTTAATAGAGCTATTACATCAGTCAGATTCTACCATCTTTTCTATTGTTTCTAGCACTTTCATTCAGCGATCTAAAAACCTATATGGTTTTAAAGCTCATACATTATTCATGAATCATTTGTGCAATATCAAAGCAACAAGCCTTTCCTTTAGTGAATGGAAATAAAGTTTTTGCACACAAAATTGACTCAACACTCGTAAATGAAACATAAATATAATTATTTTATATTAGTGAAAGAACGCGTTTATTTATCTATATACCAAGTTGAGATATGAACAGAACAGTTCTGTTCAAGTTGAGACATGGTTGGTCTTGAAATTGTGTGCTAACATTTATTTTGTAGTCGCCATTAGATTTGACCAAAACATTTCAGAACAAAAATAAGGTTTTGCGGGCATTGTTATAACATTTAAATGGCCAAGTCAATTTTGCTATGCAGACTCAATTAATTTGCTTTGTTGAACCTTCGTTTTATGTTTAAAAATTGATAATGTGATCATTGAAACAGTATCCGCTTTTGTACTATATCAAAAGTTTGAATGGCACAAAAAAGGCGGAAAATGAATACATTCGCAAAAATCATTATATCAACTGTCATAATAATTTATTGCGTTTTTTGTTAACATCCTATTTAACAGGAAAATTAAGACGAAAACCAGCAATGAAAAATGTACATTTCGTTTTTATTGGCTGTACAATTAAGATAACACAAAAAAACAAGGATGAAATATTTTAGAAAATTGTTCGGTGCAATAATGTGGTAACTTGAGTAGTTGGGTTTATTTGCCTTAACTCGGTTAAACGTGAACTTTTCTTTGACCCAATGAAATAGACAGTAGTAAACTCAATACGCAGGTATATTGAGTTACGGGGTTTATACAATAAAGGGGCTCAGTGAGTCATAAATAATAGTATTATACTATCGAATGAATGAGCACGAATAAAAACGGCGGGAATTCAAAATTTCTAATATTTGAATAAGGGGTTTTGTTTGTTGAATACGTTCAACACAAAAAAAAAGAATTTTAAAATTCGATTTGAAAATATCTTTTGTGTATAAAGCGTACATGTGCGTTAATAGAACGCGTTCGAAATGGAGACTAAATATAATATGCGCGCGTATAATATTGCGATTTATAATGCCTTATAAATTTTTAATGAATAGATTTCCCACTGATATGAATCGTTCTTTAACCAACTGAATATTTTAGATAAAGGTTTTTATTCAACACAATAACCACGAATTTATAATTAATCAGACATATAATTAGTGATTAGCATGATTAAGCTTTATAACTCATTGTTTATAATTGATCTTAATTGAGATAAAATTATGATTACAAAAACAAGATTTCAATGGATCATTTATTCACCTGAGTAAATTTTGATCAAGATCTAGACTACCAATATAAGAATGATATATATCTATAAACGATTAATAACATTGATAAAAGTTAAAACATCGATTATACATTGTAAACATACAATGAATCTCTCTGTACAACCATCTCTCAAAAAGCATCCCATTTTCTAATAAAAAAACACCATCCAATTACAGCTTGTCGTTCATAGATTAACAGACCCTTCGTTAAACTATCTAAGAACTCTAGGTCTACAAATTTTGCTCTCTCTGTCCTATTATTCGTGTCTCAATGCCTTGGCAGAATGCGAGGGCGGGTAGAATTCATGAGTGTTCAACAAGCAAAATATATTTCTAGTATGAAATAGAAATGCTAATCAGACAAACAAAATATAAATAAATCTAATCACTTTACAGGTGAATAATATCAAGAACTTTTTCTCTTACGATGGGTTCAAATATTGATCTCAAAATATTTTCGTAAAAAAATCTACCAAGTGAAGTACTTAAAAAATAACATAAAGTGTGATAGCAAAAATATTACATCAAAATAGTAAAAAAAGAAAAATGTGATAAAAAGTATGTAAAATAATTTTATACATACCTTGGCACCAATTTGGTTACCGCACTGACCGGCTTGGATGTGTACGATTTCACGCATTTTGAAAATTTAATGTGTAGTTGGTCACCAACGTTTCGTCTCTTCCGAGTTTCCTTGTCGAAGTAGTACGCCCGTTTTCGTCGTTGGTATTTATACTTCTCTTAAGATATCAATCGTCTGGTTCCCGGTACGATGTGAGTTATTTTATGGCATTTATTCACGCTATTGGAAAAATACAGAAACCAGCCGCTTAGCGATTTCAAATCTTTAAGCGTTCGGATTGGTCAATCAATGTTTCTTAATTTTAAACTTAGTAACGGATATAAATATTTGGTTGATCGATAAATAAAATTGGGTTATTTGTTAAATCTGTATAATTGGCCAGGACTTTTGAGAGATTTATGTCGAATAAATACAACCCTGTCTTGTTTGGACGTACTGTAGCTATTGTAGAAAAATCTTTCAAGTTTAACTAATGGTTGAAAACCTTGGGATTGTAATGGCAGTAATTATGATTCAAAGCTAGTATAATTGATTGTAACTTATAGCTTTGACATAGTACATAATTAAGTTTGTTATTATCGTGAAAAAAATGAAATCATTTATGTAAGAGGCACCTTTTCAAAAATGTCATTTTTTGCCTTCATATTTATTTCGCGATTCACGTGCCTTGGGCGTTATCAAGGTTTTTTAAATATCGTGAAATATGATAACCCCCTGGTGTAAAAGAATGTTTTATTCTTAAATAAATTATAAAATATTCTTTATATCTAATTTTCTATCAAATAATGTTGACTATATATATTAATAAAAAATAATATATTGCCTAAGTTTCGCACATTACTTCATTCTCGTACCCAGAGTCTAGTAGGATTATCGATACTAGTTAGATCGAGACTCAAACTCCTCACAGCGGTTACGTCACGCGTTGCAACTTTAATTGATTTGATAAAGGGAGATAACCGCTGCGGGGAGTTTGCTCGAGACTATTGATAACCTCGGGGTACGATAATGACACAAGGCAAAGGCTTCAGACGCTTGACCGTGTCAGTCGCCTTTTGGACGAGGGAAGACAAGAATTGAAATAGGGCATCGATTCCATCAAAATCCTATTTTAAAGTATCACAATTGTTGAAAAAATATTACTATGTAATTTGAATGATAATATTCATGGTGTATATATGAATATTGGAAACATTAATTTTTCTAGCATGCTGTAGATCTACTGTCCGTTGTACAACGCAAGGCAGTTGGACGCGTACGAATATTCCCATAAGGCATCTAAGGTCTGAAATGGTTATACATGTTTATTATTACAAGAATTCAAAACGACTTGATTTGTTCGATCTTTGCCAATAAAAATTGGTGCATTGGTCGATTATGCAATTTCATAGGGATGGGATTGCACACTATTTACATGTGTAAATAGATATCTACATTGGTCAAGGAGAATAAACATACTTCATATTTACTTATTGACCACGCCCAATATTTCGTCAAAAGATGGTTTGCTTTATAGACCATAATGTTATCGTTCAAGCTTTATTAAGTTTGTCAAATCAGATATTGAGTTTTCATTTGTGTACAGGACCATAGGCGACCGGTACATTTCGGAGTCAAAGGCACAAGGCTGATATAAAACCGTTCCGACCGCCTATACACGAGACTGTAGTATGTGTAGTTTATAGTATGTGTGTTAATTTTGTATGCGATACTCATCAGTCGACTATACAACATTTGACTCGAAAACAAGGGGTGGCAAGTACGACCCCCGTGTGTATTTGGTGAAAATTGATCTGAAAGAGATTATTATACATAGCTATATGTGCTTAGAAAATTGTTGAAGGCGATGCAATACACCATTTCCCACAAAAAGAAACAACAAAAACTAATGAACGAAATTCTTCTTTTTTTTTTGTTTAAGGCTAAACAAGTAAACTTAGTTAGAAACATAACATAACTGAACATTAGAGAACGGTATAAACAGCGCATATCATAGACGGATCTAGCGGGGGAGGCAGGGGCGTCCGGAATGGTAGTGGTTCGAAAGTTTAGACCTCAACTAAAAAACTTTGGACCCCCCTAAAACAGGGGCGTCCGGAGTGATAGTGGTTCGAAAGTTTGGACATCCATTAGAAAATGTTTGGACCCCCCCCCCCCCCTAGAAAAAGTGTGAACCACCCTGGAGCCGCCCCTGCATATAGTAATGTGAGCTACAGAATGTAAAAGCATAAGGACCTATAATCATAAACTGTATAAAACAGATAACATTGGTATGTATTTAATTTGATACATTGACGCAAGTTCGTACAAGCAATAGGCATATAATAAAAATATTATATACACTGAAAATGTATCTATATTCATGTATATGGTAATTTTTTGATAATGAGACTCCGATAAAGATCAATAATTAATCATTGATTGGTATCTGGTTTTATTTGATATATTAAACTAAAAGGATAAAAAATGTACATACGTCATTATTGGGTATAACTTAAAAATTGTTCTGTAATTTTAATTTGATTGACAATCATAGTTTGATAGACCATTTGATCCTCTTCTAATTATAATAGATTTTATTCATTCTTGGGTATACATATATATTATATTTCGTGTCATAGGGGCTTGTGTGGGCATATGTTGTTAAAGTACAATTAAACAATGGTCCAATAGCTTCAGTATGGTTTGAACCCCATTAGAGACTCTGCTAATTTCGTTGAGCAAATTTGCTACCCTTAATATCTTCAACCATGCGTAAAAGGGTACCTGCGAGAGAAAGGGTGGTAGTGCCATTTGTTGGCCACCAAATAAGCAGAGTAATTTAATTACAAAATCGTTGATTTTTAACTTTGAAACAAAAAAACCCCAAAAAACAACGTCAAGAAACTTCAAAATAGCTTAAGTGAGGAGAACTTAATAAAATGAATAATACCTACCAGGTTTCCATTCATTAATGCTTATATTGGACTTCAATTAGGAGAAAAATATAAATATTGTTATAACAATTTAAATCACATTCGTATATTAAAGACCTCAACGTGAGGTCCGAAAAGTGTAGAGTTTTAATGCACCATTGTATTTGGTCCAATAAAAAAATACTTCGACACAGTTTTGTTTATTTAAATACTCGTCTGTAATATAAACAAATTAGTTATGATTTAATATGTTTATACTTCTAGAGAAAATATTACTTGTATGAAACATATTGAAATGATAAATATGGACCGCGGTATGAATTTCCTATAAATTGCATTTACTTTATTATGAAATTAATGGCCAGTTCGAAGAGGGTATATACAGGTCGTATTCTAGGGCATGCGTGTTTTTGTACTTTAAACATTGGACTAGCCCGCTGAATAGGTGAATAAGCTGATCTATGATCGGCATTTTACGGATTAAACATACAACTTTGATATTTAACATTTATTTTAAATACTGTGTTTGCACATTTTAAATTTTATGTAATGGTATAGTTCTATTACATTAACCTGTCACAACTTAAATAATTACAGGGTCACTGAATCTGTTATTTTAACCCCTTTCGAAGTTGTTATTTCCCCAATATTCAAAATCGTTGCATATATAGTTAGATTATCAATAATTAATATGGATTGGTGGCTCAATGTGAGGTTAAATGATAACACATTCAGTGACCGTGTAATTATTCAAGTTGTGACAGGTTAACGTAACAGAACTATATGTTTATAAAATAAGTGTCAAATAACTGATACATAAAAAGATATAAAACTAAAGAATAATACACCCCTAAATATTGGTATGTAATGAAACTGGCTATGTTTATATACGCAATGTTTACGTGGAGGACCTGTATAATGACGTGTTTTTCATAATGTAAACAAATTCGTGTTTTTCATTTAATTCTTGCATCAGCCCAGGAAATAGAAGATAGTGCATAAAATTACCATCCTATTTTTTTGTTCAAAAATGTCCATGTTAGCCTGTGAATTTTAATTGTTTATTCTGAATCCTCTGCACAAATTATTTTGACAAATGACCTACTTTGCCGTTCGATTCAATTTTGGTGTGGAGGATTTGAATTTGTTTCACCAGAAGTCTAAAATATGATCAACAAACGGATCGTGACTTGTCGTAGGTAGTTGAAATTGATAAAAGTGTGCTAAAATCAAATCTATAAAACTATTGATGAAAATGTGTCAATGATAAACTTCAATTTATGGTCTAGATTTAACCAGTATTAACTTTTATTGACATTTCATGTATCTTGTATTTGATCTTTCAGGGAGGTCCTCCTATCTTATGTTCAATTTTCTATTTAGATATTTCAAATCCAAAATAAGTAATGTCAATAATTCACTTATGTTCAGTCAAAAGTTGATATCTTTGCTGTTTTCTGATCAAATAAATCACAATCGATACTTCGATATTGAAAATCACATCAAATGTACTAAAATGAGGTAACTTATTGATTATTTAATGAAATCTGTCATGAATTAAAAAGGAAAACATGTTAATACTTGCATATATCAAACTGGACATAGGCTATACTTAAAATCTATTCGCTTCTTTCTGAATGCTCCTACATAGTATCAACGTACTTCAGTCAAAATACGTTTTAATTATACATGGAAAACCAAAGACACTATAAACTGAATAAACATAGATAAATATAAGCATTATATTTAGTCCGGGACCGTGCCGATCGACTTTTTTTTGGTACGTGTACCAAATCTTAATGACCACTAAAATAAATCTAGGTTTGCAAATCAATGTACACAAATTATATTAATTAACACAGCCGTTTCTCCCAAGATACAATGTAAAAGTCGAGCCATAAAGAGCAGAACTTTCTAATAAAGATAGCGACACGACGGGATGATGATAACGACGATAACTATATATTTTACTTACTTTGGGTAACTTAGACCATACCTTTTGCTGCCGAAATTTAAAAAAATCTGTTTTTAGCTTGCCATTAGCAATGAAAGCAATGCCGCGTATATTTATTTAATGGAGACAAAGTTCGGCACCGTAGGAATGCGTTCGTGAGTATAAAAGCGAATGTCATTCATATTTCTTTGATTTAAGCACATGGTTTAATTGTTGATCAGTTTTCGGATAGCGCAAAAATATCGGATGCAATTTTCAAAGCTCTGGATTTTTTAACACCTGGTTGCTAATGAACAAATGCAACAAACAACATTTACCACAAAGCCTTAAATACTCGAATACAGTAAATTTATATTTTGAGCTTGCGTTTTATATACTTTTCTAGAGTTTTATCCACATGAGGTATCAAGAAAAGTCGGTTGTGTTTCAGTCCCTGTGTCTTATTAATGCTTGGGGTTCAGTGATGGGATTTTTATTTTTCTAACAATTTAATGAATATTTAACAGATTCATGGGACTCTGAATGACAAACTGTTCTTTTTTATCAAATAAAATGCTATTTAGTTTAGTAGGTATAAAAGACGTTAAGGGAGATAACTCTTACCAAAAAAGTGACCGTGCACGTACGGTATGAACTTTATCCGGGTATACTAAATACTGTAACATAACGCAAAGAACAGCTTATGACGCAAAAACGGATAAAGGACTCATTTACGTATAGTCCTTGAAATGCTTGCTTAAACTTGGAAGCATATTAATATTTCTTTGTCTGGCCTTAAACATGTATTTGAGATGATGAAACATTTATTATCATGTATTCTTGGTTTAATTCTATACTTAGTATATTGATTACACAATAATACGGAAAGAGATAGGTCAGAGGTTAATATAAATATATTGGTTGGATAGGAATGTTTCACCTATCTTAGTTATCTTATACATATATAGACATGCTGATAACATCATGCCTAGTTGAAGAATGGTCACATATAAAAAAAACCTACATATATAGAGACCATATGGAGGCAATGCAGGTGTAATCTTGAACGTGTTATATCAGCAATTTTGGCATCAATATCATGAAAAAAATGTATCCAAATAAAGATAGTGCTGTAGTATTAATTTCACAGATACCTTATTTTAGGCTTACAAAGAATTAACAACTAAGGGATATGTATTATAAAGGCCTACAATTGCAATACTCAAGACTACGGTGGTATTTTTCAGGAACTTTACCAATAAAAAATAATTAGGAAACCTTATGTTTTGAAATAGAATATAAAAAATTGACAATATTCAATGTAAAATACTGCATTGTAATGAGGAAGTATTTTCAATTGTTTTTTGGGGTGGGGGTGTTGGGTGTGTTATAAATTAGGCAGACTTATTCATAAGTCATCGCATCCTAGATATATATTTCTGATTAGAAAATATATTACTTTAATATTATCTAAGTTTTCAAAACATTAAGTGGTCACTTTTTGCTTTTCCCGCCTGTTTAAACTGAAGAGCTGTTATACACTCGCGTCATTCTAGTTTTTTATTTTTAAGGGAAATAACTCGTCCGATAATGAAATTTCCGTATGTGTACGAGTTATCTCGCTTTGAAATTAACGCTACTCCGACACATCGGTGCAAAGCGCTCATAAGTTGTTCTAAGTTCATTTTATTGTTATTCTTTATATTTATACTGTTCACTGATATGATTTTAAGTCAAAAGGCTAATTTAAATACTCCTTATTGCCCAATAGAAAAATCTAGTTGACTGTACTAAATTCTGGAACGGGTGACACGGAAATTGCTGGATTTTAGTCGTCACCAATAAAGGGACGCTACTCTAATTTTAATTTGTGTACACGTCAAATTTTAAGAAATTCCGTATATATTTATCTGTTATATGAACGTATGATCGTGTCATTGTTGTTTGTCTGTTGATTGAAAGATAAAATAATTAGTTGTCCAAGTGTAACAAGCAATGGTAAGGCATAAATCGTTTTTCTGATACCTGTTAATGTTATGACAGGTGACAGGTTGACCGAATTTTAGACTTTAGTTTGACAGAAGCAGGTGGGGTTACCATATTCCTGCATGATTGATGTAACTATTATTATGCTTCAAAAGATCCATTTTTGTTTGAAGTCGATAAATGATGTGATATATTCAAACAGTTGACAGATTAAATGCCAACACATCTGGTCTACCAATGTAGGGGGGAGAGAGAGAGAGAGATTTATTTAGGTATTGGCATAATACAACATGACATATGTAATTTAACAATACAATATGATACTATAGTAAAAAATACATAAATATTAAAGTTAGATATACATACATATATACATTGTATATATTAAACCATGTCATAAAATACCAGCACCAGGGTTATCACAAAAAAGAGTGAACTCTTGTTTCCATTGTGGACCCTCATGTGGTAGTATGACTCGGAGAGGCGAAATTAATGTTAACAATAAAAACATGTTCACAGTAATACTAAGGTATCATATCACAGAAAATTGAAACTATTTAATAGTTGCACATGTTACACAGTAAAGTTTATCACAAATGTACAAAGACAGAGATCTTAAAAATTGATAGACAAATACCTGACTAGGAAAATAAATAAAAAACACATTACTTATGTAGAAAATAATAAAAAGTTGATGTGAAATTATATAAATATTTTATGAAATTTGCAGGAACACATTATTTAAACTACTTTAGAAAGCAAAAAGTTTTTTACAGAATCTTTAAAAGGTTTATATTTTGTTAAATTAGAAATACAGGCTGTCAACCAATTCCTATATTCCTATATTATTCCTATATTTTGGGTTTCATTCCTATATTTTCAAAAGTGTCCTATATTTCCTATATTTATACTATATTTTGTCCATCATTCCTATATTTTTGTAAATCATTCTAATTTGAACATGTCGAGTTTGTTTAATTGTTTTTTTTCCATATATATTTGAGTATTTTGTATCTGTTTCCTCTTATACTGCCTATAAGTTGAATATAGTAAGTGCCTATGATGAGATGATCTGGTAGGTGGCTGTCAAGTGTCAGTATTCAAGTTGCCCTAACCCTTTGCTACTTATGCAACTCTTTTTTAAAAACCCCTCTTGAAAAATTTAGAAGAAATGTTCTTTGTTCAAGTTTTCAAAGTGTTCTATTCAACCTAATTTTATTTTGTAGTCAATTTCACTTATTGCCCATTCACTGCAACCTATAAAATACATTGCTAAATTATACCACAAAGTAAAGCAATTGCAAGGGTATTCCAATACCCTTCTCTACTTGTTATACCCCCGCTTCGAAGAAGAGGGGGGTATACTGTTTTACCCTTGTCCGTGCGTGCGTCCGTCCATCCGTCCGTTACAAAATTTCCGTCACAGTTTTCTCAGCAACTATACCATGCAGCAGCCTGAAACTTTGCATATTGCTTCATCCTATAGTCCCATGTGGTGTAAAGCGATTTCATGCTCCTTACTCATCTACTTCCTGTTTGTCGCATATTTTTAGATTTTGGCGGGGGTATCACTAGTGAGCATTAGCTCACAGATTTACTTGTAGTTAATTAACGGTACCACTGGTGTGTTATAGATCTCTAAATCTGTAGGCATGCATCCTTCCACTCATTCATTGTATTTCATCAAAAATATGGTTACATAGTTATTGAAAGGAAATAAATCAATGAACCTGTTTTTTTTACTGACAGTGCTAGAAATTGTATAGTATGTCCGAAAACATTGTCTAGTATTTTTCTTAAATGATTGTGGGTGACAAATTTTAGCCTTAGGTTCAAAACTAGCCCTGTTAGGGTGTATTTTTTTTCTCTCAATATATATAGTACATTGTAGTTATTACTTTAGTAAAACAGTCAAAAATATCTCATGTAACCATTAAGTCAAGAACCTCCATATTTGGCATGCATGGAAAGATCATTTAAGTGACACATTTGATGCCAAAGGTAACCTGTTTAGGCGTACTAATTTTCATAAAGAATTTTTTATAGAAGTCTTAATAAATATTTTGTAAGTAAATTATATTTAGAACTTTTATGTTAGGCTTGCATCATCTACAATGTTCAAAAAGTGAGAGCAAAATTAACAGAATTCACAATCTTAACATAGAACAATTGTTTAAATATTTCTGTATGAAACCATGTGCCCAGAGCTAGTAGAGTTTTTATGTAGCATCATCTTGGGGTGTTCTGGACTACACTGATAATTTAAGCATCTTCCCTTTGGAGTCACTGATAAAAAAGTTGTATGAAATAAGAAAATTGGAAGTCCTCATTTAGTTACTTTGATGAGTAACTGGCATGAATCTTTCATTCAGTTTGCTATGATGTATGATGCATTATCAGTTGATACTCTCTTATCATCAGCTCTGTGGATCAGGAAAGGCTACATCAGCTGCTGTAATAAACGGCAGGTTTCTGCTTGTGTCAGATCAAATGATGGAAGAATTTATTTTCTCAAGATAGATTTAAAGCCCATATTCCGGGTACCACAATATTTTCATTTATTATACCCAGTTAGTATATATAATACCTGTCTTTAAGCAATGAAGTCATTAACATAGAGGGATTAGAGACAAAGTAAAATTGTCAAACCATTTTCTTTTAAATTTTACCATTTCTTTAAAAGAGTTATTATTTTGTAAAACATGCATTAACTCCAAGATAGTTTGTAGATATTATTTTTTTCATTTAGAGGTACATGTAGTTTGGTCCATGATGCATTTAGTCATTAAAAGTAATACACCGATACTGAAACTTGTATTTATTCAGAACATGTACTTATTCAGTCTTTGTAGTTATTCAGAACATGTACTTATTCAGTCTTTGAGCTATGATAGTATGCGTAAAGGGACCTAAATGTATTGGAATAACGCTCAAAAGTTCCTATATTTCTACTTGGTTTTCTCTAAAAGTTCCTATATTTTGAAAATAAAATTCCTATATAAATTCCTATATTTTTATCAGTGGTTGGTTGACAGCCTGGAAATATTTGCAGGCAAGTTATTCCACAGCTTGGAGCCAATGTAACAGAAAGATTTAGTTCCTGAATTTTTTACTCTAGGAATACAGTATCCGCCCTTGGTACTTAATCTTGTGCTGTAAGAGTGTACAGAAGTTTGAGATAAAAAATGTTGGTTCAGGTACTCTGGTGCAATGCCATGGTTAATTTTATGAACATGGCACAACATTATTTGTTCAACTCTACTCTGTACCGGTAACCAATTTAGCTTAATGAAATGTTCTGGTCCGATGTGCGCCCGGGAATCAAAATTAAATATAAATCTAATTAGTTTATTTTGTGTGGTTTGTAACCTGTTTTTCAAGTTTTGCGTTATGCCATTGTACCACACAGAGCAAGCGTAATCAAAGTGGCATTGAACTAACGCTGTCACAAGTTGTTTTCTTGTATGAAAATTAAGAAAATCTTTTTTACGATACAGAAATTTAAGTCGAGCATTGGCTTTCTTAAGAACTGACTCAGCCATAGATTGGAAAGACAAAAACTGATCAATGGTTACACCAAGGTATTTGACAGAACTTGTAGCATTAATGTTTGTACCATTACATGAGATATTGAGGTTTGTTTGTGATTTAAGTTTTTGTTTAGAACCAAAAAGTATTGTTTCAGTTTTACCAAGATGTAAAGACAATTTATTATCAGTTAACCACTGACTTACTAAAAGAAGATCATGAGACAAAGCTTGTTCAACATAAGATGTGTTCTTTCCAGATACAAGGATGGCAGAATCATCAGCATATTTAATAATTTGTTTTTTACTACACTGGGCATATCATTAACATATAAAAGAAATAATAAAGGACCAAGGATCGAACCTTGTGGAACCCCACATATAACAGTTGAATTACTTGAAAAAGTTCCAGACACATCTACTAATTGTTGTCTTTCAGACAGATAAGACTCAAACCACCGACAAATGCCGTTACCCAAGCGTTACGTTCCGCAAGGCGATCGCTAGCTAGCGCTTCGTCCCCTGGTACCCTCGATTTGGTGTCACATTGTAAATACTTATGGTGCAAGAAAGATACCAGAGGACGAAGCGCTATCTAGCGATTTCCTTGCAGAACGTGACCATACTATGCCATTCTTATCACTAATGCCTAATGGACATGGTCACATTGCAGCTGCCAAAGTTCTATCTTCATATTACTGTACGCTGCTTTTTAGTTCCTTGGTTCTTAATGACTGTCAATGTCTGCCGAGACTGTACAAATAAATTCATCCCATTTGCATGCACTAATGATTCAGCTTTATTTAAACATATGATTTAGTAATTCCATTTTATTGACCTGATTAGTTTCAAATTGTATGCAAGTCAAGACTATTTATTTATTTACTTATACTGGGTAAAATGCTGTCTCAACATATTTTGGTTATTATACAGCATCCAGCGCACATAACCTAGCTTTCCAGGACCCTTGTTTATAACCATTACTACCCTACCCTTCCACGTGGCCGGAAGCTTCTCCACATACCTTGTTAATAGAGGAAAATTGACATAATTGTCAAGTTTTCACAGAAGGGTATAACCTTCCGGGTAGGATTCGAACATATACCCTCTTCAAGGCACTAGACAACTCCTGGTGGGCTATCAACTGCGCTACCAACCAAGGTCTGACTAGTTTATACAATGTCTACATTTGATATTAAAGATATTAACTATGACTCTCAAGCTTTGGTAAAGTTTGTGTTCTTGGCTTATGAAGACTTCAATTTTTAGAATTTTTTTTTCATTGTTTCAGGCTGTGAAGATTTTGTGATTGAATTTGTAAAGCTCACAATTTTCAAGAACAATGGCAGTGAGTTACTATTTCTGAAATTTAACTTACTTTGAACAAATTTATGAGGATTGAGGAGGTAGCCTGTGCTCTAATATGAAACCTCTTTGAAGTATTTCCTTAATTATTATATAACAAGTTTAATAATATGTATTTAATGGTACTTGTTGGGCTGCTGCGAGTATCCGAGTACTCTGATATTCGCGATCCTGTCCAGAAATCGAGTAGGAAGATTCGTCACGTCCGAAATCGTCGGATCGCGATCTTTTTTTCAAATAATAAAAGAACATTTTCAGCTTAATTACCACTGAGAACGAGCAGCACTACTATTGAAAATTTTAATTCAATTCAAAATTTCGATTGATACACGTTTAAACAAAAATGTTATCACTGAACCATAAAACGTCTGGTAATAGAAATGTTTGGAGTACATGGTTTTCCTTATAGTAAAAGCTTCTGTAATTCTTCACTTATTTTTGTTATTACATGAATTCCTATATGCTTCTCCATTTACTAGTGAATCGTGGTTCGATTTGTGAATCGCTACACATGAATCGTGGTTCAGATCAGATTGCCACTTGCTCAACGATCCACAGCCCTAGGTAGTTGTATGTCATTTTAAAGTATGGCTTATACTTAGCTTTGATTTTATGCTAAAGATCTACAATTTCTGTCTGAAAACGAGCCACAAATCTCTATTAAGAGTTTTGATACATTTTCAACTTTTGTAAATGTGAAGTATTACCTTGAACTTTTTCTTATATTTCAGGACTCCCCAGAAAAAGGAGAGGACCCAGGTTCAAGGGTCAGTAGCCCTGTCTCCAAGGTAATTGATCTTAGTGTTTTGTATACAATGTATTTTACAATACTGTGACAGAATGATTAAGTGTTGGTTAAACTGGCTTACATGGGTATTTTGACTTGAACATTTTCTTTTTAACATACACATGGCTTTTTCACTATTTGGGAATAGGGCCTGGGGTCTTTTTTATACAGAATTTTTTTGGGAAATTTTATGGCAATTTCATAGATAGGGGAACAAAAAATCCAAGGTAAACTCAAAATTTTGTGAAAACTGCATGATTTTAAAGAAATTTAAAAGAGGGGAAGACACCTTAAAATGGCCCTTGTTATATAAGGAAAAAAGGTCTGATACATGATATAAAAACAACACACTGCCCACAGATTTGTATTTCATCTTGTTTAAAATTTTACTTGGTAAGTCATCACCTTAACTCACTAGCCAATAGCCAGTGACTAGTCAAAAATGATTAGAGTGAATGGGAATTACTTATATCTTTTAGTAGGGCTAGTCAATAATTTTGCCCTTTTCCAAATAACTTAATAAATCAAGTTAGTGTGATCGAAAATTTAAGGGGATGACTGTTGTATAGGTCTATAGACATTCCTAAAAGTGATTTGACATTACTGGACATTCTTCTAAGATCACCAGCTGAATCAGGTTTATCTGGACCGGAAGAAATCATCAAAATGTCAATAGGTCATCACTGTTTTCTGGATGCTAATCAGTCATTTACATTACTTTTAACTGAATACATCAGCATTAGTTCAATAAATACTGATAAATAAGATAAAAAGGCCGATAGTTGTCCTCATTTCAATTAAAAAAATGAAATTTAACTAGACATTCTGACTGGCTACGACCGGTTTTTTCCTGGACCGACTGGAATTTCACTGGTCAGGTCTGTTGGACTGGCACTTTTAGGAATGTTTGCTTCACACTCGCTGTTTTATTTTCAGCTGGATAGTTTGTCCAGGGAAGACTTGTTAAAGTTTGTTAAAAGACAGATGGTGAATATTCAGAAACTGAAACAGAAAAATGATGGTATGCTTTTCTTTAATATTTGTTAAATAAGTTTTAACTTAATCAAATGTAATTTTCCTCACTTATATAACTAAGAGGTTCGTTGCACAATAAATCATTATTAAATTTAGTCTTACTGTAGATATACAACATACAATAGACCATTAGGAAGAATTGATTTGTTGCAATAAGTTATCTTTTAATGAATATTTTATGAATAAATCACACTAGGTAATTTATATGAAGTCTATACATTTTAGTATTTTGATAGTGGGTCTGCAGTATTTTCAAAAACTTCAAGTTCCACTGATGTAATGAATAAGCTATGGAAAAGTTATCAAAAAGGATCAAATAAATTAATTAACAGAATTCCCATTACTAGTAGTTTGGACAATTGGTGTAAATACCATGTTTATGATTTGTATTATGATATACTGAATATCTCTTTTACAGATCTGGGTAAGAAAATGTCTCAGTTGAATGATAATCAATCTCAAAATGAAGTTGAAGAATTAAAACAGAAAGCCAAGGTAAAACTAGTTTATAATATATGAATTTTGTATAAAATATGAATTTACCTGGTATCTATTTTTTCTTACATTGTCAACATGATAAGGTACAGTAACACATTGCAACATGCAATGCACTTCATGTCAAGGGCCTGCTTAAAGTGTAAAATGCTATAACTGGTGGTATATTATTTGACAAAATTATGAATGCTTATTATTTTATTTTATGTAATAGAAAACATAAGCTGTAAGCCATGTATAACTCTTGTTTCTGATTTGTATGATGTTAAGAGACATTTACAAAACTTCTTTGAGACTAACTTTTACATAATTCCCAGGGTTAATGCTGTAAAGTAGGTATACATGCTTCTGAATGAAATGAAATTCAATAGTGCATGTGTCATCATAATTTTGAAAAGCATTTTATAAACCTTAATTATTATATCTCAAATTCAGAATTTAGTTTTTCAACAATTCTAATTTTATCTATACTATAATTTCAGAATTTTGAAGATGAAAACACAACCTTAAAGATTCAAGTCGAAAAATGTGAAAATCAGTTAACTAGTTTAAATACTGATAAGCAGGTTAGATTTTAAGTAAAACCCTAAGTTAAGTTTTTGGTGCAACATTTTATCTTTGCAACTACTGAATGGAATCACTTGAAAGTTCTCACACGTGTACATGGTTATTATTGGAGCGCAAGTACTAAGTCGCATAATTCAGCATGAATTTGACTGGGCTGTGGCCTTTCTTATTACAAATTTTTAGTTATAAGTTTTGCTAGCAAAATTTATAACTTAAACCAATTTAAGTGTCTACTTTAAATTTCCCTTACATCAATGGGATCGCAAATCAGTAAATATTTGTCCCAGTAAACTTCAATTTTACTTGACAGAATTTTGAATACTGGAAAAGGAATAGTGGGATGCTTTATGTTTTGCTTATAGTTTTAGTTGTTATGATATCACATTTTGAATACATTAATACTTATTGTTCTTGTGTAGTAAATATATAATGAATATCTTCCAGGCTTTGGATGCTGAAAACACTACCTTAAAGAATCAGGTTAAAGAATGTGAAAACCAGCTTACTACCTTAAATAAAAAGAATAAGGTATCTTTCATTTTAATGTGTATAAAACTATATCTAATGATACAAACCTAGATGAAGTAATTATTTTATTGATTGGGATCAATAAACCTAGAAAAGCCATACAAGCTGTCTGTGCATTAACAATGTTATAACTTATATTCATCACTTTCAAGTCCACACTAGGATCAAGGTTCCTGCTAAAGACAAACAAGTTGAGATAAGTTTTGTACCAACACAGAACTGTTTATTCAGATATCAGTCCAGTGTGGTGGTCTTTTTGACTGTAAAAAAGTTATGTATGACTCTTTACACCACATTTCAGCAGTTATCCTACTCACTGTCCATTGACAGGCCTTGATATCTAAGACCAAGGTTTTAACCTAGTACTAAGCACATACCTTTATCAGTGACTGACAACTGCCCTACATGATACAGAAGTAGATGGAATGATGGCCATAGACAATATTTAATACCAAACTGAACATAGGTATGTAGGTCCTACCTTAGAAATCACCTTTGACGCCTGGATTCATATGTGCTACCAACTGAGCTATGCTGATTGGTGGGGGGGGGGGGTATTATTTTTGCTTAACCTAGTCTTATTATCATTTCATTATTACAGGATTTATTAGAACAGTTAGATTGTATGAAAATGAAAGATGAAACAATGACTAATACATTACAAGTATTTCAATCAGAAGTTGAACAACATAGTAAAGAAAATAAGGTAATATAAACTTAATGAAACTTTTTTTTAAACTGTGGTGTTACTTATTGAAAATATACAGTGAAGAAATGTTATCATATATATTTTCCAATTACCTATAAACTTCCTCAATTACCATCTCTCGGCAACAGCCACCTTTTGACAATGACTACTTTAAATTATGTCAGTACATTTTTCAACAGTAAAGAACCTCTAACTTACAATTGCCTCCCTGTTCTCATCAACTGGTGTTGACCATATCCCAATGATAGGTTTAAACCTCTGGAATAGCCAGTAAAGTTATGTATTCACAATGTGCATGGCCTCATGCCACTGCCAATTATTGTTATACAATATATTATTCTGTACATTCTGCTGTCAGTATGTCGTAAATTCACAGAGGTCAAGATAGTAAGGCTGATTTATGTGTTTCTTTTGTATCAATGACCATTTTTTGTAGATTACTTTGTATCTGTGGATCTGTAGAGGCTATTTTGTGTATTATATACCTGAACTTCAAATCACAACAAAAAAGACTGTGAATATACTGTACTAGACAAAATGTCATTTGTATTTCTTTGCTAATATTTTCAGACTCAGAAATCTAAGATTGCAACATTGGAAGAGGAAATAGAACAACTAAAAATGAATTTAGAAACTTGTAATGTTCAGTTACAAGAAAAGACAGAAATTTTGAAAATTCTAAATCAAGAGAAAACTGAAATGGAAACCTCACTTAATGCAACCATTCAAGATACTAAAACTGAACTTGAGTCCATGTCAGAGAAATACAAGGAACAAGAGAAAGTTATTAATGATTTAAAATCTATTGAAGAAAAACTTCAAAAAGAAATTGACACTCTAAAAGAGTCCACTCATGATACTGACAAAATAAAAAGTGAAATTGAAAATGAATCAAAACTTAAAAATGATGAACTTGAAAAAATTAAGAATGAACTACAAGTTGAAATAAACAAGAATTCCGTTCTACAATCAGTACTACAAGAAACTCAGAACCAGGTTAAAGACTTGACTACTAAAGATAAAAGTAATCGTGAAGAAATTGAACAACTTAAAGAGAAATGTGAGAAGCTGGAATCATCTGATGTTGCCAAGGAGTTTGAAAATAAAGAAAAGAAACTTCAAAGTATGATCGACAAACTGGAGAATGAAATTGAGAGAAAAGATGAAGAAATACTGCACGCCGAGGAAGTCCGTGAGAATCTACAATATGAAATTAATGAATTGAAAGAGGAAAAAGAAATGGCAAGGACTGAAATACAAGCTATGCAAGAGAAAATGAATGAATGGGATAATTTTATTGCAATTCTGAAAGCTGAAAAAGATCATGTGATACAAGAATTGGATGAGTCTGAAAAGAGGGATCAAAATTTTAGAAAAGAGATTGACTTCCTCATGGTATCGTTGAACGATGCTCTGAAAGAAAGAGACACTTTACAAGATGAGGTTTTCAAAATGAATGAAAGCCATGGTACCATTGGAGATGAAATGAGTAACATGAAAGGCAAGGTTCAAGAATTGATTGATGAAAAATGTAGATTAGAAAAAGAACTGCAGGATGCATATGATTCTAAAGGAAGACGTTCTGTTGAAATTCAGTCTCTGAAAAGTAGACTTACTAACTTGTATGAGGAAAAAGACAGTTTAGAGAGGGAAAAAGAATCTATGTCTGTGATGTTGCAAATTGCTCAAGATAAGGCAGAGAATTTAACTCAAGAGAACCAGTCCATAAGAGAAGAGCTCTCTAAAATGGAGGAGTTGAAAATTAAGTTAGATTCTTTGGAAAATGAGAAACAAGGGTTGCTAGGCGACCTTGACAAATCTAGAGAAGAGGTAGAAAAGATTCAATGTGTTGTGAAGGATAAAGACACTTATGTTCAAGAGCTTGAAGTGAAAGTTCTTGATATGTCTGAATCGTTGTCCAAGTCTAAAAGAATGTATGAGACCTTGAAAGGCCAAGTTGAAAGTGAGGAAACATCCATGTCACAAATTCATGAAAATGAAATAAGTGAATTGAATTCTACCATTGAATCTTTACGGAACGAAAAAGACCAAATGAAAAAAGAAATTGACAATAAAGCTTGTGAAATTGTTGAAAAGGATAAAAGTATTAAAGAAAATAATGATAAATTGTCTGAATTAGAAAAAGAAATTGAAGGTTTAAAACATGAGAAAAGAGAATTGGAAGAACAGCATTCTGCATTGTTACAAAAATTTAACAAATTGGAGGAAGATCACTCCTCACTTAATGAAGAATTTCACTCTACTCAAACTGAACTTGAGAAATTGAAAACTGAAAAGAGTGACAGTGTTAAAGAGAATACTGAAAAACTAACTGAATTAGAAAAAGAAATTACTGGTTTAAAAGATGAAAAGGTTAACATGGAAGAACAATATTCTACCTTGCTGCAGAAATTTAATCAACTAGAAACAGATTATTCATCCATTAATGAAGAATTTAAGTCTAATCAATCTGAGCTTGAGAAAGTGAAAGATGAATTAAAAACTGCTCATCAAAATCTTGAAGATGGGAACAACATTCATGAGGAGAAGAAAATGATTGAAGTGGAGAAACAAGAAATTGAAAGTAAATTGCAAGATAAGGAAAATGTGTTAGATACCCTTAATAATGAATATCAATTACTTAAAGGAGATTTAGAGAAACTTATTAATTCAGAAAAAGAATTGATTAAGAAAGAGGAAGATTCGACTGAAGCTATTCATTCACTGAGAAAAGAACTTGAAACTCTAAGAAATGAAAGAGAATCTGGACAAATTGAAATAGAAACTATCAAGGCTGAAAATTCCCAGTTGCTTCAATCCTCATCAAGTCAGGTTACTGAAACAGAAGATAAGATAAAGGAACTTAGTGTATCTCAACAGAGAGTGGCAGAGCTTGAAGCAGAAATCGATGGTAAAGTGAAACAATTTGCTTCAGAGATAGAAACATTAACTGGTCAAAATAAAGAAATAAAGGAACGGAATGATACACTTTCTAGAGAGCTTGATGAGTTAAAGCAAACTAATGATGCATTAAATGCTGAAAAGACTTCGATCATTGAGGAAAGAGATAAACTTTTGAATGATTTAAAGGATAATGCTAAACTAGAACAGGACCAAGTTGTTTCCAATCTGCAAAATGAGGTTGATAAATTAAGTCAAGCAAATGCTTCATTTTTAGAAAGAGTGTTATTTTTAGAAGAACAGTTGAATGATAAAAGGGATGAATTAACTGAAGTAAAAGCGATAAATAGTGGCTGGAATGATAATTTCGAGGCATTGAGAATAGAAAAAGAGGAAATAAGTTATAGATTGACAAGTAAAGAGACAGAGTTAACTGAAATTAAAGCGATAAATAGTGGCTTGAATGATACTTTAGAGGAATTGAGTAAAGAAAAAGAGGAAATGAGTAAAAGAATTACAGATAAAGAAAATGAAATTCAACAACTCAGTGAGTTGAATAATCAATTGAAAGAAGAAATGAAGACTTTGGAAGATTCGACTTGTAAGAAAGTTGCTGAGGCAGAGAAACTGTACAAAGATCTTCAAAATGAGTGTAAGAAAGTGGAAGACTCGACTGAAGCTATTCATTCATTGAGAAAAGAACCTGAAACTCTAAGAAATGAAAGAGAATCTGGACAAATTGAAATAGAAACTATCAAGGCTGAAAATTCCCAGTTGCTTCAATCCTCATCAAGTCAGGTTACTGAAACAGAAGATAAGATAAAGGAACTTAAAGCTGAGAATGAAGCATTGGAATCTAAATGTAATGATCTTGTTGCAATGAAGAATGATTTAGAGTCCAAATTTAGTGCTCTAGAAGATGAACATAAAATGGTTATTCAGGAAAAGGATTCTGCTAAGAGTAGAGTGAAAGAACTTGAAAATGAACTAGAAAAGGTAAAGGAATCCTCCGTTCAGATAGAGAGTACATTGAAGTCTGATATAGCTGCATTGGATGAAAAGATTGAGTCTTTAAATCTTGAAATAAGTGACAAGAATGAAAAACTTAGTGTATTTCAACAGAGAGTGGCAGAGAATGAAGTAGAAATCGATGGTAAAGTGAAACAATTTGCTTCAGAGATAGAAACATTAACTGGTCAAAATAAAGAAATAAAGGAAAGGAATGATACACTTTCTAGAGAGTTTGATGAGTTAAAGCAAACTAATGATGCATTAAATGCTGAAAAGACTTTGATCATTGAGGAAAGAGATAAACTTTTGAATGATTTAAAGGATAATGCTAAACTAGAACAGGACCAAGTTGTTTCCAATCTGCAAAATGAGGTTGATAAGTTAAGTCAAGCAAATGCTTCATTTTTAGAAAGAGTGTTATTTTTAGAAGAACAGTTGAATGATAAAAGGGATGAATTAACTGAAGTAAAAGCGATAAATAGTGGCTGGAATGATAATTTCGAGGCATTGAGAATAGAAAAAGAGGAAATAAGTTATAGATTGACAAGTAAAGAGACAGAGTTAACTGAAATTAAAGCGATTAATAGTGGCTTGAATGATACTTTAGAAGAATTGAGTAAAGAAAAAGTGGAAATGAGTAAAAGAATTACAGATAAAGAAAATGAAATTCAACAACTCAGTGAGTTGAATAATCAATTGAAAGAAGAAATGAAGACTTTGGAAGATTCGACTTGTAAGAAAGTTGCTGAGGCAGAGAAACTGTACAAAGATCTTCAAAATGAGAGTAAGAAAGTGGAAGACTCGACTGAAGCTATTCATTCATTGAGAAAAGAACTTGAAACTCCAAGAAATGAAAGAGAATCTGGACAAATTGAAATAGAAACTATCAAGGCTGAAAATTCCCAGTTGCTTCAATCCTCATCAAGTCAGGTTACTGAAACAGAAGATAAGATAAAGGAACTTAAAGCTGAGAATGAAGCATTGGAATCTAAATGTAATGATCTTGTTGCAATGAAGAATGATTTAGAGTCCAAATTTAGTGCTCTAGAAGATGAACATAAAATCGTTATTCAGGAAAAGGATTCTGCTAAGAGTAGAGTGAAAGAACTTGAAAATGAACTAGAAAAGGTAAAGGAATCCTCAGTTCAGATAGAGAGTACATTGAAGTCTGATATAGCTGCATTGGATGAAAAGATTGAGTCTTTAAATCTTGAAATAAGTGACAAGAATGAAAAACTTAGTGTATCTCAACAGAGAGTGGCCGAGCTTGAAGCAGAAATCGATGGTAAAGTGAAACAATTTGCTTCAGAGATAGAAACATTAATTGGTCAAAATAAAGAAATAAAGGAAAGGAATGATACACTTTCTAGAGAGTTTGATGAGTTAAAGCAAACTAATGATGCATTAAATGCTGAAAAGACTTTGATCATTGAGGAAAGAGATAAACTTTTGAATGATTTAAAGGATAATGCTAAACTAGAACAGGACCAAGTTGTTTCCAATCTGCAAAATGAGGTTGATAAATTAAGTCAAGCAAATGCTTCATTTTTAGAAAGAGTGTTATTTTTAGAAGAACAGTTGAATGCTAAAAGGGATGAATTAACTGAAGTAAAAGCGATAAATAGTGGCTGGAATGATAATTTCGAGGCATTGAGAATAGAAAAAGAGGAAATAAGTTATAGATTGACAAGTAAAGAGACAGAGTTAACTGAAATTAAAGCGATAAATAGTGGCTTGAATGATACTTTAGAGGAATTGAGTAAAGAAAAAGAGGAAATGAGTAAAAGAATTACAGATAAAGAAAATGAAATTCAACAACTCAGTGAGTTGAATAATCAATTGAAAGAAGAAATGAAGACTTTGGAAGATTCGACTTGTAAGAAAGTTGCTGAGGCAGAGAAACTGTACAAGGATCTTCAAAATGAGAGTAAGAAAATGGAAGATGAGCTGAGACAAGATTGTTTGAAGTTACAGGAGAAGATTAAAGATTTGGAAGATGATAATAGTAAACAGAAAGAACAGACACAGAAATGTGAGGTAAGGTTATGTCAATATCTTGGACAGGTCAATATGAGCTGCAGGAATGGTATTTCTTTTTTGTACGAACATTTAGGTTTAATTTGCAGCAACAGGATACGTTAGAAAATAAAGTTAATGTGTGGTTTGAAGTCTGCTTGCATATATATGTTCAACCGACTGTACAAGTTTGTACGGTAATCTCTTATCATTGAAATCCCTCAAGCAGGTGACGTTCACAGTACCAATTTACATCTTGGTCGAGTGAAACAACTGGACTTCTGCTAAGTGCTCCTATAAAAATCTAATCTAAGAATGTCTTAAATTCAACTGTCTAATGTTGATGATCAATTTTATCCATGTACCTCTTGGAATCAACTTATTTCTTAATGGGTTATATTTTGTGATTTTGAACAATGATTATTGTATTTATTGGTCATACTCTCTTCCCATAGTTTACATAAGAAACAGGGGCGGATCCAGGATTTTTTTCTAGGGGAGGTCCAAACTTTTCCGGAGGGGTCTGAACTTTTCTAGGGGGGTCCAAACCTAGAACCACAACATACACATTTTGCAGAAAAAATGCAACATATTGATAATAAAAACTACATAGCCATTAAATCTTTGTAAAGCATTTTCCAAATTCTAGGGGGGGTCTGGACCCCCTGACCCCCCCCCTCCCCCGCTTGATCAGCACATGAGAAATCTCTTGCTTTTTGTCATATTTAAATTGGTAATATTTCTGTTATATTTTGTTTTAGAATGTTACTCCAGAATTAGAGAAATTAAAATCAACATTGAAATCAAAGGAGGATATGTGTAACAAACTTAAAACTGTAGCAGTCAAAACAAAGAAAGATTTAGCTGACTTAAAAACAAAGGTATTAATTGATCAGATACTTAAAGGTACTAGTTCACAGATTTGGTTAAGATTTTTCTCTATTTTCAAAATACCATTCAGTGTCTGTAATTGTGTCAAAACAAAAGTTTTTATTATTTCAAGACAAACTGACCTATAGATTCCAAGAAATATACAATAAAAGTCTCAAAAATGCACTAAAATTGTCTATACCGTGACATGTTGGGTAGATTTTTACTACTTGAAACACTATCATTTGGAGTTATATGTTAATTAGCACTAAAATTTTCATTATCAAAACACTAACTTCCTGCATCAAAAAATGTTTCCCTACAATTTAGGCAAAAGTTGATATTTAAGTTGAAATCTGTGAATGAGTACCTTTAACTGTACAAAAACATAGTTTGGTCAAGTTGTTATAAAGTTGCACTGGTAATTATTGTATAAACAACATTACATCGGTTCATATCCCAGTCAAAACCTACTTGGATGTTTCCTTGAGTAAAAAGTGTCATCCTACTAGCCCAGTACTAAAGGTCCAGTGGTGCTTTTCACAAAAATGCTTACGAAAAAAATCTTCGTAAGTCAAAAGCAAGAAACATTAATAATACGCTCATTTTTTGTCTTATCGATTTTAAATATAATACAAATTGTGTAGAATTGTGTAAACCTTTTTAATATCATATCATTGTTATGCTCATTATCCGTCTGACTTTGAAGTGCTAAATTATATGAAACTGACTTACGAAGATTTCTTTCGTAAGAATTTTTGTGAAAAGCACCACAGGATGTGAACTCAAGAGTGATAAATATAAGATGTCCAGTAAAGATTTATTTCAAAGTCATGTTATAATTGATTATTTTTAAGTCTCAAATGCTTCAGAAGAAAAAAGTCTCTATAAAATTTATTAAAAATAATTATGTTATTTAGACTTTTGATGGGATTATTCCAGAAAGCAGAAAAGGGCAGGGAGATTAAAGGGGTGAGTGGGTTGATGTTTGAAAGTAACTATATCCCAATAGGAAGGAGGAAAAGGGCTCGGAGGGGATAAAAGTGGCGGAATGTTGTGCTCTGCTTTTCTGCTTTAATTCTTAAAAATAACTACTATTGTTCGTTTTTTCTCAACTGTCAAAGCAAAATGAAAGCATGTATAATTTCACGGTGACTTCGTGCTCTTTGTCTAACACTCATGATATTGAGATAGTGTGTAATCATTCACCATGAAATTATTCATGCTTTGACAGTTGAGAAAAAACAAACAATAAGTAATTGTGGAACTTAATATATTACAGTTTACAAGTCAAGGTGAAGAGTTACTACAAGTTAAATCAAGTAATGTTAATCTACAACAACAACTAGATTCTATTGTAAATGAGAAAGAGAAAGAACATGAGGAGGTTGTGAAGGTTTGTTTTAATTGTTATTTAAGTTATTATCAATTTTTTCTGCAAAAACTTGATTGTGTAGCAAATAATATTTCTCAGGCTCTAGAAGTGTCTTTAATTTTATCTCTGAGTCAGAGTTATGCTGGCTGTTAGTGTGTTTTCCAAACATGATCTGCATACTTTTGTAGAGTAGATCCATGCTTCTGCAGCTATTTTCTCTTACCTCTGTATCAAATTGATAACCCCGCTGATTTAAATAAATAATTATCTATAATGAGTACAAAAATACTGTAGTGAGACAGTTTTCATCCGCTGTATGTTCGTATTAGTGGTGAACACCCTAGTGTACAGAACATAGCTTTTCCAGAATCAGTAAGTGGGTTGAACAGCAGTATGAATTAAGAAAAATATAAACAAAGACCAGGGTATTAGGTCATGAAATCATTTTTAATCAAATTAACTAGAAATATTGCATAGCTGTTTATCATTGACTAATGCTTAGCTGTTCATCTTATAGAATCTGAATGAACAATTAAACAATCTTAGTAAAGAAATGGAAGAAGTCACTAAAGAGAAGAATACCTTTAAAGATGATTTTGAGAAGATACTACAACAGTTAACAGAATCTAAGACAACTGTTGCTGAACTAAAAGCTGAGAAAGATGAACTCTCCTCGGTAAGTTAATTATACAGTGAAATATTTTAACATACCTGTGAGATTTGTTTTTTGGTCCCGTAAACTTTCATTTGGTCCAGTAAAAAATAACATAAAATGTCTAGTGGTAATAAAAGTTGTCATGAAGACTGTAAAGTCGAAAGCTTAACTATAACGTAACGCTTCAAATGCTATTCAGAAACAAAGTTCTTAGTCCTAGTTGCAAGCTTAGTTTTTTTCAGAAATCTAAGCCTCTCAAGGAACAGTGATTAGATCTATTGTCACCTACAATATGACTAAACAATCATTAAGGTGCTTTGTGAAGCACCATAAATTGTCTTTGATTATTTATTCATGAAAACAGACTATCGTCATTGCCTCATCAATATCTAAATTTTTTTCAAATTGCATACAACTTACTCATTTACCCAGGATTTCATTTTGAGATTTGACTTTTATCTTATCTATTTATTTTACACATTTTACACATTATCACTTATCACACTTTTATCACTTGCCATGAAAAAGCTTATTTTAAAGTTCATTCTATTCACAGGTTCAAGGCAGTAAATTAAAAGATATAAAGAAATTAGAACAAGAATGTGAGGCCTATAAGATCCAGATAGAAGAATTGAATAAGGTGTGTGTACATTAGTTCATACAGATATCGGATTGTGCAAGTTTCCGAAATTTGCGTGTATCGTGCGTGTATCATTCATACCGTGTGCGTGTATAATTCACCATGTATTTCAATCGTGTAACGTGTAGACCGCTCATCGTGTAAATACACGGTAAAAATCGGTCCGAGATATTGTGATTTTGCGTTTTATTATCGTGTATCGTGTGCCCGAGATATTGACAAATCCATACATATAAATGTATTAAATACTTATGCATTGTCGACAAATCATCATCCGTAAACAAAAAGAAAAACCGCGATTCATTAAGTTGAGTTTAGAATAAATGTTGACTATGTTTAAACCGGAAATTCCTGTTTAAAATGCCGTACGTCGATAAACTGCAGCTCATACCGGACCAATCTGCGGTCAATTAAATTACGGCCCAACCGAAATGTTGTTACTAAATTAAATTAATCGTTATAATATTATTGTATTTAAAATGTAAACACATGCTTTCATTTATCTTAATCATCAAACATTTTCTTTGTTTGTCAGTGGCTAAAGCGTTTAGTAAACAAACTGTTATAATTGACATCTCACTTGGTCAAGAACTCGTTTATCACGACTCTATGTGATTAAAAAAGTCATCATTGTTTTAATTCTTAAAGTAAGTTAAATAATTTAGTTTTTACAGTTTGTTCGTATTATTCACTCATATTCGCGTATTTATATGTAAAACTTGTTTTTTAAATATCGATTTAGTAGTCGGCATAAAATAGTAAGTTAACACGAGGTGTGTGTACTGTCTTAATACCGCGTCTTCACGCAAGCACTGCATGTAAACGTTTATATCTAGTATACATACTACTAAAAAGGCGACCATTATACAATATGACATGCTTATATTTTTTTAATCACTCGTAGACTGTGTTTTGGAAAAATATACTAATTCAAAGTATTTTTCACCATGAATGGCTTGAAAATAAAACAGAGAAAAAACTTGAAACGTGTATTTCTTTTTCTATCGCGTTGGTTTCGCCGGCTATTGTGTGTGTGGTTTTAAATCTGAATGAAGCCAACTTACAAAGAATGCGTAAACAATTTTTGACAGTAATGTTATTCTTTATTCTGCAGTTTGTATTTTTGTTATACATCAAGTACTTACATAATTTGTTTGATACAAAAATATCAATCGTGTTCTTCTTTGTCCATCGTGTAATGACTGCTTGCCTATCGTTTACCTTAATTTCTACTAAAAATGTCGTTATTCAATAAAATAATATATACTATATGACTTGCTTATATTTTTACAATCAAGCTAAGACTGTGTTTAACGTTTGAAACATATACACATACAATTATGACATCTTTTCTCAATGAATGACTTGAAGAAAACAAAGGAACAAACTTAAAACGTGTATTTTTATCAATAGTGAGTTGATCGGCTTTGCGTGGTTATTAATTCGATTAAAACAAACTTACTAAGAATGACATTAAATTATTTTGACAGTAATAATATTCTTTATTATACAGTTTCAGCAGGGATGAGCCGAGAGGGCGATTCGGGCGAAGAAGTCGCCCTGTCTGTGAAAACTTCGCTCTATTAGCACATCAAAGCGAAATCGAAGTCGCCGTCATTTTCGGAAAATCAATGAAACAAATTATGACCCAGATTATGACAGCCCTCGAGACCTCGATTAAACGACGGATGGAGTGTATGTTACATCCGCATTTCTTATGTAATCGACCAATCAACTACGCGGGAGGTGTGCTGTTAGTAAATACATGCTTCAAAAGCCGATAATAAGTGACTCGAGCGTTTATCGATGGCCCCTGTGTAATCTTGTCACCTTTATGACCAACCAGCGTCCGCTTAAAAATTCAATAGTGCTATATGTCGGCCCGATAAATTGATATCGTAATTAAACGATTGAAATTAACAAACACGTGTCAAACTGTGATTCGACAATAATAAAAGTAGATTAAGCTTTTTGGATGTTTGCCGTTCAATTGATAATTGTATCTAATTATGAGCATGTTATGAGGCAGTTAAAAAGACGTAATTAGCAGTTTGCTAATGATTGCAATTATTTGGTTTTTTTTAAGCGTGATGTTATATACTTCGCGATCCACGCTATCGCCAATTAAACGAAACAAGGTTAAATCAGTATTTCAATAATCTTATTTTGATTATTAATTCTTCTTAATTAAGCAATAAGTAACGGGGAAATTCCCTCAATTTTTTCGATTTCAGGAATAAACACCGCGTGGTTCAATTGAATTTATGAAAATTGTCAAAGTATTCGTCACGTAATCCACCCGCTAAAGTCGTGTTGCAGACTCTAAAAAATCAATAATAAGCATTTATTGCTACATAATATGTCATATCTAAGAAATGGTTTGTCCTTTACAGCAGAAATAATTAAATAAAAAAATATTTAAACAAAGAAAGGTCAAAAACGAGGACACTGATAGTATATTTTCCATATGGTCTTATATGCATTTTTAATCTCTTTTGATGAATGTATACTAGCAAGTAAAAATGCTATACCAAAAAGAAGAATTTTTATTGAAATGAAAATTAGATATTTAAGTTTACAATTTGATACCATATCAATGTGTTCTTCGAATTTTGTGTAAAACATAGAACAAATAACTCAGTAACCAAACATCCAGGGTGTGTTTTAATACTCTCACTACTTGTGAGTTACAGCAGACATATCATTTACTAAATGTAATAGTAATAACATGCATTTAAAGGATAAAAGTTCTAGAAAAGTTTGCATTAGAGAAGTTTGTGAATACTGTTCAAAACATTCCATTCCGGTCATCGACATTTCCCGCTGGTCTATCCTCCCAACTTCTCCCTCACACCACAGCACTTCTCCCTAAATTACTGGGAGGGAGAAGTCACTTCTCCCTGAATTTGGAACCCAGGCTCATCCCTGGTTTGTAGTTTTGTTGTACACCGTGTACTAATTTAATTTTTATACAAAATATTATCAATCGTGTTCTTTTTTGTCTATCGTGTATTGACTGCCCGCCTATGGTGTACCTTAATTTCTATTTAAAATGTCGATATTCAATAAATTTATTAATACAATATTATATTTTACAATCACGCTTAACTGTGTAATGAACCAATGTAACATATTTAAATTTTTATTTCTTTATCTATCGTGTAATTTCGAAGTTGACAATCGTGTGCGTGAATTTAAATTCGATTTAAACCAACTTGTAACATTTTGTTTTTAAGAATTTGAGCAGGTAAACTCGATTTTCAATAAATTTAACAAAACTTATATTGTTTAGTTACATATTTACAACGAAACAGAATAATATTTTTTGTTTTCAATCTACATTTGAGACGCATTAATCGTTTAACATGTCGTCGTTGAAACGTTTTTCTCTGGGTGAAAAAAGCCGAGGATTTCGAACAATCGTGTTAAACGTGTATCGAGACTCGGAATCGTGTATTTACCGCAAATCAAGTTATCTAAAGTGTTCGTGTATCGTGTAACGTGCAATCCGTGTTCGTATAACGTGCGTGTACCGTCCGTACCGTGTGACAACTTGCACGTTCCGATATCTGTAACTCCCTTGTTCAAGCAGCAACAATGGAGCTTGATCTAAATTATAGTTATCATTGGCTACATGCTAGTACTTTGACTTCAAAGAGCTAACACTGAATGTAAAATAATCATCTCTCTTTTGACCCAGTGTCAAAATTGAATAAGCATCGGTGAAAGTTTTCCGAATAAATACTGATTTGAGTATAAATTACTCTATGTACCCTAATTTATATCAAAACTGTCTACTGGTACTACTTGTAATCTGGTATTAGGTATTTTTTATTGTTTTTGTTTGTTTGTTTTTTTGTTTGTTTTTTTAACGTCGTATTCAACACATATTTAGGTCATTTATACAATGGCCAGCTCTTCCTGCTATAGGTTTCCTGGACACTTTTCTATCACCAGTACTTACTTACCCTACCAAGAGGCCGACATCTCATGTATAGCGTATGACCTACCACGACTGGGATTGAAGCAAGAATCTCCGGATTCGAAGTCAGACATGCTAACGACTACGCCACGGCCTTTTCAACTTCCACCCATGTTATTGTGAACGTTGTCAAGCATGATTTATTAGACTTGTTTAATAGTATGTTATGTTATAAAATATCGAGACTTGTTGTTATTTTATTTACATGTATTTTGATATTTGTTCAGGAAAAACAAGAAGTACAAAATAAACTGAAGACATTAGAAGATAAACAAAAAACTATTGATGATAAGCATAAAGAAGTAACTGAAGGTTTACAGCAACAAATACATAGCATGCAGAAAAAACTAGAAAATGCTAAACAGGTATTAATGTGAACTATGCATAGTATAATAACATGTTATAACAAGTTTAAACGTTTTTGTCGAGATGCGCTTATAGGATTTTTGTGAAGTAGATGCCATGATTTCAAATTTGGTGTTCTTGTTTCAATTCTAACTGGCAACTGGTCTTGACATCTATAAGATTTTACAATAATGTCAGTTAATTCAACAAAAAGAGAATGTGCAGGCTTTTTGTAAAAACTGGTAAAAGAATATTGTCAAGGAAAGCTGGCTAGATGCCCCAATCCCCTTAAATAATTATACAGGAGTGTAAATAAATAACACAAAACACAAAAAAGTCATGTTGTTAATACAATTACTATTTATATGAGAAATTTTGGGAAACTTGTTTGAGTAATTTAACCAATCTGGAAACTGATGATTTGTACAAAAGACCCATGAGGGAACTGTAGAAGCTTTAAATTTCTAGTTAAGATATGAAAACCATGTTAGTAAACATTATTGTAGTTACAGTGTTTTATAATTAATTTTATTGCATGTTATTTTAATGTTGTGTGGATATCATTGTTTAAGAAATAACATGCAGCTGTCTATATTTTGTTGTTGCATAAGAAACATAGGCACCAGTTTTGATGAGCCAAAATTAAATATCAAGCGCTTTAGCATGAGTTATTAAATAAACACATCACAAAAAGTGTCTATGTTTTGTTCTATGGCAAACTATCATAGTAAACTGTATGTTATTTCGATTCTGACATTGAAATATGTTAATAAAAGTTTCCCATTAGGTTCTACAAACAAGGGGGTAAATTATAACAGGTGTGTATGTGTTCAATATTAAAATAGATGACTTCACATTTAGTTTAGAGTGAAAACACACATGCCTGTGTTAGAATAGTTATTATAGTGTCATTAGGCCACAACAAGTTGATCATTTGTTCAACGGAATTTTCTGGAAAAAAATGGGGCGAGCGAAGAAAAAAAATTAAAAAGTTTTTATTCACTTGCTTTATATAGCGGTTTGACCAAATTTTTATGAGCGAGCGAGGAAATAAAAATACTTTTTTTGTAAAATCCGTCAAAATTAAGATGCGAGCGAATCCATAGAACATATGATCTATTTGTTGTGGCCTTAAATGTTTAACCATGTAATTACAGGAAGCCAGTCAAAGTAACATGATGGATTTAGAGATTGCGGACTATGAGAGAACAGTACAAGCTTTAAATCTACAAATATCTAGTAAAGATAAAGAACTTAATGAACAGAGAACAGAGATAGAAAGACTTGAAGAAAGAACTAAAGCTTTACAAGATGATATAGGTAAACTAGGGCTAGACATTTAAAGTCATCCTATTGCTTGTAATAAACTATATTTTGGTTTTGGCAACTTGTTACTGCTAGTAAATATTTGGTTCTGGCAAGTTAGCTGGTTGTCCAACCAAGTAATTTAATTTAAAATAAAAATATTATCCAATACTAGAGATTTGAATTGATTTCTTTTAAATGTATGAGTGGATTAGCCACCATATGAACAACGTCTAAAAATATTAAAAATTCCAACTCTAGCGTACCGTAGATTTCGTGGTGACATGATAGAAGTGTACAAATTACTTCATAAAAAGGAAGATATTGATCACAGCATATTCTTTGAACTGAACCAAAATTCCAACACTAGAGGTCACCAGTTTAAACTGAAAGCCAAATCATCAAAAAAGGACATAAGAAAACATTTCTTCTCGATATGGAATGAACTTCCTGATTCTATTGTCTGTGCGTCAACTCTGAACGCCTTTAAAAATCGGCTTGACGCCTTTATGGGAGACGTACAGTATACCACCCATCCGGAACAGAACTGGGTAGAAATTCATGAGGGGGTTATAGAAGACACATAGTCTTGCGACCCTAACAGGAGATGAGATGTAAGATGTAACCTTTATGCATATATTATGGCAGTCAGTCAACCTATTCACTGGTCCTGGAAAGTCTAAATTGGTAGATAATGCTGTTAACCAGATACTAGGGACATTCTTTCGTCAGTGACTGACAACTGCCTTACATAATTTAGAATCAATGGTAGGTGGGAAAATGAGGCCGTAAATATTATTACATGACCCAAGCTCCCTGAAAGTATGCCTAGCCAGGGAATCAAACATACCGCCCCTTGATTAGTAGACTTTGGTGGCAATACCAACTGAGCTACCTAAAGGCTACTTGTTTTGTAATTTATTATGATTGTAATTAAATAGATTTTGTGTACAAGTTGTTAAATATGACTGAGCTGGCCGGGTGCCATCTTGATGTTAAGAGCAATATTTATGTCAACTTTCAGCTGCCGTTGAAGAACAAAAGGTACAAGCAGATGAAAGAGGAAATAAATTAAAACAATTATTAGTTAAAGCAAAGAAAGATATCTCTGATATAAAGAAAGTTGAAACAGAACAAAGATCATCTGAGGCACAACTTAGAGGTCAATTAGAAAGTATACAACAACAATCGGAGGAATTAAAGGTACTGTACTTGTATTTCATTAATTGTCATCTGTAATTGCTTCCCACAGGGTATAGCCACTTTGTGTTGACATCCTTTAAAACCCAACAAAACTAAAGTACTTTACCTGTATTTGATTTTGAAGATTTAATGGTACTATACTTGATTTTGTTTTGACTTGGATTTTGTGGTGTTATTTGTAACATTATTGGTATTTTTACTTAAGGTCATAACCTAATAGATAGTCAGCCTAATCATTGTTCCAGGAAAGACTTAAATGCAAATTCTATGCATAAGTATTTGCATCATTTATTTTCACCAGCGGTTGGCATTTGCCTGATTAGACACATTTATTTGTAAAAGAAAGAATGGTCATAGAAAGTTTTTTATAGCCAAACTGTTGTCATGGCTTTACCCCATTGCCAAAGCCAAGAAATAGTTAAAAAGTGATTAAGGCAAGTGAAAATTGATTATTTCACATAGAAATTTCATTTTCCCCCAAAAAATATTGTACTTTCACTCATGGAGACTGTTAATTATAACATCCACACTTATTACAGGTACAAATAGCTGCTATATCATCAGAGAAACAAAGACTAGAAGAAAGATTGAGATCAAGTTGTGATAATCAACAAAAAGTTATCAAATCATTAGAAAATAGACTTAGTACTACACAGAGTGATCTAGACCTTGCTAGAAGTGAATTAACAACTTGTCAGGCTGAATATGAAGGCTACAAGGTTAGATTTTTATTATGTTCATTTTTTTCGAATTTATGTTTTTTTTAGCTGAAAAAGGTTTGTTTTGTACCGGATGCATACATAAGGAACAAAATACTTCACAAATAATTACTAAAGAGTATGCTCTACAGATTAAATAGTATTGATTTTAAACTTAAACTTCTTCATTTGATTAAATGCCTATTTCTATATTACATATTCAATGGCCTTGTACAAAACGATTAATAATAACAATAAAAAAACTAAGGTAAAAAATAAGTATAAACCCTCCACCATAAATATACAAGTGCATAAAACAAAATAAAATTTATCACATATGATGTTATATAGTGTGATTGGGCATTTTGTTTTTCATATATCAAGTTTATACTAATTTATAGGACCCACATTAATCTTAGTTCATGATTCGACCTTTTTTACATTTGTTTTTATTAATTTGATATTGAAAGTTGTTGTCCTGATTTTATTTCATCTTTGTTCCTCAGGGAATATACTTATGTCCTCTGCAAAACTGTTTTATTGCATGGCCATATAGATTAGTACTTTCAATTTAGTAATAAACAAGAATAAATCTTAATAAATATATATTTTACATTTATGGTTTAGGTTAGAGTTCACAGTGTTTTAAAACAACAGAAGACCAAAAGTCCAACTGAGGGTTTGAACACTACAGAAAAATTAGAAAGGTATCTTAAGACATTGTATTACTTGATACGCATATGTACTATTATGTAGATATATTCATGAAGAATTTTCACAGGTTTCAGCATCAGCAATGATTGTCAGTGAAAATCAATGATTGAAAGGAGGCACATGTAAAGTGCTGTCATGAAGATATGTTGTTACGTAAATGGAACGACTCTTTCTTAAGATTTAAAGTTCATTTTGTTTTACTTTTAATAGATATTGTGTAAATTGTAGTATGTTGGGTATTTGCTTTCTGGAAACATAAGCTGCCCTGTTTCCTCAGTGGCTAGCACCTCTGACTATAAATTGAAGTTTTTGGGTTTGTTTCTCAGAGAAACATGCATGGGTGAAAGTTTTCAGGACTGATCCTGAAGTTCAGGACTTTTGAAACAGAGAAAGGGTTCTTTCCATATGGTAATGTGGCCTTAAAAACATGAAATTTGGAAATTTCAGGATTTTGAAAATGTTGAACTTTCACCCATGAACATGCTTTGATGGAGTTCAGTCAAGAAATATTTCTAGGACATTTTTTTTTAACCATACCACAGTCTACTGAGACAGTTGTAAGCCATTTGTTAAGGGTGTAACAATATGGTAAACGCAGTATTGCAATATATTGCAATACATATTGTTATTTGCGCATACATGCATAGCATAGATTAATGCACGTGCATTGTCTTAATTTTATCAACATTGTACATAGATATTTGTATTTTCAAATGATCTACATGTATTACCCAAATGTTTGAATAAGTTAGAAAAAAGGTTTTGAATGGACTTTCAAAGATATTTATTCTCTCACTTTACAAAAAGTATTTCAAGTTTCCGAACACATTTTAACATTAATTCCAACATTTAAATTTCAGAATCAGTATGGAACATAACTAGAAAAACCATTTCAGAAAAAAAGAACCGGTTAAAAACCGTCAGAAATCATATTGCAATTATAACCGGTATATCGGTTAACCGTTACACTCCTACCATTTGTGAATGTGTGGAGTTGTTATCATTGACAAGTTAAGGTCCATGTAATGACAGTAATTTAGTCAACTGGTCTTCATAACTTGACCTAACAATTGTCAATTAAGTGGGGTAAAACATAAATTGCTGTAAAGACTTACAGTCATTTCTTTTTACCTTGACTACGCATAACTCAACTTCTTGTTATCTTGATTATTGTTTGATGGTCCCAATTAAGTCAAGATTACAAGGAATGGTCCCAATTAAGTCAAGATTACAAGGAATGGTCCCAATTAAGTCAAGATTACAAGGAATGGTCCCAATTAAGTCAAGATTACAAGGAATGGTCCCAATTAAGTCAAGATTACAAGGAATGGTCCCAATTAAGTCAAGATTACAAGGAATGGTCCCAATTAAGTCACGATTACAAGGAATGGTTCCAATTAAGTCTAGATTACAAGGAATGGTCCCAATTAAGTCAAGATTATAAGGAATGGTCCCAATTTAGTCAAGATTACAAGGAATGGTCCCAATTAAGTCAAGATTACAAGGAATGGTCCCAATTAAGTCAAGATTACAAGGAATGGTCCCAATTAAGTCAAGATTATAAGGAATGGTCCCAATTAAGTCAAGATTACAAGGAATATCTGCAAATATTGTTTATTTATTTGTTTTAGGGAAAGATTAGAGAAGGTTATTGAACAATTAAAATCAAAATTAGAAGAATTAAAGTAAGTAATTTAATTTCTCTTCAATTAGTTGACTTAAATCGTGTAAAGAAAGAATTATGGCAATATTCCTTGATTATTGCAAAATCATGTAATTTTTTATGATTTTAAGTCTAAAATGCTTTATATTTTGAGAGAAAAATGTCCATATATTAAGGCCATTTTACTAAATTAGTGAACACATGAAAAAAAAAGCTTGGCTAAGTTGTAAATATTGTTAGGATGAAGTATTTTGCTAAAGTGTATGATGAACTTGATTTAGATTATTTCTATATCAATGAAATGCAGTCCAAGGCTGTAACAGTTGGACTGAGATGTCATTTATATAGCAGGTTTCAACATTGAAGGTCGTTTGATTACCCCTTACGACCTATATTTGGTTACGGGGAACTTGTTACTGCTAGTAAACATTAAGTTTGAGCAAGTAAAATATATAGCCGATAGTCCAACTTTGAAAATATACATTGAGCATTATCTTGACAAAAGCAATTCATAAATGTAATTATACATTACAGTGATAATTTAGAGAACAATAAACATGATATAGATTTATTATATTTATATTTACAGTGATAAATTAGAGAACAGTAAACATGATATAGATTTATTATATTTATATTTACAGTGATAAATTAGAGAATAGTAAACATGATATAGATCTATTATATTTATATTTACAGTGATAAATTAGAGAACAGTAAACACGATATAGATCTATTATATTTATATTTACAGTGATAAATTAGAGAACAGTAAACACGATATAGATTTATTATATTTATATTTACAGTGATAAATTGGAGAACAGTAAACATGATATGGATCTATTACAAGATGATCATGATAGATTATTATCTCGACATAATAAAACATTACAAGATTTACAAGATAAAGATGATTATTACAAGAAAAGGTAAGACATTTTATTATTACATATTCATGTATACTTTGTCATGTATCCAGTTTTAGACTATTATGTAAAATTTTGTAAGCCCTATCCGCAAGAGGTATACTAGTTTATTAGTATTTTTATGTAACATTTTACCAGTGGAAAATATTTTGTCTGTATAATAATTTCAAAATTCTTGTACATTGAGTCATCATATTTTATAAGTGCGGGACGCTTTTTGCTGAAGGTCAGTCCTACTGACATACATGTAATCATAATTGCCCTTCTACCAGAGCTCTAGTTGACAAGTGTGTCATTCTAACCTGCCTCTAAGGTCAAGTGGTTAGGGTGACTGATTTGAGAGAGTGCTGTTGGTTCAAGCCCAATTTCAAACCATGTCTCTTTGTAATAGGTAGTTGTGTACATCTGCTAGGGGTATAGTACTGGAGAATCTCAGAAATAATGATAATTTAACTGCTGTTATAGATTTTACCTGAAGTCTGGTGATACATCTTATAGGCAAGAATTTATAGTTCCAAGATGATCAGTGTATGAAAATTAAAAACTAAGAAAAACAAGGCTATTTCCATTGAGTGTTTGTTTCGTTAAGTTTCTTACTCTGACTTAGTGCACTTTGTCAATTAGGTACTTTAGTCAGTTATCTTTCCCTGATAAAATCTGAAGCAATCCAACTGGTAAGTAGGTCCTTACAGTTGGAATCCTCGGATTTTATTATTGAATTCCTATGTAAGGATAACAAAATATTTGATCAAATATCTTTCTTGTTAATGAAGATATTTACAAAAGTGGTGAAATTTAGATAGTTCTTTACCCTTAAAATATTTAGCTTGAATTTCAAATAAATTTAATGATTTACAAAAAAAATATTTAAGTTTAATTTTGGCAAATTGACATTGAAAAGTAAGGGTAAAATCCGAATAATCCAACTAATTGTACCTACCTATTTGAAGAGTATACGAAGGGAAATAACTGACTAAAGTCCCTTATTTAATCTTACTTGCTTCAAATGTTTTTGTTTCATTTTTAGAATTGAAGATCTTACAAGGGAGAAAACTCTAGCTATAACTGAACAGACTCAAACAATAAAGAGGTTAACTGCTCAGAATGATTCTCTGTCTATATCATACAAGGTAAGTAAACTGTAGACTTTTATATTTATCTCAAGAAGTTATAGGCTCCTTACTTTAGTTTTTTGTTTTTTGTTTGGTTTAAAGCTGTAGCAATACATATATTCCAATAGTCAGTCAAGCTACTATCTGATTCTTGGGAGTATGCCCCTAGTAAATGGATAACAGAGATTTAGCCTTTCCAGGGAGTTAGTTGACTGATTGCCTTGATATGACCTATATAATGTATTGCTAAATCAAAAATGCAGTCAAACCAAAACAAAAATAGCTCATGCCTTACAAATCAATATGTTGTAGTGTCAAATAATGAAATATATGCATTTTATTTGTTTGTCATCTCCAGGAACAGATACGTTCTATACAAGAAGATCATCAAAAGGTCACTGAGTTACTTCATACACAAATAGATTCATTAGACCGTGACAATATGAACCTACAACGAGAACTAAAACAATACCAGAATAAGGTAGCTACGTCACCACGGCAACAAGATAAAGAAAAATCATCAACACCAACTCCTCTAGATTTTGTTCAAGATTATCGTCATATTGAACGGCAGGAAGGAGAAGGTTCCGAAATCGTTGAACCAGAACCGGTAAGATTTGTTGTTGTTGTTGTTAGTGCGGGATAATTGTAAGCTATGAAAGGAAAATGATAACAAAAATATTTCAATTATCTGACGAATTCCGTAATACCCTCTAAAAATATTTGTGGACTAATAAAACTTAAAACTCTTAGAACAGTGTTTATTTTCACTCTTGGAGAAAATGTGGAGGGGCCCTTTTTGAGGGGAGAATAGCGACAAAAACGAAATAAGGGGGGAAAAATTTCTTCATTTTCAATACTTGAGATAACATGGATCCTCTAGCAGAGTAACATTTCTGACTAAAATTTTAATAATTGAACCCATATATTCATCTGTGATTTCTCTGTAATGCTTGAGGAATGGCCAAAAATGCTATAAAAAAGTACAAAAGTTTTAGGACACTCTGACAGGGGAATTTTGTACCTTGGAAGGGGGAAAATATATACTTTTTGGAGAGGGGAATGGGGCCGAAATTGCCTGAAAAAAACCACTTTAGAATCATGCCTACCACAAGTTGTCTGCTGGTTGAGTCGTTCAAGGGTTGAAGTTTTCTTTACTGACAGACTGAGTTGTCCATACTTTGAGTAGAGTTATCCATGGGTTGAGTTGTACTGGGCACAGGTGTTATACAGGAAAATTGGCTTTTTTGTTATAATTTGTTTCTTAATCTTTGAGAACTTTAGCAGATTTGAGGATCACATGCTTGATTAAGTCTTTCTTTCATACCTTCTCCAAAGCAATTATTATAAAATAATCACATCATTTATTAAATGTACATGCAAAAATGACTTCATGCTTTTGTTTACATTGAATTTAAATGATTGAAAACTGTTCTTGAAACATCCATATGACCATTATATGCAGAAAGACCTCAGTACCATGTATTAAGTTCTAAATCTCTATATTTCAGGTAAAACTAACTAGACCAAATGCTGGTGTAATGCCACTAGATATGTTACTGACCACAGATATAGAAGACACAGCTAGTAAGTATTGATGATACGTCATTTGAAATGTTTATAAGTTTGCAAAAATAATCTATATTCAGGGCTCAACATTAACGGTCGTCGGATTAACTCAGTAACCAATTTATGTCAATAAAAACAAATGAAACTATTTACAGCAGGACTCGAATTTAACAAAAAATTCAACTTGAAAATTTTCGCGAGTGGATTTTATTTCTACTCGCAAAATGAAAAAATTCACTCGCACATTTTTCTCAAAATTTTAGCATATGTAGTTACTATTCATACATAAAATCGTATATGAAATATAAAAACAAAATAGTACAATATATTTAACTTTGGATAGAACCAGGCGTTATTGTGGAATAGTCAAAGTATATTGAATCTGTTTTTTACAGAGAACCTTAAACTGGTACTTTTAATCTATGTTGAGTTTCAATGCTACTTTGAGCTTCTTTAGTTTAGACATTAATATTTTTTTGCCGATTTCAACTCGCAAAAATTTGCGAGTTAGAATAAAAGTTACTGGCAATTTTCAAATCCACTCACATTTTGCAAGTATGCAAGTTTAAATTCGAGCCCTGTTACAGTCCTATTAATCATTTATAATCCTCCATTTTCATGTAAAATAAAATTTGTTTAGGCAACTATAATTTACAGTTAGTGGTCCGACTGGACGACCTTCTTCAAAAGTTAATGTTGTGCCATGTGTATTATGTAGTCATAGCAGTTCATTGACATTATGCATATCTTATGACAACAGTCTTTGAATTTACCCAATGGAACAAGGATCTAGTCCACCAAAATTGCTAACAGGCTTGTGAATGTTGAATGTTTGCGGTACGACTCTCAACTATTTCCCAAAAGCATGGATAAATCATATACTAAATAAGAAATTTTACACGTGAATAAAAAACAGTGTTATGATTTATTATGCTAAATCATTAAAAAGGACTGCATATTTTAACAAACCACTAAGAATTGTTTTCAGTATTGTAAATTTTCATGGGGTCCAGTAAAAAAGTCCATTTTGCTTGATCGAATGCCCAGTTTTAATCAAAGTTTGTTGTGTAGACTGTTACAGCAAGAATATATTCATTCTCCATGTATTCTATATATTTAAGGTATAACAAGTTCACATGTAGATATTGATGGTTTACAAGATAGATTAAATAAAGAAGTCAAACAGAATGAACATTTAACAGAGGTTTGTGTTTTGTTCAATTTATTTTAAAAAATGTAATGGCATTTTGTAGTACAGTCAGATCTCGATACAACGACATCCGTTACAACGACATTCTCGTTATACTGACATATTTTATGGGAATCAATACCATTATGTACATGGTCCCAAGAATTCATTACACTGACATATGCGTTTTAAGGACACATTTCTTGGAAACAAACGATGTCGTTGTATCGAGATCTGACTGTTATTTCATGCTTACATTCACCGACTTTACAGTTATTACCACAGGTCATCATGCTGCTGATAATTGTCTATCAATCAACCTGGGGAGTCTTCTAATCCACTTATAGGTGCAGCCGACAATTTGCCCAACAGAATTATACCACCCTCACAGGTACCCATGTACACCTGCGTGGAGTGAAGCAATCGCAGTTAAATTTCTTGCTCAAGGAAACAAAAAGTGCCCGTTGTGGGATGGGAACCCAGGACCTCTCGATCCCTTAGCGCCCACCCCACCACTGGACTTTCCTTTTTACATTGTATAATCACTTTGTACTTAGGATGGATTATATTGACAGGTTTTTGCCTGTCGTCTATACATTTGACTTCATTGTAAAATATAGACCTATGAAACAACCATTTTTGACTTATTTTATATAAATCTCAATGTGAAATTTTAACATCATTTTTTAAAAACAATTTAGCTTTGGTTTAAATCCAAAATTAAACTAGCGAGGGATCGTGGGTTTGATTCTTGGGCTGGGCATACTTTTGTGGAGTTGGTTATGAAATAATTTCTTCAGCCATTCCCTATCCTACCAATGATTCTTAATTATTTAGGGCAGTTGTCAGTCACTGATGAAAGTATGTGCTTAGTAGTTGGTTAACAGCTAAATCCAGATATTAAGCTCTCCAGGAACAATGGTTGATTGACTGTCGTTATATGACCTATACAATGGGTTGCTACTGCAGTAAACCCAGCAAAACAAAACAAACAAACTATGATACTTTTGATTTTGACCTTGGTATAAAATTTGGCAAACAGGTGTATGTCTTATTTGACCTTTGACCTCTCTTTATTTATAGTTGATGAATGAAAGTGAAGCAGACGTAATGCGATTAACTGAACAAGTAAAAATATTGAAAGAAGAAATCAGAAGATTAGAAAGGAATATGCAACGAGAAAAAGAAACACAAAATTTAGAATATTTGAAAAATATCATGTTAAAGGTAGGATATGTACATTTAGCTTATTCACTACTGTTTTATGAAATTATGAGCTAGTACCCTTTGTAGTATTGACACTTTAGGATGATTAAGATGCCCAGCTAGCTCAGTATGTAACGTACATGTCTACTGATTAAGGGGTTGTGCATTTCCTGGTGGGGCCTACTTTCGTGGAGCTTGGTCATGAAATCATTTCTACGGCCAGTCTCCCTCCTACCATTGATTCTTTATCATGTATGGTAGTTGTCAGTCACTGACAAATGTATGTGCTTAGTTACTTGTTAACAGCTTAGTCAAGAGATTTAGCCTTTCCAGGAATCGAAAAAAAACAAGTCTATTCATTTTTGTTTTGTGAAATAATCTACAAATTAAAGGTACTCATTCACAGATTTCAACTTAGATATCAACTTTTTCCAAAACTATCAAAATTATACGTAAATGTTTTTGATAGCAGGAAAGTAGTGTTCTGATAATGTCAATTTTAGTGCAAATTGACATACAACTAAAAATGATAGTGTTTTATGTAGTAAATATCTACCCCATATGTCACAGTATAGACCTTTTTAGAGCATTTTTTGTGAGTTTTATTGTATATTTCTTGCTACAAGGAGGTCAGTTTGTCATAAAATAATAAGAATTAACTTTAATTGGTGCAATTACAGACACTGAATGGTATTTTGAAATTATAGAAAAAATAAACCAAATCTGTGAACTAGTACCTTTAAATGATATATTGATGCTAGGAAGTGATATATACATGTACTTACATTTTACTGTTATTATATTTCAGTTTTTAAGTTTAAAAGTTGGTGAAGAAAGGAATCAGTTAATACCTGTACTTGATACAATGTTAAAATTGAGTCCTGATGAAAAATTAAAACTACAACAAGTTGCTCAAGGTATTGTATTAAATATATCAATCATTTCTATTCAAGCTACAGACTTGAAACTTCACAGATGGATATTGTGCGTAAAATATTGACCCCGACCTGACCTTTATGCAAGAATATTCATTACATTGAATACAAATGTAGTATTAATGCTCGATTACACCATGACCGTGAGGATTATGAGTTAAAATTTAACACACAAACACTCTTCTATAATTTTATGAATGCTTCCAAAGTGTAGAATAGGCGTGGTACTGACTTTCAACGGGATATGTGTAGATAATTATAAGATGTAAATGATCAGGTTGGGGTCAATATTTACGCACAATGCATGTAGTGGGGAAGTGCAATGCACAAGAACCATAAGTCTCTCCTTCATTATCTTTACTGTTCCTTTTGAACTGTAGCATACTTACAAATCTTTTGACTTAACTGTCGTACATTTATACTGTGGTTTCTTTATCACCTAAACTACATGATTTGTCTCCTTGTATATTGAAGGTATACACATTACATTGGTTTAAAATTTTAAACTGGTTATTTAGTGATTATCATGCTTAACTGCTTGGAAGACGTGACTGAAGTTCATATAGAATCTGCCTGACTTGTGAACAAGAGAAGATTGGCCAAAAAATGAAAGATTATATACCCAAGTCAAGTAGGGATCAGTTTCTCCATTTAAACTTATTATATTTTTAATATTTAAACATGCATGTAAGCTAATGCTTTGCTCTTTTTAATGACACCAACATCTTCCTTAACTGAGCTGGTAGTCTATGACTTAATACATTTGTTTATATTTTATTTTATAGGAGAAGAGGTTAGTGATGTTTCACAGAGTTCTGGATGGGGTTCATATCTACACAGATGGTCTGGTCTAACTTGATGATCTAAGTCATCAGCATCATCAACATCATCTCGATACTCCTATCACCATTATCATCAATGTTATCATCATCATCGTCAACGACAACATTTGAAATATTATGACTCTAAATCTTCATAATGTGAAGTAAACATCATTGTTATGTCAGATGTCATAGTCACTATTTTACTTTCATCATTATCACCAGTAGTGTTGCTGTTGTCATCGTCATCATGATGACCTTATAAACCATCATTTTGATACCTGGTTGTTGCTGTTCTTGAATCATCATCTGTGCTGCAATTTTCATCATTAAATCATCATCTGTGCTGCAATTTTCATCATTAAATCATCATCTGTGCTGCAATTTTCATCATTAAATCATCATCTGTGCTGCAATTTTCATCATTAACACTGTAATTTATAATCACCATGGGCCTGTTGCCTAAGCATATTGCTTGATAGCAAAATCATAGGAAACAACTTGCTACAAGATATCGCTTCATTTCGCTAGCAAGAGCTAGCGTAAAAAATCTTTGCTACCTGAGAGCGCTGTTAGGAATCAAATAGGCTGCCTCCGCAGTATAGTGACTTCCTGTTTGCAGACTTTGTTTTTAATGTTTGGCAGACTATAAGTTAATTGAAATTAATGAATATTTGTAATTGTTCATATAAGCAATGATTTTATTCTTTTTACAGACTTATTTGGTTTGAAAATCACCCTAAAAACATGCAATTGCAATAAGCGCTTTCTTTACATCAGCACAGGCCGGGATCTAGTTTTGTGCCACAAATTGCAAGCCGTTTCCTATAAAGAATAGCTACAAGAAAACGCTTTTTCATAGCGATTCGTAGCATAATCGTTAGGCATCGGGCCTCATTAGTGAGGGTGTTGATTATATCTGTATCATTGTTGTGCAAGAAAGTGATATTTTTGTTACATTTGTTGTTAATATTGTGAACTGAGCATTTGTTGTTTTTTGGTGTTGCTTTATCATTTTGGCTTTTTACTTAATTCATGGCTGCAACTGCCACTAACCATTTTAAAACAATTTTTCATACCATTAATGAAAATAAGAAGTTCAGATATATTTATAATAAACTGATATACAGATGAAGGTAGCCCCCGGCTAGCACAGTTGGTAGCACGCAAGTCTATGATCAAGGGGTCTAGGGTTCGATTCCTGGGTGGGGCATACTTTTGTAGAGCTTGATCATGAAATTATTTCTACAGCCATTCTCCCTCCTACCAATGATTTTTAATTATGTAGGGCAGTTGTCAGTAACTGACAAAAGTATGCACTTAGTAGTTGGTTAACAGCTAAATCCGGAGATTCAGCCTTTCCAGGAGGAGTGAGTAGGTTGTCTGACTGCCATTATATGACCTATAAAATGTGCTGCAATGGTGTTAAAACTGAGTACAAAACTGTATACTTAGTCTGTTTTTATAACCTTGGTCTTTGCCAATGTTTATTTGCTTATTTTTTTATTTATTTTTTTATACATGTTGGTATACTATTAAAATTGTAAAAGGGAGCTTATGATTAACATGAGCTCTATAAGGGACTTCTGTCAGTTATTTCCCATTGTATACTCTTCAAATAGGTTGGTCCAATTAGTTGGATTACTCTGAGTTTACCCTTACTTTTCAATGTCAATTTGCAAAAATTAATTTTTAATATTTTTTTTGTAAATAATTTAATTTGTTTGAAATTCAAGCTAAGTGTTTTTAAGATAAAGAATTATCTAAATTTTATCACTTATGTTAATATCTTCATTAACAAGAAAGATATTAGTTGAAATATTTTGTTATCCTTACATAGGAATTCAATGATAAAATCCGAGGATTTCAACTGTAAGGACCTACTTACCAATAGGATTGCTTCAGATAACTAACTTAAGTCCCTAATTGGGTGACATTGTTGTGGCTTTGTTTTGATAGGTTTTAATGACTTATAAGTAGATAATATTGTTGAAGTATGGTTCAAATCATATTTTTATTTTTACTGTTATTTTGTTTCATGTTAATGTAACTTAAAAGTTGCTTGTTCACAGATTTCAACTTGAATATCATTTTTTTTAAACTCTCAAAACAGTACTGAAACATTTTGGAAGCAGTATAGTAGTGTTCTAATAATGACATTCTGTTTAATAAAACCTGTGAACAAGTGACTCTAAATATGAGACTTTGTTTATAGTTATTGATAAATTCGATTTATTATAAAAACCTATTTAGCTAATCTATCCTACTGATAAAATTGTTCTAGAATTACTCGATGTACCAAAGTTATACTTTCTGGGCTCACTTGGTGAATAAGTAAACATTTTGTACAGTTTGTTTTTTCCCAACTGTCAAAACATGAATAATTTCACAGTGACTTAATGTTCTTTGACTAATACTGGTAATATTGAGATAGTGTGTGTTCAATCAGCGTGAAATTATTCAAACTCTGACAGTTGAGAAAAAAGGAACTATATCAAATTTAATGATTTATGTTTTTTTTGTTTAGTGTTATATATTTTATTGAACATTCCATAAAGTTAGTGCTGTATAAAATATTTTTTGGGGCTTTATGATTGTATAAAAGTATATAATATTATATGTATGTGTGTGTGCTGTGCCCTTCAAAAATCTTTGTGCAAATATACTGTTTTAAGGATGGACTGATTCATGTATACTCACGAAAAAAAGAGAGTTATTTTAACAAATTCCAAAATCAGTATTAATACTTAAACTTATCAATATATGATCAAACTATGATACTTGAATATTATTTGAAGTATATAAGATTTTACTTGTGTTATGCTTGATCAGTTTTTATCAAAATTTCATTTTTTCAAGAACTTTTTGGAGGGCATTGCATGTTTGTGGTGATCTAACAAAATGAGGGATTTATATTTAAATATTATATAGTTCAAAGTATTGCCTGCCCCTTGGGGGTACGTTACTTAGTGGGTGAGAATGTTGGGTAAGACTGTCATAAAGTGGCAGACTTTTCCTTGATTATTGGTAAAATGTGATACAGTGATGAATATGTATTTTTATAATTGTGCTATTGATATTGTGATAGTTCATTTTTGAATTGTATTTGTATGAATAAGTTAATAAATGTGGACTGTTTGTATTTTGTCTGCATTGAATGTATGAAACCAGTATTGCTTGGTCTTTGATTGTAACAAGTTTTTATGGCATATTTTATAGTATTTTCATAATTGTTAAACCAGCATAGCATTCAGTACAACCTGCCTCGTAATTGTTGTATTTTTTTAATAATCATTCTTGCCAACTTAATGCCAAGGGGAAATTTAATATATAGTATTGTCCGTTTTTTCTCACTGTCAAAGCTTGAATAATTTCACGGTGACTAAATGCATTGTTTGTGTACTAGCGGTCTAATATATCTTGACTAAAACTTATAATATGGCATAAGAAGCTTTACTCAATCATAATACACACTTTGGGAAACTCATGGGTGTATTACGAGTTTACGACAATAGTTTTCACAAACGCATTTACCGTGAAATTATTCATGTTATGACAGTTGAGATAAAACAAACAATACATTTATTAGCGGTAAGTTAATTATCAACAGAATTTATTATGGGTGTAGTAACCTTCTCTAAGATAAATGCTGCTTTGTCAATGGTCCAAACTTGATTAATTATTGTGCACTGTAAATATATGTTTTTTCCTGTAGTATAATTCAACATTTAGTGGTGGAGCTATTTTGTCCATTAACTTCACTGCTGAGTACTAGTGCAAGATGTGATGACTGTAGCCTTTAATTATGTTTTAATTATGTTTGCATTTTAAATATGTTATGCTGATTGTTATAAATTTAATTTTTACCTAAGACTGTTTACATGTTCAGTGCCACCCATTATTACCTTTACATTGGTAATAAAGCAAGCCGCGGTCATGGCATAGTGGTTAGCATGTCTGACTTCTGAATCCGGAGATTGCAGGTTCAAGCCTGGTCGCCGTAGGTTATACCCTATACATGAGTTGTTGACCTCGTGGTAGGGTAAGTAAATACTGGTGGTAGAAAAGTGTCCAGGAAACCTATAGTAGGAAGAGCTGGTCGTCGTATATATGACCTATGTATGTGTTGAATACGAAAAAAAAAGTAACAAAGCTAGTTTTTCATTTATAATATTAAATTTTATTTTAAATGCTTTTATAATTGACTGTAACGTTTGAAAGCTGAGTAATGATAATGTATACTATTGAACCTGTTACACATGTACAGGTATCTAAACATATTTATTTAATTTCTCAAATAATAGTTAAAATTCAAGAACAAGTCTCTCATTAACAAAAAGTGTAAAGGTAATTATGGACAGCACTGTATTTGTTATTTATTGAATAGTTTTTACACAGGTTTAATTGGTTGATACTTTTGGAACGTCTTGGCCTTCTTGGTTGTATGATATAAAAATGCTGGCAATGGTTCAATCAATTATGATTAATTCAAGGTCAGAAATTTCTTCCTAATTTTTTAGGGTTTTGTTACAGTGCATTGTGTTAATATGTATTGGAAATTTTATTTTCATATCATTAACTTGATTTTGTTCTTATGCTTGCTAGTGAACATTTTGACATTTATGTGGGCATTTACATGTGTACCGTTAATTACCATTTTAGTTAGGGGGCCAGCTCATCTTACCAGCCTTCTTTAGCAATTTTCTTTGCCAATTCTTGCTAACCCTTCCAGCAGGCATGGTCAAGTGGTTAAAATGTTAGACTGGTTATCATTGGATAGCAAGTTCCACTCAAAAAGTACTGATTAAAAAGTATTAGGATGGTTGGTTATGTGAGTTAACCGATGTTAACCAAATAAAATTTTAAATGTTTAAACATTTTGTAATCTATACCAGTTATGTACATCCACATTATAATTGTGATATATTCCAAAAATCAATCATGTTATTTTTGTTGCCTTTATGATTATATATGTTTGTTATATTGTATTAATAAATTGGGATTGAAAAATAAACTTTCTGCACAAGTCTTAATTGTTTATTCTGTTCTATACTTATTTATGCTTGATAGTGAAACAAGTTCTTACAACCAAGACACTATCCTACTAGCTCAGTACTTGAGGGACCAGGAAGCTGACTCCAAATTGATTAATCTATGAAGTAAAAACTCGTCAAATTTGTATAATGAAAAAAAACAACAATTGTTCAGGTGAGTCAAAACGTTATCTTGCCTCTCTTGGCATTATTGAAAAGATTTGTGTAGATCTTCAAGAATGGATTGTAGAAGACTTATTTGGAATCTGGAGAAATAAAGCATGGATAGAAACAAGGTCAGAGGTCAGAAAAAGCTAAATCGCCCCTCATGTATATCATACAGAGGTTTAAAGCAGTGCCATCTCATAACTTCTACTTCATATGCAGTAAGTTCAGACATAGGATGAATAAAGACAATGAATATATCATATTATTATTACATAATAAAATAAGACTGAAAAATATTAGTGTGAGCAGGACTTTATTAATTTTCAACAAATAGAAAATAAAAATTATGACCAAGCAAGGAATTGAACCTCAGACCTTTCACACTGTGAGCCAGCTTACTACCCACTAAGCCATTATGTCATCTTTTCTTCACATCGACTGTTTAATGACCAGTTACAAAAAACTCGTGAAATTAGTGACCTACTTAGTAAAGTTCATTTAGAAATGGGGGTGTCAGGATGCACATAATAATTTACATATTTTATTCTTTAAAAAATGACTATTTTAGCTTAGAAATGCCTGTAACTTCTCCGAGAATGCCTAGAAGTATTAATAGAATATTCAAATGGTATAACCCAGGGACTATAATAAAAAATGCCGGTTTTTAAATATTTGAAAATCATGAACACACCTGTGTAAAGAAGTAGACAATTCCATGCGCTGATGACGTATTATATGTGTTGAATTATTTTATATTTCATTTTAAGCTCAGATCTTGCATACAATGCACGTGTTTGTCTTTTCTTAGACATTCTGTATGCAATATTCAATTTATCTTTGCTATAAAATGGTCAGAAATCCATCCGTTATGTTATTTGATCAAAAACCCATCGTATGCTCAATACTCATGGCTAAGGTTGGAAAGGACCATTCCAGAGTGGGAATATGACACAAAGTCAACATTTCGTGATGTATGATCCTTATTAAGGTCTAATATCAGCATGTGTTCAACTGCATGGCATTTCCGAGAAGATGTTTGCCCTAAATAGCACCATAAGTATTTTGATTTATGATGGAATACCCTTTTCACATAATGTCGTGTTCCACGGTGACCATCTGGGTCAAGTAGCTTTTTTCTGGGTCGGTTGTACTTTTAACGATCGAAAACGAGGCTTCTAGTTTGAAAGCGAGGCAATGCATTGAAATGGGTTCAAAAACTGTGATTTTCTAGGGTTAGGAGATGTTTTGGTGAAAATTTCGATTTTTTTCGAAAGAGACCGTTAGCTGATGGAATCAAATGCACTTAAATGTACTTAAATGTACTTGAATGTACCTAAATAAGGACATTAGTACCTGAATTACCTTTATATAATAGAATGGTCCTTATTGTAGTTTTAATTGTGATTTTGATGAAAAATATTGCTTTTGAAAAGGTAATTTGTGGAAGTTTCAAACATGGACAGCTTATTGTCAAATGAGGACATTTAGTACCTGAATTACCTATATATAATGGAATGGTCCGTGTTGTAGTTTTAATTGTTATATAAAATCATAATATAGCTTTTGAAAAGGATCGAAACTTGTGGAAGTTTCAACCTGGACAACCTATTTCTATAGTGGAATGGTCCAAATTGTGACTTTATGTCAAAAATTGCTTTTGAAAGGGGATTTTGTTTAAGATTGAACTAGGACGACTTTTTATGTACTCAATACTCAGCTCATGTACGATGGACCATTCCATGGTGGAAATATGCTACAAAGTCAACATTTCTTTTATGTAGAATCATAATGAAGATCTAAAATCGACATATAGTCAAATTCATAACATTTCCAAGAAGATCTGCTCCCTAAATAGCCCCCTTTAGAAATTTGATATTTATTCTGGAATACCCTTTTGTCTATAATGACGCGTTCCATGTGACTATCCAGGTCATTTGGTTATTTTCTGGGTCGGTTGTACTTTTAACGAATCGAAAACGAGGCTTCTAGTTTGAAAGCGAGGCAATGCATTGAAATGGGTTCAAAAACTGTGATTTTCTAGGGTTAGGAGATGTTTTTGTGAAAATTTCGATTTTTTTCGAAAAAGACCGTCAGCTAATGGATTGAAATGCACCCAAATGTACTTAAATGTACTTGAATGTACCTAGATAAGGACATTAGTACCTGAATTACCTTTATATAATAGAATAATCCATATTGCATTTTTTATTGTGGTTTTGATGTAAAATAATGCTTTTGGAAAGGAAACTTGAGTAAACTTCAACCTGGACAATTTACTTTTAAATAAAGACATTAGTACCTGAATTACCTACAAAAGTAATGGAATGGTCCGCACTGTAGTTTTAATTGTGGTTTTGATGTAAAATATTGCTTTAGTAAGATGCTTGTTCTGAAAATGTTTTTTCAATTGGTGGCTGATGCGGCGTGAGGGTGTCGAGGTGCTCTTGCAACCATGCAATCTTCATTCTTAAATTTTGTCAATTGATTTTCATGAAAGTGCCATTGTCGTGGACGGTAATTGGGGGTCGGGGTACCGACCTACCCCATACAATTTTGATATTACTAAGTTAAAATTGAGGTTAACACCTAAAACAGGCCATCGCCGTCAAGGACTTTGGCACCTCCATAAAACATGCATTTTGATGTATGAAAATGCATTCGATTCCATTCTGGAAGATAGACTTCGGTAATTTTCAATCGAACTAGAACCACGTGCAATCTTCAGATCAATCCAACATATTTCTATAACCTCAGACGAATTTATTCTTTAAAAATCAATGTTCGACGCCTGTTTTGATATTAAATTCATAACACAATCACTCACAACGCACGTGGATAATACTTTGAATGCGGGCTTACATTTATATAAATGAATTTATTTTAGTATCGTCTATTACGAAAATGGTAAGTCAGGTTTGTTTCAACTTTCTTTATTTCACGAAAGCATCGAGAAAGCGGCTTTTAGTTATTTTGGAGAATTCTTGATAATGCAGCTCATTTGGTTTGTATGGATATGCGTTAATTAATGACTATCATTTAATTAAGACGTTATATTCATTAACTTTAATCTACATTCACTCATCGCACACACCAAGCACAGATAATGGTTCAACCCAGTGTATCCATACGTCATCAAAATCTCGTGCACATTCCGTCATGCCACAGTTAGATTTAAAGAAGTTACCATTATTTTTCTGGGGTGTGATAACTTTGCATTGTAGTTGAACTTTAAGAATGATAATATTGTTTGATTTTATTAATCCATTCATTGTTTTATATTTGTGTTGATTTATACTATACCTGTGAAATACTTACTGATGCTTGTACACGTGTGTCTACGACGTGTCATACAACACATTGAAGGTGCTTCCCCTAAAATGGACGAATCCATTTTCACTCTCTAACTTCTTCTGGTCTTATGGAGAAATGGCATGATGAGTTGTCCGCCATCCATTAGGTTATTTATTAATGGCTTAAATCCATTAAACTTTTAAAGATAATAAATGATCTGGGTCACTTGATGAATTATACTGATTATAATCAAAATTATCTTGTCACTCGGTGACTGACAAAAATTATTTCTATGCATTGTGTCTTATCCATGGAGGAGCTAAATGGACTTCATTACAATAAATATGGACTTTATGATAATATAAATCTAACAAAAGTTTGAAGATAATTAGTTTTAATTAAAAAATATAAAAAAACAAGGACATTAATCCACTTAAAAATATATAAAAAGAGTTATTTCCCTATAATTTATTTTAAGCAAAAAACAATAGTTTTCTCGTTTATCAATTGATTAACTGGCTAATAGCACAATTGACTGATTTACATATAGATTAATTAAGTATAATTTATTTGTATATTGATACATAAACTACTATTTTAATATTATAAGTGACTATAATAAAGCTATTTATTGGGGCAATATATTAAATCATGATAAGAGGGCTGTCTTAATGACAAGCTCCATGATAGAAAATAGATTTTAAAAAAGTCTACATAGTTAAGACTTTTTCTGAACCCTAATCTTTGATAAAATAACTAACTAGTATACATTAAACAAAAAAAATACATTAAAAACATTTTTTGGTAGCAAGATTGATGAAAAAAATATTAGAGTATTTTTTCTTAAGAGCGACAGGAATAGCTGGTGGGTGGGTTGTGAGCAGAGCTCACCAATTCAATCGGTCCCTCACAGTTCAATGTCCAGTCTCCATGATGACAAAACCAGGTTTATGATTTGGTTCATGAGACATTAGCTTTGAGTCTATCAGGCATGCTGAGAGAACAGTAGGCAAGAAAGCATATAGCAAATGGTCATCACAAAGCAGTAAGTAAAAAATACAAGTTTAAACACCAAGTTTGATATTTTATTCTATCAATCTTTTATCAACAATAATAATTGTACTAAGGACAAAATTCAGTAAATCCAATCTATACTTAACGAAACTTCTAAGTACTCCGATTTCAGAATTGTAGGAATTCTTATTTTTCAACATTAAAGTCCGGTCGATGATGGAAATGTGTTTTGGACCATGCTGACCTTTGCTTTCATGGTTTTCAAGCTACTCTATCAATGCAAAACCATTTTTGTCGCGCATGCGTTGATATGGGAAGATTTTCTAATTGTTTTGATTGAACAGAAAATTAGCAATTAGAAGTCTTATTCTGCAGGTGATGGGCGTCTGGCAAAAGACCTATGGCAATTTCTCATTCTTCGAGCAATATTTGAGCCATTTCTTGATTTTTCGTTGTGCATATCAACACACTAATGAGTTTCACTAAAACTGACAATGTGCAATTTTTGCTCGATAAGCAGGTGCGCATTTCTGCTTTTTTGCACATGCACGACAAAACCAGTTTTGCATCAATTAAGAAGCATAAAAAACATGCAAGTAGATGACAGTATAGTCCTGTACACATTTCCTTTAACAATCGGACGAAAATGTTGAAAAATGAAAATTTCTGACAACATTGAAATCGGTGTTCTAAGAAGTTTCGTTAAGTGTAGTATAAAAAATAACTATCTTTGTTACCATTTTGTAAACAAAGGCTTATATAACAAATTCACATGCACCATCTTATACACTTTTGTAACTGTATAATATGTATTTAAATTTTTCCAATTCTTGATAGATTAAAAACATATTTTCATATACATGTACATGTATAACAATTACAGTTGTATAATTTAAAGTAGCATTACTTTTCTTTCAAATGTTATGGTCTATCATAACTTTACCAATGCATAAATACATCTAAAGATTTAATTGTGTAAATGAGAAACCCAGCTTTTTTAAAAGTGTAAAGGTAATTTTGGATGGCACTGTATTGTATACTCAAAAAAGTCAGAAAGTTGAATATAATGGAAAAAACTAGGGCTGTCACGATATACCTGTATACCGGTATATTGCAATACGCAGCTGCAGCAATACGTACCGGGGTACAATTTTAATGTACCGGTATTTGGCGATATTTTTTATTTCATTGAAAAAATAATTTCCTTCGCGAAATAAAAATAGCGAAACGTCAGTTTTTCCATTGTTCATTCCATCTAACCTGAAAATGCAAGAATTTAACCGATTGGGGGGGGGGGTGTCTCAGTCCTAAATGACCGTAAATACTTAAAGAGGTTAGGTTCTATCATTAGCTGCATGTAATATTTGCAATTTTTCTGTTAAATACAGCGGAGGAACAACCAATCTAAAAGTCCGCAATATATTTTGGTACATATCGCGATACGATGACAGCGTATTGCAATATATCTCGGTACGCTTCTGGCGTATCGTGACAGCCCAAGAAAAAACTACTGTAATAAAATGTACAATAAGTCATCAAAGCACATTTATGTACTATATAAAAAATAACTTACATTACGTCCAAAGAGGTTTCTCTGCTCTGGATCGTTAATTTGTATAAATGTATATAAAAACAACTACATAAGTTTAATATAAATATTCAAGTACAAAAATATAGTACAAATATACAATAAGGATAGGAGTGATAATTAATGGTCAGTGCAATACCAGTCTACTGTGCCCTTCCTTAGTTATACAAAGTTAGACTTGTTTTGCACTAACCCATCATATTGGGGACTTAAGTCAGTTATTTCCCTTTGTATACTCTTCAACTAATTGGATTACTTCGAATTTACCCTTACTTTTCAATGTCAATCTGCCAAAATTAATCTTATTAAACTTTTGCCTAAATCATTTAATTAGTTTGAAATTTAAGCTAAGTATTGTTAGGGTAAAGAACTATCTAAATTGTATCACTTCTGTAAATATCTCCATTAATAAGAAAGATATAAGATGAAATATTTAATTAACCTTACATAGGAATTCATGATAAAATCTGAGGATTCCAACTGTAAGGACCTACTTACCAATTGGATGGCTTCAAATTTTATCAGGGAAAGATAACTGACTAAAGTCCCAAATTATTTTTATACATGGTAATAAAACTTTGGATCAGATGTTATAAATTTCAAAGAGTTTGGGTCATTTTTGTTCACTTCAAAGAGTGTAAGGCAGACACAAATCTGGCAACAATAAGTTTATGTAAACCATTTTCTGCCAAATATACTACAGTCCAATGATTTTGAACATTTTCTAGTATTAAGACAACATTCCAAAATTTTGACTATCTAGTCATATACACTATACAGTTTTCAAGTTTGACCATTCAATATTGTATATACAGCGTGCCAAATAGTTTTACAATTCCATTTTGTATATTTTGAATGTACATAACCATTCAGTCATATAATACATTTTGGCAAAATGGCCGACAGGCTACTTTCACCTTAAACTCTTGGGAAAACTTTGGTCAAATTCTTTTGAAATTTAGCTTAAAGAGTTCAGACACAGCTCAAAGAATAATATTTCTACCAAACTCTACAAAAAAATGCCCTGCTAGGGAATCAAACCCATGACCCCTCCAACAGTAGACTTGTGGTCTACTAAATGAGCTAGCCAGGTGGGCCATATATCTATACATATAAATGCCATCTATTTTTTGTGGTAAAATAAATACATACTGTACAAAATAAATATATATTTACATTCAACAACATTAGTAAAAGTGCTATATCTATTGCACAACAACACGGGTTATAAAAAAAACAACAACATAAAACTAGTATCCCATTAGAAATATAAACATGTAGTACAATCCTAAGATTGTAAAATACAATAAACAAACAACTAAGAGTAGGTATAGAGCAACAATATTAACCTAAGCTTGAACTACCTACTTACAAAAATTACACACACAAAATTGTGAGTTTCCGTATGAGTGTGATGTTTTTAACAACCTATGTGACTATAAATCAATTTTTTGTAAAAAAGACATTTTCTTGTTGGTTTTTTTTTCATTTTGGACCCTTTTGTTTTCAGTGAAACACATAAGTCTGCAATAGTATGGCACAGTTTCAAAGTATTCATTCGTATGAAAACAAAATTAATTGTTTAGTACATGTGTTTTGCCGAAAGCTTTCGATAAAGAGCGATTTACAAATAAAGACAAAAATTGACAGTAAATACAGAGTTTAATATATTCTTGCATAAAGGACAAGCTCAGGTTAATAGTGTCAGACTAAAACACTAGTCACAAAAAAGTTTTAAAAAATGCCACAAAAATAAAACATTGGAATGTGATTTTATTTTCTAAAAATAATTAATGGTTTCTTCATTAAATAGTAAACAGGTGTAGCAACAAAATGATTTGGTTAGCAGACTATAAACTACTGTGTTTTGGTTGGGTTTAATCCCATAGCAACACATTGTATAAGTCAAATTATAGTGTCAGACAACCTATTCACTGTTCCTGGTGAGGCTAAATCTCTTGATTTAATTGTTAACCAGTAACAAGGCATATACTTTCATCAGTGACTAACAACTACAATATTAAGAATCAGTTGTAGAAGGGAGAATGGCCAAAGAAATCATTTCATGACCAAACTCCATGAAAGTATGGCTTCTCTGGGAAACAAACACAACACCCCTTTAGTACCAATAGACTTGTGTGCTACCATTTGAGCTAGCCAGGTGGGTACAAACATTGTGATAATGTAAAAGCTTATTAGGACAATTTATTAAATAAAATGTAAGTTTTGCAAACTATTTAAATGTGCTAACAAAAAGCAAGTATGGTTACATGGAGTAAATAAAATTGTATAATTAATATAATATAAATAAAACAATATACAGTTTATATTGGGGTAGACAAACCATGAGACAATATGCTACAAAACCAAGTTAAATGATAATCACTTGCAATGAAACTAAAATAGCTACCGTATACTATTCTATTTCTATATCAACTGACACAATTCATATACAATTTTTATGGAAAAATAGTTAATCTACAATCTTAGTCACTCATTTCAGCCATTTTTCTAATCAGTCAAGGTATTATGTTTTACATCTTGAACTTGGGATTTTGTAACATTTTGTCATGGGGTATCTACACCATGGCTTAAACAGAGAATAAATTATGCAGTTTTATGTTTAGAGAAAATATGACACATAGAGATCAAAGACTTGAGTATTTTTGTGACCCTAAAAAAGTAAAAATAAAATTCAGCCAAACCTCTGTTAATGGCCAACTCTCAATTACAATCACCTCAAATTCAGCCTTTTATTTATTTCAGACTATGAACAGCTGCCTATCTACAACAGTCTGAACAACAATCTAAAATTAACCCAATCAAAAATTATTTTACACATCAGAAAGCTAGCTATTTAAAAAGACACCCCCTTATCAGCACAGCCTACTAAAATTAACCTCATTCATTTCACATAGTTCTAGCATAATTATCCATCTACAAATGTCAGTAAGTTATATTACAACTTTTGGCTATATCACTTTGCAGATATGATGTTTAAAGTTTTTAATAATATTAATAACATTGACCAAATTCTGCATTTTGTTAAATCCTTTTTACAACCAAGTGATTACAGTTTCAATAAAAGACAAAGCAGGGAAACAGCACTTTCTTCATTGATAACAGAATAAAACCCAGCTTTATGTGTATACGTATCTCAAATTCCAGAAGTTTTCAAAAGAACTTTAACTTCTGTATAATCTTACGTTTTCAGTATTTTGGCAGCCTAATGGGGGCTACGTAAACAAATAATAAATATTAACAAAGCAAAAAAAGCTATTTAAAGCAGGTGTAAACATATTAACAGCAAAAAAATATATACAAACGATCAATTATCAACAACTTGAGTCAAAATTTTAAAATCCATAAAAGCTACAATGATTGCTCCCTGACTTAATGTAAAAACAAAGAAACAAATAAAATAACTGGTCCCTAAAAACTAGATATGTATCCTTTTTTATCTAAATAAATATATAAATGTATAAGTATTCTGACCCAAGGATCGTAATCCAACAGTTGCTGGTCATATGAGCTAAAATGGATGTGATCGGTCAATTCACAAAAATCTTATTTTTTATACATAGTCATATAAAACTGTCCATTTCAATTTGACAAAGCTACAATTCAATCATTACACAAACAGTGAATACATCCAGGTTAAGATTTGATAGGTAAAAAAAAATGTCCACATCATTGATTTTCGTAGGTATTACATTTTAAAATATTCATAAGATATTTGCTCATCAAATATCATAAAAAAGGAGTGTCTCTCATGCAAATGAGAAAATATATCATAAGTGAAGAACTTAATTCCTCATTAATATTCATTCTGTAAGGTTCAATATGATTGGTCAATGTTCATTATGTAAGGTTCAATATGATTGGTCAGTGTTCATTATGTAAGGTCCAATATGATTGGTCAGTGTTCATTATGTAAGGTTCAATATGATTGATCAGTGTTCATTATGTAAGGTCCAATATGATAGGTAGATTTTCATTATGTAAGGTTCAATAAGATTGGTCAATCATAAAATGAGAGATTAGATGGAGGTTTCTGATTGGTCTAGAGTAAATCATCATCACTGTCTACATCCTGGTCATTCTTCAATAGTCAATACTCAGTATCTCCTCCTTCACTGTCCCTGCGTTCAGGGAACTCATGTATAATTGCTCGACGACTGAACCTGTTACTTAGAGCTACCTGAAGAATAGAAAAATAATATAATTTATACAAAGTTATATAAAGGATATTCTTCATAAACTGCACTTGAAGTCGTTTAGCAATAGTAGTTTTACACTAATTGTATAAATAACATAAGGCCATGCCAAATTGGAATTTTGTTAAGCGTCAACTCAAGTTTGACAAACCTGGGTACCTATTCACAAAATCACACAAACCGAAAAGAAAACACATGTCTTTCAAGCTAGTATTCACACAAATAAGTACTTGGTAGTAAATGAATGATTATGACATTAATGTGAGATTAAAGTAATTCTATAAAAAAAGGAGGCTATATAGAACATACACATGTACATTTTCATTAATCCAATACTCATAAACAAGGAACTATCAGTACTTCCTGAGATAATTTAGCTATCGAATCCCGGAACAACAGTATTATTTAAGAAAATTTCACCAACAATTTTGTTTTGTTTTGGATTGAGGACTCAAAAACCTACGCGCACGTGCCACTTAACAAAATTCCAGTATTGGCCTAATGGGTCAATGCAAAACTAGTTTACAAATATGTAATAAAGAAGGATGTAAACTTGTGTTGTGCTAACCCATAAATTAAGCTTTAACCTTTGTTATTGTTTTAAGTCCCTTTGAAACACAGAGCAGACAGTTCTTAAAACAAAACCATTTTCACTAATATATGGAACTAATGTGAAAATATCAGCAGTCACTATAAAAATTTTCAAGAGTCTTAAACAGATGTCAAAGTACTTAAGATAGAAAGGATCTAAATAATGGTTAGTAGAAAGTATATGTAACTACACAGCAAGCTACAAGCCTATATATATAACTACATGTATATAACAAAACATTATTAGCGGTACTTCAAATTTGGTTATATGATAATACAAGTGCCATGTCCTTGCCCCTAGCATACAGGGTGGTGAACACATCTTGTATGAGTATAGTGCATTAGAACTTAGAGTAAAATTTTGAGTGATAGTAAAGCTACAGTCCCATAAACATAAAAATAGCCCTGAGGGCACCGTAGGGGTGACATGCGATCAAAGTCCACAAGGACCCGTACAAACTCTTGCGTACTCGTACGGACTGTTACGTTTTTGCCAGAGTCTGTGAGATGAGTTTAGGATACACGTATCGGTTTCAAAGTCAAATCGTGAACAATTCGTGACTGAGTATGAATTAAACTTGCATATCTTCCAGTTAGGCTGTGTATGGGTGTGTTGTTCTGTGCCATGTGCGTACCGTCACCTTAATACGCAAGGCTTCCCACGATCTACGGATGTCTGCACTTACGGGTCCGCAACAAGCCACGATTTTATGGGACTGAGGCATAACATGAACATGTAAATTGAGTCAGTGCAAAGCTAGTCGACATTTTCCTTTACTTAAATGCATTTAAACTAGTTTTTGGACTGACCAATTAAAATGCCTCAACTCAGGGCAAGGCACAATGTATATAAGCCTAGGTATTTAATATTGGTTAAAATATATATAAGAATGTTAATAGTCAAGCTAAAAAGATTAATATTAAAACATAATACCACACAAATATAGACAACTTATTTTATCACAAAATAGGTAAACAGTCATTTATAATAATGCAGTGAAAATAACTTGTTCCTTTTCATTTTAACAATCGAATGAAACAAGTAAATCTGTGAGCTAATGCTCACTAGTGATACCCCCGCAAAAATCTAAAAATATGCGACAAACAGGAAGTAGATGAGCAAGGAGCATGAAATCGCTTTACACCACATGGGACTATGGGATGAAGCAATATGCAAAGTATTAGGCTGCTGCATGTTATAGTTGCTGAGAAAACTGTGACGGAAATTTTGTAACGGACGGACGGACGCACGGACAAGGGTAAAACAGTATACCCCCCTCTTCGAAGCGGGGGTATAATAAAAAATTTAATTCAATAATTGAAACATTATGAGATTATCAGTGAGAAAACTAATCAATCATTGCGATATAAATATTGAAAAATTATAAATGAATAAAGAAATTAAGACATTGAAAACTTATTAAACAAACAAGGGTATCAATGACAAACCATGCAATTACAATTTACAAAAGTTACTGCATGTATATTTCATGCCAACCTAGTTCTAATCATATGATATTGATATACTTTATGGGACTATTCAAATGTATTGTTTAATTTTATTCAACTGTCAGTGGTACAATGTACATACATTAACTCCACACCAAATACATAAAACAGCAGGATTAATGTATACATGTGCCACTGACATTTAAATAAAATTTAACAATAAACAGATAATCAAAAACAATACTTGGATTAAAAGTAATGAATGGAGCTTCATGCCACATTAAAACACATTTTAGTCATATTGTAGCAATCGATTGTTTTACGCACAGTATCTGGATAAGCCTATGTCTCCCTAGGGACCCAAACTTTTAACCTAGAGTGAAGCACATGACCTTAGCTTATAACTGGCAAACATGATACAGATGTTAGCTGAAGATTGAATAAAAAATTCATGACCAAATTCCTCAAAGAATTGCAGGTCCTGCTCAGAAATCAAACCCACTCATAGTCATAAGTGCTTCTGTGTAACTTCAACAGTCAGGTCCAAAATCATTGATTAAGATTAAGCAAAAATGTAAAGTGCATTCAAATTTAATTTCTCATTTTTTTTTTATAAAATACAGACATGGACGAATATCTCATAAAAATTTAATTGAATACAAAACTCAGAACTTTCATGCATAATTGAGCAAACACTTCACCATAACAAATAGAACAACAAAACATGCTGATTCAGAATAACATAAAACAACAAAAAAGTGCAATGCATGTGCTATAATAGCCAACCCAAGTCAAATATAAAGTAGCTCAAAATTTAGGCTGGAAATTATAAAGAAATTTTAGAAATATAAGTCAACTCCACCTTTTTGTTATTTAGTGTAAACCTGCAAGCTTCTCCATCACCATGATCATCTCAACAGTGGTTCATGTTGATCTAGGTCATGTAGAGGCATGGATCGTGATGCTAGAGGAAGAGGGTACTCATAAACAACTTTACGATTTGTGTGACGTGACCAGGCCATCTACAAATGTGTGTGCTCAAGGTTAGTAAATGCATGAAGAAAGATAGAAACAGTGAAAACACTTGGTTATAATAGACAACAGGGACCTGTTTCATAATGATTTTAGTTATTATTGTTAAATTTCATTTGAATACAAACTACAGCACTTCTGTACTCAGAATCGATAAATTCTTATTAAAATCAGCAGAGATAATGTATGCATCATTGACAGTTGAATAAAGTTTAACGATACAGAAAACCTACCGTACTAAACAATTAAAGTTTAGGCCACAACAAGTTGATCATATGTTCTACCGATTTTTCTGAAAAAAAATGGGGCGAGCGAGCGAAGAAAAAAAAATTTAAAAAGTATTTATTCACTTGCTTTATATAGCGGTTTGACCAAATTTTTTTTATGAGCGAGTGAGGAAATAAAAATATTCTTTTGTAAAAACCGTCAAAATTAAGGTGCAAGCGAATCCATAGAACATATAATCAATTTGTTGTGGCCTTATCACAGACTTTGTAATTACAAAATAATTTTGGTTAATTTAAATCTAATAATGAAGCATGGCTGAAAGCTGAAATTTTGTAGAATCCTCTTATTGTTAAGTTCATAAATATATTTTATGAAACAGGTCCCAGTAGACAAAATATTACAATAATGTTATATCTACCAATTAACAGCAAAGAATGGTTTCAAAACGACATTAATTACAATAAATTATATGGCAAATTGCTTTAACATTAATATGAAATCAGTTTGTCCATGATATAGCATACATTTTGAACCAGATATATTTCGTTAGTCACACAATGATAAAAATATATATTCAACTTATTGTTATCACATTTATTTATTTATACTAGGTTTAACACCAAGTCAACACATTTTGGTTATTTTACGGCCCCCAACTCACCTAACCTAGCTTTCCCGGACCCTTGTCTATAACCAGTCCTCACCTACCCTTCCACAAGGCCAGAAACTTCTCTATACACCTTTTTAATGGATGAAAATTGACACCATTGTCAAGTTTTCATAGAAGGGTATAACCTCCCCGGGTGGGATTCAAACCTGTCCCCCCTTTAAGACACTACATTTGAAATCCTGTGCTACTGACCAAGGCTATCATTATTATCATAATCTATGAATAAATGTTGAGTATCAGGTTAGATTTGCACTATTTAAAATCAAACATAGTTATAGGTTTAAAACTAAAACAAAGTAATTTGAATAAACTACTAGTAATCATAAAAGACAATTTTGAAATTTGAGTTAACTTAAAATTAGGGAAATTTTGAAGTTGAAGAGTAACAGATCTCATAAACCTAAAGATAACTGTACATTTCAAAATACCTATTTGATAAATGAAAGTTAAGTAAATTAATCCATCACCTACACACCTTTTACCTTGGTGCATTTTATTCTAAGCAATCAATGTTATATATATGAGGCAAAAAATATATGCATACATTAGATCTACTGATAAAAATATAATTAATATGCAAAAACAAAAAGTGGGGACTTAGTGACACAAGTACATGTATGTAACTAAAAAAATGCTAAAAACATTCTAAGAAAATTATTCATTTTTCAATTTACCTTATAAAATGAGATATGTTATTGAAAACATTAAGAGTACATGTAAAATATTTAATACAAAACATACTAGAGTTATAGATCAAAATTAAAGGACTAGACTATTTAAAAATTACTTTACACTATAATACAAAACATAATCAAAGAAGAGGAACAACAAAAGAAACAAGACCAATGGTGGCACGCTTGACTTTTTGGGTACTTTATGACAAAACTGTAGTAAAAATAAGATAACTTTGAATACAGGGCTTATCTTCTCATCAAAAATAGCTCAGATGTATGATAGTTATATAGGAACATAACTTCAAAATTAATACATTCATACTTGTGGCCCCTAATAATAGCATTGATGTCAAATAAATAAGCATACCAACTGTCATTTAAATATCTTAAATTGGTGCTGAAGAAGTATAAATGGGGAATAAATCTAAAACATATTGATCCAGTCTCACCCACAGTAATGTCCCTTCATAATTATATATACATATATAATTTGATTTAGTACTGATGAACACACATTCAAACTGCGATTTAAGTTTTTACATTAATACTGAAGAAATTCATAAGCAACGCCAATGCAAAAGTGACAGCCAAAGCTCTTGTTTTCTTTGAAAAGTTGAGCTAAAAATAAAAACTACAACGTCCAGTATATAATCAAGCAGGAGATATGAGAGTTTACAAATATACGTATACAATATATAACATGTATAGAGATAAAATATTACCTTTATATTTGATGGTGTCAGACGTCTAAATGTTTCCCTGTCCATACCAAACACTATAGCATTGATTGCCCCTGGTTGTATATAAATAACAATTATACATGTATATGACAATTTTGTATGTAAATTTAACACATATTTTATTTGAAATATACGATTGGATACCAAGCATATAATGCCTATGCACATCCTCTCCATGACAATCATGTGCTTAGTGACTATTCTAAAACAGAATAGCAGGGTTTTGCAAACTGGCATTTTTTCTCCTATCCGCCAAAGTTTTCTTCCTCATTATATTTAAATGATACTTAAAAACATTAATTCTCTGCTGTGCCCTGCCCTTTTCTCTCCTTTCTGCACACATTAATTTTCTGCTGTGCCCTGCCCTTTTCTCTCCTTTCTGCACTTTTTTGTTTCTAATGAAGTTGAAAAAAGTTCCATCAAAATATAAATCCCCTGATGGGTCCTGCCCTTTTTGAGAGGTTTTTTCTTTTTTTAGATTTAATTAACACCTTTTGATAAACATTTCTAATATATAATGACAGGTGGTTTTATCTACTAATTAAACTAGCTTTCCTGGACTTTTAATTTTTATTAGTAATCACACTATTACCATACCAAAATATGCCACACATGTTTTCCCCTATAGAGGAAACAAAGACATAATAGCCAAACTTATATGGAGATTATGAATTGCCATTGCCATGAATGGGTTTAGGATGGCTAGATTTGATTTCTTTAAGCACACTATAGTCTGACAATATTAACCTCAGCTTTAACTACCTTATCATAATAATTACACGCTTCACTTACATTAAATCATGAGTTTCCGTAAGCGTGTATACGACTATACACATGTTTATAACAACCTATAAGACTAAAATAAATATTGTAAACATGGCATATTATTGTAATTTTAATTTTGGTCTCATTACTTTATGTGGAAACTCGTAAGTCCCAAATACAGTGACACAGTTTCAAAGTATTTGTTCTTATGAAATAAAATTAATTGTGTATTTTGCTGCAAGCTTCCGATAAAGTATGACTTACAAACCAAGACAAAAATAGACAGTAAATACTAAGTTTAATATATTCTTGCATAAAGGTCAAACTCAGGTTAGTATTGTCAGACTTTACCACTGTACAATGTTCATGTCTACTTACCTTGTGAAGGAGATGATATTGAAGACAACAAAACAAGACCAAATACAGGATTAGATACATTAACAGCATTCTGTATTCTATAAATATATACATAGAGAGAATATTCATCAAGTTGGGTGTAAGATTGACTTTTACCAAATAAGCTCAGAAAACATAGGGCACATTCCGCAAGGCGATCGCTAGCTAGCACTTTGTAGCCTATGGAACAGTTTTGCTACGATCGAGCAAATTGAAACGCTAGCTAGCGAAACATAGCAAGTTTTTTTTCTTGCAAGTCGTATCATTCGGAACGTTTCTGATATTTTCAAAATGGCTGCCCCCTGTGGGAATGTGTTTCTTTTTCAAGAATACTGATATATATTTCATTTAATGCATGTGTTTCTTCAAAGCGGTTAAATAGAATAATCATGGTGATAATTGATTTGAATATTTTTCATTTGTTGCAATTCTGAACTTTTTGTTTTAGAAAGTCCCCATCTTGGATTTGCTAGTTTGAAGCAAACCGTTCCGTATTGTGCTACAATAAATCGCTTTCAAAAAGCGCTAGCTTGTAACGTGCCCATAATTTAGTTTTAAGCTCTGTACTTTCTCTGTATAAATATACATATATAACAATATCCAAATATATCCATGCTTGAGAAAGCCTATAAGCTGAAACGTTATTAAATGATAAAAGTACAGAGTGTAGAACTGTTTTGTATCCACCTGGATACCATACTTAGATATACTCCAGTGTCCATATTTCGTCACACTAAGGATTTAAAATGAAATAAGTAAAAACACGAGGAATAGATAATTACAACTGCTTATTTGCACTTGAAATCACTCGAGCGTTAAATAATATGCATAGAATCATTTTCCAGCAGCAAATCTCACGATATCTCAACCAAAACAAAAGTGGTGATGAAATTAGGATACTATTATCAAGCTCACAACCATAATTTCTCTGGTCAAGTACTCATTTAATTCACATCTGCCATGCTCTCAATATAGGTGGGGCTCAGCTGACTTTAGCCACCAAAATTTTCATATAGCATTCACAACTAATTATCCAATCATGGCCACTACCTTTGTAAAGCTCGTCATGAAATATTTTCTGCTGTACTATCTTTAGCCACTAGTGAAGAAATGTGCATAGTATGCAGAAAGGTACACCTGTAGATGGGCTACTTGATAATTTTGTCCTCAACTGTCATTGAACTATGTAACACTTAATCGGGCATCTACTCAAGAAAATTTAAGCCAATGACTGTGTACCCAGCTTACACTTTGGTCCCTTAAAAATTAACCAGTAAACTTACCTGTTAATTAATGGAAACAATGATGTAGCTAAATAGACAAATGGATAGGCTCTTAATGGTCTTATATCCTCTTTTAACATTTGCTGTAAAAATAAACAATAAAAAAATCTTAATGTTATCAAACTTGACAATATAATTACTTCTATAACTTCAAGAGTGTGAATTTTAGTGACATATCTTGAAAAATAAAAAAGTTACACTGGTTTGAAGTTTTATTCCATATTTTTCAAATCCGCAAACGTGCCTCGCGTCTTTGAATCCGATAGTAGACAAAATTTCCAGAAAAAGTGCCAATTTTTGAAACTTCAAACTGGCATAACTTTTTTATTTTTTAAGATATTTTCAAAAAGTAAAGTGTTTTGTGTTTCTCTTATCAAGCTTAATCTTATGAATACATAAAACAGAAGGAATGAACAATGTTAAAATTCAGCTGGGGTTACTACTGTAAGAAAGCTCCCTGTCTAGCTGAGTTGGTAGCATGCAACTCAACAGATTAAGCAGTCTTGGGTTTGATTCATAGGGGAGGCATACTTTCGTTGAGTTTGGTCATGAAATTTCTACCATTTCCCTCCTACAACTAATTCTTAATCATGTATGGCAGTTGTAAGTCACTGACAGAAGTATGTGCCTAGTAACAGTTTAGTCCACAGATTTAGCCTTTCAAGGAACAGTGAGTAGGTTGGCTGATTGCCTTGATATAACCTATACAATGTGTTGATACGATGTTAAACACCCCCCAAAACATTATATAAGAATAATTTCGAAATTTCTTTATTAGTTTATACTAATTCATTTTAGCTTATTTGAAAAGTTAGAAATACCCACAGTTATCATGTATAAAACCAACCTTATTTCTTTCAGTATCTGGATCGTATGTTCCTTCCCAAGCTGAAACCTGAAATTATACAGTAAAAGTTTGAATACTCAAATCACTAAGGACAGGTCAAAAAGTTTGAGAGAGTCGGGACCAGCCAAATTTTGTTTGAATTTGATCCTATGACATGTACATACATCGTTGTACTATCAACCATAGAATAATTTAGATTATAGAAATTAATTTTAACTTGATTTTGAACCAAATTCTCCCATTCAGATTAAACACTTCCTGGTGCTCAAGTACTGAGCTAGTATACATTTATGGCACAAACTTTTTCCAACATACCTAGTTCACAATAAACAATAATAGAAAGCTATCAATTGTTGGTTGTATTTTTCTTTTTCCAACATACCGAGTTCACAATAAACAATAATAGAAAGCTATCAATTGTTGATTGTATTTTTCTTTTTCCAACATACCGAGTTCACAATAAACAATAATAGAAAGCTATCAATTGTTGGTTGCATTTTTCTTTTTCCAACATACCGAGTTCACAATAAACAATAATAGAAAGCTATTAATTGTTGGTTGTATTTTTCAATTTCAATATTTGTGAGTAAACTTTTACCTATTAGCTGTGTTCCAGTAGATGGCTGCATGCTTAGGGATCTAGATGTCCTGGATTAGAACACTACTAGGAGCTCTGCTTATTTCCTTGAGAGAAAACTTTACCTACAGCCGTTCAATTCCACCCAGGTGTAAATGGGTACAGTGAGGGATCACCTGCTTAAAGGTGATTTCAATGATATGGGGTAATTGTACAAAATTATAAAGTTGGCTGAACATTTATATAGAAGCAGACTTTTAGACACACTAAAAACTTTTTACTTTAATATTTGACTGTAAGTAACACCACCTAGATCATTAACCTACCTTTCTACTAAGTACACAAGATATATAAATATAAACAACAACCATTATCAATAACATTCCAAACAGTGGACCATACCATCTGTAATGTACAATAATTTGATACTAATATTATTGTACAATAACTAAACAGTAAAACATTATAAACATAAATTTTAATCATAAATTTATCAGTCTGTTAGCTCAATCAGTAGCAAGTCTATGAGTCCAGGCTTCATGGGTTTGATTTCTGGGCGGTATCAACATACCTTCTGAAAGCTTCATTATGAAGTATTTCCTATGGATATTCTTCTGCTTACCTCTGTATCAAGTTGCTTAGTCAACAGCCGATGTCGAGAATTTGTGCTTATGAATAAATGAAAGCTTGGGTACAGAGATCGTAACAGTTAGAAATACAGCTGACTGAATGTATTATTGATATATTCTTACCGACAATAAAGATATATTTGACTTTGACTTTGACTACCATTTAAGTTTTTAAAAAAGGTTGAAAAGTGGCACCTTATCACATAAATATGCACATTAATCTGTACATGTTTGTTAATAGTTTAGATTAAACTTCAGATATAAACATGTTTTTTCTCTCATTCACAATGACAAGCTCATCTTACCAACTCATCTGACAAATAAAACATATACTTACACACCAACTCTCCATCTCCAGTCATCAACAACCCAACTGTAAAATAAATATAGTTACAATCAATTCTATTGGTGTTTTATTTTATTTTATTCTTGATTCCTTTCATGAATATGTTCTAACTACTATATGTATGGTCAATTCAATTTTTTACCAATACAGTTCAACCATTCCATAAGGAACCCACAACTCCTACTGTGTAGCGAAAAGTCAACATAATTGCCAAATTTCATAGAAGGAAACAACCAGCCAGTTAAGAAAACCATTGTGAATCTTTATCAGTCATAACTTTTAGTATTCTCCCAACTTTACGGCTGCCTTCTATATAATATATAATATGAATCTAAAGATGTTTGGTAGAGTTACCAAACAAGGCCTGTAATACTTTAGACAGCAAGTCTTAAAATTTTACAAGCATTTCACTGTATAATTGTCACAGTAGCCCGGCTAAGCAAAGCAAAATATGCATATCAATTATGCAGTTAAATGCACTGCATTTTGTCTCATACAGAAAATAAGAAAAGGGGAATAACTAATAAACTGCATATAAAGCTGGATTTGTTTTTCTTATGCACTGCACTTCTACTTGTGGCAAGTTTGTCTGCATTTAGGTGACAAATGAATGCTCCAGACAAAGGACTTCAGTTCACAATGGTTGGTCCTATATGCCTGATCTTAAGACAAAAACTAGCTATTGCAGGTTACAGTGGGAAACAAAGTTATATTACATATGGCATAAAATATTCTATATTTACCACCAAGCTCCGGCTGGACCATATTTATCACCTATAAAAGGTAACACAGACATCACTAGGGATACACCCCAACTAACTACATGATATAACCTGTAAGATAAAACATAACACAATTAATGGTGCCTTAACTTAAGGTGGATATCTGCACACTGGCATAGCCTGAGTGCCAATGCTGGGAAAAGTGAGCCAAAACTGTCTAAAGGCACACTTGCCCTGTTTTATTACTTTTTATTGCACTTGTTGACTCTTTATGATACTTCTAACTAAAAAATTAAAAAGATTTTTCCAATGCAACACATCATTTAGTAACTCTAAAATCAAAATCCTGCCCCCAATCACTGTCTCAAAACCCTGATTTAAGATGGCAACACAATTTCAGAAATATTTTAATCAACAAGCAATATTTTTATTTTTATCATTATATAATTCCACCAAATAATTTGGCCTTATCTGAGCTATGGCACAGACTGTTGGTAGTTTAGTCAATCTGATTAAAACCTGATCTAAAATTTTCCGCTCGCCTACTCGCTAATTCAGATCTGGCCTTTTTCAAACGAAGGTCACGTTCAGGTGACCTTTTCTCATCATAATATTCATGACAAAATTGTTATGATACGTAACTTGTTTACATCGCCTACGTCACGCAATTTGAAATGAGCTGTCCAACCACAGACTGTGAATAATACCGCAGTTAAATTAGCTCAACGTAACCTTCCACGGAGACAGTAGAGATCCTGTACGACAACGCTCTACAGGATATCTGTTTACAGAGATTGTAGTTAAGTACTCCTATTTTAAATCCATTTATATTTTGTCTGTTGACTGTCCTTGATTAAAAATACTAAAATATTTTACCATTCATATTTCTCTGTAGTTTTACTCCATAAAACATTAATGGTCAAGTTTAATGTTATACAACTGACCCATAACAACACTGACCAATCTAAAAATATAAACAAATATCACATGTATTAATACTATTTCAATCGCATTTTCAATGATTCTGTTAGGAATTTTGAAAATTGTGCATCCATGGGGTCAGCTGTATACACTTTGCAGGTTTAATTTATTGTATTTGACCAATCATCTCTGCAATTTGATTCACGCATGTAGATGAAGATGATTTCAAAATAAAATTATGTTAAAAAAAGGGGGGGGGGTAGTAATCATATCAGGAACTGCAACAGGGAAGTGAAGGAAATGCCTTTATATTTAAACAAATGTCATAAAAAGGACACTACAAATAAATTACCAAAACAAGATCCTAAAGGTTTTCCTACTTCTTGAAACGGACAAAAGAATTTCACCATCATTAACAAATGTGTTCAATTGACCTTCTATGCTTATTTTATCAACACAATATATGTCACATGTTTGAAAGTTTGTGAATATAAACTTTAAAAAGAAAAAGGAAGTGAGTCATTCCATCAATAAATCTTGACAGTATAATGAACATTTTAGACTTACCAAAATATGACATCCAGAAGGCTTGAAAGCTACATAAAGGTCCTGCAGGGTGCAGCTCACCCTAGAAAATAATACAGTTGCATTTGAGCGAAACAAAAAATGAGCATTATACCGTGGATAGATTACAAAAACGTTGTTCTAGTCTGTGCTTAAGACTTCTTAATCTACCAGTCAGCCAGGCCAGTAAAGGTAAACTGTCTCCTTATATGATAACTTGCAGGTTCGAACTTTATTTTCTAAATTACAAAATTGTCAATTTGATGTCTTATATCAAAAGAAGCTATTTCATGGGATACAATCTTAGGTACCACATTTTTTCCAACATTTATTGATTAAATCAAACAGTATGTAATCATTCCACGATTTTCATTTACCATTTACAGGAATTTGATAAAAGTTTATAGGGCACTGGGTCGAATGTAATAGTAAAGTTTGTTGAACCTTTGCAAATTTTACTGTCCAGGACTGACAGACTCACATCTTTGACTGTAGTAAGCATAGTAGAACTAGACAGAACAAGGACAAGGACTTCCACTAGAGTTCTATCAATGTAAGAATAAAACTTGAACTCCAGAATTAGTTCATAAAGCTCACAAAATTTGATAAAAGATAAACCTACCATGAGATAAGAAATGCTGTTAAGAAATGCTGCCACACTGAGATAAAGTATCATTCTCTGAAAACAAATATATATTTGTAATTAAATTTTCTATCTTAAACGCACATTATAATTAGGAATAACAACAGTGTGCTAAAGTAACATAAATAGTGCTTTACCACAAGTCAATGCATGCATTTAAAACTGGATGAAGTTAAGCAATTCCAGGTAAATTTCTTGCTCAAGAAAGTTAGCAGTGCCCCTGGTGGGGTTTGAACCCAGGACCTTTTTATGACCAATGACTCTCATCATGACATGCATCACATGTCAAACAAATGTTCAAAGGTTAGAGTAGACTAAGCAATTATTATATAATAAAATACAAGATGTTGTGTAAGACCTTATGAGGGTGAATTACACTAAAGATTAGCGTAAAAATAAGCATTGACCTACCTGAGAGAATGCTATATATTTTCTGAACAACCATATTACTAGTATGATAAATACACTGAAATATATTACATTTATAAAAAACTGTTAACTTAAGTATATTAGAAATTCATGTTTATGTATTGATCCTTCAGTGCAAAAAGTGCATAAATATACATGCCCTATAGTACAACCTGTAGACTGCTAGTGCTGTACTGGATTGTTTATTTACACAAAATACAAATACACATACTCAATTCAGTCATTTTGTTAGAAGAATAGAACACTGTTGGTGAATAGCAATGCATCGCTGGTGATAAGCCCCAGACTTGAAAATTTTGTATCTTGTACATGGATCTGAGATTTTGTTTCTAAAATAAATAATTTGCCTCAGTATGGGCCTATGGCTCAATCTGAGAACCATATAGCAGCAGTGAAGCAAATTCTTTAATGTCACTCACTCTTTATAATATATGCTTGTGTAGTAAAGATAAAAATCCATGGTCCAAACTGAGACTTGAACCCACAAACTCCCAAGACACTCTACCAAGTTGCCATAAAAGCCAGCTTAAAGACAAGGGAGTATAATATATTATATCTCTACTACACTTGCAAAGTACCCCATAGTGACAAGTGACAGTGAATTATCTGTCTAAAGAACATTAGTAAACATAATATGAAAACCAACTACAACCTACCAGCCTATGAGAGATATTGAAGCAAAAACTCTTCTAACATTTATAATAACAGTCTGAAAAATAATTAAAAAGAACTTCATTTATTTCAGAGCTCGAATTTAACAAAAAAATGGACTAGTAAAATTTGTGAGTTGACAATATTTCAACTCACAAAGGAAAAAAGTGACTCACATTTTTTCTCAAAATCTTAACAGAATACATAGTTATGATTCATATACATGTATATGCAATATAATACAATATAGTACTATATTAAACTATGGATGAAACAATGGCGTTACTGTGGGATGAACAAAGAGTATCAAACATGTCTTTTAGATAATTTTTTAATTGATACTATCGATCTATCTGGCCGTTTGTAAGCTGATTTGAGCCTCATAAGTAAAGACAGTAATATTTTTGCACATTCCAACTCGGGAAAATTTGCAAGTTAAAATAAAAGTTACTCGCAATTTTCAAAATCCACTCACAATTTGCAAGTATGCAAGCTTAAATTTTAGCCCCGTATTTTTTTATACATTATGCTAACTTAAGAAATGCATTTAATGAAAATGTTTGATAAATATAAAAAGATAGTACATGAAAAGATCTTGTTATGTTCCTCAGGAGCAAAAATACCTCGACAGTAAAGTACATAGAAGGGGGAAGTAAACAATTCTATTTTGATTGCTATGTCTGACCCTTTTATTTTAAGTCCTTGACCTTAGCTTTGTAGTGATTGTAGGTACATGTAGATGTCTATATAGTCCCTGCCAAAAGCCTTTTTGCGTTTACCCTTTAAACGAACAGTGTCTTGCCTACTACACATAATACAGTTTTTGAATATTTGAACCACAGCAAGGGCATACTGATTACTGAGTATTGCGAAATCAAATATAACATTTTGAAATTGGTGATTATATTTGATAGTAATATTTGAAAAAAATGACAGAACTAGTTAGATCAAAGTCAACAGAATTAGTTCTCTATAAAAATGATGCAATCATCCCAGCCAAGCAAACAAACAAAATGGCAAACATATTCACTTTCATGTGATTTTGTGAGTCATTTTTATTTATAAACAAGGAAGTTAATAGAATTCCCCTAAATTAGGCTAAGATAATGTTGTGTCGCTAGATCCTAATGACTGAGAGTTGTGCATCGGGCCCATTTACCTCATGGTTTCTGACCTGATCAGGGGAAGTAACTCTTCCGTCACGGTTTTAGGGCGGAGCTTAAGAGGCGCTTTGTGGATGACCACAAAGCGTCTCCGATTGCATTCTAGTTCTAGACGTTGAGCCTACCGGTCGACTCGCTGAGAAACTAACACGCTAAAGACAATTCTAAGGACAGGTAACATTCCCTGAAATAGATTAAGACCTTATTGTACACGGACACTTTATTGGCGACGAGGATTTTTGGTGATAGTTCCCACAATTTGGTCAGTTAAACGGCTAACAAATTCAGCAACTTGGGTTTGATTTCCCGCCATTCTCGCGTTCTCGTTTGCAGAATTTGAGGCTTTAGACCTTATCATTTGTTAGCAAGTTACTTTGCAAGGTAATTTTTTCGAGTTTATCTGGCATATGCATGCCAAAGTAGTGGTTTAGCACCCACGAATCAGAAAAAATTACACATTTCAAGGGAATTGAAGGTCCGTGCAAGTCACGTGACCTTGCTGCTGGATTCGTCCCTAGAAATTTCGCCCTGTACCTAAATTATTGCTTTTTTCAGTCAAGTTAATTTGTTTTGTTGTTGTTTTAGGCCAATATAGGCAAAATAATTGTTGTTTGTCTGGGCTTTGAAACTTAAGTGCAACAATTTGTCATAAATTAACTTAAAACCAACTTGGTTGTTTATTTGTGCTTGAGTGACTCTTATAGGGTCCATCAGCACAACAGTTTCAGACTGAAAGCAGTAATTTCCATGCAATTATATAAGGACTTTTAGTTCTTGACTATTGTTTAAAGTGACAGGTACTTTTTAATTTATATTAAATAATTTTTGATTTAATTGGACTTATAGTTCAATAATTTGATAATTATTATTTATTTTATAAATAAGGGCGTTAGTCTAGCTGGTACATTTTGGATCGGGAGTGAGTGGACTTATAGTTCTACATTCCTATTCATTATTAGTCTGTTTTTGATCTTGTCTGTAAGAAATTCTATTTCTACATTAAATGTTCAAAAACTGAAACATTTGTTACTGCCATTGAACTTTTAGTTCAATATTTTGGTATCAAATTAAGAGCTTACATCCAGCTTGTCTTATATTTTGTGTGAGTTTGTGGACTTGTAGTTCTATTTTTCTTACTCACTGTTTGTTTTCGATATTGAGTGCTAGGACTTTTAGTTCGGTACTCATTTGAATACAATTGTTCATAGCTAGTTACCTTGGTCAGTCTGTTATCCGAAACAAATAACTTGCTATTATTATATACATTGGTTTTCTGGGTCTGTTCTTTGTACATTAGGCTTTACGCAAATATTATTTCAGCTATTTGACAGTATTTATATATTATTAACACCCCATCAAACAAAATGGAAAAAGTTATTAACATAAATACTGCTACTCTTGAAGAATTAAAGTGCATCCCTGGTGTAGGGGATAAGAGAGCCAAGCAACTGGTTCAAATGAGATGCTTGTATGGGTCTATAAAAAGGGAGCTTTTGGAATTGGTTCTTCAATCAGAACTTAGTTCTAAAACGTTGGAACTGATTGACTTCAGTGAAGAAACCAAGGACCCATTTGACTTCAATGAGTTGCATTACAAATTAAATGAAAGTCCCAGAACCAGTATAATGAATACCCCAGAACTGACCTACCGACAGTCTCTAATCTGTGGACATCCCCAAACAGTGTCATATAACACCATGCCCACATATACATGTGCCAGCACTAGTATGATGGGACCTTACAGTGGTGCAATGGGGATGGCTTACAGTTCTGTTCCTACCAGTGTGACTACCTTTTGTACTCATGCAAGGGTATCACATAACCCCAAGACTATAGATACATTTCAGGGTAATCCGAAGGCAAAAATGAATTTGTTTGAGCAAGCGGCTGAACAAGCCAATCTGGCACAGTTGTCTGATCCTAAGCTTATAGGATCTTCTAGATCCAAACAATATCATGAACTAAATTTAAGTGATTACGAATCTGAAAAAGAAGGTCAGGGTAGAAGTGGTGGTACACCAAAAAGGGAACCAGGACTTAGTAAGTCTGAAGGGGTAAGATTTCCAAAATCTTCCAAAACAGATGAGTTTAGTGCGCAGTCACGACCGGAAGTTAGGTCTTCTAGATCTAAAAAATTATCAACTGCTGTTAATGACACAGACAGGTCTTCTAGATCTAAGTGTGTTAACAAAAACCAGTCTCAGAAGAATGACTCAGATGTTTCAGAGAGGTCTTCTAGATCTCAAGATACTAGCATCTGTTCAGAGTCAGATCTAGAGAACAGGTCTTCTAGACCTACACCTCTAGAGGCTAACTCTCAAGGCTGTCATAGGTCTTCCAGATCTAAGACTATTAAACAAGAAAGGGAGACAACTACCAGAAGAAGATTACCTAAATCTGCTCCGGTAGACTCTGACTCCCAGGTTTCGGAAAGATCTTATAGATCTCAAAAGACCAAAGCTAAAGAACCTGTATCAAAAGCTAAATCTTATAGATCTAAGCAAAAGAAATATGAGTCAGATTCTTTTTCCAGTGAAGATGATTGCACTTCACAAACAGATGTGACCAGTGCTCAGAGCTCCGATACAAGTGACACAGATGATTATGAGTCTGCTAGAATACACAAACATAAACGTCACTCTAAAAGAGTCAAGTATCGTTCATCTTCCTCCAAACATCAGAAGAAACATGGAAACCCAAAACACTTACCAAAAGGACTGAAGTTTGACGGTAAGACAAATTGGACTTCCTTCAAGGGAAAGTTCAATAGCTACAGGAAAGTTCTCAAATGGTCAGAAGGTGAAAGTCTTGACTATTTAACCTGGTGTTTGGAAGATAAAGCTTTGGACTATTTTACTATTGCTTTATCAGCCGATAGTAAATGTACCTTCCATACACTTATGGAGAAGTTGGAAACAAGGTTTGGTTCCAAAGAGCTGGTGGAAACCTCAAAAAACAAATTCAGGCAAAGCCAACAACAAGTGAGTGAAAGTTTGGAAGAATGGGCCGATAGAGTATTGACAATGGCCACAGTTGCTTTTAGTGACAGTTCAGAAGATACTCTGAGAATTGAAGCAGTTACAAAATTTTGCCTAGGTCTTGTAGATAGTGAGGCAGGAAAACATGTTAGTTTCCAAAGACCAACCTCAATGGAGATGGCAATGAATCTTGTGAAACATCACCAATATATTAGTAAAGCGGTGGATCATAAGAAAAGAGGAAAATCAAAAGATGATGTTAGTGTCAACACTGTCTCTGCTTTATCAGAAGCTAGGGTGGAAGAAATGATAGCCAAGGCTATGCAACAGGTGTTGAATAAGCAAAAGCCGAGGTCTAAATATTCACCAGACAGATCATCTAAACAGAAGTCATCTCCAGAGAGAAAACCTACATACAAACCTTCTGTAAAATCTTCAGTAGAGTGCTATTTTTGTAAAAACAAAGGCCATATGAAGAGTGAGTGCAGGAAGTACAAGAAGTGGTTGGAAAAGAAGAATTCAGGTGATCAAAAATCCAAGGATTTAAACTCCAAAGGGTCGGGCAACTAGACCAATTGCCTGAACCCGCAACAAATAGTGGTCAACTGCCTGCTTTACCAGTAGAATCTAGTGATGTTGATGTACCAAGGAATACCAAAAATTATAAACAACTGTCTAAAACACTAACCTATGTTCTTAGACATGAGCCAGATACCTTTGGTATAAAGTTGTCGTCAGGTGGATATGCCTACATCGATGAATTACTACAAAAAGTTCCCAGTTTACAAAAGTTCACGGTGGAAGATGTGAAAACAGTTGCTTATGCTGACCAGAAACAAAGATATACCATCAAGAAAGAAAACTGTAGATGGAAAATATGTGCCAATCAAGGCCACAGTGTGGAGGTGAATGAATTGGAGTTATGGCCTATTCAGTCATCTCACGGTTATCCTGTGGTTGTTCATGGTACAACTAAGAAGGCTTGGAAGAGCATTAGAAGGACTGGTCTCAACAAAATGCGAAGAACTCACATCCACTTTGCAACTGGTGAACCGGGAAAAACAGATGTCATCAGTGGTATGCGATCATCTTGTGATGTATTAATCTTCATTGACTTGGAGCGAGCATTACAGGATGGTCTGAAGTTTTATAAATCAGCCAATGGTGTCATTCTGAGCAGTGGTAATGACGAGGGCATTATCCAACCCCAGTATTTCAAGAAAGTGCTGGACAAGAACACCAGGAAGCAGCTTGATCATGGTCTTATAGAGCATGATCAATCGAAGTCTGAGCCAGAAGCACAGTATCAATCAACTTCTAAGGACTCGCATTCTAGACAAGAATTGGAAAAAGATCCTTTGGATGTTAACCAATCTAATGCGGATTATGTTCAAGAAGATGCAGCCAACCGTACAGAGTTAATAGATGATACTATTGAAGATGTCAAAACCATTGGCATTCACCAAGTGCGAGCTGGTTCTTCTTTTATCAAGTTAACTGTAGGCGACGTCACACTCAAGGCAAGGATAGATTCTGGTGCTGAAATCAGTATTCTTTCTGAAAAGGTTTATAACCGATTAAGAAGGAAATCTGCCAAAACTAAGGAGGTCGTTATGCAAATGGCTGATGAAGATGCTGTGTTGAATGGTTTTATTGTGGCTCCTTTACCTATCAAGATTGGAACACAAAATTTCAAGGAAAGGCTATACGTGGCTCCAATTAGTGACGAGATGCTATTTGGGCATGATTTACTTCATCATCTGGGTATCTTGTTAGATCTACAGTCAGACACCATTTTGCTGAATGGAGAAAGGATACCACTTGAAACCAACTTCAAGAATGCTAGTGTCAAAATTGCCAGAGTTTCAGTTGGAAAAAGGACTGTTGTTCCACCAAATTCTGTTGTCAGGTTGAATTGTGATATCAACACTACCATGGATGAAGATTATTTCATCGAACCAGTTGATGAGGTTAAAGTACTGGTGCCTCGTACGGTGACAGCAGCAGGTTCAAAACCTGTAGTATGTTTAGTAAATGCAACTGACAAATACAAAACGATCAAGAAAGGTATAATTATTGGCACAGCACATGCAGTTGATTCCTTCCCAGAATACTTGGATGATACAGATTATGGTAATAATGCCGGTATAAAAGCAGATGCAGTTGACACTTGTGGGACTTATAGTCCAAATATTCCAGCAACAAACAATGTTAACGTTGCACAGACTTGTAGTCTGGATAGCAAAAACACATCGTTTGTTGAACAGATTCCTGAACATGTAAAAGCTCTGTATGAATCCTCCACGGAACATTTGAATGCAGACCAACGTGACAGATTAGCAGAGATTCTATGCAAGTACGGTGATGTCTTTGCCAAACATGACTTTGATTTGGGTGATTTCACGGGTATCGAGCACAAGATAGATACAGGTGAAGCGAAACCAATCAAACAGCGCATGCGAAGAACCCCTGCATGTTTTGCAGATGAAGAAGAAGAACACTTGAAAAAGATGCTGAATGCAGGTGTGATTCAGGAGTCACAGTCTGATTGGGCTTCTTCTCCAGTGTTAATCCGCAAGCGTGATGGATCTGTCAGGTGGTGTATAGACTACCGAGCTTTGAACAATGTCACGGTCAAAGATACTTTTCCACTACCACTTATAGAAGACTGTTTGGATACTCTTTCCGGAAGCATTTGGTTTTCTAAACTAGATGCCAACAGCGCTTATTTTCAAGTGAAAGTTAGTCCAGAAGATCGTAAGAAAACCGCCTTCATTACCAAGTATGGTCTATTCGAACATGTCCGAATGGGTTTCGGAATGACCAATAGTCCAGCCACATTTTCCCGAGTTATTGACTTGGTTTTGCGAGGTTTAACTTGGAAGATAGTTCTGGCATTCCTGGACGACATTCTTGTAATGGGAAAGACGGTTGAGGAACACCTTCAGAATCTAGCCACCACACTTGAGAGATTCCAGCAACACAAACTAAAGCTGAAACCCAGGAAATGTGCACTGTTCAAGAAGGAAGTGGAGTTTCTTGGAAGAATTGTTACTGGTAACAACCTCAAAATGGCAGCTAAGGATGTTCAAGTTGTTAAGGAGTGGCCCACACCAACTTCATCTAAAGATGTGGAAAGATTTCTTGGATTGGCTAACTATCATCGCACATTTGTTAAAGACTTTGCAGCTCTCGCAAAGCCATTATATGGCTTGACAGGGAAGAATGCATTCAAATGGGGTGATGAAGAAGAGGCCGCTTTCCAAACCCTGAAACAGTCTCTTGCAGAACCACCAGTTCTGGCAATACCCAATAACAGTGACCCATTCATCCTAGATACGGATGCTTCAGACTATGCCATTGGTGCAGAACTCATTCAAGTGCAGGATGGTGTTGAAAAAGTAGTTGCTTATAGCAGTTACACTTTAACACCAGAACAGAGAAACTACTGTACCACCAGGAAAGAGCTGTTAAGCATCGTAAGGTTTACTAGACAGTTCAGGCACTACTTATTGGGGAAGGTCTTCACCGTTAGGACGGACCATTCTAGCTTGACATGGTTGCTAAAATTCAAAGATCCACAAGGTCAACTGGCACGTTGGATGGAAGAATTGGCATTGTACCATATGGTGGTGAAACACAGACCAGGTTCCAAGCACGGTAATGCGGACGCTTTATCAAGAATACCTGATTCACTTAGCCCTTGCCCTTCTTACTTAACTGGTATAAGGATATCCGACTTGCCATGCGGAGGATGTCATTACTGTAAACGTGCAGACGAACAGTGGGGCACTTTTGCAGAAGAAGTCGATGAAGCAGTAGATATTGCCAAGAAAACTAAAGTTGCTTCAGTGCAATCATCTGCTCTTGAAGAGACCATGGTAAAAAGTGGTGAAAGTGAAGATGAGGAAGTTTTGGAACTTATGGCTGGTGAGGAAGCTGTATCAAGTTTAGATCTGGGGAACAGTCCGTCGCATTTTGACATTGTGAGAGAAGATGTTGACTCTTATAGAGTTTGTGCCTGCTCTTCATCACAGAAACCAGAATGTTCTGATGAGAAGCAATCTTGCTGGGGGTTTTCTGTAGCTGAACTTCAAGCTGAACAGTCCAAGGATCCTGATTTGGAAATTATACTTCAATGGCTCAAGTCATCGAAAGAACCTGAAGAAGGACCCTTGTTCCTGGCAAGCAAAGCAGCCAAGCATTACTGGTTGAATAAGGAACTTTTTGTGTTAATGGATGGTGTGGTTTACAGAAGAAAAGTTGAGGGAACTGACTTGGATCTGGTTGTACCAACTAGTCTTAAAGCTCCGGCTATGGAATTGCACCATGATATACCATCAGCTGGTCATCAGGGTGTTGCGAGGACTAAATGCAAGATGAAAGAGAAATTTTATTGGTATGGAATGTCCTCAGAAGTAGAGTCATATGTTTTGTCTTGTGCGATTTGTAATCAAAACAAGAAAAACAAAGTGTACGGAAAGGTTCCTTTGACTGAGTACCAATCGGGATCTCCAATGGAAAGAGTTCATATTGACTTCATTGGTCCTCTCCCAAAGTCAACTCAGGGCAACGAACACTGCCTGATGATGGTGGATCAATTCACTAAGTGGGTGGAGTGTGTACCCTTGCCATCCCAGAAAGCAGAAGTCACCGCGAAAGCAGCGATTGATGAATTCTTTTCAAGATTCGGATATCCATTTCAGCTTTTCTCGGATCAAGGAAGAAACTTTGAAAGCAAGTTGTTCGAAGCACTTTGTAAAGCTTTGAAGATCCACAAGAGCCGAACTACACCATACCGCCCTTCAGCGAATGGACAAGTGGAAAGGTTCAACCGAACCTTAATGGATGCCATTAGATGTTTTTTGGGTAAATCTCAAGATAGGTGGGATCAGCATGTTCAACAAATAGCTGGTGCTATTCGATCTTCCGTTAATAGAAGCACAGGGTATACTCCAAATATGCTCATGCTGGGAAGAGAAGTAAATACACCTGCTCACATTATGTTCCCGAACACCAAACAACCTGCCGATAGCTACGATGAGTATGTATCTGGTTTGGTGAAGTCTTTAGGGAAGGCCCATGAAGTAGCTAGAAGTACACTTCAGACTTCTTTGAAGAGAATGAAGAGGAACTACGACCTGAGAGTGATGCTGAGACCATATGCGGAGGGAGACGTTGTGTATCTTTTAGATACCGCGGCTACAAAAGGCAAATCCCGTAAACTTACTGCACCTTGGAAAGGACCAGCAGTGATTGTTAAAAAGCTTTCAGCTTACTTGTATCAAGTCAAGCTTAGAAACGCTGTGTTTATTGCCAATCACGACAGAATGATGCCATGTAACGATCGAAAGTTACCCGAGTGGATCATCAAGTATCAAACCTCGGATCATCAAGAGACCGAGAAAATAGAAGATGATGACACAGTCTACTGTACATGTAAGAAGCCATGGAGCGGAAGATTCATGATACAGTGCGACTTCTGTGATGAATGGTATCACGGTTCATGTGTTAATGTATCTGCGACTGATGCATTGGACATAAATAAATATAGGTGCCCAATATGCAAATAATTTGAGCAGAAATACTCAAAATTAGTTTCTGTTGTATATTTCAGATTTAAAGATGGCATCTCATGATTTCGCAGACACTGTGGAAGAATATCTTGCTGACAGAAGAATATATCGCCCAGCTGATGAATTCATTTCCAAGCTGGCACTATGTTCTCGCTGTATGGGTGGAGGAGACAAATTAAAATATATGAGGGAGCTTATTCTCCAGATGGTGGCATTGGTTAAGTCCAAGTCTGAGGAGAATAGAAATAATCATCTTCACAAAACATGGTTGAAACAAGCAGCTAAGGCTGTTGAGATGTACCAACTGGAAGATAGAGCTTGGATAAGCGATAACATATGGAAATTGCCCAAGCTTCCAAGTCCAGTGGAACAAGAATTTGATCCAACTAAAGGAAAAAGGGACATTAGGTACTACCCCACCCCAAGTGGTGAAGAATCAATGGAAGCCCCATTGGGTGAAGAACCCATGGAGTGTCAAGAGAATATTGATGAGGAAGCTCTCCTGGCTTCATCCCCATCAGTATCGCCTAATTCCATCTGTGCCAATAGTCCGGTTAGAAGATCACCCAGGATAGCTGGTTTCAGAACTTCTAGTTCGACCAGTGTTAAGACAACCATGTCGGAATCAAGAGCTTCTAGTTCGACTAAAGCAAGCTCTACAGTCACTGGTTCCAGAACTTCTAGTTCAACCAGTGTGAAGCCCACCATGTCAGTATCAAGAACTTCTAGTTCGACTAAAGCAAGCTCCACAGTCACTGGTTCCAGAACTTCTAGTTCAACCAGTGTAAAGCCCACCATGTCAGAATCCAGAACTTCTAGTTCTGCTAAAGCAAGTTCCACAGTCACTGGTTCCAGAACTTCTAGTTCAACCAGTGTTATGACTACCGTGTCAGAATCCAGAACTTCTAGTTCTACTAAGGTTAACACAACAACCACTGGTTCCAGAACTTCTAGTTCAACCGGTGCCAAAGTCTCCACTTCAGGATCCAGAACTTCTAGTTCAACTAGTGGAGAAGTCATATCGGGTTCTAGTGTTCTTAAGAGGCCTGCTCCCATTGAATCTCTGAAAATTTCAGTATTAACGGGTAAGCATGCTGATGAAGAACACAGGAAGATTGAATTGGCGTATGGTCAAAGGAAGGACAGAAAACCAATCCAGTGTTGGGTCCAGGAATGCAACATGTCAACAACATACTTGAAGGTGCATTCTTATAGATTCCACATACCATCAATCTTCGATGAACGCCTTAATCCAAGTGACTTGTCCATTTTGAAGAGAAGAAGAAGTGCCCTACTTCAGGCCGCTAGATGGCTTCTTGGAAAACCTTCTTCACTGGACGAGTTAATTCAGTTTGTGGGTATTCAAAAGATGCTACAGGTGACTGATAATTCCATCATCATGCCATCGCAGGCTTTTGCTATGCAAGAGTTCTGCAAATTCCTGAAGGTGGAACTACCGAAGACCTTTACATTATTCCCTTGTAACTCGGTGGGCATCCTTATCCATTGGAAGGTTGTTCTTTTGATGGCTGCAAGTCTTGCGGAAGATGAACGTCAGTTTTGGTTCAAGACGTACAAGTCAGAAACTGGACAACCTGAACCAGAAACCAAGAAAGAAGACCACCGTGAATACCCCAAGGCGTTTGATGCCCATTTTCATCTGGATAGAACCCTGAACGAGCTAGAATTACCTTCATATGGATCTCTGGATGATATCTTGGCGAAGGTTACAGTCAAGGAGTCGAAACGTGTGACCCTACAGGGAGCCGTTACGATCTACTGTGATCCCGAGTCCTACCCTTCAGATAAAGATCTTGGTACCTTACCAGATCACATACAAGTGGGAGTCGGATATCATCCGAGACATGCCCGGTACCATCATGGTTTCAGAAGAGATGTCGATTCCATCGAAAGGCTGTTAAAACATCCTAAGGTCATCGCCCTCGGAGAGATCGGCATCGATCATACGGAGCCCATGAGATACTGGGCAAGACAAGTGGAGGTATTAGAGAAAATCTTGCCATTGTTGGAGGACAGACACGTATTGGTGCTGCACTGCCGTGGGATGATGGGAGATGATGGCACAGAAGCTTACCTTCTAATGCTTCATTTTCTCAGAAAACACGTGCGCTCCAGGCACCCCATACACTTACATTGTTTTACTGGGGACCAGTACGTCGTAACAAAGTGGCTTAAGGTTTTTCCCAAAACCTTGTTCGGATTTACCAACCTGGTCAACACTTTTAGTGATGACCAAATCAAAGCCCTTCAACAACTTAAGGACAGCCAGATTCTTCTAGAATCGGATGCCCCTTACTTTCCGGTGAGAAGCTTGTCCAAGACTTCAACCCCCGGGCTCCTGAAGTATGTCGCAGACGCAGTTGCCCAACACCGAAGGACGACGGGAGAAAAGATTCTTGAAATCACCGTGAAGAATGGCAAGGAACTCTACAAGTGTTAGTTCACCTATGTATAACATATGCACCCAATCCATAAAACAGAACAGTGATTATTCTAAAGTTATCTCATATTTATTCAAATGTGAAAGATCGCTGGACAGGTTTATCATGAATGAAACTTGATGTCGGGACGGTGGACAGATATCTCAACGCAATGAACAGTCTAGAAGACCTGAAATTGAATAACTGTGTTGTTGACTCTGATCATGTGACTCTCGAATGAACTCATATGTTAGTTCTTCATCGTGGTGAATATGGACATTTATGGACGGGTTGGTGCATATGTAAGGTGAACTCCACAGGGATATAATTTAGAAATTGGACTTATAGTTCATATTTACTTCAGATGTAATACAACACTGGACTTATAGTCCTTGTTGACATCACGAAGACAGTCCTCAACTTGGAACTTATAGTCTCTTAGTTGATCCTCAGAGAGCTAATACTTCAACTGTCTACTGTAACAAGAAATGGTGGATACCTTATCTGCTATTTGACAACTTGGTAGAAGGTGAAGCTATCCATTTAAATGGTCTTAAATGGATGAGGTCTAAGGGTATGGTTACTGGCAGTCTCTACGTCTGTAATGGTTGTACATGGTAGTGCATCCTGGCGAATAGAACGGTAACACAGATGAAGACTCCATTTGGTATAATTTAATTTTATTCTTTTACCCTTAAGACGAAATGTAGCATTTAGCTCCTGACCGTGTGGCTCCTATTTTATCATAAACTCACCCCATGTCTGAACCTTCTCAAATAAAGTCGGGGGGAGTGTTGTGTCGCTAGATCCTAATGACTGAGAGTTGTGCATCGGGCCCATTTACCTCATGGTTTCTGACCTGATCAGGGGAAGTAACTCTTCCGTCACGGTTTTAGGGCGGAGCTTAAGAGGCGCTTTGTGGATGACCACAAAGCGTCTCAGATTGCATTCTAGTTCTAGACGTTGAGCCTACCGGTCGACTCGCTGAGAAACTAACACGCTAAAGACAATTCTAAGGACAGGTAACATTCCCTGAAATAGATTAAGACCTTATTGTACACGGACACTTTAATAATAAATTAAATAAGAATACTTCAGAAAAATGAACCAGGCTTATTGATGTAAAATTCGGAGCAACAAAATCAAAGTATATTAAACAGCCGAGCTCACAAAAAGTGATAAACTTACACGCTGAAATTTAAAGAGTAAATTAACGTTTTCAGATTCAGGTCACCAATTGAAACGAAATTTACATAAAAATGGTTGTTAGTTTTTACACAATTTTTATTCTATTACAATCTATTGATTGAATTTACTTACGCAATGGTTTGGATTGTCAGGAAATATTGGACAACTCGAAGAATCAATCGTATTGTTATCCATTTTTAGAGAGGTTGATCCCGGATCCACCATTTGTTTACGTGAATACAACTTTTCTAACTCCGCGAGTAGAGAGTTTCGCAATGCCCATTTCGCCCCTGGACATTTCGTAATAAAAAAACTACCAGAGCGTATAATAGATCTACGACATGATAATTCTAGTTTGTTTACACATTTATGTTGTATTTAATTTAGCTTGTTAAATCATGGTTAGTGGTAAAATTTATAGCTTAATTAAGGAAATTAAAATCATTTTAATTTTCAATGATTCATTTTACCATAGATGTTTGAGGACGTTTTTTAAACAACAAATTAATTAATCATAAAGTGTATTATCTTACAACTACTTAATTAACACTTAATGTCTGTATAATTTCTCTCCATAACTATACACGTGCTCGCTCGCGCATTTAACGCGTGATCGCACGACCTCCTTTTTAGTTTTATTAGAAATGAGTTTTATTTTTAGAAATTGCAGACAAGTTTATACACCGTACTTGTTTTATAAGTAATATTATAGCGAAACTCTTACCTTGTATGGATCGATATGGTGATGTGTCCATCTCAAAGCTGTAATGAAAAGCTTGATTTCAAACAACTCCAGGGCTTGTGGAGTTTAAAATTCAAACATAGGGAACAAAAGGTTCCATGCTCAAATCTCACTATGAGCTATTTTAGAGACAGCAATTGATTCCTTGCCTCTTTATGTAAGAATGTACACCGTTGCTTTTTCAAAAGTTCATATGGTAGATAGTACATGTACTGGTTCTTCAGAGATGGGATCGTTAGGCGAATTATCCGTCTTATATGACTATAACTATTGGAAATAAGTATAAAACAAAATCAGACAAATCTAAGATGTTATGCTGATTAATTGGCTACTTGCATGCACGATTTTAAGCGAACTGCCCATTATACCAATGGGACTAATAAAAAGGAGCACTAAACAACCAATGAACCAAATTGGGTCCATTTATGGTGTTATTATCGATGTGTTACTGTATAATTGATAAAACGATGTCTAGTCCAACAAAAACTATTCTACAAACAATACATCTGTTGTCAAATATAGATATTTGATGTTGTTGTTTTATATATCTCCTGAGACTCCAAACAACACATTACCAACAAGTCATTGTTGCTTTAATGAGATTTTTTATGATGTTTATATTGTTGTTTTTAGACAGAACAATTCTGGTGATAAAATCAGCTTTATTTCACTGTCTATATGGTTGGTTTTACTGGGGATCAATGCATGACTTAATTAACATACCCAAATTGTCCCTTTGTGCATATAACCGAATGCATCGGAATACGTGGGTGCTTTCAGTAAGGTGTATATTTAAGATGTTCACCAGTACTATTATAGTGCAATAACCTTTTGGTTTACTAGAATAACGTACATAAGACCACCAGCGTTAATTGTCGGAGCTAACAGGCATACCAAAAAATAGCAGATTAAAATTATGTGATATGATTTTTCTATTCTAATTCATTGGGAATGCCTAGATGTATTGACTTAAGCATTTAACCTAGTACTAAACACATATGCTTGCCAGCGGCTGATATCTCCGCTTAATGATACAATGGTTGCCAGGAGAATGGCCGTAGAAAATAATCCATGACCAATATTCCATAACCAAACTCCACGAAGGTATAATGGCCATGCCAGGGTATCAATCCCATGGCCTCTGAGTTCGTAGTCTTACGCCTTACAGACTGATCAAACCGAACGGTTTTAAAACCATTTCAAAAATAAAAAGAAACAAACGTGAGTTCACCGATGATTTATTTAACAATGTAAGCGATATAATTTTATCTAAACATATTTATATACATAATATATAAAACATTCATAAACATTATAATACATACATATTATCATTATTAGATATAACATTATACATTTTATTACATGAGTATAGTTCATAGGCAATAATTAAAACGATGCATTTTCGGAAGCTACCAATCCGTGCTACTGGGGTACCGGAAAAACGGAAGTTATACAAGATTAATTACTATATCCGATTCTATGATTAACAATTTTGTGTGGATCACATTAATTGTTCAGATTATCGCCTGTGAACTTATACTGCAGCTATCATTAACAATACAACAGGAACACATACACATGTATCTACTACATGTACTATAATACAGTCGAAACATGCTTTAACGATCGTTTAAAGTTCAAGCAATCGGTAAAACATTACTGACATTCAGTCAAACTTGTTCAAAGTGACTGGTCCAATGACGACTGAAATTCAGTGAAACTAATTTAAATCGACCATTCTAGTAATGATCGAAAATAGCTCAGCCAAAAAACTGTAGTTTTTTTTCATACATATGTTTATAGGTAAAGTTTAATATTTGCCGACTTAGCAATTTCTTTTGATTACACAAAATGATTTCGATTTGTCTCACAATGAAGAATTGCCAAGTGCCACTTATACACAAACTCCGATTAAAACACTGAACATTAAATATATTTTATGCTTCTTACATGTACAAAAGAAGTTGCATAACACAAAACAATATACTGTTACGTCACATTGTAAGACGATGACCTCATTCTGAAAACTTTCTAAGTTTTCTATACATTTAGGCCAAATATACATTTTAATAAAATCAAACACAAATGTGTCTGTAAAAAGATGATACAATATAATACATATACACACACTGCAAGGAATGTTCATTAGTAAAGTCGATATCCATAATTGATTATCGATCAATATTGGCTAATATTTCATAAAAAAATCTATTTCATGATTTATGAATTTACCATTCCTACAAACTAGTAGCGCCTAGTTATTTCTGAAACACACAACACATAAGTGATGTTAGGAACATTAAGTAAGATACTGATTTTAAAAGTTAGAAACAATAGAATCATTATACCAGTTTAATGTGATTGAACGATATTTTGGTAGGATGACCGATGTGTGCCGGTTGTTTTTCAAGGACAAAGTTGTGTATAAAATCACAAAATTCGGCCAAAAAAGTGTTTCGGCTTACAACACTCGAGTAAAGATGTTCAATATTTATAAAAGATAATTGAACATCTAATATCACAGTTTTAAAACCAAATTCAAAATATTGAAACTATATACAATGTAAAAGAGTAATTGGTACAATTTCACTCCTGATAAAGTCATCAATAACTCTTTAAAGACATCGACACATCCTATAAAATACACAACACACCCTTTAAAGACAGCAACACTCCCTTTAAAGGCAACAACACTCCCTTTAAAGGCAACAACACTCCCTTTAAAGGCAACAACACTCCCTTTAAAGGCAACAACACTCGCTTTAAAGGCAGCAACACTCCCATTTAAGGCAGCAACATTCCCTTTAAAGGCAGCAACGTTCCCATTAAAGGCAACAACACTCCCTTTAAAGGCAGCATCATTCCCATTTAAGGAAGCAACACTCCCATTAAAGGCAACAACACTCCCTTTAAAGGCAGCAGCACTCCTTTTAAAGGCTGCAACACGCTCATAAATGACAGTACCGCACCCTTTAAAGATATCAACACGCCTTTTAATGATATCGAAATGCCATTTAAACATATCATATGCTGCAGATATTCTACTAATTTACTTTTGGGATCAGTTAAGCAAAGTATTACTATATTCATTCTTCTAAACAAATACTTGCTAATTATTGTATTTAGATATCAAATGATAGAAAATAATAACAAAGAAATAATTCCCCAGTGGGTGTAATACACCTTTTCATAGAATGAGAATCAAAACATTGACATTGTTTGAACCTATAGTTTACTGGAGTATAAACAAACTGTGTACTTAGAAACAAGGTTATAAAATGTCGCTAGATGACGTCATGTTTACATTGAATTGTGGGACATAAATTTTGTTTTTCCAACCAAGTACATTTCTACAGAATATGTTTTGTAGAGAGTTCTTAGTTTTCATAAAAGTCTCACCAATTGACATCTTAACTTTACAAACGTTTTACTTGTATGTCGTTTTTTTGCCTTTTCGGTTCAGAAGTTTGAAAATAGCATAAAATAGCATGACAAACTACACGTTTGAGGTTGCCTTTTTAAGGGTTCTAGAAGAATCTATAAACAAGAAGCTTTGCTTGTTTAAAACGGATTCAATCACCCACCATCACATGTGGTTGTCCAGTATATACACTTCATACATTCATGTCTATACTTTCATTTCGATGGTCTTAGTTTTGGTTGCATAATTGACCTAATTCGAAATTTTGAAAACAAACAATTTAGGTCTAGATGTTGATGTCATTTTAAAAACAACAATAATTCAAATTCATGTTCATAGTTAATGTAAATATTGTTTAACAGAAGCAGGGATTTTGTAATATAAAATCACTGACAGAAATTATATGACATCGACGCAACATGACAACGAATTCGTGATTCGAACCTAATCTGAAAGCACGAATTCGACTTAATCACATAATATTTTAAACACACACGTATATACTAATGTATCTCGTATTCATTCATGCACGTACAAACCTAGTACATCTGAGAACAATCTCATTAAATGCAGACATGTTGTGCGCCATCTTGGAACGGTCTGACGGTGTTACTTCAACTTTCGTTTTTAGTGTGATTTTAACTCGCCCAATCAGCAAGTTAGTATAAACTCAGCTTTCCATTGCTGTGCGACGTCATTTTGAATTTCTGTCCATATAACGGTTTTTGATATTACATTTGTACTTGCAAACAAAGGTTCGACTGGGCATAACCCGTAAATAAAAACCTTTAGCTCTGCTCAACATTAAAACATGTTCGTACCATCGTATCGATACAGAGTAGTGTTAAATAGTCTGAATTTAATGAGGATGGTATATAACAGAAATTTGAAACAGAAATTATAGATGACTTACAGTAACATCGACATTACATAGTATATACAAAACATTTGAGCTACAAGCATTGATATTTTGTTGTACTACATAGTATACAAACTGGATATAGTATATTGGACAGTGCTATGACAAACTATAGTCTAGCTAGAACCCCAAGTGAAAACATCGTTAAAAGTTTTAGTCAAAATCGTTCGTTTAGTAGGAAACTTAATTTCATCCTTCCCAAAATCTGGCTGCATCAATTGCTCTGGTTGAGTCACATGAATCAAAACTTCACATTTAACATTACAATGAAATCCAAAATGTATAAGGATAATTTTGTTAGCGTGCCTATTGGATTGAACAACGTTCCATGAATCCTTTTCCGGATGAGAACAATGGCATCCTTCCAATGTTCAAAATATAAATAATTTCAATTATTCTGACCTTTCCAATGATCTCTAATGCGAGTGCCTTACAATTAAAAGTAACCATTCAAACCACAGATTTACTCGTACACATTCGCGTTTACTTTGAAGTCTCGTTACAAACGTAGTTTCCAATTTATTCAACACTGACGTCACAAGTTCCGTAATTTCGTGAGTTTTAATTCCACCAGCGGCGTCCCATGTTATATTGGTCTCAGATTCCAGTCAATTATGTACATGTTTGTCAAATGTGTTCGTAAAGCCTTTGTAGAATTCTTTTGTGAAATTTGTTCATAACACTGTCGTTTCATCAAGAATGGTATTTTGAAAGAATATTTGTTATTAATAGAATGGTCCAAATTATTGTCAGTAAGGAATGTATATACGTGGTCCCTGCAGCTGAAAACATACAATAAAATAATAAATGTTATAGTATTAATTCAAGAGCTAATCCGTTCCTCAAATCTGATTGGTCAAAGACGCATAATGACTTAAATAGATGATGTGATTGGTCGGTAATGCAGCCTTGACCCAAATTTGATATTGCTTTTATATTAAACATTTACACGTTTAACTTAGTGAGCCTTGTTTCTTGTTCTAAATTTATATCAAAGTTAACTAATACATATGCAAATAAATAATATATAGGCTAACAAGCATAACATCACCTCTCGGATACAGCGTCAAGTTAGTTTATCGTATACACTTAGAGGAGACGTCATCAGAATGACAAGGTGACATCGTAGCGTCATCTATCTGTTACCATGTCCAGTAAAAGTATATAATACACTTAAGGTGACATCATCAAAATTGACAAGCGAAGCGTCACCAGTAGGACACAGCGTCAAGTTATTAAAATTACATCATACATTTAGAGAAGACGTCATCAGTATTGACAAATAAAGCGTCCTCTATCTGACACTATGTCGAGTAAGTGTACGAGTATTATTATAGTATTGTATATTATACACTTAAGGTGACGTCATCAGAATTGACAAGTGGAGCGTCACCTGTCGGACACAATGTCAAGTAAATGCATACCATGCACTTAGGAATGGCGTCATCAAAATTGACAAGTATCGGACAAAACGATAATAAGTGTACATTGCATTATAAATGTAATATCACTTAAAAAGACACATTGTCGTGTATTGATAAGAGAACTTAGTACACACAAAGACAGACAGCTTGTTCCACAGAAACAAGTTTTAAAAAAGATATTTAATAAATCTTCTTGGAAATATGCCCCTTGCAAATGTTGTCATAAACAAGATGCCCATAGAATACATTGTTCATGTAAAACAGTATTATACATTATACTAGTTGTTTAGCGTTCATTGTTCCCCTACATAAAGCTTAAAAACGTTTATTGTATTATGGCGACCGAAACACCTATCATTTTATACAAAACAAAAGTAACCCAATTAAAGTAAAAGCCACTAGAATTCCTAGGCTTATGTTTACAAAGGACGATTCAAATACTTTCACACAGAAAACGAGAACCTGGACGCCATGATACATGGTGTTTGTAGAGAACATCTCTTTCAAATATGTGAGTGTTGTATACATATCTGTCAGTACTTGACACTTGTATAGGCAAGAAAGAATGTTCCCAGACAGAAATATAATGAAAACTTTAATTCATTGTCTTCTCCTAGATTCCACGTCTACAGGATGGGATTATATATATTTTAACATATTGACAGAGGGAAGTATTTATTGTGATGAAACCTTCTTTCAGTGTCACTCGACGAATTCATATAGCATGCAAATAAATATAGCTAAATGAATAGGCATGAAGTGGTATGCTCCTTTATGGAAACCAAGTTTAACAGCCGAATGCCAGCGATTGAAATGTTGCAGTAAGTTTTTCTACTGTTTAATGAGGGGCTTTTGTCAGTTATCTTTCCTTGATAAAATCTGAAGCAATCCAATTGGTAAGTAGGTCCTAACAGTTGGAATCTTCGGATTTTATCATTGTAATATAAACTTTATTTCCTCCAATATTTGAAGATTAACAAAGAACATACATGTACATGTCAGAAATATAACATACATAAAGAAATTACAGTGAACAAAAGATTTAACAAAAGATTTACTTGCAATCCCTCGTTGTTGATTGCCTAACTTCGAAACGAAACAATTAAGACAATCTACAGGGGAAGATAGGTTTTAAAAAAAATATTGAACGAACTAATTCATATTAACTCACAATAACCAGGGTGTATGAACCAATGTATAAACATAATATACACTATTTATACGTATATTTTCATTTTTAAGTACACATGTTTTGCATAATTAATGCCAGGTTAAAGTTTATACTTTTGTCTAAAGTATCATATTTTGATACTGAACACAAGAGAGATACACACTGAGCACTTGGCGAATGTTTGATAAGTTCAATATATGAACTAATTCCACAAGAGTTTATTAACTCATCCCACAACTTAACACGCAATTGTGAATTCTTAGTACAGAAACAAAGTTTGTGTAAAATTAATTTATTAACAACCAAAGAGCAGTTTGAACAAATTTGTCGAAAATCATCGTCATACAATGACCCGATAATTGCACAGAGCGTTTTACGTGTAAATAAATATTGGGGATCACAGGCTATCGGCGTGGGTTAGGTCAATATATCCCCCCTCTTTGGACCCGCTCAAGACCCATCTACAACCCAAAATCCTTTAAACACATCTTATAACACATAATTCTTAATAAAAAAACATATCAAAACATAACAAAACAATTCTCAAAAAAATAAACAACACCGATACTATATACTAAGAAAAGGTATGTAACTCTCAAGCTTATTTCTGTAGAAAAACAGACATGGTTGTAATCTATGCCTCATAGATCAGTCAATTTTTGGCCGATTTCAGTCAGCCCGAGCTTAATCAACTCAGAAATAAATATTCTTTTCAATGCCATAAAAACCTACTGTCTATCTTCAACTACAGCAACAGTGCGAGGGTCAAAACTGCTCGAAATACGATCTAGGACACCGTGTGACCGTTGAAATGCATTGTGCCGTAATGGATTGAATACGGTAATCTATGATAAATATCTGTTTTGTCACTTAAAACCAGTATTGTTCAATAGATAATGTAATTATTTAGTACTCACATGCGGTCGCTTCATTGAAAAAATCGCTAATTTTCGTGCATTTCGCCTTCTTTCACTTTTTCACTTTCGTTTTTGACGGGCGCTTCCATATTGAATCGCTGAACCGGAAACGGTCTAAAACGAAAGTAAACAAGTGAATGAAGGCGAACTGCACCGACAATAGCGATTATTCATTGAAGCGACCGCATGTGAGTACTAGATAATTACATTTATCATTGAACAATACTGGTTTTAAGTGACAAAACAGAGGTGTGTCATAGTTTGCCGTATTCAACAGTGACGGCACAATGCGTTTCAACGGTCACACGGTGTCCTAGATCGTATTTCGAGCAGTTTTGACCCTCGCACTGCTGCTGTAGTTGAAGATAGACAGTAGGTCTTTATGGCAATGAAAAGAATATTTATTTCTGAGTTGATTAAGATCGGGCTGACTGAAATCGGCCAAAAATTGACTGATCTATGAGGCATAGATTACAACCATGTCTGTTTTTCTACAGAAATAAGCTTGAGAGTTACATACCTTTTCTTAGTATATAGTATCGGTTGATATATTGACCTAGCCCACGCCGATAGCCTGTGTTGGGGATTAGACTTCGCCACAGGCCAAATAATGCATGGTAGATTATCACGTAAATAAGTCTGTGATAAATAAGATAGAGAACTATCGTCACATAAACGTTCAAAAGTCCTACGTTTAACGGGTTTTATAACATTAACATGTAATATTTGTTTCCATGTTGCTTTAGATGGAAAGTTTCCAGTTGTAACATACTGTTCGAAAAAATAGTCCATATTATATTTCTTTAAAATTCTTTAAAATATTTCATCTAATATCTCACCTGTCAATTAAGATATTAACAGGAGTGATAATAAATTTAGACAGTTCTTTACCCAAACAACACTTAGCTTGATTTTCAAACAAGTTAAATAATTCATAAAAAAGTTATTTAAGATTAATTGTGGCAAATTGGCATTGTAAAGTCGGTTAAAATCGGAGTAATCCAACTGATTGGACCTAAATATTTGAAGAGAATGCAAGGGGAAATAACTGACTAAGGTCTCTTATTAAGATACAATGTACATTGTGTACATCATTTAAACAAATTTCGTAAAACGTTAAATATCTTACTGAAACTTAAACTTAAAATTGGCCAAGAATTTACTGCCCAGTTGTTATAAGATAAATGCAGGATAATGGTCTAAGAAAATATTTCAAGACAGAATTCCACAAAGGCCAGAGAATCGAACCGAGGACCGCAGCATGTAAGTATATTTACTACTACTTTAAATCGCATGTAATTGTGTCAAAATGAGTCGTCGACCCTGACCCAGCCTTATAATAAAGCATCACTTAGGCTATAATGTACTAATTTGAACTTGACTGGGTTTGTCCAGGTTCTGCAGATTGATCAACAGTGACGATTACCACAGCCAGTGAATGCATTCGGAACAACACGGCGATCTTCTACGAATGTGTATTTGTATATTTGCGTGGAAAATTACCGAGAAGTCCCGAATGCAATGCTTGGAATGGTATAATGACCAATACATACCGTAACTATTATGCCAGTTATAAAAGAAATAATCACGTGCTTGGAATGGTATAATGACCAATACATACCGTTACTATTATGCCAGTTATAAAAGAAACAATCATGAGCTTGGAATGGTATAATGACCAATACATACCGTTACTATTATGCCAGTTATAAAAGAAATAATCACGTGCTTGGAATGGTATAATGACCAATACATACCGTTACTATTATGCCAGTTATAAAAGAAATAATCATGTGCTTGGGATGGTATAATGACCAATACATACCGTTACTATTATGCCAGTTATAAAAGAAATAATCATGTGCTTGGGATGGTATAATGACCAATACATACCGTTACTATTATGCCAGTTATAAAAGAAACAATCATGTTCATCACTACCATCATGGCATTGTAAGGAATTATCACATCTATTAGCCAGTGGTATACATTGTTCCCTACTTAGGCACATATATGTTGTCTCGTTGCATTGAGTTATATCAAAGTCTGGAGGCAAATCTACAATAAATAAATACACATAAGCATTTGAATCATCTACAGACTAAATCCACTATTTTTTTAAAGCGAAAAGGTTTTCAGAGTTCTTTTTTTTAAAACTCGATTTAACGCCGTGTCAACACAATTTAGGTCATTTTACGGCGTTCAGCGCACCTAATCTAGCTTTCCTGGGCGATTGTCTATAACCAGTACTCACCAACCCTTCCACAAGGCCGTAAACTTCTCCATATTACCTAATCAATGGAGGAAAATCGACATTATTGTCAAATTTTCATGGAAGGGTATAACCTCCCCGGGTGGGATTCGAACCCGCACCCCCTCGGGCACGAGATTCCAAATCCCGGCGCGCTACCAACTGCGCTATCGACCCGGGTTTTTTCAGAGTTTAATGTTACTACATGTTTTTGCTAAATCTACTCCCTTAACATCCTTTACGATTCAATGAAATGTTCATACAATGCTTCTAGCGCTTTGTTTAATATATGGACCATTTTCTACTCATTTTAAAAATCAAAATCATCAAAAATCACATGACTTTATAATAGCCAAGGTGGTCCTGATAGAGCAACTTTACTTTAATGATAATTACACATATTGTATATACTACAATCCAAATTGAAAAGCGTATATATACTACAGTCCAGAGAGTGTGACCTTGATATTGTATACATTGTACTTTAGACGTACATAACCATTCGGCGAAATGGTACATTCTACCAAAATGGTCGGACAAACTCTTTAAAGTTTCAAACTTTTTGAAATATGTTTACCAACGTAATTGGAATTTTAGCTTGACGTACTTCCTAATAACTTACCTGGACATGCCCAACCATTACATTCTAGAACAGTTTCAGCTTTCCCTTCACATTCTAATCCTCCATATTGTGGTTTAGGTGCTGTACATTCACGTGTTCTTGTTGTTGTACCACCGTCACACATGGATGAACATTCACTCCATGGTCCCCAGAAGCCCCAGTTACCATCAACTGTAATATTGTACATAATAAATGTAAATTATATTTGGTAAGTTATATATTGCATTTACATTTGAAAAGTTATATGACATTTATATTTGGTAAGATATATGACATTTATATTTGAAAAAAAAATCATTATATGCCTTTTATATGTAGTAATTATATGGCATTTATATTTTTAAAAGATATAAATATTTAGTAGGTTCTATGACTTTAATATAAATTATATGAAATTCATATTTAGTCATTCATATGACATTTATATTTAGTAATTTATATGGCATTTTTAAAATGTTGACTGTATGATATATATTTGGAAATTATATGACATTATTATTTGGTAAATTATATGACATTTATTTTTAGCAAATCATAGTTACACAGGAGTCCCCAGATCTGACCCTGTACACTAAGCCTAAAATTTTAGACCAACTTATTGACTACGAGGCATAATGTGTCGCATGTATTGACATGATGTGTTTGTCGCCTGACAATTAAATACGCCCATATTAATTAAAAGCTATAATTAACAAAGCTGTCTCACTAATTAGTTTATCTAATTAAAGACTTCTTCATTATAAACTCATCACTTTGAAAATGTCAACGTCTTAAAATTCTCATTGCAGCAAAATAAAGGGTACTCTTTATACGGATTTGAACAAGACACACGTGATTTTATTCTTAAAGAAAGCCTACCCTCATTAAAGAATGTCTACTTTATATCAAACAAACGAATGTTCTGCTACATTTCAGCAACAATAAACCTGATGGTTTCATTAACGTGTCATGTTCAGTCACACTTGCAGTTACATGCAGTATATCATTCTTATTAGAATCGACACCAGAATAGACAACCCACGTTATGTTCTATTCTAAAAAGGGCTTGCCTATAAAAACATTTAAGACCCGGAATTTCGTTGTATCTCGTTGCAAAGCTGATTGTCTGAACCATCGAATATATTGAGTAGAAATTTGGACTTTTCGTTTTGAAATTCCGGTGCGGATCGTTAGTTAGTAAACACTAGTAGTATTAGAAGACATCGATTTATTCGTTAAGCATAAGATGCTTATTCATTGTACAGTTTGTGCATTCATTATTTTTTTTACTTGAAAGTAAATTCAAAATTCCAAAAACTTAGTTTAAAGTAAGCTTGCAGAAACTAGAAGAGAATTTTGGGGCGTTAATTTAATTGTAAATTTAGTACAGATTTGGTGCAAAGTAGTCCTCTGTGCAGAAGATTGTTATTTATTGCTAAGTTAAGTAAATAACTAACGTATGTTTTATTAAGCACACAGGATACATTTGCGCAAATTATGGTTTTGAATGGGTAAACAAACTTTAGAAAACACTTACATAGCGTGTTATAGCCCGGCGCTACTTTCCGCTTTGACAAAATGGCGTCAGTTTTTGTCTTTTGTCTTTTAAACAACATTTCCTTTCTGATACGTTCATAACAAATATAGTACTAAAACATCGCTTTAAGCGAAACCAGGCTTTCAAATTAAAGGCATAAAACATAAGATCTTAGGATGTATACACATAGATATTTTGAACAAAGGAACGTATAATCATGGTGCTTTTACCACGTGACTTGTTTCAGGTCAACTACATTTTTTACTCAATTTGAACCAGCGACAATCGTCATAAATGTACCAGACTTGCCAATAAATATTTCAATCAGTGCTTTCAGTGCTTTGATTATGAAGCTTACGATACTAAAGAAAATTGCATAACTTCTTTATAAGAACATAAAATAAGAAACGTTTTTAATAAGAAATCGCTTTTTTCCTAAGAAACTCAACATGAATACTATGAGATGTGTATTTTATTACAAATGGAATATCATCATGACGTCATCTTTAGAAAGAAAATGGAGTTTTTGGTAGCAGAGATTGGCGTGAAGCATAAATTCCCCATTTCGAAATTACCTATCGTTATTAATCAATCTTAGTTTTGTCGAGGGAATGATATATTCTACATAACGGTTTAAGTTTGCGTGATAGATTTAAATTATAAGAGTCTCGAATGAATAAAATATAAGTTAAGGGAGAAATTATTGATGTGAAGTCTCAAGTTTTAAAATTTAATAAATTTTGGAGACATTTCGTTAGACAATGCTTGCATGAATATATAGACTGTTGGATACTAAACAGTTTTTAGAACGACAACATAAACAGGTTTTCTTTATACGTTGTAAGTTAAACAGCAAAGATTCATCAGGAAAAATAGTTCCAAAGTAAAGAACGCTGTATTCATACACCGGTTTTAAGTCTTACAGACCACACCAAACATTGATACCAAGTCACTTAATTGGAAAGGGTTAGTCTGAACAAGATGTGAAGAAATCTAGACAGGATAACATACAAGTATTCTATAGACTGTGAACCTCGTATATCCACTTTGGTGACCAATTGGCGATGTTCAACTGTGCATACAAAGTAAATACAAAAAACAAGACGCTCAAGAAATCTCTCTTTTCAAAATGGTAGAATTGAACAAATTCATTCTTTCGCCAAAAAATGCAATTTTTATCATAAAAGGTTCAACATTCTTAGTTGAAATTATTTCTTGGCGCGTAGGAAACTTAAGCGGTTAATTTTAGACGGAATCATTGCCTCGTTGTGGCGGAGGTATTGCCTTTGAGTCATTAGCGTTTATATATAGATAATTTAAAATAACGACAATTTTTAAAGCTTCATGTCAATTATAGCAAGAAACTAGTCCATCAGATAAATTGACTAGCATTTATGACCATTTACTGTGAGCAACACCATTTCAAAGACAGAAATAAAAATACATTCAAATGAACTACTTTTTTGTAAAAGATCACTTACTAGGACATGCTCTCTTTGTTGTACATTCTAAGATGTCTTCATACACGAATGCTTGATCTTGACTACCAGCATTGTCACGTGATCTCCAAGTCTTTTGACGTTTTTGTATACCATACCCGCATGAAACACTGCATGATGACCACTGTCCCCATTGTGTCCACTCACCAGACTGACCAAGTATTTCTAACACTGAAAATCAAGAAAAACAAAACAATCTAAGACTGGTATTCGCATAGACAGACCAGGTATGGCAAAAAAATCACGAACTTCAATTTGAAGATCTAATTATCATCCATTTATTTCGACAGTTTTTATCTTCATTTGAAAAGTTTATAACATCAGGGCCTGATTCGACTATAACTTCGAAAATCGAATTACATCTCATTTGCTAATTTCAAGAAAACGTACTTAGTTATTATTTTATAATTATGTCTGCAAACACGAAACGCAACAAAAATCTGTTCGTTCTTTATCTCTTTTTCCAAATGGGATTTTCAACTTAAATTCATCACGTCTTGGCAATATGACTCGTGGTCAATATCAATTTGAGAAACTTTGTGACACCAGAGACCACTGTCAATATTCTCAATTGACCTCCCACGACATTACAAATTTGTCACACCAGAGACCTCAGCGCCAATATTTCCCCTATGACCTCCCACGAAATTACAAATTTGTGACACCAGAGACTTCAGCCAATTTCCCCCATGACCTCCCACGAAATTAAAAATTTGTCACACCAGGGACCTCGACCAATATTCCCCTATGACCTCCAACAACATCAAAAGGAGCTTACCTTGTTGAAGAACTATAGCTATCTGTAAAACATTGTACTGTAACTTCATACTTCATTCACAAAACTGAAAATATACAATAAATAATCACATTAATTAATATAATAATGACACTTAAAAAACTACATAGGCTGCTTACGACTAAAAATAACTGTTGAAAAGCAAGTACTTTGTAACTGGTAGACATCACCAGAACGTTTGATGAACCTCACATTAAATCAGGTACAGAAATAGTGAGACTAGTAGTGTTGCTGTCATTATATCATCATCATTGTTCCAAGTTTGTCTGTTTATCTGGTACCAGGTTGGCTAAGCGTATTCTGCACCCGAAAGCTTTTGTCGGAATCGCCATGCCACAAAAGGTGTTTGCTCTCGATTGTGTAAGTCTTGAGACAAGTCATAACCGACTCAATTGTTAAATTCTCTTCTATTTTGAATAGTATTCGTAAAATATAAGAGGCGATACTAGTATGATTGTATGACGGTTTCTCATAAATTGTACCACTCCTACAATCATACAAAGCTGGAGCATATTTTCAAAATATCGATTCCTAGGCATGTATTATAGTTATAAATTGATCACATCAAGGAGAAAAAAACAAGACAAACATATACAGAAAACTCATAAACAATACTCAACAACAAACAAACAAACATAACTAACCACAACGCGATGATAACAAATCTAAACAAGCCATTTCTAGACAATACAATACCATACTAGACTCGTACACGAATCTCCATATTATTTGAGATAGCATAACAATATCATATCACGATATTTGAAGATAAAAATTCCCAATAATTGCCTGGACATTGTTTAACATTGATAACAAATCACCATGATGGCTTGTTTGCTGATTTTTACTGATGTTTGCTCATGTTTACTGATGTAGAATCATTGTTAGAAATTATAAAGTCTGATATAGGTTTATGGCGTAGATAGTCATATTTATGGTACATGTATGGGATAGGGTCAATACGAAACTCCTCGGTGATTTCTACACAAATATATCTGCGTTTGGTCAACTAGCCAGGCACTTACTTGGCATATTTTGGGGCCGAATATGGACCCCATTCCCCTCTCAAAATCATATGTTTATTTCCCCTATCTCAGATTAAATTCCCCTCAAAATTTAATTTAAATTTTAATTTGCCATTCTACAGTGACACTCTTGACTAGCTTTTCAAATCAATCGTGGAAAAGTGTTCAGAGTAAATATGACTGGTAATAGTCACAATTGTACACTTTTATGAGTGGACTGAAAATTCCCCATTTTGTCTTGAAACAACGCAAAATTCCATTCCTGAGGGTACGGGTACCTGTCCCCAAAAGTTGTCTAGTGCCCTGCCTAGATGTTCCGACTATAAACAATAGTCAAATAAACTGTTAAAAACTGTACACTGGACAATAATGGGTTCTACTCTGATACAGATTATGAATATATAGATTGACTGCACACAATTGTGTCTGAGTAGCAATAATTGTAGTAGAATGAATATGAAAATATGTACAACTATCGAGACTTGTTTAAATTTTAACGATACAACCATTGTGTCTGTGTTTCTATGTTTCAAGATTGCAGTACACAAATCGCTGGCAACTTAGACGAATAAGTATAACATTGTTCCCACTTATCATGTTACTGTTCAACTTATCCGGGTTCTATGAAAAAGTCAGCAAAAAGAAACTTTTGTATCAACTTATAATTTTTATTTATAGTCATTGTTTTAGAATGGTACAATATTTCTGATGTCCATACTCCAAACAACGTTAGCAGAAACTTAAAAAATAAGTAATGGACTCTATGCCAATTTGTATACTGGCGTGATATGTCTATATGTCCACAAAACAACCTTTGTGTCTGTGTTTCTTTGCTGAAAATCTGGGGGTACACCCACTTTTGGCAAATACGATGAATAAGTACGTAGTAACTGGCATAAACAAGCTTTTTTCAAATTTTGGTACATGTTTTAGGGGATTATTGAGATGTCCTTGCAATGTGGTCTCCAGTTGATGTGCAATCAAAGAAAGTCACATTAAAACCTTTATTTTCGTTGTAAAACAATAAAATAATAATTCATTGCAAGCCACTAGTTGTAAAAGCAAGTCACGTGATATTAATACAAGTCACGTGTTCAGCTGTGCTCTATCAGCACTCAATTTTCACATTGTAATTTACCATCAACATAATGATCATTATCCAGAACGTGTTTGATCTTCTCGAACAATCAATAAAGATTAATGCCTTGTTTTATCAAAAGGAAATCGTGTGTGTTATTACAACTATTATTGTTGCTATCATAAAATAAGAGACTTATCTGATTTAGTGAGTCACAAGTACATAACCAAATACTAAATGTTGATAAATAGCATTAAATTGAAAATCATTTATATATATATATATATATATATATATATATATATATATATATTACTGGCATGAACATCACGTGGTTTCTAAATTGATTTCGCGGTCGCCATTTTAAGCCACTATTGCAAGCAGATGTTCCAGTACTCATTAGTGACACGAGATAGTGTTTCATTTTTATCGCTGTTTATATTTTTTCCGAGTTATGTAGCCTTTATCAGAATGAATAAACATATCTTTTATGCGATAATGTTTTTCAACTTAATAAGCATGTTTCATAGAGTTAATACAGCTTGAATAAACCTCGATTTTGGGTCGTCATCTTTCCAATATTGCCGCCACTATTTCACAATCGCTCTTATAACAGCATGTAGAAATGTCAAAACCACAAAACTAGAATTATAAATAATGAAATAAAAATTACGCATTTATAACATGATCTTGTATACAACGCTTTTGTAAAAATAAAATGGTAGTAGACAGGTGACAAAACTTCATCAATTTCGGCGATAATACACAAATGGATAGAAATACATTTCGACATTATGTATAAAATGGTCTAGACAAATTAAGTCAATTGAATATAAATGTACTTGAAATCTGTGACACAATATTAGATTAAAATTCTCCAACAAAACAAAAATCAAACCAATTACAATACTTTTATAGTCCAAACAACAGTCATAAAGTTATATTGTTTCATTGCTCTTCATATAGTAGCCGAAATCTGTCAGTTTCTACCAGTTACGAACTAGAAATTGTAAAATCAATGCATCAACATGAAGCTTTGCACATTTATTTATACACATTTCCAGGTTTCATATTAAATGGATCGTTACATAGTAGACGATGTCTATTTCAGATTTGGTAATATTTTGTACATTAAGAATCGTTTAAAACGTCAAAGGTACTCATTCACAGATTTTAACTTATAAACATCAACTCTTTCCAAAAGTAATAAAATTGTTTGGAAACATGTTTTGATGCAGGAAATTGGTGATTTGATAAAGACAATTTTAGTGAAACTTGAAATACAACTACTAATGATGGCGTTTCAAGTAGTAAAAATCTACCCCGTATGTCACGGTATAGACAATAGTAGTGCATTTTGTGATTTTTATTGTATATTTTTGCATTCTATAGATCAGTATGTCCTAAAATATCAAGAAATATTTTTAACACAATCACAGACACTAAAAGGTATTTTGAATATATATAAAAATCTTAAAGAAATCAGTACTAGTACCTTTAAAGGGATGCATCATTACATAAACTAGAACTAAAGTAAAACAATAAAGAAACAAACTCGAATGTAAAATAATTTAGAAATTGTCAAGACTGAGCCTACACTATATAAATCAAACCACAAACCATACATTAGCAAAACAAGTCATCACGTATCAAAAACCACAATGCGTCAAACAAAAGACCTACAAACATTCACGTGATAAAACATCACACAAGCCACCAATAAAACCAACAACTACAAAAACACTGCATAAGAGCAAAGAACAAACCGCCATAAATAAACGAAAATTATTCACCAAACGACGTACATTTCTCTTACATGGAAACTATAACATGTATGAGCTGTCAATCAAACTGTCCGATAATTTCAAAAAGTCCATCTTAGTTCATCACGTTTACGACCAGTGTAAAGGTCAGACATCAGTCATTTTATCTCTGAAGAATTTCTAGTAACATTTCTTGACTAATTCAATAGTCTAATAAACGACAGCAGTTACTTCCAAAACACATTAAATAGTTAATCTACAAAATATGTTCACTAAATGAGAACATCAAATGTCATTATGTAACATTATTGATTAATCTAAACCCCCAATAGACATTATAAAGGAGTTCATTCGGACACCACATGTAAGAAAAAGAAGTAATTTACCAGACCAAAGAAAATAAACTGACCATGTATAGAACATCTTCTGACTTGTAAAAAAAACGTGACTTATGTCATCAAAGATGGATAGGACGTCGATTTAGATATGCATGTTTATGGATAGCCTGTTGAATATTGGTTCGAGCCAAGGGATGGGGTTAAACAAAACTTCTCAAATAGAATCTCATAAAACAGATTAAACTCTATAATAAATAACACATCGAATTTAAGACAATGTATCTGCAGTCAATATATAGTGTTGATTTTAAAATGGATGATTGCTCTAGATTACATAATTTGATTGAAGATGTTATCCTTGGACTTGAGTCTTTATGTGAGAAGTTTTGTGAAGCCGCGCCCGGTTGTATTTATTGCTTATAACTTACTTGGAGGTCAGACGATACATCTTAACGAATGCTTATTTTGTTTCCTTTCAGGGAAACAAATTTGGAAATTTAATTCCTAAATTGAGATAAAAACTCTAGAATTCTAACTTTAACATCACACCGAATCGATTTGAATTTGAGTATACATACATTTACATAATTCAAATTTGATTCTTGATCTTTACCTTGATAAAGTCATTGCTTACAAAAATATTAATAATTATAATGTCAAATTATACATCATCAAATGTAGCATATACTACACGTCCATGGTGTTCATATACTCTACAAATAAGGATACTATCCGAGGGGAATCGGAATGTCGTTAATGCAGTAAATATAAGTAACATAAATTCTGCACAAACATTGTCCCATAGCGTATTAACTTCACTTCATACGTGCATCAACATAGACACTAATTGCATTAAATATGCACATTGGATCTAAGTTGAATGACAGACATTAGCAACATAGAACGACAAGTGCATTTTGTTATTATACTATCTTAGTCCCTGTTGCTTTGGTCTCAGATAAGACTTATCTCAATTTGTCTAGTGCACACAAGTCTCGTGAAGGTATCTAATCTCACGAGATTTCATTCGAGAATAATTATTTATATTCAAGAAGTCTTATCTCCTCGTAGGAATATGATAGGAAAAAGAAGAATATAAAAACGTTTATTTGATGCAACTTATATAAATTGTATTGACATTGTAGAAGTATAGTTGTTTCTTCAATGCACTTATCTCTCAGAACTTGGTCCGCTTTTACCTCCTGTAGACCTTAGAGATTTTATAATTTCTCGAAGGTTGTCATTGACTGCCCTAAGCAAACCGACAATGATTCCATATCAACTACACGGTGCATTACCAATACAAGAGTTTATGTCAATTCTATGTTCCAACATACTAGTTTAACCAGCATTCACAACCATGAGTACATATATTTGCTGCATGGCTTAGAATTCATTTACTTTTGTATTATTTGATCGCTGTTGTTAACACTAATGCAAATGTGAACAAAGCTGTTACAACTTGATTTAAACATATCCACTTTCTTCAGATATATATATATATATATATATATTTGTTCAGTCAATTTTACATCTTATTTTGTCTTTGAAGATTAAAAAATCTATTACAGATTAGATGAAAGTAAAACTAGGCAAATGTACATTTTTACTTAAGAAGGCAATAACAAGAGAAACTATATTCGTGTATGAAGGAATGAAAAGACAGTGAGAAACTTTCTACCATTAATTATCCAATACAAATATACTAGCATTGTATTTATACTCGTACGTTGAATATAAAAAAAGAATGTTTTTGATTCAAACATAGCTTTATCAAATAAGAGTCTAAGTATAATAGCCTACCCATTAGTAAAGTCCACAATTTTCATAGACATCCAACGTTTTACTGGCTAATCGAACATACAGGGAAACAAACTTGAAAGAAAAATTGAAGTAGCATTTAAAGGGTAATAAATTGCCTATTAAAGATACTAAACAAACAAAACAATGTTGGACATCAATTTAGGAATAAACATTCAATAAAAAGACCCGAATGTTAACCAAACATTCAAACATTGGAATAATGTTAACTGTTCTATAAGTAAACAAAGCCCCCCACAGAAGTTGGAACTGAAGACTATTTACTTTGTCCACGAATCCGGTGTTGTTATATTTACACAAGGACCAGTTAGTATCGATTGCAGAAATCATTGAATTATATCAAACAGAACAATTAGATAGCTCGTGAAATCAATAATTAGATATAAGACATCAAGTAAGGAAGGAAACCGTCAAACAAACTTAAGACATAATATACACTCAGTGTATTGTAGAACTCAGTGAGTTCTGTTTGAAGTAGAGAAAAAAATTGATTCCATTAGAAAGACTGTGTCATGCTCTAGATACGAGTTGCAGGCAGCAGGTTGAGAAAGTATGTATAAGGAATGAAATATATACATAACTGTTTGATAACTAAATTAAAATAATAAAACAACATACCCAAATATATCAATATGCCGGTTATCCATTAGATAAGCATTGAAAGAGAAATTGTATTTTATAGCACCATGTCTGTTCATATGGATAGGAGTAGGAGTTGAAAATCAGGATATAATCTTTAATCAACTGACATCTACTTGATGACAAAAATGTTTAGCATTCATAAATAGATAACAACAATGATCACAAGGAAATAGAAGATGAAGATCTATAAAACAACCTTTTATGAAACTGTTGTATACAAAATGCTGAGAAATATAAAAACTTCCTTCAAATAATTAAGTTCTGCATATGATGGAAAGTCTGAGTGACTATATTTTATGCACCAATTACACTTGAGATACAAATATCTGAATACTTTATGCATACTGGCCTTACTTTGAACTTTCTTTAGTTGTTGATAATTCGCGTTTTTGTATCGAAACCTTGCTAATGTGTAACATATTCTAAGTCAACATTCAAGCCGTTTGTAACTCGCGATGGAAAGGTCAAAGATAAAATAATTGTATTGATTACAGAAATCATTGAATTATAACAAATAGAACAATTATATGGCTCGTGAAATCAATACGATATCAAGTAAGGAATGAAACCGTCAAACAAAAACAAGACATAATATACAATAAACTGTGATTGTATAACTCACTACGCTCTGAGTCTTGAGTGGAATTGAGTAGAGAAAATTAATAACATTAGTCAGGCAGTGTCATGTTCTAGATTCGTATTTCACACAGCATGATGACGAAGCATGTATAAATATTGTAATGTATAGTATAGAGGATGTTTGTCATGAAGTAATGATAATCATAAAATGACAAAATAATAATATTTCAATATCCAGGAAATAATCATAAGTCAGATATCCACTGACTGCGATTGAAAAACAAGAAAAAACATCGTCTTTCGTTACAGAAAGAAGTAGAAATGTGAAGAACAGTAAACATTATGAATCTATCAGTGAACAATTTGATGTTTACATTATTAGCTACCAAATAATCTAAATATATTATGTTGTTCGTATTTTTTAATAGTAAGTTCATATGATGATAGTTTGTTTCCTAACAAAGATTCACGCGAGTCATGAAGTTAAGATTACACAATTTTTAAGAAACACAGTAGGGTAACCTAAATACAAGACTTCGTTAGTTAGTTTTGTTTTTGTTGGGTTTAACACCGTAGCAACACATTGTATAGGTCATATAACGGCGGTCAGTAAACCTACTCACTATCTCGGAAAAGGCTAAATCTCTGGATTTAGCTGTTTACCAAATACTAAGCACATACTTTCGTCAGTGACTTACAGCTGTCATAATTAATAATCATTGGTAGGAGGGAGAATGGCCGTAGAAATAAGTTCATGACCAAGCTCTACGAAAGTATGACCCGCCCGGTAATCAAACCCACGACCCATCGATCTTTAAACTTGTGTGCTACCAACTGAGCTAGCCGGGCGGCTAAATACAAGACAATAATATTTCCAAGAACATAAAATAACTAAAGGAGTCATTCATTAATAGTTATACTAGGACCATGACAAAAACGTAACAATACATATTAGTTAATATTTTATAGTTACATGAAGATTTAGTAAAATGCAATATAAGCGATAGACGCATCATATACAAGTAAAAACTAATTACCATTATTCTTGATTTGAAATTTGTTCAACCGTAAATAATATCATTGTACTGCCGGACCAATGCTATATATATTTTCTATGCCAACAGTTTATCATGTACAAGCTCGCAATGCAATGGTCAATAATGAACTAATTGTATAGACTGTGGAAATAAATGCAATACATCATACAGAACAATTATACAGCTTATGAAATCAATAATTAGATACAAGCTATCAAGTAAGGATGTAAGGAAACTGTCAAACAAACTTAAGACATAATATACACTCAGTAGATTGTAGAGCGTTCCTAGTCTTGAGGAGAGACAAGAGAAGAAATTGATCCTATTAGTTAGACTTGTCATGTCTTATATACGTATACTAAACAACATGTGAACATACTACAATGTATATTATATAGCACACAGCTGTAAATATAAGAGATGAAAAGATACTGGCGTAAGTTTGTTAGGTACATACATTTTGTATAAGTTATATCACACTGTTGAGTGACGACGAATGTAAACATGCTGTGCATGTACAAATATTTATTTGAGCACTGCATGGTGATAAAGGAGCATGCACAATAAGTAATAAAGCTAAATTTGTAATATTTTATCAATAATGCAATGTATTCATACAAAATGTAGGGACAATAATGTTTAATCTCATTAGAACACTTAACATTTAGGTAGCAATTACAAAAACACTAACTATGATACTATTTGAAATTCGCAAGTAAAATCAAATGATACGTTTTCCTGCTGTGAAGCTACGCCTACAAGTGTCCATATGAGACTAAAATTCGTCGTGGCACATATTATTATAATTATATTCAACATGTAAAACGAAATTACTTCATTAAATTACAAGATCATTCAAAAGTATTGAAGAACATTTAGACATGATTTGTTATACCTTTAATAAGTGTATGTACATATGAATTAATTCATGACAACCTTAAGGTGTTCACAAGGATTCATAAAATTACGAGTATTAACTAAAATTTAAAACAATTTATCATGTTTACATATAGACAAGTGCACAAGATAAGATAATAAACCATACACATTATTCAGCCTATTTTATGTAAACACACAAACACAAACTTGCATTCATATAATAATAAGTCGTTAATTCGGACTATTATCATTCCCTCTACTTTTTGAACGAACACAGAGCAACTGTTTAATGTTAATACATGTGACAATATAGTTTGCATAATAAATATTGAACAATTGCAACAGCTTGAGCTTATCAAAACAGTCAATTTACTAGTTAAACAGAACATTGTGAAAAGTGATGTATCAAATCGACTGCCTATATTTCATTATTGAATATCTTAGCCTAATGTTACTATTCAAGAACTGGTGTCATTTGAACAAGAGTGGACATAAAATTTTAAAGGTGAAATCTGAAATACCCCAAACACTATAGAAATATACGACGTCCCTTAATTCAATGTAGGCTTTTTTGTATTAATTTCATTACACTATTAAAGTAACAAATTATTTAGTATAGTATAGTTGCAACAGAACAAACAAAACAAACGTTTAACTATATCAATAAAACAACTAAAACCATAAAACCACACACCTTGATCATGTCCGGAATAGACAACACACAAAACATTATATCCGTACTATTTAAAAAACGCCCTAATTGTCAAGCTTCATTACAAGTACAATATATAGACGTAAATCGATATGGTAATCCAGTTAAAAAACACATATGTTTTCACGACGTTTTGTCAGACGTTATTACTAAGTACCTGAGTATCAGAATGAATGCAACAGCAACTAGTTTTAATTTCTCTCTCTCTCATAGTATTGATTATAGGAAACGGGTTTTAAATGGAAGGCGACCTAGTAACATGGCGCTAGAATGAATGTGACAATTTCCAGTTTTCTATTATAGACTTTGTATACATTCATTTATTTGATACTGGCTTGCCGACAATAAAACATGATTGGATATCAAATATTGGGTAATAAGGTACAAATATAATACATTGTTCGTCCATCATGATGCTATGATGAGATTTTTGGTCACGTGGTGTATCGTTTTATGATTTGAGATAGAAATATTGCAAAACGTATACATTAAGAAAGTGTAAGTTAGTGATTACTTAGTGAATGTAAAAGGAGTAATTTTGTTTTAAATTTACGAAACACTTTAATGAAATTGATCTATGCCTGAAGCTTATCTACCTTTTTCATCTATGTTTTTATAAAATTTATAACATACTTACATCAAATGAATATGTATATAAAATGTAATCCTACTAGAAAAATACAAACAATTAATTTATACTAATTTAAAAAGCACATAGTGTTAAATAAGTGAAGTTTATGAATTATTGAATCATCTGAAAAAGACTAGACTTTGAAAAAAACCATTCATGTTAAATACCTTACATTAGCAAGTGTTTAAATGGTAATTACACTTTCTCACTGTCGTGTAGCTGTGTACGGTGCAGTCAACCAAGATGGCGGACTGAACGCTGGTGAAAAGGTAAACATACTTTATTTTCTCGATTTCTCTAACTTAATCCACATGTATTGCTGTATAATCAGTTGTATTCAACCAGGCATAGATTCCGGTGCATAATGTACAACCTGTTTTCGCTTGATATCCACCCAAGAGTTTATAAATGAATCACAAAGTTGGTCGATCTATGATTTTGAAATTTGAAGCGAGAAAAAAATCTTTTAAGTCTGATTCTGACTTTATTTGAGCTCTTAGATTCAAATCAATTGACAGAGTAGCGTAAAATGATCGACTGAGTTACTCTGTCCCCTTACTTTGGAGGAATATCCTCTCCCTTCCACAAAAACGTTCGTTTTATGAGAGTACACAAAGTGAGTGCAGTCGCCGGTGTATGGTGTAGTCAAAACGCACATTTTTGAACGGTGCAGTCTCAAAAAAACTGTACGGTGGAGTCCTTCTGTACAATTTTGGTGTACGGTGTTGTCTCAATTATTATTTTCAGTGCCAACTTTCATGAACGACCTTGAGTTCAATGATAATGAGTTTCTTTTCGCTCATTCGACCCGATGATCTTTAAATGTTAATATGTAATCAATGGTTCGATCAATTGACTTTAATTGAGCTTAAACAAAATAAACACTATGACATTTATGTGTCTAGATTATGAATGAAATGAATGTTGGAGTTCCTGATGTCCCCTATGCTGACGTCCTCAGCTGACGCATATAGTACGAACGTTAAAAGACACGAGTTACATACATTCAAAGAGAAAAAAATCCAAAACACATCAAAACATCATCATAATCACCTAATTCTTGGTTTTGAACATAGACTGTAAAATATTAATATACGTATTTATTGTTTGAATCAAGTTACCACGAAATCGAGATGAAAACGTAAGAAATCGATAGGAAGTATGTGTACAAGCATATTGTTCGTTTTTTCTAAACTGTCAAAGTTTAAATAATTTCACGGTGAATGATTACACACTATCTCAATATCTCGAGTGTTAGACAAAGAGCAAGAAGTCACCGTGAAATTATTCATGTTTTGACAGTTGAGAAAAAACGAACAATACACATGAATAACTATTTTAAACTTGGGTTAATGTAAATCGATGTCTGTCTTGCATTACATGCGTTCGAAATAAGTGATTGTCCAAATGATAAGTCAAGGAAATTAAAAATTATTTTATACTTATTTATTTATTGGATTTAACGCCGTATCAACACATTTTATGTCCTTTCACGGTGTCTAACCTAACCTAGCATTCCTGGACCTTTTGTCTATAACCAGCACTCACATACCCTTCGCAAGGCCGGAAACTTCTCCGTATCATCTAATCAATAGAGGAAAATTGATATTATTGTCTAATTTTAATGGAAGGGTATAACCTCCCCGGGTGGGATTCGATCCGTACCCCACTCTGGACACGAGATTCCGAATCCCGGCGCGCTACCAATTGCGCTATCGACTCTGGTTTGAAATTAAAATAAGAATGCGTTTGTGAAATTAGGCTCTGATGCAATACGCCCTATAAATCGATTTGGATAATTTGAGACGTATTGACATATTTTGAACTACACTCCCCTCGCAGCTCAGTGAATACATTACATTCACCCGCTGCCTTAAAACTAGTCGATTTATGATATTGACCTTTACTATGAACCTTTGAACGACCAATGAAAGTTGAACAAATTCCAATTTAGCAGAAAAACTTTATACGTGTTTTCATCATTCTAAAAATAGACGGTGAAGATATCGCCTCTATACTAAGACGCATAACGATCTCCAATCATCCGCAATTTACTTCCGCGTCAAGTAGTTCCGCGTTTGAATACAAATATCAAAGAAAATCGTTGTTGTGAATAACTTAGTTGGCATTTTTTCGCCAAATTTAACTACTAAAATGTATAATAATAACCGCTTATAGCTACAGGAATATTAATCTATATATATTAAGTACTTTTAAACCTCTGTAGGTATAGGTACATAGTTAAACCGTGTGTTCTATACTTTCGATTTCAAATTATTGTGTAAAGAATGACAGATGTAAACACGTTATGATGAAGGTTTAACTTTCACCTAAAAAGTTTAATTTGATGAGGATAGTTGTTTGGATAGTCAAATTTTATTGAGTAGACACAAAATTCATACTATATTTGTTCAGATTACTTGAAGGGGGGAATTGTTAGAATGTAAACATTGCCACGTGCTTTCAGGTAAATAAACAGTTTACCCGTGATGCGCGGCGTCTCCGTACAGAGGTCAGTCAGACCGTTTGTGTACAGAATGGTGTTTTCATTGGTTGAACAGATAAACAACGCCTTATATGGTATGATCATACTAGTGACGAATGCAACCTCGTATGACGTCATATATAGCGTGGCTACACTTTGTATTTAAGTTCAATAAGTTGATCTATGTTTACAGTTAAAAGATCAGAGGTGCACGTTCAAACAGATCAATGCTTACTTTCATTTTTGTTAATTTTCCATTATCTAACTAATGCAAAACTGTCCAACATCTTTGCATTTCGACATTTTGAAATTACAGGCGTGAGAATTTTTTGCATCTATTTTTAAAAACCACGTGACAGTCATGCGATTTAAATGTTTATGTCTCTGTCTAAAAATAGAAATATCAGTTTGCACGTAGTATTTTAGCAGAGGTAGAAAGTGAACGAGTGCGAGTGAATCTTTCGAACCGATGCAATGGAGAGTAATTTTGAACGCACGTATGGTTTCAAACTTTTGGATAGTAGCTGACTATTTGAATTTATAAGGTTACAACGCAACACAAAATTATGTACACGGAATTAGCTCTGTTGGTAGAGGCGATAACAATGATAGAATCAATTAACAAATGAAGACTGTGAGCTGATTTGAAACCAAATTGGACTATTCCTTTTTAAATGTCCGTCTTTGGATTGGTGATATGAATATTTGGTAATGGTCCTTTCATTCGTCGTCTGTTCGTTCTCCGTCCGCTCACACACAATTGTTTGTCTAGATAATTACTTTTTAGACCGATTTTATCCGGTGAGCCGTGACTGCACTTGTGTATTTATAGATTTTTGGAACATTTCTACAAAAAGGTAACACAGTTATTTTAACCAATCAACTGATTACTGGTTATATTATAATTATATCACATTTATACAAATATAAGCATTTCCAAAAATGCTTGAAATCGCTGTTTAGCCGTGCATTCTCAGCGCATCAAACCGTCAAAGGTGTATTTATAGAAGACAAGAATTAGCATGCCCTGGTCAAGAGTCTATTTATAGAATTCCAGGAATTAGCGCGACCTGTCGTAAATATGTGTAAAACCATTGATTTTGAAATAAACATTAATGTGGGAAAATTATAAATATAGATCTAGAGTTGTTGAAAATTAATTCAACGTTTATGATAAGATGATAATTATTTCAAATCATGCCAGAGCCAAAAGAAAATAGTTTGAAACAAACTAAATTAAGCTGGTCATAGTGAAATACATTTGCTGAATGCTTCTTTATTTTTTATTGTTTAAGCGTAACCTTAACTAGCCATTAATTATGGCATTGATGCACTGATGAATATTTTTCATTAAAATGATAATGACTTGAGTCGTATACTACACGTACATGTAGGTAAGGAGAAATAATCAATTTATCTATGAGCATTACATTTCATTAAAAAGTTGGAAATGATACGATTTGTCATTTATATATGCTAAAATGCAGTAAAATATTTATAACTATCTAAGCTCTAAATATCTTGTAAAATTGGTAAATTAGAATTTGAATTTTTGATCTCCCTGGAGGGAGGTCCCTCAGATGAAAATGCACTGTTCTTAAATATATTGATGTTCTATTGTCTTTGAAAAATATGTCACTCTTTATTATAAAAAACTAGGGAGTGATGACTCTTTAGTAAAATAAATCGATAATCCAGTAAAATCTGGATCCCTCAATTATGCAGATAGGGATACACTGAGCTGTGACAATGTCGATGTTGTTGATAGTTTGATGCTACGCGTTTATGAAAGCTGACTTAGTTATCAAAGTTCAGAGTTTTAATTGATAATACAGTTCCTCTTGAATATATATTTTTGTTATGTCCTATTTAATTCCAGAAGAAAATCGAATTGAATCGAAAAATTGAATTGTTTAATGAAAAATCGAAATCGAATCGAAAAAATTTGAAACGTTTCACCTCTTATATCCAGTACCAATTTAGATATTAGCTTTCAAAGATAGAATAATTTTTAAACACTCTAAAAAACTCGGATTTTCGCTTGGGGTATATGTATACAAAGCACTATATTTTTATAAGTATTTGTCCAAAGTTTAATCTGATTTATCATGACATGTTGTTCTGGTTTATCATGACATGATTGTGTAACAGGAAAATTGATTACAATGTGAATATAAAACTGCAGGATTTGAAAAAAAAATGTGTTTTCATTTTTTGTCACAGCACAATTTACGGTCTTTTTGAAAATCAAGGGTCGCGTTATAAAAATGCACATAACTTCAGTTACGAACGGTAAACTTCCCTAAAAATTCATCATTCAATGTCTTTAATAGTATAGATTCAAGAAACAATATCATAATAAAGATTGTGGAAGGTCACCATTACAGTTCCAGAACCTTAACATTGAACTCAAGGTCGTTCATGAAAGTTGGCACTGAAAATAATAATTGAGACAACACCGTACACCAAAAGTGTACAGAAGGACTTCACCGTACAGTTTTTTGAGACTGCACCGTTCAAAAATGTGCGTTTTGACTACACCATACACCGGCGACTGCACTCACTTTGTGTACACTCATAAAACGAACGTTTTTGTGGTAGGGAGAGGATATTCCTCCAAAGTAAGGGGACAGAGTAACTCAGTCGATCATTTTACGCTACTCTGTCAATTGATTTGAATCTAAGAGCTCAAATAAAGTCAGAATCAGACTTAAAAGATTTTTTTCTCGCTTCAAATTTCAAAATCATAGATCGACCAACTTTGTGATTCATTTATAAGCTCTTGGGTGGATATCAAGCGAAAACAGGTTGTACATTATGCACCGGAATCTATACCTGGATGAATACAACTGATTATACAGCAATACATATGGATTAGGTTAGAGAAATCAAGAAAATAAAATATGTTTACCTTTTCACCAGCGTTCGGTCCGCCATCTTGGTTGACTGCACCGTACACAGCTACACGACAGTGTTTCTACTCCTTGTTAAATTTAAACGCAAGTTAATGTTGCACGACGTAATATATAAGGGCGTTTATAAAAATGATAAATTGGGACTAAGGGTCACTTATCAACTTATGCTCATTTTGTTTATTGAGAACATGAACTAAAATGACTTCGTTGTTTATCTTGTAGTTGAAAAAAAAACACTTCCAGAGAAAAGGACAAACATTCCATTATTTGTTTAAAAGCTTGTTATTCATTTTGACATTTAAGGTTTGTTTTTCAGACAATTTCAACATTTATCAAACAGACTGGAAATAGTCTAGACCTTTAGGATATTAAATAGTAGTTAAAACGATGGAGTTCATACCATATAACATTAATTCTATCTTCCGAAGGTTTGTTCTCACAAAAGCTTCTTAAGGATAATAGTTTCCTGATCTCACCTCAGGAAAAAAGGCTAAAATATACATTCGGAGAGAAAATAAAAAGGAAAAATAAAGACAGCCTAAGAATAGATATTAATTACTATTCCTAAGATCTGAGAAACTTTTCTAAGAGATTAGTGGTAAGGTTCTTGGTACATGAATAACAACCACCCCTCAATACAAGTTACATTCAAATAGCAACAAACTCCCAACATTATGCAACAAAACTACATCGAAAGCATGTAGTTTCCAGTGGAAATGACCAACAAAAATCGTTTATCATATGAAACATAATTTTACTTATGGTTGTCAAAAAGATGGCTCAAAGTAATGAAACAGGGGTCACAAATGTTTATTTTTGGGTTAACGGCACACAACATATCAAAGGTAGAAAGTGTGTCTGAGATAACAACCAATGGTACCTACAAAATGAATGACTAAATTTTGAAGTAAAAAAATTCCATTTGATACTATCAGTGTCATAGATAATCGAGTATTGCATATGAAGGTTGTAAGTAAATTATATGAAAACATAATATATAAAAATAGTTGCTATCCCTGTAGGGTGTCGGATCCTTAAAAAATAACATTGTTCTCAAACATAGTCACGAAGAGAACCAAAGGGGTCATATTTTAAACACTAACTCTCACATAGAATGTATTTTACTTGAAGAAATGGTCTTATCGTTAGTATTAAAGTGTATCTCATTCTTTTCAAAAGTCTCAGTATGATTGATTCTTCATCACCCTATTATAAAATATCATCTTGCCAAAATAATGATCAAAGTAACGCAGTTGACATACGTGAACTATTACAAGAAGGGGTATGAAAACTTATCAGGAACATCCACAGTAAAAAACATAGACCATCTACAAAGTACGCTGCTCACTTTTAACGTGTCAACAAAATATCTTAACAAACAAAACCACATTGCACGTCCAATTTAAATTTTTTAGACTATCTAAAGAAGTTTAGAAGTGACTTGTGTAATGGATATAATTGCTGTATGAAGCAACAAAGTACGACGTTTCAATTACATTAATGCACGGTAAGATGTCAATAATGAATGTTCGTTTTGTCCACGAAATCTCCTCTTTTGTTCTAGGAGAGATCCCCGGGGACATATAGAGAGGATCATGTTAACCAACAAAACTACATTAAGGCTGTACAAATTCTTTGGTAAACATTAAGTAAAAGAATTTAGCTGAATTATCGAATTAATAAATAGACCATTCAACTAGTAATGTGAACCATTTTCTGAATTTGAGACAAATACAAAATAATAAATGACAAAATTCGGCCTTCGACTAAATTTTCAGGAGCCAGTTCCAGAAGTTTGGTTACCTCAGATGTAAAACAATCATAGGACGCATGTAAATGACTCTCAAATGAATATTTCAAAAATGAAATCCACTTTTAACTGGCAAATGTCTTCAGTAGTGGTGGATTTAAGGCATTCCAAAAGAAAGTTCACAATTCATGTTAACATCGATAAAACTGAAGTACAAGTTTCGATGTTCGTACTACATTGGAAGCATATTTTCTTAAAACCCGTATCAGACAAAAACCTAGACCTGTCATGGACTAAAATAATGTGTTTGCTTTCAAATCGAATGAATCAGAAATTTGTCAAAATCGACAACATTTTATTTTGACATTCAGTCAGAAACTGTCATCACTGAAGCCGGCATATTGAAATAAAATATAAATGATGCTTTGTTATTTTTGTTCCTGACAAATTACAAAAATCAACAATGATGTAAATTTATAAAACTTTGTCTGACAAATTTTAACAATTTTCTAAAGGTCTTCCATACCCTGCATTGATAGATAAGAAATCACATGCATTAACTATGGCGTTGATGAACGATTAAACAGGAAGACCTTTGCAGAGTATCCTCTTAACAACAGACAGTATCAGGTCACATAGCAGAGTACATGATTGTTATATATTTGTAAAACAAAGGGATCAGCAAGACCAAACCAAATTTTTCGTAAATGTTCTCCTCGTACAAGTATTTGTATACCCTATAAACGGCGCTCTAAATAAAGGATAACTTTTTTGAAATAGTTAATAAAAGTAATTGATAAAAGTTTTGGACAGATGAAATTTTGAAAAAATGATCATGCATAACGTAAGTAAATTAACTTAAATCATTAGACCTTATTCATGAAACATTGTTTAAATCATATGTTAATAAACTAATCACTGCTGACTTTAGGATTTGCTCAGATGACTCTTTCTTCCTTATATCCATGAATAAAGATGAATCAGTTTATCTTAAAACCCAAGATTTTGTCCAAGAACCTTTGGAGGGCACTATATAAAATTTTGCCAAAAGCAAAGAAAGAATTTACACATTCAATATGGATATAGAACTTCAAAGAATTTGTAGACAATGTTAATGTATATCAAATTATAGGAGAAAGGGAAGACTTCAGAGTGTCTGTTTGAAACAAAACAATTTGATCATGATCACACTTTCATATATATACCAGTAGACCTGAAGGAACAAATTAGAATAAATCTGTCATAGACTGTCTACATTGTTCACATTGTAAGACGTGTGTCTTTAAAATAAGATTATGCTTCACCCACAAGACGAAATTGTTTTAAAACATATTTAGATTTATAAACTTCAGATGTATCTGCCACGACAACCACGATAATAGTTTTCTTAAAACAAATTTATGCTTCACCCAAAAGCTTATTTAGTGTTTTAAACAATAAATAAATTTATAAACTTAAGATATATTTGCCTAGGCAAACGCTTTTAAAATCAAAATTATGATTTGAAAAGTTTTAAACAAAGGTTTAATAGACTTTAGATATATTTACAAAGATATCGCTACCATGTTAAAATTTCTTTTCATAATAAATGCTTACTAAATGCTTGGTACTAACTTTTAACCAGAGTTACGTTTAAACCACAATATGAACAGAAAATATGACTATTTATACGTCAAACAAAACGAACCCTGCATATCGCCGAATACCATTTTAAAGGTACATGTATTTCTTGTTCTAAATTAGAATTGAATCGTTCATGTACAAAATACACACATGGACTTTACACAATATCTTCAATTGTAACTACATATTTACAACCATATAAATGTAGATTATTAGCGTATATGGATTTATCTAGTTTCATATTGACTGTTTTATACTCATTTTGATGACATTGAGAAACTCGAAAAGTCTATTATAGAACTATCAACAAGAGGAATAATCCCAAGGGTACCATAATATTCTGTTTCTATTTCTTATCTAGACACAGTTTGTCCTATATGGTCTACATAATCCTCTAAACATAATAAAAAGTTTGGTTGTCTAAGTTTATATTGTCTTGAACAAAACTATTGATGATATTTTCTTCGATTTTCATTATTTTAGACATGCTAGACTACCTCTGAGAGAGATAGACTATGGAGCACCACGACGTTTGATATATATGATATGAACTATATTTTATAATATTATGTTGTTATCGGGATGTATTGCATTAGCTATTGCATCAAAATTAGAATTCAAACTTCTATATAAAAGTTTCCTGAAGAGCTTTGTTTTAACTCTTAAAGCACCGTACTTCATGTACAATCTTCAAAGCAAAACCTTAAAGTAACTCAAATTACAGCATAACAATGTCTTTAAATTGATTACTTACATTATTCCTAAATAAAAAGTACAATTTGTTGAGTTATATACATTTACAATACACTAGAGTTTATAAATGACGTTTTTCACTTCCAAACTGTCAATTATATAACTCTCAAGAAGTATAAAACGGTGTTATATTGTACGGAAACTGACATTTGTAGGCTTTAATACGGTTGAAATATTCTATAGACGAGTGTAAATTCAATGATTTTCTGAAATTGAAAAATATATCATCCTTCAGAGGATATACTTCTTCATGATTTATAGTTGAGTAATGCTAAATTTGTCATAAGATAAATTGAATGAGCTTTCCATTGTTCCTAGATGCAGTTTATTGTGTTTAAAAAGAAACACTTTTCAAATTTGCAAGCATGACTGACAAAAATGTATGTCCGAGACGTAAGTAATGAATCTCAACTTTGTCTTTATCGTAACTAGTTTTCAACACCTTTATATCAATTTCCGTTTCAAACTTGGAATTAGTAGCAAGTTTAAATGATGTCATATAAATAAATGTTTTGCAATAAAAGATTTAAACAATACACAGAAATAATAAATTGCTACGCTAAGGGTATGGTGTCAACTATTAATTCAAGGTGAAATCAAAAGCTGTGTAAACCGGACTAGTTTTTAGGTACATCCATATAATGACGCTTGTTGAAATTCCAATCTCTCAAAGCTAGCCTGATCATTTTAATTAAACATGCAAACAAGGCTCAAATTGTTGAGGGAAAATACATTAAAAGGTATATACCACAACAAGTTAATGTCAAAAAGCTTGATCAAAATAATGCTATTGCCTGATTGTATCCATCGTGGTACCAATGGGCAGAGATTTGAACATCAACAGACAAACAAGTTGGCACTCATGTCAACAGCAGTTTCAATTTATAATTGAAGTTCAACATATTTGAAAATATTCGGTAACAAGATGTTTAACAAAATGACATGTTTGAGATGACTATATCTCCTGATGCTGTCACATTACTTTTTGAAAATCTGAGAAACAAGCGGAGCAAATTAAAACATTTCAATGAGATAATGAGGCGGCCTGAGACTGACATCCAATATTTATAGATTTATGGAGGAAATTTTTCAAACGAATCTGTCATTTTCGAATGATATAAGAGGAACGAATAAAAGCAGGGGAAAACAGGAAAAAGTCAGCTAAATCTTAAGTTCGATTGCATGATACAATACGAGGAAATTATAATCTCAGATTTTAATTTTAAAACATGCCATTCTTCTTAATTGAAATCTCTAACGTATTGTTCAATATCGTGTGAAATTTAACAAGTCTATTTCCGAACTATCAGGAAACGGAATTTGTTTTATGGTATAAAAAGTGTTGAATGGATTGTTTAAAGACAAAACAATGCATTTAAGAAACTAAGAATGCTGAATTGGTGTAAATGTAAAGCGAAGATTCTGCTACACTAGGCAAAATATATTGTGTCAAGGAAGAACTAGAAGAAATAAAAAGAGTCTAAAAGTCTATTTAAGCCAACATTAACTATGGAATTCATTCCCGTGAAAAGTTAATACATTGCCAATTAAAGATTTCCTTGTACAATTTATTATTCCTAAGCCTTTAACCATAAAATGTATTTAACAAGAAGCTAGTTAAAAGAAATCATCCCCGAAGACACACTTTCACTTGTATTATTTATACTTCCATTAAAAAAATTTGAGCTTTTGTATTTAATAATCTTCAATAGTCAAAATTGTATGAGACATGCATTTTGAATAGTAACTTTTCCTTGTATTCATAAGTAATAGCTATTGTGTACGTTATTTCTTCTTCCAAATTAAAGAGGCATGATCGATAGCAATAGCCCTTTTGTTATGGAGTTACATAAAACATAGAGAGAAAAGGCACCAAGTTCGATGTCACACCGTTGTAGTGTCACCCTACGTTGGGTGACCTACGGGCCAAAAAAACATAAACTAAATTGCAAGCCACTGCAATTTATCAGTTTTTTGATCTCATATCGAATCGAGATTCTTGGTCATCTTTTGTTAGCAGCAATGGCTTGCAAGTATAAAGTAAAAATGTCAAAAATACCCGAGAACAAAAATTAAAAATGCTCCATTAGCTTTATGCAGGAGATAATTTCTTAACGTCGCATTCAACACATATATAGGTCATATACACGACGGCGCTGAAGATAAAGTCAGGACAACAAAAGTTTTTGAACAAAAAACTTAATTTGAATACTTCGTGTCCGTACACCACATTTATCATTTTTTCAATAGGGGCTTAAAAATTAGTATCGTTTAAATGAAAGTTATGATTCGCATGACATTACTTGAGTCAAGTGTTATAAAGAAATGTTTCATTTTCAGCTGGAAAACATATCTTACTGAGTTCAATCACCACATCTATTATATGTTAATCCCCATTTCTGAAAGCATCAGCCATATTATCAATATTTTTAAGGTACCCAAAACTTCTTATGAATACTAGTAACGAATATTGAGGCAAGTGACTACTCGCCCTATAGAGTAACAAGAACAATGTCACAAAGAAAGTTCTAGAAAATAAATTCTGAAAGGCAATAATAGCCACGCAATTGATTTCTTCCTATTTTGATTAATCCAGTATTCTGTGTTTGATACAAAATGCAAATAAATGTTTTTGTTGTTTTTGTTATTATTGTTGGTGCACGTGAAGATATTTCAAACAGTTCTGAGAGTTAAGGTCTCCAAACCTAACCCAATTCATTTATACAAGATATTTGTGAAAATATGCATTTTGTACACAAGCAGCCCAAGCTTCATACAATATAACCAGTATTAAAGCCCAAAGCAGACTACCATTCTATTGTTTTGATATTAATCTAAAGTTTAGGAATGATTAAGTAACTCTATCACATCACTTACCAAACTTCACTACGCCTACAAAGGTGACCTTCAAAATTAATAAAAATTATGTCGTTAATTTATTGGTTATCTTTATTGTGCAAGTTATTTAATTTGAGAAGTTAATCATACTAAAATATTGGATACAGAAACGACTGTTCATTAATGTCAAGTCTAAGGCGAATAAGTACCATCCAAGTTAGCTTTTCAGTGTTCAAAAGTAATATAACCCAGGAAATAAATGGGTGTAGGTTTTGAAAACGGTTAAAAGTATAATAGATGTAATAGCACTGAACAAATAACTTTCAAACAAACTGTAAATAAAGGTAAATGACAATGGAAACCAGCCAAGTGAAATTAAATGTATAATTAAGAAATGCATGAGTAACACACATTACGGGTAAACAAAAAATAAGAATAAATTTAAAAATGAACAAAATTATTATTTTAAGAAGGTCTTGAAGGACCTTAACTTAAAGTTGTGCTTCTATTTCCAAGGCCAATGAGGTTCAATTCATTCAATAGACATGCATGTAGCACTCAATCATCATCGTAAAATTGACAATGACTAAAGTAAGAAACAGATCAGCTTTTCTTTACAGACTCTGACAATTCCATGTGATGTATTGTGAATGGTAGAATAATTTAAGCATGTTATTTTTGAAATATGAATACAGAGAAAGGATGCTGGAATCAATCTACAGGCTAATAAATACAAATTCTATGAAAACACATTAAGCAATCGATAGAAAACAGAAAATAAATATAAATTGAAGAAATAAATTGTCACAAACAATCTCTAGTGTTCACAATAAAACAGTTTTTATGGTGATTGGTTAAGGATATATGAGGGAGAAAACACTGAAAGAAAGGAATTATTGATGGACTACACTAACGTCCGGTTTCCGGGAAAGTGTGTTGTATATAACCAATATCTATAGCTTTTATTCCAGCAACAAAGTTTTCCAGATTTCGCCGCCGAAGAATGTTAAAGGTTTATCTAAAAGTACGCAGATCAAAAACCATTCGAAACTTCTAAGCAAATAATGTATTCTAGTGTGAGCCCAAAACAAAATCATCATTTAAATTCACTTGGTAACACTTCATTTCAACAAGAATTGTTTCACCATAAGCTGAGAGAAACGTCTGATCATTCAAGATTTCATTCTTAAACTGAGTAAGGTAATATCATACTGCAATGTTTAGACAACACAAAATAATATATATATTTTATTTTAATTATTTTTATTTACCTTAGATCAAAGCAGTATCTTAGATTAGAAATTGAATTATCCTAGATCATATATTTCCCATCGCAATGTATAGTTAACAGACATCGTAATATTATATGTAAGTATACAGCTACTAAAACATTCTAAACATGCATTATATACATGGTAAAATCAATTAATAAAGAAATATAAATCATATAATAATTATGTTGTAAATAATCCATAGACTAAATCTCACCAAGGAGTATATACAGAATCTGGTTAATTTACAGACAAAAAATGAATATTAATGAAGTAATCAAACATTTATGATTTATATAAAATGATACTTGACACTCAAAATTCATCTTAAGTTACACATTTATTAATAGCAAATTCTTCTTTAATTACACATTTCAAATTATTTAAAATTTGCGAAGTAAGGCTTTCTATGAACAACCATGGATGCAAAACTAGTTTAGCAATAACGAAGTTAGTCCTTGAAAGCCACATGCAATCACATTATGTTTTGCCTTAATTCAATTAATTTAGAATAAGACAATAATTTCACGAAAATTCATTTACGAATTCCGCATTCGTATTCACATCAAATTATAATGAACAAGGTAACCTATAACTTATTTAAATGGATAAATGCTTGTCCGTGCAACTCACGTGCAACTATTACATAATTATTCATAAAATAATTGAGTATCTTTTTATATTGTTTTTCTAATAAGTGTTATGGTATGATAATATTATTTAAAGTTTCATATACTTGAGTTGATGTCCGTGCCTTTGATGTAAACAATCTACCATCTAAGTTTTCAAAATATCCAAACTACACGCGTAAACTGTGTAATCTTATTATAAAATTATCAAGTTCAATACATAATAGCATGTACACATTAATCAATTACTAAAGAACTATAAATCATAAAACAATTATGTTGTAAATAATCCGTAGACTAAATCTCACCAGGGAGCCTAATACCGAATCTGGTAATTTTACAGACAAAAATAGAATATCAATGAAATACTGAAACATGTATGATTTATATAGTATCTTGTTTAACCCTTATATCTGCTTTAAACACTAGAATTTATCAATGAAATTTGTCTATGAATCGAGTTTCCAATTATGTAAGTCTTAATGAAAGAAGGCAGTTTGTGAACAGCCATGGTGGTAGTTATTTGTGTTTAATTATCAATTACGTGGTGCAAGCTTTGAAAGACGTTAGGGAAATGTTACATTCGGAAGAATATAAACGTTGTTGATGTTCAAGTACACAAGTTTTGTCATTTTAGTGGATGTATTTGAATAGTATGCCTCTTACAAACATTTTCAGGAAGAAACTTTGATTCTATCTACCTTTCGTGGACTAATTTTCTTAATAAGTTCTACACCAAGCTAAATTCTCTCTAAATAAAGCGACATAGCACTTTTGTATATTTCATGCAACTGCGCGACTTAGCTCGATCAGAAATTGAACCAGGGTCAGAGTTTTTGGCGTCCAGCGTAGTTACTAATGAATTACGGTCTCAGAATATTGTTTAGAATACCATGGCTGCAGTTTGGAAAGTTAGACACGTGGCAGCTCATTATATTTGCACAGTTTGTAATTTCAAGAATTATCAAGTGGTATTCATAAAAAAAATGCTTCTACAATACTACATTTATCTCAAACCACTTACGAATAAATGACTCTATCTCATGCAAATATGTAGTTAGAGCCTAGTTTTTTCTAGAATAATTACTTAATAGCGGTAATGTCAGATTAAGAAAGTTGGACTATTTTTGTTGGATGATTGACTGACGATGTTTGAAATTTTGTAGAGAAAGTTAATGCATGCATGTACGAATGATTTGCTTAACATTTGAATATAATCAGTTCAATAGCAGAGATAATGACATAGAACATGTACATGCAATTGGTCAAATTGTCGAGACTTTGTAAAAACGGTAAATGGTAAAATGTGTAAGTGTATCAGGTAGGAACAAACTATTGCCATCTATCGTTCTTGTACCAATTAGGTCTAATCATAAGTAGCGATATAAAACGTTATACAAAATGTCGTTTGTGTCGTTGGAAGTAAATCAGTAGCATTGCATAAATAGACAGTATGACAATTTTACTTAAATAAGTCACATCCGAGGCCTATTTCTATAAGCGTATATAATAATTTGCAAATTCGATCACTTGTTGACCAATTATAAAACTTATCATTATATTTATACACCTCGAAAATTTGATCAAACACGTTTCACCGAGTACCGACGCGCATATGATGCGCAGCTTCCTGTTGCTAGTCAAATCAGCTTTCAGAAATGAGTGTATCACGGGCTGAATAGAAAACACTGTAAATCAACAGAATTAAACAGGATTTTCATCAAAATCTGTTTGAACATGCTATCTTGTCATAAACTCATATAAATATTGAACAGGAGATACCAATTGATATTCAACATGATTTAGCTTCTATTATACAAGGTTATTAATCTGAAGGGAAAAATTAAATGCAATATGATTAAATTCTGACAGAGTTAAGACATGGCCCAGGAGTGCTGTTACAACGTCTACAAGCTTGTATATGACATATAATGCTTAATTTATCAGACAACAACTCAGAATGGCTTTGAAATAAATATGAATGATTGAGCCTCTCTCAATAACTAGTTCATACAATGACACGAATATTTGAAATCTTCAAGGTGGAACTGTGGTTTCTAAATCGATGGAGGAATTTAAGAATGAAAGTTTATACGTGTGTATGATGACGCTCTAAACAAGATTATAATAGTCCAAATAATTCCATTTTAGCCATATCGCAGTCGTCGAGCACATTTTAGCACAAAGGTAGGCAGAAGAATGGTCGTAAAATATTTCATGACTCAAAAATCATACTCACAATCCTTAAATTCGAAGTCAGACGCTCTAGCGGCTAGCCTAAATGAATGGCTTTTGTACAATTTAAAATGGCAAGTTTAAGTGATGTACATCATGCGATATTAAGAGGTAGGTAAAAGCTATATTTGCTAAAATACCACATTATACAATTGTATACATAATTTTCATACATACATTCACAATTTAAACACGATTCAAGAAGTGTAAGCACCTGCTATCGTATAAAAGCGTCTCCTTCTTTCCTCAAAAGGAGACAAAGAGACAAAACAATGTGACGATTCATACACTGTAATTGAGAAACAGTAATCTAAAAGTAATTGCGGTTGACAAAAACCTTTATGCGTGCTTGTAATTACATTATTGAATTGAACATATGAGACAGCTGACTTCGGAATACTTGTATTAGTTATTTAAGAAGCTCAATTTTATATTTGAAAGTTGAAATGGGCACTTGACAATATCATAAAGATGTGTGTAGTACCATAATCTTCGTATAATTTAGATAAAATTCTAATAAATAGATAGAAAACGTTTAATGCCTAACAACAATGTCAATACAGTCAGCTTTGATGTCGCAGAAGGCGTCCGGCTACCTCAGTTGGTGGAACGCAAGTCTACTGATCGAGGGGTCGTGGGTTCGATTCCCGGGCGGGGCATACTTTCGTGGAGTTTGGTCATGAAATTATTTCTACGGCCATTCTCCCTCCTACCAATGATTTTTAATTATGTAGGGCAGTTGTCAGTCACTGACGAAAGTATGTGCTTAGTAGTTGGTTAACAGCTAAATCCAGGGATTTAGCCTTTCCAGGAGGAGTGAGTAGGTTGACTGACCGCCGTTATATGACCTATAAAATGTGTTGCTACGGCGTTAAACCCAACAAAACAAACTTTGATGTCGCAGTAACAGAATTGGAATTTTAATAGACCTGTTAAAATGGTCAAAACAAACGTAATGTTTAAAACAATGAAATGCGTATCATTTCAGAATTGCTGAAGACAGCACATTGCGTAATACGAGTGATTACTTACCAAGTGTGAATGTTATTCAAGGCATTTATTCCATGAATCTTTTCTCTGGTACTCTTTATAGGAAATTTAGAGATTTATTAATTTGCCAATGGAGTAGAGGGCTAGTCATCAAGACCATATAATGCAAATATAAAATACCAATTCAGACCGAAAATGTCCTTCAAAATGGCTATATGTATATAATAATTACGATAGGTAAGACTTTCAAGACTATACTCTGACCTTTATCTATGTGTATGTCACTAGTAAAAATGTTTTATTTAATACATTGTGTGGTTATAACGTCTGGCATATATGATTGCACTTCTAGCACAGTAGACACTTGTATAATATCATCACTAGAAATGTCTCCATGTTTAAAACATCTGAGACGTCATAAAAATAATGTCTGTAAATTGTTAATACGACGTTACGTTCAAGAAGATGTTGCATTTTATTACACAAGATTACAGTGCCATGACAACTTTTTCTTTAAATTATCGGAACATAGTTTAATATGTATATGAAAGTACATTGAAAAGAATATATTATGCATTCTAATACATAGAATGAACTTTTGAATATTTCGAGTTCCGTCTTATTATGCCAATTGAACACAATAGGCAGAATTTAAATAAAACGTAAGCCGCGGCCATGGCGTAGGATTTCTGACTCCGAATCCGGAGATCGCGGGTTCTAGCCCAATCGCGGTAGGTCATATACCTTGTACATGAGTATGCATGAGTATACGTGGTGTTTAACCCCTATACATGAGCTGTCGGTCTCGTGTTAGGATAAGTTAGTACTGGTGATAGAAAAGTGTTCAGGAAACCTATGGTAGGAAGAGCTGGCCGTCATAAATATGACCTAAATATGTGTTTAATACGACGTTAAAAAACAAACAAAATAAAACGAACAAACCAATGTCAGATTATCGTTGCTTAGTGCTTTATCAATATTTTGTGCATACTGTATATGATGTATAATAATAAAAATGTAACACCTTTAACAATATCTAAATAATTCGTATGTACAAACATAAAATATCAATAAGAATAATAGCATCTTATAGAATGGTTCTAATTGAGAAAATATTAAACTGGGACTTTTAAGACCATCCTCTGACCTTCATCTATGTGTATGACACTAGTAAAAATGTTTTATTTGATGCATTGTGTGGTTATTACGTCTGTCATATATGATTGCACTTTATAGTAAATACTTGTATAATATTATCACTAGAATATGTCTCAACGTTAAGAAACATCTGAGACGTCATAAAAATAATGTCTGTAAATTGTTAATACGACGTAACGTTCAGGATGGTGTTGCATTTTGCTACATAAGGTTACAGTGACATAACGACTTTTGTCTCAAGATTGAATAAACGAAGGTGGACAGCAGATTATCAAATTGAAGGGATATGAAACCCTGATAGTGCTGAAAAAGTAGCAGCCATTTATGTTAATTCTAGTTAGTTCAAAAAATAATGTTGACCATGATAGTTCTTTATTTCAGTTTTTTAAACAAAAAGATAAGATGACGACGAGTCCTCTTTCTTAAAAATAATCAACACAATTTTCAGCTTCTTAGGAAGGGAAGTTAAGTTTATATTCATTGCAAACTGAAAAGGTGTTCAATGATAAACCGGTGGTCATGATCTAATGCTTACATCATTGTTTATCACGAGACAAGAGTTCACAACAAGTCATCGCTCTGTACTTCTCAATAGAAGTGGGTCTAATTATCTGCTTTAATTCCGTGGCTTGAAATAGATGACATCATTACAAAGTTAACAATTTAACATTGATTCTTACTTCAGCAATTAAAGAGAGCGAGCGAGGGGCAGAGAGAAAGAGAAAGAAAGAAAGAAGAGAGAGAGGGAGAGAAGGAAAGGGAAACACCCTGTGATTTTCAATTACATACCTAGATGAATACTGTCGACGTAATAAGGTAGCATGTGGGTGATTGATTACACACTGAGTCAATCTAACAACTACATGGACCAGATAGTCATGTTAGAAAAACAACAATTGAGAATATAGACCGAATAAGTTTGGGAAAAACAATGAGATGGAGAAAATGGTGTGAAAACAACATTTAAAGAGAACAAACAATTAACGTGAATACTATTGATGCGAATGTCTGACAGACATTAAATTTTAAGGAAAGCAAAACTGTCACCCATGTTTTATTAGTATACAATTTACAATTATTTATTTTCTAGTCTATCAATGTATACTGTGTATTCTATTCAATTATGTACAAAGGGATAAATAATAATAATAAAACAGTTTCAATAAGCTGGTTTGGTTATCGACCACTTTACATAACCATGTATAAATATGTAAAAGAGTTGATACAATTTGCGATAAATACATTCATCAATTAAATGAATGTACTGAAAAAAGACTTGGAAGTGATTTAATGTTAATCAATTATAAAAAAATTCGTTAACTAACTCATAATAAGGTCATTTATAATAACAGAACGTAAATGACAAGCCTTCTGTTATCTACTACTAATTTATTACGAACTTCGGTCGTTTGTATTTAATTAAACAAATAAACTATTGAAAATGCATTATCAGGAATACCTTCATCGTGTAAACGACTTTATGAACATTTCTTCACTTCTGATTATTTTCGTCAATGTCCTTTTTATTGTCGCCAATTTTTGTGATATAATTCCGGTTAACTTAGTGATAGGTAATAAGTAACGTAAATGATAAATCATTGCTTTCCGGAATATGCACTCGGTAATCTTCGTGATAGGTTATCAGTAAAGTAAATAGTAAGTTGCTTTTCGTAAAATACAATCGGCACACTCCGCAATAAGTGATCAGTAACGTAAATGATTAATCGTTGCTTTCCGTGACATATGTAACCACAACAGCTAACAATAAATTATTTTTGTGTCTTTTCACAGACATGCAGTTACTTAATCGAGTCTTATAATTACCAAGTAAGGAAAATAATGATGTTCAAGATGAATGTTATTACCCGCACGCGCTCTTAAATGATTAAATTACCCAGCGTTCCCGTAGATATATAACAAAATTATGGCATGGCGCCACCTAGCGGGTCACGGGTCAAATGAACACATGAATTAATTATTTGCATTGATGGTGTATAATAAGATGTATTGATGTATACACCTAACCAGGAGAATGTAGAACTACTTGCTAAATAAAAAAATACATTTCCTCAGAATATCATTCTCTAGAAAGAGAATATTTGACCAAAAAGACATCACTTTTCTACTGTAATATATTTTTATACTCCATAGCTGTTTGTTATAAAGTTGAAAGTGTTAACCTATCGTTATGATTTGAAGAGATAACTAAAGATTAAAGATTCTGTCAATAGAACACAGCACTTTCAGGACACATTTTAAGATTAAATAAATAAGAGTTCAAGATCTTGTTATGCTATTTTTTACTCAGTTTAAGAGTTCTTTTTCAACTTTTTTAAAGTTTTTTTTGACAATTGTTTTATTGACAAAACACTTTAAAAAAGTGTTGAACAACAGTTTTATCTAATCAAATTAATGACATTTTCTATACAATCTTGAATGAATTTTTTACAGAAACCCACGCCAACGTCCATTTTTTACTGTAAAAGGAAAACCAAAGCCGATAACAAACATGTTCCTTTTATAAAAAATACCCCATTTATCTTTTTTTGGCAGCTCGAGTACATCGTACATGTCTTCTTGGAAACATGTTATAAATTAAATCGACGAAACTTTTACTTTGTCATTATTTATATCGTAGAGTGGCCATCAAACTCGACGTTAACTAATGACCTGTATGACAAAAGTGCCCGGATCGCTTTTGGAGCATGTCACTTCTGTCAAGAGGACATCTTACTAATTGAGTAGAATTTATTGATTTACACACAGAATGCTTCAATAGTTTTGGCAAAGATAAATGTAACAAGTGAAACGTTACTGGGCAAATCGGCGTCTTTATTTGGACGAATAAACTGGTTATTAAACATTACTTAGTGTTTTAGAACGGCTGGTTCAAACTTTAAAATGCTCTCGGCATTTTAGAACGGAATTTCAAATTTACTGATTTTCATTACACAGAGTACACGAGCTTGACAAAATTTATGACTGCTGCAGAACGCATAAACCAGGCTTTAAAATTACTGGGTGTTTATGAACTGATAAACCGAACTTTAAAATCTACTCATTGTTGTTTAACTGAACTTTAAAATGATTTTACTGATTAAGGACGGATAAAAACGACTTTCATACTTTACAAGATGCTGAAAATAATTCAAATTGCTCACAGCAAAGTCGTAATGTATCAAAACGTGTAATTCGTCACTAAATAAAGAAAATATAATTTCGTGAAAGTATTATGAATAATTGTATTCTTATCACAAAATAACATCATATTATTTCAAAGTTATGTCATACAAACCTATTAGGTGAAAATATAGTAGTTATAATAACGTTATTATGTAAAATGACAACCCAAGGGTATAAACATTAGGTGCCACAGGCGACTACTTCACATTTCTACACAAATTGAGAGATGATGCATAAAAGGGACAAAAGGCAAGAAAAGATAGAATTTCTATGATAATTGTATCATCAAAATAACTACATTGTACTAGAACGTCAAAAGAATTTAAAATAATCAAGTTTAATAAATCACTTGACGTTGTGATGTCGAAATAAATTCGTTTTAAGGTAGGTTTGTTCGTTTGTTTGTTGGGTTTAACGCCGAAGCAACGCATTGTATAGGTCATATAACGGCGGTCAGTCAACCTACTCACTCCTCCTGGAAAGTCTAAATCTCTGGATTTAGCTGTTAACCAACTACTAAGCACTGCTTTCGTCAGTGACTGACAACTGCCCTACATAAATAAAAATCATTGGTAGAAGGGAGAATGGCCGTAGAAATAATTTTATGACCAAGCTCCACGAAAGTATGCCCCGCCAGGAATCGAACCCACGGCCCCTCGTTCAGTAGACTTGCAAGCTACCAACTGAGCTAGCCGGGCTGCTTTTTAAGGTAGGGTGACTAATATTTAAACACTTAATTAAAGCTGATACAACACTTAGCAAACAAGGCGAACTCTCTATAAACGTTCAAGGTATACACGATTCGCGAAAATGATCGAATCATGAGAAAAGTGCACGACACACGCAATAATTGCGCACGACTAACGCACAATACAGCCATACACGACACGCACTGTAGTTTCGAGTCACAAATTCCCACTCTTTGGTCAAAATAAAAAAAGACAATGAAGTTTTATACAGTTTGAAATTTATGTGGCGCAAATCTGGCAGACAAAGATTTATAGATTTTAAACAGTACAATAATCTAAAGTTAAGTTTAGTAAGACGTAAAAAAAACGCAAGATACCAACTTTTTTACGTTTACCAGCAGTCATCATAGTACGCTCCCCTCACAGCTCAATGAATATACTACATTCAAAAGTAAAAAAGAAATGTAATGTGGAAACCCACATTAAAGCCGGATTTAAAAACTTGAACGCAAAAATTACAAAGGGAAATAATCCAAAATAAAGGCAGATATAGTTGTGGTTACTGTCTAATTCTGTTCATGGCGTGGTATGTTATCATTGTATGAAGTTTCATTAAGATCGAACAATAAATGGCAAATATATGGTAAAGAAAAACTTTAACGCAATTGTTAACGACACCGAAGACTTGCCCGACCGCCCGCCCAACCGCCCGCTCAAATGCCACCCGGCCACCCGCCCGCGCGAGGGTTTCGCCAAACTATAAGCCGAAGTCTTTCGCTGAAAAAAATCCGGCTAACGAGTGATTTTTGAGCGATGCAAAGGAGAATATCATCATAGTATTTTTCTAAAAGCTGTCTTCCGTGTCAAGTGTTAAAGAAATTGATGAATTGAATTGAAGACGCTTCTACCTTAAATAATCAAATAAGGAAACCACGTGATATTGATAGAAATTAACACATCTTAAATTTCTCTCCTCTCTCTCATGACGTGGAAAGATTAGGAGTGGAAGACTCATTAAATTTAGAAAATAAAACACGTTAATAAACAGATAACTCGTAATGTCTCAACATTACAGTTAGAAAAACTAGCACGAACATGAAAATGGCTTGTTTGTTGAAAATGGCATATTGATAAAAAAGTAAATTGAATTTGAAACGCGCGGCGTTTTTCGTTTGGCCTACGGAGCTGTCATGCAAATAGAACTAATTTCCGTTTTGTATTCAAAAGAAATTACAAAACATCAAAAACATCAAGGTTAATATGAAAACTGGCCTGGAGAAGCATTATGTTATGTTATGTAATAATCATACAATGTAATTTTGTAATTATGTAATATAGCGTTCATTAATACGTGAATACAAGACTACACATTTTTATAGTATCATACAATTAAAAACTGATTGTTAATTGTAGTATACAATATTCGGTAATTAAATTTTAAATATCTGAGTCTCACATTGTATGATACAGCATATAAAATATAAAAAAAATATTATTACAGATGATTACATTTTATATCATATTTCAAGCGTACAATAAAGTGTTGAAAGTGGGTGTACATAAAGACTAGAAATTAAAAATAATCTACATTTTTGAAATTTTATTTTTACATTCAAATGAGGATTTTTATAAATAACATCCTACTCAGAATTTTTGATAATCATACCTTTAATTAATAACATCAGAATATTTAAGTTTTTAAGCTTGCATATCCGCATGCACATAAAATAGAATTTATATTACGCCAAGAGAAGGGTTAAAACCAAATGTGACCGGCACGATTCCGAACCACCTAAAACATTATGTATATGTACAGTCCTTGGTGAATCTGAAACGTACCGGTAGCCAGTAGTTATAATTAAGCACTTTAGATACAGAGATAAGCCGATCAAATAGTGATGATGACCATTCCACCCTAAAGAAGGCAAACATGAGAACCGCGTTTCCACTTTATAAGAGTAACTAGCATACGAACACAACACGAGTCAAGTAAATAATGGCTGTTACAGACTGTCGTTGTGAAGTCAACAGAAATGTCCCTCTGAACATCATCCACCTCTTTACAACTCATAAACCTATAGCAAACCGTTGTTGCCATGTCAATAAAAGTGTTCCTTCCTTCATCAGTCACCTCTCTTCAACGAACATTTCCTTAAGGTAGGTGGATACACTTTTTCATAAAAGTCAAAAGTCAGTCAAACTTCACGAAAGTCGGTGCACATGTAGAGTCACAATTGTATTTTATAAATGTGACAATTATTTTCATTTTCATCGCGACTGTCACACGTACAAAAAACGACGTTAAATTTTACGACGATTTTTATTGTTTTCTAAACGTTACGTCGTCGTTAAGTAGCTCTCTAGCAAACCTGATATCAATTGTGAGTAAAATTCTCTATGCATACAATGATGTATTTTCTAAAAGAAGTTTCGAGCTTGTTAACACATTAAAACGTCGTTTTAACTAGCGCGACGTTTTCTACACGTGTTTTATACGTGTGACGATTACACGTCGTTGCCATGGTGAGGTCGCGATGAAAATGAAAATAATTGTCATAATTATAAAATACAATTGTGATTCTACATGTACACAGACTTTCGTGAAGTTTGACCGACTTTTGATTTTTATGAAACATTGTATCCACCTACCTTAAATTGCCATAACTGGCGTTGTAACGTTGTAACGGAGATTACACTGTAAGTACAGTCAGTTCAAATTTTATTTCACGATTATGTCATTACATCAGAAATTGATATTGCTATGAAGATAAAGTCTCTCAGCCAATGCTATATTTGCGTACATATCATAGGAATCACGAAACAACATCAATCTAAGAAAATCATAAAATCTCATTTTTTTCTAGTTATTTTCAACAAACAAACCAGTAACCAAACACTATTAGAAATAATGAAATGTTTTGGATGTGATTTAGAACTGACTATACATCATTGAACGAGCTAATGAGTTTTCCTTTGTCCTGAATAATTCATATTTTCTAGTATCGGATATTGATAAAAAATCACATCTCCTTTCAATTCCAGCAAGTCTGATATTTTACGGGACAATTTAAATCAGGAATGAAAGCAACTAGATCAAATGGAACCACCATGGATCATCATTTGTATTAATAAGATGTTTTACTATCAATTAGAAACAGCCTGGCAGCAACATAAACATTTTGAAATGATTCCGTTTTTGTCTTTAGAAAAAGCAAACAGACATGCTGTTCCTTATGCATGAATGATTATTCTAATTTCCCCTCCTATTTGAAGAGTCTGAATGCAAGGCTTAGTCTACACGGGCATCACGTGACAGATCGATTGTTGGCGAAAATGGCCGAGGTTTTCCGATTGCCATCTTGAATGCAGCAATGCAAAATGTCTTACTTAATACAAGGAGAAATACTTCATGACTAAACTTTACAAATACAAGGAAGTCCCGGCTAAGAATCGAACCCATGACCTCAGGATTCGTAGCCAGTAATACAACCAACTGAGTTAACAAAACGAGTCTATGTGTGTCACAAAACAGCTTACAAGACAATTTTTACGCTAGATGTCATTCGCCGATAAGATATACTGGCATACGAAATTTGATAAACACTTGATAAGATGTTAGGTTACCCGATGGTAATTTCGGGCTAATTTCACGGTGTGATATGATTTATGATTCGGAAGAAAGAATGGGAAATAGATCAAAGGTGTAAGGTCATGTCACCAGGAACCAGAACACAAAAAATAAAGAGCCATTCGGACAAAATTAATGTAAAATAATTAGTCTGGAGACAAATATTTAGATCAATGTAAATTAGTGTAAAGAATCAGAAATAGACCGGAGACTCGAATCAATGTAAAAGAAGGCCTAGTGTTGAATGCACAAGACTTTGAAGAAGTTTTGAATTGGAATAAAGAACATGCTTACTAAGAAAAGAAATGTAATGTGGAAACCACATTAAAGCCGGATTTAAAAACTTAAACGCAAAATAACGAAGGGAAATAATCCATAATAAAGGCAGGTATAGTTGTGGTTACTTTCTAATTCTGTTCATCTCATGGTATATTATCATTGTATGAAGTTTCATAAAGATCTGACAATAAATGGCAGAAATGTATGGAAAAGAAAGAAAAACTTTAACGCAATAGTTAACGACACCGGACGCTCGCCCGACCGCCAGCTTGTGTTTCGCCCGCCCTTTTTTCGCCATACTATTAGCCGACTTTTTTCATAGAAAAATCCGGCTAAAAAAGTTGCTAGCGCTGAGTTCTTCTACGAACAGCATTTTTTCCATCAAGAGACAATCTGCTCGTTTAAACGGCTTGTATGGGGCGGAATCGTGCATCAAATGCTCTTCCAAAATGCTTAGTCTCGCTATTGTTATGAGTTCCCGTGTTAAAGCGAATATAATATATTCCCGAGCATATCACCCGATGCTGAATTAAAATGAAATAAGATACGCGGATGAATGTATCGAATTACAGTCCTACAGACAATTTATTTTTTTCAAGGATTTTCTTCGCACACAAATTAATATTTATGTTCGATCGCGCAAAGATTTCTTAAACTTACATAAATCATTCTATATAGCAGTCTGGTCGTTTAGTACACATTTTGCTTACTTCAATAAACAAAATTTAGCCTGGTAAAGAACAATGCTGAATGGATATGAATGGGTTTCGAACTTAGGTTCTATCTTAACACAAAGGGTCATTGGGAATTAAATTCCTAAAATCTCGTTGAGCAAGACTTTCGAGTCCGCTTCCTGGTCCCCCAGTACTGAGCTAATAGGATAAAGTTTCTTGCTCAAGGAAACAACGGGGTAAGTTTTGAATGGGATTCGCAATACATAGTTTGAATGGGTTGAGAGAGAGAATACTTCCACACACATCAAATGTTGTGAATATTATACATTTCTAAAGGTATTAAATAGCACTCACTTCGCACACAATAAAGTAAAATTTAGGTAAAAGTCATACCTGATTATCAACGATAATCCTATTCCTATATAATAAGTTTTTAAATCCAGATTAAGAAGCAGATCTCTTCACCGTAAGGGCTATAAATGTCTTAAAAGGAAAACTTTAAATGAACCAGTCAAAACTATACCGGTGAAAAATATACCCATAAATTATACCACTCGAGTCAGGCCAAGGCAAAAAAATAGTTTGTGTACACCCGACTTTACCTCTTAAATACAACTGGTGAAGTACATGTATATATTATTGTGCGTAAATATTGACCCCTATCTGACCTTTATGCAAGAATATTCATTACATTAAATACGAATGTAGTATTAATGCTCGCTTACACCGTGACCGTGAGGATTTTAAGTTTAAACCTAACTCACAAACATACAAATGTATTTCTATAATTTTACGATCGCTGTCGAAGTGTAGAATAGGCGTGGTACTGACTTTCGTCGGGATATGTGTAGATAATAATTAGATGCAAATGTGAAAGGTCAGGTGGGGGTCAATGTTTACGCACTATACCATTAGTTAAGTTAGTCGAAATAGGTCAAACAAACCATGTTTGTGTTTCAATGTACTCGACTATACCACAAGATCTTCTACAATCGCAATCGTAACAACTCGGCTATTTCCTTGATCTGGAATGTACGTTTTCATTAGAGGAACTTGGTCGAGTTTAGAGCGATTCAATTTATACAGTTCATTAATGATGATTTAAATGGTTGATATTGATATACGTGGACTATAAATTCGGATTTGTCATGGTAATCTATAGTAATTAATATGTTAATAAGGGTTTACATGAACTTCCAAGAACTTAATCAAATAATTAAGTTAGTTAACTAATATGTCAAGCAAATGACCCTCTGATACTTCACCGATAAGAATCAGTAAGTCAGTGTTGTTACTGATATCGTGATGTAAATATTCTACTCTGTCTCAGGAAGAAATTGCACAATTTTATATCAATTACCTTGTAACTTCACCTTGTACGGTAACTCAAATTTCTATCCCCTGCAATCTTCGAAACTGTGGCCAACAAACGCTTACAATCTTCGAAACTGCGCCAAGAAACGCTTTCTATATTCGAAACTGCACCAAGAAACGCTTTCTATATTCGAAACTGTGGCAAAGAAACGCTTTCTATATTCGAAACTGTGGCAAGAAACGCTTTCTATATTCGAAACTGTGGCAAAGAAACGCTTTCTATATTCAAAACTGCGCCAAGAAACGCTTTCTATATTCGAAACTGTGGCAAAGAAACGCTTTCTATATTCAAAACTGTGGCAAAGAAACGCTTTCTATATTCGAAACTGTGGCAAAGAAACGCTTTCTATATTCAAAACTGTGGCAAAGAAACGCTTTCTATATTCGAAACTGCGGCAAAGAAACGCTTTCTATTCAAAACTGTGGCAAAGAAACGCTTTCTATATTCGAAACTGCGCCAAGAAACGCTTTCTATATTCAAAACTGTGGCAAAGAAACACTTTCTATATTCGAAACTGCGCCAAGAAACGCTTTCTATATTCGAAACTGCGGCAAAGAAACGCTTTCTATTCAAAACTGTGGCAAAGAAACGCTTTCTATATTCGAAACTGCGCTAAGAAACGCTTTCTATATTCAAAACTGTGGCAAAGAAACACTTTCTATATTCGAAACTGCGGCAAAGAATCGCTTACAATCTTCAAAACTGTGGCCAAGAAACATACAACATTTATGATTTGGCCTTAAAGCAAAAACCATTATAAAGACATATAAATAAACAGACTCTGATGTCACATCATGTAACTGTTTCAGCTGACAGTCAGGGTATATAACTAAATCACGTCCAGTCAGACATAACAATAGGTAAGGTAAAGCGGTAAAGCCTTAAAGTACAAAAACAAGTACGATCTAATAGATGTATATCTATGTTCATATTTGTAACAACTCGATTGCGAAACAAGCTATACATGATATAAATTTGTCCCTACTTCAGTTAACGCTGTGCCTATATCACGTTAATTTTTGCGATCAGTGTGGGTAAAATATCAAAACAAACGCACAGTCTAGGTAGATTTTTCTTCCAATATTTTTTTTACTCTTTCACCATTTTTATGAGATTACGTGTAGTGCCCAATCCTAATAAGTAATCTATACGTGGAATATTTATTACTAACTATAGTTATTTTCGTTATGTGAAAGCCATTTAAATTTTAATGTTTCAACTCGCCGTTTTGTTTTACAAAAATCACACTGAACTCCTTCAATTGCACATAACATTGCATGCTTTGCAATTATTGAATAATTCCTCAAAAAACCTAAACTCGGGCGAAATGATAAAATCTACTCGTCAACCATTCTCTTACCTTTAATTAATCAAGGTTCTAATTTTATTTAGATCGAGAATGCTGATAAACTAGGGATACGAGAATGCGCCTAGTAACTTGTTTTGATATTTTGTACAAGCTAATCAACCAAAGCATACATTGTCGGACAAATGCTCGATATCAAAACCTATTACTTACAGATAGAGTATTTCTAAAACCTGAGCCAAATTCCACGTAATTTAAGAACAAATGAAATTATACAGGTAAGTAATAATATGTAATCACGTGATAAAAACAAACACCACGTGATGTAGATAGTTACTGATGATGATGCAACCTTCTATTGATGTAACACTCTGGTCATTGCAACAACAGTATCAATTAACATTTAGTGACAGTTTAACATAGTACTAAGTTATCTTATCACGATCTACAAGCATGGTCATGATCTTATCACAACATATATCTTGTCATTCGGAATTCCTTGGCCATTCACTACAAATAACTGTTCATTCAATGAATGGTCGAAATGTTCCGAATAATATCGAGTTAGTGTAAAATCAAAGCAAACGTAACACTTCGGTTGTTTCCGCCGACAATCGATCTGGGTAGGAAATGCGGTATGCTGAGATTGCAATCCTTAACCATGTAATACAACATTGTTTTCGGTATCTAGTCATCGAACACTTCAGAGATAATAGTTACACGATAGATGATTAATAACGGAATCACCCGATGTTCATCTGATTCGTGTTCAAGCCCACCCGGCTTGCTGTGTCAGTAGCACGCAAAACTATTGGTCAAGTGATATATTTGAAAAAGCTCGGTTATGAAATTATTTCTACGGCCATTCTCCCACCTACCACTGATTCTAGATCGTTGGGGACACTTGTCGATCACTGACGGAAGTATGCGCCTAGTGACTGGTAAATAGCTAAATCCAAATATTTAGCATTTTCAGGAACGGTGAGTAGGTTGACTGACCTCCGTGATATGACTAATGCAATCTGTTGCTACGTCGTTAAACACAACAAAAGCATAAATGTGTTTATCTTTATTAACTTTCAAATTCAGACATAACGAAAAATGTAGGTTTATATCTTTGACTTCGCTTTCAGGTTTTATTTCCTCGAACTCTTCAGACCTTCCAATAAAATGTTGAAAATTCTTTGCACTGATTTCACGTTGACAAAATATCTCTCAATGCCTCCCCCACTGCGATATTTTATCGAGCGTGGAAACGTCTTCACTAATTGATCTTTATAAATTGATATTGCTGATATCAAATTTATTGGACATTATCTAAGCTTCCCATCAATGCATACTGATGAACAAACTTGATAAACACGCGTCTGGACAATTGATTACTGAAAATTGCACAATTAAGACTTTACCATGACAAAATTACTAATGGTCAAGCGAGGCCTGGACAGTGTCCATACTTCATTATACGAAATACGCTGAATAGTTAGAGTTTACATGTACGTAAGGCGAACGAATAGAAGAATGTTAAACCCCGCCCCTGCCCCCAGGTGGTTAATGTTTAGATGTGACGTTCTGAAAGATGACAGCACAATTTACTCTGCCTGGTTGGTGTTTTTGTGGTAAATCTAATTTCGGATAACAACAGCTTGCAGCGTCATTTTTAATTAATAAAGTTGACATAGTTAAATTGCTTGTTACTGTATCAACTCAATCACCGTAAACAAATATATTATAGACTGTATCAAGTTGCATCATGAATATTATAATATATCAAAAATCATATTACCGTGGTCCGTTGTGCAAGAGGAGATTTGTGATCATGATATAATCAGTCAGTGTTTCAACTTGAAAAAATGTAAAAACGAGGGAAAGAAACAACTGCAATGAGTTTGTTCGAACGCAAACGGTCAAGCAGACAGATAGTATAAAAGTCTACTGACTTGTATAAACTAGCTAGTTAATCGCGATTCTTCATGCCAATTGTCCGTGATTATAGAAACGACGAAACGTCCACGGTCAGAGCGTGCAACCCTCCGGCCTAAAACTATATGGGCTACACATGTGGGTCCATCGATGACACCACTTAAAGCGCGCAACCATTTTTCATTCCATCGATGACATCGCTGATAGCGCGCAACCATTAAACATTCCATCGATGACACCGCTTAAAACGTGCAACTATTTGCGATTCCATCGATGACACCGCTTAAAGCGTGCAACTATTTGCCATTCCATCGATGGCACTGCTTAAAGCGTGCAACCATTAGCCATTCCATCGATGACATCGCTTAAAGCGTGCAACCATTTGCCATTCCATCGATGACATCGCTTAAAGCGAGCAAACATTTGCCATTCCATCAAATCATTGACCACTAAGGACTAAGAAAAGGGTAATATCTTGTGAGAATGAAAAAACGTATTTACGACAGACCCTAGAGATATGACCTAGGTGTGTAAATGTGGAGGAGTTACAGTCTTCCAGTGTATAATATAACATAATCTATTGTATAATAATATATAGATGGTTTGTCCCTGAGGACACAATTTGTACAAGTTAATCAATGTATTCTTTATGATGACAATATATGATCAATATATATAATATGATCGTACAGAACTCTTACTGGTCAATACATAAGACATTGTCATCTTTCCAAGTATATATGTACTATTTATTAGGCTCTTATATAACCCGGTGTGTTAAATGAATAAACATGTACATCGTCGGATGAATGCTTTACTGCTCTATCGTTTTCTTCAAAAGTTACCTTTTAAACCTTTTAAATCAATGACGCCTGCTTGTCTTTAATTTTGTACCACTTCCTCATAAGAATTGCTGGATTTACGATAAAATTTATCACACAACAACACCAGTTTGTAAAAAACAACATAATACATGAGACTCCTCAGTAAACTAGACCGCTTACTTGAATTTTAGTTATGAACATTTTTAAGGCAGCAATTGCAAGTATGTTACATTGTTGAGCGCCTCGGTTGTGCCTGTCATTTTCATACAAAAGGACATAGTTCTAACAATCTACATAGAAGATCATTGGGTAGTGCCAGATACAAATTGGTAGTCCTTTGTTTTCATGGTTCACATTATATTATTCCTAAGACAGTATTGACGACAGACGCACACACACGGTTAAGCAAAAACCATGCAAGTACATACTAATATGTTATGACATGTTTAAGCTGTGCTAAGATGAGCCAAGAACGTTCAATGAACTACAAACTGTAACCGGTATCTAAAATTTAATAAAAAAGTACTTGTAATGAAATAAACTCTATGAGTTTAACAGAAAACCCGTATAAAACAAAACCCACAATACCAGTCTTACAATGAATCAGTCTCAGTTAGAGCTGGAACATTATTTGACACATTGGAAACAACGTAGAAGAAAACAGGGTCAAATGATCAAGTTACTGGCGTAAAATCCTCAGTGATCTATGATGATTAAGACAATACTTTAAAAGATGGCAGAGTCGAACCCTCAAGGTAAAACATTATATTTATGAGGTACTACTAGTTATATTAAGTTCTAAGAATACTATACAAGAAAGTATGAAGCGATGAATGGTACATTTTATGTATTAGTTCTAAATGTTAGTTAATCTTCGTTCGATGATGTTTACGTCATTCAGACGACTTATATTGATTACTACCGAGTCGCAATGGGAATTTCTCGACCAATACTGACCACATGCGCTCAAACAGTCGTAACTTATCGGCAGTTTCCGTGACAAATCCGATTGAGCTCAAAGTGGCGCTCAATGTATTTGCCCTGCATGTTGTCTTCAATAGATGCAAAGAAACCACATACGAATTATACCGAACACTACCGAGTCTCAATCTGTAATTCTCGGCACATTCCGTCAACTGATGCGCTCTAGATGCATAGCAGTAAAGCAATAAGTTCAAATTGTACTGAGCATGTTTTACAAACCAAAAAGACTAACATTTTATTTCTAGAGTTAACAACCAAAAGTTAGTTCGTTATTTTGGCGGAATTGTCCAAGATGCTCTTGGAAACAACGTGGATCATGGGTGCTTTCTAAGCTACCTACGAGAAATGCCTCCAACCTAAACTTGATATGGTTTGTTTAGTGAAAAAATGTCTCGTCATAATCGTATCCACTCGGTCAATATTGGTCTTAAATGGATAAGAGTGATGACGCTGCAGAAAAACACGCACTTTATTTCCTTAAATCATGAAACATGATACATGAGCAAACATTCTTTTGTATTTATTTTATAAACTGACTCAGAACAAGTATGGAATTTCTTCGTCATAACAAAAATCATTTCTTTAACATTAATAATGCACCATTTGAACTGAAAGCAAAACATTTGACAAGCTCGAAACTCAAAAAGTTATCCATAAAATTCATTTCTATATGGATCGGAAAAAACCTCTTACTTCAAGAAACTAACAAAGCCTTGCTCATTGTCGTTTTCTAGCTTATTTTCATTAAAACATGACAAATGGATTGAACCAAGATACAAAAATATAATTCTAATTACACCACATGGTAGCAAAAAAAAGGAAAACAGATTGAGAGGCATATCTTGCATAAAACTCTTTGTATTTCACTCCTTTAGTTGAAAGTAAAGCTGACAAATAAATGACTTTTTTGCTCCTCGAGAAATAATTTTTTACCCAAAATTGGAAATCATTCGCAGTAAGTGAAACAAACCTAGCCGTAGTTAGACATGAAAATTTAATCAACTCCGGTTAAATACGCATCTTTTCTGCTTCGAAACCGATTGCCATGATTTAATAGTCATGATCATCATTTATTTAATTCCGCTAGAGGGCGCGCTCGAAGAGAAAACTTCTATACCGGAAGTGCAGTTTTTACAACTTTATTACTTTATCAGCTGTCAAATGATCGTGTTTTAATTCTTGGTGTTCATTTAATAGTTTCAGGGAATAGTTTATTAAACATGGTTTATGGAATGTTAGCTTTTAATTAAAACGCATGAATGAAGTTTGAGGCATTCAATCTTGAAATTCACATATCAAGGGGAAGACAAGAGGGTTAATGAAGCCATGTTAGAATAATCTCAAGTTTACATATTCTTAGTATCCAATTTGTTATTTATATTATTAATTCTTCCTACAAAGTCATGTGTGTTTGCCATATACAGTAACGTTCTAATATTTGCGCTTCAAAGTCAACGGTCTGGATAGCGAAACGGTCCTAATATGGGATCCTTTTTTTCTCAAGTGAATATTTTGGGACTTAAAATCGTCAAACTTCGCATGATTTTGCAATAACCGAGACAGTATAGTTCGTTTTCTCTTAACTGTCTAAACATGAATAATTTCACGGTGACTTCTTGCTCTTTGTCTAACTCGTGATATTGAGATAGTGTGTAAATCGTGAAATTATTCAAACTTTGACTGTTGAGAAAAAATGAACTATATATTACAGTAAAGTGCCACCGTAAAGACCACCTTATCCAAATGGTACGTGTAAAGTCTAGACTCCAGAACCCATTTCAACTCGCTTGAGGAGGCCATAGCATCCAATCTAGTAGCAACCATACGCTAGAAAAACTACAGTTTACACCAAAGTTTCGTTTCGTTTCAAAGATTTACAATTTTGTCCACGATGACAATAAACAAAGTAAGCAGACGAAATCTGTCTAGAACTGAAATTGATGACGTTTATCTTACAGCGCGAGACTGACCGGAAGTCATGAATAATTAATTAAAATGATGATTAATCTACAGGGTTTTATGTTCATAGTTTCTCCAGCCAATATAATAATTTATCTTATACTAATTATACAATCACCGCAAAGTCTCATTACAAGAGAAACAGAATCTCGCAAAATCCCGTTATGAAGAAAAGTCTCGAGAAATCACGTTATTGGAGAGAAAACAAGTTTTAAAGTAGCAATTTCGTGGTTGTAATAAGAAATACATGATTTGTGATTAACTGTTCGTCTAATTGCCTCTAAGACGAACCTTTAATCTTCCCAAGTTCTTGAGCTTTTGAGAAAAATGTTGAGAACGCCCCTCGGGTCACCTTTTTATTGAAATGTCTGAAGATTTGAACATGTTGTTTTTCTTATATGGAAGGAATGGTCATTTTGAGAAACATGAGCATTTACTTTTTTGTACATGGATTGTAATCATTAAAAGGCAATAATGTTGTTTTTGTGATTGTAATTGTACATGCCACTGCATAACAAGGCGCCACCTCTTGACCAAAACTTTCAAATTAATCTAAAGTATTATTTAACTTGTAAGATTTGTATAACTTAAAATATGGCGACCACATTTTTCGTTGATGCATTGTTCGATTGAAATAAAATTGACCATAACATGCAATACGCAAAGAGCGATAAGTAGATACCATAACTTCAAGTATGCGTTTGCCAAAGCTCCTACGACAGCAATGTAACAGCTCCTGTTATTGAAAACATTAAATCCGTTTTAGGTTGACTCTATATTTAACATTGTTATAAATGCTACTTTATCTAGTGAATTTGTTTTTGTCCATTTATCAGAAACTATCAGTAAAAGGTATACATGTACATTGTGATTGCGAATACACCGCTTTAATCAGAGAGTAGATAGATCACTCAAACTCCTATACCCTGACAAGTCAATGTCATTTTGAAGACAAAAAACCAAGTTTTTATCCATAAATATATACCTTTCATAACATTGTATTCCAAAATGTCAATAACTCTCTCATTTGACCAGATATCACTAAGGCCAACACTTCCAATGGACTGTCACAAATATGGCAAGTTATTCAAAAGCAATCTAAACCAAAGCCAAGTTTTGTAATACAAGTACTAGCAACAACATTCAGACATTTTGGAGATATTGCTCTTGTTTATAGGCATTGTTAATTGGTCTCATTTCAAACCAATAACTCTGTACAGTATGTCCAGACTCTCGTTGAACGAGGACCCTCAGGGTTAACACTAGCAAACAAATTAGAAATGGTTGCCTTTACTTAAAGTTGAGTGAGAACACTTAAGAAACGAACATCTAATAAGTATTGAGTGGAATGTCACAGAGAGATATGCGTTAGAGTGGGAGCGGCAGAGAGAGAGAGGGGGGGAGAGGGGGGAGAAAATGAGAGAGTGAGGTAGAGGGGGGAAGAGGGGAGAGGAAGTGAAAGGAGGGAGATGGGGAGGGATGGGAACGAATCGGAGAGATCTATATTTGATGATGGGGAAAAAAGGAATGGAGATGGACATCACGCGACGCTAACTAAAGCTTTATTATAGTCCAACAGAATAAACCTGAGCTTGAACTACCAAATTATAATAATTACACACTTCACTTACATTAAATCGTGAGATTCCGTACGCGTGTAAACGGTTATACACGTGTTTTTGACAACCGATGTGACTATAAATCAATTTATTAAAAGTAGCATGTTATTGTACTTTTAATTTTGGACATATTAGTTTTTTGGGAAACAAGTTAGTCAGCAATATTATGGCAGAATTTCAAAGTATTCATTTTTATAAAAACAACATTAATTGTTCAGTACGTGTATTTTGCCGAAAGCTTCCGATAGAGCGCGATTTACAAACGAAGACAAAGTAGACAGTACTGAGTTTAATATATTCTTGCATAAAGGTCAAGCTCAGGTTAATTCTGTTGGACTATAATATCTTTTAAAGTGTGCATTATTTAGTTCAACAAATAGAGCGAGATGATTCCTTAAGTATTTTATTCTAAACAGGATTTCTCGTAAAAGTTTTACAATTTTTCTAAAACAAAAAAACTCCATCAATATAGTCGAACTTCAATTACCGGGTAGGAACATAATTATCAAGTAATTCTCGTGGCAGAAAAATCTAATATCAGAGTCTGTAGACCTGCTAAGAAAAATTAACCCAGTCGCACAAAAAGGTCCGTAATTAATCATACAGAATCGTAACTATGGCAACTAACTAATTAGTACTCTGGTGATAATTTCCAGTCTGTCCGAACCCAACACGGGAACAAAGTGTTCTAAGATTTGGCGCGCGCTTTCTCTCAAAGAATTTGACGTATGGTCATTACTCAAGCTAGATATATTTAGCTACAGAAATATTTCACTGTCTCAAGACTCCCTGTGATTTTCGTGTCATTTATTGGTTAGTCTATCAAGATATTATTCTAGCTCCATGAATTAACTCTACAGACTTCTGGCTGAGATTTCAGAAACTTGTTTTTCAGATCTGTGAACGTGAAAAGGTACCTAAATTTGATGTATGAAACAGAATTAGACACCATATGATTCCCCTTTCAAATTTAGGGTGGCCATTTTAGTGGGTTGCCAGCTTGTGTTCCTAAACTATGGCCTTCTGTACTGCAGTTCCTAATCTGCAACAGTGTAATGTTAAAGGTGACCTAGCCTTCATCATACGCTTGGTTTGAAATTCTTCTTCTTAAGAAAATTCATATTTGACTGTTATAATTATTGAGTTTCCATTCCTCATTTTGTTATTACTTTTAGAATTTTGGACAATCTCATACAATAAAAGCCACTACAGGTACACATTTGTTACCGAAATTTAACACATAATTCTATATGCACATGTGTATGTTAAACTCAAATATCTAAACACTGAAACAACCTAAGCGATCAAAACGACCGCCACAAGCACGTGTCAGCCAATGAAAACGCATAACTAATAATATGGTCAATAGAACAGCCATACCGATCACAATGGCTATCTAAAGCACAAGATATCGTTAGTGATAGTCAATGAGGATGTCCTATTCAGTAATATAAGTCAATGGAACAGCCTTGGTTATCAAAATGACCGACTCAAGAGGCTTACCCTAGATTTGGTCAGCCAATGGAAATGTCCTATCCTGAAACAAACATCAATGGAACAGCTTAAACTATTGAAATGACCGACTCACGTGCGTGATCTCTTATGTGCCAGTTAGCTAATCAGAATGTCCAATTCAGTATATAGGATCAATAGTCTATGTTTCCCTTAGAAAACAAAATAAACTATAAAAGACTCATCAAGTATCATGTCTACGTTTCCTTTAAACCTCTAGACGTCTTAAAGATTCCCTCAATGCCTCTAAGGAATTTATAAATTAGTAAAGTCTGACTTAAGACTCGTTTCCAGGAATTCCAGTGAACAACTTAGTTGAGGTTTTCATTCCGTTTGCAAGTTTTAGAGTCATTTTATAGCGTACGTACATGTATACTCATTGTTTTTGCTTGCTTTAAAGAACTCACTAAGCAATTAGGGATGCTTGCTATAACCATTTCTAAAAAGGCAATATCATTCGATAATTAATCCTTCTTCATTTGGTTGTGTTTAACGCCGTAGCAACACTGTGTATAGGTCATATGATGGCGGTCAGTCAAACTACAAGCCGTCCATGGAGAGGCTAAATCTCTTTAGCAGTTCTTCAGTTAATAGGTGCATACTTCCATCAGTGACTGACAACTTCCCTGCTTGATTTAAACATCAGCGGTAGGAGGGAGATTGGCTGCAGACCAAACTCCATGAAAGTATGCCTCGCCCCGGGAATCGACCATGTATTAAAGACAAAAGATCTTATACAGTAAACTGTCAAGGTCTTGTTTGCCAAAAATGTTTGAGTAAGATAAATATATAAATTGAGGAAGTTATGTGAGACCTTAACAAGCACAAATGAAACAATAAGAGCTGCACGCTACAGACTTGTCTATTTAAAACAACTGTCTTCTTAGTTGCCCGTATGTTGTGTAAAATACTAGATAACGAGTTTCTAACTCAGTAATAAAATTTCTTCAGCAAACAAAATGTATTTTAGAACTTTACAACAGTTTACTTTACTTTAGACGTCACGCGATTCAACCGGAACACCTCAGTGTTTTCTGTCGTGAAGAAGAAAATTGCTGATTCATTACAATTAGAGTACCAAGAGTGACTGACAATAGCTTTTGTACCAAGAAACTTAAAGTACTTTGGTCGCAATATCATATAAAAACTATACAAAATGCAAACCATACAAATTCCAAGAAAAAAACATAGACTAACACAAATAATATACAAACATTTTGCATTGAGAAACATACAAACACAACTATATAGTAAGATTTCTTTCACCTTACGAAGGTCACGGCGCTTACCTTTGTAAATATGGGCTAAACCATTATAAAAGAGGTTGTTCGGAAGGTTTATTCTCCGAGGATTTATTCCCCTTGGTCAATGTTAAATTGTAATCAAATTTATAATGAAGCAATTATCGAAAGACGGCTTAGCACAGTGGATACAGCTGCGTCTAAAATAAGGTTTTTGACACAGTGGTCGGTGGTTCAAATCCTATGCTGGTATCAATTTTATCATTGGATATTCTAAATGTTTTTGGGGTTTTATTATAATTTTTATAAATAATTTCTTTACATTTTTGACAATTTTTCGCGTGCTTACACGTTTCAGACATGATGACCTACCTAACACTTTAAAGACATTCGGGTCGTTATAAACACTCTTTGTGTGCACGAGATTCACGAGGGAGAAAAACTTGGATAATTTATATAATACTGGCACCATATTATAAATAAGATGAAAAAAAAACGTAGCAAGGCTTTAGTCTGAAAAAATATTATGCTACTGGGATTTGAACATTAAACCTTTAGGTCTGACGGCCGACGCGTTACCACTGGGCTAAGGATATCAGTTAGTGAGATGCGTCAAAGTAATTGTAATTAACGCTTGCTCGTATTATATTGCACACCTGTTCACCGCATTCGGATCTTCTTCATGAATATTCAATGCACTTTGACCTTTGTAAGGTGAAAGAAATCTTACTATACCATGGTAAAACCTTGGCTAAAAATCTCAAATCTAGAATAAACCCAATCTCAATCAACTTTTATATAAGCGAAGAATTTATGCAGATAACCCTTGTTTAAACAAGACTAAAGCAAATTACAACAATCACATCCTTAGTACCTTACACAAGTGAAGACTGAGTGCTAATCAACCCTTAAAAAGCAAACATTTTACGACATGCAAACAATACACAAACAAAACGTGGCCATGATCAACCCATACACAAGTAAGTTATATAGCTAATTTAGGATAGTGTGAGACATTGTTTGCATGATGTATCGTTCAATTTTGTCTCAATCTATCTTAAACGACCTATATACAATAACAAATTATGGTTCTAGGAATGTTTACAACGATTTCCACAATAAGTAAACTTAGGCAATATATATGCATGTTCATAAAGAATGAATATACTTGGAGAAATTGTTCATTAAATTTATGTTCTTAAACAAGCGTCTTTGGAAATCGTAAATATCTGTTTTCAAATAACATCAGTACAAGTTTTGTCTTGATTTAAGTTAATGCATGCTTGCCATTGTTTAGAACAAAAATTGTTAATACATACAGCAATATCGTGCAAGGTAAAAGATAACAAGGCTCTAAAATGAGTTTTCCTGATTATATTATTTAAATAGGGTGTAAAATTATACACAATATTAAATGGAATAATATAAAAAATTGACAAATATTCTGGAAATTAGTTATTATTCTTGCGTAATTTCAGTATCATATAATATCACTTATCTAAAAGTCCATTTGTAAATTTTAAGAGACTTTTTTAATGAAATGCGGAACCACTTTTAGAAAATCAAGAAAACAAATATATCGTTTGCTGTGCAACACCGGGCCAAAACATTTGGCAATTACTAACTCAAGATTGTTAGTTCGAAAATATCGAGCCGAGCATTATTGAAGTGAGCCATGTTGTTTTTTTTTTGTTTGATATTCATTTCTATGCGCCATGTGGTACCTTCTTTATCCTTTTGACGCCCCACACACATTATGCAAAATGTTGTGAAGAAAAATAAATGTGCTGCACAAGTCACTTTAATCAAAAGCGAGCGCAAAACGCTTACACTAATGTTCGTTGAGGATTATGTAAGATATTGTTTGCATGATGTATCGTTCAATTTTGTCTCAATCTATCTTAAACGACCTATATACAATCAAATATTATGGTTATAGGAATGTTTACAACGATTTCCACAATGAATAAACTTTAGGCAATATATATGCATGTGCATAAAGAATGAATATACTTGGAGAAATTGTTCATTAAATTCATGTTTCTAAACAAGCGTCTTTGGAAATGATAAATATCTGTTTTCAAATAACATCAGTACAAGTTTTGTCTTAATTTAGGTTAATGCATGCTTGCCAATGTTTAGAACAAAAATTGTTAATGCATACAGTAATATCGTGCAAGGTTAAAGATAACAAGGCAGTAAAATGTGTTTTCCTGATTATATTATTTAAATAGGGTGTAATATTATACACAATATTAAATGGAATAATATAAAAGTTGACAAATATTCTGAAAATGAGTTATTATTCTTGCGTAATTTCAGTATCATATAATATCACTTATCTAAAAGTCCATTTGTAAATTTTAAGAGACTTTTTAATGAAATGCGGAACCACTTTTAGAAAATCAAGAAAACAAATATGTCGTTTGCTTTGCAACACCGGGCCAAAACATTTGGCATATTACTAACCTAAGATTGTAAGTTCGCAAATGATGAGCCGAGCATTATTGACGTGAGCCATGTTTTTTTTATTTGATTTTCATTTCTATGCGCCATGTGGTACCTTCTTTATTATTTTGACACCCCCACACACATTATGCAAAATGTTGTAAAGGAAGATAAATGTGTTGCACAAGTCACTTTATCGTAAATATCTATTTTCAAATAACATCAGTACAAGTTTTGTCTTAATTTAAGTTAATGCATGCTTGCCATTGTTTAAAACAAAAATTGTAAATGTATACAGCAATATCGTTCAGGGTTAAAGATAACTAAGCTATGGAACTAGTTTTTCAGATTTTATGATGCAGATAGGGGGTAAACTTATACACTTTATTTAACGGAATAATATAAAAATTTGACAAATATAATAAAATGGAGTTGTTATTCTTGCATTATTTTAATATGTCATCATAACACTAGCTTAAAAGACAATTGATTTATTAAAACTGACTGTTTTTAAATGCTAAAAAAGTTTGGAAAATCAAGAAGTCGAAAGCTCTACTACACCTTACCAATACTTATGACATGTTGCTTACCTTAGAACGATATCCCAATTTTATGACCCGAGTATGAGCTCCAATGTTTTAGGCTTTATTTAAAGTTGTACAAGACTATGTGGCTTGTTCTTTACCAACGTGGTGTGCTGAAGCATAAGGCCAAATTTCGTTAAGCAAGATTAAAGTGTTGAATAAGCTGCTGCATGAAAGCTAGCGGGAAACGCTTGGTTGACGCCTGAGTCAATGGGAGAAAACACTTTAATTATGTCAAGGCCTGTAGCCCCTTGACAAGATATTTTTGACATTCATTGACAACTGTCAATAGATACATACAAGACTTGAAATTGCACTCTATGAGTCAAAACAAATGTTGTCCAGGACATTCTTAATATAAAATACATCTCATGTCTCATCTTTGCAGAAAATCATTAGATATGTTTAAAGGTCGTGTACAATAACCTCAGGGTATATCTTTGATATGTCGATATATAAGTACAGTGACAGCACTGCAGTATGACATTACACTACATGTGTTTGCATCTGCCAGTTGTCTGGCGATCACTGTTAATATTGCAGACTTCTGCTTGATGGTACCCTAAGGTTATATCAGATAATGTGAACGTAATAAACAAATAGATCTCGACTTGGTCATCTATTTATGAAACACATACCACAGGTGACCGCATCGAACTTGTTTCAGTGCAATTATTCAATACAGCAAAGTTCCACTATTTTGTTTGTTTGTTTTGGTTTTACGGCGCACCAACACAGAAAGGTCATATCGCGCTCCACTATTTTGATCATAACAATCGATTGTCTTATAAGAGGAATGGTCTTAATAAAGGGAATTATTTCTTCTCAAATTAAGCATAAAGGACTAAAATCGTCATGACTTTACGATAATCAGGGTGCTTCCTGTCAGTTACTTTCTCGTACCCAGAGGGATCGAGAATCTTGATAACCTGTAGGTACGAGAATGCTCAGGTATAGTTGACCACGCTTTTGAATGTAAAATTGAATATGAAGTAAGTATTTTTCCCAACGTCTTTTAGAAGTTAAGACCAGCTCCTAGGTGTTCATGTTTGTATACATGCCCCTGTTTTGTTAAGCTTAGGGCTCTATGAACCTATTCATTTCATATCTTAATTAACATGCCTCAATGCCTTAAGAATTATTGCGTTCTCAAGTCTCTGTAACATAAGATAGTATGCCTTTTGGCTTGAACCCAGCCCCTATACTTTAACAACTTTATCCTCATTCTATACAACAAGCCTTAGTGAGTTTAGATTTCTACCACACATGTCCCTATGAGATTTTCAAAACTCTAGGACGCACTGACATCCAAGTTATAACATCTTTGCTTCACAATAAAACTATCAAACGTCTAAGTTAAAACAACATGGAGAAAATGGAGAAAAAGTGAAGTGTTGAACCAAAACCATTGAACCACATGATCAATGTTAATTTAATTGCTTTACGACGTGACAATAAATCAGCGACTGGTTCACACATGCTTTTGGTTTTTGTGCTTTTCATCGATGTTGAAGTGCTACAAATATTTTGAGCGTTAGGAGTTCGTTGGAATTATATCACGTGGTTTCCATGGATTTCTGGAAAATTCTGTACTTTTGTCACCATTGGTACCCTGAGGCATATAAGTTTGAATATAATTGTAGACTTGAACAATTACAATGAAAAGTGAATGCCCTTTGTGGTTTTGTTTTGCTGTTTTCATGCTGATGCACGTTCATTGATGCACACAGCTATTACCTTTGGCCATTGGGCTAGCGGTGTCTATGTATTATCTGCCTGGGAAATATTTTACTCTGCATCCGATACATTGACTAAGAGTGCGTCAAAATGTAACACAACCGCAAAGACCATCAAGATTACTGTACCTTAAGTATAGTTCAATATAAACAGATTTAATGCATTCATTTCACTGACCAATGCATTTTCGAATATCGACTATATATGCGTTTCGTGTTCAGCTTAACATGACCAACAAACTAACATCGTTAGACCTACTACACCAAAATGCAGATGGACATATAGAAAACCAGTTTAAATGAGCTTTAGCTTTCCTCCTTCAATTGAACTTCAGTAATGTTAGGAGTATATATAGCTCTCAATAAAGAGTATATATGGTTCACAATATAAATGTAGGTGTTAGACACATGGTCATCAATATGTCTTAGTTTTACAATGGACTGAATTATTAACATCATTGTCTGCAGGGTGAATACTGTGAATTTACCAAGAATATAAAATATCACAAGAGTACAGTATTAATATCCCTCTACTATCATAATATCTTGTTTTATTTATTGTTAACAATATAATGTGACCACACTCTCTGGTCTCAAACGGGGATATTGACGTCATGACTAAGACGCCATTCGCGGCGGTTTCCTTGAGAAGGGTTTGTCGTCCAGACATGTCTTAAGTTATACCTGTATGTAAATTTGTATTGATCACTTGTTTTATTATGTTTATGGCATTTAAAATAAACGTTCATTATGAATCAATTATTACTGTGTCATTCATATAACTTATACCATACTAGTTCAACCCAGTCTACGTTTTCCCAATTTTGGACAATACATAAACACCATTTTCCGTTCCAAGAAAATGTAGTAAAAACAAAAAAAGAGTTCAGCTATCAATCTTTCATATTGTTTTTAAGAACGTTGCATCTCCCAAGAACCAAAGGAACTAAAGAAAAAAAGGAAGTCATACGTTCTATAAAGTTGAGTAAAGCATCTTTTGTTCCGTTCTTAAGAACTCAACATCCTTCATGAAACTACAGTAAAACCAAGTCATATACATGTAAGTTCCATATAGTTCAAACTAAGCATCTCTCATTCCTTTCACAAGAAACTTCTTCCCCCAAAGAAAATAAAACAAAAAACAAAGTAATAAAATATGAAGTTATATACGTAGACATTGAGTGAATTAGATAAGACATCGACAATCATATTCGTATTTATATGTCACGTGACTTCATTAATGAAGACATTTAATCGATATACACCAACAATTTGTCGTGTGAGAAGACATTCAAGATGGAACTCTCCAAGACTTTATCATGCACGGCATGAGTGAGGAATTCAATATCGATATCAACAAAAAAAACCTGTCACGTGGGATATGGACTTTTTAAAGACAGTCTTTAAGGCTTGATTGAACGCAGCGTGACAAAACGTCCGATACAAAGAATTACCCGGTAATGCTATCAAATACATGTTGTAGAAAACATTGTCTGCGAGGAATCTCACACGTGCATGCGATTATTAATACTTGCATTGAATGATAAAGGATTTATGAAATTAATCTGAGAACTTTAGTTTATACATTTTTATATCTTTTAGATCGATAATGAAGCAAGTTCTTACAATTTAGATTAATTACATTCGAGTCCACTTCCTGGTCATCCAGTACTTAGCTAGTAATGAAAGTTTTATGCTCACAACCTTTAACCTTGTACTAAGTGCATACCCTAACCAGAAGCTGACAGTTTTCTGACTTGATACTGATGTAGACAGGATAATTAAAGTAGAAAAATACTTCCAATCAACCTCTACAAAGGTACCATCCTGGAATCGTACCTACGACACTTTGGTACGAGGTCAGACGCGTTACCGGCTGACCCAGCAAAGCGGGTCTTAAAGTCCAACACAACATCAACATTTATGATTATCCTAACTAGTGTATTTTGTTTGCTTTTGTAGAGAGGCATTCTAAAACTCCCCTCTTGGGGTAACATTCAACAGCAAGCAAAATACGCCAATTTTGTAAAACACTTAAGTATGTTTGTTGGCAATGAACTTAGCTTAAGACAATGGATATTCCGACTGGACATGTTCTAAAACAGTTCAAATACCAAGCTCAAGTAGTGGCTCAATATAAGTTGTTCATATATCCAAGTACCAATGTCATTTACGTTCAGCTAACCTTGTTTGGTTTTATATTTGACCAAACGATATAAAACAAGGACGATAAGTGCAATTACTGAGAGTATATCTCACATTCAAACGTCTGAGTACTTGCTTTAACTTCGGGCAAATTTCCAGTGTAGTCCTGATTATTGTTTTAATTTACGAGACCGTAGTGTCAGAAGCTTGGAGTCGAGAGAAAAAAATGCACCGAGCGGAAAAGGGTCAAAAACGCTCAGATGAAATTCACTCAGTTAAAAAGGGTTGAAAAACGTAGATAAAGTCACCTAGTGTAAAAGGGTCGAAACGCTTAGACACAACTCACACTGAGGAAGGAGTCGAAAATGTAGCTAAAGTCCACCTCGTGTAAAAAGGTAAAAAAGCGTAGATAAAACTCATACAATGAAAAGGGGTCGAAAATGTAGATAAAGACCTCCTCATTCAAAAGGTCGAACCGCGTAACGCTTAGATAAAACAGACTGAAAAGGGGTCGAGAATGTCTGCATATAATGCATCTTTATTCTTTATAAAGCGAACAGACCCTTATTACAATCAAATCTAAAATGGGTCGAAAGGCGTAGATAATTACGAAGGTGTGAAAAGGCATGGAGAAGAATAGATGAATTCCAAAACCATTAAGAATAACCAGATTTCCCTGTGAAAGACAGATAAATAAACAGAACAAGTCGAAAATTCGTCTACGTCTCGTCCGGATGACGGGCTACTTTGTCAAATTAAAGCTAAGTCAATCCGTCAAACTGACAATTCATCCTGGTAATGAGAGTGATCACTTCGTAGAGAGAGGAAGAAAACATTGTAGACTAGAAATTATCTGTCACAACAATGTACACGTTGTGGAGACTGTATTCTTCCCTCCAGAGAAGATCTATTATTTGTACATGTATATTAATGGGCGGAGTCAGTTTGAATGGGTGCTGGGGGCCACGCTAGTGAGATTGAACTTAACTACGTTTGCAAGAATTTATATATGTGAAAAAATGGAATCAAAATCATAAACGATAGTACTATTCATAAATTATATTAATTTTGCGCGCGCAAACTTCATTTAAATATCACTCCCCGCCCCCAAGAATATTTTCTAGATATGCGCATGTTATGAATTATATATTTTAGAAACAGTTACTGTCTGCCAGTATTACAAGATTATACATTAACCACAATTTTTTATATCAAGTGCAAGCGTACTGAAGCATATTATATACATGTATGTGGGTGATAATGCATCCAAAAACAATTTGGATTTTTTCCTGAGGGTCCAAGAAGCCTAAAATAAGCTCGTCACAATTTGATAACAGTGGTTTCATTAAACACCATTTATGACATTATATCATTGACATAAGAAATATATAGTTACTCAAATTCAATTATAGAAAATAAAAGCATTTAAATGAAATTTTGTCTTACCGTCGATTCCATTACTTGATTCTATCTCAGAAAACACCTAGCTAAAGTCTTGAGGCAATTGCTCCGAACATAAATTAATTACATGTTTGAATATCTTGCAAGTTTACCGCGTGTCTGTTATGAGGCACGAGCTTTACACAATTACTTGAGCAGACGACTGAATATTGCACGAGAATTACGTGCCTTATGTAATATTTCGTCTTGGTTGAGTGAGCAGACGATTGTTTTGTCGAATAACCTCGGACATATTTAGACGCTATTTTGAAACTACCGGTGTTGAAGTAAACAAATATACGATCGTTTAGGCAATGAGTGATGCTTCATTTTTAGTCCGTAAGTTTTGAAACATCACCCATTGCCTTAACGATTGTATATTTATTTATTAGATTATATTATTATTTGCAGCGAATGGCCTAGGATTACCGAATGTATCGTTACGGAACGTTTTGGAACGTTTAGGGTAATTGAACAGGCTAATGGTTGATACGTAATATAAAGAAACAAACAAAATTTATCTTTATTTTTTTTCTCAAGTACAGTAGTACAATACCTCTTATCAGACAACGAGATTTTTATCTTTCAGATTTTATTGAAATTTGAAAAACAGAATCAAAAAAGTTATGGAATAAAAATTTGTTTTTTATTTGATTATGACACACGCAGATCGCAAAATGTCCAGTGGTATAAGCACTGAGATAGGAATTGTCCATTCGGAACTTCTCAGCCATTCAGTAGAATAGCCGAGGTGTTTCGAATAAGGAAACAATCATATTTCAAGAAATATACCACCAAGATTTTTACACGTTAAATTCAAGCGCTATCAAGTTTCGTGAAATGTGTGGTGAAACACAGCAACAATGTATACGCCTGGATAAATTATGGAAAAAGCTTGTTTCTCATTTCTTAAGGGTATCTTTTGGGAATTTTATTTGCTGAGAAATTTCAAACGTTCAAAAGACAGAAAATTCAAGTAGGTGTGAAAATTTAGACAGAAAATTCAGTATTGTTAACGAATAAAACGCCATCAGTCAGCCTGAAAACATTTTGGTAATATCGTAAAATTTATCACAGGGATTATTTGATAGAGTATTTTTGTGTATTAACACCGTCGCATCTGATGTTTTTACATTGCCATGGTTACCAGTTGAATTACTGTTATTTATTAAGCTACTATAGCATCGTCGAGTTTGATAATCTACTAATACCCGCCCCCTGGAAAAATCTACTAATACCCGCCCCCTGGAAATTAAAAAACGTCGCCGACTTCAAAACACTGTTTTTTTTCATTGATGTAAGGTAGTGGGTTTGAAGTCGGCGATTGCTAAATTGCTAAAATCATATAAAATTGAAACCTGTATTTATATACGACTGATGGAACACACTTCGAGTATTAAAATCAGCGGGGTAAAAGAACTTAAGATTATAACAATCAATGTGATACTTAATATGGATGCAGTTAATAGCTAACTAAACTCTACGTAGCGGAGCGGTTACGAAGTTGGACTGGAAATCATTGGATAGTCAGCTTCGCTTTGGTTCGAATCCCATCAAAAACCTACCCGGTTGTTTCCTTAATCAAGAAACTTTATCCTGCTAGCTCAGTACAGGGGGACCAGGAAGCGGACTCGAAAGTGATAAATCTAAGTTGTAAGAACTTGTTTCACAATGATATTCAATCACGTAGGGCAGTTCTCAGTCACTGACGAAAGTATGTGCTTAGTACATGTAGTTGGTTAACAGCTAAATCCAGAGATTTAGCTTTTCCAGGAGGAGTGAGTAGGTTGACTGACCGCCGTTATATGACCTATACAAAGTGTTGCTATGGCGTTAAACCCAACAAAAACAAAACAAACAAACAAACGAGCTAAAATAAATTAGTAAACCATATTATCCCAAATAATCAATGGCTCATAATAGTCGTCATGTATACATTCCAATCATTGAATAGCGATAAAAACAATCACAATTCACTGTATGGTACCATACTTATGGTGTTATTTCCTGGTTCATATTTCTGACAAAGTGAGAGAACATTTAGTTTCCCTACAGGTCTTACCATCGTACATAATTTACCATTTACTATTATTATCTTAGAACAATTAGGTCAAATTACCTCGTAAATGCCTTTAACACAATCTGAAACCGGCTTTTTTCAGGAACTATTTGCTCAAAAATTACCCATCAGCACTTTTTCTCCATTCAGAATCGTTCTAAATTAGATTTTGTTTTCGTGGTTGTTGACACCCCTATACGTGTTGAACAGCATAGGCGTAGCTTCACATGACCTGGTACTCACGTTTGTTTGATCGGAAATGAATGACCCAAACAAGCTGTTACTTTAAAAAACGCATGAAAACAAAACTTAAGAGAAGTAATTGCTAAACTCGCAATTCTATCATACAGTATAACCTGTATAAACAGTCACCTGCTATAACGAAAAATAAAAGACAAAACAGCAACCTGTGCGTTTGAATCGTTCTAAACATAGACGATGACACAATATAACATAAGTTGCTTGTTCACGAAGTTATCGATAACAACCAGCGGCTGGCTTCCTAAGAAGAGCGCTAACTGAAACTTTGTCTTTTAGTACCCTTCTTACATCAATGGTAAGAAGTACGTGATATCAAACCGAGTATATCAGGGGCAAAGCACTAGCTAACCACTACCTTAGACTAGACATTAAGATATTGAAGGCGGAGTCTATGATGATGCGAAAAGGCGGGTTTTATAGCGCCACCTGGTGTTATGAAAATCTATACAATAAACATTTGTGAATGACTTTAACGACCGACAAAACAAGCCGGCGTAGTTTTTTTTATTATAATGAGATGTTAATGAGTGTCACGCTTGAACTACGCCTCTTTGTCTATGTTAAAATTGTTGAAGCGTGAAAAGAGTCATCTTATACTTTCTTGTTACTATCGGAACGATGTTTAGACATCGTTCCAAAAACTAGCCAAAGAATAAACGTCTTCGTAAATAAAACAGACAGTATAAATATCTGTGCGTTTCAGAATTGCTTTTTAGATCGAGTCTTTGCATAAATTATAAGAAATAAAATATATTTAAGCGCTGACTTGACGATGTGCAAAACACAGAGAAATGATATACACAGTATCAAATTCCATTTGACAACGGCTATTAAATGAAGGACTGCGACTTAACAATATTCTGTAAATTAATAGAGATTTTGTAATGTAAGAATTGACTGATCGAAGCATTTTTTTACCCTTGTTAAGTGGCTACCTGCTATAAGAAGCCTAAGCAGCTTCCAGCATTTTTCATTTTCACCGACTGTTCAATGCAGGTCATACTGTATTCAAGTCTATGATTGTTTTATATCGCTTTATTGAAAAAAATCTCCGAGTTACTGTGAAGAAGAAAAACAAGCTAATTGACTGAAATTGAGTTGAGCTGATTCCGGTAATTTTGTTGAATATCGTACAATTTCGCCGAGTCTCGGCACCCACGAGATTTGATAATCGCACTTCTGGGATCAATGATTGTTTATCGTTTGTTCCAATTTGTCTAGTTAATGAACAAATAATCTAAATGCAGAGTTATATTGATATTTCGTTAACTTCAGAACGAGGTTATTGTAAATAATCATTGACAATACATAAGTATAGGTCGACTTTTAAGGAGTACTTGATTCTTCGTTGTTACTACGACACGTGCGATTTAACAAAATGCATTATCATTTCATGAATGCCTATAGAATTTATGAAAGAGAGAGAGGGTGGGGGATTCTAAATATTCGTGTATTAAAAAGATGGACTGTTCTCTCATTGGGGGTGCTATAAAAACCGAAACATACATTGTCACTCTTTTGACCGAGTAATTATTAAACATGCTAAATACTAAAGGCGATCGTGACGGTTTCAGATACTTTTTCATATGTTAACCACGATGACTTTTTGACGAGTCAGCAAATTAAAATACATGTAAAAGGCATTTCATCCAACTGTACGTAAAATATGAATACATAGTTCTTGCTCTTGCATATCGCTTTTGGACGATGCCCTATCATGGTATTGGAGAGTTAACAATCAACAATTTAAGCATTTTGCATTGGTTCTTGTGAATACAACCGAGTCAGCCCGATTAAAAAAATCTGCAACATCTTAATCGGATTACTTGTACGATATCGCTATAATCGTAGTCCGAGATACTGAATTTTGTATGAATACATCCTCAGCGTCCTTCCATTTATCTCTAGTAATCAAGCTATTGCATCATTCTGTCGGAGAAGTCTTTTAATCCTTTTTTGTACAGCCGACCGATGACATAACGAAACGAAACAACTTTGCATCCAAATGAAATGAAGCAAATATTACAGGTGGTATTCCTGTCACATTTGACCTCTCTATCCATTATTGATGGTTCAATACAGAAGTGTTGCAAATAATTCTCCCACAAAAGAAACCAAAACGAGACTACTGAATTTTCTATCGTCTTTCATCAAACACGAATTCAAGAAACATGTCTTCCGTTGATGAACATAAAGCCAATCTGAAGCGTTCGCTCTCTCCATCACATGCGCCAAAAATTCAAACATAATTAAATTAATAAAAACATTCCTAGTCGCGTGTTATTTCCTTAAATGCGATAATAAACAAAAACAACGCTACATTCGGGATAACTCGGATAACATGATATACCACTTGATAAGATTAAAAACTAAGAAAGGAGATTGCTCTGGTTTTTGTTGAAAACATGATTGGAAAATGTCATTTCCTTTGTTTTAATTGAATACGAAACGATTGTGAGACGCTGTGATGATGCTTAAACAACTGTGAGTATCTCATTTATTTATCAGTGGGTGGGGTAAAAAACTCATTTAGTCAGACAACTAAAATATAATGAAAAAAGTTTCATATATCTTACTATAGAATAAGACCTGCAATGATGTAGACTATGACATTTCTAAATATGGAACAGCATTGCTTGACTATCTGCATTTAGCTAAACGAAAAGAACGGAAAGTCCCGAAGGTGATTTATAGTATAAGATGTGATAAAGAATGTACGTATTATTCGAAAGTATAGTTTGTGAAAAAAAGAATTTCATGCATTAAATCAATTAAAGTGCATGCAGTTACTCAAGCGTGTCATATATTAATATATCTTAGTCAATTTGAGCAACTATCTTCATTACAAAGAATAAAAAACATGGCGTAGGCACTATGCGAAAATACCGTTTGTAAATATAGTAAAAATGAAGTGCATAAAATAAAACGTCTTCAAAACGTAGAAAAAATGATAGAACTTGAAATTAGAAGAACAACGACAAGAAACTATTCTTCTCAAATAATTTGACCACTAATTGAAGTCTGACAAAAAGTCGATAAATACAAAAGTTAATCATTTATGATAGTTTAATCGGTCATTCATGTTAAGTATATTTCTTATTCAAAGTCACATTTTGCTCAGTTCCTCATGGAAACTCTTGTAACAAACAATCTAATTAAAACTGGGCACGTTATTTCATCACGAGATTTCTGCCGCAGTTATCTTTACTTCAGGATCCTTTACCCAATCTACATTGCCTGAATCAAGTTGCAGTCTAATTAGAAACTCAGCGATGATAAATTGGAGATGACAAAATACAATTTAAAAGTAACAGCTCGTTCATTGCAAAATTATTTTTCAGGCTTTAAGGGATTGATTTGTGTTGGGTTCAGATGGTAGTTGTAAAATTGTGGGAGGCTGAAGTTAATTCAATTAGAAACATGCCGCCAACATATAATGCTTGTCTATTATTCTTCTCCATGAATCAAATACTTCAATCTTTGCGGATTGCGTCAATCAATGTTCTTGGCTAAATTATTTATCAGAGGAGTATATGATATTAACGTATTAACAATCATCAAAACATAGTCGAAAATGAAGTTTTCAATATATTGAATTTAACATATTAAAATACTAAGCAAAAACTACTTATTCGAAAATGTTGCACTGATTATGTAACACAGTTGAATGTGTTAAACAACTCATCTGAACTGTTCAAATAATAATTCATTTTACAATGACTGTAAATCATCAAGCCTGATAAATTCTTCTGTATAAAAATGATCGCCTATCAGTAAAATGTTGAATTCTCTTGTAAAAACAAAGTGCGCCTAGCTCTGGTAAATGTGCCGTCCTTGAGAATTACAATTCCAAATAACTATTTATTTAAAACTGTGCACGTAATATCACCATTAGAATTTCTGCCACAGTTAGCTTTACCATAGGGACTTCAAACTCATTCTACATAGCCTGATTCAAGTTGCAGCCTAATTAGAAACTCAGCGATGATAAATTGGAAATGACAAAATACAATTTTAAAGTAACAGCTCGTTCATTGCAAAAGTTATTATTACAGACAAAATAAAATGACGATCGACTAGGGGATATGAGATGGGATCAGATGTTAGTTGTTTGTGGGAGGTTAAGGTTAATTTAATAAGAAACAAGCCGCCGGTACAAAATGTTTGTCTATCATTCTTAACTTTGACATAATAACTTGAGAAACAAAGTAAGTTTCCATCAATGTAGGATATACGAACATCCTTGTCTAAAGAATACATGGTATTGACGAATGTTTAATTTTTAAAAAGTCAAGAAGGAGATAATCTAAAGCACATGTATTTTAATAGGTAAATGTAAAAATGAACCTATTCGAATAAATAACAATGGAAGATAGATGAATAATGGTGACTGAGAGGAATTGCACAGGGACCACAATGGAAACAAGGGCTTGCCCTTTTTTGTGCTATCCCTGGTGTTGGTGTGCTTGTCATGGTTAATAACAACATGCTGTGATATATGTTAATGTAATTATGCTATGTGTACACTATGCCAAATATTATTATTATTATTCACATGTTAATAAAAGAAGAACAAATCATCAAAATTATTGCAATAGGTAAAGCCGTTATCGTTCATATTCCAGACAGTAGGGCAAAGGACACATATAAACAATCACATTTGTATATGTAAATATACAATAAGTGTAAAGAATCAAAACTTATCGAATCAGTCGCTAAAAATGAGAAAACAATAATACTTTAGCATTAATGATAAGAAATTAATAGTATCATCAAATGTTTTTTGGTGCGATATGACCTTTTTGTGTTGGTGCGCCGTAAAACACAAACAAACAAACAATCTTGATAAGAATCTTTATAATTTATGTGAATGGAGTAATACTAAGTTTTAGTAATACTTATTTCTTTGACATAAATTTTCATCAAACAATTCTTAAATATTTAACAGTGTATACTATTTCACCACGATAGTTTCTGCCTCGGTTATCTTTGCTTCAGGGACCACTAATCATTCTACATTGCCTGATTCAAGTTGCAGTCTAATCAGAAACTCGGCGATGATAAATTGAAGATGACAATACACAATTTAAAAGTAACAGCTCACTTTGTGCAACATTTATTTCTACAGACAAAATGAAGTGTCGATCGATTTGGATGTGAGTTGGATTCAGATGTAAGCTGTTTGTGGGAGGTTGAAGTTAATTTGATAAGAAATATGCCGCCAGAACTCGACTATGTCTTTCCTTTTACTATGGCACCATATCCTGGTAAAATAAAATTTAAACGAATACGATAAACAGCAACCATTTCGAAAACTTTAGATGGAAAAAGTACTTATTATTCGAAATCAGCTGAAATCCGAGCACTTTTCTTGGTTTCATTAATGACGCAAAAAATAAAATGCCAAATTAATACTAAAAGCTGTTCAATTCGAATCTATTGCTTGGTTTGATTTTTTTTCGATATCTTGCGAAACATTGTTAAAGTACAGACTAATTATATTGATACAATTGTAATTAAGAAAATTACATTAGAAAACAATAAAATTCAGATAAAGCCACGAATTAGAACAAATGGTATAAATAGTATTAAGGTTCCAATCTGCTGCATGTACGAGTCAATTCTTTAGGAGTTGTGGGTCATAGGTTATCTGGGCTGTGTAGCGCGCTTGGATCCTTAACCATAATTTTAGAATACCCAATCATGTTGTATTTGTTATTAATTTGTTCACAGGTATTTACAATGTGAATTGCGACGAAATAAATCTTATGTTCGGTTCAAGATAATTGCAGTTCAACTGTATTCCATTATCGTAAAGAAATAGGCTTAACAATATCCATTCTCTTACTTTAACATTACCCAAGAGAGTTCAAATACGAGAAATTTAAGCAACAATACACAGTTTCATTTTACCAGAAATATTTTGTTATTTGTAAAAGGTTTATAACAATTTACATACAACAAATTGAATTATCATCATTTAAACAAGGAAGTAAATTACTATAGAATGAGGGGAATTTACATTTAATTTTATTTTTAACAAAGTATTGAATATAAATGGATACAAATGAATGAGAAAATGCAGTGGCGTAGCTACACTGTGAAACATCAATGTATTTTGCAATTAAAAACTGAATAAGAATTATACATGTTATTCGAAAAAAACCATTGAAAATTGAGCTACGAACTTAAATGTGGTATACGATTGTGGGTGGTAAAAACCCTTATTACTTTTTATTTTGATAAAAGTATAGTTAAGAAATGGTTATCTTTAGGCTTTGATTTTGTGAAAAAATCAGTGCAAACAAATGCATAAAAACTCGTCTCCCAACTTACGTTTTCAGAAGACCTACTGAATTTGAAAAATATTAGTAGTGTGTAACTTTGCACCAATTTTATACGTAAAAGTAATAGCTGGGCGTCACTTTCTACCGCTTTTACATGTAAAGTTAATAGTTTTTAGTAACTTACTATCGCTGTTATACGACAAAATGTTAGGTGTGGGTAACATTCTATCGCTTTTAGACGTAAGAGTTATAGCTGAGCGTAACTTTAACAAGATTTAAGCTACGACACCGAATATACCCCAATTACAATTGCAAAATTTGAGAACATTTAAAAAGAACGGAATATTTCCTCAGTGTTCCACAATCGTATTGTATCAAAAGTCGAATACCCGATTTACGTGTAACCATACCGCATAAAACCGATTGCTAGTAAACAATTTACCGATCGCATCATGTTACCCTATGGAAGCCTTAATGCAGTAAACCACACGATAAGAGTTAAAACCACTGTATAATACAGATTACCACAAGTATGTGGCAAGTCTATATGTTCATGTTTTATATTATTCATTATTTCATTCATTATATTACATTCCATAACCTACCTGTAGATGTTTTCTGCTGAGAATTTTTTATCAAGTTAATGAGATACTAAGAGACTTGCAAGATCACTAAATCATTTATCTATGAAGATGCTAAACGTATAATTTATCTACACACTAACCCTGAGGTGAGTAGCCACCTGTATGAAGGAATAATACTGAATTGAGCAGTCAATGAAAAATAACACCTGTATAAACTCAAAATATAGGTAGGGCGTCAGCTATATAAATAGAAACGTTGTGAATGGTGCTTCACGTCACATTTATTCATAGGTTAAGTCATATCTAGACAATCAGTCGTCCTGACTTTACACTGAAATAATTGAATACTACTTTAATGTTAATGTTGTCCAATATTATGACTACGCTGAAAAATTCAATGTGGGTCTCGAAGTGTTCGGAATCCGTACCTGGTTAGTATCGTTCGCGACATTTATTGAGCGTTGACTCTTGAAAGTTTTAACTTCAATATTTTGGTCAAACTATACATAAATGTAATACAGGTCCTTTTTTTAGTAAATGAAATTGACATCTCCCCCATGATGTGCTATATTCTGAATCAGCGTTTGATTTGGCTTGAACTGTTTATTGAGTAACAAGTGCTCACTCTACAAAAATATGAGCTTCTTAAAGACCCAACATCCGATCTTGATATCGGTCATTGTGCTCATAGACGAGTATAGAATGGGTATCAGATGTAAATGAGCTATATAGTAGTCTGTCAGAGTTATCGTTACTGTCCTCAATGTCAAAGACTGAAATTATTAGCATTATATTACCATTATATTAACGCCAATAAGAACCCAGAATCTCTCTAGAAATATTATTCATTCACATAATATTGTTAAAATGGAAATGTGGGATACGGAAAGCCACGTGGCGACTATCATTATTGTGCACATGTCAGTGGTCGGTGCCATGGAGAAAATAAATGAAAATGAATGAAAAATAAATGAAAATAATGGGAGAAATGGACAAGACCGCGAGACGTCCGATTTGTGTTACAATGTAGACAGCATAGTGTAGAAACAAAACACGTGGTCACGTGATCATTGCAAATACAAGCCAGAAATGTTGTTAACTGTAGAAATCAATCGGTATCATAGCTTAGGGAATTCCCAGGAAATCCACGACTACGTAAGAAAGTAATTGATACATGTACCAAATCTGAATATTTATGGAAGGCTTGATCAGCGTATATATCTTCCTCTCCGTTCCTCTTGATATTGTCTCCATAGACATGTTGGTCAGTATTTATAGATTTGTTATGGTCAAGTCTCTCAATGCCAAGTTTCTCTAACACCGCAACAATAATCCTTAGACAGGATAGGGACACAATGTCTGTGTAAGAGAAGATATGATGCCAGTTTTGATAACTTTAGTACATCATTGATAATACTTTTTACGACCATTCTCTCGCCTACTTCTGAATCAAGTAGGCCAAGTGTCGCGACCACTGGCAAACGCATGTGTTTGGTACATTTGTACAGTAAAGTTCCGCTACATGTATTAAGACCACTTTTTTTAAATGATGCGAGTTTTGACAAATATTAAGACCCCAAATGCTTAATTTGTGAACAGGGTCTCAATGATACTTAAGACCGTTTCGCTATTAAGACCATTGATTTTGCTGGTCTTAATAGTGGAACTTTATATAGATCTAGTGGCTTTTCCAAGGACTGTGAGTAGGACGACTCACCGCCGCAAGATGACTGAAAATCTGTCAACTGCATATAGGCGGAGTAAAAGACTCCCCAAGAAGTTCGATAGCCCAATGACCAAGGGGTACTATCTGAACATACATCAGCATGGTACTATGACTATGAAATGTAATTACTTTTATAAAGGATGACTGGTGATATAGGAAGTTAGTTACAGCACTTAAGAGCATGTTTTCTTGCACATATTTACTATTATTATTACAGTAAAGTCCCGCTTACAGGACCATCAAACTTGATGGTCTTAATAGCTAAACTGTCTTAATATAGAGAATGTTTTTCCTTTTCAAATAAAGCATTATGGGACTTCTTATGATTTCTGCACTAACTAAGGTCATCTTCACAGCGGAATTTTAATACATAATTTTATCTTTCTCTAACGAACTAATTGTATAATTATGTTCTGTTTTGATCATTATCGATAAATGGGATTTCCTGGTACATGAGTATTTGAAATGAATAAAAACCTCACAAACACACAGTCACACCCCTGACTACAATACAAATCCACGTACAATTTTGTATTTGATTTTTTGTAAAAGTACAATTGCTAACACCTGTTACTAATTACCGATTATTTCATTTATAATGATACGTCATTGGTTTGTTTTGAACACAGCTGAACATACTTTGGTTATAAGATAACTGTTTTCTACGCTTAGGTACATCAATTACTGAAAAAAACAAAATGGCTGCCACTATTAAATATGTATAGTCTTTTGTATATTCTATCTAAACATTGCGTGTGGATACAAAATAACAGTTCAGTTGTTTAAACGGCTTTTATATGCGAGTATAACAATTGAAAATTCATTATTCAATTACATTTAACATGAACGCAGTTGTGAATAAAAAATATAGACTGTTTACAGGGATTGTTGCTCGTACACAAAATGCCATATTATTTGAATATAGAATGTACAGTATAGTCTCTGCTGCAGAGCGACCCCCTCTGGAACAAATTCTCAGCCCCAATAAGCTCTTGATATTTCTCTTAGGATTATTTTAAAATGAATTAAACCACTGCAGATCAACAACCACAGCGACACTTTTTAGTCCCTCCCAATGGGTGTTGTTCAAGAGAGGTTGTACTGTATCATATAACATGGAATTCACTTTACTCAATACAAACTCTTATGTCTAACATAATAACACATGAGAGCCTAAGAGTAACTATAGTGCGTAAAAAAACCAAAACGTGTTTTGGTAAACATTAGAAATGAGACAATCCATTTCTGGGGTAGGCAGTATTGAAAATAAAATGTGTGCAATTCATTGTAACAAAATTAGCATGATGGATACCACCATTTGTTGGTAAATCATGCTTGTGTTGGTAAAAATCTTTTCCATAACACTAACAACTAAAACGCTCGTAAAACATATCACAATTGTTAATGTTATTGTCATCCAGAGCATCCCTCGTCGTGGATTAGTTCAATGTATTGTTAATACAAACAGTGTTTTTTTTTTGTTCGAACTATACCTATAGTTTCGAATGCAAAACATGTAACAAGTGGTATTTATTATGAGGATGCAAAGTTCATTGGTCGCTGGTTCACCTTAATAGACGCCATATTACTAACAATTACCCTAATAAGTGCATGTGACCACTTTAGACATACGGGAAACCAGTCGAGTGTACTAAAAGCACTGGCACCAGAGTCCTCACGCACGTTAAATACGCACACATATATTTTGTCAACAAACACAATTAAAATCGCTCCCGTATACATTACCGTGTACGAGTTATAACAAAACTTTAATTATAAATTATAATATTGTATATTATCTATAAGGTAGTGCACATGTGTGTATGCACAGGGAACTATATATAGGGTCGTACGCATTATTTTATGGTAATAAGATATGGACTCTGGTGTCAGTGACTAAGAGGCCCGATAAATTGTGGAATGGAGCATTTCTTATACATAGAATTATATATAAAAAATTATATATAAAAATGTGAAAAAAAATGTTCGTTAATAGCATATTTTAATTTATTTTAGTTCGATTGTGAAACACGTTCTTACAACTCAGATTGACAGATTTCGAGTTCACTTCCTAGTTCTCCAGTACTGAGCAAGTAAAATATTTTTTCATTGAAACAACAAGGTAGGTTTTAGATGGGGTTCGAACCAAAGCGGAGCCGGCTTTCCAATGATTCAACGTCGTATCCACTCGGACACGCCCGCATTGTACATGTATGTCACTTCTTAGTATATAGTAAACGGTTATTCAGCCAATTAGTCTTAGAATAATGTAATTAAATCTATAAAATTCCTTAAAGAAACGCCAATGATAAAACATCACTTTCTATGATTATGTTGACATTAAGGCCTGCTTACTTCACTCCAGGACCTTTCCTTAAAGTAAATATTTAAGACATATAGAACGAGAGGAACATAGAACGTACTTCCTAAATGCTATTAAAATTTGGAACCCTAACATTTTCAAATGAATTATTCACGTGAACTCCCCGTGGCAACTTGAAAACTTGACAACAAACATGGAATAACGTTCATGAGGAGTATTTCTACAATACTGTATATTGAATAAAGAAATTAGTCAAAACTTAAGTTCTTAGGTTAAATACAGTATAACCTGTATTTGAAGATCTTTGGTGATAGCTACTAAATAAGACTTTGTAAAGAGGAGGACATTTACATGTAATTGTTTAAATACATGGCCGATGGTTTGTTGTAGCAGATGTATAATACGTGATTGCACCGTGATACGAATTCTGTTATGGAGGGGTGTATGTAGCGAGGTATAAAAGGCACTTGTAATTCCTTGCCTTCAAGCTAGCTTATATGGCGACGTGTTAGTGTCCGCTTACGACTCTAGAGGTCGTGGATCTGAATACTTTTTTATACACATCGTGAATTACGACGTTACTGACAAATATTTACCATGTAATATAGTTTGAAATATACCATTCAAAGCAACAAATCTGTTGACCAACCGGTTGCCCGGGACAACTACTGTTTAGTTCGGGCAACCAAAAATCCTTTTGGGCAACCCAAATTCTACAATCTAGATATAGTGCTTGATACTAAAATGACCTGTTTGGGCAACCGCTTTTAAATCCTAATTTCGTAGACTGGACCAATGAACGTTTTCAAAAGATTTTGAATTTGGAGTATTTTATATAAGTTTACCATTTAAAATAGAAGACATTTCATTTCCAAAATGAAAGTTTAAGGAGAATCCTTACCTTTGTGAAACTTAAATAGGGGCCAAATCTCTCTCGATGTTTGGAGATATTAAACGTTACATTAAAGTGGGGACATCGAGTGATACTTCTCATGGCTAGAACCCTACCACATTAACCAATATTCATCAGAAATACCCCTCTGATATTGATACATGGGTGAGAAATATGGGGGTACAACATTTTTGGGAGCAAAATGGGAACATAGTGTACATACTTCTTGGGGCTAGAAACCAATCACATTATTTCTACGGCCATTCTCCCTCCTACCAATGATTCTTAATTATGTAGGTCAGTTGTCAGTCACTGACGAAAGTATGTGCTTAGTAGTTGGTAACCAGCTGAATCTAGACATATAGCCTTTCCAGGAACAGTGAGTAGGTTAACTGACCACCGTTATATGACCTATACAATGAGTTGCTACGGTGTTAATCAAAACAAAAGTGACACATACGAGCTCCATACCTGAAACTACTCGCTATACCTGTTTCATGCAATAATAGCTTACCTAGACGTATCTTGTATGCTGTGACATTTGTCTTTTTATCTTCAGCCAATGAAAAACGAGTATTTTTCTCCAATGAATATTAATTAAGTATCACAAGAATTTCAAATTTGCCATAATTCTGACTGTTTCATGAGTCAATTAGGAAACATATTTCTTAAGTTGAACCTCATAAACAACAATACACACGCTTCCCATTGAATAAACAACAGTGTTCACTAATCACTAACAATTAAGCAATAACCTGATAATCCATACAGAGTATTAGAACACAGTTTTTATATAAAGAACATATTCTTAATTGCCTAGTATATTAAACCATTGGTGCTTTTCTAAATCTAGCACCGATTTGTAGAAACATTGGCCTAGCAATAATCAACACAAACCGTAGTACTAGGATTACTATGTTGTTGAACCTATGATGCCAGTCCCAGCCTATATCTGCTTCTTATTCCAAAAAACAACATAAAAAACAACAGTATTATCAATGTTGTTATGATATGATTATGTTGTGCAGACACAGGAATCATAGATTAGTTAATTCATCGTGACCTCAGAACAGATTTCCTAGTCGGTGTTTTTATGAAGAATCAGCGCATACAGTTTCACCCCACGATAACAGCCAGCGTTGTAATAAGCCAAGCACACAGCGGGTATAAATCCGAGTTAACTAATACGCAAATATTTGCCACAATGTTTTTGTTTGGTAACTGATTTATTTGTACAACACACTATAGTCTGCTTTTCAACACATGTAAATTTTCACCAACTATTGGCAAACGTTTATTGTTATATGCTGAGGATTCTAAACGGTGCCTGCGTGTATTCTACACAGCGTATTTTCCGATACTGCTCTCTGCTGAGCGTTCTCTCGCGTTCTCTCACAGTAGAAGTGTATGTTGAATTTGGCATTCCGACAACACTAGTTCTAGAGCGAGAAAGGAGAGATCACATTAGTTAAAATATCTCTATTATCAATTATATAACTAAGTAATTAAGGACTCGACTAAAACTGACGAGAACACATTGAAACTGTCGGACATTATTGACCATTTGGGCAAATGACCAGTCCTGGCTTGATAATGATTCAGTGTAACCTGTATCATCATCACCGGTATAGTGTGGGAGATAAAGCCGTGTTTTAGCTTTCATTTTCACCAACGCCGACGAGCGACTACAGGAAAATAGTTATCGCGCCAATAATAATACGGACTAAAGCCAAGATTAACGCGTATTTACCGGTGATTTTACTATCCGAATATCCCAATAAACGGGATGTTATCAAGGAGATTGCTAGACCCAGTGAAAGTTTCGTTATTCGGGAGTAGGGTTGATTGTAACAAACATGTTATATAAACTCCCTGTAACAAATGACAAGTATTAAATACAACTACAATGGAAGACAATTCGATTAATTATGGACCCGGTCGTTGGCTTTATCAAGAATTTTACAGATTCAAATAGGCAAACCACGACCTTCAACAAGTTTTATGACAGTCCAAATGACTCAAGTCTAAAACCTCGCAGTGTCAGCACTAACTTTGTAAAAGTTGAAAGGGGAGCCAACTCCATATTATTAAAGAATAAGTAATATTACACTTACTTCCCCTGAATGAACAATATTCGTTTATAGTCACGGTTTATCACGTCAAAACATATCTTATCGTGATTTTAATATACCACTTACTTATATAGAAATAATTGTTGATCATAGAAAGAAAATAAGAAAAAAATATTTTTAACAAAATTGCAACACCTTGTTCCTTTAACGTTTGACAAAAGTGGTGTTTCCTTTGTCATTCGCTGTAACGGGATGGTGTGTCGATTTTTTATGAAAGCTTACAATAATGATAGTATATTAATTGTCCTTAAAAGATGATTAGCTCAGCTGTTTCTTATTACGAGCTTTAAGTGTATTGATAAGAATATTCATATACAAAATTAACGACACTTACATTGTCATGCATGTATTTTTTGTAAGGTTCACTTTTTAGGTTTATTGACCTGAAATAGCCTTGAATTGTTGGATAACAAACGACCTAATTTTTGTAGATTTTTTTAGCATTTCTGTCCCATATCAGATTTGACCAAGATATACTCGTTATCAATTTAAACTTTAAGATCTGACATACAATGCAACCTAATTCTAACCGTCAATGGACATTCTCGTTCCCAGTGTCTAGTAGGATTCTCAATACTAGCTAGTATTGAGAATCCTACTAGACTCTGGGAACGAGAATGATGAAAGAACTACTTTTAATAGACTGTAAAATACAGTAACACCTCTATAAAGCAACCAGTAACATGACTTTGGTTAATTGACTAGTCTTAAGTGTTGATTGGTATTTGTAGGGCAAATATTGTGTATTCATTCTCACTTATTAAAAAGAAATCAGACTACCAAAAACTACCTCCTCTGTATTTCCGCTCCTGTAGATCGTATTGGTCTCGTATTGGTTACATGTAGGCCTACTATGCTATTGAATTTTCATCCATAGAGTGACGTCACACGTTATTATCCTGATATGGGCATACATACGATATGGTCCACAATTATACAGATATTTAAGACATATTTCAAATCTATCTAGATTCGGATGATTTAGACCAGGTAAACGGAAATATCCGAATAGGTACGATTGCAGCCAGGAGAAATCGACATGGCATTTGGACAGATAAACAATTCGTAGATTCGGGAGTCAAATCAAGACCATCTGATCGTAGATCGGTAGCATACATATTATCTTTTTTAAAGATATGAGACATAAAGACACAAAATGTTTTATTAAAGGGTATAAATTAAACTGTATTTCCCAAAAAATATAAACAGTATATATAAATCTATTCCACAACCATTATTTTACCATAACACACATAGCTTACCCTAAAAAATAACAAAACATTGTTAATCCGACGCATAATAAAATATTGCGTTGTGCACTGATAAGCCATATGGCTAGCACAGTAGGTAGCGTACAAGCCCACTGATTGAGGGGACGTAGATTCAATTCCTTATTACCGTGGACCTTGGTCATGAAATAATTTCTGCGGTAATCATTGAGTATTAAGCATGCATCCTTTTACGATGACCAGTGAGTCTGAATTTTTTTACCAAACACAGCCTGGGTGCCTATGTAGTCTAACAGCGAATGTAGTGCCATCAACGATAGTGACACAAAGAAATTACTGAAATGCTTATTTATGTCGTATTTGTTTGTTGTTAAACAATTTATAATAAACATTATTCAATTGATTTTTTTTAACTATGTCAATATTTACAAAGTAAACAAAACAAACTCTTGATGTGTTATACAATGTATTTTATAAAATTACTAGTAAATGCAATTCTGCACGTGTCGTACTTTTAAATTAGCCTAAGTGGTATTTAAATAAGTTCAAAATAAGTTGATGAGTTGAATAAACTGTTCTGATACGTAATTGATACTTTAATAATTAATTAAGACTACAATCATGAAGTGGTTATGGCATATACTTATACTTCATACTACAGCCGCTACAGCGTCTTTTGTGATGGCGGCGTCCATAAAATCGAAGATATTTTAAAACGTGATACTTCGACTCAGTCACTCTTCAAAGGAAACAAACCATTCTTTCCGACGAAATTCAATATTTGGAGCCACAGTTTAATCAATGAAATCACAAGTCGGTGGGACGCATTGTTCCACAACAACAGGAACTCTTTCACACGTTGTTAAAGAGACACAATCAAGGGTACATATCTTGCTCAAGAAAACTAGCAGTGCTGTGGTAAGATTCGAACACAGTACAGGGGCGGATCCAGGATATTTTTTTCTAGGGGGGGGGTCCGAACTTTTTCTAGGGTGGGGGTCCAAACTTTCGAACCACTACCACATTATACACATTTTGCGGAATAATGCAATATATTGATAATAAAAACTACATAACCATTAAATCTATGTTAAGCATCGAGAAAATTTGCTTCGTGCTACTTAAAAATGACTTACAGTAAAGAAAAACACTAATAGACAGGTACATTTTGGAAAATCTACAGGGGTCCGGACCCCCCTGCCCCCCCGCTGGATCCGCCTATGCAGTACGGCTTCACGAAATGTATTTGCGTGTCCTACCACTGGAACTCTGCTTCATGTCAGAATAATAACTTTAATTAAGTAACTTACCAATTAAAGCCGTGTTTTGTCCGGCTGTGAAATAGAATGTGTAAAATGTTTAACTAAATTATTATTACATTATTGACACGTGGGAGACTAAATCCTGAGGATCTCAAGCAAAGCTAACATAGTATTTGTCCAAAACTTCAACTGCTAGCAATAAAGTGCTACTTCATCAAAGTTTCTCAAGTACTCCACGAAAGAAATAGATCGCTCATCTATCTTAAGGTGTAATGAAGTTTGTTTGTTGGACATTTAAATATTATGAGTTCGTGTCTTTAGTATGTCTTAAAACATAATTATTTAATTCCGTTAAAAAACTCACTGCCGACGTATGCCTTCTCGCTTATTTCACATCGAACAATTTCGCATTACGAATTGTCCAATAACATGCACCGTAAATATAGCTCAGAAACCCCGATCTAAACAAAGAAATTTCGAAATTCCTATGCTAATAATAGTTTTTTTGTCTAGATAAAAGCTATGCATTGATTGGTCGACAGAAAGGTCATCTGAACATGTACCCCAGTGTGATGTCATGAGATCCTTTAACAGCAGTCTATAGGATACCTGCTTTACAGAGATTACGAAACTTACAAATGACAACGTTTCCATTATTTTAAAGGTCGCTTATCTAAAAATAAGGATAACTTGAGACAAATTCAAACAGTATTTTATGTAAACATTGTCTCATTTTATCTTAACAGACTTTACTTGAGTTGTAAAACATGATGCATGTGAACATGCGAGTGTGCGTATTGTCCGTTTTTTATCAACTGTCAAAGCTTGAATAATTACACGGTGACTGAATACATTGTTTTTGTACTGGCGGCCTAATTGTTATTAAAAATATCTTGACTAAAACATATCATACGGCATAAACAGCTTTACTAGATCATAATATACACTTTCCGAAACTCATGGATGTATTACAACAATGATTTTAATAAACTCATTCACCATGAAATTATTCATGTTCTGACAGTTGAGAAAAAACGAACAATACATGCGTGTGAACATACATGCAAATGTGCGTTTGAGTGTGAGTGAGTGAGATAGAATATAACTTACAATTTCTACAAGCAGCTTTAGAGATGGTTATATCATCAATAGCAATGTCACCATGATATGTAGGTCCAACATCAGCTTGTATAATGATTCTATAATCATCACTAGATGTAATATCTACAATACTTTCATACCATTGTTCACCTTTATCACCGGATACTTTAAATACTTCTCTCATTGTTTTAGTACACTCATCCTTAAAAATATAATTGATTTTAGTGCACTCATCCTTGAAAATATAATTGATTTTAGTACACTCATCCTTGAAAATATAATTGATTTTAGTACACTCATCCTTGAAAATATAACTGATTTTAGTACACTCATCCTTAAAAATATAATTGATTTTAGTACACTCATCCTTGAAAATATAACTGATTTTAGTACACTCATCCTTAAAAATATAATTGATTTTAGTACACTCATCCTTGAAAATATAACTGATTTTAGTACACTCATCCTTAAAAATATAATTGATTTTAGTGCACTCACACTTGAAAATAATTGATTTTAGTGCACTCATTCTTGAAAATAATTGATTTTTGTGCACTCATCCTTGAAAATATAATTGATTTCAGTACACTCATACTTGAAAATATATAATTGATTTTAGTGCATACATCCTTGAAAATATAATTGATTTTAGTACACTCATACTTGAAAATATAAAATTGATTCTAGTACACTCATACTTGAAAATATAAAATTGATTTTAGTGCATACATCCTTGAAAATATAATTGATTTTAGTACACTCATACTTGAAAATATAAAATTGATTTTAGTACACTCATACTTGAAAATATAATTGATTTTAGTGCATTCATTCTTGAAAATATAATTGATTTTAGTGCACTCATTCTTGAAAATATAATTGATTTTAGTGCATTCATCCTTGAAAATATAATTTGTTTAGTGCACTCATCCATGATAATAAATTTCAGTGCTCTCATTCTTTAAAATAACTATTGATTTTAGTGCATAGATTCTTAAAAAAGTGCACATATCCTTCAAAAATACGCATTTTAGTAAGTAAATTCACGACATAATGTCATGGCTTGCTCCGCACACCTCTAACCCGTGCCGTTTCATTGTTTAAGAATGGAAAATTTTGAAATTTTGTATCATCGATCATAGAACATTGGTGAGTGACTTACGAAAGTTTCATTTAATTCTAACGCGAAATACTCGTATTAAAGCAGGTGTCTACGAACTTTCCGGACGACCCTCGTAGTCAATATTAGTGCACTTATCCTCGAATTATGATAAACTTTAAAGTATTTTACATTAAAAATACTACTAAACAGTGGTGAAAGAAAATGTCTAGAAACACTCACTTGATGTGTTGGCCATCATAAATAGCCATATTCTTGGGGAACTAATTTCAATTAAAGATGTAAAATCCAAAATAACAACATGCTAATGGCGTGGTTTTACCTGAATAAAAACTTGTAAGTTTCCAATGCCATCTCCAAACAGATAATACCAGAATTTTAAACATAATCCCGTGTTAGCAGGTAACATAGGGGAGAGAATTCTTGCTATTTCACCAGGGAATCTAGGTGCCGATGTTTCAATGAATAAATATACACCTTGTTCTGAAATAAGTTATTAAGGGATGGGAATAAATATGAAATGTAAAATATTCTGGTTTAGTTCAGAGTTTACAGAAATGCACAATTTGATCATTAGTAGCCCATTTTCTTGTGTATTTACGTGAAAAACTACATAATTTTACTAATGGTTTCAATTTATTCATAGTTTTGAAAATTTATTTTGAACCATTGTTTTGTCTATTGTCGAATGCCTATAAGCTTGCTTACCATCGATCTTCCAAATTTCAAGCTTCTATCTTAAATTCTCGCCAAAACCGTGACATGGCGAGACTTCTTGTCTTATTATCAATTTATTTAAATATATGCATGAATTCGAATCAGTCATCGTCTTACCATTTCCTAAGGTGTGGTCATTTTCAGGACCTGTTGAAGATGATTGTGTTGGCCCATTTTGAAATGCCCAATCAAAATCGTCCCCACTATCTTGCACCCATTCGCATATTGTTGATTGTTCAAAGTTACACATTAAATCCATACCAGTACCTAAAATCATATTGGCACAGAGTAATACAGAAAACTTATCTAAAAAAGAGAAATATTTTACATGCCATTCTGATATTTGCATGGCGAAGTATTTAGCACTTGGTGACTACATTAACAACAAACAAATCCTACTTTAAAGCATTGAATCCAAAAAAAGACCCACGTAAGAGCTGGGACCGCGGCCCAAATATTCTGGCTAACAGTGGCAATGGGACCGCGAGTTAAGTTTTCGTGATACATATTGAAAATCTTGAGGTAAAAAAAAAAGATTTGTTCTTAGACAGGGGGTACTGGAAGGGCTAGAAAATCGAGTTTCAGAGGCTTACATTCACAAAACATTTCAACCGACTGGAGGAGACATTCCTCCCGTACCCACCCCATCTGTAGCCCCAATAACCAGGTCCTTCCTACGTGCCTGCCACGTGGTCTATGAAATTGGTCAATAGTTTCCAATTGCACTTTCTAGATTAATTTCGAACCAGTCACTAACTCCATACATCATATTTTCGATACCAAAGGAATGCCTTTGCTTAAAATGTCAAAATGAGGAAATGGTAGTTAGTTTTCAATCATGCCCTATGATTTTAAACCAAGAATGATTTAAATGCCAAACTGGGAAATAATCATTTTTATTCGTGCACCCAGAAGTTATCAAGATTCTCGATCTAGATTAACAAACATAGGCGGATCCAGCGGGGGGGGGGATCAGGGGGTCCGACCCCCCCCCCCTAGAATTTGGAAAATGTACATGACTATTAGTGTATTTCTTGCTTGTAATTTATTTTTAAGTAGTATGGAGCAATTTTTCTCTGTGCTTAACATAGATTTAATGGTTATGTAGTTCTTATTATCAATATGTTGCATTTTTTCTGCAAAATGTGTATAATGTGGTTGTTGTTCGAGGTTCGGACCCCCTAAAAAATTCCGCCCCTGAACAATCTTTATAATCTCTTGGAACGAAAATGGAAGCTGGTAGACAACTTCGCAAACATGGAAACCGCCCTTCCACCCCCAAAGAAAATCACAAAAGGTGATTATGGTTAAAATATAGAAATACTTACTTGCGACGTCCACATAGAATATTTTAGTCAGTGAAACTCCTGAATTATCCGTGACGTCACATTGGTATGTTCCTGCGTCACCAAGGGTTGCATGTTGTGTCAGCGGCAAGACTGAACCTACATGTATATACAATTATATATTTTATTTTATAAAATTGTAATTATGATATGCATGCATCTGTGTATTATAATACGTTCTATCGTGGTATTCTGTTTATTATACAACGATGGGCAGTTTAGTATAGAGAAGGACATATACTCGGAGGTCCTAATTTCGTCCCTATCCTAATTTCGTCACCATTTTTGTTTTTGTTGAGATACTGCGAGATTTCAACAGGTGCATGTGAGTTGCCGCCGGAAATTTTTTACTATGCATAGTATGTAACGATCGAGTCATTTAAATTTAAGAGAACAGTTGCAATTATCTTTTCCTCGTCTATTTACCTATTTCCTTTTAAATCCTTAGGGTAACGAAATATGGACACTGGAGTATACGAAAACTAACAACTTACTCCACAAATAAGCCAACAAACCCCCAAAGTCAATTTTGCCACATTCCATTAAAAGGCGGAAACCCATTAGGCTCTTGATTTCGGTATTTTTTGTTTGTTTAAAGTTAAAAAAAAAACATCATCCTCTTTGCTTCTCTGGCTTTGTGACAGGTCTGTGTTTATTCTGTTGCCGTTCTTTATTTATTTTCAGACTCATTTTAACGCTAGACAACGGTGCCAAGTGGAATGTAAGGACAATCGAATGAAATAATCAACTCGATCAGTATATTCACAGTATAGTATCATATTTACCACCTGATAACCTCATTGTTAACTAGTTAATTAAGTGGTCAACTTGTTACGTAACTAATTAACCACATGATTAACTTGTTAATAATTTTGTTATCAGGTGGCAGAAATATGTCACCATAGTACATTGTATTGGAAACTACATGTACATTTAGTGCTTACTTATAAGTGCAAATAAAATCAAAACTTTGAACCTACCTGAAAATGGCGGCAAGCAACCATGAAGTTTGGCCCAAGTAATTTTTGTAGAGATGGTTTCTGTGATACTACAGTTTAAACTCACAGAACTGTTGACTGGTACAGTTATATGTTGAGTATCTGGACCAATGAGTGATAAAACTGTAACAATAAAAATAGAGAAGTATCTATCAAATTAAATTCAATGTCTTATTGTATTGCAGGAAACACAGAACCACAAGCACCAGACACGTGTTTTTCTTTTTAATGTATATGGAAATATTGTTTCTGGCACCTGCGCACAAAATAGAAATACGTTTAAAAATTCATTCAGTTCTTACTATTGACTAATGCTGGCTAATAATGATAAAGTAAAAATCAATGGATTAGGGCTGACTGACATTTTTGATTTTGTAAATTATAATAATCAAAAACTTTCATCAAAGTCTGTTCACATCGGCACATTTTAAAGACACACAATCTTTCAAAAGACTGAAACAAATGAAGTAGAACAAAGTGATTCCATTGCTATCAATAGCTTTTATAGGCAGCTCTAATAATAAACGTACTTAAACATACAGTGTTACAAAGTAAAACATGCATCAACATACCTTGTTGCGTTGTAGTAGCTTGTGTTGTTGTCGACGTCGTTGTTGGTTTCGGTGTTGTGGTTGGCGTCGTCGTTGGCTTTGATGTTGTAGTCGGCGTCGTTGTTGGCTTCGGTGTTGTGGTTGTCGTCGTTGTTGGCTTTGGTGTTGTGAATAGCGTCGTTGTAGGTTTCGGTGTTGTGGTTGGCGTCGTCGTTGGCTTTGGTGTTGTGGTCGGCGTCGTTGTTGGCTTTGGTGTTGTGGTTGGTGGCGTCGTTGGCTTTGGTGTTGTGGTTGGCGTCGTCGTTGGCTTTGGTGTTGTGGTTGTCGTCGTCGTTGGCTTTGGTGTTGTGGTTGGCGTCGTTGTTGGCTTTGGTGTTGTGGTTGGTGGCGTCGTTGGCATTGGTGTTGTGGTTGGCGTCGTCGTTGGCTTTGGTGTTGTGGTTGGCGTCGTCGTTGGCTTTGGTGTTGTGGTCGGCGTCGTCGTTGGCTTTGGTGTTGTGGTTGGCGTCGTCGTTGGCTTTGGTGTTGTGGTTGGCGTCGTCGTTGGCTTTGGTGTTGTGGTTGTCGTCGTCGTTGGCTTTGGTGTTGTAGTCGGCGCCGTTGTTGGCTTCGGTGTTGTAGTTGGCGTCGTTGTTGGCTTCAGTGTTGTGGATGACGTCATCGTTGGCTTTGGTGTTGTGGTTGGCGTCGTCGTTGGCTTCGGTGTTGTGGTTGACGTCGTCGTTGGCTTTGATGTTGTGGTTGGCGTCGTCGTTGGCTTTGGTGTTGTGGTTGACGTCGTCGTTGGCTTTGATGTTGTGGTTGGCGTCGTCGTTGGCTTTGGTGTTGTGGTTGGCGTCGTCGTTGGCTTTGATGTTGTGGTTGGCGTCGTTGTTGGCTTCGGTGTTGTGGTTGAAGTCGTCGTTGGCTTTGGTGGGCTGGTTGGCGTCGTCGTTGGTTTTGGTGTTGTTGCTGGCGGCGTTGTTGGTATCGGTGTAGTGATTGGTGTTGTTGGTGGCTTCGGTGTAGTGGTCGGCGTCGTTGTTGGCTTTGGTGTTGTGGTTGGCGTCGTCGTTGGCTTCGGTGTTGTGGTTGGCGTCGTCGTTGGCTTTGGTGTTGTGGATGGCGTCGTCGTTGGCTTTGGTGTTGTGGTTGGCGTCGTCGTTGGCTTTGGTGTTGTAGTCGGCGCCGTTGTTGGCTTCGGTGTTGTGGTTGGCGTCGTCGTTGGCTTTGGTGTTGTGGATGGCGTCGTCGTTGGCTTTGGTGTTGTGGTTGGCGTCGTCGTTGGCTTTGGTGTTGTGGATGGCGTCGTCGTTGGCTTTGGTGTTGTGGTTGGCGTCGTCGTTGGCTTTGGTGTTGTCGTCGACGTTGTTGTAGGTTTTGTAGTTGTCGTTGGTGTTGTTGTTGGTTTCAGAGTTGTCGTCGACGTCGTTTCAGGAACTGTTGTAGCCACGGAATCTACTTTTACGCCACATTTTCTTTTGTTGATGGTATCTATGATATAAAATGTATATTATGATTATGTATGTCTGGCTCGTGTGATTAAACATGCAACACACGGCAATTCTAATTTGATGTTGATTCAAAGAAAATGTAACACATAAATGAAGCGTGGCCAACAAGGTCCCTAACTAAAGCACTATCTACCGAACATAAATTAGTGGCCGATTAGTTCACTTTTATTCTTCATATTTGTAAGTTTATACAAATAAGTGTAGCTTAGGCGAAGATCGTTCGAATGTTCCCAACACCTTTTGCATACGTCAACTAGAAAAGTCGTAGCAAAAGTTCGAATCCACTCCATTATCGTGGTTGAATTTGTTTCGTCCAATGAAAAGTCGTAAATTGATAATGGGTGAAATCAAGTGGTTATATATTGATATGTGTTAATACGATGTAGATGTACATTGAAAATGAAAACGTTTACCTATTGGTGTTAAATCCAGCCCTGCCGGGTATCCATACCCCACACTGATATCAATTTTCAAGCCATACAAGTAGAAGGCAACCAAAGTTTTCCCATCTGGCTTTTTAAGTCCGTATATTAACAATCCGAATTTAGTATCTTTGTCATCATGTGCAAACACATGTCGCCCAGGTGGTAATTCGGTCACCAGCACAATATAGTTCGCCAAAGGTGGCGGGACGTCATAAGTATAGTTAAAAACGCTGGGGGTTTTGCCATCCAATTTTAACCCAGAAATTTTACTCTGTTCAATTATGATAGTGGCATAGTTTTGAAACTCGTTGTAAACTTCTGGAATTACGAACGTGTATTTATTCAGATAGTTCTTTAAGCCAGGAATGGCGGTCATAAATGTGTCTCCCTCCTGATTGGTCAGATTAGCAGTTCCGGTGCCATATTGAACCACGCCCACTGGGCTAAATGACGTCACAACCGTTGCTTCTTCACCAAACGTAAATTTTTGTGAAGCAATGTCTTTAGAGACGCAATTCAGAGACGATTTCGTTTTCATACAAACCGCTAAATTGTTGAAGTTACAATCCGTTAAGATTTTAACCTCGTAATGTTTAACTGGTAAAACAGGTGGTACGATGTACGTTGTGTCCCAGACATTTGTTGGAATCATACTCTCCATCAACATATCGCAGTTGTTGGTATTATTTGCAGGCACAGAGGCACACAGAGTTCCAGAAATAACTGACACCGGCTGAGACGAGATCACGTGATATCCCGTAATATCTCGTTCTGATACATATTTTAACGATTCGCGATTATTCAGCGTGTAGTTCGTGCTTTCTTTATATTCTCTGTCATAAATGGTAACTAGAGTGTTGTCGAGTTTACTATATACTGTTATGTAACTTTGGCTATCAGGGTTTGTTGGCTCGTAGCTAGCTACAGTATATTCACGTCCTAAATGTTCTTCAGGAAATAGGAGCGCCGCTTCTCCCGAATGTGTACTGTAACTCGACAACACTACCGATGACTTGTGAATACCTTCGAATGACAAACTGTCTTTCGCATGGCTTTGGTTGAGATGTGGTTGATTGGAAAGACATGGAATCAAAATATTGCCTTCTATTGAAGCTTTCATGACAATGCCGGTCACGTTTGCACCAATGGTATAAAACATGGTATTAGCCTGCTCCGACACAATATCAGCTGTTAGATTTTGACACATTCGTAGATCTTTGGTGAAAAATCCTCCATAAAATGAGCTCCCCATGTTACCTGGAAACAAATTCTTAAGTTTAATTAAGTTAATAAAAATAATTATTTCAAGTATAATGCTGATAGCTCAATTTGAGCATATTTTAAGTCATATTGCTTCGGTCAATCGTGTTCCACAGTTCTGAATAGGCTTAGATTTTTTAACCAAGCGTTTATCCTAGAATTGAGTACACGTATACCCTCGCTGGTTGCTGACAACTGTACTTGATAATTGAAGAACACAGATAACTCGAATATCAAAACACCAGTTGGTCTAACATTGGACCGAAATATAGAGACAAAGAATAAATGCAAGTAACCAAACTTTGAAGATATTGATAACAGAAAATTACGCTCGCATGTATCTTGTCTTGTATTTCGACATCATCATTTAAGTAAATATTAAAGAAAAGTTATTGCTCTTAGTAACTCACATATCAACCAAATAATTAATTGAACGACTACTTTAGTATTTTGAGGCATAAGTTGAACCAAAGATTTGAAGACAGAGTGTTCAAAATATCATAACGATTACATTTTTGAGCAGTTTTGTAGGTTTCAGAACAATTCCCAAAATATACTTACTGCAATGAACGTAACTTGTTGCTGCCAGGCATACCTACAAAAAAGAAAACAATGGCTTTAAATAAAGTCAGACACGATGGTTCACAGACTATATAATGAGAATATTGAAATCACTGGACTCGAGTTCACAAAACTTGTCTGATTGAGAATAAATATCTCCGAAAATTCCAAATTGATCCAGTGAAAAATGATCATTTACTCCAAAAAAAACCTCGCCACACAAAAATTGAATCCAAAGGTGATATAGGCCATTTGCAAAATAGTTTTAGCAGATGTTTAAGAATAAACAATTACAATATACTAGGGGTGTAACAATACGGTAAAACCCGTATTGCAATATAGTGCAATACATAAAACCCGTATTGCAATGTATTGCAATATACATGTATTGCAATTAGTATTGCTTTTTGCATAGACAAGCGAAACATTAATAAATGCATATACATCGTCTTATTTTTTTTCAAATGATCTATTAAACAAAATGTTTGATTTACATGTAGTTAAAAAAGTGCAGTTTTCAATGGACTTTCAAATATAATTATTCTCTCATTTGACGAAATTGTTACCTATTAAAGCACATAAAGACTGTTTTAAGTTTCAAACGCATTTTAACATTTATTCAAACATTTAAATTTCGAATTCTGATAAAAACAATCTGTATGGAACATAACTAGAAAAACCAGTTTAGAGAAACCCGAACCGGTTAAAAACCGTCAGAATTTGTATTGCAATATTTACCGGTATATTGGTTAACCGTTACACCCCTACAATTTACAGGTTAACATGGAATTGTTATTTCGTAGAAATATAATAGTTATTTTTTGCACCATTTGAATATTTTCTATTTTGTCTTCAGCAAGAATTTGATGAGAAACGAGTAGTTTGTTTACATTCTAAAGATTACGTGACAGTGTAAGGGTCTTGAATTCAGAATTCTGGATTATTGAGCTTTCATACAAGTCATGTCATTTGGCTTTGACATAATTATATTGATGTAAGATCGTTATATTTCGTTGAAAATTAAAAAAATATATTCTTTAAATTGTTTGCCCATGGCATTTATGTTTTATTTATTTATTGGAGTTAACGCTGTGTCAACACAATTTAGGTCTTTTTACGGCGTCCAGCGCACCTAACCTTGCTTTCCTGGACCATTGTCTATAACCAGTAATCACCTACCCTTCCACAAGGCCGAAAACTTCTCAATATTATCTAATCAATGGAGGAAAATCGTCAAGTTTTCATGGAAGGGTATAACCTCTCCGGGTGGGATTCGAACACGCACCCCCTCGGGCACGAGATTCCAAATCCCGGCGCGCTACCAACTGCGCTATCGACCCGGTTATGGCATTTATGAATACACTCTCAAACTGGCCACTTCTAAACACTGACCGCTTGTCGCAGAGTACACCGACCTACTACTTTCAAACAACGTCCTGATTCCAAGGCTAAGCCCCATTAGGTTCTTGTTATTGTTATAAATGTATGTTTGTGGCGTCCCTTTTATGATAAAACTACTTAAAACCATTTCCCCATTTGCTTTTTGGCTGTGTGGTAAGTCTATGTTCTTTAACTGTTGCTATTCCTGTCATGTTTACTAACCCCTCCCACTTTTTAACTTACGCACGTTATAATTAGTGAAACTTGAAAAAAAACGTTATCAGTTTAATAATCGCTGACCAGTAATCACGTTGTAGAATCATATTCATAAGACAGACAATCGCACCATAAAAGTCATGACGATAATGAAATCTGAAAATATTCGTCAGTGTTTTAGACATGTGAAAAATAATTGTACAGTTTTTACATCAGTGTCCACCATTTTCCATTTTAAATCATTTTACAGACAACGTCCGCTAGATCGAGCGACAAAAATGTATCATATAAATAAATTAATTAAATTAAACAAGTACGTACTAAAAATAGAAGAAAATATTTGACCGCCATTTTTTAATCCAACTATGTAACGCTACTATTCATAATAAATGTCCTTATCAGTCTGACTTTAAGGTCTGGAATATAAACATATGCAATTAGGTCAAATTAGGGAACACATGAATTGTTGACATCATAACCTTTGCAACACGTGCAGTATTAATTTAGCTTATGTTGTGATATCTTCACCTTCTATATATAGACTTGCTTATAGTAACATCACAGTTAAATGTTGAATCTACATTTAAGTTTTTTAATTTATCATTTCGTCAGATAATTGGTTCGTAAGCTAAGAGGACGGTTCCAACGCATATTGAGTCTCTTTTTACAACAGAAATGAACTACTGTGTGGGTTAGGGGTAGACAACTCTTAATTTTTTAAGCCGCTGCCGCTGTTTTACAGATATGTTCTTTAAAATGTTTACATCTATAAAAGTTTCCATTGGCACAATAGTGCATAAAATTATGTCACTTATCTTTTGAAACAAGGCTAAATATAAAACTCCTTTGTAAAAGAGAAAATATAGTCACAAGTGATTTTTAACGTAGATAAAACGCAGAATCAGCAAAAAGTCACTAAATGCTAATTGGCCGTTAGCTAGCGGTTGGGTCTAAAACTCTTCCTTTTTGAATGATCATCTTAGGGGCGGAGTGTCGTCTTGAATGACTCATTCAACAGGTTTGAACCCAAATATTACAGACAAAATAGGAGCTGGACATTTTTTCAACTTTTGAACATAACTTTACTGTGCAATCTAATTCTGTTTTCAATTTATAACATTCATACGTCAATTTATCGTTAGATTTTTTACATTGAATATAAATTAATAAGCACAAGAACCCAATCTATATAAACACATCAGTGTTAACTTGAACTTATGGTGTCATTTTTGTTTACAGTGCATTGAACATAGAATAGGACATAAATATAAAATATTGATGATCATGCAAGCCTTCTATCAATAGCCATTCAATTTCATAAAAATATAATAACTTACAGAGATGAAAACAGAATAGGGGACTATAGAACTCGAAAAGTTGTTCTACGCGAATTCAATTCTGAATAATATAAAAAATTCACTACTTGTTACGTGCACGAGTGCATGTCATATTGGAGTATTTTATTCGTCATGATGTCCCATACACAATGGTGAGCGCGCGTCATGTAAATTTGAAAAAAGTTCATATATGCATACTTCATCATTTGATTTTAATTAAATTGATTAGCTTGGTTAAAACTTAATTGTTTTCATTTTAAAGGAAATCGATACGACCAGTACTCAATACCTTGTTAGAGTTCAAGGCTACAGCTCTGAAGTGGTTCCATGTCTCAATTACAACGTCAATTGGTTAATCAAGTAATGAAATTAACGTCTTTCCTGCCATAAGGGATCTTTCCGCTGCTATTGACATACTTGCGTTTCTTTGTTTCCTTGAATAAATAATGTAACCGATTACAAATTAATTGGGCTTTTTTTGTTCCGGCTGTTTGACATATTAATTTTAATTTTGGAGTTTAGTTGAACAAACCTTATAGAATTAAATGTTAGTTAAACATTTACCGGATTATCGGAACTTAAATTTTTATATCGGAGTGTTTTTGTGAAAAAAATATAATTATTTGTGAGTTTTCTTTTCAGAGACATTGCCTTGCGATGAGTGCGGATAATAAATGGTTTTATCGAATTTTCAACAGGTAAATAGTATTTTAATTGATAATATTTTTTAATTTGATCATTCATTTGTGAACAAAAATTGAAAAGTTATGACGTCACGAACGTTAATGACGTACAAACAAAGAAACGCATCGCTGGTTAATTTCAAAAATAAAATTTGGCGAACTTAACGATATATTGTACCGAAATAAACAACAAATGATGGATGATATGTAGGTATAAATTAAATACATTTTCAAAAAATGTATTCGCGGAAATTAGGTCTACACTATACAAGTCCGTGGTGTGTTTCTATTTTCCAGAACAAAGTAGCATCATTATAAATGACTAATTAATAGAGAAAACTTATGGTGATAATACCGTAAGAAGTTCATCTTTTTAGATCAATATGGATGAAAATTTGTCGAAATTAACAAAAAGCTACATTTGCCTATAAATTCTGGGCGTATTCCAAAATTACCATAAATAAGTTAATCTACATATGAGTCAACCTATGTCATAACAATGTACATACGGAAGCCCTGGAGGGACATTTTATGTTACTTGTTATTCCTTATTTGTTATTTCTTATTTGTTATGAGTGATTAATTACAAATATCTGAATATAAGAAGGGACATAAGATAATGATCAATTTAAATTCTAACAAAGTTGATAACATGTTACATGCGTGGATACAAATAAACAAATAAGGAATAACAAATAAGGAATAACAAATAAGGAATAAGTATTAGCTAATGAGTATAATTTGACTAATGGGCACTACACTCTCAACGAATGGGAATGAAATAACTGCTAGAATGGACACAAATAAAACGATTTTTGACATCTTTACTTTACAATGTACAAAATGGCCGAACGACCAGTCTACGTTTAACTTGAAAATAAATCATAACAAATAAGTAATAACAAATAAGTCATAACAAATAAGTCATAACAAGTAACATAAAATGTCCCTCCAGGGCTTCCGTATTCGAATAATCTTTCATTGTTACTTAGAAGTAAAATTACATCTTTAGCATTTATAATTGTGCATATACACTATTTGCGAACAAAAACGCTGAAGTGCTCCGAATAAAAAAGTGTACATATCTAACTGCAAACTACTTGAATATTTAAATTTGCTGCAAAAAGCATAATGCTCGTATACAAAAATATAAATAACATCCTCTCAATATAACATTTACAGAAAAGCTACTTTGGTAAGCATGTCTCCGTTTGTGACCACTTAATACCTGCCACTGCTTTTATTACTTAAAGTTACAGCGTTTATTTGCTCATTATTCTTTATAATGTTTCGACGAAAGGCATTCATCAAGTTACATTTCTCTTTGCATCAGCATATTTTTATTTTATATTTTGAGTACAACAACTTTGTGTTCATGTATCAAAAACATCTCTATACACAAACGATCTAAAGCATTGTAAACAACAGCTATGGGCATAAATGAAAAGTCGCTAAAATTATTATCGTCCTTATTAAAATGATTGGCAACATTAGTGTTTTTTTTATTTTTAATTTCATTTTTACACGGGGTTTCCCCATGTTTAGTCGTGGACTGTGGCAAATTCACATCAAAATATGTCGCGGACGATTACATTCGGTTGTGCGCGCGCAAATCAAGGGATAATTACCACTGCAATTAATATAGTCCGCATTACGCGTTAACAAGCAGACGACAAGAAGCACGTGTATATCTTATTTGGTTTATGTAAGGTAAAGGTCCCTTGTATCGCTTCCATGAGTTGTATACAGGCATATACTCTACCAAACCCCATGTCTGACAGCGCTATCAGCGCTTTGGTTAAAATAGAAACAATCGGAACTTAATATTTTCTATATACTTTAAGGCTGATGGTGATTGTTACAATTCTGTTGAACATAATACAGTATGGGGACAGTGCCAAGACAAGTCTTACGATAGATTATACAGACAGATCAATTACATGTTATTCTCTCATAAGTAATGATTTTACAAAAACATTCCTCATACAGAAGAACGTGGATACGGTAATTTGTTTACTTATTATATTACAATTCTTTAACTTTACTCACTTATTCACTTTGTTATTTTTTGTTGGTGATGGGTTTGTTGGTGATTTGTCAGTCAACCTACTCACACCTCCTGGAAAGCCTAAATCTCTCGATTTAGCTGTTAACCAACTACTAAGCGCATACTTTCGTCAGAGACGGACAACTGCCCTATTGTGATAATTAAGAATCATTGGTAGGAGGGAGAATGGTCGTAGGAATAATTTCATGACCAAGCTCCACGAAAATATGCCCCGTCCGGGAATCGAACCCACGACCCCTCGATCACTAGACTTGCGTGCCACCAACTGAGCTAGCCGTGCGGCTTTTCACTTTGTTAAAGCCACTATATAAAAATGTATTCATTTACAACAGACCTTACACTATTTTAAAACCTTGCAGTCAGTTAAAATTGTGCATTGGAGACACAATACGCACGTCAAACCATTTTGCTTTTTAGGTTTAGGTTTGACTTCAGAAGTGCCCATTTCTTAAAGGGGGGAGTAGCCTATCACACATAGTATTAAATAACAATAAAAAATAACAGAATTTGAATACACTTTAGATAGTCGTAAATTTTGACAGTTGGAGTAAAATTAAAGCAACTTTTGGAAATAATATTATGTTTTTACATATACATAAATTCATAAAAATATCGTTTAAATTTTTCTACAAATATGGCGGCAAAGACGAGGACAATACATGTATTGAATTTTGGAATGATGTAATAACCTTATTGCATTTGTTTTACAGACAGATTTTCAGTCAGCTTGTTATGAAGATGCATTAGTGACAATATCTTATGAAATAGATTTCCGAGACGACACTGCGTGTACTTGTAACCGCTATACGCCAGATGTAACATGCCTAGACTTAAATGGCTATATGGGTAAGATTTTGTTCCAATCTGATTAAAACCCGATCTAAACTTTTCCGCTCGCCTACTCGCTAATTTAGATCTGACCTTTTTCAAACGAGGGTCACGTTCAGGTGATCTTTTCTCATCATAATACATGTATTAATGACGAAATTGTTATAATACGTAACTTGTTTACATCGTCTACGTCACGCAATTTGAAATGAGCCGTCCAATGGCAGACTGTGAATAATACCGCTGTTAAATTAGCTTGCAAACCTTGGTCTAAAAATAGAAATTACGAAATCAAAATGTTATTAATAGTGTTTCATCTAGATGAAAGCTACGCATTGATTGGTTGACATAAAGGTCATCTCGACGTGACCCTACATTGAGGTAGAAGAGATCCTGTACGACAATGCTCTACAGGATATCTGTTTACGGAGATTGATTTTGTTCCTTAACACATCTTAAATTCGATAGTGTGCTTAACATCATCGTTAATAAGCGGGCGTGGCCGAGTGGTTAAGACGTTGGACTGGAAGTAATTGGATAGCTAGCTCAGTGTTTGTTCGAATCCAATCCAAAACCTACTCCGTTGTTTTCTCGAGCAAGAAACTTTACACGACTAACTCAATACTGGAAGACCAGAAAGTGGACGTTTTTGAAAACGATTGATCTAAGATGTAAGAACTTAGTTCTCAGTCGAGCAAACAATGACTGTAGAACAGATAGCACATGCCAAAATTACACATCCGGAAAAAATTCAGGATGGTTGCCAAGATAGGATCTAAAATTTCAATGGTACATGGGATTGGTATTAAAATATTCATTTTTCTGATCGGCATATGTCAAGGGAACAAATTGGCCAAGTTGTATCTCTGTGAGTGTCAGTCTATTAGCATTGAAAAGACAACATTTTGAAAAAATAACTATTGCATTTATGTCAACAAAGGTCATTTTTCGATTAGTCTTGACTAGCAAAAAGTTGTTCATACTGTAAGAAGAAACAACAGTATTGAGAATGCTTACTTTATTGCTACTAAAGTGACGTGCATGTTAAAGCAACCTCATTTAATGTAGATAACTTTATATTTCTCACAGAGACAGAAACGATGACCTGTTTGGTAGTAAAAGCACTAATAACTACCAACTCACTGGGACTAGTCTTGACAACAGTAAAATCTGACACACTAACTACGACTATAAAACTACCACCAGCAGCCACGACTGTCCCACCAGCTACACCACCAGCAACCACGACTGTCCCACCAGCTACACCACCAGCAACCACGACTGTCCCACCAGCTACAGCAACCACGACTGTCCCACCAGCTACAGCAACCACGACTGTCCCACCAGCTACAGCAACCACGACTGTCCCACCAGCTACACCACCAGCAACCACGACTGTCCCACCAGCTACACCACCAGCAACCACGACTGTCCCACCAGCTACACCACCAGCAACCACGACTGTCCCACCAGCTACACCACCAGCAACCACGACTGTCCCACCAGCTACACCACCAGCAACCACGACTGTCCCACCAGCTACACCACCAGCAACCACGACTGCCCCACCAGCTACAGCAACCACGACTGTCCCACCAGCTACAGCAACCACGACTGTCCCATCAGCTACAGCAACCACGACTGCCCCACCAGCTACAGCAACCACGACTGTCCCACCAGCTACAGCAACCACGACTGTCCCACCAGCTACACCACCAGCAACCACGACTGTCCCACCAGCTACAGCAACCACGACTGTCCCACCAGCTACACCACCAGCAACCACGACTGTCCCACCAGCTACAGCAACCACGACTGTCCCACCAGCTACAGCAACCACGACTGTCCCACCAGCTACAGCAACCACGACTGCCCCACCAGCTACACCACCAGCAACCACGACTGTCCCACCAGCTACAGCAACCACGACTGTCCCACCAGCTACAGCAACCACGACTGCCCCACCAGCTACACCACCAGCAACCACGACTGTCCCACCAGCTACAGCAACCACGACTGTCCCACCAGCTACAGCAACCACGACTGTCCCACCAGCTACACCACCAGCAACCACGACTGTCCCACCAGCTACAGCAACCACGACTGCCCCACCAGCTACACCACCAGCAACCACGACTGCCCCACCAGCTACACCACCAGCAACCACGACTGTCCCACCAGCTACAGCAACCACGACTGTCCCACCAGCTACAGCAACCACGACTGTCCCACCAGCTACACCACTAGCAACCACGACTGTCCCACCAGCTACAGCAACCACGACTGTCCCACCAGCTACAGCAACCACGACTGCCCCACCAGCTACAGCAACCACGACTGCCCCACCAGCTACAGCAACCACGACTGTCCCACCAGCTACAGCAACCACGACTGTCCCACCAGCTACAGCAACCACGACTGCCCCACCAGCTACAGCAACCACGACTGCCCCACCAGCTACAGCAACCACGTCTGTCCCACCAGCTACAGCAACCACGACTGTCCCAACAGCTACAGCAACCACGACTGTCCCACCAGCTACAGCAACCACGACTGTCCCACCAGCTACAGCAACCACGACTGTCCCACCAGCTACAGCAACCACGACTGTCCCACCAGCTACAGCAACCACGACTGTCCCACCAGCTACAGCAACCACGACTGTCCCACCAGCTACAGCAACCACGACTGCCCCACCAGCTACAGCAACCACGACTGTCCCACCAGCTACAGCAACCACGACTGTCGCACCAGCTACAGCAACCACGACTGCCCCACCAGCTACAGCAACCACGACTGTCCCACCAGCTACAGCAACCACGACTGCCCCACCAGCTACAGCAACCACGACTGTCCCACCAGCTACAGCAACCACGACTGTCCCACCAGCTACAGCAACCACGACTGTCCCACCAGCTACAGCAACCACGACTGCCCCACCAGCTACACCACCAGCAACCACGACTGTCCCACCAGCTACAGCAACCACGACTGTCCCACCAGCTACAGCAACCACAACTGTCCCACCAGCTACAGCAACCACGACTGTCCCACCAGCTACAGCAACCACGACTGCCCCACCAGCTACAGCAACCACGACTGTCCCACCAGCTACAACAACCACGACTGTCCCACCAGCTACAGCAACCACGACTGCCCCACCAGCTACAGCAACCACGACTGCCCCACCAGCTACACCACCAGCAACCACGACTGTCCCACTCGCTACAGCAACCACGACTGCCCCACCAGCTACAGCAACCACGACTGTCCCACCAGCTACAGCAACCACGACTGTCCCACCAGCTACAGCAACCACGACTGCCCCACCAGCTACAGCAACCACGACTGTCCCACCAGCTACAGCAACCACGACTGTCCCACCAGCTACAGCAACCACGACTGTCCCACCAGCTACAGCAACCACGACTGTCCCACTCGCTACAGCAACCACGACTGCCCCACCAGCTACAGCAACCACGACTGCCCCACCAGCTACAGCAACCACGACTGTCCCACTCGCTACAGCAACCACGACTGCCCCACCAGCTACAGCAACCACGACTGTCCCACCAGCTACAGCAACCACGACTGTCCCACTCGCTACAGCAACCACGACTGTCCCACTCGCTACAGCAACCACGACTGCCCCACCAGCTACAGCAACCACGACTGTCCCACCAGCTACAGCAACCACGACTGTCCCACCAGCTACAGCAACCACGACTGCCCAGCCAGCTACAGCAACCACGACTGTCCCACCAGCTACAGCAGCCACGACTGTCCCACCAGCTACAGCAACCACGACTGCCCAGCCAGCTACAGCAACCACGACTGTCCCACCAGCTACAGCAACCACGACTGTCCCACCAGCTACAGCAACCACGACTGTCGCACCAGCTACAGCAACCACGACTGCCCCACCAGCTACAGCAACCACGACTGTCCCACCAGCTACACCACCAGCAACCACGACTGTCGCACCAGCTACAGCAACCACGACTGTCCCACCAGCTACAGCAACCACGACTGTCCCACCAGCTACAGCACCAGCAACCACGACTGCCCCACCAGCTACACCACTAGCAACACCAACAACTGGTACAACACCAACAACTAGTACAACATCAACAACTAGTACAACATCAACCACTAGTACAACACCAACAACTGGTACAACACCAACAACTAGTACAACATCAACAACTAGTACAACATCAACAACTAGTACAACATCAACCACTAGTACAACATCAACCACTAGTACAACACCAACAACTGGTACAACCCCAACAACTGGTACAACATCAACAACTAGTACAACACCAACAACTAGTACAACACCAACAACTGGTTTAACACCAACAACTGGTTCAGCACTAACAACAGGTACAACACAATCGTCTAGTACTTCACAAACAATACAATCAGCTGGCGGTGCAAGCACTACAGAAGAACCAAAAGTGTATCCAGCAATATATTTGGCGCCTTGTTTTTGTAGCAATATGTTTGGCAATTTTACTGAAGAAGATTTCTCTGAACTTTTGTCCGAAATGGAAGTTGATAAATCTACCTTATCAGCAACTAGGAGAAAACTGGAGTCAGCAAATGATGAACGTAGATCAAGTACTGCTATTGGAGGGACATTTTCTGTGATAGTGTTTTCTGTAACAGTTGGTATAATTTTGTTATCAGATATAACTAAATTTATAAGCAAGTCTTTGTTTCATACGCATCGTCTTAAACCTACTAAAAATCCCTAATGTATAATCCAATGTCACGTGTCAACAAATATGCCATTGTCATTATGCTTTACATTTGTGATTTAAAGATAGAATATATCGCATACATTTTCACTTGTGATTGTGTCAATTGTGTTACATCTTACTTCACTTTCTAATGACGTTCATTTACGTTAACATTAAATTAAACATTTTCTGAATGTTTATACATAATATTTGTGTTCAGCACTAAATAGAAAAAAAATGTAGAATCTGCTGATATAAAATTCATTGAAATATGTTAATTCTTAGCATTCTGGTGATATATTTAAGTACGACAATATGGCGTTTTTTCGTTTGTACGTCAACATTGAGCGCTACGTCATATATATTTATGATATGTCTAAAAATAGATCTACTAGTCTAAAAATAGACCTTATGATCTAAATACAGAAATAAGTTCTACAAAAAAAAGATAAATGAAATAGTAACACACGTGTCTCCTGTTTATGGTGGACTTGAGGGAGTTATGGGGACTTATCAAATTGAAAATACCCTGCTACAGCCTTATTATACAATACTACTATAGAGATGGAAAGCTGCCTCGATCTTTGTCTATTTGACTAGAATAGTGAAACACAACTTTCCTCGCTTTTATATATAAAAAAACGTGGCTGATAAGGAATCACTTGTTTCACACTTTATTTAGGAAAAAATAACTTCAATTACGGCGAACACCTTTGTGCTGTACAAATCTGGGCAGCATATTATCAAACATCTTACGATAATTCATCAAAACATTGTAAAGGGATTTACGACTAAAATCGGTCGTAAGACGCTTGATAATACTGGTCCCAGTACTTCTCAAGTAAGGATTATTCTACTATGGACTATGTGAATATTGAGAATTATGAGACACGGTGTAAACAAATAAAGAGTCAAGTTGGAAGCAGAGGATTCAAGAAATCAGAGGCTAACAAGAACTTTCAAAATTAGTACTAAAATCATAGCAAATTGATTGATTCAACCCTAGAAACATAATATTCACTAACTATTGTACCTGCAGGAAAAATGTGCCATCCCTTATTACAGATTTATAAAGACTATTTGAAACAAACTATGGTATTTTATACGTCGTAATATTACCGAAGAATGTATATTTTATAATTATTATAAGAAATTTGTAATACATCAATATATAAGCAAATTTGAAATCAATGTATTTTTTGTCAATAAACACTGTTGAATAGACGAACAGAACGGATGCGCAATTAAAATGTATATACAGAGATCTGCTTGCGGAGCGTGTGAGGCGCTTATGATTGATAGTTAGTATAAATGTCTGTCATTTTTTACTTAGTCTGTTGAAAATGGAACCAAAAGCAAAACCAAAACAAAGCATCCGTACATTGCCATGCTTTAAAAAATGCCTGAGATTTAGAAAGACTGTTCAATACATGTAATAGGGGATACAAAAAGTCAATGAGCACAATGTACATGTACATGTATAGTGAAATTATGTTTGTTGAACATAACATACAGTACCCACCAAAAGTTTAAAAACAAAAGAAATTTACTACAATTCTTGAATTTTGATGTTTAATTTTGCTGAATTATTATTTTCAACATATTTAAGTATGTTTTGTGATAAAATGAAAACAAATTCCATGAATACAACACATCTATAAGATTCAGCATCAGACATTCTGGCGCCTTAAAAACCATGTTTATTGTAATTATTTTCTACTAGTAACATAGGTTTTATGCTATTTTGTACTCTTAGTTATAATTATAATAATAACCAAAAATTAATGCAAAACTATAAAGCATTTCAAAATAAACAGTTATCAAATCTTATATAAAAGCTATTCTGTAGGCCTACAATCTGAAAATGTCTCCAAACTTTTGGTGGTTACTGTATTTATTGATACCGGTTTAGTATTCAGGATCCACGAATGTAATTCGAACCAAGATCACGTAATCAATTTAACGTAGAAATTATTGCTTATTCTTTAATTCAATGTAGGTCCTTTTTATTGATTTCTTTTAAAAGTCAAACAAAAATTTCAGTTTGATCAATATGGCAATTCTAGTCTACCATTTAACCATAATTTGGCCGAATTACATCCTATAATTAAAGCTGCCGTCCATAGAATTAAACTTTGATATTAACTATTCTAAACCATCCAATATTGTAAAGAAATATTTTGGAACCAGTAAAAGCCGTGTTTTGATAGTGATAAATTGTAAATTGACACATAAATGCGGGAATCTGGGGTGCATATTATTAAGCGTCTTACGATCTATTTAGTCGTAAATCCTTCTATAATGTATTGTTAAATTATCGTAAGGTTTTTTATCATATGCTGCCCTGGAGATTTTATGTACATTGTACACATACATATAGCTCGACAGTTACAGAATAAATGATTTTTATTGCGTATTTGTTACTTTTATTTTATATTTCTTATAACATATAAATCTGTTGCTAATATGTTGTTGGGCTTTACGCCGTAGCAACACATTGTATAGATCACATCACTGCAGTCAGTCAACGTACTCACCGTTCTTGCAAAAGCTAAATCTCTGGGTTTAGCTGATAACCAACTACTAAGCGCCTACTTACGTCAGTGACTGACAACTGCCCTACTTTTTAATATTAAGAATTCAACAACTACAATTGCAGACACCGACTTTGATGGTTTTATACATTGATGTCTAGTAAATAAACAATTGAAATTCGCAAGCTAGCCATATTTATAGGCCTACCCATTCTCGTACCCCGATAACTAGTATTGAGAATCCTACTAGACTCTGGGTACGAGAATGATTTATACCATGCTTTTCAAAATTAGAAATGAATTAACCATTAACATTTTGATAATTAAATTATATATCTAAGAAGAATTGTACATATTCAGTAACACAGCTTCGTATATACATTTATTTGTTGCTTTCTCAGAATATTAGGCTATAAATGCTTAATGTTTAACATTACATCAACAGATTCTGGTTTTTGTATAAAACTCGTAAAGTTTTTTTTGTAATTTATTTTCTAATCATACATAATCCATGTACATGTTAACAGGGCTTTTTCAGCCTATCTCACGGGGCCGAATATGGGCCCCATTCCCAATGCCAAATAGTGACCATTTTTCCCAATTTCAAGGAAAAAATCACAATCTCGTTAAATAATTCCCTTTGAACCAGATGTATTTTGGCTTTACAAAAGAAACCACGAGATTTCATGAAAAAAATAATAAATACATGATAATTTGCATTGAATGCCTCATTGAACTGCCAGAACAGAAAGATTTAATGCAGAACAATTAATGATGAAATTTCCATATTGAGTTTATTAAACTTGATTTGTCGATATTTCCCCCCAAATTGGACTATTTACAGCGTTAAAAATTCCCAATTTGGGCTGGGGCCTTTTCCCAAGACCCCCTGAAAAAGCCCTGATGTATATACTTATATACTTGTGTATTGTCTAACCTTGACTATTTGACAAATGTTACATGTACTGTTTATATTGTATACTGATGATGTACTATGTACAAATCATAAATAAAATATATGTTCTGTTCTGTTCTATATGATTGTATAATATATATATATATGTGTGTATGGGCCAGTGGCCTTGTAACACTTATAAATAAAGAACTAAAAAGCTGGTAATTTCAAAATATCTGACAAATGTGTGAACAGGAAGCTTTAAACATACAATTCTCAACATAATCTCACAATTTATTCCAAACAATTCAAAAACTAATAATGTTCATTAAATATTAATGATAATTGAAGTTCAATGTATCGGACCATAATGTGTTATTAACCTATTTAAAGTTTTTTTGTGTGTCCTGAGTAGCCTGACATTGAAAAAAACATTTAAAGCCAGTATTGTTCAAATTAAAGACAAACACGTACAAACTGTTTAGCCACCTAGGTGAAAAAACAATGTACACAATGTCTTGCTAATACAAAAGTCGCAAACAAATAATTATAAAAAAAAATTCTACCGCTTTTTCTAAGGCCAATTAAAAATAACAAAGTGCTAATTATATCTTTTTTTTACAAACTGTTTAATTATCATTTAATTGTGTTTTATTTTTTTATGTAATATAGTAATGGAAGAAGCAACAAACTGTTATCTTATGTCATTAAATATTGTTTCAATAATAAAACTTCAAACAAATATGATGTTGTAAACAAACTAATTTAATTCCTTTCATAACGGGAGCCCAGTGCTTGGACGCGCGGTTTGAGATCGGGAGATACTGGGCTCGAATCCCACCATAGGCACTGCTAAATTCTTTGAGCACGCAACTGCCTTACCGTCCTACCAGACAGAAATGGTACCAGCGATGGTAGTATAGTTTTATTGTGCCAATGTGTCGGCAGCAAAAAAGCAAAGAAAAATACTTTCCAGGGAGATTGGTAGATTAAAAATATCCCAATGACCAGGAATAATAACTGTTAAGTTGTTGTTCACATCAACATGAAACATAGACTTTACAATGCAGAAACATCACATTTACTTAGTACATGTATATCAGTACAAAATAATTTATACCATTTCCACGTCTGAAAAGCATAGTCGATAGCGCGCCTGACTGTCAATGCGGGGTTAAGACTTTGATTCCTGAGCCAGTAGCCAGGGTTACACATCATCGTGGAGCTTAATAATGAAGATCCTTCTTCCTTCTCAAATTTTTATAATATATAGTACCTATAAAGTAACGCTGTAAAGACTATTTGATATTTGAAAAATCATGCGCTTTTTTACAATTTTATGTCCCCATTGCTTAACTTGAGAGAAAATGGTTCCTGTAAAAGACCATTAATTCTGATTGTTCTAATAATGAAAAAGTAAAAGTATCCGGAACTCATGTGCGCATTTCTTAGAAAGAATGAAAACTGTGTATTGAGAGTATACGTTTTAGTAAAGTACATCCCGAGTTACGCCCCTTGGTTATGGCTTTCCTTGAAAACTTCAAGAACTAATGGAATGAAAATACATCTTCACCTTTTATCCTTTTAAAAATAGGAGTTATTGGTCTTTTTTAATGGAATAAACAGTACCCACCAAAAGTTTGGAGACATTTTCACTTTTTAGGCCAACTGAATAGAGTTCATTTAAAATTTGATAACTGTTCATTTTGAAATGCTTTTTAGTTTAAACAGACTACAAAAATAGCACAAAAGCTATGTTATGGATAAAAATTACAATGAGCACAATTTTGGTGGCTTTAGGATGTCAGATGCTGAATTTTCTTATGTGCTGCATTCATGAACTTTGTTTTCATTTTATCTCAAACCATACTTGAATATATTAAAAGTAGTTATTCTACAAAAATAATCATCAAAATTTAAGAATTGTAGTGGATTTCTTTTGTCTCCAAACTTTTGGTGGGTACTGTATACAGACATGTTTTATGTTCGTTCCAGACAGTCGCTCATGTTTTTTTTAAATTCTAAATCACAGGAAATCGGTCCCTATCAACCAAACTCATAAACGTACGTACCTTACGGTGGATCCGGACCTTGCCGACCGCATTAGATCCACAACTTTATCATTGTCGGATCAACCAATTGAATTATACTCATAGGAAGACTATTCCAGTGAGTGAATTGTCACCACTATATGAAGATACAGGTATATCAGAGGCGGATCCAGGATTTTTTCTGGGGGGGGGGTCCGAAATTTTCTAGGGGGGTCCGAACCTCGAACCACAACCACATTATACACATTTTGCAGAAAAAATGCAACATTCTGATAATAAAAACTACAAAAAATTGCTTCATACTACTTAAAAATGACTTGCAAGCAAGAAATACATTAATATACATGTACATTTTCCAAATTTTAGGGGGGTCCGGACCCCCCTGACCCCCCCCCTGGATCCGCCCATGTATATTGATTTACAGTAATCATGAAAAAAATCTTTCAATTGTAAAGTTATAAAAAATAATATTGATAAGAATCACTATAAACATTTTGTGAACCATTTTGCTTTTTTTGTTTAGATTTGACAAAGTTCAAATTTCTTTTATAAATGCACATTATGGTGATTGTAATGTAAGGGTTAATATATATAATCCAAAATCGTTTTAGAGCTTAATTACGTAATTTGGAGGAAGGTCTTTAATTTCTATCACAGGACTCGGTAAAAACATACTGTGATCAAATTTTTTTTTAAGAATTCACAACCAAATTCTACTTTTGGTTTTATTCTACTTTCACTTTGAAATACAATAAACCACAAGAATATATTAATTGATACTAGTAATTGCATTTATCAAAAAGTTCTTTCCCAGTAGAGGTGTTTCAAATAGATTTGAATGTATATTTTCTTTGCCTTCCATAGACAATGTTACTTTTTATCACCATTAAAAGAAAGAATAATACCATGTAAACGAATCACAAATGTGGCTAGAGATTGAATGAAATGCCTGAAAAGTCAGGTCTCGTTTTCGAGGTAACCAAAATGTTCAAAAGGATTTAATTCGGTTCAAAGGAACCTAAATAATCAAAAATAACTTCTTGTACATGATCGCACACAAAAAAGTTCCCCATCGTGATCCAGATTAAATACAAGTTTTTAATAGTTATATTAAGTTGCCCATATATTTCATTATTTTAAAATTATCTGACAGTGTCTATAATTGAGTCAAGTAAATGAATTTTTAATATTTTTGATCAGACTGACATATAAATTGTAAGAGATGTATAATATTAGTCACAAAAAACGTTCTAGATATATCTTTACTATTGCTTATAAATGGGTATGTTTTTTTAAATAAAATAACTCTTTTGTTGCACATCAATTTGTTCTAAATAATATGTTCGTTTGTTTTTGTTGAATTTAACGACGTAGCAACACAATGGTCATATAACGGCGGTCAGTCAACCTACTCACTCCTCCTGGAAAGGCTTAATCTCTGGATTTAGCTGTTATCCACATACCTTCGTCAGTGACTGACAACTGCCCTACATAATTAAATATCATTGGTAGCAGGGAGAATGGTCGTAGAAATAACTTCATGATCAAGCTCCACGAAAGTATGTCCCGCCCGGGAATGGAACCCACGACCCCTCGATCAGTACATGTAGACTTACGTGCTACCAACTGAGCTAGCCGGGTGACATTCTAAATCAATATATCAATGTCACTTTTTCATTGCCTTCAAAAGTTCCCATACAATTTTTTTGAGTTTTAGAATGGTTGATAAAATCAATATCTCAGTTTAAATCAGTGAACGAAAAGCGTTTCTGTATTTTATGCACACCAAGTTTTCATATCTAACAGTCCAGACTGTTGGGAAGTTCTTGTATCCAAAAGTTTCCACGTTATTCAAATAATTTAACAGAAACTTATTAACAGTAACAAAGTTTAGCAGATATATTTAAATAATAATAATCTTACTTTATTTTTGACGGATCATGGCATCGCAAAACTTGATTTGACTCAAATATATCTGCAAGGTGAGTTACCGACCGATTTTTTCTGCTATAAAACCTATAAAAACGTGTACTGTCGTCATAGAAAAGCACGGGTTTCACGATCAGTATTTCAACATCCCGCGCACGTGGAACATGTGCTAGATTTTAAATAGCTACGCACGTGGGGCACGGTTTGTGTTAAATATTATCTACGCACGTGGAGCTCGATCTATGTTAACTGAAAAAGACTAAGCACGTGGAATACGGTCTTTGTTGTATAAGATTTGATCATTTGACTTATATTACTGCATTGTAAGACTGCAAAGAAACAGTTGACTAACAAGACCAAGGTTTACAGAATATTTTATTCATTTCATTCTATTTCTCGGTAATTTTATTATCTTTACATCAAAATATTCAAAAATAAGGGAGTCTGATTTATGATTGTTTAGTTTCCCTACTTCACAATAAGCGTATTGAAGGTTTCTTTCAATTTCGTGCAAGTTATTTTTCAAAGTCCGAATCCCTTACCCTGAGTATCACTGGAACGGCCATTACAAAGAGGTCACGTGTTATAAATTATTCCTTATCAAATTGCCTTAATTGCCATAAATTCTAAATATAGCCGTGTTTTCACACCCATCATTGTAAGTGGGTTCGCAATTAAAATAGTTTTAATATCAATTAATAAAGCGATAATTTAATGAAGTCATTACGAAAGACAAACATTTCGCGCCATTTTTCGGCACGATTGTACACTCTGGCAAACCGTGAACGATTTCGTTAGGAAGCGGTGCACTTCAAAGAAAGATGGTTTCTTTGAAGACGTCTACACTAGGTCCAATATGCTTGGATTTGATTGGATGACGCAGAAGTGACGTCACACCGCCCCCTTTCTCTGCATGTAGCATAAAATACACGATTTCATAGAGAGTTTACACATTTATGTTGAGTTAACGAATGTTATGCTGAATTTATTAATTAATTACGTGTTAATAAATTTGTAAATTGACAATTTGCTTAATTAAAAGTTTAGACAAGTTGGATATTTTACTGGAACTATTAAAACTTTAAAAGTGAACTTAATATTGTGATTTAATTTAAGCTTGGATTTTGTGGATTGGAATTAAATTAAAATTTGGATCAAGGAGCTTCGAGGGCAGGATAGGTAATATATAAATTCCTTCTTAATATACTTTAGAATTTAATGGCATACTTCTCATTCATTAGAAACGATAATGATGTCTAATGAAACGCAGTTTATTCATTTTTTATTTTTTGAAAATTTTGCTTTATTGAAGTTTGTCAGGAATTATTTTGAATTATTTATTTATGTTAGTAAAATTCTTAAGAATTTAACCTTTAGCTTGATCAGCACTTTTTCTGAGAAAACCAAGTTATTTGTCATATCATAATTTGTATTATTTCTACAAATATTCATGTTTTTTACGATATTGGTTCATAAACCTCATACTACAGTACGTGTACAGCAAAAGTATGCATATATTTTCGCTTATAAAATAGCTTTAATTGAAAAAAATGTTGAATATTTTGGTTCATGTATTAATGCTGTGTATTTGAGACAAAAAAATGTTAAAGTTGCGAATGGAAAAGAAATTACACAAATTCATTTGGCATGGTTTTGATGGTTTTCCGTTGTCAGGCATTTGTGTGATGCATTCATCAAATTGTTAATATTGTGTAATGATCAATATAATGAACTATTGGATTGAATTTAAGACTCCTAGTGAATTTTAATTGTCTCTAAACTTTTGGTAAACACTGTATAAGGCTTATTGTACTAACAGAGGATTCTGATGTATTGTTGTCACCATTATAGGGGACAAGTTTTAGTTTTATTACATTTTTAATTGTATGATAATTATGGGTCCATCCACTTCATTTGGATTGATTATGACATCCCCAGGATGTTAATCTCTTCATTTTTTAGTCGGTATAATATTCATATCAATATATTTGTGTTTTTGTAATTGCAAAATGGTTGGTTATCTCATTATTGCTTATTTAGTTTTGAAGTTGGAGATTTCCATATCTAATGACCATTATTATTAATGTATTTTATCATCTGACCTTCATTGCATTTTATTTTCATTTATATTTATTTATTGTTATGATATTCTTGTGTAAGACCCCTTCTTCTCCCCTTGAAATATAATATGGAAAGCTTAGGTTCTTAATTGTTTCTATTTTCTTGTTCGGTGAGACTCTTTTGCTAGATTACATATTTTTGTGTACTTATTTGGCCAGTCATAGCCTCAGATTTTTACAAGCTCTAGTTTGATTTGTTTAATTCTAATGTCATAGGTCAAATTAACAACTAGACTGATTATCATCAATATAATCAATTTTACTAGCCCCAGTCTTAAGTCTTGTTATTATCATTATCAATAAATGTGGTTTCCCAGACATATGGAATACCCAGTCTGTGACTAACGACAAATGGTTAAAACTAGCTATAAAACAAAAACTGAGAGATTTGTTTATAAATGAATGGTTTTCAAGTATTGAAAACTCTAATAGTTGCCAGTTTTACAAAGCAATTAAAACATCTTTTGGCTTTGAAAAATATCTGAACAAAATACCCAAAACTCTTCTACCTTACATCATCAAATTTAGAACACGCAACCATAAACTACCCATTGAAACAGGCAGTTGGCATGGTTTGCCTTATAACCAACGTTTATGTAGTACCTGCAATATACTTGGTGATGAATATCATTATTTCTTTGAGTGTAGTTTATTTGTAAACGATAGAAAACTACTTCTGAAACCGTATTTCATAAGACGTCCAAATACGTACAAATTATATCAATTATTCAATAATTCATCAACCCAACAGTTTAACAATGTGTGTAAACTCCTTAAGATAATTTTATCATCTTTATGATAAAGAACTGCTTATATGTATAACATTCTTAGTTTTAGCTAATAATATTTACTAATTGTATAACATAATTTCAATGTACCATTATATTATTATGACTCTCCAGTGCCCTTAAGAGGACACCAATACATATATATATAAATACATAACTTATTAAATTAGTTCCTGATTGCTACCCTAATATTCTCGTACCCCGAGGTTATCAAGATTCTCGATCTAGTATCGAGAGTCTTGATAGTCTCTGGGAATGAGAATGGTACCCTATTTGGTTTCATTTATTTATACTTTATAATTATGTAACATTGTTGATTTATACCTGTACTTCTATCCTTACCATGTGCCTCGTAAAAATATTTATATCTATTTATGTACCTCATTTATTCATGTATATGTGAAATGAGAGAATAAAAGAATTTGTATTGTATTGTATTGTGGATGAAGGAGAAAACTGTATGCCACATGTATATGTTTTATATGTATAAATCAGGATCTGTTGTAAATCTCAAATTATAATGACCATAGGATAAAAATTGTTGTCAATTCTCTTGGTTTGTAAATGATGTTTAAATTTCATTCCTACTCAAAAAACCATCTCTTAATTATAGTGCTTTAGTTCCCCTTGTGTTGTACTATATTATATTTTGTCTTTAACATATATTTAAAGAGATAGAAAACTTGCTATATCAGTAGGAATTTATCTATATAATTTCATTTCATCCTTATTTTGACTTCTATTTAACTCAAAATTAAAAAAAGAAATTCTAGATCATAAATTCTATATTTTAAGGTCTATGTCTTCCTTCTGGACAACTTTCAAATGCCTAATTTCCTAACAGTATGACTAAACAGTGAATAGGAGACTAAGTGCGGATAGGACTTTTAATTTTTAAATAACTCTAAATACACTAGTCATGTTGATCAAATATTGTATATTTACTCTGACTTAAGTTATTTCCAAATAGTTCAGCTTTTAAAATGATGTTTTTTGTGAACAAATGAAGTTTTTATCCAAGATAATAGATATTTCGATCATATTTACCTTACGATCTATGCGATTATAGCTGTCAATCGTAGTTTAAGATTAAAGATGTTGAAAATATATGTTCAAATTATTAGTTTCATAGTCGTAACCTAAAGTCATATTAGTTTACTTTATTAAAACTGTGTAAATATTTAAACAAAAGAAAAAAATTCTAATGCCTTTTCACCTCAATGTAATCGAAAGCTATGGTATTTAATTACATATTACAATAACATATTTTCATTTCATGTTTATAACTTTAGTTTTAGGTTGGATTTTTATAAAAACATTCTGTTACAAAATAAAACTTCTTAAATAAAAAATCTGAGAAATTGAGTTATTACCTCTGTATGTTATGAAAGTGGCATAATTTTTAATATTCTATATATGATAAAATATAAAAAATCTGGCATGGTGAAAGGCATACGACTCAGTTATTTATCAATTTTCTGGAGTAAAAAATCATGAACTAAACCAACTATTTGAAAAAAGTCATATTCACGAGCTCAATTAAATTTTAACTCTACCCTGGCTTGGGCTTTAAGTTAAAGGAATGACTGATGTAAAATTAGATTCTTATTTTCTTAGATTTTCCATAGGTTATAAACATAGTCATATATTAGGGGAATCTTAAATCAATTAAAGATTTATTGTTTTATAAAAATAAGATTCTAAATGTTTATAGTCTATATTTACAATGTAATCATATTTTAACATTCGTCATTTTCCCCCATTTCGCCATAAATCTTTATTACGCGTTTTAGTCATACCATGTTGGGAGAATTTTTCTGTATGTTAATTGACGTAACTACTTGGCTACAAAAAGGTAATAGATGTGTTACAAAGATAAATATTGTACAAAAAGCTCAATTAATTAAGTACCTTGCTTTTTCTGCTCACAAATTATTTTTCAAATTTGTGAAATCACCATGTTTACACATTAAGCATTATTGCAGACGCTTTGTTAGGAGTAATGCGGTCAGAAAAAAGTAGTTCATAAATTTTATGTTGCAAAAGCAATTTTGCGAGATATTATTGTAAATGTCTGTCATTAAATATCTTAGATAAATCAAACTTTAACTGAAATTAACGACAATTGTCACAATATGATATAATTAAAATTTTGCATTTACTGTAACGAATAATTGCGCCGTGTGTTAATTGACAAAGGGAAACAACTGTGATAATAGTTGTCAGGTGCCCTGAAGATTACTCTCCCTTTTATACGCAAACGCTTCTGTAGAAAAGACGAATTTTATATATAGAAGTTGATGATTTTAGGTATGATTCATGCTATTTTCATGCTAATTTGGAAAAAATATATTTTAAACTTTGTTTTGTTAATTTGCTACCTTGTAGAAATAGGGGTTTATATGTACTTAGTGCCCCACAATATTAGAAGAATAAAAATTATAATTAAATAAAAAGAAACGTATAATTACAGAAAAAGCTACCTTAAATTTTAAATTGTTTACTAAACAATCATAAATACCATTAGATACTTTACTTTAATTAAGCTTATGAGCTTATATAACATACGTTTGAATCATAATTATGTTATGACATTTAATACATCTTATGTAATTTTCTCAATCTGATTAAAACCCGATCTAAAATTTTACCGCTCGCATAATTTCGATCTGGCCTTTTTCAAACGAAGGTCACGTTCAGGTGACCTTTTCTCATCAAAATATTCATGACGAAATTGTTATGATGCGTAACTTGTTTACAGTCTATGTCACGCAATTTGAAATGAGCCACCCAATGGCAGACTGTGAATAATACTGCTGTTAAATTAGCATGCAAACATAGGTCTAAAAATAGAAATGTGATTAATAGTGTTTTCGTCTAGATGAAAGCTACGCTTTGATTGGTCGACACAAAGTTCATCTAGACGTGACCTTGCATTGACTAAGTAGAGATCCAGTACGACAATGCTCTACAGGATCTCTGTTTACAGAGATTTTCTCAGATGATAGTGTTTTTTTTAATAGGCGAATGTGAATCTTTTATGTTATCTTGGCAAACTAATTAATGCATGATTTTGATTTGATCTGATGCTTTGTTTTTAATGATAGATGTGAAAATTGTTCAAGCAAACCAAAAAAAATTGTATAATTTAGAGATAGTAAAATTAAGTAAATAGTAAAAAATTAAAAATGGTTTAGTTTTTACTTTAATTGTGTTTTGGTTTTTATTCTGGGTTCTCGGTTATCACTATCTGTTTGAAAATAATTTTTTAAGCTTTTTTCTTTTTTCAATTAAGCTTTTCAAAAAGCATTGATCAGGACAACCACAAAAGATGAATACTATTATATACAAACACTTTAAATGTGAAATGTATCTTATGTCTTTTGCTTCATTTTCTCCGGTGTTATTAAGCTGTGATAATAAACCATGCTTAACTCAGATACTGTTTCTTTTGTTATTAGAATTTAAGTCAAAGAATACTTATTAAACATTTTGAATGAATCTATAGTTGTTTGGCGCAAAAATTGGAATTGTTGGTAAAAAGTTAGTACACAAATTGTGAATATAAACAACAGTGATTTCATATTATAACAAAATACCTAACTTATCCAAATAAATCAAGATTTAAAAATTATATATCCTTCAATAATACTGCAGTGGTTGTGACCCAGCTGTGGAATTTTCCACTTCCATTCTCCTATCTCCATCTGTTGCTCTTATCTCACAAGTTTGCAGCTTCTGGTAAAGTAATGTGCTTAGTTCTCAAGGTAAAAAATTCTAGAAATTTATGCCTTTCCTATTTCACTGAAACTTTACTATTTGTTCTGTTCACCTTCTTGCAATTTCAATATTGAGTATTAATTGTTTATATTGCCAGATAGCACATGCTCTGAAGGAAGCTGACAGCAGTTGAATGATTTATCTAGAGTCAGTAACTCAATTGTACTAACATATGTGTGATTTTCCACAGCAAGTGGAACAATTTATCTGTAAATTATCCTTTATAATTTGTCCAATTATTCCTTTTTCATGGGGGTTGCTTTTAGGACAGGTTCTGAATATTAGTATTTAGGTTTTCTCATGTGAAATCTTCTTTTATTGTAGTGTTGATGATTCTCCTACATTTATTAAATTGTTCTAATAAAAATCATAATGTTCACTTGTAATTGCCACTGATGTATTATACTAAAGATCTGTGTTTGTTACTTTCTGATTAATACATATGATTTCCACATTAAGTGGAACAATTTGATTATTCCTTTTTCCTGGGGGATTGTCTTCGGGACTGGGCCTGTATATGAGGATTTAGGAAATTAAGGTTTTCCGATTTTGAAACTTAAAAAAGGGTTATGGTGAAATCTGTTAAATTGAGAATCAGATTTCAAAGTCTTTGGAATTCTCCAATATTTAAAAAGGGTATTTGACTTTTACATGTACATTGTATACTGTCTTTTACTCTTTAATTTGTCTGTTCTGCTCTTACAGCAATGTCTTTTTGCACATTTCATTCTGAGTCTTAGTTTTCTTTCAAAATGTTCTGTCTAAATGGTTGCTGTCTACATGCACAATTTCCTTGAACCTGAAATTGGTTTGACATGCTTTGATTCTGTTCCTTCTAAATATACTAATAATGAAAACCTTTTCCCTGGTAGAATGTTTGTATTGTTTAGATTTAAGATATGATTCTCCAACATAAATTTAATTGACAAAAAACATTTAGTTCACTTGCATTTGCCTCCGATGCATTATTCTGAAGAACTGTGTTTGTTACTTTCTAATTAATGATTCTGCCAAGACCATCACAGGGTCCTTTACCATGACTGGTTTCAGAACTTTTTCTATATAGTTTTACATAGTATGAAAGCTAACGTCTGCAAAGCTGCATTTCGGAACCTCTCATATGAGAAGCTTATTCATCCGTCCTCTGATGATCTTAATGATAACTACATCTTGGTTTCTCACGTGCTTAATAATTGCTTTATGTTCAAACTCAGCAACAGCATATGTATCTTATATTTCATATGATATAGCTGTGTTCATCCTGTTGTTTGTAGTACAATATCATTGGATGCTAAGTAACTTGTCTCTGTTTCCAATGTAATGATTGGATTCCTCTTCAATGTTGACAAGTATTATGTTCACTGAAATTCATGGTCATAACCAGTTCATCTTCCTTCAGTGTATCAATATTAATTTTAAGTTGTTCATGTTGCCGCATGGATCTAATATTTGCTCAGAGTGTTATGCTTATTCTGAATAGCAGTACCGTCAGTCCATAAAAGTATCTGGGAGCAACTCCGATATCAGAAGCACGTTCCTACTTACATAATAATAGGTATCCACATCAAGTGGAACATTTTGTTTCTTCCAATCTTTAATAGAGATGATTTTTTTCACCAGGGATATCTTCAAACAAATAATAATGTTTTCAATTTGTCAGATCCACCATTTGTACATTGTCTATTCATACATTTCATTCTGTAAGTTTTTTCGAACTAGGTGTTCTGTCTAAACTATAGTTTCTCTGATACCCTGTTTAATTTTTTAACTTTAAGCCCTACATTTCACAGTAAGTATAACAGCTTACAATTCTGGTGAAAGAATGAGCCCTTCTAATGTGAAAAGGCCTCAAACAGTCATTTTTCTCCTGTTATAATGTTTTGATGAAATGACTTGAATTGCTTTTACACATCCTCGTGCATCATTTTCGTCATAACATTTTTGCATGTCTTTTTTTCTCTTCTTTTGAATCCCATGTTAATAATGCATCTTTTTGTTAGACATTGGTTGACTTCACTGTTCTATATCTCATATGTTAGAGTAGACATTGGTTGACTCCACTGCTCTATATCATATATGTTAGTCATTGGTTGACATCACTGCTCTATATCTAATTTGTTAGTCATTGGTTGACTTTACTGCTCTATATCTCAAATGTTAGACATTAGTTGACATCACTGCTCTATATCTAATTTGTTAGTCATTGGTTGACTTTACTGCTCTATATCTCATATGTTAGACATTGGTCAACATCACTTCTCTATATCTCATCGGCAATTCTCAATACGAAGGTCCATTTGGGAATGTGAATATGTGAAAATCAACTTCAAATAAAACAGTTTTAAATGATTTTTTCATTATTATGCATGTATCAGGGATGTAAATCTAATTTTCTGGATGCATAACTATCTTATTGCCAGTGCTATGGCCATATAAAGAGGGTAAGGTGTAAACATTTTACCATTCGCTTTTAACATCCGATTTTTGTACCCTCATTGCAGACAGTAACAGCGTACACACAAATATCTTCTTCCGTACAAAATAAAATGGTTTGGTTTTCAACAATTATACATGTCTTTGTCTAAAAATAAAAAATCGACTACAATGACTTCTTAATTAAGTCATTACATCCCACTGAACTTTAGGCACACTTTTTAATACTAAGGGTAAAATCAAGACTGTAATCATTGGTGACAATTCAATTGTTTTTTATTATTTGTGGACGTCACAATGATAGCCTGCTGTTTCTTATACTTCACTTTGATCATTGCCGATACAAAAAATGTACATATTACCTTAGATAAGCCGCATACTTAAAAGGCACGTATATGTATAAAGAACAGGTGCAATGGTAACGGAAATTTTAAATTGATTATATAAGGTTAAAACATAGTCAAATCCACCAAGTCTTTAACTGAACCAACAAATGTGTTACTTTATAGTTGCATTTTATTTCTAAGTCAAATAGCTTACACGAATACTACATTATTTTTTCATATGATATGTTCTATATACATAATAAAAAAATATGACTAGTATAACAAACGCATTATTAATTAGAAAACTTGAATGCTTTTGTTCAAACAGATGACGTGGTTCAGTTGAAACATAAAACTAAGACACTGATTAAGAATGACAAGATCATAACTCGGTAAAACAACACTTATCCGCAAAAACAACACAGTAACGGAAATTTTGTTCGCAGAGATATCTGCCACCTGACATTATTTGATATCTGCAATACTATTTAACAAAATGACGAGTACGTGATTTTAATATGTTCGTATCTTTTCAATTCAGTAAACGGATATACATGTATATATGATATAAAGAGGATATTGAGTGGGTCCTGAGGAGTCATGGCCACTAACATGAGAAATAGATTGTAAGGGCATCTGACACAAAATCTATTGATACATTTATCTGTATAAAAGTGTGACCTTGAGTTGGCAATGCAAACAATAAAGCTCTAGGCCATACAATTTACGAATTTGTTTTCAATATTTCGTTATATAATTCCATGTTTAGTCTTGAGTCCCTTTTAGCGGGCCAATATTCAAATATGTTGACCCCTGAGGCGGTGTCAATATTGAACCCATAGCAGGGGCTAAATTTGAAAAAAAAGGTGGCTGAATGCATCGTGCAAAGTTGAAGACTGATGGCTTTAAATTTTTGTCAATACAATTTTAAGAGACTTTTGACAGACGACGGACAAACATCAATCAGAATAGATCACATTGAACAGATCGTGCTCTGGCTCTGGTGAGCTATAATATAAAAATCTGCTAAACACTAGTGTCTTATGGTACTTGGTCTACTTGTTCGAGACTAACACGTGTATTCTATTAACCTTAGGTAAAAATAGTATTGACTTGAAATCATTTCCAAACTTACAATGCTGTTTTATTACGGACAAAAGACATAAAATATCCATTACCACATAGTAACGGAAATTTGGTACACTTATGTTCTCTGTCTGTCGTATTTTAATAATTTCTTGAAGTAAATCAATATTTGAATTTAAAGCCATATTTGTGCTCGTAATTCACAAAATTACACAACGAGTTAATTTCAGCTCAACATATAACTTATATCGCAATTAATAAAAGAACTGTCTACTTCATAATTAAACTATTTCTTAATTTATCTAACTAACTCAAAAATGTGTTATTTTACCATGAAGTGTTCCTAAAGTCATTAGTGACATAAATATATGATGCACTGACTGGCGCAATGTCCCCACGAATCGTATATGACTGATATTCCAAACATGGTAACGGAAATTTAAATCACGGAAATTTTAAATTCGTATTGAAATTACGTGGTTTGAGCTCTACGAAGTTACGAATGAAGAATTTTTCGACCATCTATAAACAGTTATAGTCAATTGATGTATTTATCGCCATTATACCGTTTCAATATAGCTGATATTTTTAGCAGCACCGGTAACGGAAATTTTGCTTATTTACTTTTTATTGACCCCTTTTACATTTGCCTTTCATGTACTTTCGTATCTCATTCATACCAAAGGTTTTTGTTAATTTATTTAATAATAAATGAAACCAAGATAACTTTTAGGCGTTTTTTATATTTTGCTTTCCAATCCAGCGGTGGCAGATACGGTATCGGAAATTTTATGAAAAGTATAAAGTCTGGCGACATGCACTCTGCATTAGATATTTCAAAAATGTCTGACATACTGTTTTACAGAGCCTTTTAAGTACAAATTTCAATTGTTTACCAATGCATATGCATGCAAATTTAACTCTTTCAGTGGCCGAGTTCGCTGCAATTTTTATTGCAAACAACACAGGGGTGGACTGGCGACAGTAACGGAAATTTAAAATAAGGGTCTAAAATGGCGGTTACGATTTTATCAACAGTCCGATTTTTGTAATTTTTTTACACAATCATTGGACATCTACTAGGTAATGGACGAAACACTAAAATTCATTCTCTTAGTTACTAGCAGGGAGTTATGTAACATTTTGTCAAATGGACCTTCGTATTGAGAATGACCGTCATATGTTAGACATTGGTCAACATCACTTCTCTATATCTCATATGTTAGACATTGGTCAACATCACTGCTCTATATCTCATATGTTAGACATTGGTTGACTTTACTGCTTTATATCTCATATGTTAGACATTGGTCAACATCACTGCTCTATATCTCATATGTTAGACATTGGTCAACATCACTGCTCTATATCTCATATGTTAGACATTGGTTGACTTTACTGCTCTATATCTCATATGTTAGACATTGGTTGACTTTACTGCTTTATATCTCATATGTTAGACATTGGTCAACATCACTGCTCTATATCTCATATGTTAGACATTGGTCAACATCACTGCTCTATATCTCATATGTTAGACATTGGTCAACATCACTGCTCTATATCTCATATGTTAGACATTGGTCAACATCACTGCTCTATATCTCATATGTTAGACATTGGTCAACATCACTGCTCTATATCTCATATGTTAGACATTGGTTGACTTTACTGCTCTTTAACTCATTTGTTAATCTCAAGGGGCCGAATATGGGCCCCATTCCCAATGCCAAATAGTGACCATTTTTCCCAATTTCAAGAAAAAATTTCCCAATCTCGTTAAATAATTCCCTTTGAACCAGATTTATTTTGCCTTTACAAAAGAAACCACGAGATTTCATGTAAAAATAATAAATACATGATAATTTGCATTGAATGCCTCATTGAACTGTCAGAACTGAAAGATTTAATGCAGAAAATTAATGATGAAATTTCCATATTGAGTTTATTAAACTTGATTTGTCGATATTTTTCCCAAAAGTGGACTATTTACAGCGTTAAAATTCCCAATTTGGACTGGGGCCTTTTTCCCCAAACCCCCTGAAAAAGCCCTGTAGACATTGGTCGACTTCACTGCTCTATATCTCATTTGTTGCACATTGGTTGACTTCACTGCTCTATATCTAATTTGTTAGACATTGGTCAACATCACTGCTCTATATATCATATGTTAGATATTTGTTGACTTCACTGCTCTATATTCATATGTTAGACATTGGTTGACTTCACTGTTCTATATCTCATATGTTAGACATTGGTTGACTTCACTGTTCTATATCTCATGCATTTACTTTTTCCATTTTATCCAAAAATTCACAACTAAAATTCCAAAAAAGTAGGGCTAGTAGGGCATTTTCAAAAAAAGTAGGAAAAAAGTGGGGAGAAAATGAAAAAGTAGGGAAAAGAAGGAAAAATAGGAAAAGTAGGGCCCACTTGACAGCCTGACTTCACTGCTCTATATCTCATATGTTAGACTTTGGTTGACTTTACTGCTTTATATCTCATTTGTTAGACATTGATTGACTTCACTGCTCTATATCTCATATGTTAGATATTTGTTAACTTCACTGCTCTATATCTCATATGTTAGACATTGATTGACTTCACTGCTCTATATCTCAAATGTTAGACATTGGTTGACTCCGCTGCTCTATATCTCATATGTTAGACATTGATTGACTTCACTGCTCTTTATCGCATATGTTAGACATTGGTAGACTTTATTGCTCTATATCTAATTTGTTAGACATTGGTTGACTTTACTGCTCTATATCTAATTTGTTAGACATTAGTTGACTTTACTGCTTTATATCTCATATGTTAGACTTTGGTTGACTTTACTGCTCTATATCTCATATGTTAGACTTTGGTTGACTTTACTGCTCTTTAACTCATATGTTAGATATTTGTTGACTTCACTGCTCTATATCTCTAGACATTGGTCGACTTCAGTGCTCTTTATAAACTATGTTCTATAGCTGCTTCTTAACAAGACAGTTTGTCTTTCCAGTTTTTCTCTGTTAGGCCACAACAAGTTGATGATATTCTACGGATTTTTCTAGAAAAAAATGGGGCGAGCGAGTTTAGAAAAAAAATCTTAATTCAGTTGCTTTATATAGCAGTTTGACCAAATTTTAATGAGCAAGCGAAGAAATAAAAATATTTATTTTGTAAAAACTGTCAAAATTAAGGTGCGAGTGAATCCATAGAACATATGATCAACTTGTTGTGGCCAATACCATTCACATTAAAATTTCTTGAAGTTTACTACACACATCTTGTATACAAAAAGCAACCAAAACCTTCATAGATGTTTGCTCTAAATCATGAGCTACAGTTAGCTTCGATAATTTTATTAAATTTTAGTTTGGTATGGCATGATTTAGGAGTATGGTCATCTCATTATTTCCTACTGGTAGTTTAACTCTTAATAGCAGATTGGATAATTTCCCTTTATCGTAGACCAGCACATGATCTTTGTGTTGACTTAAGCACAAGTTATTCAATAATAAACACTTTCTTAGCAGAGGTACATGCTGCTGGTTTAGGGCAAAACCTGCGATGTAACTAGCATTGTTTTCAAGACTATTTGATATGCATGGGCTTCACTACTACCATGTTTCATATTTTATGTGTGTAGGTCTTTTCCAATTAACTTAGTGTTTGTGATGATACTTTACACTGAAAAGACTTGCCCATTATTTTCATTTATCTGAATTCCAAAAAAAAGGAAACACTTTAATTTTCATTTGCAACACTGGAACATTATAAGCTTTAATAAATCTTTGCACTTGTTGACAGAGCATTTTTCTTATTCTTTACAGTGTGATTTGATTCTGCTCTTTTTTCATGATGTTTACACACTCTCTTCAAGGTCTGTCCAGTATCGTTTTTCAGAATTCCCTTGAAGGCCCCTATTGATATGGAAATTCCTTGGCTAAATTCTTGTAATTATATTTTTGTTAATGAACGAGTTTTATTTAACAATAGGTAAACATATCACTGTATCATGATAGTTTGCCTTGCAATTGCAGTAGGTCAATAGAACTTTTTCAAGTCGATAAATACCACGATAGTTTCTCTGAGTCTGACTATTGACTGTGTGCAATAGTTTCCTTGTTAACAATTTTTTTAAAAAGCAGTTTGGCTTTATACTTTTCATTATGTAGGGTTACTACTTGGAATAAACATGGCATTTAACTTTGAAATAATTATTATTATGTTGTTTTTGTAATATAAAATCATCGTGATAGTATTTTTGGCCCAAATAGTTGTTTTGTTTTTGTTGGGTTTAACGCCATAGCAACACATTGTATAAGACTAAGTCATATAACGGCAGTCAGTCAACCTACTCACTCCTCCTGGAAAGGCTAAATCTCTGGATTTAGCTGTTAACCAACTACTAAGCGCATACATTCATCAGTGACTGACAACTGCCCTACATAATTAAAAATCATTGGCAGGAGGGTAAATGGCCATAGAAATAATTTCATGACCAAACTCGACAAAAGTATGACCCACCTGGGAATTAAACCCATGACCCCTCGATCAGTAGACTTGCGTGCTACCAACTGAGCTAGTCGGGCGGCTTTGGCCCAAATGGTCCCCCAACAGAAAATTGAAATCTTTGATGACATTTTATGGTTTTAATAAGCAATATGTCATTATAAAAAAGACATTTAAAATATTTTCTATTCTAGCTTTTTATTTATGTAAACTTATTGAAGTTCAGTTTTTGTGTTATGATGAAGAATCATGTAAATGAATAAGTCACAACAGAAAATTTGGCTATAATAGAATTGTAAGAAGTAAGTGAAGGACATTACGCAACTTAAAGTTCTGCTTGCAATTCTTCATAAAATGGAATTTATGTGAAAATTAATTTAGTATCTTGTCATTTAGATATATTTATTATTAATACAAATGTTCGAACGTAAAGCCATACATAACTTAAAACATTACAAAGTGTTGCCCGATAGACTATAGTAACTTGTTCTTTAACACAATGCTCTTACTACAGTCTTGCGTCGGCCCTCAAAGTGTTGATAATTTGTGAGAAAATAAAACTAAGCTACAATCTTTCTACAAAATATTAAATTTCTTTCATTTCTTTTCAGATATGGAGTATGAATATAGTATGCCTGACACTCCAGCCAGTGACATTCTGGTTATAGATACAGATGTCTGTGACAACAACAACAACAATGATGAGTCAGCTATTTCTGAGGTAGAAACTGGAATTCCAGGAACCACAACTCATCCATTACCTAATATCTCTTCATTTCAAGAAACATCTAGTTCTAGTTCTACTGTACCTTCAGTGATGTCTACTAGTAGTTCTATGTATCCACCATCATCGTCATGGGAACAAGAGTCACAGTCTTCTTGGGACATGTATTTAATGAAAGACAAATCTAAGAATGAGAATTCCATCTCTGAACCTTCATGTACCAGTAGTTTTAATGAGTATTGTATGTTAAGTGCCCTAGCCTCTGCTAATAGTATGAAAGACAAAGCTCAGGAACTTGTTCTAAATTCTGAAAGGAATACACTTGATCAACAGTATGCTGATAGTTTGAAAAAGAAACTAAAGGAAGTTGAAACTGGTTATAGCTCTGAAGGAAACAATAGATATATAGACAATAGATATGCTTTTAATATGTTTCATGGACAACCCACAGCTGATGTGATGAAAGAAAAGGTTAATGACAATGATTTATGTGTAAGGTCCTCAGAAGTTTTGTCTTCCAATAGTTATGTTGAAAATGTGTTGAACCATCCAGGACAAGCCTCTTTGGCTGGGACAACTACTTACTTCCTTCCTACTAAGCAAAGTGAACCAACTAGATCTTCAGAGGATGAGACTACAAATGATGAAGTTAATGTTGATGATAGTAAACAAGTTAATGCTGACATTGAGGCTAAGACAATTGGTGATTCAGGCTCTCAGAGCAATAGTGAGCAACTAGTCAATGTTCAACGTTCATTTCTTATGGATAAGATATTAGGGCTTAGTGAGAGTGTTTGTGACATCAAGAAGGAACAGTCAGTGAAGAAGAGCTCTTCTAAGGGAGATAAGAAAGGTGATACGAAGACCATTAAGAGCAAGAGAACTAAACCAGACAAACCTCCATATACTTATGTATCTATGATTGCTGTTGCTATAATGCATTCTCCCAAAGGACATTTATCATTGCCTGCTCTTCGTGAGAAACTGAAGACCTTATTTCCCTTTTTTAATGGAGAGTACCAAGGCTGGAAACATAGTGTACGTCATGCTCTGTCTAACAGCAAATGTTTCTACAAGGTTCGTTATATGGATGAACAAGATATGTCCACAAACAATGTTTGGAGAGTTAACTATTCATGCCTTAAGTCTAATACCTTCAATCGTTTGGACACAGCTTGTATGTCTCACCTCTACAAGGCTACACTTCAAGAACAACTAGGTTTACCTCCCTTTGTTCCTACTACTACAGACATTCATTTGCCACCAAAGCCTTCACAATATAACAACTATGGTATGAAACTTCTCCAAGTTCCTCAAGAAGACTTCATGACTGGTAGAAATGAAAGTGTACCTACACCACAAAGTGTCATCTCTGAGAAGGACTCTGCTACAAGTATGCCATGCCCTAATGTCTCTGTAAACCCAGTGTCTGCTTTGATAGACAGAAAAAGGAAGAGAGATGAATTTGAATATGAACATCCTGACACTTCCTCTGAATTTCAAAATATTCCAACATATGTGGACCAACAAACTCAACAACAAGTCTACAACATGTACAATCCTTATCAGAACATTCAAAAACAACAAATGGATATGATTCGTCAACAGATGTCACATGACTATGGTTACTATGGATACCAAGAGAATCAGCCAATCACAACTCAGGATGTTGGATTTTATACTCAACCCTATAATCAATGGTTTGGATATGAACATTACTACAGACAGATGTTATTTAATCAATGTTTTGCTGAACACAGCTACAGTTACCAGACTTATGTCAACAATATGAGATCTAATGATACTGCTAATGTCTTGGATTTGTCAGCAATTAATGATAATAGTAGTGAAAAAAGTGACAGTCAGTGAAAAAAATACTTTTAATGGGTTAATGAAATGATGGCACCAATGGGTCATAGGTTTTGTCTATAATAAATGGTGAAAATGTTAGTGACAGACATTGAATAAGATTGTTAAAATGTGCTTGAATATATAGAATATTAAGATGGCTTTTTTGTGAAAGTGTACATTATATGTTATTGATGTCAGAGCTAGTTTTTTAACTTAAATTTGATGGCTAATCTGAGTTGATAACAAATGTTCATCCATTTAATATGCTGTATTTTCCTGATTATTGATAGTGCTTTTTGATTTTTAAGTGCTTTTTATGTGACCGAGTGCTTCATCAAATATGGAATAGTCTATTTACCTTTTACTTAAGGCTATTTTAGAAAAAACATGTTTTGTTCAATATGTTTTTGTTCAAATACTATTTATGCTATGTGTTGCTATTGAAATTACTAATTAATGGGTCAGACCAAATTTATTCTGACTAAATGTATGTTTGTAAATAAGGAAGGAAGCAGGCTAGTATAGCACTGACAAAAATGTGACTTTATTTTAGTGGTTAATTCCATTTGATTGGGAAGTACATGTACTCATGGAAATTTTAAATATTTCAACTAATAATGCAGAGTCATGGATATTAGATATCCAAGCATAGTGACTGAGTAAATTAGTTTTGTTTGTTTATTTGTTTCTTAATAGATCTAATCCGGTATTCAAATTTATGGGGTTTTCCGTGTGTGCACAGGTGGTACAAACAAAGTTTTCTACACATTATTGCTAAACAGCACAAACTATGGATTAAATCCTATTGTTCTTTTTATACGTGTTTTCATTGTAACAGTGGAAGTTAGTTTCGGAGGGGAAAACCCAAATATTTGAATTCCGGATATAGGTTATTTTAACAGTTTGTGTTTAAATATATATTGTATTGTTGATGTTGATTAAGTTTTCATAGTATTTTATGTATAATGTAAATATTTTAAAATGTTTTTATCTCGCAGTAAAATTGATATTTTAAACTATAAAATAGTTTCAGTTTTACCAAAATTACCAAAAAATGTTTTTAATGCAAGTATACTAATACACTTGTTTTATTTGTCTTAAGCTATATTACTTCAATAAAGTAGAAAAAAGGAATTTAATATTTATGTTTTAATTTTTTAATCCATTTTATTTTTTTATTTTTGAGATTATTCATGATTGTTAATACATTGTATTCAGTTCATTTAAATTGGGAGTTAAGACCTTGATTGAAATAATTCATAGTAATTTTCCAGAAATTAATTTCTATTGCAATTTTAGTTTTTTATTAAAAAAATTCTAAAATATTTCATCTTCACCTTTTGGCCATAATGAAAAAAATGAGAAAAAGACAAGCAAACAAATTTAATCAATGTTTTATAACCACTACTTTATTTGTTTACTAAAATTTACAAAATTAAAGAATTCTTACTTGAATCAAAATATAATTTTATGTATCAGATATTGCTTTGCTTTGATTTAGTTGTATGACTTGAAAGATTACTTGAGGCTGGTTATAATTCAACATTTTTATTTATTTATGTTTTGCTGTTTATTAAGTGAATATGTGTTCATTTCTTTTTAAATAAAAAATGATTTTTTTTAAATTGATTGTTTGTTCATTTATATACCCCTTATGAGACTGTTACAATTTTGCTAACCTACAGTAACCACCAAAAGTTTAGAGACATTTTCAGATTGAAGGCCTATTGAATAGCTTTTAGCTGAAATTTGATAAGTTTATTTTGAAATGCTTTGTAGATTTGCATTATATTTTGGTGATCATAATTATCATAACTGAGACTACAAAAATAGCATAAAAACTTCATGGAAAATTATTACAATAATCATGGCTTTTGAGGCTTTATGAAGTCAGATGCTTAATCTTATAAAGTGTTGCATTCATGAAATTTGTTTTCATTTTATCATAAACCATACTTTTAAAAATGTATTAAAAATGATTCTACAAAAAATAATCATCAAAATTCAAGAATTGTAGTTATTTTCTTTTGTCTCCAAACTTTTGCTGGGAACTGTATTTTGGCTGACAGAGCCAAAGAACAGACATCTTTTATTAATCACTAGCAGAACTAGTGGAAAGTCAACCAGTACTAAACATATTTGTTCTTGCTAAAGGTACAAAGATGGGAAGATTTGATTGAACCAGAAACAACTTGGAACCTCAAGATGGCAGTAACACAATAACCCTATAGCTAACAATGCCTAGGGAGTCATATAAAATAATGTCTTACAAGTTACAACAACAATTTTCCTAAGCCAAACATTTTTTTAAAAACTATTATGATAAATTTGAATAGCTGTTTATTATGCAAAATGGTCATTACTGTTAGGACATTGCTTTTTATGAAATTTATTTAATAGTCTGAACATCAGGGCAAATGCTTAAAATCATTCTCGTACCCAGAGGTTATCAAGATTCTCAATTTAACAGATGGAGAATCTTGCTAACCTATGGGAACAAGAATGGCTTAAAATGAACTAAAGGTAATTTTTGTTGTAAGATATTTTTTGATATGACATGTATGTTATGAAAACAGTCAATACTCAGTACTTGGGTAAAGTCCAGGAGTCTTGGCAACAGAGAACTGGTCCTTGGTCTATTTTAAAAAAGCCACTTAAATCATGAAAACCAGAGATACCAGGATTTGGACATGTTGGAACTCATGTTAAAAGTTTACATACACACAAGTGTATGTTACAGATACCTTATTGGAGAAACATGTGTTCACAACTTAAATCAATCATTTTTGAAGCAACCAGTACTAAAGTTTAAACAGGTAGACACACATAGAAGATAGCTAAACAGATACTTTCTGAACATCCAGTATTGTTTGTTTTTTCTCAACTGTCAAAACATGAATAATTTCACGGTGAATGCATTTGTTTAAATTATTGTCGTAAAACATCCACGAGTTTCCGAAAGTGTGTATTTTGATCTAGTAAAGCTGCTTCAATCGTATGATATGTTTTAGTCAAGATATTTTTAATAACACTTAGGTCGCCAGTACAAAAACAATGCATTCAGTCACAGTGAAATTATTCAAGCTTTGACAGTTGAGAAAAAACGGACAATATATAAATATTACTGGATTAACAATTTAACATTAACACTTGGTTATGCTATATTGTTAGCCATGCACTTAAAAAGCTATGACAATACAACAAAACAAAACAAACATTACTGACCACTTGGTATAGTCTATTTTTCTTCAACTGTCAAAGTTTGAATAATTTCAAGGTGACTGAATACACACTATCAGTATCGCAGGGGTTCGACAAAAAACATGAAGTCACCATTAAATTATTCATGTTTTGACAGTTGAGAAAAAATTAACTAAACACTTCTCTCTATAAAACAAGTCATTTTAAAAAGAAGAGGTTTAAGTGAGCAAGAAAAACAAGTGATCTATGGCCACCTAGTAATTCAATTTGTTACATTGTAGCAAACTTTACACAGGAAAACTCTACATAGTGCTAGCATGTGCTAGTCTTACAGATTGACTATTACAGATTGTTTTGTTTGTTTGTTTGGTTGGTTAAATGCCTTAGCTACACATTGAACAGGTCATATAATGGCGGTCAGTCCATCTACTCTATTTCTGGAAAGGCTAAATCTCTGGGTTTAGCTGTTGACCAACTACTATGGCCATACATCTGTCAGTGACTGAAAACTGCCCAATGTTATTTAGAATCAGTAATAGGAGGGAGAATGGCCATAGAAATTGTTTCATGACCAAACTCAATGAAAGTATGTCCCCCATGGAATTGAACCCACCACCCCTCGATCAGTAGACTCTTTTCCAAGTTTTATTGACAATATGGTCAATAATTTCATGAAGAATAAATGAAGAATAAACAACTAACAACAAGATAAGAAAATGATATTTTTCTTTTAAAACAAACATTGTTCCAACATTTAAGATATTTGAATTATTATAATGTATTATTATCATAAATACAAGACAATAACAAAACAATAAATTATATGTAATATTTCAATATATACAATCATAGAAATATAACAGAGCAATTTATTCTTAGGTCCTTATGTATTATGCCGAGACCACAAAAACTTATTACAGTTTTTTTTTCAAATTTAAACATTAGAATCAAATCTCATTACTGCTAATTGAAGTTCTATTACATTTATTTTGAAAATAGATTAAATAAAGTATTGATATGCACAACATATAAAATATCATTCGGAATTCCTCAACCATTTGCTACGAATACCCTTGGACATATTTAGGCGCCATTTTGAAACTATGTAAACAAATATACGATCGTTTAGGCGATGACTGAAAATTCGTTTTAGTCTGTAAATTTGAAATTACACATTTCAATGATACTGATGAACAATATTTGGTTCAATTTAAAACAAATAAATATGTTTAGACAAAGATCTATGTGTATACGACAAGAACTATTTTGTGTAACCATTACCTGCTTCGCCTCACGTAGGTAGTAAAATAACAAAAATCCAGTGAAGACCCCCCACGAATCCTTCCGAGATTATTCATTCATGAAAGGTTGAGGTGTTCTGAATGATAAAATATACACTAGCCTCCATAATAAAAAATTCACTATGATTTTCATTGTTTGGTAAATTTTAGACAAAAAGGTTGCATTATTTAAATCTTTTGTGTTTATTATGTAAAGGAAATCTTAATTAAAAGGGATAAACTTATTGCTCAGTTTAGCTATTTTTGTACAAATCATACATTGATTTTTATTTGAGTACTTGTTTTCCAACCAATAATTTTTGTAAGTGAGATTTGTCAAGAAAAATTCCATTAATTATGAAAAAGGGACTTAAGACAGTTATTTCCCCTTGTATACTCTTCAAATAGGTAGGTCCAATTGGATTTTACCCTTACTTTTCAATGTCAATTTGCATGAATTAATCTTTAATATCTTTTTGTAAATCATTTAATGTGTATGAAATTTAAGCTTAGTATTTTTATGGTAAAGAACTATCTAAAATTTATCACTTATGTAAATATCTTTATCAACAAGAAAGATATTAGATGAAATATTTTGCTACCCATACATAGGAATTCAATGATAAAATCCGAGGATTCCAACTGTAAGGACCTACATACCAATTGGATTGCTTCAGATTTAATCAGCGAAAGATAAATGACAAAAGTCTCTAATTAAAGCAGAATAGCAGGGCACTACATTCCGGTACTTTTATCCCCTCCCAGCCCTTTTCCTCCTTCATATCGGGATATAGTTACTTTCAAACATCAACCCACCCGCCCCTTTAATCTCCCTGCCCTTTTCTGCTTTCTGGAATAATCCAATTAAAAGTCTAAATAACATAATTATTTTTAATAAATCATACAGGAACTATTTTCTTCTGAAGCATTTGAGACTTAAAAATAATCAAATATAACGTGACTTTGAAATAAATTTTTACTGGACATTTTATATTTATCACTCTTGAGTTCACATCCTGGACCTCTAGTACTGAGCTAGTAGGATAATACTTTTTACTTAAGGAAACATCCAAGTAGGTTTTGACTGGGATATGATGTTGTTTATACAATGATTACCAGTGCAACATCATAACCACTTGACGACGCTATATTTTTATACAGTTCAGTATCTGATCTCCTTTTCAAAAAAATTCTTACAAAAAGAGTTATCGTAAGTCAGTTGCATATAATTAGCAGTTCTAAGTCAGATGGATAATAAGCATAACTATGATATGTTATTCAAAGGGTATACAATTAATGCTACACAATTCTACAATATTTAGAATTGATAAGCTAAAAAGATGAGCATATTATTAATTTTTTTGCTTTTGATTTACGAAGATTTTTTTCGTAAGAATTTTTGTGAAAAGCACCAAAGATCAATTTATACCTTTGTTTTTAAGTCAGCTAAATCTTTCTTTGTTTTGACTGCTACAGTTTTAGGTTTGTTACACATATCCTCCTTTGATTTCAATGTTGATTTTAATTTCTCTAATTCTGGAGTAACATTCTAAAACAAAACATAACAGAAATATTACCAATTTAAATATGACAACAAGAGCTCCGCTGGGCGGGGCATTATACGCCCGTGTGCAGTCCATGCTGTGTTCTATCTCATATGAAGTCCCTACTTACCAATTGGATTGCTTCAGATTTTATCAGGAAAAGATAACTGACTAAAGTCCCTTATTATGAAATCTACTTAATTATATGTCTTAAAACCATCAATAAAACATGATTATATTGTTGAATTGGTTTATATCTAGTTATAGACTTGTAAAAAGTTCTTAATGACCTTAATGACCTTTAACATTAATAATAAACTTGATAAACCTTCTGATACTGAATAAAGGTAAAATTTTGGGTCAAATAAATCATGACTTTACATAAATGAAAGAAAAGGCACTGTGGTCTATTTTTGCACTGAATTTTGTTTATAATAAAATTTATGTATCATCTTATTAATGAACACTTAACTCTGTAGCGCGATATGACCTTTCTGTGTTGGTGCGCCGTAAAACCTAAACAAACTTAACGCTATAAAATTTACATTATTGCCTTTTTATAGTTCCAAAATATACAGATTGTGGGCCTAGCACGAAACTGCACAACTCACTCTTTTTTATATTGAGTGTCGACCGTTTTGCACTAAGTCTGCCATATACAATAAAAGATTTGATTAGACTTAAATTAGTAAAGGGACAAAAGTAAGTCTTATTACATTGAGTTCTAATGGAAAAAACAACTTGTTTTGTTTAAAATTATAGTCGAAAATTAGAAATCAAACTGATTCAAAGATGTGCAACATGTAACAATATATGCTGTACATGATGAATACAAAAAATATATGAAATGACCTTGAAAATGTAATTAAGGTCATGGTTATAACTCATAAAACTAACAATTTTAAATAGAATAAAAAAAGTAAACATCATCAAGTCTAGTTATAGTGACCATGTGACTTGTTAGTTAAGCAATAATTGCAGCAAATAGTAAAATTGAAATTAACATTTTCATAACATTTAAACAAATGAAGAAACCATTTAATGCCCAGGTGAGCTTGCAATTTTAACAAACATTTAACATGTTAAAAACCTTAACCAAAATTCTTTAAAACAAGAAAGGCAAGATTTAAAGAAAGAACATTCTTCAACCAGAAAGACTGACACGGAATGACTAGGGTATGTAACTAGCATAATATATAGTAAATATAACATTTCATTTAAAGAATATAAATTTTTATAGAATGATAAATAATGGTGGATAATATTAATGATAATGACTTAACTGCAATTATAATCATATATTCATAAGAATCGTTTCAAATGCCAATAATTGAGACAAAAAACATTTTGATACACAATGTGTACTCCAACTAAATCATGAAAACATTTTAGTATGTTTTGTGTCATCCAAAACATTGTCAAATTCCAATCTACCAATGTTATATTTTGTCATGATCAACTGTGTCAAGTAATTTTAATTATAGTTCTGCTATTTGATGTTATTATACCTCACTGGAATTTCCCTATGATAAAGCCCTATACCGGAGCGGGTGTTATTTTGTTTGTTCACATTGTTACATTACCCACTATCTAAGGGAGACCACTTATTAACAATTAGTAGCCATGATTTACAAGTTACTTCCCTTAGTTGTTCAATAAATATTTACATGTTACAGTTTTGTTCGGTATAATAAATCAAATAATACATGGCAGTGAGGGTGACGGACTGACGGTACATATTATTTTCCTCAGGTTGATAATCTGTACCGTCACCCTCACTGCCATGTGTTATTTATATAATAACAAATACTATATAATAACAATTACTATCTGTTACATATAATTATAACTAAATATATTCTATATACATGTCATGAAAAAAATTATATATAACAATATAGTTCAAAATCTATAGAATTAAAAATTAAAACTTTGTATTTTAACAAAACAGAATATAAAATCACATAATTCAAAAAAGTTTATTTTCAAAATGAATGTGTAACAAAAAGTACAAGATAAGAAATGTATTGCATGCCTTAATAAAGACAAAAATCTTTGGTCCAAGATTCTTAACAGAATACATTTAATTACTCAACAAAATAGTTAAAGTGAATAAAGCTATATATATATTATGATAAATTAATTATTAAAATAATATGTTTCAAGGTAAAAATCATTTCAAAAAGATTAAATCATAACAAATTACAAATGAAATCACAGTTAAGTCCAAACATACAACCAACAATACAAGATTTGAAGCAAATTTAAATCATGTTACTCATAGCTAAATGTCTGACCAATATTTAATTTTTTATGTCTTAAAATATTTTGTCTATAAATCAAGAGACAAAAATTCCTTATGTACAGGTTAATAGAATGTGAGACATAATACATTGAAAACAATTTAAAATTTATGAAGCATAATCAGTCAATTATAACTTTAAAAAAGATCCTAAAATTTCTATAACGAAATTCAAACTGGCACAAGTTTTTTACATGAACACACTGTTTATGGAATAACTCTTCTGAATACAGAGCACAATTTCAGAACCTATAAACAAAATAACCTCAAAACAAGCACCAAGGTCAAGGCTAGTTTTGAAGGTCATCAAATGACCTTGACCTTTCTGAAAGACCCTAACTTCATGGCAAGACAACTAAAATTCACCAGCCAGGAGCCTAAGTAGCCCTTGGGACTAAAGTGGAAAATCCGAATTAGTGGCATGCTTTCTGACACTCCTAGTAAATTACAAGTAACATAGTGAAATGTCTACTCTAGCAACAACACACATAATTATAGGTAACATCAAACAAATGACATAAATAAATGTTACATGTAAAGATGAATAATAGTCTTAATGGCAGTGACTCTTTAAACTAACAATCCTAACACAAAAATTGCCGCAAGTCAAATTAGATTAAAGAGATTAAATTATTACCTAATGCTCTATATAAATGTCAATTTGCTATTTTTAACTATTTTTCAACTATTCTGAGTGAAACTGGATTAAACCTGTTATGTTTAACTGCACAACGCCACTGCGCATGAAACAGTCTTGACTGTTGCCCTCGCGTGCAAACTGTTGCCCTCACATGCAAACTGTTTTATAGAGTGCAGTGCCAAGGGAAGTAACCGCATTAAAAAAAACTCCAAGCGTCCAATGAGCGAGATCATTGCAAGCCTCTTTAGAGTTACCAAACGAAAAGTAGAAAAAAAGTAAATTCTGTTGAAAATATCTACGATACGTCTTGGTTTGAAGACATTGAAGAAAGGTATCTCGAACTTTTGCTGAGAATCGGGACTCGCTAAGCACACGTAATGTCACCCGCTTCTGAAACTATCTTTATTGCCATGTTATATCTGTACTTATTATCCCTCGGTATCAGGGACAACATTAAGAACTGTTGCCCTCGGCCTAACGGCCTTGGGCAACAGTTCTTAAGTTGTACCTGATACATCGGGAAAATAGTTTTGACTGTTCCCCAAACACCCATGAAATAAGTGTATAATGTTCAATAATACTTCATCCTAGTATTGATTCCAAACAGGCTTAACTTAAAAGTATATAGTAAGTTAGTCAAACAACTTTGTTACTCAGAATACAATGTATTGTATAATGTTATGTTTGTTGGTCTCAGTCAAAAGAGCATAACCTAAGTCACATATTCATGTACATAAATTTTAATGAACTTATTTACAGCAAAAAAGTGGTAAGTAATTGAACTGTGGTGAAAATTTATCATAAGGCCTAAATTAAAATTATGTTTGTTTGCCCATTACCGACTGACCCGAAAAAATGCTACTGACTTAAAAAATTTCATACAAAAAATATATGTGGTGTTTTTTTTATTGTTCAGGACTATTCATAGTATCACTTTCCAGTAGTTTCTTTACGCTAATAATTCTGCTTTAGGAAAAAAATTAAAATGTTTTTCCTACCTACCGACCCAACCAAAAAATTTAGGGTCGGTAAAGGGCAAACAAAGTATTTTTTAGTTTAGGCCTAATTGGAGTTAGATAATTTCTATGTATATATGTCAGTAAAATTGGATCAAGACCATACCTGTAGCCTTGAGATGAACACCATTTTACATTGCTTATTTTAAATCTTCACACACTGTGAGACATACCTATGCAAATGAACTTACAACAAATTCTATGGCAAGATTTAATATGAAAATGACCATAGATATAAATATATGGTAGGGTACCCCTGATATTGTAACACAGATTGTTCAAAGTCAATAAATGCTTCAACATTTTAACATCATAATTGTGAAAAGTTTAAAATTCATCATCATCGTTGATGTTGTCATGGTGATTATCATCATCTTCTTCATCATCGGAGCAATCATTAAATCGTAGTTCTTTAGCTACTTCACAACTCGCAGGACTTGACGGTCGTTTACGTTTCAAGTGGGGACTAGAAGGGGAGGAGTTATTGGAAGAACTGCTCTCTTCTTGACGTTCCATTGTAGGTGAAATAGCTCTGATCCAGTTGCCCTGGAAACATAAAATAACAACACTTACATGAGTAAAATATTTTAATTAAATGTCTGAAAGATTTTACTTAAATTCTGTTTATTTTATTTTTTTTATAGCTTGGTTGTCAAGCAAGTTATTACAACTTAAATCAATTACTCACGAGACTTCTCCCTGGTACCCCAGTATTCAGCTGATAAAATAAAGATTCTTGCTAAAGGTAGAAACAAGGTAGATTTTGAATATCCTTCCTCCTTTGTCAGACAATAGCTTACCAAAGCTAATGTTTATTTTGTTAACTTGTACTTATTCGACTTGAAATAAACTTTTGTATCTTGTATCTACCACTGATTCTTAATCATGTAGGGCAGATGTCAATCATCGACTATTGTATGTGCTTGAAAACTGGGTAACAACTAAATCCAGCAGTTTGAAATTATAATTAACTGTGTGAACAAAATTGCAGATATAAAACTTACAAGTCTGCCATCAGCACCAAACATAGTTAAGAAATTTCCAATAAATTCATTAGATCTATCCTGCCAATTATCAATCCATTCTTTGCCTTTATCTTTCCATTCTCTACCTTTATCTTTTAATTTATCTACTTTTTCTGTAAACTGGATTTTCTTTTCCTGAAACAACCAGATTAGGTTCATTAATACAAACATACAGGAAAACAAAAGGAGATAAGAGATCAATAATACAAACATACAAGAAAAGGTTGAAAATAGTATTGATTTACATTTTACAACACATTTGACATTGTGTTAGTCCGGTATATAAACTACAAAAATCGACTGAACCGTGCATGAAAGGATGTAGAAAATGTTTTTGCATTTTCTTGAAGCTAAGATACTGTAGTTTCCGAAACTGGATGATGCCACTTCAGCACTCTTGGGCAACTCCCAAAATTCAAGATGGCGGACAAAATGGCGGTTGAGAACTGATGAATCTATAGTTAATCCATCTTTTTCACAGTCTGGTCATTTAAAGAGCTAAAATTAGTCTATCATTATCTGCAATATTATTTCATGCAATTTTGGTACCCTTCGTTTATTATCCAATCCAAGATGGCGGACAAAATGGCGTATAAAGGCCACATTTGTCATGTATGTCAACCACAACAGAGGCATATAAAAAAATAATGCATTTTTGTAGTTATACCTGAGTTTATATATCTGGTTGATGCCACACTGGCATCATTGGGCAATTCCCAAAATCCAAGATGGCGGCTAGAATGGCGTAAATAACTAGCTGTCGGGTATATATCAACCTCAAAGTTAAGTCATAAAGTGGGGTATACCAAATAATTGCAATGCATTTTATTTTGTCATTAATCGACTTTTATTAATGCTACCTATTAATGCCATACTGGTATTCTTGGATAACTTCAAGAATTCAAGATGGTGGTCAAAATGAATGATAAGAGCTGGAAAATTAAGTCACATAAATAGACATGACTCCACACTAATGAGTATACAGCGACATGTTTAGGATTTTTTATATCTCTTGGTCTTGCGAATATTAAATAATTGATACTAGCTTGTCAGTTGTTTCTTGAAGCAAATTGTTTCTAAGATGGCAATTTAGAGACACTATTCTGATAATATTTAATTCATTGAACAACATAAGTTGTGATACGAAACTTTGATATACTTAGAATAATGACCACTTTTTCATATATGTTTGCCACTTCAATAATAATCAATATGTACTAAAAGGAGGTTATAAACAAAGAAAAAGACAAATGATATTGAAAGTATTGTGTGCAAGTTCAATTACATTTCAAGTACATTAATGCCAAAGCAATTGAAAGAAATTCTGTGACATTGTAACATTTTGATAGTAATTAAGGTAAATTGCAATAGGATTTCAAGTTCGATCTTGATATCAGATATCACAACTTTATCATGAGTGTTCTTTATTTCATGGTAAATACTCTATCCATTGATAAAAAGAAGAAATATCAAACGCACATTTCCATCAAAGTTTAAAGTATAATTTGTTTTGTTATTTACAAGGATAGAGAGAAATTAGATGTCAATTCTATAAGCGTATACACTGCTATTTGAACCCAGTGTCTATCTCATGATTTAGCAAAGTGTTACCCTGTGCAAGATGGTGGCTTTAAGGGATTCATCAATTACAAAAATATGGCAAAGTAGAAAATTTAGAAGTGTCTTGTTTCACTTGCAATGCACTCGTGCCTGAATTCTAGCATTATTGTCAACATTATTCATTAAAAAGTTAATATGATATATACAATTACTCGCAATGTGTATTGCGGTTTTATAAAACTTATGCAAAACAAATTTGCATACTCGCCAGACGAAGTATGGGAGTATTATATCTTTTGTAAGAATGGATTTTGAATAAAATCTATTTTAAAGCAAAATCATATTACCACACGGTTTTTATGAATAATAACTCTAGGCTTGGTTATAATGATCAAATTTCTTTAAGTAGTAAAATTATTTTGAACGCAAAAAACAATTTGAATTATTATCTGACTAGAGTGACACTGGTAAATGCTATTAGCTATAAGAAATTAGATTTTGTATGAAACATATGTGACAGAAACTCATCATTGTCCTTGTTTATTTACATTACAGCGTCCAGTGCACCTAGCCTAGCTTTCCTGGACCATTAGGTATAACCTCACCGGGTGGGATTCGAACCCTTATTCCTTCGAGACACTAGATTCGAAATACCGTTGCTCTACCAACTGTGCTACAGACTCTGGTGTCACAACAATTACTAATAAAATAAACAAGCACATGCTCTTCGCCTATATCTCTTGCCTAACAAATATTTGAATGACATCACGTGGCGCATAAAACAAGCACTTTTTTCTTTTCCCTAAAATTCCCTAGCTTCGTTCGCAGCGTTGAATCTTTCGCACAAAATTTTAATCGAACGATAAACAAGGTATTTTTTTCAAAAATAATTGTGCACAGGACTCACAATTTGTGTGCTCATGATTTAGCAAATAGTGTTACCCTGTGCAAGATGGTGGCTTTAAAGGATTCATCAATTACAAAAATATGGCAAAGTAGAAAATTTAGAAATGTCTTGTTTTACTTAAGTCTAAATATCTTGAAAGAACACATAACTAATCTGATGCATCAGTGTCAAAAGTTTAAACAGGCCTGGTAATTAAACACATTTGGAGTATATTCACTACCAACTGCAAAGACTCCCCCAAAGAAGAATGGTACGCTGAGATAACTTGTCGATCTCGTTTGCAATATTCAAATATGTTCCATTCCAAAAATTATAGATGATGCATTGCAAGATATGGTGATTCTTCATGTTTTTGGTAACATTACATATATGTTTAATCGCATTAACCTTTAATACTTGATACGAGAAGCACAGCCAACAAAATTTTACAACAAATTATAACTGTTGCTGCAATTCGCTGAGTACCAAAAATATCTGACTACATTGGTGTGCTGATACTCATTTTGGAATATCTATCTTGTAACACTATAACAATGCGGTCAACTGTCATTCATCCAAAATGTAATGTTACAAGTCGGTCAGTTATTGACAGCATAAAGAAAGTACACTATTAGCATTGGTGTAAAATATGCTTTTAAATCTGGTTCACCTATCCTATATCAAAATGAAGACATTTATGATATCTTTTGGCCATAAGCTAGTATCCATTTGGATACTTTCTTAAGACAATAAGCATTAATATGTAAAATGTACCATTGCATGTGATGTGCTTAGGATTTTGAGAGCAAAATCACATAATGGCCGAGTTTTCTCGTGAAGGCTGTATTTTTTGTTCAACAAAAATGCCACCATTTTGAATGTTGGTACAATCTGAGTGTTTTCATAGGGTCCTAACCGTCCTTATCTGCAACGACGGTGACTTAAGTTTTTTCATAATGGCCTGTTATTTATTATCCAGTAAATATTTAATAAGTAACATTATTAATTAACTGTATGATATTGGACTTCAAACTCAGGGCTGATATGGCGTTCACTATGGCATTATAACCAAATAACAAGCCCATTATGAAATCACTTCATTATTTACATTACATTATTCAATAATATTGCTAAAAATAGAACTGGTTGAATTGGCTTCGTAATCGTAACTTTGGACACCACCTTGAATCTTGAGTTGCTAATAGATAATCAGGTGGGATTAACTAGTTTTACGAACTGGAGAAAGATTTTAAAAGCAAAAAAACCAACATTGAAACTTAAACCCACACGTGTTTGTTTCCGTCCATGTATGTATATTATATATACTGAACTATAAGATCATATCCGCCATTTAAGCCACCATTTTGGATTTATAATTGTTTATTATAACTTAAAGCTTAGTTAAATCAATCGGTTTCTTTAATTTCATGAACTTATCTTTAAGTAAATAAATTTCTACACTACTCAGTCTCTTTCTGCCAGTTTGTTCTTTATATACTGGGCTAATTGCCCTTTATCCGCCATTTTGAATTTAACGATTTGTATATGAATAACACAATTTAGCCAACTGGATGTTGAAATCACTTTTGTCCTTCATTTTAAGAATAAAATGTGTAAAAATACATTTTGCATGTATTATTTAGCCTCGAGCCGCCATCTTGGTCGCCATCTTGGATTCTGGGAGTTGCCCAAGAATGTCGAAGTGGCATCAACCGAATTAGGAATCAGTAAGACCATGTCTACCAATAAATGGAATAACATTTTCTACATCCTTGTGTGTCAGTGTGACATTTTGTTGAAATAATTTTTAAGGTGATTAAATATAGGGTCCGTGGTTCTTGTGAAGTCACTCCATTCATATACTGTCACACTTTTAATATTCTGCATAGTTAAAAAGCATGGGGGGGGAATTAATTTAGCACTATATTTTATTGTGAATTATTGTAACTGTACGATATTGGAGTTCAAATTCAGGGCTGATATGGCGTTTCGTAAGGCATTATAACCATATACTTGGCCATTATGGGAAAAATACAGCCTTAATGAAATACCTCAGCTATAATAGGATTAAGGCATTTTGATTGGTTACACATCCCATAATAATCAAGTTTTCTCATAAAGGCTGTGGATTTTCTTTCCACAGAAAAAATACCCCATTTTGAATGTTGGTACAATCTGAGTATTTTGATTGTTATACCTCTAGTAATATCCATTAACTATTGAACTTTTTCACTAATTGTTTAGTTAATTAATAAAATAAGGGACTTTAGTCAGTTATTTCCCCTTGATTACTCTTCAAATAGGTAGGTCCAATTAGTTGGATTACTCTGATTTTACCCTTACATTTCAATGTCAATTTGCAAAAATTAATCTTAAATAACTTTTTTATAAATCATTTAATTTGTTTGAAATTCAAGCTAAGTATTCTTAAGGTTAAGAACTATCTAAATTTCATTATTTCTGTTAATATCTTCATTAACAAAAAAGATTTTAGACGAAATATTTAGTTATCCTTACATAGGACTTCAATGATAAAATCTAAGGATTCAAACTGTAAGAACCTACTTACAAATTGGATTGCTTCAGATTTTATCAGGGAAAGATAACTGACTGAGGTCCCTAATTGTCAATATATAAGTGTTTTCATAGTAGCCTGCAGCCTCAGGTTAATATGTCTGTCTTCAACCATTAACAGGGCCATTATGAAAACACTAAATTATTATTATCATTTTAATGTATAGCAGGCGCTCCTCAGCTAATAAAGTGAAAACTCTCATGACTTTGTTAGAATGATTAATATGAAATATTTCACTGCTGGTATATCTACATAGCACACTGACATTAAAGTTAATGTAATTTACCTTCATATATGAGACATTTAATTCTTTAGCAGTATAACCACGTTGTAAATTTCTTCTAACATACATATCATAATCTTTTATAATTCTAGCAATAATATCTGTAGTTGATATACCTTCTGTTCTTTGTGTTGTTAAAAACCTGGAATAATAGTTATTTATACAGTACCATCCATAATTACCTTAAATCTTGGTAAATACTTGATTTCTTATTAAATTTTTACCAATACTTGAGAAATTAAAAGTAACCTTTAGATGCATGTACATGTATAACATTTATAGTCCAATTTTCTCTCAACTATTAAAGTTTGAATTTCGTGGTGATTGAATACATTATCGCAATATCATGAGTGTTAGACATAGAACACCAAGTCACCGTGAAATTATTCATGTTTTGACATTTGAGAAAAACGAACTATACAGTTGTATTAATAATCATTATGAATAATTCTTTCTAATATATCTGCAGGTCCCCTAGCATACTTATATGAAAATGTTTTTTTAAAGGTTCATTAGTTAAAAATATAAGTTTTTTAGAGTAAAATTTACCAAAATTTAAAACCTAAATGTGTAATTTTACATCTGAAATTTGATTTGAAACAGTTACAATTGGTCAGCCCATAACTGGTGTAACTACATGTAAATAAAGAAAGATGTAGACTAGTCTGGCCATGAAATAAACTTGACAGTCTATGTAACTGTAAACATTCATAAGAAAATCTATGAATCCGGAGATCGCGGGTTCGAGCCCAGTTGCGGTAGGTCATACCCTATACATGAGTTGTAGGCCTCGTGGTGGGTAAGTCAGTACTGGTGATAGAAAGAGTCCAAGGAAACCTATAGTAGGAAGAGCTGGCCGTCGTATATATGACCTAAATATGTGTTGAATATGACGTTAAAAAAAGAAAAGAATAATTTGTGAAAGAATACATACATTCCCTTTGCTTTGATATCTTTGTAAACATCCTCAGAATTTCCAGCAGTATAAGGTATATCGTCATGGGCAACAAAATCTATCTGAAAACAACAAAAATGTATAACATTTATTATTTCATGCTTGGAGAAGAAGACTGTCCCAATAGCAGAATATAGACCAGTTCACGGGCGACGTCACAAGCACCTGCTACCTATATTTTGATTGATCTACTGGTTGGCAGAAAGAAACCAATGTTTACATACATTTGATAGCAGCAGAATTTTTAAATCATGATAACTTTTTTATTTATAGGCTGATTTTTATGATATTAATGTTGATAGAAAGCTTTTGAAATTCATATTATTAAAATGTAAGAAAATTGCCATAATTTTGATTAAAAAAAAATATATGAGATGATTTAAACCTGTCTTTTGAACTATTTTCTTGCCAGTTTGAAGCACTAGGTTTAAAAACTCGCCAGTAAAAAACAATTCTTTTTTGACAAATAATTTTTAAATATTTAAAATATGAATTTCAAGACCTTTCTAGTGATATAAAATACTAAATGGTTTGATGAAAAATGACTTAGTAATTGCAATTTTAAAATTACTGTGTTTTCATTGTATTTACTCGCTATCATTTCTTGCCAACCAGCGAACGGTTACATGTAGTCTTTATCAGCTCCTTGTTACTATTTATAGACATCATAACAATAAAAATGAACTGGTCTATAAGTCTGGAATGAGTTAAATGCTGACAGTTTGAATCATGTGACTGGACATTGGTGTATTTGGGTATATAGTTTAAGATATACTAACAGAAAGAGAAAAAAAGACCACATGAAAAGCCCCTTTCAAAATCTACATTTCACATATGAAAAACTGTCATAGAAAATGGTTATTATAGTAAGAATTAGTCTAAGCCAACAGCTTTATTTTAATTAACATTTACATTTCACTGGATGTTAATTAAGAAAGTTGTTTGGAGCAACTTTCATATAAAATACTCTATGGCGCCAGTGCCAGAAGGCAGGTAAAAGTACATACCTTATGATATGTAAGAAATTCAGGTGTACAAGTCCATGGAGCATCAGTTACAACTTCATCTACATATCTACAATGTCTTAATGCCTCGTATCTTTCTTCACCATTCATTACTGTACGACCTTTCATTTGATGAGTCAGTTCATCGTTACATACTGTAAATACAAAAAAATGTAATATAAAGATTATTAGTTAATGGTCGAAGATCCATTTTTATTTCACCAGTGGGAATTACGGTCAAATTATGGGAACATTGTTCTTTTCTATTAGTTTTGTAATCTTGTTCTCTTCTATTAGTTTTGTAATCTTGTTCTCTTCTATTAGTTTTGTAATCTTGGTCTCTTCTATTAGTTTTGTAATCTTGGTCTGTTCTATTAGTTTTGTAATCTTGTTCTCTTCTATTAGTTTTGTAATCTTGTTCTCTTCTATTAGTTTTGTAATCTTGGTCTGTTCTATTAGTTTTGTAATCTTGTTCTCTTCTATTAGTTTTGTAATCTTGGTCTGTTCTATTAGTATTGTAATCTTGTTCTCTTCTATTAGTTTTGTAATCTTGGTCTGTTCTATTAGTTTTGTAATCTTGGTCTCTTCTATTAGTTTTGTAATCTTGGTCTCTTCTATTAGTTTTGTAATCTTGGTCGGTTCTATTAGTATTGTAATCTTGTTCTCTTTTATTAGTTTTGTAATCTTGGTCTGTTCTATTAGTTTTGTAATCTTGGTCTCTTCTATTAGTTTTGTAATCTTGGTCTGTTCTATTAGTTTTGTAATCTTGGTCTCTTCTATTAGTTTTGTTATCTTGGTCTCTTCTATTAGTTTTGTAATCTTGGTCTCTTCTATTAGTTTTGTAATCTTGTTCTCTTCTGTTAGTTTTGTAATCTTGGTCTGTTCTATTAGTTTTGTAATCTTGGTCTCTTCTATTAGTTTTGTAATCTTGTTCTCTTCTATTAGTTTTGTAATCTTGTTCTCTTCTATTAGTTTTGTAATCTTGTTCTCTTCTATCAGTTGTGTAATCTTGTTCTCTTCTATTAGTTTTGTAATCGAATGTACTTTAATCGAATGTCCTGTTATTCTGTATGTTGTGGAATGAGGTAAAATAAAATAAAATGTTCCAGAACAAAAAAATGTTGGCTTTATTCTTTCGGAAAATTAATAGTTTTACATCATTTTAAAGAAGCCTCTGGAAAAGAATTTCAGAAACATATCTTCAAGAGTTGAGAAGCAACAAGTGAAAATATCATTTTCAGAGCTCACAAATTGAAATAAAAAATAATCAAGGCACAAACCCCAAGAAATCACCCAATCACAGCCTGTGGATAATAAGTACTGTCAAAAAAGCTTATAAAACTTGCTTTAAAATTCTTATGTTATTGGTAAAGTTTTATCTAGATAAAAGCTATGCATTGATTGGTCAACACAGGTTAACTCAGTCTCTGAAATTGGGATATCAAAGTAGTTGCCTGAACAGGTCAATGTAGCAGTAAGCACTATCTCTTGTTTGTAGAATTGTTGGTTGCCCAAACTAAAAAGTGGTTGACCTGGGCAACGACACCAACTAATTTCGCAGAGAGTCATCTGTTTGTTTGTTTGTTTGGTTTAATCCTGTAGCAACACATTTTATAGGTCATATAATGGCAGTCAGACAACCTACTCGCTCCTCCTGGAAAGGCTAAGTCTCTGGATTTAGCTGTTAACTAACTACTAAGCGCATACTTTCGTCAGTGACTGACAACTGCCCAACATAATTAAAAATCATTGGTAGGAGAGAGAATGGCCATAGAAATAATTTCATGACCAAGCTCCACAAAAGTATGCCCCACATGGGAATCGAACCCATGACCCCTTGATCAGTAAACTTGCGTGCTACAAACTGAGCTAGCCGAGCGGCTACAGTTATCTGATCATAGGCCTCAGTGCGATGACAAGAGATTCAATGGTCCAGAGACTAATGTGTTATTATAAAACCTCTCTCCAAGTAATACCTTGATGACCTACCTCCAACAATAAGATAAGTATTTGGACAAGCCATTTTAGCTTGCATTAATTGTCTAGCATGACCAGAATGAAACATATCATAAATACCATCAGCATATACCCTCACTCTTCTAGGGGCTGAAAATATTGAGAAAAATAATATTCAATTCCTTCATTAAAATCACCTTAATAGTAACTACAAAACCATGCAAATTTTCGTGTCCCAAATGCTTATTAGATTGGAAAGATTAAGTACACGATAACATTGCAGTCAATTATAAGGTGCCTTTGGTTACTAACGTGATGGTCTCTCGGACTATTTGAAAGCAAACAAGTGCTAATGCAGTTTTGGAACAACAAACTTATTCATCCTCATATAGGCCCCAACCCACATTATTGCTTTGAAAAAATGCTTAACTTTACCAGAGACTGCTTGTTTGAAGCCAAACATCGGTGTGTGTAGGTTGGTGAGAATAATGGACATCTATATACATGTTATTTCATAACAAAAGTAAGCTTAAATTTTCACTTGCTTACCTTTTCCTACTTGTGCTTCGTCCAATAAGATTTTAATACTGTAGTCACATGACTCACGTTCAAGTACTGCTGGTTCATCATGTGAAAAAGGGGCGGGGCCTACACGAGATCCTAACTGTTGAGGAACTGGAACAATCTGTAAGAAAAAATGAAATAAAATTGTAATATATGTATACATCAGTTGAGACACTTGAAAGTTATTGAAACTGAGAGGGAGCATTTGATATTCTTGAATATTAATACCCACATATTCAAAATTCTTACTGAGACATGCAGTAGCAAAGATGTGATAAGTTAACCAATTAGAATAACTTTTATATCATATCTTAACCTCTGGCTTAATCCAATATCACTGTTGAATGTATCTAGACCTAGATGCTAATTTTAATATCTTTAACACTAAACTTTTGGTGGGCACTATATAAATAAATTACCATGTACTTACCTGAGATCCATATTTCGGTATAGCACCAACAGAGTAATCCTCTCTTGTTCTTTTTTTACTGTTCATTCTTCTTTTCTTACCCTGAATAGAAATGATATATATCTATAGTGGTTAGCTGATTGTAGTTAAATAGTTCATAATTCAAATCAGACTGTAATATCAAATATTATACATATACATAGGCTCAGTGGCTTGTAAAGCAATTTTGGGGCAAAAATTGGTCCCTTTCCCCTCCAAAAAATATATGTACTTTATTCCTTTGCAGCTGCAAAGCACAAAGAGGACAAAGCATAAAGTCTAGTACCTGTTGCACTTATAAAAAAATCAGTTACAATCCAAATGACCTATTTATAAAGTCGCATGATGCAGTAAATCTTACAATGTATAAATCCACACCTAAGAGAATATCATAAATTTCTCAAAATAAGTATTTGCATTTAGATAAGAAATCATTATTTATTAGTTAAGGCAATAGCAAAGGAATAGCAAGATTATCAATCCTGCCCAACTGAGTATAAAATACTCATAAAACGATTATTAAATTTTATTCAACTGTCAGTGAAGCATATTAACCCCGCTGATTTAAATACTCACTAGAGTACATCTGTACACATGATAGATAAAAATAGATACCCGTATTTATGTACAAGGATAATCAAACAATTTAAATCAGCGGAGTTATATATAAAATTTACCGGTATTCATATTTCATGACATTGACATTGTATATTGCGGGTTTAGTGGAAAACAGTTGTAACTTAATAATATATGAAAAAAGTGAGTTACGACCGTCTTGCACTGAACCAGCAATATGTATAGTGGGCAAAATGATGGTAAAATATAAAGATAAATAAAGATTTACATATAAAATATTACATAATATATATAAAAAACAGTCTATATAAATTGCATGTACAGTAAGATGAGAATGGTTAAAACAGGTATTTATTGTTGATAGGCAAATTTTAAGACAAAAATATTAGAAGTATCATTGCCCTTGATTGAATTATTAAGACCATGTCGAATAAATTGAAATATGGGGATGGCACAAAAAAGGAATATAAATTTTAATCCTTATTTCCATTGTGGTCCCTATTATTAATTACATTGTTGAATACAATTAATTAAATTGATAATATTAATAATGTATATTGTACGATTATATTGAACTGTCCGATTGCATAATTACACGGTTATCGCACACTGTATATATTATTTTCCGCTTTCTATAAATAGAAATTTGCAGTAAAGATTACGAAATGTAGGTTAATTTAGTGTCGATATATCATCTGGCTGAATGGTCGTACGGTTGAAGCGCAATGGTACCAAACATTGATTTTCGAAAGAAGTGCCAGTCTGAAGCTAAATATGCCATTTTTATTTTTATTTTTTTGTTCTTCGTTTTGTATTGTTTTGTTTTTCATCTGTTTTATTCAGTAATTTTGGACATAGAAATAAAACACTTTAAAACAAACAACTCGGCCACACAAACTACGATACGTGTTGCAAATAAGATATAATACATAAGTGTTATGCGCTAACACTATGCTCTACGTGAACTACCGAAATTAACCGAGTATTAAATATACCGTGTAATGTGACGTTTTAATTTATGCAATCGGACAGTTCAATATAATCGTACAATAGGCAAGTGATAGTTGTATAAAATTTAACAATAATAATTAAATATAATGCAATAAATTCAATATAAGAAGTATCTACAGTACCAACTAAAAGTTTGGAGACATTTTCACTTTGTAGGCCTACTGAATAGCTTTTATCTAAAATTTGATAACTTTTTATTTTGATATGCCTTTTATTTTTGCTTCATTTTTTTGTTAACATTATTATTGTAGCAGAGACTATAAAAATAGCATAAAAGCTATGTTTTGGAAAATAATTATAATGAACATGGTTTTGGAGGCTTTAGGATATCCATTTTATCACAAACCAAACTTGTATTAAAATTAATGATTCTACAAAAATAATCATCAAAATTCAAGAATTGTAGTAAATTTCTTTTGTCTCCAAACTTTTGGTGGGTACTGTATATGATAGTATTACCATTCTAAAGTATTAAAAATCTCAGTAAAAATGATCACAAATATAGAAGCACAAGATTACAAAATTCTTCTAGAACTGAACCTAAGTTCAACAATAAGTCCGACGTGAACCCTTTAACGTCTTCACAATAAATGAAATCAAAGAAAGAACTTATTCAAAGATACAAAATAGTTTACATAAGGGATAAAACACATGTGATGCCTAGCATACCGTATGCGTCACCCAATAGAAAACAATACTTATATATTTACAAATAATAAATGTACATGTAGTAATACATTCCATGAAAATGTCAATAATTACCAAGCCGTCTGTGCACACGTTTTATCAAAATTCTAATCAAGCTTACAGATGTTTTGTACATGAAAATCATTAATAAAATGTCACATACATAACTTTAAAGGTGATGTGCTGCATTCATGAATCTTAAAGGTGATGTGCTGTATTTATGAACTGCAAATTTCAATAAATAAATGAATGCGATCAAAGTTAGGGGTCTAATGTGAGATTTTTTTACAAAGAGCAATTCACAGATTTCAACCTTAAAAATTAAATATCAATCTTTCTAAAATTGGATAGGAACATTTTGGAAGCATTAAAGGAGTATTCTGATTATGACAATTTTACTGATTTAATTAACAGATTAAAAAAAACACAGGTATTTTTAATAGTAACCCTGGTCAGTAGTGCAGTCGGTAGTGCGCTGGGATTTTGAATCTAGTGTCCCAAGGGGGGTACAGGTTGGAATCCCACCTGGGAGGTTATACACTTCCATGAAAATTTGACGATAATGTCAATTTTACTCCGTTAATAAGATATATGCCCTTGTCTATAACCAGTACTCACCTACCCTTCTCCATATAATAGGTATATAGTAGGCGAGTACTGGTTATAGACAAGGGTCCAGAAAAGCTAGGTTAGGTGTGCTGGATGCCGTAAAATGACCAAAACGTGTTGACACGGCGTTAAACCCAAATAAAACAATTTCTTATTACTTAATGGCTTTAAGTATGTAAGAGTATAACATAATTTTAAATCAAGTCAGACAATGAATCCACAATTGTCACACATGCAGCTGGTCACATTTGAACAAAATTAGTTACCAACATGATATGACTATCATACATAGCATAAACAGTAAACCTGATATAACAATGAAGTTAGTTAAAGGATCGTATAATAAACAATTGATGAAGTAGACATTAAACTCAAAGTACACAGGTTCAACATTAACTTGATAATGTCATTGATAAAATAACTTATTGAACTTTGTACTGGACATAAATACTGCACTGAGGCCAAAAGTATACAATCTTTGCTTTTTGTGATTTTTTTTACAATTTATCAACACTTTTGATCTTTGTTTTTTGAGAGTTTTACAATTTATCAACACATTTTTAGTCTAATAAACCATTGTTAACACACCTAACCAACTTTCGGGGTCAATTTTTTCTGGACTTCTTATTTTCCTACATTAGTGGAGCCTTAATTTGGAGTTTACATAGTTTTCTTTGCCCCCCCCCCCCTCCCCCAACAATGAAACTACAATAAGAGGAGCCTGAATTTGGAGTTTACCTAGTTTTCTTTGCCCCCCCCCCCCTCCCCCAAAAATGAAACTACAATAAGTGGAGCCTGAATTTGGAGTTTACATAGTTTTCTTTGCCCCCCCCCCCTCCTCCAAAAATGAAACTACAATAAGTGGAGCCCGAATTTGGAGTTTACCTAGTTTTCTTTGCCCCCCCCTCCCCCAAAAATGAAACTACAATAAGTGGAGCCTGAATTTGGAGTTTACATAGTTTTCTTTGCCCCCCCCCCTCCTCCAAAAATGAAACTACAATAAGTGGAGCCCGAATTTGGAGTTTACCTAGTTTTCTTCCCCCTCCCCCAAAAATGAAACTACAATAATGTTTCCCCAAAGTCCTATAAAAACTTAGACCCTTGACCTCAAAGTACTGGAAAACACGCTATTTTTACGTAAATTTTAAGTTTTAAGTAAACACTTACTCAAGGTGGACGGCATGATTCAGAAGCACCAAAGACACTACATGTATATATAGTACTATTTTTTTCAGATTCTGAGTAATCAGGAAAGAGATATGATATTAAAATCAGACAAATGATATAAAACCAATAGCTATTAAGCCTGGACTTGACATGACATACAAATAATGGAGCAAGATACTTCCCGTCAAATCTCGGGTAATCTGACCCAATTATTTTTTAGTACAGAAAAGGGGTTAAAAACAATAAGATACTTGACTCAAATTAATTACAATTCATTCCCTCATATTCACTCCCTTACCAGTACACTACCTTACAGTAGTATAAGATTAGTTGTATAGTCGGACAGTATTAACCTGAGCTTGAACTACCTTATTATAATAATTACACAATTCACTTACACTAATTTCTGAGTTTCCGTATGCCTCTATATGATTACACATGTGTTTATATCAACGACAATCTTTGTGACTAAAATCAATTTTGTTTACATGGTAATATATCGTACATTTATTTTTGGACTCATTCGTTAATGAGGAAACACTGAAGTCCACAATATTGTGGCACTGTTTCGAAGTATTTATTCTTATCAATACAATATGAATTGTTCAGTTTGTGTATTTTGCCGAAAGATTCCAATAAAATTTCTAAAAATAGACAGTAAATACTGAGTTCGTTATATTCTTGCATAAAGGTCAAGCTCAGGTTAATTATTGTCGTACTATAGAACGTTGATTCACAGGCAAGTAAAAAAAATGATTCCGGCAGGTGATTTCTTAATAATTCAAATAGTCGGGCTAGTTGATACTTTTTCCATTACTACAATGTACTATACTATAGATTCATCACCAATCATTTACAAATAACACCCTGGGTTACTAAGGATGATTAAATAGTACTCATTAAAATTTAACTTTTTAGATTACTACTAATTAATATGATCAAATCATGATTATTCCATTGAACAGTGAACTTTTCTAGATGACCAAATAAGAGTAAAATACATAGATAACAAATGATTCAAAAACATGATTACCTTGTGGTGAAAATTCACAAATTTTACAAGAAATCAGAACCTGCTGCACTATCAATAAATTTAATCAAATCATATGAATAATCAAAGTTTAAAGTTTCTTATCACTCTAAAAACTAGACTTTTTTATCACAAATCATTTCCATTTAAACCTGTATTGAAAGAAACAGCACGCCTTAAATTTCTTACACAACTGTCACAAATACTATAATTCACAATTTTAAAAGCTCTTGAAAATACTGATAACACAACCATGAAAATGTCTGTAGGAAACAAACATTAAAAACGAAATCATAAATTCAAGCATAAGGCCACAACAAGTTGATCATATGTTCTATTGATTTGCTTGCACCTTAATTTTTACAATTTTTACCAAAAAAAGCATATTTTAATTTCCTCCCTTGCTCATAAAAATTTGGTCAAACCGCTATATAGAGCAACTGAATAAAGATTCTTTTTCACTTGCTTGCCCCATTTTTTTCAGAAAAATTTGTATTTATTTATTTATTTATTGGAGTTAACGCCATATCAACACAATTTAGGTCATTTCACGGCGTCCAGCGCACCTAACCTAGCTTTCCTGGACCTTTGTCTATAACCAGTACTCACCTACCCTTCCACAAGGAGGAAAATCGACATTATTGTCAAATTTTCATGGAAGGGTATAACCTCCCTGGGTGGGATTTGAACCCGCACCCCCTCGGGCACGAGTATCCAAATCCCAGCACGCTACCAACTGCGCTATCGACCCGGGTAAGAAAAATTTGTATAACACATTCATGATCAATTTGCTGTGGCCTAATAAATCTACTGAAATTAAAAGCACAACAGTTTACAAGTGTGCAATAACTAAAATGACTTTGTCCGCTAGTGGTCTGACATGAGTGTAATATATACTTTGATCACATAAGCTGGCAAGTTAAGTAGGAAAATTTTTATATAGTTTATCAATCATTGACCACAAGTGCATTGATATTATCAAACAATGATATACAACCTTTACAGCTAGATAAATAATTATCATGAAATCATGTTTAAATGGTACTAAATTACTGGGTAATCAAAAGTGTCATAAAGATAAACCTATTTGAAGAGTACAAAGGGCCCACCCTGTTTTTTTAACATTATAATTTAATCATTCTCCACAAGTTTGTCCTTTAAACGCATAAGTTTGGTGTAAACAAGTTCAAACTACTATACATTATGCTATGTGAAATCCAGATTGGACCAGAATTGGACTTGGTATTGGAGAATTACTGAGATGTAATCATGTATTACAACTGTTGAACTTCACATTAAAACAGTATTTTCACGTCATTTAATATTAAATTTACATATATCTTAAAACAAAACCTTAATTAAAACGATTAATAAAATATTCAAATTACACCGAGCTCGCGCCATTGTCAATCAAAGTACATGACATCCAAAATTACGACTTATCCGAATTTTATTAAACTTATCGGCTTTAGACAAAACGTGCCACCCCAAACGAAAGCAACTAACTTTATAACTGAACAATACAAAAGAATTAAAATAAAATACCTCAACCACAGTAAATTCCACAAAATTGAGTAATTCAACATCAAATGACACGTTTCGTCTTTCTCGTTGTATCTTTTAATTTCATCAGCTGCTTCTTAATCACTTCCGGTGTAAACAACAAAGGGAGAAAACTGCAACAAATATTTTACAAGTACCCGGCAGAGTTAATTCCCTTGAAAACGATCATTTTTATACTACGAAAAAGCCTGTAAATTATATTAAATTTATAGCTTGAAGGCACATAGTAGACTTGTGAATGCTTATAAGTCGCTTACCCCATATTCCTACGGGTCTTTCCCAAGCCGAAAATGTATATTTAAATCATCAGCTAATCCAGGGATTCTATATAACAGGGATTTGTAACGAAGTGCTTTTTGAATTTTCTCGGTCGTCACTGTCTATAACTGGATGAAGCAGGCTGTACAAACTGTTCCAGAGTTTAAAAACTTGATTTATGTTTTTGCACATGTCTTCCATGCAACTTGTGAATGTTTCTGAAGTTTTTGACAAAAAAAGTGAAGCAATTATGACCGAAAATATGACTTTATGTGATGTATAATGGGGCTAAAAATGGCAGATCGGCGGGAAAATGCATTATTTTGTGAGTCTGTGAGCGTAATTTACCTCAAAATCATTTAGAAACACATTTTTTCCTAATATTTACGTCAATTTGAATGGTACTGTTACAAAATTTCATGTGAATATCTTTATTTAAACTTGTTATACTTGTTTTCCGTAATGGCCGAAATCAATAGCGACGACAGTGAAATTTGATAAAAATCTATTACATTGTTTACTTATTTTTACAAATCCCTGTTATATAAAATCCCTGGCTAATCGTAGGACACAACAAAAACTGTAAATATTTAGGGTCCATGGCGAAATGATAGCCACTTATAAGACTAGCTTAGAGATCTGCTATTTATATAGCAAGATATACTAAAAACACGGAATATTCAAAATGCTAGTAGGCCCTATAGTGAAGTTTGTATTTAATTTGGTTTGTTTTTGTCATTGAGTTATCACATGTGAATAAAAATCGTTAAATTTTATACCACCAGATAAAATTTATACACTTAAACCGACGAAATGATTGTGCATACTAGTATATTTGTGAAGAATTTCATTCTTGAAACAACCAGAGACATAGATAACGTATCTAATTCTCTGAAACAACACATTAAAAATCGCATCTCCAATTCTATTATTTGATCGCTGGATGAATTGACAGGAAAAACTAAATAATGCACAATTATCTATCAGCCGAAAGAACATTCAATTTCTTCTTAATTGCTTTACCCGTAAGATCTCATCTAATTCATTACGAGAATATCGCGTGACTTCCATGGTTACTCCATGGTTCCAATGAATCTTTTATTCCTGATTTTAAAAACAAAGTAAGACTATAGATCGTATTTATGTTTTGTTGCCTAGTGTTCATCGATCTTTGAGAAACAATTGATTGGAGATTATTGGTTTTTATTCATTCTAGAGAAGGGTGGATTGTGTTGTTGATAGAAAATATTGAAGCCAGGAGATTACATTTATTTGGTGTTTTTTTACATTATTTCGAAAATATTCTTCGATTACACATTAAAAGGTAACACTTTTACTAGTAAGAACTTCACTGATGGTTTTTGTCGCAGATTGATTTTGTTTTATAAATAAAATAATAAAATAATAATACATGTAGATACTTACATGCAACTGGGGTCTATATTTAGTTAATCTTACGGTATTTTAATCAAATAATTAATATTTCAAACTCGAGGGGTGATACAGAAATTACCGAACTAACTCTCGAAAATATTGATTCTCGTATTATCTTAAGTTAATGACGATGATTCTTCAAGGGTTTAAAACTTCATAGAGCTTGCACCGTCGGGGTTATAAATTTCTCAAAGAACTGCTATATTACACGTGTATTAATATGTACGTAACACAATTTAAGACATCGGCAAGAAATTTGAAATATAAAAATAACCAAATCATAGTGCGAGTTATACATATAAAATTATTTGTACATATATTGTAATTTAATATTTCAGATGGAACTTCGAGTCATAGCTTGTATCTTATTGAATATATTTGCCCAGACAATTGGAACTACTTATAGCGGTAAGTTGAAAAATAGTATACTCTTTTATAAGTAAATGTTCGATCTACATTCATTGGCTAATATACAAGATATTTAAAGTTACAAGCGGTCTTTTACATTAATTCCTTTTCGAAAGATTTCACGAGCTCAATGTTACTATTTGGAAAGTCCACATCCTTACCAATATTTTACATTTGATTATCATCGGATCGATTCCTCATAGTTGCCGATGGATAAAAATCGGTCAGTTGCTATTTTTATGCATAGTCGAATGTGTCTCCATTCTCGTACCACGAGGTTATCAAGATTCTCTAGCTATCTATCGAGAATCTTGCATGATAACCTCTGGATACGAGAATGCTGTGTCTCATATTACTTTCACTATGTATTACTTCGTATTACTGATACTACTTCGTATCGATATTACGTTATTGATAATTTTTCAAAAAATACAAAAATATTTAACATTTTTGCATACGTGTATTCTTTGACTTAAGTAGGCCCTATATTTGTTTTGTAGTTGCCTACGATGCAGCTTGTCTCACAAACACTGAGTGTACAGACCCCAATACCTACTGTAAAACAGTTAATTCAGTATGTACCAAAGGTAAATGTAGGTGTTTGGATTACATGGAATGGGACTCTAACGCCGGAAAATGTAGTAAGTAAACTTCACTTTGTATTATAGTATTCTTGATGAAAGCGTTGTTGGAAAATGTTCTACAAATTTTAACGCACTGATTGGATGAATATGAGCTTTCGCCGCGGTCGTGGTGCAGTGTGGTCACTTTTAACTTCGAATAGGCGGCCCGGTTCAATTCTAATTCACATTATTCCATGAAAATACGGACATTTAATGTGAAATGTGCCTCCGTTTAGGAAGGTGAATAAACTCTTTGTGGTAGGGCGAGTACTTGTAATTGTTTGCTGAGACGGCCACAGTACGGAACCTTAAGCTGATCTGATATAAACGGCGTAGTACATTAGGCCATGCCAAATAGGAATTCTGTTAAGCGTCAACTAAAGTTTGACAAACCTAGGTTCCTATTCACAAAAAAAACCACAAACCGAAAACAAAAACACAAGTATTTTACCTATTATTAAATATTTCAATCACTATCGATTCATGACTCTGGTTTCCAAAACCCCACACCAATCCTTTTTCATACAGAGAAGGGAAATTATGTATGGTTACAAGAGCTGTTTACGTTTTGTTGGTGATTGTGATTACGCTGTTGTTTTCGTTTGTCTTTGTGAGAAGACGAACAACCTGCACGAGTCGTACATTAGGTCGCACGATCATGGCGCATGGTCCTGTTACCCTCTCATAGTAGAAAACATTTAGTAAAATTTAACACCACTTTTTAAATTTACTCTGGTATCAAAAATTCATTTGCCTTGTTTCACTCAAAGAGTCATTTAGGTTAAAAAGTAACTTTATCTACAAACGTTTTAGTCAAAATTATTTCATATCTATGTTCATTTTCTATCTATATAAATTTGGACATTATACGTTTCCCAAGAAGTTTGTAGATAAAGTTACTTTTCAACCAAAATGATTCTTTGAGTGATATAAGCCAAAGTTTATTTAAACGTGGGGTTGCCTAAAGTGGTGTTTAATTTTACCAAATGTTAAACTTAGATATATAGAGGGGAAGACAGGGTAGTGCGACATGATCGTGCGACCTTATGCACGACTCATGCAGATTGTTCGTCTTCTCACGAAGACAAACGAAAAACAACAGCGTAAGCACAACCCCCAGCAAAACATCGACAGCTCTGGTAACCATGCCTTATTTCCCTTCTCTATATGAGAAAGGATTGGCGTGGTGTTTTGGAACGACCTGAGCCATAAAATGCTTCACCAAAAGATGGCAAACGCTTGGTAGTGTGTATGACTGAACGTCAACAGTACAATCCTTCTTTGCGTAGTGTCATCTCTTGTATTACAGATAAAAAACTATTCAAAGGTTTACGAACTTTTTAGATTACCATGTCTATTAAATTCAATTTGACTTTAATACAAGTAACTTTAAGACGGTATGTTCAGTGTTAATAATTTTACAAGTAACACAATTTTTATGTCAATTAAGGACTTAACTAACACATTAGATCAATATTTCAAAATTTATATACACTTTAAAATCATTCCCTTTTCCCTCTTGTACTTTATGCAGAATAATGAAAGGTATTATATTTATGCCCTTAGGGCATTCAATTGAAATATATACAAAAGAGTATCTACTCGTATAAATATATATGCAAGGAAGACAATCTAGTCTAGGATACAAAACACCACGGTTGCTTCCCGTGGCATTTGAATGAGGTTACCATGTATATAATAAGGCCATGCCAAATTGAAATTTCGTTAAGGGTCAACTCAAGTTTGACAAACCTAGGTACCTATTCACAAAAACACACACTGTTGAAAACGAAAACTCATGTCCATTTTAGCTAGTATTCACAAAAATAGGTACTTGGACCGTTTTAAGTTGGTACGAGTACATGAATGTTTATGACGTTAATGTGAGATTAAAGCAATTCTATAAATAAGGAAATACAACAGACACATGTACATTTCAACTACACAGAAACAAAGAACTAGCAGTTTTTTTCCTGAGAAAAATCAGTTATCGAATCACGGAACAACAGAATTATTTAAGAAAAAATTGACAACATTTTTGTGTTTTCTTTAGATCGAGGACTCTAAAACCTACGCGCACGCGGACGCTTAACAAAATTCCGATATGACATGCCCTTACGCATCGAAAACTAACCAAGACAAAAACAAAACAAAAAAACAAACATTTGAGCGCCTAGAACCTTTTCAACCACATTTGGACTGTTGTTTGTGCAATAAGTTACTCAGTTAAACCAAATCGGCGATAGAGATCTTGAAATCAAAGCAATTTTTTAGCGAATGATCATTCTTGAGGCATTATAAAGCGCGAGACTGCTCAGCGAGCTCACTAAAAGTGAGCGGCCGTTTCTTTAACATACTTCTGAAATGATCGTTGCCATTTTTGTGTCTTTTTCAGAGGTTAAAAAGTATTTTCTTGATAGATGTAATTCAACATTGACTGACTGTCAGGGTGGTTCCGAATGTAGCGGTGTGAACGGTGATTGTATTTGTAATGGATTAACTAACAGGTATTACTCTACACTTGGAAAATGTATCAACAGTCCTCAAATTCTTAAGATGCCTGGTGAAGATTGTACGACTGTTTCTGATTGTTTTGTGCACGTCGAAGAGCCGGCAAGTAAGTATTTATCTATATACGGAAGGTGTCGCCATTTTAGTCCAAACCATTTCTAATGAACGCTCCAACCATATTTTCAGCAAAAATATATAGGGCCCTATAGTTTGATTTTTGAAGAGATTTTCAGAACACAACGGAACCGTTCGTAAAACATGAGCCACGTGGCTAGCTTTAATTTACACTAAGCCTGGCAAGTTATAATTTACACTAAGGTGATGACCAACAATTAATCAACATGAAGGTCATAATCTATTTGTACTTTATTTTGGAAAATTCGCTCACACGGACAAACATGCATGTAAGTGCTTAAATTATGTTTACTGTTTCAAAGCGACACTTGACTTCACTCTAAAAAGCACTATGACAAGGCCAAAATACGGAAAAACGCCTGAATCTAAGAAACCACTTTTCAAATTGGGTCAGATTCCCGGATGAAATCACGTGGGATTTTCCCGCCGTGAATTTGAACTTCCGGCGAACGAGAATGCTTGTGCATGAGAATATACCTTCAAAATATGTTATTTCATTTTTAGGTGTGCAATGCGTGATACCAACTGGAAGTACAAGTACTCAGAAAAAGTGTAAATGTGTTGCTGGTTATAGATCTAACATAACTAATTACTGTAGGAAACGTACGTAGTTTTACCAATCTTGTACATTTCTATCATGTCTGATCATTTCTATCAGCAGTCCTAACCTCGTACCTCCGTCGATTTAGTCTCAAAATACCACTACAAAGAAAGTTGACTTAAATTTCTGCCTCTGCCATTATTCTTATCACGGACCCTTTATTATGTTTAAAGAAACCATGTTCTCATTCATTATTTTACTGAAATACATAATTATGTCTGTTTGGTTATTCCTTTATCATGTATTTACCTAAAGTATGTCTAATGCTTATATTATTGTATTATAAAAGTTGGTTATGACTTTAAATATATGAGCGGCCTACGAAATAGTGTTGACAAGCATCTTAAATTTCCAATAAATAAAAGAAATCAAAGTGCTGATAGCACTGCCCGGTCATGAGTCAAAAAGTCAAAATTTGATGGTGTCTCTAGTAGGGCCAATAGCCCAATATAGGCTTTAACTTTGTGGTTAATTGCAGTATATAAGAGTACAGGAGAAGAAAAATGTCTATATCTTACTCGCTCAAAGCCATAATGGCATATATACGAGCTAGTCACACATTCATCCAAGGTATCTATATAATTACTGTCCCACCATTGATTTTCATGGTCTTAATAGTGGACATCGACTGTATGTTTTGTATACATGTACACACATAGTATATTTTTACAGCATTATACGGTGAACCATGTACTGCTGCTGTTGGTTGCAGAGACAGAGTTGCTGAAATGAGTCCAGATGATACAATAAAAGCTGTGGTCTGCTCAACTGATAATATCTGTGCATGTCCAACTGGGTCAGTGACAGGAAAATATTATTATGATGGCTATGGGATCGACATTTGTGTCAGTAAGTACTTTAATTATCAACTTAAATATGGCATTTAACTTTATTCCTGACATTTTACAATTACTAATTGAATTCTGCAGTAAACTATGTCACGCACAATAGAATTTGTACAGAGAAGTAATAAGTTTACAATTGCATCTCACAGGCTAATAAGGGATTTTTTAAGAGAGAAAAATGCTTTTTTTCTTATGCATTGATTGTTTTTTGGTTTGTTCTTTTTACTAGATTTTAATGCCTTGTCAACACAATTTTAGGTCATTTTACGGCATCCAGCGCACCTAACCTAGCTTTCCTTGACCATTGTCTATAACCAGTACTCATGCACCTACCCTTCCGGAAACTTCTCCATATCATCTAACTAATGGAGGAAAATCAACATTATTGTCAAATTTTCATGGAAGGGTATAACCTCCCCAGGTGGGATTCAAACCCGCACCCCCTCGGGCACGAGGTTCCGGGCACAGATTCCAAATCTGGGCGCGCTACCAACTGCGCTATCGACCCGGGTTTTATGCATTGTTTAAATGCTTTGCCTGCAGCAAGAATTTGACAAAAATAAGTGTGTGTACATTCAGAAGATCAATTGACTATATAAACCCTAATCAATAAATTAAAACCAAATATGCAATTACAGCAAAAACGAATTCTCGTATGCAGAGGGCATCAAGCATCTTGAGAATCAAGAAATGTGCATTTCTGCACCTTTCTGCATAATTTACTAAATTGTGACTGTTTGCTATTCTTAAATGGGTTATCTTTTTAAGGTGAATATGCAGACACAGCAAAGGCCTCAGGAACAGAATGTGACGCTAGCAAAGAGTGTGAATCCAAAATATGTGAAGATTGTCCTGAGGACAGTACAGTGAAGAAATGTTTTGGTAGGACTTGTTTAGTTCATCTTACACTTAATAAAAAATGCCCACAAACCATTTCATAATTAAAACTAGAAAATGGGAATTTCTGGATCTGATTTAATACTCTATCATTTAATTACTTTTACTAAATGCCTCCTGGGCTCTAACCATTTACTAAATGCCTCCTGTACTTTCTACTGCACATAACACAGGTCATTAAGGTTTTTCAAAATATTCATTAAAGGAAATTGCAAATTTCATGTCTAAATTGAGCAGCCTTTAAAGGACTAGTGCCCCATCTACCTTATTTTAACCTCCACAAATGGCCATAAATTTCAGAACCAAATATTTGCCACTACAAGAGATGACAACAATCGTGTTGTTCAACAAATTAACAGGCTCTAGTGTAAACAAAGACATGGTGTAATTGGTTCTCACTAGACAAATCAATATTGTATTTAGCAATTATCTGCACACTAATTATATTTTGATCAATTTTTCAGCTCTTGATTAAGAACGTTAAGAATGGTTTATCATTGACGTGATTGTGACCAGCCCATCACTGAGATAATTCATCATTATAAACCTACATATAAGTAAATGTATGAAGATTCCGTCCACAAGAATGTGATAATTTTAACTTTATTGTACACTGTATTTTCATATTGTATGTCATTGCATATTATTTTGACTATCGTAGCATATACAGTGATCTTCATTTTATAAAATTGTGTTGTGCACTACAGAAACCTCCAAGAGTTGTAGAAGATAAAACATTTTTTTGTGAAGTGCCGATCTAGTTTCATTCTCGTACCCCGAAGTTATCGAGATTCTCAATCTATTGAGAATCTTGATAGCCACTGGTACGAAAAATGATTTAGTTTTAAAATCCATTGCTAATGGCTTATTGGACAAATTTTGACAAAATATAATCAAATATTTAATTTTCAAGTTCCTTTATTCAAATATCAAATTGTTTATTGGTACTTTTAAAAACATGTTGCTTTTTATTTTTTTGTTGAGTTTAACATAGTAGCAACATATTGTATAGGTCATACCACAGTGGTAAGTCAACTACTTACTGTTCCAGGAAAGGCTAAATCTCTGGATTTAGCTGTTAACCAGTACTAAGGCATACAGTGATTTACTGCCCGACATGATTTAGAATATTTAGTAGGAGGGAGAATGGCCAGAGAAATAATTTCATGACCAGGCTCCACGAAAGTATGCCCGCCCGGGAATCAAACCCACTACCCCTTGATCAGTAGACTTGTGTGCTATCAACTGAGCTAGCCGGGCTGCTTTTCGCATTAGCAATCAGAGACTACTTATTATACAGAGGAAAACACCCTGTATGTCATAGTTCATGTAAGGGTAGCCAGAAGATAGTACAACCTATTATGCTAATTGAAAATTTAAACTAAAAAGCTTATAGGAAATAAAAACAAGAGCTCCGCTGGGCGGGGCATTATACGCCCGTGTGCAGTCCATGCTGTGTTCTATCTCATATAAAGTCCCTGTGACCTTGACCAATGACCCCAGGATCTCAGAATAGGTCCCATTCTTAACAGGAGGGCTATCCAAAGCAAAGATTTTGAGAACCTGGGTACAGCCATGGTTGATTTATCACCGACACAAAGTTTTCCCATACAAACTTCCAGTGACTTTGACCCTGGGGCCTCAGAACCAAAAGTTCTCGCCCTTGACCCAAAGAGTATAGATACATAAAATTTGGTGATCTTAAGTAAAGTTGGTTGTTGGACAAGGTTTTTCCTCATGATTTTTCTTTTGACTTTAACCTTTAACACAGGGACCTAAAACCAAAGGGGCATATGCTAGACATTAAGGCTACCCTTAAATAAGATTTGGAAAACCTACAATGTAGGTACAATTATTATTGAGTTACTGTCCGGAAAATGTTTCAATATGAATTAAGTCCCTGTGACCTTGACTTTTGTCCCTGGGGTTTCCAAATCAAAAGAGAACATCAAATACCAAAGAGCTATCAACACATTACATCTTGACAAATGGGCTGATCCACATAAAATTTGGTTAAACTAGGTACAATCATTGTTTAGTTATTGTCCGAACTAGGATTGTCCATATGATGCCCCTGTGACCTAGATCTTTGACCCAGTTTTGACCCAAAACCAATTGGGAACATCCTTAACACATGGGCTACCCTCACATAAAATTTGATGAACTAAATTCATTTTACTTATTAAATATAGCATTATTTCCATGGTCTGCCATTTTGACTTTGTTAACATATTGATTGAACATTTGAAGTCTCTGCTTGGTAATTTGATATCTTCTGGATGATGGTTTAAACTTGACCCAGGGGCCCCAAAATCAATAGGGAACATCCTTGACACATGGGCTACTCTCACATGAAATTTGGTGAACTTAAGTGCAGTCACTGTTGATTTACTGCACATACAATGTTTTTCAATATGATGCCCCTGTAACCTTGACCTTTGACCCAGGGGCCCTAAAACCAATAGGACATAACCATGACACATGGGCTACTCTCCTAAAAAAATTTAGTGAACCTAGGTACATTGGTTGTTCAGTTATTGTCTGGACAAGGTTTTTCCATATGATGCCTCCGTGACCTTGACCTTTGGGTCTGGGGCCCAAAAACCTATTGGGAACATCCTTGACAAAAGGGCTACCTTCACATAAAATTTTGTGAATCTAGGTACAGTAGTTGATGAGTTATTGCCCAAACAAGGATTTTCAATATGATGCCCCTGTGACCTTGACCTTTGACCCAGGAGCCCCAAAACCAATAGGGCATAACCTTTACCCAAGGGCTACCCTCACATAAAATTTGGAGAACCAAGGTACATTGGTGGTTCAGTTATTGTCTGGACAAGTGTTTCATTGTTTGCCGTTTTGACTTTATAAACATATTGATAGAACATTTGAAGTCTCTGCTTGGTAATTTGATATCTTCTGGTTTAAGATTTAAACTTAACCCTGTTTTCCCAAAACTGATAAGGTACATCCTTGACACATGGGCTACTCTCACATGAAATTTGGTGAACTTTGGTACAATCATTGGTGAGTAATTATCCAGACAATGTTTTTCAATATGATGCCCCTGTGACCTTGACCTTTGACCAAGGTGCCCCAAAACCAATAGGGCATAACCTTGACACATGGGCTACTTTCACATAAAATTTAGTGAACCTAGGTACATTGGTTGTTCAGTTATTGTCTGGACAAGGTTTTTCCATATGATCCCTCTGTGACCTTGACCTTTGGGTCTGGGGCCCAAAAACCTATTGGGAACATCCTTGACACAAGAGCTACCTTCACATAAAATTTTGTGAACCTAGGTACAGTAGTTGATGAGTTATTGTCCAAACAAGGATTTTCAATATGATGCCTCTGTGACCTTGACCTTTGACCCAGGAACCCCAAAACCAATAGGGCATAACCTTTACCCAAGGGCTACCCTCACATAAAATTTGGAGAACCTAGGTACATTGGTGGTTCCGTTATTGTCTGGACAAGTGTTTCATTGTTTGCCGTTTTGACTTTATAAACATATTGATAGAACATTTGAAGTCACAGCTTGGTAATTTGATATCTTCTGGTTTAAGATTTAAACTTAACCCTGTTTTCCCAAAACTGATAAGGTACATCCTTGACACATGGGCTACTCTCACATGAAATTTGGTGAACCTAGGTACAGTCATTAGTGAGTTATTACCCGGACAATGTTTTTCAATTTGATGCCACTGTGACCTTGACCTTTGACCCAGGGGCCCCAAAATCGATAGTGCATATCCTTGACACATGGGCTACTCTCACATGAAATTTGGTGAACCTAGGTACATTGGTGTTTCATTTATTGTCTGGACAAAGTTTTTCCATATAATGCCCCTGTGACCTTGACCTTTAAACCTGGGGCCCCATAAACCTATAGGGCGCATCTTTGACACATGGGCTACTCTTACATAAAATTTGGTGAACCTAGGTACAGGCGTTGTTGAGTTATGGTCCGGACAAGGTTTTTCAATTTGATGTCCTTGTGACCTTGACCTTTGACCCAGGGGCCCCAAAACCGATTGGGAACATCCTTGACACATGGGCTTCTCTCACATAAAATTTGGTGATCCTAGGTAGATTGGTTGTTAAGTTATTGTCAGGACAAGTTTTTTTCCCATATGATGCCACTGTGACCTTGACCTTTGACGCAGGGGCCCCAAAACCGATAGGGAACATCTTTGACACATGGGCTACTCTTACATTAAATTTGGTGAACTTAGGTACATTGGTGGTTCAGATATTGTCCGGACAAGTTTTACCTATTTTAAGTCCCAGTGACCTTGACCTTTAACCCTGGGGTCTCAAAATCAATAGGGAACCTCCTCCACCCAAGGGCTATCAACACATAAAATTTGAGGAACCTAGGTTCATCCTTTCTTGAGTTATCATCCGGACAAGCAATTGTCCACGGACGGACAGACGGACAGACGGACAGACGGACAGACGGACAGACGGACAGACGGACAGACGGACAGACGGACAGACGGACAACAGCATAACATAATACGACCGTTTTTTCAAAACGGGCGTATAAAAACCAAACGAGACTTATTTATGTAAATAAATAATTTATTATATAATATTATAGAAATATAAAAATGAACAGACAAACAAAACAACACAATTACGAGAATGTATACTTGTTTCAACACAATGAATAACATTACAATCTATGTGGTTGATATTCGAGGACTTATGTGAAATGTAAATGACATAATTGTATTGCCTGGATTTCTTGACAAAAAAACCTGATTGAGAACCTAAGTAACAATATACAAGCTTATTTGATTATAATTGGTGAGCAGGTTATACAGCCTAAGTAGTTTTATACTTGTAATTATCTTATTATAAGACATTGTATAGGAGCAGTGGTCCAGTGGTAGGACGTGTGCTTAAGGATCAAGAGGTCCCGGGTTCAAACACACTAGGGGCACTGCTAACTTCCATGCGCAAGAAATTTCCAAACAATTGTTCCACTCCACCCAGGTGTAAATGGGTAGTTTGAGGGATTATCTGCATGAAGATGATTTCAATGATCAGGAATTTTCGTACAAAAATGTATAGTCAGCTGAACATGTATATGGGAGCAGACTTTAAAGGCTCTTTAATGTTTTGCCCAAGAGTAAATCCCTTGAATTTGAGACATAAACTTTCAATATTGAATAATTTTGAGACGAACACAAACAATTTACACAGACATGTACAAATACATAAAATATAAAACCCTATTTCAGACAAATATAAATTGGATAATAGATACAAAATTACTGGTCATGTAAAATCAATTTTATTACACAAACAATGTTAATGCAATATACTAAGTAAAATATCTACAAAAGTAACAACAGAAATATCATAAATAAAAATTGCTCATATAAATTCATTCTGAATGAGTTTCAAATAAGTTATGTGCAGAATTATATGCCATGTAAATAATCATAAAAATGCTTAAATAAAATCTGGATTGAAATACAGGGAAAAATACAAAGACCATGAATACAAACAATATGCACATATAATATGCAATTTAAAATCTTTAATACAAGAAAATTCTCAATTAATGATAATGTTGATTATATACTTAACGATACTACTAAGTACTCCAATTTCAATGCTGTCAGAAATTTTCATTTTTCAACATTTATGTCTGATCGTTAATGGAAATGTATACATGACTACACTGTCGTCTGCCTACATGGTTTTCATGCTCCTAAATTGATGCAAAATTAGTTTTGTCGTGCATGGGCAGGAAAGCGAAAATGTGCACATGCTCATCGTGCAAAAATTTTACATGGTCAGTTTTAGTGAAAATCATTAGTGTGTTGATATGCACAACGAAAAATCAAGAAATGGCTCGAATGTCGCTTCAAGAACGAGAAATTGCCAAAGGTCTTTCGCCAGACCTGCAGAATAAGTCTTCCAATTGCTAGTTTTCTGTTCAATGAAACAATTAGAAAACCTAATCATATCAACTCTTGCGCAAAAAATGGATTTGCATGGATAAAGTAGCATGAAAGCCATAAAAGCAAAGGTCAGAATGGTCCAGAACACATCTTCATCAGCGATCGAACATTAATGTTGAAAAATTAGACTTCCTACCATACTGAAATCGGAGTACTTAGAAGTTTCGTTAAGTATATATCTAATCTGTGTAGTATTTGAAACAAATATTGTAGATTTTACATACTTTCATTGAAGGAAACATACAATTGGTATTCCGTGACTCTTCAAAATTAACAACACAAAGCATTGAGTAACTTAGTTATGTTTTTAATTATGCTGCAATCATATCCATCCAATCAACATATGTTCAACTGTTCTTGGTTTGATAGAATGATATAATCACTATAACTGAACAATTAACACAAATTACTAATAGTGGTAACAGGTGTATCACATAAAGTCATCCATCATTTATTTATTTTTTGTTTGTTTTAAAATTGGTTTAACACTGTATCAACACAATTTAGATGAAGGAAGCTAGTGCACCTAACCTAGCTTTCCTTGATCCTTATCTATAACCAGTACTCACTTGCCCTTCCACAAGGGTAGCAACTTCTCAATATACCTTCTGAATGAAGGAAATTGACATCATTGTCAAACTTTGCAATACAGGTAGTTAAATACTAGCTATTGAACATTATATTGGAGATGCTGACAGGAGTATGAAATGGTTGCTAAAATCACATCATAGAAAGGTACCTACAATCCTAATAATTATGAAATAAAGGGCTCACTGTTATTTATAACACGCAGCAGAGATTCTTAAATATGTTTAATGAATTATAATATTGAGATAATATTCCTCCAAATAAATAATTTATTATCAATAGTTCTGTTTATTTAGAAAATACATGTAAATATGTGCTTGTTTACACTCTAGAATTGTAACACTGCAATTTTCATAATAGAAAATCACAGTACTGAAAGTATTGGAAACTGGTGTAGTGTATTTGATGGTAGAGAAAATCTTAATTTGTATATACAAGCTTAGAATGTATAGTAGTTAGTAACACAGATAGTGAAGTCTCTATTGAAGTACTAGGCCTTTGAATATATCACTATCCATATGAAATTATTTATTTCAAGTCTTGGGGACATTTAATCACTAACCAAACTGATGAACACAAACCTCAAAGATTTAAACATTGTTACCCAGCAGAACATGCAAAGACCATAATATATTTCAAGTAACACACAACCATACCAAATCATAATTGAAACTCTTTTATGTTTAAACATGCGACAAAAAATTCGGTTTTGAAGACATTTCCGAAAGACCCAGATGTTGGAACATCAACATTGTACTTCCTGATCTGCAATCAGAAAATACTACACCCAATTGAACAGATCAAGGGTGATAACTTTACTGTTGCATTTTTGCAACTGACTCAAGAACACATTACACTTAAATTATACTAATATATCAGATATTGAGTCCTATGTAAAGCCTTCTCATGGAAGACAAATTTAAAATCTGAACAAATTATGAATATGTTTCACCACAAAGATGGGGACGTGAGAATGAGCTATATTGCATGACAAAAAATGAGAGAATTGTTTCATGAATCATGTTACCATTTTAAATACAATCAATAGACACGGATTTAAAAAATCATTTAAAAAAAAATAATTTTTTTAAATATGTATACATGTATATACATTGTACTGTGTCAAAATATCGAAACATAACAATTTATCTATGATAAAAGAATGGCTAAGAAAATATCAAAATTGATTATGCTATAAATATAATATATATATATGTATATATGATACTTTTTGATGTTTTACAGTAAATAAATCATCACAATATACAATGATATGTCACATTTCATTGGCAGCAATCAAGTAATCTTCATAACTATTTTTATCTCAATGAAAATGAGATAATTTACAAAACAAAGTTTTTACCAACAAAACACCAGGACTTAACCACAGAAATGTGCACACAGGCTGATGTTAGGACTCGAGTTGCAACAGTGTACATAGGTTTCAAAATTAGTCACTTGGGCAATGGGTTTATTACATTCTATTGCATCACTGGCATACCCCCCTCCCCCCACCCCCCGGGCAAGTACAGAAAATGGGACAATCAAATATTTGTTAGTGAACATATGATTTACCATGTAGATAAACTTCAGATACAGGATAAAGAAATGTCTTGATATTTGATTTAAATATTGTATTATAAATGAATATTTATCCAGATAACATGGTTCATGCATTTATTAGAAAATACAGATCATTTGACCGGCTTATAGTGAATGAAATGAAACACATACAAATCATGTAAAACAGACATGCTCATGGTTATGTTAAAGTGAAGATTACAAAATGA